>BSBM01000893.1:1007500-3407500 GCA_027924585.1 Larix kaempferi
ATCCCCTCGTCAATTGTCCCCATGCAATGGTGCATCTGTTAAGGGAATTGCAAGAGGGGGTTCTTGAACATCAATGTGCACTTCCTATTCTGAAATATCTTTTACGGCTTTTGGAAATTGTTGGACACCCTTTGATTGTTTTTCAAGGATCTTATTAGATGCATTGAAGAAATTGAAATTCGTTAGGAACCTGTACAATTAGGGCTTCTCTTAATTTTCTCGTGTTTTGGACTTCATCATGAATTTCCTATACTAACTTTGACCTCCTAGCCTTTTTTTTCTCCTTCTGTTTCTTTGAAGGCTTGGACTAATCCTTTTTTTGAAGTTGTATTAGACATACTACTATATGAGACCCATCTCTCCACATAATCTACTGTAGAAAGTAGTTTTAATAGTCTAAATCTTGTTTCCACCAAGTTGCCTCCAATTCTAGGATTATCATATCTTAAGTCTTTGGATCAAGTCTATCTCTACATATACTCTTGCATAAGAGAATATAGCCCTCCTCTTATTTGTTGTTATCATAGCAGATGAACCTACCCCAAGTTATTGTGTATTCTTTCCAATATATCCTCCCAAAAATGTTAGAAAGGGGTTACATTTATTGGGATCCTCCCCAACTAGGGCTTTTCTTCCTTATTTTCTTGCAATTTAGACCTCGTCGTGAAATTCTTATGCTGCCTTCAACCTCCCTAGCTTTTCCTTCTCTGAATTTGATTAATCATTTTTTTGAAGTTGTATTAGACATACTACCATATGTGACCCATTTCTCGACATAATCTAGAACAACAAAAAAGTCTTCTCGTAATGAAGGTATCGTCAAGATCTTAGTTCTATCAAGTTACCTCGCATTCCAAGATTACCATATCTCGGATCCCTTGGATCAAGTCTATCTCTATACAGATTCTTGAAAGAGAATAATTCATCCTCCTCTTTGTTGTTATCATAGTAGATGAACCTACCCAGGGAATTGTGTATTTTTTCCAATATGTCCTCCCCAAAAATGCATAGGCAAGTTTGGGAGCCTCACACATATAACGGTTGAGGAGATTGTCATAGTTCTCAAGTTGAAATATTGGGTCTACGAAGTTAGAAAGAGGCCTCCTCTTCCCCAGAATTACAAATCTCCCTCTAAAACCTTACGTCTATCGTCATTTTATAAACAGAGTTATAGAAAACATTTTTTCATAGAATCTTATTATGGGTTTACCTTCCCTATGCAACCAACAAACCTATTAAAGTAATATACAAAAATTATAAGGCCCTAGCCTTGAAAGGCTTCAGGCACCTCCATCACATGATCTCCATGGTGGTCATTGGATGGTACAAATAGGCATGCCATTAAGTTGATGGCTAGCTAAGTCAATTTGGGAGTGTGCCTTGGCCCATTGACAAGGCACACCCAAGGACATGCTAAATGCTCTTCCTCGAAGATTGGGCACAACTCAAACATTGATAGCTTGCATTAGTTGGTCAGACCAAGAGAATTTTGGGAGGGAGCTTAACAAGGCAGAGTAGGTTGTTATCACCAACCTCGTTCGCAGGCATGCACTATACATGATGGACAAAGTGGCAAGAGGAACTAACTTGCTTATATATGATTTAGAAAGATTCGATTGGGTGCACATTGGATTGGGAAAACTAAGTTTGGTGCACGTCAGTTGGGAACAATTGGGTGCACATCACATGGACAGATTGTTGTCTTCATGCACTTGTTGGGCACACTTGGGCACAAGAAACTAGGCACACTTAGAGTCACCTTGTTGAACGCACTTCCTAGGTTCCCTTTGGCTTGCCGACAAACTTATGATGGGCACCTTCAGGCACACTTGTGATGGGCGCATTAAGGTGCACCCTAACCAACATACTTACGATGGGACACATAAGGGCACACTTGAAAAGAACACTTGCAATGGACGCGGATGTGATGCATGCACTTATGGGCACATGGGCACTGGATGTACTCACAATTGCATGGCACAACAGACACAACACCAATAGAGATGGATGTTGGCGGACAAGTCATGTGGACAACAATTGAGTTGGTGATGTTGGCACTTGGGTCCATCTTAGGAGCAAGTGGCTTGCAAGAGCTTGGCAAGACTTATATATATAGTAGACGCCTCAAAGTTGCTAAGGCATCATTTACGCCTCAAAGTTGCTAAGGCATCATTTAGAAAGTGATTCAGTCACAACAAATTCAAAGTGAGCTTTGCGACTGTGCTAAGTTATGGGTTTGCGCACAGTATGGCAAAATTTTGCATTGGTTAAGTGAAAAGTGAAGAGGTAAAAATGACTTGTAGAATGCAAGCATGTGGTTGCTTCAAGGTTGGTTTGTACAAAACTGTTGGGCATCGATAGGTGGCTATTTTTCCCTTAGACTCATACATCCATGAATTCTTCCAATTCTTATGGATTCATCAACAGCTTCAGTGAGGTCATGTCCAAGTAGGTCAATAGAAGTCTAAAATGAATTCCACCGTCCATTCGTCTGGGCCAGGGATTTTGGGCTTTGCAAATTTGGACAACACCCTTCTAACTTCATCAATATTAACAACCTCACCAATTTAATGACCTTTCCGCTTCACTAAAGAATCTAGGGTAGTTTTTCAAAACCCTAAGTTGTTGCTCCAAAATTTACACAGGAATCTTTACTATAAATATATTTTAAATGACAAACAACAACACCTTTTAATGAATTTTGATCTACAATAGAAACCCCATTCTCATCTTTAAGTTCCCCGGATGGCTTTTGTAATCCTTCTTTGATTTGCATATCTATGAAAAAAAATGGTATTATTATCACCAGCTCCTCAAGCCACACAACATGACTTTTTAGCCGCCTGGTTTTCCTCTTCATGTCTTAAGAATGTAGCTTTTTACTCAAGGTGAACTAATCTTTCCTTTTTTGGGGTCAAGAAATAATGCCCACTCCACCAGACATGTTAATTCATCCCGTCTCTGCCTCAATGTGAACCAGATTCCTTCTTTATTTCTTCCTTCTTCCCCTTTCCCATTTTATAACCTCATTTTTTAGTAATGAAAGTTTCTCAACAAGGCGAAGCATTGGAGACATATGATCAACTTGGAGAAACGACTACCATTTCTCTATCACCAAATCACTAAAGGAAGGTATCTTCTAACCAACTATGATTAAATTTAAAAGGATAGTGAATAAAGCTCTTGACAAAAATCCAGCTGTAGGAGTATGGCTTCATGATCTGACACACACCAATTGCAACAAACCATGATTGATAACGACCCATGAAATCACACAAATTCCATACATCATAAAACTTTCCAAGTCGCTTTGCAATGTCAGGTGAACCTGTTCTCTCCCATTCAACCAAGTAGGAACCAAAACATTTGGAATAATGTCGACTAACCCTGCATTTTCAAAGAGCGACCTAAAATATCTCGCCAAGGGATCAACAACATTCCCTGCACCCCATATTTTCAGTCGATGACAAGGTAAGGTTGAGGTCCCTTGCTAGGATCAGGGCCTAGTCATAAAGCAATCCTAATAAATTACAAGATATAAGTTATAAGTACGTTTTCAAAGGCCAAGAGCACACAAAATACATTTGAAGAGGATGACATTAATAACTCTTCACATTGATGGTTGATGTCGAGGGTGAAGACTAAGGGGAAGGGGGTGTTCCCTAGCCAAGTCATCAATAATAATGAACTCATTAATGCACTAGTAGATGATGTCCTCCAAGGAGTGGTGAAGGCTTGTAAGCCTTAGTGGTGTGATCATAAGGGGTGCTCAACAGCTATAGCACACCCTACTCTCCTAACATCTTTGGTCAAGGAAAAGAAGTTCTAGATGGTCAGCTCACAACTCTGAACAAGGGGTGCCTAGCTCTATAATTGTCAAGAATTAATTTGTTGTTGAGGTTATCTAGCACTAATATGTCTACTTTCTTGACTATATTAGATGTATGGATGTCTCTATAGTTGGATCATTTGGAAATATGTATGTTTCTATTGTTTAATAGTCTAAATATATGGGAAGCATGCAATCTATGAGATTTGGAGCAACAACTCCTCAGATGTCTCGAGGTCGGTCTACATGGAGGTCGACCCAAAAGTTGTGGTCTCATCAATTGGGAGCACAGTGGGTCATCCATAGAATTGTGGTATCCCCCTATGACTTGTTTCTCTGATCCCATCAAGGGAACTTAGAAGTATGAGTGAAATGTCAGCAAGGTTCTACCCTAGGTGTGGTTGAAATAGCCTTATATCTATGCTCCAAAACACCCCTCATGAAGAGAGAAAGGCATTGTTGGTCGATATATTGAAAGAAAGTGGATAGGGATTTATTAAAGTCTAGATAAAGATAATGGAATCTTCCTCTAATATCATAGTAGAACTAACACCCAAAGACAAAATTCTCTTTGGCCCTTAGGAACTTACAATCTCCCTCTAATCTCATAGTAGAACTAACATCCAAAGATAAATGTTCCTCGATCTCAGGAACTTATAATTGACATATCTGGTCTAGCCTATATAATTGAAGTAGGTGATTGGAAATCTCAATCTAGACTCTATGCAAGCATACACGAAACTCTCCATGGGGGATCCTATCGGAGTGTTGCAAGTTCTTACGTGTATATTGCAAATGCATGATCAAGCCATCCCATATCTCTAGAAATTGCTCATAGGAGAAAACCATCTTTGAGGGGATCTCCTCAAATGGTGAGACACGTGTCAATTGGATGTTTTGCTAGTAGATGTCCTCTTTGATCACTTTGTCTAGGTCTTGTTTGGATGGCAAGAGATGTCCATGTTCATCAAGGAAATAACTTAAGGGTGGAAGATGATATGGAGAGATGTCTATGGATTGGAGTAACCAAGAAGCCCCAAAGAATAAAGGGCGGACACGTCCTATAGGTTTGGTCGAAGCAATATCCTATAATTAACAAAGAGCAAGGTACATGCATTGATTTCTATCTGACGTTGAATCATCGAAAATATGGACTTTGTGGAGGAAAGAAACAAACCTAAAAATAACCTCTACTGATTAGAGAAACTATGAGGTCTAAAATGGGATTCCTAAGGAAAATAATAAAATAAGAGTTATTAGATTTTTAAGGAAAAAAAACTACTTTTCTATCTTATTTTCAACTTAACTCCTTGTATGTTTACTAAAATTTCAAATGTGAACATTCATTGGATTCCACATCCAATGAGTACCCACTCTACATACTTTGGCAGGCCCCTGGTGGAAAAAGACTCGAAATACATTAAAAAACATATTTCATTGAAGGGGTAACATTTTTTTAATGTATTTTGAGTTTTCCTATCGAGAGCTTGTCAAAAGTATGTCAAGTGGGTACTCTTAGATGCCTATTTTAATTCTACATCCAATGAGTGCTCACACTCTAAATTTGAGTAAACCTACAATGATATAAGTTGAAAAATAGATAGAAAAAAAAAAAAAGTACTTTTTTTTCCTTTCCTTGAAAATTAATAATTCTTATTTTATTATTTAAACTATTAAAAAAATGTATTTCATTGAAGGAAATACATATTTTTATGTAATTCAAGTTTTTTCCTACCAAGGGTCTATCAAAAGTATATCGAGTCTATACTCTTTCGATGCAAAATTTGATTTGCATCCAACAAGTGCTCACACTCAAAATTTGAGTAAACCTACAAAGAGATAAATTGAAAATACAATAGAAAAAAATTAGTGTTTTTCATTTTCCCTTCAAAATTGTCTACTCTTATGGTTGACATCATCATCTTGAAGGCTATTGGTTCCTATAAAGTTGATTTTAACTATACATTTTTTTGTTTTGAGAGCCATTTTTTACATCAAAATTCCTTTAATGAGCTAAAAGGGTTGGGCCCTAAAATCTACCCAACAAAGATTTTGTGTAACCATCTATTTGCACCGAATGATGTGTTAGGGGAGGGCCTAGACTCCCTCAATATTTTCCCATCCAAGATTAAGTACACTTTGTCCCTAGACCTCTGATACATAAAACACCATAGGTTAGATGAGGGAGTCCATAAGGTGCATCTTGGAAGAGATATCCTAAAAGTGATTATGAAAGCAATGATGCTTAAGAAGGGAAAGAAATCCATAGCCCTTGTTGAGCCTCAACTGGAAAGCATGTCGCATGGTCATATGCACTGGATTCCCAAGCAAGCACACGCTCTACTAGCTATCTCAATTTGTTCCCCTCGAAAGGAGAAGTGATAGGGAGTGAGAGATTTAACCGATGTATTGAAGATCACTGCCTTGGTTCTACCCAAATTAATCGTCAATTGTCGAAGGTCACACAAGTTGGAAAGGGAATTTGCGTGCCTCTGTAACCCATTGGGGGGGATATCAACACATGATGGAGGAGGCAATTATTGCCATCTTGATTATGCTCACATAGGAAGGACTATGACTCACAAATGTAAATCCCAAATAGGGTGGTGAGAGAGCACAATGTTGCTCCATCTCGATGGTGCTCCAAATAATGTTTGAGAGATCGTGGTTGTGCGGAGATGAACTATAACAACTCATAAAGTCTCATGATGGTTGTCGACAAGATCTTGAAGATACCAATATCACAAAGTTTCTAGAAAAAAGGCTTCATGCAAAACTATATCAAATGCCTTTTGAAAGTCCACAAAACAATGAAATACTTTCTAAGAGTGGTGTCAAGCCTCCTCGATGACGTCCCTTAGTCACAAGCCCTAAGGGATGTCCTCTCAAGCTACTCAAAGAGTCCAAGGTGAAGTATAACAACATAGATCTTGGAGAAGGTGGCCTAATCATGATGGTCCAATAATTGTTTGGATTTGAATTCGCTTTTGACTTGTGTATCAAGTGGATAATGTGTTGAGACCAAGGTTGAGAGAAGCTTGAGAAAACAACATAATTAAATAAATCAATGAGTTGAGAATCAAGGGGTAAATACCATGATTGAGAAATTCAACTTGAAAGCCTTCATCATGTGTTACCTTGTTCGTGCTCATTACATTAGTTTTCCTCCTAATATCACCCTCAAAGAAGAGGTGACAAGAGGAGGGGAGAGATGATGCTAGTAGGGACTTGTGTTGGGATATCATATAGGGGCACTATATGGGAAAACAAACATTGGGGTTCGAGACAGGTGAGAGAGAGGTTTGTTTTGAAAAAAAGGACCACCAAAGGGTCTTGGGAAAGTGGCAAAGGGCCTCAAATAATTCATGCCTACTCGATGAAAGGAAAGCCCATTTCTTATTACAAAGGAAATAACAATATAATTTATGAATTTTAGGGTAGGAGGAGGGATCATGATTGAAGGAAAACCGAAGGTGCCTATATTTTAATTTGTACTCTTCACGATACCATCAATTCATGGTGCAAGATGAAGGGGGTGTGATGCAAGAGGGAACCTTGGTGGCATTAGGGAATGAATCAAGAGCTATGAAGAGAAGCTCATATTTGGCTAAGGTTATTTCGAAAGGCAAGAAGAGGGAGTGGGTGAAGGTGGGAAGCATGGGATCAAAACATTCTGTGTCAAAAAAGAAGGAAGTTCACAAGGCATAGGGAGAGGGTGAGGTTGGAGGAAGGAGAGGGACAATTGACATGGAAGGTGGGGAGGGCATGGTCCATGAGGTGGATAGGAGAGATTTGAAGAAGTGGATTATATGGGAGAAGATCTCCCTACGACCCAAAACATAGTTAACTGCATTGGCTCCTCCAACATGAGGGAAACATGTAAAGCTACCAATGTTAAGATATCATGGAAGAGTATTTAGGATCAACATGTTGTGAGATTCACCAAGGTGCAAAAGGTACCTCCCATTAGAAGTTTATGCGAGTCCTCTAAAGCCCTGTGAACCCCTATAGAACCTAGACCAATCTCTTAAAGACAAAGAGCATCCTTTAATCTACCATGAATCAAGATTTGCAATGGCCTAAGCTAACATAAAAATCCCTAAGGGAAAATAACCTCACCCTAAGTGGGGTAATGGGTGATACCCATGTACATGGCTAGAAATGGGTCACCATCAAATTCCAGTGCATAGGATAGACAGATGATGTCAGCAGGAAGTAACATATAATAATATAGATATACCGGCAATGGAAGGAGCTACTATGGATACGAACCCACATGAACTTGGCAAGGTCATCAAATGTCACCATAGAAAACGTGTCCTAGAGAGAGTCACGAACAATGCACGCAACTCCACATGACCCCCAAACATTATTGTCGTGTATTGTCACTTGTCTATTAGCCATAAGCCAATGATAACCCATAATAGAACAAGGTATTCACTCAGGGATCTCGTGGATTTATTGGAGAAATAGGAGGTCTTGGGTCCCAAGTGCATCCTGAAGTGTCCCAGAGAGTTCCAGAAAACACCAATGAAATTACATAAGGATATGATATGGAGGGAAACCCATTGCCACCCTAGCTTGGTCGTCATTTGGATGGCCAAGGGCATGACTAGACCTAGGTTGTAGTCTTGTATAACTGCTATAAGGTCACGGATCACTGCCACTTCCCCTAGTCCCTCATTATTGTGACCAAAATTTGGAGAATTTAAGTTCCTCAACTCAAGATATCATGAGCCGTGCATTTAGGAAGACCTGGTGGGGAGAGAAGAAAGTCATCTCTTAGCCCAAAGAGCTTACAGTCAATAACCTATGGTCTAAAAGCAGAAGAATAGTGTGAAGTGGATGTCCAACCAATCATTCTCTAAGTGAATGTCTTGAAGATCCAAGGTATTATAGAGAAAAGAGAAGGTTATGTACATGGGTTTTGCAACTAAAGCAAGAACCCATGTAACCTAAGATTTATTTATTTTCCCTCTCTATGTGATGTCTTTGGTGGATGAAAGAGGTGCAAGGAAGACATGTTTGAGCATGTGAGTAGGTTGGAAAGAAAAACAAAATTGGATATAATAGATTAAATAAACAATACAATCATTCTTATAAAATTCACTTATTTTTAAATGAAATGCGTTCACTTATTTTCATTTTAAGACTAAAAGAATTTATATAAAAAATTATATCCATTATTCATGCCAAGAATTTATACAAAGACTATGCTTTAATTACTTAATAATATGCTTTTACAACTCAAAATCAAGAAGGATTAGATAGCTCTAGTCTTAAATATGAAGCGCTAGAATAAAACAACTGAAAATAATTAACTGCCAATTTATTAGTCTCTGCCTAGAATTCGCTTAGTGGTCAAAGTCTTTTGACTTTTTAATAATTAATTAAAAGCTTAGTTTGATTAGTTTTATAAGTAAGTGTTAATAATATTTGTTATGTCCCTCACAAGGGATATATGAATTGTCAACCCACTATTAATCTGGGCCTAGAGTCTATAAATTTTTACTTTGCCTATAATTTAAGCTATAGTTTGAAAATATTATATTAAACCAAATTATTAAAATTGGTTTTTTTAATTCTAATTGGCTACAGGATGCTAATGTCACCATCATTTTTCCCTTCCAGAGGGTGGCAACAAGATTACATCAAGTCCTGCAAAGGACAGGCACGACAGACTGCACTGTGCACTAAGTGTTTATGCACTATGATAGTTGTCACTCTACATTAAGCGTTTTTGCACTATGATAGTCGTCATCAACAATAGGCTTCACATACTCCACCAAGAACGAACTTACTAGTACATTTATGAATTGCCTCCCAACATCCATCAAATCAGGTGTCTCTGCACCTTTCTACAATCCTTCTACGGAATCAAGTGTCTTTGTTTGATTGAGCAACCCTTCCACATCCCACATGCCCACCAACGTCTCCACAACAATTTCTTTCTCTTCAGGAAATGTTGCACAAGTTAGAAAACAAATATTTACATTGCTATCACACAATTGATTGTCACTCTAACTTAACAGTTTATAAAGATCCATGTTGATCGTCTTGTGATATGTTGGGACAGAAGGAGGATCTTTACTTATCAAATTTAAAGCATTATTCCACTCATCCTCGATCTTTTTGAAACAAATCATTGTAGTTGTTAGAGATAGTGGTATCTTGAGATGTCCTCCATGTTCAGATGCCTAGCATGGTGGTACACTTACTAGATAGGCATCAAGAGGAGGTAGAGGGTGAGATGCACTCTACCAACTGGCATGAATCCATTGGCAGATGCTATAAGAATCTGCAAGAGATCTAGCAATTGTAGCAATTCACAATCAAACTATCAAGTATGTTGCAAAGAAGAAGAGAAAGAAACACTCAATGATCACTCATTAACATAGAATAATAGACAATATCTCAATATCATACAATGAATAAGAATGTAAGTGAATGAATACAATAGTTATGATGATGGCATCATAGAGGATTCGAATTAGCCAAGTAGGGCATTCGAATCTGATCTCTAGTCTAGCTTGGATAACTATGGAGACATAATCCAGTCGGTAGTATCAGTCATGAGTGGTAAGAGTCAGTCAAGTGTGTCTAATTGAGTCTAACAGAACCATCTAGGGATAAATCAAGGAATGAAGATTCCAAGGACGGCGCATGAGGCTGTCAAATAGTCAAGTGGAACTCTAAAACTAGCTAACTAGAAGCTACAAGCAGTCAGCATGAGCAATCAGTGGAAAAACTACTCAATCAATGCACTAACTGAATGATAACTCCCGGTAGGTGAGATAAGGCACCCCAATTGAGTGATAACTGGTGGTAGGTGAGTAAGTGCACTCTAACTGACATTGGTAGGTGAGAAAGGTGCACTAGCTAAGCAGATAAGTCAAGGAGGGCGGATTAGGTAGGTAGGAGGCCAAATGAGGGTTGAAGACAGGCTTTGGAGAGCTAGAAACAAGCTCTAGGTGCTGGGGAGACAACCATGATGATGACTGGATGCATTTAGTTGCATGCAGGCAAAGAAGAGCTAGAAACAAGCTCTAGGTGCTAGGGGGACCACCATGATGATGAATGGATGCATGTAGTTGCATACAAATGCATGCAGCATGCAAAATACAAAAATGATGGTGTCAATATTCCAACACCCCCTGCAAGCTATACTATGAAGTAATAACTGAAATCTGAAAAATAGGGCCCTGGTGACTAAGACCAAAGGTCACCCCGTGCAATTAATCTAAATAAACTAAGTGAGGAAAGAGGGAAAACCCAGTGGGAAGAAAGCCCTCCCTCAAAATAGACTGAAGGATGCTAAAGTAGCATATCATCTCTCACCCCTGAAGGAGGTAAGTGTCCTTTTCCGAAGAAGGATCGATCGATCTGAAACAGATCAGCAATGTGAGAAGGATGAAACCTTCCATTCTGAAAATTTGATCTGGCTCTTCTATGATCATGTGGATCACCAACCAAATCACCAGCAGATCGGAGTGTAGTGGCTTCCCATCGAGGAAGATGAGGAATATCAGGTGAGAGATCTTCAGGTCCTTGTGGATCTAGATCTCCCATTCACTCATCTTCATCACTAGTTGCTAGACCTTCAGGTTCTTGTGGATCTGGATCTAGCATTCCATCATCATCTCCATCTTCTAATTTTGAATTTGAAATCTCATGTGATGATGCATCTCTCTCTTGATCATCAATCAAGGAAGGAGGTATCTTCTTTTTGGGAAAAAGTGGATCATGTTGCAAAAACATAATATGAAGATCATCATGAAGCATGTGATTTGAACCAACTGAGGTAGAATCAGAACCATGAATGTGCAGATAGTTCTTTGATATCTCCTTTGAACCGACATAGGTGTGATTATCACCAAAGAAACTATGACATGATGATGGTGAATCTTCAACAAGATCACTGGTGGATGTAATAGTGGTGGTGGCCCATGAACCAATAGGTGCTAGATCTTCAGGTTCGTGTGGATCTGGATCTAGCATTCTCTCAAAAGAGTTATCTTCCTCTTGGGAAGATATATATCATGCTGCAAAAACATGTGCTTGAGATCCCCAATAATGGATGCAAGCAAATCAGATCCAAGACTTGGAAGATGGTTTCTCATGATCTCCTTTGAACCAACAGGGGTGAAATCAAAACCAAAATCCCAAAAAGATGCATGAGTTATGAACCCAAGCGAATGAAAGAGTCTTCCATCGTCAATGAAACTCTGAAAACATGTGCCAATGACCAAATAGGAATCCAAAGAAAGCATATGATGAGGGAGAGCGAATGCATTACCTTCCAAATCTGATTTTTCCTTCAAAATACTCAGTAGGCCATCATCTTGCACATCAATAGGTGCATCAACTCCATGAAAGTGTATGTAGTTCTTTGATATCTCCTTTGAACCAATAGGGGTGAGATAAGAACCAAATGAACCATATAATGGTGATGGCTTGAACTTCAAAACAGATCCAAGATTTTGAGGATGGTTTCTTATGATCTTCTTTGAACCAAAGGTGGTGAGATCAAAACCAAAATCACAAGGATATGCATGAGACTTGAATCCAAGCGAATGGTACAGTCTTCTATCTCCGGTGAAGTTTTGAAAGCATGTGCTAATGACCAAGTAGGAGATCAAAGAAAGCACATGATGAATAAGAGCGAATGCATTACCTTCCAAATCTGTTTTTTTTTCTTCAAAAAACTCAGTAGGTCATCATCTTGCACATCAGCAAGCTCACGGGAAGTAGAGATTTCAAAGATCTCTTCAACTTCTAGAGTAGTAGCCAATATATTTTGCTCAGAAATCAAATAGGAAGATGGAACAATTGAAACCATATCTTGTACTTCGACTTCATCTTGAACAACTTCATCATGGGAGATGATAGAGGCCGAATCTTGAATAGAGAGAGCACTGTAGGAAGTATCACTGAAGTTGCTTTCCACATGGCTAGCATCAACCTCTTCCTCGTGACTTCCAAATAATATGTCCAATCTAGACCATAGATCACTTGGATGTTCATCGAGATCAATGTAGTATATTCCATATTGGAAAACATAGTAATAGATATTTTTCCTGAGGCTGCTTCACAAGCATAAATCCAATTTTCTTTCTCTCCATCGGAAGAAAAATCTCTCTTGATACCAATACACACATCAAAAAGACCATGTCTCTTCAGATATGATGCCATCTTTGGTTTCCACTCATCATAGTTGAATGGAGAGAGAGAAGGAACTCCTTCCAGATACATAGAAGATGTTGTTCAATTTGAATCTACTGCTGCAACTACAGAAAAAATTCGAAACCTGCAAAACAAGAAGAGTTGTGCTAATGGAGAATGCTACACTTCGACTGAACACTACCTTAAGAACACTTGGCACAAGTGAAAGATAGTTGCTCAAAGAAATGTTGCAACTGCTGCAATGGCTGCAATTCGAATAGCTGCTTCCTGCTCTGATACCATGTAAGAATCTGCAAGAGATCTAACAACTGTAGCAACTCACAATCAAACTATCAAGTATGTTGCAAAGAAGAAGAGAAGGAGACACTCAATGATCACTCATAAACATAGAATAATAGACAATATCTCAATATCATAAAATGAATAAGAATGTAAGTGAATGAATACAATAGCTATGATGATGGCATCATATAGGATTCGAATTAGCCAAGTAGGGCATTCGAATCTAATCTCTAGTCTAGCTTGGATAACTATGGAGACATCATCCAGTTAGTAGTATCAGTCATGAGTGGTAAGAGTCAGTCAAGTGTGTCTAACTGAGTCTAATAGAACCATCTAGGCATAAATCAAAGAATGGAGATTCCAAGGAGGGGGCATGAGGTTGTCAAATAGTCAAGTGGAACTCCAGAACTAGCTAACTAGAAGCTACAAGCAGTCAGCATGAGCAATCAGTGGAAGAACTATTCAATCAATGCATTAACTGAACGATAACTCCTGGTAGGTGAGATAAGGCACCCCAACTGAGTGATAACTGGTGGTAGGTGAGTAAGTGCACTCTAACTGACAGTGGTAGGTGAGAAAGGCGCACTAGCTAAGCAGATAAGTCAAGGAGGGCGCATTAGGTAGGTAGGAGGCCAAATGAGGGCTGGAGACAGGCTCTGGAGAGCTAGAAGCAAGCTCTAGGTGCTAGGGAGACAACCATGATGATGACTAGATGCATGCAGTGGCATGTAAATGCATGCAGCATGCAGTTTTGCATGCAAGCAAAGAAGAGCTAGAAACAAGCTCTAGGTGCTGGGGAGACCACCATGATGATGATTGGATGCATGCAGTTGCATGCAAATGCATGCAGCATGCAAAATACAAAAAAGATGGTGTGAATATTCCAACAGTTGCATACGTACCTTTAAGGGTGATTTGCCTCATGCATGCATCATTTCTGCATGGTGACCTTTTCATTAAAAATGCATGCAAAAGTGAGTTTTTGCATGCACTCATATTGGGTTTTTGGTTAACCTAATTGATCAGTGAGATGCTATAAGGAGGCAGGAGGTCACCGGCAAAGGTTACTCAGCAGATTTATCAGAGAGAGATTAGTTTGGAGTGAGGGCGACTTGTGCATGCAGAGTGGGTGACTTTCTGAGAGAAAGAGGGGAGCTTCTTCAAGAGGGAGAGTTAGGGGATCTGAGCTAGATCAGTCCTCACATGATCATAGGCACTTGTTTGCTATTGACTGTGGGCTGAGAGAGCAGCACAAAGGAGATTCTTCTTGTTTTCAGGTGCGACTTTCCTAAGAGAGGAGGGCTCACTTTCTGAGGAGAGGAGATCGTTGTGAATCTGGATTGGGGATTCAACAACGGATATTTCCGAAGTAGGTCTTCCTCAATGATTGAGGAAGAATGGTGACGATCAGAGATCAGATCGACTGAGATCTGGCTGAGGGCGACTTTCCAGTGTTGGAGGAGGGACGCACTTTTCCATGTAGAGAGAGGGGCACATTATTCAGATCTAGACAACAAGCTTTCTTCTTTGATAGAGAAGATCAGGGTTGTGGAGTATAGCGAGAGATAGTACATCCTGAGATAGGCTGAGGCAGATCTTCAAAGAGTTTCGATCCAAACTTACAGTAGGGGGGCACATTTCATACGAACGACAGTTGCAGCTGCTGCAGATCTTGGGTTTCTAACCCATCAGGTTCGATCATTTTATTCTGAAGAGTTGTATGTACTAAGTCTCTTTTACTTTTCTCTAGGATCGAGAAAGAAGAAATCCCCTCAGAAAGTTGGTTTTCCCCATTTGGGGTTTCCAGGGTATATCGTGAGTTAATGTGTGATTGTTGTTTTTTTTGGTTAAGTGTTAAAGAGATCCGATAGTACTTTTTGTTATAAGTCAGTATTTGGTTATTTGGCTTAGAGAGACTCAAATTCATTGAGATCTCAGGGTTTCCAAAGCGAGTAGTGACCTATGGAATAAAATTAACAACAACTACTACATTTATGGCCAATGGGAATCCTTTGCAATCTTTGGCAATCTCCTTGGTTGTATCCTCTCTAATATTCTCAGAAATAGCTCCATTTTTAGAAGTTCCTCTCACAAATAACTCACAACTTTTCCCGTGAAAACAAGGGATTTATCGACAGGGAGCACTCATTTTCCCCCATTTTTCCAATCACATCTCTGTTGCAATTGGAAATTAGGAGTTTGCTACCATTATCATCCCCAATTATGATGCCCACTTCATTAAGATCTGTTTGATGCTGCATGTTGTCCAATATAAGAAGAAATTTCTTTCTTTCTAGATATGCACTCAATTTCATCTTTTTCGCCTCAACATTAGCAGTTTCCTCCATACTTAAATTCAGAGCCTCAACAATGGAACCCTGGAGCTGCTCAATCTCATACTTCTGAGACATTGTAAACCAAATGACGACATCTTTTTTGTAGTTTTTTTTTTGTAGTATGATGTCATCATTGTAAACCAAATGATGACATACTTCATTGTAAACCAAATGAAGTATGACGACATCATACTTCTGAGCTGCTCAATCTCATACTTCTGAGACATTGTAAACCAAAGAAATGACTAGCCTCTTTTTTGTAGTTGTAGTTGTTGTAGATGATTTTGAGCAAGGACATCTTTCCCACACCCCTTGCACCATATATGTTGATTACACAAGCTTCGCAACGGGTTTCGCTGAGCTATTTCTGCATCTTCTCCTGGTTAGATTGAATGCCCGAAGCTACGAAGCCAAATTCAGGCACAGCTTGAAGAAGGCACACTATCAAGGACACAATTTGCTCACTATTGGAGGATATCAAAAAAATCGTTTCAAGCTCTTGCAAGAGAGCATCAAATCTTGCTTTCCAAACTCTAGTTGTTGAGGAGACACCACCCTCCCAGCGGTAAGGAAGACACCCCCCTCGATATTTCTATCGCTTGGCGTCATCGATCAATTTTATGTCCTCTCGAAGGGATGCACCATAAGTGGGAAGATGTACTATGAACTAGAGACCTGGGTATGAATATTTAAGAAAGAAAGGATATTACTTTGCTGGTAGAACAGAGTTAGAGTGCACTTGGAGCCACATTTCCATACTTGTGTAGCAATTTTAAATTTACAGTCATCCATGCATACAAGCATATATGCTTAATGGCACACAGTGCCTTGGAGGAAAGCAATCTTACTCAAGTTGTGCTCACATGAATATTGAAGAGAAGAAGTATTGTTAATTAAGTTGCTGCACTCCTGCAACTTGATTTTTTGTTGCATAAACAAAATTCTCATTCAATTGGCATTGCAAACATAGTGTAGCATTCCTTGCTTGGGTTTCCATCCGGGCACTACAAGCAAGTAAACAAAGCCTTTGAAACCAAATTTCCCCAAAGGCATTCACCCTAGGTAATGAACTCATGTTGTAAAGTTTGATATGTGTGAATCTGATTACAGAGACATCACAATTTCAATTTCGAAAAGATCCATGTTGGTGAGATGGATGGGCCAAAGGCCTACCATTTACAACTCACTAACCTCACCGATCATTCATGGAAAATACAAACACTAGACTTTTTTACATGGCTATGTTGTCCGGTATAGCTTTCCATACTATTCACTCATGGTGACTCAAGCTCTTGTCACTTAATGGGAGCTAAATAAACTGTAGAAGACCACTGTCAAAGTTGAGCCTATCTGTATGGGTGTTCAAAGAAGTTTCCTTCTATCTTATGAGTGAATTATGCAACTCAACATTTTATGTATTGGTCCATAGTGGGTTTGTATACCACTTTAGTTGATCTTTTCCTTTGATTCAAAGAACCCCGTGATTTCTATTGCTCTTCATAAAGACCATCGATTATGATTAATGATAATGAAACCTATTTTAAATTAAATGTGAAACATAGTAGCCTTCTCGAATGTCTTACAAAAATGATTGCCATCCTTCCTTGGGGTAATCATTTTGCAACATATCCTATTGTGAATCCTGGATATTCACCATTGACATAAGTTTCTGATTCAAATTACATAAAGCGTATGGGAAGGACACTCAAGTTTTCTCTACAATGAAATAGCTTAAACATCCATATTCATGCACAAGTTCATTATACCAAATGACATGTATTTTGGATGGCAAGAGTCTTCTTGGTGGTCTAGCAAGAAAGGACACTCATCTCAAGAGATGTGGTAAGACTTTTGGTTGTCATAAGTTCCTAAAATGACTTACAGAACATGCTGGTAATTGAACTTATCTTAAAGTAGTATTTTATATCATTTTCTTATGGTATATGAATAGAAATTCAATTAAAGGAGATTATTTTAACGAGATACATCATACATATATCTTCTTATTGTGACCTTAATTCCATATATTTACAAAAATTCCGAGACTTTTCAAAACCAACAAACTTGGAAACATAGCATTATCACCAACATGATGGAAATTGCATCTGCCTATTTTCATTTCCTTACCAAATAAAACGCATCTCATCTTGCATGTATATTCAAATGAGCTAACTAGAATTACATTATCCTACTTGGAAGTGCAATAAATAGTATTCAACTTTGCTTTAGAGAATTACAGAAAGCACTTACGCACAAATCCCACCTCTAACATCTGATTCAAAGGTTCTTTTGTTTTTTTATATACAATCCAATTTATTTTGTCTGTCATCCTGGGCCTGTAAGTAGCATTGATAAGCACTAATAGCTTGTCCATTTATCCCTTAGAAAGTCAATAATCTGGACTTAAAAGTAATCCGGATGAAACACATTAAATCACATAATTTAATGTTATAGCAGAGATGTGAAGCAAAAGTAAATTGCAAAATTAAAACACACACAATATTGTCAACCATTTAGCGTTATGGTGCATGATTGCAAACCCGCTTTTCAAAGACAAACATTATGCATGTAGACTACATGGCAAGAGATCAAACTCATTCTTGGGTTATATGAAATTAATGTTATTAATGATGATTATTTCATGTATTTTCGGTGTGGCTACATTATTTTCATGGATCCATCTTAAAAGATCAATTCATTTTTTTTAATGGTTTCAGTCTTGGTTTCAGTTAATTAGTTTCCAATAGTTTCCTTACATGATGTCAATAAATTAACATATCACTTTGATCTAGCAGAGTCAATCCAATTTAAAACTGATGGACAACTAAATTAAAGGTATTAGAAGTGTCACAGTATCATTATGTAAAGAAATCCAATATGAAATTAATGAACAACCAAATTAAAGGTATTAGAAGTGTAACATTGTCATTTTGTAAAGAAAAATATGTGAATGAAATTCCAATACAATAAATTATTGGAAATTGATGTTTTAATGGAACAAATATGTTACATGAAATATATATTTTATTTTAAATTTTAAATTATTTAATTATTTAAATGAATGAAATTTAAACACAATAAATGATTGGAAATTGATGTTTTAATGGAACAAATTGAATGTTCAAAAAACAAAGAGAAGAAAATAGCAATGCGATGATGATAACACATTTGCCATATTAAAGAAGTATTTGATCTGCGGCCATGTTTTTCTTGGTATACAGCTTGACTACAGTGTAGTAGCATTGGGTGGGGATCGTGCATGCAATAGAATCACAACACTTATTTCTCTATTGTTAATAAAAATCCCATCACTAGGTTGAGTTTGTTTCGTACAGAGATGAACCATGTGTATGTTACGTTCCAATACTAGCGAGCACTTCTGTTTGATAAATTTTTAATATTTATTTTTATAAAATAATGTAAATGTATTTAGATTAAATCTACGGTCGATTATTTTAGTCATTTAAAAAAGTATAGTATTTTTGAATTATTGTGGTTTTTTTCCAAATTGTAAGGATATAATTTTAATATTTTTAATTAAACTTTGTATTTAAATTATAATGTACTTTTACTTAAATAAAATAAGAGTGGCTTGGGCCCTTTGACTTATAAGTGTTGTTGTAAATGTAACTTTGGAAGATATTCTTTTGTATATTATTGTTATATTATTATTGTACTCTTATTGTACCTCCGTCGGAGATGTTTTTTCCTTCGTTTGGGGATGTCATTATTGTATTTGGTCATGCAAGAATATCGAGGTAAAACCTCCATTGTAAGTTGGGGCATTAGTTCCCCAAAGGTCAAATGTAAAATGCATTTTTGAGTCTCCCTGGGACAGGTCGACCCAGTCGGTTAGGCAAGTCGACCCCATTGAGGAATTAGGTCACTCACACATAAAGTATAAATAGAGAGGATTACTCTCTCATTTGCAAATCACACTCACTCAAGCAAGTTCGCACCAAGTGAGAGAGAAGACAAGTTCGCTGGAGGAGAAAGAGAGAAGCTACAGAATACATCTTATATTTGGGTTTTATATCTTGCTTGATATTGTACTAGTGACGAATCTATTTCTAAGGAAGTTGCAGGGTTTTCTATTTTATGGTTTCCCCGAGGAAATTTCTTATGTCTTTTGTGTTTTGATGTGCTTGTCTATCTTTCAGTTTAAAGATCTAACTAAATTGCGTTAAAGTGCAAACTCTAACATGGTTTTAGATCCAATCTGAAAAGAAGGCATTGTGCAGCAGCGGGAAACTAGGGATTCCTAGTTCAAGGTCTTCTCTCCACAGATCATCAAGAAAAGAGGGCTAGGCTAACTCGCCCTAGGAGGGCGCATCTTTTGGAGGAAGCAGAATTCAATTTGAAGAATTTTCATTTTCGACCCAGTCATTGGTGCTGAGAGAAAACTAGGGCATTAAACTTTTGGGGTTTCCTTCCATCAATCCAGACAAAGGAGTACACTAGACAACTCGCCTTGAGGAGGCGCATCTTTTTATCCAAGCAGAAGTTCAAGATTCCAAGTTTGGTATATTAGGGTTTCTCTTACAAACCCTAGGTCAGCCAACTCCAGAACTAGGTTGGGCATCTCAAATGGGTAAGATCTGATGACTTGTTATTTCCATTTGAGGTTCTCATATCAAAATGACAAATCACACCAAGCTTGAGGATAAGTTTGAGGGAGTTGATAACTTCCGGGCATGGAAGTATAGAATCTATCTTGTCCTAGAAGAGAATGACTTGGACAAGTATGTCAATGAGGAGGTTTCAGAACCAGAGGGAGAAGTATCTTGTCCTAGAAGAGAATGACTTGGACAAGTATGCCAATGAGGAGGTTTCAGAACCAGAGGGAGAAGAGGCAAAGGCAATCCACAAGAAGAACTTGGTGAAGGTCAAAAGGATTATTGCAGACTCCATCAAAGATCACCTCATCCCTCATGTATCATCCTTGAAGACTCCCAAGGAGATGTTCAATGCTTTGACAAAGATATTCGAAGGGAAGAACATCAATCGAAATATGACACTAAGGAACCAACTCAAGAATGTAAATATCCAACACCCAGAGACTATGCAATCTTACTTCACAAGGGTCTCTCAAATCAAGGAAGAACTTGAAGCAATTGAAGACAAAGTTGAAGGAGAGATTGTAATGACTACCTTGAATGGTCTCCCAAGATCATGGGACTCATTCATTCAAGGAATATGTGCCGGGAAGAAGCTAATCACTTTCAACAGATTATGGGAAGAATGCACCCAACAAGAAGCTCGACTAGTAGCAAGAGAAGAAAATATGGGAGCTAATGATGACCAAGCTCTAACTACTCATACTAAGAAGAACCAAAACAAGAGGGAGGACCATCATCACAAGAGTTCCAGACCATCATCACAAGAGTTCCAGAAGGCCCAATAGGAATCATGGACCTAGAAGAGATCTCTCCGGTATCAAATGTTTCACATGTGATAAGAAAGGACATTATTCAAGAAATTGTCCCAGGAATCAAGGTTCCTCCAGAAGAACCAACAAGAAGAGGCATCATGCTCACACCGCTAAAGATGATGAACCAGAGAAGAAAGGGATGGTTCTTCAAGTGATGAAGAATATGTTTTAATCTTGGCACTCACAGGTACAATCACCCATGGAAGCAATGATTGGCTTGTAGATAGTGGAGCATCCAAACACATGATGGGGTACACAGAATCTTTCATCAACCTATCAGAACATGAGTCACCCCACAAGGTGAAACTTGGGGATGATTATCAATATCCCATCAAAGGAAGTGGAGAAGCTTCCTACAAGCTATATTCCAGCAAATCATTAAAGATGAAAGATGTTCTCTATGTACCAGGTTTGAAGAAAAATATTCTCTCCATCTCAGCATTAGATGCTAAAGGAATGCAAGTTGCATTTGTTGATGGCTAAGTTCTAATGTGGCCAAAAAGGAAAGACAATAAATGATGCAACAATAATTGGAGAGCAAGAGGGAGGCTTGTACAAGTTGAAAGGTCAACCAGAACAAGCATTGGTCCATGACTCCATGGAACCAAGCGAATTATGGCACGGAAGTCTTGCACATGTACACTATAGAGCACTACCAATTGCAAGCAAAGTAGTTTCATGTCTACCAGAAATCCAAACAAAGCATGAAGGCATTTGCAAGGGATGTGCACAAGGGAAGAATGTGAAGAAGACATTTCCTAGCAGTGAAAGCAAGGCAAAAGGAATCTTGGAGATAGTCCACTCAGATGTGTGTGGCCCCATGTCTTACAGCTCATTAAGCGAGTATGTATACTATGTTTCTTTCATAGATGACTTTTCTCGTAAGACATGGATATATTTCTTGAAAGGCAAAGATGAAGTATTCAACAAATTCAAGGAATTCAAAGCCTTGGTTGAAAACCATACTGAAAGGAATATCAAGACTTTACGATCAGACAATGGCGGAGAATTCACCTTAGAAGAATTCAAGGAACTTTGTAGGGAATCTGGGATTAAGAGGGAGTTGAGCACTCCTTACAATCCTCAACAAAATGGCGTTGCAGAACGTAAGAATAGAACAATAATGGAAGTAGCAAAAGCAATGCTACATGATCAAGATATTCCGATGCACTTATGGGTAGAAGCAGCAAGGACAGTTGTGTATGTACAAAACCGTACACCTCACCGTGTATTGTACAACAAGATTCCCGAAGAAGCTTTGTCGGGAGAGAAACCATAAGTCAACCATCATATAATATTTGGCTGCCCTGTGTACATACACATCCTGAAGGAAAAGAGAACAAAACTAGATCCTTCAATAAAGAAGGGAATATTCGTGGTATACATTGACACATCAAAAGCTTACCGAATATACTTCCCAGGATTCAAGAAGATCGAGATCAGCAGAGACGTAACTTTTGATGAAGATTCAACATACAACAAATCAAGAAAATTACCTATTGAAGAACCCGAAGTTCCCAGAACCAGAGAAATAGTTATGGAAGAGACAATCCAAGAAGATCACCAAGACCATAACATGACAGAACCACAAGAACCTGTAGATCCACCTCGTGAGAAGAACTCCCACAAGAGACAACCAGCATGGGCACGTGAAGCAATACAAGATGTAGAGAAGTATGGTGCTCCAGATGGGATACACAGAGAAAGCAAGAGACCCATACCATACTCCAGCTATGTGGCCCTACTATGTGACATCATTGATAAAGAATGTTCCAACTACGAGGAAGCATCAGAAAAGAAGGAATGGAAGGATGCCATGATCGAGGAGTACCAGTCGATTATGAAGAATGATTTATGGGAGATAGCTCCAAGAATAGTAGGGAAGTCTATTGTGACTTCGAAATGGATCTACAAGATCAAGCATGTTGCAGATGTTAGCATTGAAAAACACAAGGAAAGATTTGTGACACGTGGCTTCTCCCAGAAAGAAGGCATAGACTACGAGGAGACATTTGCACCTGTAGCAAGGTACACTTCCATCAAATCTATACTTGCCTTAGCCGCAATAATGAAATGGAAGGTACACCTGAAGGATGTCAAGACAACATTCTTGAATGGTGTAGTTGAAGAGGAAGTGTATGTGGAGCATCCACTGGGATTCGAGACACGTGATAGACAGACTCATGTGTGCAAGCTAAAGAAAGCCTTGTATGGTTTGAAGCAGGTACCTAGGACATGGTACGGAAGGATGGACAACTTTTTGATGAGCTTAGGCTTTACCAAGAGTAAATCATATTCCAACCTTTACTTCAAGGTTGAGGGTGGAAGACCAGTGATACTACTGCTATATGTAGATAACATGTTTGTAATAGGAGAGGATGAGCTCATTGCAAATACAAAGAGAAGGATTGTCGTAGAGTTCGAGATGAAGGACCTGGGAATGATGCACTACTTCTTAGGTATGGAGGTGTGGTAGAGTGCAGATGGGATTTTCCTTCGTCAAGGAAAGTATGCAGTGGAGATTCTGAAGAGGTTTGGAATAATGGACTACAAGGCAATGACCACACCAATGGCATTAAACTTGAAGCTACTATGTGATGCTTCATTGGAGACAGTTGATGCCACAATGTACAGGCAGATGATTGATTCGTTAATGTACTTAACGAATATGAGACCAGACATATGTTTTTTTGTGAACACCCTAAGCCAGTTCCTGATAGATCCGAGGCATGTTCACCCGATGGATGGAAAACATATATTGAGGTACCTGAAGGGTACAATTGAGTATGGGCTCAAATATGATACAAATCAGAAGATTAACCTGCATGGTTATGTTGATTCGGATTGGGCAGGCAGTGCCACATACAGGAAGAGCACTTCAGGATGCTACTTCAGTTTGGGATCCAGTGTAATCTCTTGGTTTAGCAAGAAGCAGTCATGTGTGGCATTGAGTACAATCGAAGCAGAGTATGTTGTAGCTTGTTCGGCTAGTTGTAAGGTAGTATGGCTTCGCAAACTACTATCAGATTTGTTTGATCTTGAGCTAGAGGCGACTTGTATCATCTGTGACAACCAGAGTTGTGTGAAGTTGTCTGAGAACCCGATGTTCCATGACAAGTCGAAGCATATTGAGATCAAGTACCACTATATCCGAGATATGGTGGAGAGAGGAGCAGTGAAGCTCTAATATGTGGCGACAGACGAGCAGATAGTGGATGTGTTGAAAAAGGCGTTAGCAAGGGTGAAGTTTGAGTACTTCAGAGAGAAGTTTGGTGTTATCCAGATTGATGTTCCTCGAAAGAGGGAGTGATGTGACCGAAAGACGCAGGTGCACCACGGCTGTATCTTACATGGTTGAAGAGGTAGGTGGTCCGAAAGGACGTAATGCATCTGGGATGCTCCTAGGATGTATCCACATGTTTGAAGGCGCTGGTAGGTCCACGGGTCATAAAGCATATGGGATGTGCCTGGGTTGTATCTTACATGGTGGAAGACGTAGTTGGTCCTCATGGACGTAATGCATCTGGGATGCTCCTAGACTGTATCCACAAGTTTGAAGACGCAGGTTGACCAAGAGAGTCGTAATACATCTGGGCTGTATCCACGAGGTGGAAGACGCAGATGTCCCTCGGTTGTATCCACTGGGTGGAAGACACAGGTTGACTGAGAGAGAGACGTAATACATATGGCTTGTATACATCGAGTGGAAGACGTAGATATCCCTGGGCTGTATCCACTAGGTGGAAGACGCAGGTTGTCTATTGGACATGATATATGCACCTGGACTGCTCTCCACATGGTATGATGAGATGATCCAAATACGATGAGATGTTAGTAGGAGACGCAAGTGATTGTTGTGGCAATGTAATATGTGGTCATGGGATGTACCTACTTGATGGCTTGCTCGTAGAGATGATGAAGACCTAGATGAGAGCTAGGCCTATATCCAACATGAAAAAGAGTTGGCTCTGTAGAACTTCTCATGGCGGATAGATTCGAGAGATGTCACTAGTCAATGATCAACGAGATGAGGATTGTTGCAGCATCGATGATGATGGTCTAACGATGATGACGTTGTCCAGAGTTTGTATCCACCTATGATGATGACTATGTCGATAGAATAACTTCCTAGTTAATAGGGAGTGTTGTTGTAAATGTAACTTCGGAAGATATTCTTTGGATATTATTATTATATTATTATTGTACCTCCATCGAAGATGTTTTTTCCTCCATTTGAGGATGTCATTATTGTATTTGGTCATGCAAGAATATCGAGGTAAAACCTCCATTGTAAGTCAGGGCAATAGTTTCCCAAAGGTCAAATGTAAAATGTATTTTTGAGTCTCCCTAAGATAGGTCGGCCCAGTTAGTTAGGCAAGTCGGCCCATTGAGGAATTAGGTCACTCACACATAAAGTATAAATAGAGAGGCTTACTCTCTCATTTGCACATCACACTCACTCAAGCAAGTTCGCACCAAGTGAGAGAGAAGACAATTTCATTGGAGGAGAAAGAGAGAAGCTGCATAACACATCTTATATTTGGGTTTTCTATCTTGCTTGATATTGTACTAGTGACGAATCTATTTCTGAGGAAGTTGCAGGGTTTTCTCCTTTATCGTTTCCCCGAGGAAATTTCTTGTGTCTTTTGTGTTTTGTTGTGCTTGTCTATCTTAAAGTTTACAGATCTAACTAAATTGAATTAAAGTGCAAACTCTAACAATAAGCATGTTGAATATCGTGTTGTATTCAATTAGATATGCACATATAATATCTTTTTTATAGTTTTAAGTTTTTTTAAAACCAACCCAAACCAAAATACCATATGAGATACGAGCTCAACTACCATGTTGTTTTGAATAAGGTACCCCCTTGTGTTTAATAAGGTACCCCTGTTACACTCGTGTCCACAATTGGCCTGATCCATGCACAATGCATCTGCGCCAAAGTGCTTTGGCTTTCAATGTCTCCAACAATCGTCTTTCTGGACTGATACCAAAGACTCTAATTGCATTTGATTCTTCCTCATTTGCAAAAACTATCGTGCAATGCAAATGAGCCATAAAGCAAACTTTCACTTAACATTAAATCTTAAATATGTTGTGGGGAACATTGCCACTTCGTGGCTCTTGTTGAAATTTGTAATATTGATTTATTTACTTTACTGAAATGAATTTTTTTATCGATTATTTTTAAAATTAAAAGTAAATAACTAGAAAAGAAATGCATTAAAAAATTATAAATTTCATAAGTGTGCCACCTCACTCAGGTTAGAGAGATGAGTTGCCAAGTCCTTCGATGTTGCCAAGTTCCACCATGCATTAGACGTTGGATTCAACCTCACACCATGTGCCCCATGTGTATTGCTTTTCCATCTTGCTTCCTTATTATTGCTTCTTCTATACCACATTTCCTAGTTAAATCAACCCCTATGGGATCTGGATCATCACTACACCCTGCAACCATTCACTTCTCCTATACCACATTTTTTGGATTATCAACAATGCTAATCGCTCATTGTCATGGGATTCGTATCATCACTATGCCCTACAACAATTCTGATATAATGGAGTAGGGAAAATGCTTAAGGAAGAAGCTTATATCTAAATTGAATGAGTTACAGAAGTTGTCTCCTACATCACTTTATTGTTGCTTTCTTGCATCACCTTAGATGCAAGTTACTATGAACCTAGCTAAGGGTTTATAAAAGATATCCTTACTACATAACATCAACTAAGAGTCTATATCTAGACTATTTTATTGAAGATGAGCAACATCATGGTGCACCCAACAATCCACTACAAGAATGAGAAGATTTGAATTACCTAAGTTGCAAATTATAGCATGGAACACAAGAAGCAGCGGTCGCTCTCGTTAATGGGAGAGAGGAGTTGTTGTTGGGCATAATCTCTCGTTAATGGGAGAAAGGATTGTTGTTGAGCATACAAATTGAGTAGTGACCAATGGTGAACCCTTCCCGGCCCTTCCAATGGGTTCACCCCTCCAAGAAGGGTAATTCAAACTACAACCTTAAAAAAATGTAAATTTTTAAAATCACATGTCATATAGTAAGAACAACACTTATATAAAATTTCAAAAGAAGAGTCATATTTTCAATAACCCATCAATGTCCTCACTTTGAATGCTAGATTGTTCAATGAGCAATGTTCCTTATGTATTATCTAGGTATGGATATGAATCATAATCAAGATTCAATGTTCATCACACAATACTTGTCTTTAGCATCTAAAGACTAAAATCATCTTTGGTTCTCATCTATTCCCTAATACGTTGTACCATTCCATGACATTAAATCCATCACATAGCTCTCACCTACATAAATATCCTACACTGGTATTGGTGTATGCGTCATTTTAAGTGTCACATAATGAAAGGTTCCCAAAGAAGCTTGGACACCTTGTCTTTTTGAATTCTCACATGAATTCAATTGTTATTAGCATTGTCAATCCATGTCAATATGGGAAATGGCACCACATTTAATTTACATACTTCATATTTTCGAATCTCACACTCACCATAACACCATTCCCTTTGTTATCTCTTTGCCTCCACTGTTGGCTCTATTTAAAACACCAAAACAATTAGTCATGGGTTATGGGTGTAAATTGTAATGACATTGGGAACTTATCAGTAAGATCAACTGCAAATGCATCACCCAATGACATTTTTGAAGAGAAAACAATAGGCATTGAGCAAACCTAAGGAAATAAGGTCATCTCTCTTTTCTCATGTTCACATATTTCATATATTTGGTAGTATCTAATATATTGATTCATAGTTGTGATGTTGTGTTTGCCTATTGAAAGTCGTGACATGGTTATAGTTTTAGTATCTAATATAATTATTATTTGAGCACATTGGCAAGCCTCTCGACCACTTAGTATATAATTCATGGTATCCCTACTAATACAATAAATAATGGGAACAAAACACATAACTAATAATTTGAATGTAAATCTCTAAACAATCCATAGATCTTGTATAGGTTTGGTCAAGCTTATTGTAAGATAATGCATAGTTTTTTTGTTTCACACAAAACTATATAATGAATATGTTTAAATTGAAAAGCTATATTAAGCATGGTGAAATTTTCTAACTTGTATGTTCTTGATTAAGTTTAGATATGAACCTGCACGAAATGAACATTGTCAACATCTCAAAACTTAAAATTTGGATTATAACAATGAGAATTATGACTTTGATCATTCAAATTATGGCATCATCGAGTCCTCACTCCTTTGTTCTCCATAATGATCATTCCTCTTTTCTCGGTTCTATGCATATTTATCTATCACACATTTTCACTTTTTTCCTCTTGTTTCTAGCAACATGGACATCAATGTGATGATACTTTGTGTGTCAAATATTTTGAGAATGCCCCTTGGCTCTCTTTCTTACTACCACATCCCAAGCCTAAATAAAATCAAGGAGACATATCCTTTGTAGCATTAATTCTTGGAGCAACATTTTCTACAGTGGGTAGGATTCTTAAGAACGCTAGGGAGAAGGTAACATAATTTTTTTATCAATATCAAACTTATGCATTAGGGATTATGTTCTAACATCTCAACCTTTCCTTACACACATTTTGAATGGTTTGAAAGATAAAGTGAACAAATCAATATCCTCAATAAGAATAACATAGTTGGTGGTCTTATCCTCAATATCCTCAATATCCTCAATAGTTGGTGGTCTTATGAGTAATTTCTTTTAGTTTCGTGTTTATATGGATCTTGGAAAACTCCAAAGCATAAACTCCTTAGCTTATATAATAAGCAATGGATGTAGTTATGTTAGATTTCCATGCTCCTAAAGGCCTATACAACAAGTAAAGTCTCTTAATTGCTCTTATAATATTTTGATAGAATTGTTACCCTTCAACAAAAAGCTTTAAGATCTAATACAATTTCTTATTTTCTAATAAAAACTCTAATAAACATGACTCTCATGGTTAAGCAGGATTGGGGTATACTCAAGATATGCATCTCCTCTCAACACCAACTTCAAGGATTGACATCTAAACCTTGTTTCACCCATATTAACGAAGTGCTATACAGCCCGCCTAGTATTGGAATTGTTAAGCATCACAAATTCGCCCTAGCAAGCATTTGGAGTAAAAGTTCATGGTGGCTGGGCTTCCAAAAAGAAGCCACACTTACTTAGCCAAAGTTCCATCTCTCCTGGACTACTAGGAGCACCACTGAGGAGCTTTCGAGTTCGAATCCGAGGCCACCAACGAACATATTGAAAAAACAAAACCTCTAAACACTAATAGATTTTGCTGAAACTCAGGAGGCTAGTTCGAATGCATTGATAAATTCAAATCTTGGCATATGCCTTGTCAAAAACAACTCTCTCTAGCAATAGACGCATCTAAATAGTACCTCTGAAACAAGGTACATGATAAATCGTAATTTAACAGAGGAGCTTCTCTTGTTCCAACGCTCTCCCTCGTGGTTAGAGAGCCTAATGTCATCCAGGGAGCTCGATTTTCTTAATTGCTCCCTTGGGCATTGAATGCTAGCCTGTTCCCAACGCCACAGGGATGAGGAACAACACAGAAGGAGGGATTAAAATGCATTTATTAACCAGCTATGAATTTTTAACAAAAAAGATAGATACCAAAACTTATGTCCTCAAATATATATATACAGCTTGAATAACTGCTGCATTCATGAAGCAGGGACCAGCCACTTTGTGGCTTTCCCCTTGTCATGTTTAGAAATGAAAAATCAAATAAATTTGTATCACAGCACATTCATATTTCTTCGAACTAAGGAAAAATCTCCTGAGAGCTTTATCTAGAGATAACCATTTACAGAGTAGTGATTTGCGAGCAATAAAATACTTTGTTAACTAACTAATTTTAAGTTTTGTAGATATTATGGGCCTCATTCGATTACCAAAACTACAACTCAGGGAAAATACCCAGAAAATTTTCCATCATTAATTTCATAAATATACAAAATACCCTATAAATATTAAATAACAGTAGAGACTGCATGCATTTACTGATGCGAGAGAGTATGGAGATTGATCTTGTTAAGACATACAGCCGAACAAAGTTGAGAGGTATTTAACTAACGAGGAGGAGTTTTAGATCATATCTTACACCTAAGCAAAGTCGAAACGTATCTAACTAACAAGGAGAAGTTTTAGATCATATTCTAAAACTAAAAGATGATTACAATATTATACTTTCTCTGCCTGTTTTACCCAGTACTATGCTGTTTTATGAAGAAATCATTTCAACAATATCTACCCAATAAGATATACCTAATCAACATTGCAGTTTAACCCTGATATCCAGAGGTCACTCTGTAAATTCATACGAGAATAGCGTGAGGGAGATAATAGAAAATATATATTATATTTATCTTTGAAATACTACACATATACTTTAATTCCTCTTAATACTTCATGAATCTAATAAAGCTCTACTGAGTAATATTAAAACAAACAACAATCTTTCCCGGTAGAAGTGCAGAAATGTTTAAACCTAATAAACATAAATGAAAACGTTGAAGTACTTACCTTGCTGGTGAGATCTGATCTTTTGCTCTCTGAACTCTAACTGCTCCTCCTGGCTCCTCCAGTCCAATTAGTGAAGATAGAGATCATGCCCTCGTCCCATCTAGTCTCAGCTCCTCGTGAGTACCGTCTCTACGACTTTCAATCCCTATCTTTTGCTGTTTTCGTCTCATTGATTTAAAGAGACATTGAACTCTGCTTTTGCCATAAAAGAATGACACATGTAACCTGCTATTTTCGTTTCTAGAAAAAGCATGAACTTTCCCGCTTGCCTCAAAATCGTAATAGTAACTTCTTTAGATTTTAATGCTACAAAGCCAAAACAAAAAACAAAACATCATCAATACACATACAAAATAACTTATCTGAGATTCTGAACTCGATGTGGAAAAACTTATCTGAACTCATGTATACTGGCAACCAAATGGAACACTGAGGTTTGAGCAGAACAGATGGACTACAGCGAAGTCTAATAGAGCTTCTTTCTCGTCACTTTGAGAAGCCAGGAAATCTGACCAGGATAGCTTATAGTTTAAGCCACATAGTTTCATGGTAGTGATTGTAGTATATGCCAGGAAACCTGACCAGGTTAGCTTATAGGTTAAGGCACATGGTTTTATGGTAGTGATTGTGGTAAATGTTATTAGGCATATTAGTCCAAGAGATTAGTTCAAGTTATTAACCCCTGTCATTATTTTTATTTCAAGTTATTATTCAGATTGACTCAATCTATTGTGGTTATTGTTATTTGTTGGCTTTTTAAGTTGGTATTTATAGAGTTTTGAACCAATTACCTAACTCAAAGAGTCCCTCATTTTGATTTCGATTTGATTGTGATTTCAAGTACCCAATTCTTATGGTAGTGGTAGTGATTGTTTTAGTTTCAGCATTGTGATCATTCTTATTAGGCATCCAAAATTTCCGATCCGACCTAAATTAACCTGTTCAGTCAATCCATTGTTATTATTGGTATTTCAAGTACCCATTTCTAATCTACTGGATGAGGGGCATTAGTCTAATCAAGAGAGATTTACTAAAACATTATCCACATATATGGATAAGCATCTTTTAGATTTTACAACAGGTTTTCCTACCAATCAATTTTGTGCAACTCTAATATTGGAGGGATCGATTGTCTGTGTTCTCTGTACAAGAAAATGAAAAAGGAATTAACACTTACAGTTGTAACAGAAATCTGCAATTAGATAGCACTGCAGGAACAGCACCCATCAAATACAGATCACGCAAGTCAAATATCTGAAGAAGCTCAGTATCTCCAATCTCAAAAGGAAATGTACCCTCTATACCATTTCCCGAATTCTGAGTATAGATAGCTTGTCCAGGCTTCGTATCTCGGAAGGAATGTGGCCACTAATCCCATTGCTGCTCAAATCAAGAAACCCAAGATTTCTACATGACCTAATACTAGCAGGAATACTGCCTGTTAAATTATTTGCAGAGACAGAGATTTTCTGAACCTCGTCACAGCTTGTAATCACAATTTCACCAGAAAGCTTGTTGTGAGAACTATCACAGTATTTCAAGCTGGGCAGAGCTAAAATATCAGAAGAAGGCCCCCAGTGAAAGAATTCTCATCTACAATTCGCGATTTCTCAAACTGAGTAGCCCAGAAGGCAGAGAGCCAGAGAACAAAATACTGCCCAAATCCAGGAATTGCAAGTTTTCGCAGTTCCCAGGCTCGTCTAGCAGAATCCCATAAGAAAATTCCTTTTGACGTTCACATGAGCCATAGAACTTGGAATACAGATTTGACTGGACAACTTTGACAAGACTATTGAACGAGAGTTCAAACCCCACAAGTGTCCCACACTGCGACATTTCATCCAGAATCGGACGAGATAGATTGTTATTAGCCAATACGAAGTACTTTAATCTCGCATAGTACTTGAAGAGAGCACTGAGTACATACCCCGTTGGGAATTATCCAACAAATATAACAAGCGCAAGCTGGACAAATTCCCCAAATCTGACGGAACAGACCCACAGAACCCATTGCGGCTAAGATTCAGTTTCCACAGAGAGACGATGTCCGCCAACCCCAGCGGAATGTGCCCGCTATAATTGTTTCCGGAAAGAGACTGCGTATGCTCATGCCTTCAGCTTAGTTATGGCAGACGAATTCAGCTCGGCTGGCTGTTGTGTAACAGAATTTTCTCCACATTGCCATCTCCATCACAGCTTACACCGGTCCACTCACATGGGGATGTATCAGAAGGGTTCCATGACTGCAAAACCTTCAATGGGTCTCTGTGAATATTGCTCTTGAAGTCTAATAAAGCCTGTTTTTCTTCATTCTGAGAAACCTCGGAGCTGCCCACATTTGACAGAAACCAACAAAAAATGAATAGGGGAACTGACCAGGGTAGCTCATATTTTAAGCCACAGGGTTTTGTGGTAGTCATTGTTCTTCATGAAATAGTTCCAGCATTGTGCTGTTATGATAGAAATTGAACAGATAGAATAATAATAGTTTAAATATACAGCAGTTCTCAACTTCTCCAACCCAAACGGCTCAACGTCTATTTTGTTGAGAATTGATGGCCTTTCTCTGCTGAATTTCAGATGTCGAGAAACGGAAGAACAAACCACAACGGCTTGGGCTGAACAATATTCAGCTTGCTGCAGGTCATTTAATGCAGTGGTGCAGGTCATTTAATGCAGTGGTAGCAGGTTTATTGATAGTTGCAACTGCATTAAATGGCCTGTAGCTGACCGAATATTGTTGTTTATAGGCTTGGTTTCGAGATTATGGCAAAATGTTGACATAAATGGTAACTGAATTGACCAGCAACACTCAATAGAGAATATTAGTTTTATTATTGCAACACTCCTTAGCAATGGTCTTAAGAGTAGCAAGGTGATCCACAATTGAATGATAGCTTTGAAATCTTGTTTGATTTTTAATATTTTTCAATGTTTTTTCTAACCATATGTTAATTTTTTTTTCCAGAATAATTCCATATAATTTAGATAAAAGTAGGCTAATCATAATTCGTCCTATAATTAAATGAATTGTTTTTATCTCCACTTAAAAATAAAGACAATGAGGCTTTATGTTCTGGGTATAGGGAAACCTTGCTTTACTGCTAAATTGAAGAGCTTGTGGATGTGAGTGATGAGGATAGGCCCACCAATTTTTAAGATTTTTGCTTGGTATCATTCGATGCCGTTAGCTTTCCCTTTTGCGAGTTCTTAACCCCAAACTCTATGTCTTCCAAAGAGAAAACTTCTTCCTGTGTAGAAAGGGTTTGAATGTTGTTCACGACATCAAGGGATTCGTTAAGCTTTTTAAGGTAGGAATTTCAATCCCTTTAAGGGAATCATATTGTTTTCCTTAGTTTTACAAATCAAAATTTATCTCCAAAATTTCTTAGAATCTACCTTAGAGAGGTGCAAGATTCTCTTGCTTTTTTATTTATATAACACATTTTTTCCTTTTAATTGGCAATTTGTGCATAGAGATCTTTTTGGTTTTTAAGGACTTGTTGGAAGCATCCCTAATGTTTTTTCTACTATGCTTGCACTCTTTATCATACCAAGGGTTGATCGTTTTATTCTCATTTTTACATGACACCAAGATAGACAACTTGTTAATGGAAGTAGAGAGGGTTGTGGTAAAATTAAAATAGAGGTCTTCAATATTGTTCTTAGTTAATAGTATATTTAATTCATTATTTAAATCTCTTAAAAATATATGGGGATTATTTGCCTTTCCAAGTTTAGGGTTAGAGTTAAAGATGTGGATCATGGTCATTTAAAATTTGGTTGTTTTATGGTATCAGATAACACATAATCTATGGCACTACTACCTAACCATGGATACAAGTTGTCTGGGATCTTGAGAACTACAAAGCTTGATTAGTTTGGTACAACAAATTCTCAATAAAGTCTTCCAAGTTTTTTTTATATTTACTAAGTAAAACAAGGACCTCTTCTAATCATAAAGGATTGGGGTTATAATCATTACTTAAAGGGGTTATAATCATTACTTAAAATAATAGTTGAGTTAGTTCTTATTCTAATATTAAAGTCTCCCTTAATTTTTTGAATGAAAATTTAAATATAAAGAATTAAAATTCGTATAATATAAAAATTTAAATGATTTAAATTAATAAAAACTTAAAATAATATTTTATTATATGTAAAAAATTTAATATTTAATTTTAACCCTGAGTTAAACATAATATCTTACAATTCAATTCTCTTAATACTTGACTACACTAATTGTATAAAAAAATTATAATATTTTTATAATTTATAATTAAAATATTTTATTACACAATTAACTTATCTAAAACTTTATTCAATTTCATTATCGTAATCGTTTATTTAATTGGAATGATACTAAATACAACACTATTATGACAAACATGGCATCTATACACTTGTAAATCACTAAGGCATGGTTGAAAAGTTTGATTAATTTTTTTATAGATTTTATTAAGAAGCTTGATTAAACTTTACTGGATATGGTGGTTGATAAAGTGGAAGTGGTGTTTTTTTATAACGAAAGTTTAATTTTTTTAAAATAAGTTGGTAACTCATTTTATGAATTGAGGTTAGGTGAAATTTATAAATGGTTAAGAATATGACATTTTAATTAAAATATATTTTTTAATATAGAATATGTTATGGTAATTTATAAAATAGAATTTTTGAATTTTAATTATGTTAAAATTTAGAAATGTTTTTAATATTTTGAGTGTACATTCTACTTTTTTCTTAAAGGATTTAATTGTAATATGAGAAATGAAGGGTGTTTTAAGTAGACATTTCACCTATTTTTAAGGAATTGAATTGCAATATTGAGATGTGATGGATGGAATGTCCACTTTAAAGGATTGAATTGCAATATTGAGATGTGATGGGTGGAATGTCCACTCTAAACTTTGAGAATGTTTTTAAACTCCGACAAAGTTAAAATCTAAAAATTCTTTTTGAACAAAAAATACTTTCCTTAAAATGAATGTAGGATAACTAATATTTAAAATCGATTCTTGACCAAATTCTACTATGATTCAAGCTTTTCATGATCACCCTCACTTGCCCATTTTGCCTTCCCTGGAGATTACCATATAGAGCTAATTAATAAGTAATTATGCATCCCATGCTTCCCTCTTACCATAACCTCCAAATTGGAGAGGTTATTGGAACTACACTTATCCACAATTCTCTACATGTGCTTTTCCACAAGAATAGATGAGAATATTTAAGTGGACTTGGGTTTCCTTTATGGATACAAGCCAAAGTATCGTGCATTGCAATAAGCATCAATGCCTCTTGGCTTCAAACTTGTGGCATTGATCTAAAACTCTTTTTCCCAAACACCTATAATGGAAAAACATAGAAGAATCATAGTGGTATGTTCTTTAGATTATTGAAGTCTTGTTGTTGGTCCAAGTTCCAATCCTTGCAACATTACCACAAACTAAGAGAAAATAGAGAGTAATATGTTTTTATGTTAATTGGTTTAAAAGATCATCCAAAAGGTCTTCTAGTGTGGACAAATTAAGGTTGTAATTTTTTTGCTACTTTGTAGAGGTAAGGATATCCCTAAATTTGCCTTTTTTTAATGTGAAATAAGTTTCATTTTTGAAAAGATAGCATTTTAGTTATCTAATGGCTTAATATTGGCCTTTGCCTTTTGTAGCCTACTGATGGAGAATTGCATCACTCTAAAGTGTACAACAACTCTAGGGGATCGTATCACTAAATGATGACTCGAACTAGATATTAAACATATTTGCAGTACAACAACTCAAAATTGGTTAACTTCAATTCCATTGCATTATGCTTTGGAAGGAAATGAAAATGAAACTGTAGGGGATGAAAATGTTTAGGTTAGTAATCAACAACTAAAGGTGCTTATCCTCCTTTATCTGTTCTTTAAGATCATTAACCTTGTCTAGTGCAGCCACTAACCTAATCTTGAAATGCCAATATTTTGTGTCTACCTCCACCAATGGATCATTAAATATCTTTATGATCAATATCTTAGAGTCGAACATAATGTTGATCAGTTTCATGGTAAGTGTCTATTGTAGTGGCAACTCTGGAGGGGACCAAACTAATAATAATTAATATATATTATATTAATATTACCAAACTGATTTACACTGGAATATGATCATCCTTTTATACAAGTAATAGTGAAGAGACGTAACTCTCCACCAACTATTTAAAATATTTAACAATAGCTAATTAAATCATTATTTTTGGTATATTAGAAGCCATCCCTTCTTAAAATGATTTTCCCTAAAATCATTCGTAAAAATGAGTGCATAAATCTGAATTCTTCATTCTCCTATTATCCTCATCTTCTGAAAGGTTCCTCGATTTGAGATGGTACTCGTTCACACTTCTTGAACGAAGGCCTTAATCCTGACTTATAAGATACATTCAAGGACTAGTACTAGCTTCCTCTCTTCATCCATAAGGGGTAATTCCATCTATATATGAGTTGTTGGACCCAACTTTTCCTTCAAGCATGAGACATGGAAAACATCGTGTAATCTTCCCTTGTTTAGCATATCCAAGGCATATGCTACTTGCCAACCTCTCCTCTGTATGGAAAATATCGTGTAATCTTAAAGTTGGATTGTTGCTTGATTTGGTTCCTTTCTTACTCGAGATGAGTTTTGAGGATGCAAAGGATTTCATTAGAAGTAGATAATTAGTTTTTTAGATCAGGTGCTTTGAAATTGGTGACAACATACTCCTTTATTGATGGTGGTTGATATCCATATAAATCCTGAAGGGGAGTCATTTTTGTTGAAGTGCAATAAGTGGCATTATACCACCATTCTACAAGATGTAGCCAATTGTGCCACTGCAATTAATGATCATTCACAAATTCCTCAATTAACCTTCAAGGCATTTATTTACCACTTCATTTTGTCCATCTATCTGGGGTGGTATGAAGTCCTCATTGATCTAGGAGGATCATCTCATCTCTGATCAGATTCAAAGTCTTCAAACAGTAGTACAAAGGTTACCGTGGTAAAGAGCTCATCGACAGCTTTCCGTCAACGTTCGTTTCGCATGAAATGGCCTCCGGATGAAGAAGGTGTTCACATTTGAAGTTTCGTCAAGGATGGTTAAAATGGTTAAAAAATGGTGAAAATGTGGTTTTGTTGAAGCTTTGGGAATCGAACCCAAGACCTTGGTTAGGCCACCATAAGCACCATTATAAAGGTTATATAAAATGGTGTAAAATGGGGGGGTCCAAGGGCATAGCCCTTGACCCTAAGCCAACACCGAGGCCCCATTATATTATAAACTATATGTTTAAACCATATTTACATCGTAGGCATTTCACTGTGGAGAAGCATAACCATCCACGTCAGCTAGATTCCTAGCTCATAGAGCGAATGGAATGCTGCCACGTGGATGGTGCCAATCATGAAGTTTTTCTCTCCGTCGACTGCTCCCTCGCTGCTCCGTTACCACCCTCGATCGCGACCCTCCATCCCTGTGACCTTCTTCCTACAGCCTAGTTTTCCCATTCGCAACCCTTCCTTCTCTTTTGCAGCTCATTCCTCAAGCCTGCTTTACACTACCATCCATGGCCTCCAATTTCGCGGTCCCTTTCCCTTCGCAGCTCCCATTCCTTCGCTACTCCATTAATCCGCAGCCTCTCTGCTTCCATGTTCCATGTTGGCTGCTTTTGGACAGACCTGGGTTTTCAGGAGGCGTAGCAACAAACACCCCTTGGCACACTGGCCCTTTCGGCAACGAGCTGCACAGTAGCGTGAGGTCTCACCTGAAGTGGCTATGGGGGGGCTAAGGAATCAGGTTTCCTTAACCGGGGTGGTGCGGAGTCTACAGTTTTCTCCTACCTTCTTGCACGTAACCCCTGTACCGAGCGCCTTACTCTTCTACAGGCCTCACAGCGCCACTGCGCTGGAACTTACTCGTCTCAGCCTAGCTGCATGGCAGCCCCGCCCCTGCGCACAAGGCTTTTACCCGCTACGTCGATACTCTGTATTGTCTTTGGCCTTGTGCCTTGGCACAATAACACACTCCTCAAGCGCTGCGGTGATAGCGTTCTCACAGGCTCCTTCGACATTGCACGAGTATAACTTCTAGGGGAGCTTCAAGGACTTACTTTACATACTCATTCACAAAGACAGCGAAACATTCATGTAAACATAGATAGTAAAGCATAGACAAGCATTCACGCAAAACATCACCATAACAACAAGAATCATGTGGTTCGCCTCCACAGGGAAATCACGTCCACGGGAGTTGTATCTTATATTATCATGAGATGGGAATTACACAGTTCCGCTGCGCACACAGATGCAGCCTTAGATCTTTCTGGGAAACTCCACGCACACAGCTGGGAGCCCTTCTCTTAGATCTATTCTCTTCTTCTACAGAGATTACAATGACTCAGACATCAACTTAGACTGTCTGTAAACTCAGTGACTAGCTCTACAGCTATCCAATTCTCTAACTCCTTAACCCTTCTAACCCTTTTCCCTTTACAATTACACATATATATAGGTGGCCCTGAGGGTCGCACCTTTACAAAACTGTGGGCCTTTCCCCAACAGTGATCCCCAAAAACCCTAACCACTGACACGGCTAGGTGTACTTTAGACGCCTCTTGCAGTCGCGTCGCAGCTTCCTGCAGGCTCCGTGATTTTCGGCGCAGATCGCGGGTATGGGCGCCGCTTCATCGTTCTTTGCTCCTTGTCCTTCTCCTTCAATGCTTCATCCTGTTGCTCTTCCTTGGTCCGAGCAACCATAACTCCTGTACTTTGCCTTAATGAGGGTAGCTGAGCCCTCTATTCCGCCGCTTCATTTATTGTGGTGGTTGAGCTTTCTACTCGACCACATTTACTCTTCTTTGGCTTGTGCGAGCGAGCTCCACGATTTCCGGCCCACACTCTGCGGTGAGCTCGTCCATCTGGCGCCGTACTGCGCATTGTTCATTTCCGCCAAAAATGGTGCTTTTCCTCAAAATTAGCACTTTTCCTTCAAACTTAGTGCTTTTTTCCCAAAACTTGGCAGCTTTACCATAGCTGCAGCCTATGCTCCAATAGGCCCCTAACACTTACTCGTGGCTCGTCCCCAAGCCACCCGCACTAGCTTGCGGTCGTTTTAGTTGTGCATCTGACTTGGCTTGAGTCGCAGCGAAAGCTTGCTTCCACTGCGCAATAACAGTGTCCATGTCTTGTACGCATTCCATGGCTGTCTACACCTGGTCTGAAGTGGCTTCTTCTCCTTCTATAGCATCGACCAACTCTTGAGATTCAGCAAATGCTTTGATCTTGGCCTCTGCTTGGGCAGCAAGTTCAACAAACTCATCCATAAACGGCTGAATAATGTTGGTGAGAGTAGAATCTTTGTTTATGAGCCTATGCAGTTCTTGCTGGACTTTGCGGACTTCGCTCATCTTTCTCATTTTTGCTAAGCCTTCCAAGGACTTAGCTTCTTCGCTTAGAACAGTTAGGGACTGTTCTACTGCTTCCACCTGTTCCACCAGGGAAACTTTAGAAGGGAGCTTCTCGAGCTCCGCCCAAGCCTCCATAGCTTGCGTCATTAACTGATGGGCTTCTTCTGTTCTGCTCTTCATTTGGGTAGAAGCTATGCGCAGTGCTTCAAGTCGTTCTTGCTTCTCATCTACTGGAGGCACTGCGACACGAGCTTCCAAATCGGCGAGCTGCTTTCTATGGTCCTCAGCCATAGCAACTATTTGTTGTTCTAGGGCTTGCGCCCTTCTACCAATGCGTTTCACTTTCTCAACTAACAGAAGGTCTGGTTGAATCTGGCAGGCTGGCAGCTCCTCGGCGATTTCATCAACAGCATTTCTTAGCCTAGTGTCTTGCGCTTCGTGAAGTTCAAGCTGCGCAGAGATCTCCTTGTAGCCTGCCCTTAACTCTGCTTCCTGCATCTACAGTCTTTGATTGGCGTGGAATGTGGAGAGCTCCCTAGCTCTCAGCTCAGTAGAAACCTGCTCATGAACCAACTGCAGCATTTCCAACGGAATTAGTGACCAATTTATTTCAACAGGGCCAACCGCGCTTACCTGCAGTGCAGCCAAAGGATCCAGGAGTGTCATGCTTGCAGGCGGGATGTGGACAATAGTGTGCCTCTCTGTAGGTACTTCAACCTGCTCGGTGCTTGTAGATGCTTGTGGTGCCTACGAGCCGGATGCTGGCGCATGGGTCTGCGCAACTCGTCCCACGAGACCTTTCAACTCCACGAGCTACAGGTCCAGAGCACTTCTGATCTTGGCCTGAGAGGTCCGTAGCTCGAGAAATTGCTCCTTCAAGTACTGGTCGAACCCCCCGGCAAGGGTCTCAGAGGGATCTCCAGTCGCTTCTGCGGGGTGCGACAGCTTCTGCTTCTTGGGAGGCGGTCCTGACGGACCTTCATCATTCTTCTGCGCGGCCTTTTCCTTTCCCTTATCTTTTTCTGGTGCCGCAGGGGGTGGCATCACGGCAGCGATGTCAGCGGCCTGCTTCCATTCATCTGGCCAGGACTTCATAGTGTCCTCTACATCCTGGGTAGTCATTCGGTAGAGCCCTACGGCCCATTCTTTCAACTGAATTCCGCGAGGGCAGAAATAGATTTCATGCAAGTTGGCAGAAAAGACCAACTTCGCTCCATAAATTTATGTCGTCTCCTCAGTAAGCCTCAGCATCTGCAGGATGGTATCCCTGAGGAGATTGTAGTACTCAAAGAATACGGTGCGGTTCATCTTGCGCTTCACGGGATTATTAGAATCCCAAAGGTTGACATAACGCATCCCTGTAACCTCTCCTGAACGGCGCAGAAGAAATTGAGTGTTGGGCGGTTCCTTCCACCCGACAAAGGCACACAAGATCAAGAGCCAAGAGAAATAGAACAACTGATTGGCAGTGTCCTGAACGTTGCGGCAGTCATCCAAGAATGTATTCAGAAGGAAGAGAGACCAGTTATATTGCTCTCCTTCCGCAGCTGCGACTGCGAGCTCTACAACAGCTCCAGGGACTTCTTTAGGTCGGCACTTCGTTAAAAGTCTGCCTACGAGCAGACTGCCTGTGAATTTGAGTGCTTCATCTTCAACTATAGTGAGGTCATAGGCCCAACCTCCTCTCGACAATTTGTATTTCTGCACCACCTGTGTAGCCAGCTTTCAGTCCCTGTCTTTACCAACGAAATGGACGTTGGGGTCCTTACCAACCTTAGATAGGCTGGTAATTCGATGAATCAGGTCCACATTCAAATCAATTGGCCTCCCTAGCCAAAGATAACCACCATGAACACAGGATAACAGGACCTTGACAACCGCATTAACTTCATTGCTACGCCCGAAGTGCGGTAGCTTCAACAGGTTCAACAATCCAGGCCTCTCAAGATTTACTGCAAATTGTTGTGGGACGAATTCGTCAACTTTCTTAACAAGGTTATGGATCACTGTCAGATAGTGATCCGGCGCAAACTATGGATATGTTCTATAATCTCCCAAGTTAAAGTCAGAGAACTTAACCAGCGGGAGATGTCCAAGGAGGGATCCTTCTTCGTGCACGATTTCCGCCATTGGTGGCAACGGAATCGAGTACTTAGCATTCTTGGGAATACGCACCTCGGGTGCATCATCTGGACGCGGAGGAATGTAGTTAACCAGAGTAGCCAAGGGCTCTGGAACGGGTTCCTCCGTCTGCTACTGTTGGTGCTGTTGAGACACCCGCGTGCCCGGGGACTGTCTGGGATCAGGAAGCTCGGCAATCTTGATCGGGGTACCCATTCCGATATCTAAACCTCTGCGTCTAAATTGACGGACAAATTCTTTAGTTGATAGGTTCTCCGTCATGAACTTGCATACATGACTAATACAGAACAGAGGGGCGGAACAGCGTAGGATACGAACTCTGAAAACAAAGGGCAGCAGTCTGCACAACACGGCTCTGAAAACAATGACTTAGACTCTCAAACAAGACAACTATACAACTCGAGGAAAGTAACCCAAGCATATACGAATGAGGGGTATTTATAGCTAAAGGCGGTAGTAGATGCGGACAAGTGGGGCTAATAACCGTTGGCGCCTAATCGGATGAGTTGACAACCCCCCTACCCCCGCGCCTCTGTGGTGCATTAAATGCGATGGACGGGTTCTGACAGCCTTCGAAAGATGTGCTAAGGCCTTCGGTTCCTTAATTAAATGTGAATATTAGGGAAATGAAGCCGACTCTAACGGAGTAAATACAATTAAATGGCGGTCTCATCCTTCATTAAGACTCAGACGCGGCTACAGAACTTTCGTAATTCAAATTTTCGGCGGGTAACTTTATCATGGGTAACTGTGCATATGGAGGGCTCCACGGCGAGAAGAACTCCTCAAGAGCGGCAAATTGACAACAGGCAACTCTGCAAGAGCGAAGGTTCGGCAACCCGGGGGAACTCCGCAAGAGCGAAATTAGGAACGCTCAATACAGGCTTTATTGAGTGCGTGGATGCTTCGAGGAACTGCGCGGGAAGCTAGAGACTAAAAATGTCTCGCGACTTCCGTGTAGACTGTGATAAGTGCGATGCCTCTTTCAACTACACTGGACATCTGCACGACTCTAGCAGCTGATTAGGTTGACAGGGCGGAGTGGCCATCTCGATAAAGCTTGAGCCGACTCCCGTTGATCATTGTGGGCAACAATTCTCCATTAAGCTTCACAAGCTAAACTGCTCCACCTTCGGTTATCTTCATCACTTGAAAAGGGCCTAACCAATGTACACAAAACTTGCCTGGAAACTTGATGAATTTACTATCGTAGAGGAGTACCAAGTCTCCTTCCTGAAAGACTTTATTCTTAATATGCCTATCATGCCAAGCCTTTTGTCTCGCCTTCTGCACTTGTTGATGGAATCTAGCTAAAAGCTTGTCTTCTTCTAAGGCAACCAATTGTGACAGCCTTTCACTCATAGTATCAGTATCTGCCATTTCTGTAATTTGAGCAATTCTGAGATTGGGAACAATGTATTCCATGGGCATAACTGCTTCTTGTCCATACACCAAACTAAAAGGTGTGTGTCCTGTTAGTTTCTTGCATGTGGTTCTGTAAGCCCATAACACAACTGTGACTCTAAGGTCCCAATCATCTCTTTGTTGGTTACAGATCTTGGTCAGGGCATTCTCCAGAATTTTATTGAATGCCTCCACCGTACCATTAGCTTGAGGGTGGTAGGGTGTACTCTTGTGGTGACTAATGTGGAATTCTTCAGTAAGGGCCTCTATAGTCTCGTTCAGGAAATGTGTTCCCTGATCACTCATTAGAATTAGTGGACATCCAAATCTAGTGACAATATTCTCAAAAATGAATTGCGCGGTAGTGACAGCGTCGCAATTCTTAACTGGCTTCGCCTCAGCCCATCTGGTGAGGTATTCAGTAGCTGTGATGATGTATCTTGCGCCGGTTCTCTTTCCTGGTGGGTTGATAGGTCCCACGAAATCAATGGCCCACTTATCAAAAGCACGCACCGTTATCTGGGGTCTGAGCGACATTTCATCTCTTCTTGAAGGTTTTCCTGTTCGCTGGCACACATCACAACACTTACAGAATTCCTTAGTATCCTTGTGCAATGTTGGCCACCAAAGACCTGCGGCTAAGATCTTCTGCGCAGTCGGCTTTCCTGCGAAATGGCCTCCTGCGGTTCCTGAGTGCGCTTCTGCGATTATGGAGTTCTTCTCATGCGGTAAAATGCATCTGCGCAAAACTTCGTCAGGGCCCAACTTATAGAGCTGGCCTGCTATCAAAGTGAAGTCCGTGGCTTTGACAACAAGTTGTTTCTTCTACTGTATTGTGAACTCAACTGGCGCTTGCCCTGTAGTGAGAAACTCAAGAATATCGGAATAATATCCATCTGCTGCTTGAATAGAGAACAGCTGCGCATCAGGCAGATTGTCCTCCAAATTTGTAGGTTCCTCCCTTGACTCTATCCTAGATAAATGGTCAAGTCCTGCATTCAATCTACCTGGCTTCACAATAATCTCAAAATCATACTCCTGGAAAAGGAGTAGCCATCTGCAAATTCTTCCCCCTAACACTGACTTATTGACCAAGTACTTCAAAGTAGAATGGTTAGTATACATTTTAAAATGAGCACCCAATAGATAGTGTCTGAACTTTTGTAAGGTATACACCATAGCTAGTCCTTCTCTTTCTGTGGTGGTGTAGTTCTTCTCGGCTGTAGACAGCTTTCTGCTAGAGTAAGCAATGGGGTGGTCAACACCTCCTTCTCCCGGTTGTGTAAGTGCAACCCCCAATGCTATGGAAGAAGCATCTACATGAACATGAAAGGGTTTTCTCCATTCTGGGAAAACTAGAATAGGCGCTATGGTCAACTTTTCTTTAAGTGTGTCCAAGCTCTGTTGGCATTCTTCTATCCATTGGAACTTCGAATCCTTTTTCAGCAGTCGTTCCATAGGTGCAGTGATCTTTGCATAACCCTTGATAAATTTCTTGTAGTATCCTGTATGTCCCAAGGTAGTGCGCAATTGTTTGATTGAGTTGGGCGCAGGCAAGTTAGCAATGATGGCAACCTTCACAGGATCCATCATGAGTCCTTGTCTGCACACAATGTGACCCAACAAAATACCAAAAGGAGCACAGAAGATACATTTTTTCAAGTTGAGGGAAATCTAATACTGTCTACATTTTTCTAACATCATCCTTAGATTCCCTATATGGTTCTTTAGTAAACCAAACACAGTCCAGTCATCAAAATAGACTTCTAGAAACTTATGGATGAACTCTTTAAAAACAGCAACAACGACTCTAGAGAAGATAGCAGGAGCGTTTTTAAGACCAAAGGGCATTACCGTATACTGGAATGAGCCCCATTCAGTCGCAAAAGTGGTCTTATGGCAGTCCTCTGGATGGATTCTGATCTGATGGTATCCTGAAAAGCCATCAGTGAAGGAGTAAGCCTCTTGTCGTCCAACATTATCAAGCACTTCATCTGTAAAGGGCGTAGGAAATGGATCATGCGCTGATGCGTCGTTAAGCTTGCGCAGGTCCACGCAGATTCTTATTTCACCTTTTGCCTTTTTCTCTTGTACCACCATAGGACTAATCCAATCACTTTCCTCTACTGGCTCAATGATACCAGCTATGAGCATCTTATCAATTTCTTCTCTAACCTTTTCTTTATATTGTAGGTTCAACCTGTACGGACGCTGTTTTACTGGCTTAGCATCCGCTTTCAAAGGTATGTGCATAACTCCTAAATCTCCTAGGATGCCTTTCATTTCTGTAAACTTGGTAGGAAAGATATCCTGGTACTCATGTGGTAAATCTGCAATACGGTCAACAGTTTCATCATCCCAATAATCTCCTATAGAGGCAACCTTGGGTTCGGCTTCTGTACCAATGTTAATTTTCTTGAGCTTGATGTGTTCTGTAATGGCAGGGATATCAAGCTGAGGGCCTTCAACTTTGCGTGTCCCTTCTGACTCTAGAATATTGATGTTGCGAGGATCATCATCCTCTTCTCCAGTGGCGAAATTATAGCATTCCTGGGCATGTTCCATCTGGACAGCCCGGTCAATTGAGAATACTCTGGTAACGGACATTGTTCAAATACCTTCTTTCCAATACACTTTAAAGCCTGATCGATGCTTGGATGTTCTGACTCAAAGCTGAAAGTGAGTTGAAAACTTTCAATCGTGAGAGGCCAAGTGGTAGTGCCTCTGTGCAACTCTATTTCAGTATACCAGTTCCTTGGAACTATATCCAACGTGTGGATGAATAGGTGAGCCCACTCGTCCTCTGGAATATCTGACCATTGCTGAATACATGCTTTCACATGTGTCCTGGGGTCACTCTGTCCATCATATTTGCGCAAAACTCCTGCTGTAGTCTCTTGAAATCTATGCAGTATCAACCTGCGACAGTCTTGCCATGTGTCGATATTTTCTTTATGCGCACCCCACCATCTCACGGGTGTAGCGTGCAGTGCTACATCCAATGCTTGTATGCGCTGCTTATCTGGGATTTCTTGTTCATATGCATGTATGAATTTACTTACTCCAGTTAAACCATCAAAGATTGGAGTGTTATTCAGTTCTGTGCCAATCCATCGAATGGATTTGGTCATCTTGGCGCAACGCCTTGCAGAAACCTTATGTAAGCGATTCTGCCAGTTTTCCAGTCCTGCTTCTGAATCTGATGTGCACGAACTATCACATCGCTAGCTGATATGGCCGGCCGTTGTGGGATTGACATAATCATTATGACTAGCAGTCATCTGATACAAGCTTTCCATGTGGCGCACTTCTTCTTCTACTCGAATGGGTTCAATATGCGGTGGTCCTTGAAGGGGATCAAGCGGTGAAATGACCCTGATCTGCTCATCCTCAAAGGTCATCTGTCTTTTCTTCAAATTAACGACAGCCAAATTATCAAATGCCCAGTCTATGCCTAAAAGTGCTGGGTAAGGTCTACTGTCATCCAGAATTTTGATTACTTCGAAGTCTGCAGAGCTTCTTACTCCCTCAATATCAATAGGTACATTGGGTAATCTGCCCAATGGAGAAACTCGTTGCTGATTTGCAAGTCTTAGCTAGATAGGAGATTTGGTAAGCTGAGGGCTACCCATCTGTTCCCATGTCTGCATGGTGAGAACATTAACTTCTGAGCCTAAATCCAAAATGACTTCGTCCATTTCAAATGCTCCAATCTGCGCTGTGAGTCTCATCTCTCTTCCCGTTCTAGTATGACTCCCAATCTGATGAACAGCATGCTGCGGTGTATTCATCGAAGCAGATTGTTGACACTGATCCAACAGGTGTTGGAGTTCCATAGTTGCTTTTTCATTGCGCAACAACTTTAAGCAATTTCTCAGGAAAGCATGAACACTGCCTAGTGCATCCTCCTCATCAGGCCTTCCAGATGTAGTGGCCTACTCTTGTACCCAGTTCTCTTGATATGGCACATGCGGTCTAATATCATTATGTGGAATTGCGATAGAACTTGAAGCTCGTGGATCTGAGAAATACTCTTGAGCTTGCTTGAATGCTTCTTTTTGCTTATGTAGGTCAAGAGGGGATGGTTTAATATTAGCGCGGTGCACCCATTGTGTCGCTGGCTTTCCAGTTCCCGACTCTGGCGCACCAGTGGTTGCTCCACTGTGCGTCACTATATTAACTGTAGGATCTGGTTCTCTTTTTTCTGCTCCAATCAACTGGATATTCTGGTTAACCTATGGCTTTTTTTCTTGCATCTTGGCCATCAACTGAGGGCATTCTTCAATGACATGATCATAAAATTTACAGTATCTGCAGATGGTTGTAGGATTTTGGCAATCCCTTGCATAATGGCCTTGAGCTCCGCAGTTATAACAAGTGATCTGTCCTCTTCCACGACCAAAACCTGCTGCCCCTGTAATTTCCTCCTACGGCCCCTGTAATTTCCTCCTCGGCCTTCCCGAGCTGGGTCATACTGCGGATCTGCTGTGGGTCCTTGTGGTTCTGACTATACTCTATAAACATCATGTTTCCTTTCTATCATAAGCTCATATGCTCTGTAATTGTTCTCATCATGGCCTACTGATTTACAGAAATTGCAATATAGATTCTTTGGAGTTTGTACATATTTTTGTAACAAGTGACACTCTTGTGGCTTGTGGCCTCTAGTTCTACAGATTTCACACCAAGGCCCCTGTGCCTGTGGTAAAGGGTTAGGTGCTCCTGTTGCAATATAATCTATGAAAACAGGACAATGGTCCTTTGAATGTCCTTGTGCTCTACACTTTGTACACCAAATTTCTTCTTTAACATCCTTTCCTTTCTTAATATCATGCACTTGCAAAGTTAGGTTTGCTATTTGGTTCTGCAACTGCGCAAAATCATTGCTTGTTCCAGCAATTGGTGAAGCTTCTAGTTTCATAGCCATCTCTAGAGCTTGTTCTTATGTAGTGAGATTCTGTTGCATAAGAGGAAGTCTAATCTGAGGAAGCAGCGCAACAATGAACCATTCCTTATGCTGCTGCGGTGCAAACTCAAAGATTACTTGATCTATCAAGGCTTTGAACTTCTGGTCAAAGTCCCATACTGACTCTGTAGGTAACTGTTTTAGGTCTTTGAGTTCTGTTATGCACTGTGATTCTGATTTAGGTTTCTTGAATTCTTTAATCATAGCATTTCTTACATCAGCAAGCGTCCTATTCTGTGCTGCTGAGTATTTCATAAACCAGGTTAAGGCTCTCTCTCTTAGTGTGGTTGCTAACTGAACCAGCTTAACAGCATCATCATTAATTTGCTTAATCGTCCAAATGGCTTCACATAGAAACCAGTGCTGCTTAGGGTCTTCTAGCCCTGTTCCTCTAAAAGTTGGTAGCTTCATGTCATCACCCATCCTTCTTGCGCTAGGTTGACGTGGATGTGCTGTGGCACTGCCTCTTGGATGGTTAAACAAAGGTGGAGCTGAGGACTAGAAGTACCGTGCGGGCTACTAGAAGGTGTTACTGCGGGGTTATGCTGAGCCCCATCTGGCTTTTGCGGTGTAAAAGGGTGATAAGGGATATGAACACTCCCTTGTCTCTCTATATGGCTCACTCTACGAGCTCGACTATCTTCTGGGCTAGACTCAAAAGAATGCTAGTCAAGGCCTACTTTATACCATTTTCCACTACGAGTGCAACCAATAGCTTCAAAGTCACTATCAGAATCTGCGGACATTACTTGTCTATGCTATTCATCGGAAGCTATGCATAGTTTTCCTTTTTCATATAAGAGCATTTTAATCGACAGGTTCAGAGAATTTAAGAAGTTACCCCTGTATGCTTTGAAGAAGCTCCTCTCAGCCTCGCTAAAGCTCTTTCTTGTATCTACTACAAACTCGGTGATGAAGCCTTCCAGCAGACTGTTCAACCAAAAGTCTACTGCGCGGGACACGGGATTATCTACCCGCTTCACAGTGATAACTAGCTCAGGCGACCAAACGATAGGTTGATCAACATGCACAATGGGTTGAGTATCTGCTAGCTTGGATACCCACTCATGCAACTCGAGTGCAAATGTTACAAAGAAGATTTCGTGAAGGTCAGTATAAATATGCTTCTGCAACCAGTCTTCTGTCTGAAGCCGAGGGCTTCTATTTTCACGTTCAGCGAACTCTCTCGCCTTTGAATCAAACCACTCTTGAATTTCTTTAACTGTAGGATTCTAGCACCACATTGCCTTCAAAATAATAGGGTTAAAACCGGCGGCGGAACCATTTGTTGGCTCGCTCTTCCTCTCAGTTTCGCATCAATCTCGCACGTCGCCGGAATAACAAGTCTCAAGGCAACGGAACCATTTGTTGGATGCTTTTGGACAGACCCGGGTTTTCAGGAGGCGCAGCAACAAACACCCCTTGGCACACTGGCCCTTTCGGCAACGGGCTGCGCAGCAGCTCGAGGTCTCACCCGAAGTGGCTATGGGGGGGCTAAGGAATCAGGTTTCCTTAACCGGGGTGGTGCGGAGTCTACAATTTTCTCCTACCTTCTTGCAGGTAACCCCTGTACCGAGCGCCTTACTCTTCTACAAGCCTCACAACGCCACTGCGCTGGAACTTACTCATCTCAGCCTAGCTGCGCGGCAGCCCCGCCCCTGCGCACAAGGCTTTGACCCGCTACGCCGATACTCTGTATCGTCTCTGGCCTTGCGCCTCGGCACAATAACACACTCCTCAAGCGCTGCGGCGATAGCGTTCTCACAGGCTCCTTCGACACTGCACGAGTATAACTTCTAGGGGAGCTTCAAGGACTTACTTTATATACTCATTCACAAAGACAGCGAAACATTCATGTAAACATAGATAGTAAAGCATAAACAAGCATTCATGCAAAACATCACCATAACAACAAGAATCATGTGGTTCGCCTCCACGGGGAAATCACGTCCACGGGAGTTGTATCTTATATTATCATGAGATGGGAATTACACAGTTTCGCTGTGAACACAGCTACAGCCTTAGATATTTCTGGGAAACTCCATGCACACAGCTGGGAGCCCTTCTCTTAAATCTATTCTCTTCTTCTACAAAGATTACAATGGCTCAGACATCAACTTAGACTGTCTGTAAACTCAGTGACTAGCTCTACAGCTATCCAATTCTCTAACTCCTTAACCCTTCTAACCCTTTTCCCTTTACAATTACACATATATATAGGTGGCCCTGAGGGTCGCACCTTTACAAAACTATGGGCCTTTTCCCAACAGTGATCCCCAAAAACCCTAACCACTGACACGGCTAGGTGTACTTTAGACGCCTCTTGCAGTCGCGTCGTAGCTTCCTGCAGGCTCTGTGATTTCCGGCGTAGATCGCGGGTATGGGCGCCGCTTCATCGTTCTTTGCTCCTTGTCCTTCACCTTCAATGCTTCGTCCCGTTGCTCTTCCTTGGTTTAAGCAACCATAACTCCTGTACTTTGCCTTAATGAGGGTAGCTGAGCCCTCTATTCCGCCGCTTCATTTATTGTGGTGGTTGAGCTTTCTACTCGGCCACATTTACTCTTCTTTGGCTTGTGCACGCGAGCTCCGCGATTTCCGGCCCGCACTCTGCGGTGAGCTTGTCCATCTGGTGCCGTACCGTGCACTGTTCATTTTCGCCAAAAATGGTGCTTTTCCTCAAAATTAGCACTTTTCCTTCGAACTTAGTGCTTTTTTCCCAAAACTTGGCAGCTTTACCATAGCTGCGGCCTATGCTCCAACATTCCATTAAGCACCAGAGACTTATGCGTTGTATTCTCTACGATGCAAAGCACAAAAGTGGATTCTTAAGCACTAGAGACTTATGCGTTGTATTCTCTGTGATGCAAAGCACAAAAGTGGATTCTTAAGCACCAAAGATCGATGCGTTTGGGATAAAAGTGATAACTTCAAGAAGTAATGTCCTTTCTCTCAGGATAGCAATTTACAATGCGACTGCTTACCATTACCAGGAAGATATCAGAAGTCGCTAACTGTAAATTGGCAGCCTGAGAACAAGGCCATTATGTGCATCTAGAGACACAATTATCCAACATGGGGAAAAAAAATCAGCCTTCCAGGGACTATTTTTTATTATTCTATATTCTGATAGAGAGAAAGCTATATCTAATATATCTAATCTAATTTTACAAGAATTCTAATCTAATCCATACCTTTATATGCAGTGTAGTAGTTTGGTTATCTTCTATTATATGGAAGGCTAGTTAATGTTGTAGGATGGTAGGCCTCCTGTCCAATTCTTCAGCTTTGATGTGCTCTCACTTCTCGTCTAGCTGCTTGCATTTGAGCCAAATATCCATGCTCGTCTTCAAACAAATCTTGGGCGCGTTCTATAACGATGTCTCAATGACTACGTCATAAACTCTAGACGACCAAGTGCTATCTTTATTTGAAACAGAAAAATTGATGTCATTCTATAAATTCTCCTATCAGGGGCCTCCCAGTGTAGTGGTATGATTCTGAACGGCGTAATTATAATTCCCATTTTTTATAATGTGAAGCATTCAGAGCTTCAGAGCTTCGATGGAGGGTACGATATGTTCAAGACCTGAATAATGATGAATAGAACAGGTCCGACCTGATATGTTGCTATGGAGGAATAATCTAAGGTAACAAAAGCCTCGGGAAGAGTTATCCGACCACCAATTAAAATTTTATTAAGATTCTACCTGAAATGCATTAAATCTCCTATTTTGCTAAATCAAATTGTGCATATTCTTCACTTTGTGCCTCATCTTTTATTTTATATTCTGGAGCAGCACCTTACCTTTCGTTACTACTAGATGAAGGAAGGAAGGCAGGAAGGCGCACATCTGGTACATAATCAGTTTGGAACTAAAGCAATGAAGCCTGGTCGTTTAAACCTCCAAATCACATATACTTACACGTTGCTCGATTTATATTTACCAGGTTGTGTCATTGTCATGGAATGCTGCCTGGTGGTATACATAATACATTTTTCAGAATGTCTTGGATGTTAATGTTTAAATTATTTTAATTAAAAAAACTATAAATTGATAGTAATTTATGCATTATTGCATGCGAGCCACTTGTAGTCGTTTTGATATATATTTGGATTTGGATTTGACTATATAAAAGTATCTCAACAACGTACATTAAATCAATTGTGCAGGATGCTTTTAATAATTTATTGTTTTAAAAAAGAGTCTTACTAATATTTATTCAATACTTGGGACAATTGTTCCATCCACCATGTATTTACAATACAATTACAACTTCTATTGCAATCGCCAATTGTCGGCAAAATGCAGCCCATTTACAGCTACTGGATAAAATAGCCAACTATATGGAAAACAATCACTTAACAAGCTGATAGCTGTATTTAATGAATAAACATAGAAAAATTTCAAGGTATATTTAATATCTCAGTCCACCGTTTATGCACAATAATATACTAGTTGTTTAACAAAATAACACAATATCTATATTATTATACAAACTAGCTTCAAAGTTCACATAAATAAGCTATGACTTTTTTACATTTTATTTTTAAAATTGTTTGAATATTATTCTACTATATAAACTTATATATAATAAAGTTTATTATATTATTATCAATTCATCAACCTGTGCAGGTCCCTGAATTTGTAGCCCGGTGGTGGTTGATCTTGATGTGGAGCTGAAGGATGAACACAACTGCATCGAATCACACAATGGATCCAACGAGATTCTTGTTGAGGATGAAGACGCCTTGCCTCTTGGATTCAATGAATTTTTCGGTTGAAGATGACATGCTTCTCTTCTTCTTGCGGCCTCTGTAAATATTTTGTTTAAGGTGCACTTTGATTAATTTGGTAATCTTGATCTGTTGACTGATTTGTGGTGCATCTGTAGTCACGACAAGCGATGAAAATTGTCTCACATGTTGCTGTCCATGTTGGGAATTGTGACCTACATGCATGATGTTCTCCACGTTGCAAATTGTCACTTACATGCTGCTTACCACGTTTAGCTACTTAGAACGTTTCACAATACTTTGGGAACTTACCTCAATGTGGTTGGTTTCTACTGACGTATTGAAATTGGACAGCCACTAAACACAAATTATAATTCAGAAGAGGGAAGTTGGGAACCATGCGAACATATCGCAATAGAACAACATGGTCTTCGAATCAAAGAGACGATGACACGTAAGCTGAAAAATAGTGACATCTGATCCGCGAGTAGTTTGGGACACTGAGATTTGGAGCCAAGTAAGAAACAAAACAGAGACACTTTCACTCTGTCGATTCAAACTTTGGACCCTTTTCAGTTATGGATGGAGCACGCGACGCTTCCACAGCAGTCTCATATCCTGAGTTAATAAGAGGATCGCATTCAATTTTTGGTCTATTGGACCAAAATGCAATAATAATTTAATGGTCTAAAGATCACATTTTCATTGGAAACCCTTTTGCTACAACCTCTAATTAATTTCCAAGAGAACTGCTATTTGATTTTTTTTTAAATCTATTCAATCAAAACTTCGTGGACCATCAACACATCTTGGCATTGGTTGTGAGAGTGACAACATATCGGATCTCAATATGGTTTTAGTGGATGGTTCTTTCCATTGTTATGTTATTTTTTTAATTAAATCAAAATTGTGTAGTTTCATCTTCGGTTTTATAAATTCAAAATTTTTCTTTCATCAAAATAAAAAGCTTACTTCAAAAGTTTTCTATATAAAATTACAACCTTAACCATTGTTTTTAGAGTTACTTATTGAGTTTCAACATGGCATATGAATTTTTCAAATCGATGTTGGATTGAACTCTCATTTTTCCACTTCATTTAAAATATTTATATATTTTATTTAATATTAGGTTGCAAGTATTTGTCACCTAGCATATTGTATGTAAGATTTTTGGATTCCACCTCATTTAAAATATTTGTATACTTTATTTAATCCGCCACCGAGCATATTGTATGTATGATTTTTTGGATTTCATGGCTTCATAGTACGTACACTACATTTCATAGTACGTACAAGACCACCTAACATATCCAAATTATATCTATAATTATGATTCTACAGTATATTCCAAGGTTCACAGATATTTCAATAAAAGACTTTTTGTCCAATGTTCCAAAAATATTGATAGTTTTTCTTAATATTAACAAAACATAGCAATGCTCTTTAGTTTCCTTGTTGACAATGGTTTTTCAAGCTAAGCTCATAATGGATTATCCCAAGCAGTAGTGATATAAATATTAATCTCAGCTGATTTGTAAACCGTGTACTCTCTTTTACATTCATAAAAACAAAGCAGCCAAGCAAAGCGACCTCTCCTCATCTACCTCCACGTTGAATAAATACAACCTTTATATTGAGAGCTACGACCACTCCTATTGTGTTGTAAGTCTGCATTTTATTGTGCTTTGTTGTGAACTATCTATATTGTGAGAAGATGTGTGAATCCTTGATGCGGTGAGAGTCATTGATAACCAATTACTTTCCTTGGTTTATAAGTGATTTTCAGAAGATTAATTCATATAGTGACAGGTTTGTTCGCCTTTACATTGTTGAGAAGCATGTAAATTTTTTATTGTGGACTTGAAATCCTCAATGAGAAGAAAGAAACATATTTGGGTTTCCCACTGTATCTTCCATTCTTGAAGCAAGCATAACGAAGATTCATTTACAACTTAGATTGTGGCACTATCAAGAACTGGTCCATAAAAGAGTTCTATACCTATACTTGTATATGGAGATTCCTAAATTTATTGCTACATCACATGGCATGAAAGCAAACTTTTGTTCACAAGTAGTTTGTGCAATTTAGGACATATTATAATCATTGTTTTCATTGATATTATTGCATAATTATTTTTTCAAATTGCTTATATATTCCAGATATAGTAGTAATCTATAGTGTTGAGATTACTACTACAGAGATTGTGAAAAAAGCAATTGTAGTTGGCTCATTGTGTTGATGAACTTAACATTATTTTTTGTTATGCTTTGAGTGCCTATGTCTTTGGAATCTGAGATTGTTACAAACTTTTCTCTTTTCCTACCAGTTTCCTTCACTGCCTATGCCTATGTTTTTGTTCCTTCTAAATTTCCTCTTTTCCTACCGGCATTCATTTTTGCCCCTCAAGGGGAAAATGCTAGTATTAAACCATGGAATGAACCCTTATGGTGGGCGCTAACCAAATTTCAAACCACATATTATAACAAATATATCAACATGGAACCATATATTATAACAAACTTTATTCCATTTGTTCAAACCATATCACAACTTGCCATAATATATGCCACTTTATAACCATATGACATAACATGGTATTATATAACATGACCACCATTCAAAAGAGGCGTGAAGAGAGGAGAGGCTCGCGGATTTGACCCCAGGACCTCTCCCCAAATGACTTAGAGCCTTACCATTGGCCCACCGCCCTACCATTGCTTTCGAACCGGCGTGAAAGCCTTAAGAAGTTGTAGCGCCCAAAACTTATAAAAGGGCCACGAAATTCCAAAGCCACAGGTAAGTTCAACAATCGGAGTTTGGGGTTTTCAAAACAGAGCACCTACACATATTTCGAGGTGAAGTACGGGCACAGTTCCTGAGACAAAGTATAGAACATTTAGTACTTGTGTCTTTTTGTGCAGATTGGTTGTCTTGAATTGCTTGCTAGAGGAGGCCTCAGGAAAACAAGGTCAACTTTATATTCATTTTCTCAGAATTTCGAGATAGACGCAGTGGTGCAGTTTGTTTATGCGTTTGATAGACAGAAAACATAGGTGTTTCCAGAACACTCAATTTGTAATCTTTGAAGACTGAATAAGATCGGCCTTCCCATTGGAAGCGGCCCATAGATGTAGCCCAAGAAGGGTGAACTCCGTTATCAGGTTGTGTGTTCTGTTTTTCATTTGCATCTCTCTATTGTATGTTTATGTGTTGATTTGAAGCATTTAAAAATCATCTTTTAAGTCAAATTTTATGAATGTTTTCATGCAAATTTCACATGCAAGTTTATTGGTTAAAAAGATCTTGAGATTTTCATATCACTCATGGTTAAGGAGGCCCTACTTGGTGGAACAATTCCTTCCAAAATTTGTTGGTAAACTTGGGTTTCCCACTAGTGAAAATAACTTCATAGAGCCTTTGGATATTTTTCACATAAACATTGATGATTTGACAGGTTTTAGCCTGCAATGATATTCCAATGAAGGTGCAACTAATTTGAACTTTTACCATTGACAAGGGTCACATTCTGCCACATGTTTATGAATATCAACCTTCATTCCTTTTCTTCAATATTCTTCAATATTTTGAAAATGCGTTTTTGAAATGTATCTTAGTCTCTTCATTGAGATTTTGAGTGCCACCACAAGAAGCATTCGCACACTAATTTCTCTAGGTGTAATAGCACAAAATTAATTTTCTCTTCATATCGTACATCTGGTGTTAAGCCCTAAATGTGGGCACATTTCCCCTTATATGGGTCACATTATATTAGTTCCAATGTTGGCTTGGTCCATTAGTTGTAATTATCATTAGTATGGTTATATTAGCAACGTCGGCTTGGGCCAGTTAGTTGGAATTGTACCTCTTAGTCTCCAATATATAGGAGGGATATCTTTTCATTTGGAGTATATTATCTTGTCTTCTCTTGTCTTGTGTACTTAGTAAATTGTATAAGGAGGTTTCCCCCTCTAAGAGGCTTGATATTCATCCATTTTATTCATTAAAGGCATGGAGTACTATTTATGTTCTATTTCTACACTTCTCATTCTCTTTTTGGAAATTTGTTGCATAATATTTGGTATTAGAGTTCTTTCCTTAGGACTGGTTTCTTCAAAACGATTCATCTTGGAATTTTCATTATAATTTTTTTTCTACAAGGTTTCAAATAGAAAGACTCAAAACCATCTAGAAAAAAGGTCGATCTAGGTGTGGCGCGATTTTCAAATCCTGATCAATTACAGGTTCAAATATATTTTCCATGGAAGCTAGGGTTTTTTACTTGTCCAAAAACTAGTCTAAAACATGTGTTCTGGGATAAAAGGTCATATATGGGCATGCAAGATCCAAATTGATTGAGACTTGTTGCATAAAAAAGAATACAAACCACAATATCTTTGGTATCTTTTTCAGACTGGTATCCAAAATATTTGACACATGGAAGACCATACAATTTCACTCTTTTGAAAGGACAAAAAATAAGGTGTGTACTTGGGAGATTCGCAATAACTTTTTATTGGCAAATCAGAATTAGGTCAGACCTATGGCATTGGAAATAGGACAAATCAAACTATAATAAGCTAAAGTTTCAGACCCATGGAGCTGAAATTTCAAATTTACCTCAGTTCCAAGTCGGCGAGAAAACAATTTTCTAATTAGGGTTTGAAAAAGGTATGCCATTTTAAATTTCAATAACTTTGAGTAGAAGGATCTATTTGAGGTGAAACCTAGGGTGTGATATCTATTTATATTGTTTAAAATGCCACCAAAATAAAGTGGAAAAAATCACACTCCACTCAAACCACTAGAGGACTCATCCCCGACGTATGATGAAAGGGAAGACCTATCTTTTTTAGTGTCTCAGTTGGAAGATATGATTAAAGGATCTGTGAAAATAGTTGATTTAGTTAATTTAGAGGGGAATTTGATGAAACATATGGATAATAAGATGGAGGAAAATATGAAAGGGTATGTGAAAACAATTGATTTAGTTAATTTAGAGGAGAAGTTGATGGAACATATGGAAAATATTGCTAAGCTCATACAAAATTCAAAGGATATTCATTCTCCAAGTGATAATGTGTTCCAGGATACTCAGGAGGATACAGATAAGGTCCATGTTGAGAAACATTCCATGAATAAGAATATTCCAACAGGAAATGATTCTAGTAATGCAAGTAACCAGGGATGGTCCCCAAGGGGTATCCAACTCCCCAAGATTGACATGAGGAAGTTTGATCGAAAAGATCCCATAACATGGATATTCTAGATGGAGCAAATCTTTGATGTACACCAGGTTCCCAATATTCAAAAGGTACCTATTGCATCTTTATATTTAGAACCTGGGCAGTTTATGTGGTACCAATGACTTTGTGAACACAAAAAGAACTCCATTATCTCTTTGTCCATTTTTACAGAAGAATTGATATCATAACATGATGATGTTAAGAGCAATTCCTTCTTTACCCAATTGATAAATATAAGGAAAAATGGACCAGTAAGTGAGCACATTCAACAATTTCAAAAGTTGAGTCTCGGAGTGGAGGGCATACCGGATGATAAATTGTTGGATCTCTTTATTGGAACGTTGAAGGATAACATTCGACATGAGGTGTGTCTCTTTGAACCACCATCCTTAGAGAAGGATTTCATGATGGAAAGGAAGGTTGAAAGTAAAAATATGACAATGGCTACCAGAAAGACCACCTCCAACACATACAAAGAGAATAATGTTCCTTCTTTTAACTCACCTCAAAAGTTGACACCTCAGCAATTGGATGAAATAAGAGGAAAAGGTCTATTCTTTAATTGTGACACTAAGTATAGTTAGGGACATAAGTGTGGTGAGAAGAAATTATTCTACATAGATTGTGAAGAGGAAGAACCAAAATAACAGAAACCATCTCAAGATGAAGAAATAGAAGAGACTAATTCTGAATAGATTACCCCCGCCATATCTTGTCATGCTTTGGCAAGAATTAGCACTCCTCAAACTCTCAAGATCGAAGGATATATCAAAAATAAAAAGGTAATAGTGTTGATTGATTATGGCAGTGCTCATAATTTTATTCCCTGTAAATTAGCCAAAGTTCTCAATTGATTTGTATATCCAACACTAGAGTTTCAAGTAATGATTGTATATGGAGGAACTATTAATTACCCAAGAAAATGCCATAATATCAATCTTACAACGGGGGAATATGTATTGAATAGTCCAATGATTTATATCACAATGGGTGGTGTTGATGTTTTATTAGAGGTTCAATGGTTACAATCATTAAGAATAGTGGCTTTTCATGAAATTTTCATGGGAAGGAAAATAATATGAGTTGAATGGTATCACAAGGAAACCAATCAAGGTGATAAGCTCAAATGGTATGACAAAATTATTGAAAAAGGGAAATCAAGGTGTAATTGCACAATTATGCTCATTAGATGTGAAAACATCGAAGAATCTTGTTTCCCTAGATCTCCAAATGGTCATTCATAAACATTCCAAGATATTTGAAGATATTCCAAAAGGTCTTCCACCTGTTTGAGATTTTGATCATGCTGTACACTTAATTCCAAGAGGTGTTCCCCCTAACATCAAACCTTACAGATACCCCTATGGCGAGAAGAGTGAAATTGAGCGTATGGTTGAATAAATGTTAGAGGCTGGCATAATTAGGCCTAGTCAAAGTTCTTACTCTGCACCAGTGGTAATGGTACACAAGAAAGAGGGCTCATGGCATATCTATCCAGATTATAGAGAGCTCAACAAGATCACCATTAAATATCATTTTCCCATTCTTGTCATTGATGAATTGTTAGATGAATTACATGGAGCAGTTTTCTTCACAAAGTTGGATCTTCGTTCCAAGTATCATCATATTAGAATGAAGGATGAGGACATCCCAAAAATAACATTCAGAACTCATGAAAGTCATTATGAATTTATGCTCATGCCATTGGACTCACAAATGCACCTTCCACATTTCAAGGTTTGATGAATTCCATTTCAGGCCCTTCCTTAGAAAATTTGAGCTAGTGTTTTTTGATGATATACTAATCTATAGCAAGCCTTGGTAAGTGTTAATGTTTATAGCAGCATGATAGCAGCATAACCAGGATCACTAAAAGAATGGAAAAGCACATAAATTAAATGAGTGTGGAGCTCGTTTAACCATGATGATAAGAACAATCATCTCGCAACCATAGACAAATCCATTTGTCTTCCCCAAGCTCATACCTTACAATAGAGAACAATGTACATCCAGATAGTATTAGCGCAAACCCAAGAAAACAAGAGATAAACTTCTCCAATAGTGGAGAACCCCAAAAAATTAGTTTCCTAGCTGCAATAGCGAACCTCTCTTGGCTAGAGAAAACTTTCTTGAGTGAATGACCAAATGAGAGGTCGAACTCTCTATTTATACACATCAAAAGGTGGCTTTTTCCCTTACTGTGCCGACCTAACTTTCCCTAAATGGGTCGACCTGACTGGGGAAGTTCTGCCCATTTTTTGGGGCAAAATGTCCACTATTTTGGGGCAGTTTACCCAATGGGCCGACTTGTCTTTGCGGAATACAAAAAAATTACATTTAATAAATCTTTTCTTTGTGATTTCACCCCAAGGTTTACATTGATCCTTTAAAGGGTTTTACATGATCAAATACATTGACATCTTGTCCCGTAGGAGGTACAATAACAAGATGAAATACAATAAGAATAACTTCTGAAGTTGCACTATTTCCAACACTCCCTATCAACAAGGAAGGTATTCTTCAGACACTGTATTCTAATCTTATTCTTTCTTTGGTCAACCTATGAGGTGATTCCCCACACAGCTACTACTCCAACACTCCCTCTTAGCTAGAGAGGAATCATCAATATTATCATACTAGAACACATATGGATATCATATTTACATCACGGTTATCTCTAACCTCTCTATATCATAAGGAAGGTCATCCAATACAATATCAGTCCTTCAAGAAGTGTCAACAAATCAATCTCCATGCATCATCTCAATCCATTACATCGGATAACATGCACTAGCTCCACGACTCTACTCTATTCATAGGGGAGTAACTCGTGCCTCAGCTCAACAACTCTGCACAGTCCATCAGAGAGTCTATCATGCATTAATACAATGTGCCTCAACTCAACCCAGTCCATCGGGTGCCTACATCATCAACACTCCTTTTTAGCTAGAGAGGTATCATCATGTCAGAACACATCCGATCATCTTGTCTAAGCACGTATGATCATCACATCAAAACACATCTTGTTATCATAAAAGGTTCCATTCCCACACAGGGATACACTCCACAAAGGAGTACTCTCCTCAAAGGAGAACGTTCCACAAAGGAACCATCCTGTTAACACCCAGAACGTACCTCCGGGTTGAGGAGAGGTGGAATCGGGGTAACCACTAACCACTTCAACTTGTGTTACTGACCCAACACAAACAGAGAGGGCTCTCTCTATATTAGTAAAATACTGAAAGCACTTCAAGATTTTGGCAATGACAATCATACAACATTCTGTAGAAGACCAAAAATGATCAATGAGGAAATACTCAGCCTTTTAGTCCAAGATATTCAAACAAAACATACAAGGAAGATCTGATTTCCGATAAAGAAAAATTGTTTAAGGTTTAGAGGGATAACCATAGGAGAGACGTGGGAAATGGAGTCAAGATACAACACATAAATCAAATAACAACACTGTAGTGTGAGATACCGAAACAGAGGCAAGGTAGCCACCCGCTTCCCATCGAAATGCTAATTTCAGGTGATAAAAGAAGAAAGAAAGGACAAACCACCGATATGAGCATCCGACATACACGAATTTGATATCGAATTTAGTTGAACTGTTGAGTGAACATCTGAAACAATAGCTAGAGCCTGTGGTTAGGAATTCTATACTACTATACATTGATTTCAGATATGAAAGAGAAAACATAACGGAAATGAATAACAAGAAGCACAATCACATTTGAGGAAGGAAATGAACAGACTATAAGCAAATCAACACATGAATCTCTGTTGGGACACCCATTACAAACGCTGTGATTCTATTAAAGATGATATTTAGAAATACATAACCAGGCTCTCCCAAGCCTTGACCGAAGATGATTTTCCAACCTCTAGTTCATCCATTACATTTCTAATTATAGTCTCTTGGCTCTGGGCCAAGCATCAAAACTGTTGCAAAATATGTTGCCGCCTACATGGCTCATATAGCTACCTCTCACAGCGAAACCTAAGGTGAAAATGATCGATAACTAACCATGATCATTCCGTACAGGTGTTCCTTTCAGAGTATGGACTATGACCACCTTAAACACTATGTGTTCTTTAGCAGGGCTCAAAATTTAGAATAGGTAGACAACTTATACAACCTAGCCAAGGATAGACTTGCCGGGGGGCAGAAGAAAGGCCCGAACCACTCGTCGCCTTTTTCTGGTTTTACAATTCGCCATGCAGCACGAAAAAATCCTCCACCTTCAAGGTGTCTTCATTTGGCATGTTCTCTGTCGAAAGGGGAGGTATCTCCAGTTCTGTAGGGAGGATGAAATCTCTGACGACTTCCATATTTGGGTGTGTGCCTTGTTCACCTTCAAAAAATCCTTTCTTCTCTGGTTGACGTCGAGTCCTTCCGCGCTCCTGCTGGTCTTCGACCTCTTCTGGTTCGCTGGCAGAAATTTCCTCCATGCGGTCGAAAACAAGTGGGGAGGAAGGAATATTCTCCTCTTCCACTTCAGATCATACTTGTTCCGGCACCACCACCACCTCGGCTCCCTGATCGCTCTCCATAACCAGACTGCAACTGCAAAATGCCTGAGTGCCTAGTTTCACCACCCTCTCCATGCCACCACCCCGAATCAGGACGTAGCGTACATGCTTATAACGGTCGTGATAATGATGACAGCTTCGTGCAATGACCTCTGCCCCGCTGGCCTGACATATTTTCCCCCCGAGCAGCAATGATGTCAGCCAATCGAGTTGATGTTATGCATGCTTGACATCGCCTCTCATATAGGCGGGGAGGCATGCGACGGCATTGAGGTGGCTTTGGTTTTATTGGTCATCATTTGGTGTCAGCGAGGTGACCTTCCAGGCCTTCCGTAGTACACATCAGACGAGCACCGTCGATTTATACCCTTTCTGTATCTGGACCATTGGATGGCGTTGTTTTCTACCACTTTGCAAATCTAGAGCAAATAGGCCTAGTGTACAAGTAAGATCTGCAAACTCACTTTGAGCCGCATATCTCCCCTCCTCCGCATCGCAGCCATCGGATTATGGCGGGGTTTAATCGGACTTCACAAATATGAAATGCGATCTTTAATGCGCATGTTGAAAACGTGAACTCACTCCTGGCCATTGATCCAGGCGATCAACCGTTGATTGGATTTGACATGCATGCCGGCTAAACTTCCTTGCCTCTGACTATACAACCCGTGACTTTCCCTGCGACGGGCATTTTGGACCGTCGATCCTCTTCGACCCCGATCTCCATCGTCCACGGGGGTCTTTTCCTGCTGCTGGCATGAATCCCTTAATTCCATTCAACTAACCCATCTAGAAAGAGGTCGATCTAGATGTGGTGCGATTTTCAAACCCTGATCCATTATAGGTTCAGAGATATTTTCCACGGAAGTTAGAGTTTCTAGGTAGTCCAAAAACTAGTCTAAAACAGGTGTTCTAGGCAAGGTAATTTTTAAGGGTGAAATTTCGCCAATTGGCTATTTTTGGGGCTTTTTTTCAAAAAATAAATTCTCTATTTGGTCATTTTTAGTGTCTAATATCGCCTATATTTACATAAAATTTGTTTTTTATCATAATATTCACCAAAATTTACACATTTCAGTAGTAAATTGTATGTTTCATATTTAATATTCGCCTACCTATCTATATACATGTTTTTTTCAATCCAAAATAATCGCCTAGGATACTATACTTAAGTATAATATTAGAATCGTTAAAAAATACCCTGGTTCTGGGGAAAAAGATCATATATGGGCATGCAAGACCCAAATTGAGTGAGACCTATTGCATAAAAAAGAATACAAACCACAATATCTTTGGTATCTTTTTCAAACAGATATCCAAAATATTTGACACATGGAAGACTGTACAATTTCTCTCTTTTGAAAGGACCAAAAATAAAAAGTGTTGGGAGATTCGCATTAACTTTTTACCAACACATCAGAATTATGGAATTGGAAATAGGACAGATCAAGCTATAATAAGCTAAATTTTTAGACCCATAGGAGCTGAAATTTCAAATTTACCTCAGTTCCAAGTCGGCCAGAAAACAATATTCTAATCAGGGTTTGAAAAAGGTACGCTGTTATAGGTCAAATCTACACTTCTCCGTCCATGATCACATTGCACTGTTGATCACACAAAAGGACACAAAGGATTGAAGAGTTTGATTGACCTAGACGATTTGCTACTAGAAGTACACTCTTCAGTTGAAAATATTGCAGTTTCTCATGATTTTACCACATGTACGCCCATCTCTATATAGCAAACTAGCGTACACCTTGAGAAAATGCTCTACTTTGCTCAAGGACAACTAGCGTACATCTCCCAAAATGTTGTAAACGCATGTTGTAAAGCACATAAGTTGCTTACTGTACGCTACTCTTGTTGTATGAAACCCGTGTACATCGTAAGATGAAATCAAAAATATATTAATTTGACGAATTGGGATTAGTTGAAGTTGGTTCTGTAACTTCCCCAACCTCCCAATTCAACCACCTCTCAATCTAAACTGCCTACCTTGTCCCATAAATACAAGGAGGATCCATGAGAGGGGTTAGATGGAAAGAAAGGAAAAGACTAGAAGGAATGCTTTGAGTACTATTACGCTGGAGGAATTCCCAAGTCGGAGTAAAGAGCAGGAGCCCAGGATCTGGTTGCAGAAACATCTCTACATGTCAGGTATATTGTACTGATTCATGTTTCTTTGACAATAAAAAGGTCGAAACACCCTTCTTGTCCCAAATTGAATGTTTACTAGATTGTATATTCATTTGGATTAATATCTTGTTATATTTGATGATCAAGTTGTTTGTTCTTTCATCAAATTTATTATATCCAAGATACATTGAGGAAGGTATCTTTTGTGTTGCAGGTTCGTCAAGCAGAAGATCAAGCAGGAGATCAAGCGAAGGACCAAGCGAAATCTAGGACCAATAGTCGATAAGAGGTATTTATTTCAATCTTGATCTCTTTCTTTTGTAGTAACTAAATGCAATACAATTAATGTGTTTACGTATCAACCCCGCCCAGTTGGTAGTGTCCATCTCCTCACTATAAGGTAGAAATCCTGAACAACAGACTAGCGACTCCGCTGGGAAATAACCGTGTGTTTCACTGCTCTACGAGACCTAGTTAGGTTTTCTTCTAGCCCATTTTTTCAGTCTTTTTTATTGTCTAAGACGCCCAGTAGGTCTGTGTTACCTGTTTTTTCTTGCCTGTTTCATCTCAGTTGACTGTTGCAAAGCCTATTTGTTCCCTTCTGAGGCATGTACACTGGTCCACCCTAATCACAGTAGCATTTGTTTCCTGATGAACGCCCCTCCTTGCACTGCACAGTAGCGTACCTCTCCTGATGTACGCTGGTTTCTACACTACACTGTCGTGTATTTTCCTGTAGTGTCAAGTTTGTTGTTAGGGTTTGATTTCCAAGATTTTGGTTTCTTTTCTAGTCTTTAGCTTTGCTCCCTTCACTGACCCCTGAGACCTTCCATGTATATGTTGAGTCCTGTTGCCTCTCCGATGTCTTTTAGTTTGTTTTTTCTTGCTTGAGTCCTTATTAAGTGTCTTCACTGCTTTCTATCCCTTTTTGAAGTTCGTGCATTGTTCTCTTTTGGACATAACTGCACACTTTGGCCCTAGTTGCTTGTTGCAGTCATACAAACCTGCGTCATTATTGTTTGCTTCTTGTAGCAATGTTACCACGCTTTCTATTTGTCTTATCCTTTCCATTAGGGTTTGACCTTCAAGTTTGAGTCCTTAGGGTTGCTTCCGAAAGGTTGCTTGGTTTAGATACTTCCTGATTGTCTTTTCAATTCGGTTCAAGTGAGTCAAAACCTCCTAGTTAGCCTTCTTTCGAGTCCGTGTGTTTAGTAAGGTCACTTGTTGGTTCACTTGCTTACTTCTTTACTTGGATTAGTGTTTTCTTAGGGTTTTGATGCTTAGGAGCAGCCTGTTAGGCCTGCCTTTCCGTCACGAGCATTTATTTTCCTTGTCTCTTTTACACTTTGTTTCCAAATCTCAAGTTTTTCTTTTGCAAAAACTTGGTAAGTCAATTCTTCCTGAAATCATTTGATTTGTTTGTTTTGAACCATTTAGGTGTTATTCTTACTCCCACTTCACATTTAGGTCTTACTTGCACTTTTACAAGTTCTTTTTCTTTTATAATTATCAGAAAAAGAAAAAAATTGTTTCAAGTAGCTTAGTAGTAAGGTCTAGCATTGCTTTGAAGTAGCATAGTTTGCTTCGAAACATTAAAAGAAAATACAAAAAGATTTTGATTTAGGTTTTCTTAGGTTTCAAGTTTTTGAAAGAATTATAAACGAAAAGAGAAAAGTTTTGTGAATTTGAAAGCGTTATTTTACAAGTACTTTACTTTCTATACAAACCATTCCACACACCGCACTACAACCCTTGAGTAACAAGTAGCCCTTAAAAAGAAACTATTAATAAAATTTATTAGCAACATTTTTCTTTTTAGGTATACATGACATCAACTAGCTTAGGCTAGACTTTCGAGCTTAAATCGCCTTAAACTGCTCAGAACTGGCTTCATTACTCAACAATCGTAGTACAACTTTCATTTAGGTAAATCCATCTATATCAAATAGTCCTGGGAAACTCTACTTAAACCAAAGCTAAGCACGAGGTCGTGGGCGATTGGAACTGTTGAGGATATCCCCTCACTTTCCTCTCAACCATAAACTAGAGTTGACTCGTGTATGGGGGTCCTTTCGGACTTCGGGCTTTGCTACCCTGCCCATGCGTTTTGACTAGGCCGACGACTGTCCCCCCAGGTTATTTCATATTGATGGTAGCCTTAGTATCAGACCTTTAGGATTCTACATAGGTAGAGTGGGCGGTTATTCCCACTTCACCTCGGACAGACATGGAAGGTAGCCCTCTGGCAGTAATCCCGGGAAAGCGGTTTGGTGATTCAAGTGCTTGCACCCAGTGGACCTTCGGAGGACGCCACGTAACTGACCGTCGATACTTTGTTAGTCTGTTTTGGGCCCTAATCATCCCAGACTTGCTTCCGAGAGTATTTTCCATTGTTTTCCTGGTTTGACTACTTAGGAATTTTTTAGTGGTATGCTGTTTGCCCCTTAGTTGTAGTGGCCACTAGGATTTTACTTAATTTTATTTTGTTATAGTTATGGAGGACCAACATCTTCATCGGTCTCAGAGGTTGCAAAACCTTCCCCCACTCATAGTGGAACCTCCACCACCACCGCAATATAGGAGAACAAATTCCCATGGTTCTTTTGAACTTACGGGTGACACAGAGGTTCTTGGAGAACCACAACCTAGAACACCGGATCGACAAGTCTTTGATACTGTCGAGGTTGAGTATCTAACTGCTACAGATTTTAATACTCCTTTTAACCCTCCTCTTACAGGACCCAACGATCCACTTCTGGTGCCTGTTGGTTTCCAACAGCCTGAGTATAGTGCTTATATGTTTACACCGGGTCACCACCAGGTTATACTATGACTAACCCAAGAGACGAGTAGGGAGTTCCACAAACTCCCACAACTGCTATGGATGCAAGGATTCTTAATCCTTCTTTCTCAAACACTGCTCAATTGAGTTCGTCGCAGAATGCTTTGGCCTCAACCCCGTCCTTTAGTTTCAATGTTGGCACTTTAGGCATGTCGAGCTCATTAGCCTCGACATCTGCCTCAACCTCCACACTTACTTTTGGACTCAACAATGTCCCTTTATCAGGGATACCCACAGTGAGTTTCACTCAGTCCTCTGCCACACAACCGTTACAAGGTGTAACTTAGAATATTGCTTCTTCATCTATGGTCGGATCCATCCCTTCTGCATCCATGCCCATTATGGGTACAATGACGGCACCATCCACTACTACCATGCCGGGTTTCAACCCCTATGCAGGTTATAACGTTAATCCGTCGAATATACCTGTAGGGAGTATCCCCTTCTCTCTGTTTGTTCGAAGAGGGGGTAATATAATTAACCCGCAGTTCGGTGGGGTTAACCCCCAGTCACAATGGACTGCTGCCCAAGGATATAATCCGCTTACTTTCGGATGGAACAATTTCAATCCTTTCGTTTCACAACCGATGGTTGGGGGCAACCCCAACCAATAGTACACGAACTAGGCGATGGGTGGTTCCCAATACTTGGTTCTTGTTTACCAAATGCCATCGGCTTAGCCACGTTTACCATTTCTGGCAACTTTAAACTTGTCATATCTTTCAAAGCTTACGAATGACCCCGTGCGTCATGATGTTGCATGGCCACCCGTTCCCACTAAGTTTCCCTCAGACATTCCTAAGTTTGAAGGCAAGACTGGTGAGTACTGTTAAGATTTAATATGTTAAGACATAGAATATAAGTATTACATTCCATTTCAAAACAATAGCATATACAGGATCACTGAAAGAACAACAAGCACAACATAAACACAAGAGACACAGATTTATCCTGGGAAACCCTCATGGGGTAGAAAACCCAGCAAAGATTCCTCAATATAGATGACCAGCAAATACAAAAGATGTAATCCCAAACATGAGATCCTTTTCCTCCATATCATATCTCTCTCTCACCTATGCGCTAATCACAAGTGAGTGAATGTGTTAAATGAGGAACACACCTCCTCTATTTATACACAACTCCGACTTGACTTTTACACTAACTAGGTCGGCCCCAACTTAACCACTTAACATAAGGTTGACTAGGCCGACCCCTTTAGGGTGGTATAATAACCCTTTAACCCACATGACTCATACAGGGCCGACCCCCACTAGGGAAGTCTAATAACCCAAGTTACCACATTCTCCACGGAGGAATAAAACATCTCCGGATATACAATAGGGTCTCCATGGAGGAATGGAACATCTCCAGAATAATAAATTACAAATATAATATTCTTAGAAGTTACAATATTTTAACACTCCCCCTTAATGAGAAGGATATTATAACAACATCTGCAGGAGCAAGGAGTCATCAACTACATGATACATGATACATCTATAAATCATTGGAAGCTTTCTTCATACATCATCAGTAACCCAAATAGTTACTGGAACATATTCAATACTGGAACATCAACATCTTCAGTACTGAATCTTCATCTTCTGCAGCACTTGAACAGCTATAGTAACATCATCATCTGGATCTTTCGATCAACATCATCAACATCTGGATCCTCTCTATCAACAGCATCAACATATGGATCTCCTGATCAACAACATCAACATTTGGATCTCCCGATCAACATCATCATCTGGATCTCTTGATCAACAGGGTCATCATCTGGATCTCCCGATCAACAACATCATCATCTAGATCCTCACGATCAACAACATCGTCATCTGGATCCTCACGATCAACAACATCATCATCTGGATCCTCGCGATCAACAACATCGTCATCTGGATCCTCACGATCAACAGCATCATCATCTGGATCCTCGCAATCAACATCATCGTCATCTGGATCCTCACGATCAATAGCATCGTCATCTGGATCCTCACGATCAATATCATCGTCATCTAGATCCTCATGATCAACAGTATCATAGCAGCATACCCTGCAATATACATGATCCATTTAAGACACCATAGCATGTTTAGGGATGATGCAGTCCACTCGTCAACTTAGACAAAGTCTAAGGACCCCTTTTTCGAAGACATATGTCTACGGATCAATTCAGGGACCGAAGTCTGGGGATGATACAATCCCCTCTTGTCCACTAGGGACCACTTCTTAGAGACATCTATCTACGGATCAATTCAAGGACCAAAGCCCTGGGATGATACAATCCTCTCCTCCACTGGGGACCACTTCTTGGAGACATCTGTCTACGGATCTATTCAGGGACCAAAGTCCCGGGATGATACAATCCTCTCATCCACTGGGGACCACTTCTCGGAGACATCTGTCTATGGATCTATTCAGGGACCAAATTCCTGGGATGATACAATCCTCTCGTCCACTGGGGACCACTTCTCGGAGACATCTGTCTACGGATCTATTCAAGGACCAAGGTCCTGGGATGATACAATCCTCTCGTCCACTGGGGACCACTTCTCAAAGACAACTGTCTACGGATCTGTTTAGGGACCTAAGTCCAAGGATGATACAATCCCTCCTTGTCCACTAGGGACCACTTCTCGAAGACAATTGTCTACGGATCTATTCAGGAACCTAAGTCCAGGGATGATACAATCCCTTCTCGTCCACTAGGGATCACTTCTCGAAGACAACTGTCTACGGATCTGTTCAGGGACCTAAGTCCAGGGATGATACAAACCCTCCTCATCCACTAGGGACCACTTCTCGAAGACAATTGTCTACGGATTTGTTCAGGGACTTAAGTCCAGGGATGATACAATCCCTCCTCATCCACTAGACCAAGTCTTAGGACAACTTATCAACCTAATTGTTGATATCATCGAACTCATCGATGGGATAGGTAACCTCATCATCAACCTCATCGTCGAAACAGGTAACCTCATCATCGATACATGTATCCTCATCATCGATACAAGTATCCACATCATTGATACAGTATCCTCATCATCGATACATTATCCTCATTAGTACAGGTATCCTCATCATCGACCTTACCATCGATATAGGCAATCTCATCATCGATACAGGTATCCACATCGATACCAGTATCCAAATATCATCATCGACCATATCACTCCCCCTTTCGAGGAGGGTCCTTCTGAACTACACCAAGCTTGTCTCGGAAATACTCAAACTTTACTCGAGACAGAGGTTTGGTCAATACATTAGCAACTTGTTTGTCAGTGCCCTCATACTTGAGCTTTATAGCTCCTTTCTACACCATATCCCATATATAGAAATATCGAATCTCTATGTGCTTTGACTTATCATGGAACACTGGATTCTCTATCATCTTGATACAACTCTAGTTGTCAAACAGGATCACAGTGGGGTCCATCTCTAAGTCAAAAAATCCCGATAACAGCTTCCGAAGCCATATCACTTCACAACTAGTAGAGAAAGCAGCTATAGATTCCTCTTCAGTTGTGCTGAGAGCCACACTAGATTGCTTCCTGCTAAACCACGAGATCATGGAAGATCCCAGACAATAACATCCACCCGATGTGCTCTTCCTGTCTGATACACTTCCCGCCCAATCAGCATTTGTGTAGCCATACAATCTGAAGTCATGATCTCCAAGTAACATAGACCAAAGTCTACTATACCCTTTAGGTACCTCATCACATGCTTTGCAGCTATCAAGTGAACATGCCTAGGTTCCACTAGATACTGACTCAAGGTGTTCATAGCAAAGCATATATCTGGCCTAGTATTCGTCATATACATCAATGACCCAATAATATGTATGTACATAGTCACATCCACTAACTCTGATGAGTCATCAGCTAACAGCTTCAAGTTGGAGTCCATGGGAGTGGCCATGGCTTTATATTCCAACATATCAAATCTTCTCAAGATTTCCACAACATACTTTATCTGGCTGAGAAAGATTCCTTCTGGTCCTTTTCTATACTTCCAGACCTAGGAAGTGATGCATCAATCCGAGATCTTTCATCTCAAATTCTGTAGCTAGCTTCTTCTTGCTTTCCATTCTCATTCCCTGTCAGAAAGAGATCATCCACATATAGTAATAGTATGATAGGTTCATCATCCTTAAGGGAAAGGTTAGGATCAGCTTTATTTTTGGTAAAGCCCAAGCTTATCAAGAAGCTATCAATTCTCCCTCTGTGACTGAACATCATTCACACTCTGCATTGAGTGATCTTCTGCATGTCTATCCGTGCCATCTCCCATCAGATGGGTCTACTGATATGAGCCTCAAGGTCATTCAAACTCTGTGGTGAGTTCCTTCTTGCATCCATCTAAGAGAAGAATGTCATTTGTATATAGACACCATCTTCAACCTTGTAGCAAAGGTTGAAATCCGCATCACCCATGGTGATCATTAAGCTCGGCAAATGACTATCGATCCTGGGTGCCCATACAGAGATTTCTTCAATTACACCATTAAGAGAATGGTCTTATCTATCCACTTGGAACAGACATCTCATCATGATCCTCTTCCTCTTTCTAAGAGAATCTTCTAGCCACGAGCCTTCTATAGTATGTTTGATTTGTAAGTCTTCTTATTGAACATCCATCACTTGTTCGGTGTTCATCATTCTTCATGATCTTTCTTACAAATCAAAGTTAATTACATGATTAGTAATACTTCATAATCATCAAATCATGTTGACATGATAACCTATAATGCATACAGATATGATTCACATAGTTATGCAACTATCTTGACCAATACTTTGGCACAACACTTTTACATATCCCGTATGCATACAGTGGTTATCTAGATGCCTTCCATCTCTACCAGAACATTCTATCAAGAGTGTGCACAGCTCTCAGCATGTCAGCAATGGGGTTTCATTCTAGACAAGCAACAATGGAATGTTTGTCCAACTTACCCATCATATGCATATTAGTAGTATACTATTCAATGCTATACTATGCATGATATATTCTAGGAATACAAATATGCGTACAACTATTACGAGCAATATCATTAACTATTCAGAGATTCAAATAACAACTCAAATACTTATCTTTTATGTTTGTGTGGTTGCCTCTTGCTTGATCTTTATGATAGCATCATGATTATAAGTCTTTTGAACTTCTATTCATCCTGGACCACTATGCATGCTCAAGTGTGCACTAGTGTCATCCTCATGATCTCATACATAATCATACATTCATTAGTATAGTCTCAATACTATCAAAACATTATGATTCTAAATAATCTTAAGTATGTATGGTCATGATCATTTCATTCATAGGTATACTTACCTAATATCCTAACAAAGTAGGATTCTAACTCGATATAGGAAAACATACCTAGATTATCAAGCTTGGTTATTTCTTAACATACCCAAACAATATCGTCTTTGTTATCTTCAATGATTTAGAGACCTTGTGCTAGAACCTGCATATCTCATAGGTTAAGCATAGTAGAACAAAGTCATACATACCTCATAAGTAGAGCTTCTATGTGATCAAATATTATGGATGAGTCTTTGTCTTCATGTCATCATGGTCATAGAACTTGATTTGTCTTTCTTGATGTACCTGTATCTTGCTAGCAGACAACATCATCCTCATACAACACCACAAGTGCATTAGTACAATCATAAGTGTCTGAACCCTAATCAATGAATGTCTTCTATCATTCACATGAATTCATTATCAAACAATCATAATTGTACTAACCTCAATAACATGAAGACAAACATATTATGAACTTAATCAGGAATCAGATTTCAAAACAGACCTGTATTTCCTCAAGTCATACCTGTCAGGATTGCTTGTAGTCTTCTTATGTAAGGCCTTAGCCTCATCTCCCTCTGGAACTGGAACTTTTTCACTTATGCAGGTGCCCAATTAATTCTCTTCTAGGATTAACCCAATCCACTTTGATTTGGTGAGACTGGATCTAGAGCTAGATTAGGGTTTGTTAGAGAAACCCTAAAAATTCAAATTTTGAATTTCAAACTTCTGAATGGATGGAAAGATGTGGCTTGCTGAGCTGATTAAGCTCGTATACTTCAATTTTGAAAACTGCAAAATTTGACCTCTCAAAATTGCCTTTGAAACTTCCGGATCCTCTAGATAGGATCTCGAACTAGGGTTTGATAAAGCTCAGTCTTTTTCCCATCCAAAAGGTTCGATCTTGTGTTCTAAACTTCAATTTTTCTGAGGAGCTTCCAGCCGTGGTCACATATTTCAAAGATTCCAACTTTTGCAGAAGCCCTAATTTTCCACCTTTCCGATCAAAATCCCAAACTAGGGTTTGATCAAGCCCAACCTTTTGCCCAACCAAAAAAATCGATCTTGGTCTCTAATTTCGATTTTGATGAGGATCATCCAGCCGTTGTCTCCTATTCCAAGAATTTCAACTTTATTTGAAACCCTAATTTCCCACAGTAGTGACGATCCAAAAATGGAGGTGCTTAGAATCAATTTTGTTTGGACAGAAATATATGCCATATTGTTTGTGATGCAACTCCAAAATTATGAATCTACAGGGTCTGAAACTTCGTCCTGTGGTAACCTGACCTGTCTTCTTTCCAACCCCATATTTCTGACCTCAAATGGATTCTCTGAGAGAGATTTATGCCAAGTGTCGCAACGTGTCCTGTTTATGGGACAAAACAAGAGAGCGAACTTGTACGGAGTGCCACGTGTCACTGTTTCAACTTAGTCCTCTGAAAAGTCGACCTGTGAAATTAAAATCTGTTCCCTACCTGTCACTTTTTATGAAATTTCATTTGGAGCTTCCTATCCCAAGTTGTGACCTTTTTTCCTAGGTCACCTGTTTATGACTGAGATCTGGAAGAGACAGAAACCCTAACTTGTACTGATCATAAATCACAAAGTAAAACGAATATGAAGTTGTACTTTGGATACAAGGTATAGGGGGATGTTATCTACGACCTGTAGAATTTTTAGATCCTAAACCTTCACCAAAATGGATTTATAATGAAAGTTCCACGATGCCTGGTTTTTGCTATACAAAACCCTAACTTGCAAATTGTTGCAAGTGAGACAAGTGTCGTTAGTGCCATACATTGCCTTCCTTTAGGCTAGCTCAGCTCTAATACCATGTTAATATCTAATATGATAAGAGAGGAAATATCAATATTACATTCCATTTCACAAAAATAGCATATACAGGATCACTGAAAGAACAACAAGCACAACATAAACACAAGAGACATAGATTTATCCTGGGAAACCCTCATGGGGTAGAAAACCCAGCAAATCTTCCTCAATATAGATGGCCAACAAATACAAAATATGTAGTCCCAAACATGAGCTCCTTCTCCTCCATAGCAGATCTCTCTCTCACCTATGCGCTAATCACAAGTGAGTGAATGTGTTAAATGAGGAACACACCTCCTCTATTTATACACAACTCCGACGTGACTTTTACACTAACTAGGTTAGCCCCAACTTAACCACTTAACATAAGGTTGATTGGGATGACCCCTCTAGGGTGGTATAATAACCCTTTCATCCACATGAATCATACAGGGCCGACCCCCACTAGGGAAGTCTAATAACCCAAGTTACCACATTCTCCACGGAGGAATAAAACATCTCCGGATATACAATAGGGTCTCCACGGAGGAATGAAACATCTCCGGAATAATAAATTACAAATATAATATTCTTAGAAGTTACAATATTTTAACAAGGACCCCGGTGACCATGTCACAACTTTTCATCTCTGGTGTTCCTCCAACTCACTAAACGATGATTCCATAAGGTTGAGGCTCTTTCAAAGAACCTTAACTAGTTTCATAGCCAAATGGTACATTGAATTGCCTGCAGCTGCCTGTGGCACCTTTTGGGATCTTTCCATTGTATTTTTGAACCACTTTCAACTTCATGTCCGATATGATGCCGGTACAGACCTTTTCTCGACATTTTGACAGAACAAGGCCACTCACCTATATGATCACATTCAAGAGTGGCGAAGGCGAAAGAGGCTCAACAAGGCCAACATCCTCCCAACATTCTTATTAGAATGGTACCTTAAGTCACTTCTTCCCTATGTTTCTAAGGAAGTTGCCACTTCAGGGGTGTACTCCGAAGAGGAAGCAATTTTGAGAACCCAACAGCTCGACTTAGTTTATGCTCAGTCCGAGCTGTTGTATGAAATTATTCTTGATGCATCGAGGTCTAATATAGACTTAGGTAAACCTAAACCTGGACCACATGCTGATGGCATTGTGGGTTCAATCGATTCTGCAGTGTTTTATGACTTAACAAAGCAAGTTCATGCCTTGTCAGTCAAACAGTCTGCTGCAGAAGCAACTTCTGTTGCATCCTCCCCTTCAACTACAGAATATGTACAACAGGTGCAAACAAACCAAGAGGGCTCTCGGCAACCCAAAAGAAACTGCAAGAAAGGGGAGGGAAACCAACAAAATCCCAACAACAAGCAAAATGTCAAGGAGGGTAAAAAAGAGAAATGGAAGGCTAAGTTCCCTTGCAAACTGTGTCAAGAGGACCACCTTACCCATCAATGCCCTCTAATGGAAGAAGACCAGAAGCTGATCGGTGAGAAGAAACCAACTGTTCTTAAAGACCATTTGTTAAATATTGTAACTTCAAAGAATATTATATTTGTACTTTATTATTCCGGAGATGTTTCATCCCTCCGAGGTAACCCTATTATGTATCCGGAGATGTTTATTCCTCCGATGGTTAGTATTAACTAGGGTTATTAGACCCACCATGTGTGGGTCGGCCCTGTAGTTATATTTTAGGGGTTATTAGACTTCTCCAGGCGAGGTCGGCCCCAACAGGTCTATTAGTCAGTTGAGATTCAAGTATAAATAGAGGAGGTGAACTCCTCATTAGATCATTCACTCACTTGTGGAAGAGTGCGCACTAGTTGAGGAGATCTGCTAAGGAGACTTAGGAAGAAGGAGCACATCTTGTATTTTGGTTGATCATCTTATTGAGGAAAGCTTTACTGGGTTTTCTACCCCATGAGGGTTTCCCAGGATATATAGTGTGTTTATCTTGTGATTGTGTTACTTTCAGAGATCTTGCTTGTCTATTTGGTTTAAAATCAACATGGTATCAGAGCTAGACTGAATAGGACATCTTTCACAAGGTAAGATTCTCTCTCTCTCTCCTTTTGGTGAAGTTAGGGTTTCAGCCCAAAGTTGGTATTTTTGATTTTTGGTTGCATGGCTGGATAGCCCTCCTCAATACCTTTCTTTTGAGCTCTAGATCGAACTTTTTGGTTGGGTAGAACTCCGGGAATTGCAAACCCTAATTCTACCAAAAGTGCGATACGTCAGATTTTGGTTTCAGAAAAAAAGTTGGAATTTTTGATTTCTGATTGCATGGCTGGATAGCCCTTATCAAGAGCATTCTTTTAAGCTATAGATCGAACTTTTTGGTTAAGTAGAACTCCGGGAATTGCAAACCCTAATTCTACCAAAAGTGCGATAAAATTCTGTTTCAGTTTCCGGAAAAGTAAAAAGTAACTTTCCAAGTAAGTCTACTCTGTCTCTTGGACTCCCCCAAGAGAAGATGGCTCCAAATACTAAGCTTGAAGACAAGCTAGAAGGCTTAGAGAATTTCCGGGCATGGAAATACAGAATTGGCCTCATTCTTGAAGAGAATGATCTTGCTCATTATATCAAGGAGGAAGTTGCAGAACCAGAAGAAGATGAAGCCAAGGAAAAACACAGGAAGGATATGATTAGGGCAAAGAGAATCATAGCTGATTCAATTAAAGACCACTTGATTCCCCAAGTGTCTTCCAAGAAGACTCCAAAGGAAATGTATGATGCCCTAGGAAGAATGTATGAAGGAAAGAACATCAACAGAAAGATGAATCTAAGGACTCAGTTGAAGAGTACCAAGATGCACAAAGGAGAATCCATTCAAGACTACTTCTCAAGAGTCTCTTCAATCAAAGAGCAACTAGATGCCATTGGTGATACTCTTGATGAAGATGAACTTGTGATGACAGCTCTAAATGGTCTCACTAGATCATGGGAATCCTTCATCCAAACTATGTGTGCCAGAAAAGAAAGCATGAAGTTTGATGTAGTATGGGAGGATTGTGTTCAAGAAGAAGCTAGGGTTGCCAATAGAGAGGCATTGCTCAAGGAAGATGACCAAGCCTTGGCCACCCATACCAAGAGAAGAAAGAATCGATCCTACTTTAAGAAGGATAGTCAAAAGGAGTCTCATCCTCCACAGAGATTTCAAAAGAAAAGAGGATCCTTCCAAGGAAGAGACTACTCCTCATACCAATGTTTCATTTGTCACAAATTAGGACACATTGCCAAAGATTGTCCTAGCAAAAAGATCAAGGGTACTCAACACAGAAGACATCATGCACATCTTGCAGAAGATGAGAGTGAAGAAGAAGTTGAAGAAGAAAGGCCTCTCAAGAAAAGATCTAGAAAAGAAGAAGAAGATGAAGAAAGGACTTTCCCCAAAAGAAGATCTAGAAGAAATGAAGAAGAAGATGCAGAAGAGTATGTTCTTTTCTCCGCACTCTCTGGATCTATAACACCAGGAGAAGATACATGGGTAATTGATAGTGGTGCCTCAAAGCACATGACAGGACAAAAGAAGACTTTATCAAGTCTTGAAGAAAAGACCTCTCCTCTAAAGGTATCTCTTGGAGATAACTATCAGTATCCCATTAAGGGAGTTGGAGAAGCAAACTACAAACTTGATTCTGGAACCCCCATGAAAATGAAAGAAGTTTTGTATGTTCCAGGATTGAAGAAGAATTTACTTTCAATATCAGCTTTGGACAAGAAAGGCTATAGAGTTGCATTCATTGATGGACAAGTGTTAATGTGGTCCAAAGGCAAATCTATTAAGGATGCAATTGTCATTGGTGAAGAAGAAGGAGGCTTGTATAAACTCAAGGGCCATCCAGAAGCTGCCCTTGTTCATGAAACATCTAGTCCCAGTGAGCTATGGCATAGAAGACTGGCTCACATTAACTACAAAGCCTTACCCTATGTAAGCAAGGTAGTCATAGGACTACCAGACTTGAAGGTGGATCATAATGGCTCTTGTAAAGGATGTAAGAAAGGGAAGAATGTCAAGAACCCCTTTCCAAAGAGTGAAACAAAAACTAAGAGTATCTTGGAGTTAATACACTCAGATGTATGTGGTCCAATGCCCACCACCTCTTTAAGTGGTTTTGAATACTACCTTTCTTTCATTGATGATCATTCAAGGAAAACTTGGATTTACTTTCTAAAAGGTAAGAATGAAGTCTTTGGAAAGTTCAAAGAGTTCAAGGCTCTAATAGAGAATCTCACAGAAAAGAAAATCAAGATTCTCAGAACAGATAATGGTGGAGAGTATACTTCAAAAGATTTTGAAGATTTTTGTAGAGAAGCTGGAATCAAGAGAGAACTAACCACTCCCTACAATCCCCAACAAAATGGGGTTGCAGAAAGGAAAAATAGAACCATCATGGAAGCTGTGAAGACTATGATACATGACCAAGATCTTCCCATGTATCTATGGGCTGAAGCAGCCAAGACAGCAGTTTATGTGCAGAATAGATTATCTCACAGTGCTCTTGAATTCAAAACTCCAGAAGAAGTGTTTACAGGTAAGAAGCCTGAGGTAAGTCATCTCAAAATATTTGGGTGTCCTGTGTACATCCACATTCCAAAAGAAAAGAGAACCAAGTTGGATCCCTCAGGAAAGAAGGGAATGTTTGTTGGTTATTGTGAAACTTCCAAAGCCTTCAGAATCTACATACTAGGTTTTCATCATATAGAAATAAGCAGAGATGTAACCTTTGATGAGGAAGCAGCCCTCAAGAAATCCAGGAAGTGTCAACTTGAAGAAGTTTATGAAGAAGATTCTTCTCCCAGAGTCTCAGAGACTGTTCATGTCCCTGAAGAAGTTACACCAGAGGATCATGACATGCTGGAACCACAAGAACCTCCTGTAGCAGATTTATCTAGGAAGAGAAGACCAGCATGGGCTAGAGATATCATTCAAGGAGCTGAAAGATATGGTGCTCCCGAAGGTTCCACTAGAGAAAGGAAGAAACCAAAATTAATAACCAATTACATGGATTTGATGTGTGATCTTGTGGATCAATTACCTACCAGCTATGAAGAGGCAGCTCAAAAGAAAGAATGGGTAGAAGCAATGACAGAAGAATATCAGTCAATAATGAAGAATGATGTTTGGGATATAGTTCCCAAACCAAAAGATAAAAGTGTGGTTTCCTCCAAATGGATTTTTAAGATAAAGCATGCTGCAGATGGTAGCATAGAAAAGTACAAGGCAAGATTTGTAGCCAGAGGATTCTCTCAAAAGGAGGGAATTGACTATGAAGAAACTTTTGCACCTGTTGCTAGGTATACTTCAATTAGAACTATCATGGCACTTGCATCCATGATGAAATGGAAACTACACCAAATGGATGTTAAGACAGCTTTTCTGAATGGTGTAATTGAAGAAGAAGTATATATAGAACAACCTCAAGGTTTTGAGGTCAAAGACGGAAGGACCCATGTATGCAAACTGAAAAAGGCATTATATGGCTTGAAGCAAGCTCCCAGAGCTTGGTATGGAAGAATTGACAGTTTCCTTTTAAGCATGGGCTTTACCAAAAGTAAAGCTGACCCAAACCTCTATCTTAAAGTAATGAATGATGAACCTGTTATATTGCTATTATATGTAGATGATCTATTTCTAACAGGAAATGAGAAACAAATCATTGAAAGCAAGAAGAAGCTTTCTTCAGAATTCGAGATAAAAGATCTCGGACTAATGCACTACTTCTTAGGCCTAGAAGTGTGGCAAGAGCCAAAAGGAATCTTTCTAAATCAAGGTAAGTATACTGTGGAGATCCTCAAAAGATTTGATATGTTGGAATGTAAGGCTATGGCCACTCCCATGGACTCCAACTTAAAACTGTTAGCTAATGATTCATCAGAAAAAGTGGATATAACCCTGTATAGACAAATCATTGGATCTTTGATGTACTTGACAAATACTAGGCCTGATATATGCTTTGCTGTAAATACTCTCAGTCAGTTTCAAGTAGAACCTAGAAAGGTTCACCTTATAGCTGCAAAGCATATCATGAGGTACCTAAAAGGCACAGTGGACTTTGGCCTTTACTATCTTGGAGACAATGAACTCAAGTTGCATGGTTTCTCAGACTCTGATTGGGCAGGTAGTGTCTCAGACAGAAAAAGTACTTCAGGTGGATGTTATGGTCTTGGATCTGCCATGGTCTCCTGGTTCAGCAAGAAGCAATCTAGTGTGGCCCTCAGTACCGCTGAAGCAGAATATATAGCTGCTTGCTCTGCCAGCTGTGAAGCAGTGTGGCTTCGGAAACTCTTATCTGGAATTTTTGACTTAGAAATGGATCCCACTGTGATTATGTGTGATAATCAAAGCTGCATTAAGATGACTGAAAATCCTGTGTTCCATGATAAGTCAAAACACATTGAGATCCGTTACTTCTATATACGAGACATGGTGCAGAGAGGAGCCATCAAGCTCGAGTACATAAGCACCGAGGAGCAGGTTGCTGATATCTTAACTAAACCTCTGTCTCGAGTGAAGTTTGAGTACTTTCGAGACAAGCTTGGTTTAGTTCAGAAGGACCTTCCTCGAAAGGGGGAGTAGCATAGTATTACTTTCATTTACTTTCTGTTTTGTTAGCTACCGACACTTATTTAGATTTAGAAATCTTATATATCATTTTTGATTAGTGATGTATACATGTTTTGATGTACACATGTTTTGATGTGATGTGTACATGTCTTGATTAGTGATGTATACATGTTTTGATGTACACATGTTTTGATGTGATGTGTACATGTTTTGATTAGTGATGTATACATGTTTTGATGTACACATGTTATTGATGTGATGTGTACATGTTTTGATTAGTGATGTATACATGTTTTGATGTACACATGTTTTGATGTGATGTGTAGTTTTGATGTACATATGTTTCGATGTGATATGTACATGTTTTGATGAGATGTATACATGGTTTGATGTGATACATGATTGTACCTGTATGGATAAGAATACAGTTGAGGGGATTGGATCATCCCTGGGCTTTCAGCCCTAAAGAGAACCGTAGACGTAAGGTCTCCGAGAATGAAGTCCTTAGTGGACAGTTAAGGGGATTGGATCATCCCTGGGCTTTCAGTCCTAAAGAGAACCGTAGACGTAAGGTCTCCGAGAATGAAGTCCTTAGTGGACAGTTGAGGGGATTGGATCATCCCTGGGCTTTCAAGTCCTAAAGAGAACCGTAGACGTAAGGTCTCCGAGAATGAAGTCCTTAGTGGACAGTTGAGGGGATTGGATCATCCCTGGGCTTTCAGTCCTAAAGAGAACCGTAGACGTAAGGTCTCCGAGAATGAAGTCCTTAGTGGACAGTTGAGGGGATTGGATCATCCCTGGGCTTTCAGTCCTAAAGAGAACCGTAGACGTAAGGTCTCCGAGAACGAAGTCCTTAGTGGACAGTTGAGGGGATTGGATCATCCCTGGGCTTTCAGCCCTAAAGAGAACCGTAGACGTAAGGTCTTCGAGAATGAAGTCCTTAGTGGACAGTTGGTGGGATTAAATCATCCTTGGACAGTAAATCCAGTAATTCCGAAAGGAAGGATCGTCCTAAATGAATTGTGGAGGGATTAAATCATCCTTGGACAGTAAATCCAGTAATTCCGAAAGGAAGGATCGTCCTAAATGAATTGTGAAGGGATTAAATCATCCTTGGACAGTAAATCCAGTAATTCCGAAAGGAAGGATCGTCCTAAATGAATTGTGGTGGGATTAAATCATCCTTGGACAGTAAATCCAGTAATTCCGAAAGGAAGGATCGTCCTAAATGAATTGTGGTGGGATTAAATCATCCTTGGACAGTAAATCCAGTAATTCCGAAAGGAAGGATCGTCCTAAATGAATTGTGGTGGGATTAAATCATCCCTGGACAGTAAATCCAGTAATTCCGAAAGGAAGGATCGTCCTAAATGAATTGTGATGGGATTAAATCATCCCTGGACAGTAAATCCAGTAATTCCGAAAGGAAGGATCGTCCTAAATGAATTGTGATGGGATTAAATCATCCTTGGACAGTAAATCCAGTAATTCCGAAAGGAAGGATCGTCCTAAATGAATTGTTGGACTAATCATCCTTAGACAGCAAATCCAGGAGGGATAGTCTTAAATATGATTGTGGTTGGACTAATCATCCTTAGACAGCAAATCCAGGAGGGATAGTCTTAAATATGATTGTGTGATGATGATGCTGCTGATCGTGTGCTGCTGATCATGTGATGACGATGCTGATGATCGTGTGATGACGATGCTGCTGATCGTGCGATGACGATGCTGCTGATCGTGTGATGACGATGCTGCTGATCGTGCGATGACGATGCTGCTGATCGTGTAATGACGATGCTGCTGATCGTGTGATGACGATGCTGCTGATCGTGCGATGACGATGCTGCTGATCGTGTGATGACGATGCTGCTGATCGTGTGATGACGATGCTGCTGATCGTGTGATGACGATGCTGCTGATCGTATGATGACGATGCTACTGATCGTGTGATGACGATGCTGATGATCGTGTGATGACGATGCTGCTGATCGTGTGATGACGATGCTGCTGATCGTGTGATGACGATGCTGCTGATCGTGTGATGACGATGCTGCTGATCGTATGATGACGATGCTACTGATCGTGTGATGACGATGCTGCTGATCGTGATGTTGATGATTGACTGTGATGTACCAGTAACTGCTTGAGTTACTGATGAAGACAATTTGAAGAAAGCTTCCGATGATTTATAGATGTATCATGTGTAGTGACTCCTTGCTCCTGCAGATGCTGTTATAATATCCTTCTCGTTAAGGGGGAGTGTTAAATATTGTAACTTCAAAGAATATTATATTTGTACTTTATTATTCCGGAGATGTTTCATCCCTCCGAGGTAACCCTATTATGTATCCGGAGATGTTTATTCCTCCGATGGTTAGTATTAACTAGGGTTATTAGACCCACCATGTGTGGGTCGGCCCTGTAGTTATATTTTAGGGGTTATTAGACTTCTCCAGGCGAGGTCGGCCCCAACAGGTCTATTAGTCAGTTGAGATTCAAGTATAAATAGAGGAGGTGAACTCCTCATTAGATCATTCACTCACTTGTGGAAGAGTGCGCACTAGTTGAGGAGATCTGCTAAGGAGACTTAGGAAGAAGGAGCACATCTTGTATTTTGGTTGATCATCTTATTGAGGAAAGCTTTACTGGGTTTTCTACCCCATGAGGGTTTCCCAGGATATATAGTGTGTTTATCTTGTGATTGTGTTACTTTCAGAGATCTTGCTTGTCTATTTGGTTTAAAATCAACACCATTTTCCTCACGGATGGAGTTCAGCTTCTGGCAGCTCTAATGCTGGGGGAACCACTCGTGCCACCTCAACTGATCAGTCTTTTATCAACATGGTTAATTCAAACTCTCTGTTGCAAACTCGAGCTAATATTTATACCCCGGACCCGCAACAGAAGGATGTTCCTGAATCATCCACTCCCCTTCACATACCAGTGGAGATGCTACCGAAGATAACGAAAGGTGTTTTTAAACGGGTTGTGCACAACCCCAACACGCAAGCTGCTCCCAACTACAATGTTGTGCAGGACTTAGCCCAAACCCCTTGTGCCATGTCTACTTTGGAGGTACTGCAAAGTTTCCCATTGCAACACAGTGCACTCCTCGCAGTGATTGGGAGTGCTGACTCATCCAACATGCTTGCACACTTCAATATGAAAGATATCAAGTACCGGTTGCCGTATCATGTCGCTCTCCAGATTGAGGTCATCCATGGTCCTAAGACCATCAGACGAGCTATTGTGGATGAGGGCATATCTATGTGCGTAATGTCTATTTCTTGTTGGAGAGATCTGGGTGAACCTGAGTTAGCTCCCTTGAACACGATACGTACTGCCTTCGATGGAATATCTTTCCGTCCACATGGAGTCTTACCATCTTTTGATGTCAAACTTGCAGTCAAATTAGTATCAGTAGAGGTCGAAGTTCTGGATGCTCCGCTCGATTACAACTTACTGTTGGGTAGGATCTGGACATATGCCATGCAGGCAGTGCCATCAACTGTCTTCCAAGTCATAATGTTCCCCCACGAAGGCAATATCGTCACAGCTGATCAACTTTCATTTACTTGGAAGAACAACCAGACTTCATTGGATTCATCTATTCCGTTGATTGATCAATATGGCCCAGTCATTGAGAGTTTAGGAGCAGGTCTCTATGGGTCCTTAATAGGCACTTTTGACCTACCTGCTCCCGCCTTGTTTGTTGGTTCTGAAGAATGTTCATCTTCCGAGACCTCCACGGTCTGTTCAACGACAATACCACGGATTCTCCCTACTGAAACAGAGCCAGCTGTGCCTATATCTATTGCAGAGATAACTCATGTGGATTCACAACAACCCGCAACAGAATATCATGACTTCGTTGGTCTCTAATGATTCAGATATGGACCATGCTTCTACACAGTCAAGAGACTCTAACTTCTTTCTTGATAGTTTGGACACGTTTTTGCTTTCTGACGAAGCCATTTGGGAAGCTATGACGGATCTGAATCACCCTCGGGAACATTTGCACCCCAGGTCCTATTTACTTCCCGTTCTAAACTTGATAGAGAGAGGTGAGTTCTTTTTTAGACCCAGTGAGAATTTTGATTGGTCCTCTGTCCCTTCCACTTCACAAGCTGTTTTTTCCAAAGGGAATAGGATGAGTACAATGAGAACCATCCCGATCAACATTTCCACTGAACCTGGGGTCACGGAAAACATCTTTATTGGAGCAGACTGTTATCTTGATGAGATCATTCCGTACACCAATCTTTTTAATGATTTCTGTGACATCTTTTCCCGATCTCATGATGATATTCCAGGCATTGATCCCACTTGAAGAAGTACTACGTTTGTGCATCCGTGCTTTTTCATGTATTTATAGTTGTACATTTTCATAGAGTTAGTTTTGCTTACTTTTGTAATTATGTTTTACGCATCTTGTATCATATTGTCATTATTATGTCATTGAGAAACTTTGTTGATAGTTACTAACTCGATTATTGAGATCATATTCTTTGGCAGGTCATGAACATATGATCCTAGTAGCTGTCTTTTAAGTCGTTTTAAGCTCTTGTTTTGACTATGAAAAACTAAACAAAATTGCCGAGAAAACTTGGTCTCTTCAAGCTCGTTAAAGGAATTAAAGGTCCATCTGGTTAGGTATAAGTTTAACCATTTTCCGTATCTTTGCGGATTACTTACGAAAAAGGAATACTCTAGTCATACGTGGCTAGAAGAGTTCTCCTCTCATTGTTTTATACTTTTTCGGGGGAGGGGACTAACTATACGAAAAAAGGACTTTTGGAGCCTCTCTTTAGCGTTTCAGGCTCTCGAAACATGAAAACACCAAGCAAGCATTCACCTACTCGGGCTCGATGTGAAATCCACGAGAAATTATATAGAGGATTGTTTAAGTTTTTCAGTCTCTATAAACATGAAAACACCGGCGAGCATTAACCTACTTGGGCTCAATATTAAAATCCACGAGTAGGTGTATGGAGTTATTGTTTAAGTTTTTAAGACTCCTTAAAATTGAAAACACCGGTGAGCAAGAACAGATCTCGGCTCGATATTAAAATCCAGAGATCAATATTACAGAGTATTCGTCTATCTCTTCTTCGAACTCTGTAAAAAATGAAGAAGGTCCCGAGTCTTCCTCCCATGGGCTTGTTAAACTTATTACATGGTTGGACTGATTGAGTTTTCTATCTTTCTTCGACTCATTAAAACAACAAGAATGCCATTCTTTTACCAAAAAGAATAAGGGATAAGAAGGGTATATCACATCTTTTTTCAGTTTCAAAGGCAGTTCAGCCAGTTATGTCCTTGAACATAGCACCTACTTGAGTCTGTCATGTCAGTTGGGTTTTAGTTTTTGGCCTTAGGGTGAACCTGATCCCCGATTTTTACTCCCTCGGTTGGTTATTCTTCCAACCATATGGAGGGTTTGTTATGTCTCCTACATCGCATACTTATATCATTTTCCCCTTCATGTGGAAAACTGCCTAAGTCACTGTGTGTCGTGCTCACTATTCAAGGATACATCCTGTGTTGTCCATTCTGCAGTTAACCTTGACTTCATGTGTCGGCCATCCTGGTGTCAGTTTGTTTCATCTTCTTACTTGTCCTACTCCACATCATCTCATACCTTTTGAGTGTTCCTCGTGTTGGATGACGGATGATGCATTAATGCCTCCCTTCCAGCGGACTTCTTCCCATCGACTTTAGCTCATTATGCTATGGGAACGAAGTTTAGAGTTTCCGTTAGTACCTTGGGGATTGCAGTACTCCTCAGTGGCAGTTTCCCTCGTTGTTGAATAATGGGAATACATCAATGTCTCTTATTCAACAAGTTCCTCAAGTGTTCGACTTCAAGTCCTCTTATTCACACTTGTTGGATCATACTAGATACCTTGGGCTCCATTATCATTATCGATGGAAGCCCTCGCGTTTGTTAATGGTATACATCAATGACCGGTAATCAAACGATACCCCCCATGTTCGACTTCAGCTCATTTATTCGCATGGATAGGGTTTGTACGTTGGGTTGTTTGGATGAAGACCTTGGGACTCTGATAGCATCACCATGTTTATGTTATCACCCAAGTTGCGCAAGACTGAGCCTCACTCATTTTGGCTCTTCATGAGACATAGATCCAGCTTGTTGTTATGGCTATGACCTCTCATTTTGACATGGATCCACGCTTGTATTTCAGTGTCCATGCTCTATATATACATCTCCTAGTTATGTATCGAAGATCATGCTACACATCTATATGATGTCAAGATTGTAATTGCTCGCTGACCTTGATCATTGTTTCAGGTGTTTTTCGTGACTTGGTTCTGTGGTTTCTTGCTCCTCCTCTGACTTGGAATTTTAATGTATTTCGGCCATCGTTTCCCTCTGACCTCATACATTAGGGGGCATCTGTTATAGGTCAAATATACACTTCTCCGTCCGTGATCACATTCATACAAAAGGACACAAAGGATTGAAGATTTTGATTGACCTGGATGATTTGCTGCTAGAAGTACACTCTTCAGCTGAAAATATTGCAGTTTCTCATGATTTTACCAAATGTACGCCCCTCTTTGTATAGCAAACTAGCGTACACCTTGAGAAAATACTCTACTTTGCTCAAGGACAACCAACGTACATCTCCCAAAATGTTGTAAACGCATGTTGTAAAGCACATAAGTTGATTACTGTACGCTACTCTTGTTGTATGAAACCTGCGTACATCTTAAGATGAAATAAAAAAATATATCAATTTGATGAATTGGGATTAGTTGAAGTTGGTTCTGCAACTTCCCCAACCGCCCAATTCAACCACCTCTCGATCTAAACTGCCTACCTTGCCCCATAAATACAAGGAGGATCCATGAGAGGGGTTAGATGGAAAGAAAGGAAAAGACTAGAAGGAATGCTTTGAGTACTGCTACGCTGGAGGAATTCCCAAGTCAAAGTGAAGAGCAGAAGCCCAGGATCCAGTTGCAGAAACATCTCTACACGTCAGGTATATTGTACTGATTCATGTTTATTTGACAATAAAATTGTCGAAACACCCTTCCTGTCCCAAATCAAATGTCTACTAGATTGTATATTCATTTGGATTAATATCTTGTTATATTTGATGATCAAGTTGTTTGTTCTTTCATCATATTTATTATATCCAAGATACGCTGAGGAAGGTATCTTTTGTGTTGCAGGTTCGTCAAGCAGAAGATCAAGCGAAAGCTAGGACCAACCATCGATAAGAGGTATTTCTTTCAATCTTAATCTCTTTCTTTTGTAGTAACTAAATGCAATACAATTAATGTGTTTACCTGTCAACCCCGCCTAGTTGGTAGTGTCCATCTCCTCACTATAAGGTAGAAATCCTGAACAACATACGCCATTTTAATTTTCAATAACTTTGAGTAGAAGAATCTATTTGAGTTGAAACCTAGCGTGTGATATCTATTTATATTGTTCAAAATTCCGCCAAAAGAAAGTACAAAAAATCACGCTCCACTCAAACCACCAAAGGACTCATCCTCGACGTACGATGAAAGGGAAGACCTATTTTTTTTAGTGTCTCAGTTGGAAGATATGATTAAAGGATCTGTGAAAATAGTTGATTTAGTTAATTTAGAGGGGAAGTTGATGAAACATACGGATAATAAGATGGAGAAAAATATGAAAAGGTTTTTGAAAACAATTGATTTAGTTAATTTAGAGGAGAAGTTGATGGAACATATGGAAAATATTGCTAAGCTCATACAAAATTCAAAGGATAATCCTTCTCCAAGTGATAATGTGTTCCAGGATACTCAGGAGATAAAGATAAGTTCCATGTTGAGAAACATTACATGACTAAGAATATTCCAAGAGGAAATGATTCTAGTAATGGAAGTGACCAGGGATGGTCCCCAAGGGGTATCTAACTCCCCAAGATTGGCATGAGGAAGTTTGATGGAAAAGACCCCATAACATGGATATTACAGATGGAGCAATTCTTTGATATACACCAGGTGCCCAATCTTCAAAAGGTACCTATTGCATATTTATATTTAGAACCTGAGGAGTTTGTGTGGTACCAATGACTTTTAAACACAAAAAGAACTCCATTATCTCTTTGTCCATTTTTACAGAAGAATTGATATCATAACATGATGATGCTAAGAGCAATTCCTTCTTTACCCAATTGATAAATCTAAGGAAAAAGGGACTAGTAAGTGAGCAAATTCAACAATTTCAAAAGTTGAGTCTCCTAATGGAGGTCATACTAGGTGATAAACTGTTGGATCTCTTTATTGGACATTGAAGGCTAACATTCAACATAAGGTGCGTCTCTTTGAACCACCATCCTTAGAGAAGGATTTCATGATGGAAAGGAAGGTTTAAAGTAAAAATATGGCGATGGCTACCATAAAGACCACCTCCAACACATACAAAGAGAATAATGTTCCTTCTTCCAACTCACCTCAAAGGTTGACACCTTGGCAATTGGATGAAATAAGAGAAAACGTTCTATGCTTTAATTGTGACGCTAAGTATAGTTATGGGCATAAGTGTGGTGAGAAGAAATTATTCTACGTAGATTGTGAAGAGGAAGAACCAAAAGAACAGGAACCATCTCAAGATGAAGAAATAGAAGAGACTAATTCCGAAGAGATTACTCCCACCATATCTTTTCTTGCTTTGGCAGGAATTCGCACTCCTCAAACTCTCAAGATCAAAGGATATATCAAAAAGAAAAAGGTATTAGTGTTGATTGATTATGGTAGTGCTCATAATTTTATTCCATGTAAATTAGCCAAAGTTCACAATTGATTTGTATATCCAGCACTAGAGTTTCAAGTAATGATTGTAGATGGAGGAACTATTAATTGCTCAGGGAAATGCCATAATATCAATCTTACGATGAGGGAATATGTATTGAATAGTCCAATGATTTCTATCCCAATGGGTAGTGTTGATGTTGTATTAGGGGTTCAATGGTTACAATCATTAAGAATAGTGGCTTTTAATTTTCAAAAGCTTTTCATGAAATTTTCATGGGAAGGAAAAGAATATGAGTTGAATGGTATCACAGGGAAACCAAGCAAGGTGATAAGGTCTAATGGTATGAAAAAAATATTGAAAAAGGGACATCAAGGTGTAATTGCACAATTATGCTCATTAGATGTGCAAACAGCTAAGACTCTTGTTTCCCTAGATCTCCAAAGGGTCATTAATAAACATTCCAAGGTATTTGAAGATATTCCAAAAGGTATTCCACATGTTTGAGATTTTGATCATGCTACACACTTAATTCCAAGAAGTGTTCCCCCTAACATAAGACCTTGTAGATACCCCTATGGCTAGAAGAGTGAAATTGAGCGTATGGTTGAAGAAATGTTAGAGGATGGCATAATTAGGCCTAGTCAAAGTTCTTACTCTACACCAGTGGTAATGGTACACAAGAAGGGGGGCTCATGGCGTATGTGTCCAGATTATAGAGAGCTCAACAATATCACCATTAAAGATCAGTTTCTCATTCCTATCATTGATGAATTGTTAGATGAATTACATGGAGCAGTTTTCTTCACAAAGTTGGATCTTCGTTACATGTATCATCATATTAGAATGAAGGATGAGGACATGCCAAAAACAACATTTAGAACTCATGAAGGTCATTATGAATTTCTGGTCATGCCATTTGGTCTCACGAATGCACCTTCCACATTTCAAGGTTTGATGAATTCCATTTCAAGCCCTTCCTTAGAAAATTTGAGCTAGTATTTTTGGATGATATACTAATCTATAGCAAGTCTTGGTAAGAGCATGTTCAACATCTTGACAGGGTGCTACAACTACTAAAGGAGCAACAACTATATGCAAAACCTTCCAAATGTTCCTTTGGGGTAAACGAGGTAGAATATTTGGGTCATATTGTATCTCATGAAGGTATCAAGGTAAAACCTAACAAAATTAAATCCATGATGGACTGGTCGATTCCCAAATCCTTGAAGAATATTCAAGGATTCTTAGGCTCGACAGGGTACTACTGCAAGTTTGTTCATGACTATGGAAGAATAGCGGCACCTCTAACAACATTATTGAAGAAAGAAGCATTTTCTTGGACTCCACGAGCAACTCAAGCTTTTGAAGAACTTAAAGAGGCGATGTGAAAAGCTCATGTTTTAGCCACACCAGACTTCACAAAAACCTTTATTGTGGAATGTGATGCCTCAAGAAATGACATTGGTGTTGTTCTAATGCAAGAAGGATGCCCCCTTGCTTTCGAAATTCAACCAATCAAGGGAAATAACTTACAAAAACCCATTTATGAGAAAGAAATGATGGAAATACTACATGCACTTAAGCAATGGCATCCTTACCTAATAGGTAGTCACTTCAAGGTCAAAATAGACCACGATAGTCTTAAATACTTCTTGGAACAGAAATTATCTTCATAAGAGCAATAAAAATGGGTAACCAAGATGTTGGGATATGACTTTGAAATAATCTATAAAAAAGGGAAAGAAAATGTGGTGGCAAATGCACTCTCCAGAAAAGATGAGGATGTTGGGGAAATACTTTGTGTGATTTTCATTATACAATCCGAATGGGTGGTAGCAGCAAGGGAAGAATGGAAAAATGACATATCTGTGTGGATGCTCATACAAAAGCTACAGAAGGATCCTAGTGTATCAGATAATTTTGCATGGAAAAATTATTCACTATGGTATAAGGGCGGCTTATATATATGCAAGAACTCCCAACTCAAACAAAAGGTCCTTTTGGAATTACACACCTCTCCTATTGGTAGGCACTCATGATTATTGAAAACCTACCACAAGGTGAATAAGGAATTTTTTTGGGAAGGTCTTAAATCTGATGTTCAAAATTTTGTGGCAGAATGCTTAGTTTGCCAACAAAATAAGGTTAAAACAGTTAAGACCCCGGGTCTTTTACAACCTTTGGACATACCTTCCCAGTGTTGGGAGGAAGTCTCAATGGATTTTATCACATGGCTACCCAAATCAGAAGGGAATAATGTTATTATGGTGGTTGTTGATAGACTCACAAAGTATGCACACTTTTGTGCACTTTATCACCCTTTTAATGCAAGTACATTAGCTATCTCCTTCATGGATACAGTTCAAAAGTTACATCGAAACCCAAAGATTATTGTAAGTGATAGAGAATCAAATTTTCACTGGTAAATTTTGGATTGAATTATTTTCTTGTTTGGGTACCCAATTGGCTCATAGTTCATCTTATCATCCTCAATTTGATGGGAAAATTGAAATAGTGAACAAATGTTTGGAAGAATATCTTCGTTGCTTTGCATCTGATAAACAAACACAATGGGTGAAATGGTTGTCCTTGGCAGAATGATGGTACAATACTTCCTTCCATACATCATAAAAAATGTCTCCATTTATGACACTTTATGGGTACCAACATCCATCTATCACATGTCCCTTAAAATGAAAATCTAAAGTTCCAGCTATGGAAGATCACATAGAGCACTAGCAAGAAGTTTTCCAAATACTGAAAGACAACCTGGCTATGTCAAAAAACATGATGAAACAATAAGTAGATCAACATCGCAGTGAAAGAAGTTTCAAAGAAGGGAAATGGGTATTTTTGAGGCTACAACCTTACAAAAAGAGGTCCCTTGAGCAACTAAATAAGGACAATAAATTATCACCCAAGTACTATGGTACTTATAAAGTGTTGCAGAAGATTGGTAGTATGGCATACAAATTGGAGTTGCCTTCATCTTCAAGGGTACATACAATTTTCCATGTTTCTTGCTTAAAGAAGGTAATTAGAGACAAGATTCCCATTCAAACAATCCTACTGGAGCTTGATGAAAGAAGGAAAATTCATAATGGAGCCTTAACAAATCACTAACACAAGGACCAAGAAATTATAGAATCGGGCTATTACGGAGTACCTCATCAAGTGGAAGAACTTACCAATTGAAGATTCAACATAGGAAGATGAATCCTTCATATAGAAGCATCCACAACTAACCAAGTGTTAAGGACAACACTTGTCTGAAGGGGAGGGGCATGTTTGTAATGCCCGCCTCAACACTTATGATTGATTTGATTATTTTAGACTTATGATTGACTAGATTATTTGAGACTTATGATTGATCATACTATTTTGAGACCTACGACTGATTTGACTATTGAGGGCACTGGTTTGAAGTGACCCGGATTTATAAAAAAAAACTTGAACCATGAATGATTGCTTTAAATTTCATATGTGAAATGAAAATGGTTAGATAAATGATGATTAATGAATATACTCGACTGACTGAGAAAATGAAAAATGATGAAAATGCTTTAGAATGGAAAATGATGAATGTTGAAATTAATTGAAATGAAAATGATGATTTGTTTTATACTCGACTGACTGAGATAAAATAACGAATGATGAACATGCTCGACTAACCGAGGCATAGTGTTAAAATGATGAATGTTTAGTAGACTCGACTGACTGAGATACTGAAAAGAACGATAAAAAAAATGTTTCATAGTGCAGTGCTACTAATGTCGCAGCCCCGAAATGATGTTGAGACCTCAAGAAATGATCTAGTTATGTATTTCTAAATCTGTGTATTAATGACTTTTTCCAGCTTCAACCCGATTGTAAATAATCAAATATCTTTGTATATTAATGGCTTTTCCCAGCTTCATTCCGACTTTTAATTGAACTTAAGTAAATCCCTGTATTTCATTCTAATTTGTGTTTCCAAGATTTAGGGTGCGAATCATAAAAACTGAATCCTAAACTCTCTGCATTGAATGTCAATTTATGAGGCTTCCCTTAATCGAATCGTTTTCTTTAAACATGCTCTTGAATCAAACCAAATGACAATCGAAGACTAGATTTCTTTGCTTGCCTTCTACTTTAGAATTGCATTGCTCCTTCAAATCTTACGCAGGAATCCCCAGATGCACGACATCTCCAGATTCGTAATGTCGAGTTTAACCCGCTCTTTTCCTTTATTTGTGCACCGATTTCTAGTTTATCATCTCCAGATTGATTTCTTGTTTATTGACATTTAAATTCTTGTGTTTATCCATTTCTGCATAGAATTTCCAAATCTTACAAGTGTTCTTAAAATTTGTGTAGATCCATTTCTTTGGGGTATTTCCAGAATTCCTTAAAACGAATTTAACTAATTTTAAATCTCAGTATGGATCCTTGATTGAACGTTTCCAGAACTTTTTAATTGACTTGCTTACTATCACCTAAATCTCTGTGTGAAATTCTTGAATAGGCGTTTCCAGGACTTTTCAATCAACTTGTTTATTGACATTTAAATCCATGAGTGGACCCAACAGATGTCTGATGCAAATTGATTTTGAATCTTTAAATTTTCTATACATCTAATTCGAACCGAACACGTTTCAAAAATTGTAATTCCATATTTTTGAAAAGACAGTTAACACTGTATAAATTGTTTAAGGTTTTGAAAGGGGAAATAGGTGCTCGGTTTTGTATTAGGAATTTAGATGAAATTGATGATGCCTTAATCTTGAAAGAAGGTTAATAAAAGTTGAGACTTTATAATTACTTATTTTGTCAGTACGAATATATGTGCTCATTTAATATTAGAAAATATAGATAAGGTTGAAGATGCTTTATTAGTGGAAGGATAGATAGTAATCAGAGATTCTTTTAGAATATATGCGACATGTCCTTTAGAATTGAAGATTTTAACTTACGCCTTGGAATATTTATTTGTTGTTTCATTTAAATAATCAGTGAGATATGTCATTTAAAATACATATTTATACACATTAAGAAAAAGAGGATTAGGGATGTGTCATCATTGATGGAATTGTGAAAATGGTATCATTAGTTTTGTGTCCGAGAACTAACTTATTATATTTAAAAATCCTTATAGATATACCCTTGAAAGGATTCATCTAGTTAGGAAGAACAGAAGTTATGGGATATTTTAGAATTATAGAGGTAATTTCTTTCGTAAGTATTCTTTTTTTTTAGTGATCAATTACTAAACATTGTACTACCTCATCCGAAGAATAGAGCATAACTTTGGATTAATTTTGAGACCTAAAGAATTGTGTAAATTATTAAATTGAATGAAACCGTTCATAGTTGTACCTCTGGAATGAACTTGAGAAATGAATTATTGTATTTACGTCAATTATTATTTCATAAGTTTGAAATTGAAACAATCGATTGGAAATGTAATTTTTGTAATCTAGTCCAAGTTGTATTTCATGGAATGGAGATAACTAAAATATAATGTTCGTATTTATGTCGATTTATATTTCACGATAGAAATAGAATGAGACGTTTCAAATTGTGCAATTTTCTTTAAAAAAAAAATAAATTCACGTGCTCAACTTGAAAGGAGACCCTACAATGTTCAGTCCTAAATGTGGGCACATTCCCCCGTATATGGGTCACATTATATTAGTTCTAATGTCGTCTTGGTCCATTAGTTGTAATTATCATTAGTATGGTTATATTAGTTACATCGTCTTGGGTCAGTTAGTTGGAATTGTACCTCTTAGTCTCCTATATATAGGAAGGAGACCTTTTCATTTGGATTATCTTATCTTGTCTTGTCTTGTCTTGTGTACCTAGTACATTGTATAAGGAGGTTTCCCCCTCGAAGAGGCTTTCTATTCATCTATTTTTTTCATTAAAGGTGTGGAGTACTCTTTCTAGTCTATTTATGCTCCTTTCATGCTCTTTTTGGAAATTTGTTGCATGACATTTGGTGCAACACAAAATAACATTTGAGTCTATTTATCCATCTCGTTTCCTCTATCATCTTCTATGTCAAATATTGGTACATCAATTTTTAGTTTGTGTATAAATTCATTAAAGGACCCCATATTTGATTAATGTTTTGGTAGAAAAAATAAAGGAATGTAAATCAAGGGTACTTAATCGACTTTCGAATGCATCAACTTGTGCTTTGAGCTTATTTAAATTCTACCTCCATGCATGTGCTCCTAATTCCATATCCCTAAGTCTCTTGGGGATATCCTTCATCTTGTTAACTTTTGTGGTAATATTGTTGAGTTTCGCAAACATCACATTCACCAAGTATTTTAATCCCTTTATATCATCACTTAACTCTATGTTGGGTGACGTGTTTACCATGTTAGATGACATATTACCTAAGGCACCTAAGGCCTTCTTTGAAATTTCTAAATTCCTAATGGTGAACTATTTTTATTGCCAAGAGTAAAAGAACACCAAAATGGATGCTTGGATTATCCAAGAGGATCTAGGATCACTCAAAATTTCAAGGTCTCAAATGTTGAATAGAACGGTACCATCGCAAAGGACTCGACGAAAGCTTTTCGGCAATGTTCATTTCGTCTCAAATGGACTTCGGATGACCAAGATATGATGTTCTGAAATATTAGAAAAACAGGTAAAAAGTGGCAAAAGGGGTGCCATGTGGCACCATTGGAAGGGTGACACGTGGAATCCATACATGTGTGTGATGCTAACATGGAAGCCCCAAGTGGTGCCACATGGCAGGTCAGAGTGACCTGGCTTTATGAGTCGGTGGACCAGTCATGCTTGGACATGTGGCACAGAATTATGTAGGTGGACCAATGAGGGGCCACCCCATGGCAACCCCCATTGGTCGAAATGGTTTGTATTTATCAAAATTATGCTAGAGGCGATGGGAGTCGAACCCGCGACCTCCCATACACCAACCCAGCGCCATTACCATTATTACAACACATGATTCTTATTAAACATATGGAAAAATATATATTTGAATTTGTAAATGTTATAGTTGGACAAAAAAGGGTCGACGTATTGCATGTAACCAAGCCACGACCTTGTAGGGTGGGGGGGGAGTATATATATTAAAACATCAACATATATGTATAATCAATCCACCATAATAAAATGGTGGTCAGTGGGGTTTGTCACCCCGCCCTGCCACTCTATGTGCCAATGCCCCGGTCGGTGCACCATCGCCCAAGCTTTGGGGGCTAAACAAAGTAAATTTTATTTATGTTTAATGTAAGCTATCACAAGAATGAGGGTGGCAAGTTAACCCCGCCCCCTATTCAAACCCAATAATTTTTAATCTGAAACCCATTTTGGAGCCAAGTTTATGCACGAATTACAAGGCCAAAAAGGACAAACTGTGCACGTTTTCCAAGGTAGCCTGGACATGGAAACCGAGGGGATTTTCAATCATACCAACATAGTTTTGCACATAGTTCAAGGTTATATTTGATAGTTAGAGGCCGAGTTTGATCATGCATCCCGAGGCAAGGTACAATAGTGTTGCACATATATTGAGGTAGAGTATAGTGTGGCACACAGTTCAAGATCATATGGACTGTACAAATCAAAGGTAGTGTTGGACTCTGTGCCATAGGGGGAGTCTCGAGACCAAGTTCAGAAGGTGCTCAAGTTTACAGTCAAAAGTTGCATAATTTCTTAAGGAGTCCGATTCCATCTTTTGTTTATGCATCCAAACACTTCAGCAGAAAAGTGCTCGCAGGACCCTTTCAGCTACACCAAAGTACAACAATGTTTATACTTTAGAGTTGCAGAATTGTCTACTGAAGTTGTTGGTGAAGTCTGTTTCTACTCCATAGTAGCAGAACTCGAAGGTGATATCAAGGGTTGATATTTAGCCTTCTTTGTAAATTGTTAAGTATTTTTTAGACTAATAAAGAGAAGTCCCACTGATAGGGAGTGGACCCGAAGACGTAGCCCGAAGTGGGTGAAATCCATTAGCAAATTCTGGTGTAGTTATGATTTATATTTACTCTTTAGTCTCTTTTTATTCATCTCAGAATTATGTTTAAAAGCAAGTTATTTTCCTTAAGTACAAGAGTTTGGCTAAGTAAAGAGTAATTCCACATAAAGTGCAAGAAGCATTATCAAGCAAAGTTCCTATTTTATTTGAAAAATATTAGTTAATCGGTGACTAAATATTTTTCAGATCATTGGAGGAGACCACCAAGATGAATGTTAAAAACCCTATGTTCTAGTTTCACGTGGTCGCACCTTCATGTAATATTTTGAAGAAGAGGACCACCTTCCTGTAGTCATGGTGGGAATCCTTCGTGCACAAATTCTACACACTTTTCACACACAAGTGCAGTTGCACATCTTCACTCACAACTTCTACATGAAGGAGTTCCATGCCAGTTGTCGTAAATGGAAGCAAGTGAAGGAGTTCCACATAGGTCTCCACAGTAGCAGCAGTAGACAACAACATCTAGGCGAAGCATAGATGTGCAAGGAAAGGTTTGGATCTAATACCAATTAAAGAGGACCATTCTAATAATAATAAATGTATATTAGATTAATATTACTAATTTTATTTACAATGGAAAATGATCAACCTCTTATACAAGTAAGAGTGAAGAGATGTATCTCTTCACCAATATTTAAATTATCTAACAATAGCTAATTAAATTATTATTTTTTATATGTTACAAACTATTTGTACCTTGCTTAATTTCAAGTTTCTCAATGTATAGAAAGGCAAGCGTGAAGTCATTGATTCCCTACTTCCCTCCATGCAAGCCTATCAACAAATCCATTGAGTCTAATCCATTGGGATTAGACTCACATGGACATGTCCTCATTTTCACATGGCCATGTGAAAGTGAGGACATGAACTCCATTAGCTCTTCCATAGGAGGCGAACATAGAGATAAACCAACTAATAAAACTCGTATATCATGCCACATGGAGGAGGATAAGTATTACGTTTTTTTTCCAAAACTACCATATTTGGAAGACAAGTTTCGATGATGATGATTTTGTGAAGTATCACCCCCGTTAAAACACTAGTTCGATGTAATTATCTACCCAACATTAGAAATTTTTGGCATATTTTTTTCCATTTTTGTTTCCCACTATTAAGGTGTCTCTGAATTGTGAAAATGATTTATTGTTATATCCTACATTAATTAAAAATATATTCAATAAATCTATATCTATTTTAATAAACGATAAGACATAATGTTAATAATATGCTTTTATAAATGATAAATAAGGGTTTAATTAAAAGTCTATTTCCATGTCCATGGGGGTGTAGACCGACTAGCAAAGAAGTGAAATGATATGACATATTGTAAAAAGGTCATAGGGTCAAACCCGATTAGCTCGTGCCCCATGCTTGCGGCCTCTGTGGGTGCACCTAGGGGTACGTATAGTGGTAGTAGACAGAAATCGACCCAGTGTCACGAGAGTACGAGCCCCGCCCCAATTGTCGATTCCCTTAGTACAAATATATATATATTTCCATAAAATACTATTCAATATATTTAATTCATTTTTTATTGTGAGTAGAAATTCAAATACTATAAATATTTTATTAATTTTAATTTAATTTATCAAAACCATTTTCTTAATGATTATAAATTAAAGAACAAAATGAATGTTGTCAAAATTAAAATTAATGTTCATGGTGCCCTCTTCCTCTTAGAGATATTGACCTTTACTAATGATTCATTGTTGGGAATGCTATATTCTTTGCATGTGAATTGAATAGCGAATTCGATAGTCGACTAGTATAATTCAACTGGATTTAGAGATCGACAGACAGTGGAAATTTGATTGAGTAGCTGATTGGAATAGTTGTTCGGTCAAAGGAAAATGACTGGTCGATGGAAAGTCAACCAAACGACCATAATCTCAATGGGAGATTAACCAAAGTTGACCCAGTCAAGTTGACTATAACATAATAACTAAAAGTGGTTAGGAAGTTATGGATTTTCATTAATGAGTAGTTGGTTGTATTGCATCTATAAATAAGATGCAATGACTATGCAAGGTAGCAAGTATGGTGATCATGTAATGAAGTGTAATTTGTGATCTAGAAAATCATGGTTGTAAACACTTGTTATGAGTGTTTTATTAATAGATAAGTGTTAAGCTCACTAGTTTGTTGGTCCCCCCCCAATGAGAGGGGTTTCTAGGGTAATTTCTATGTAATATGTTGATGTTTTGCGTTCCATTGGTTTATGTCTAATTGTGTTTAACTATATGAATCAAGTTACGAGCCTATTGTAATAGGTATTAAGAACCAATAATTGTTATCGAAGCTTTATTTGGCTACAGGGGGACGCCTTTGTTACTAAGGGTTTTGCTTGGGCCTGGACCTAGTGAATACTTGTTGTAATGGGAGTTTCCGGAAACACTGATTTATAGTTAGAGTGGCTAACACGTCGAGGATAGAAATTGAAAAGTTTAATGGGAAAAATTTTGAGCTTTGGAAGCTTAAAAGGGAGGATATCCTTGTGGATCAAGAACAATGGGTTGCAGTCAACCCAAGAACGACTCCGGATAGTTTGTCAAAGGAAGATTGACAAAAAGTCAATAGAAAGGCAAGGAGTACAATCCGACTTTGTTTAGTAGATTTTGTATTGTTGAATGTCTCAAAAGAAGACACTACAAAGAAGCTATGGGAAAAGTTGGGGAACTTGTACTAGTCGAAATATCTGGTTAAAACGTTGTTTATTCATAAGAAGTTATATCTTCTAAGGATGGGTGAAGGTGACTCGGTTATAGAGCACCTGAATGCGTTCAACACTATGATCAGTCAATGGTTGTATGTGGATATTAAAATCACTAAGGAGGAAAAATGTATCATACTGTTGTGTTCTTTGCCATATTCCTGGGATATGTTGTGAGGAAAATGCACCTATAATTCAAGGGAGAAACTACCAACTTACAGGTATGAAAGATAGACCTACAAATGTTCTGCAAGTACAACAAGTAAGTGAAGAGATTAAGGTTAGAGATAGATGCACCTTATTCAGAGGGTTGATCCTAGCCTTCCTCTTCCTTACTCTTCAATGCTATTCAGTGTTGCAATGCCCACACCTGCAAAACAACTTGATACATTTCTCAAATACATTTGACTACATATATAAGACTGATATCCATGACATAATAAGACATCAAACTATAATCAAACTGTAATCAAACTTGAGACACACATAAATAAGTCATATTTGGAAAGGAAAGAACGTCTGATCTTTATTAATGAATGAAGCAAGTACATCAAATTATACCTTCCTTCAAGCTTGGCACTTCACGAAACCTATATTCAAGGTCTCCTTCTTCTATTCTCCAAGGATCCCAACCTCTAATCAGCTGTGCTAGGGTTTATCAGAAACTGAGGCACAAGAGAGGGGGATGAGGGTCTCCATTCCTCCAGCATAACATTGTTATAGGATTGGTCCCCTCACATGGCCCTTCTACCTTCCTTATATAGTCAATGAAGGAGAGGAAAAGTAGTTATAACCGATCAGTAGGTTCCCCAACCAACTCAACTAAACCAAAATTTGATATTTTGACTAGTACAGGAAAATGCCCTACTCTTCCTACTGCAAACCAGTGCATTTTTCAAGGTGTGCGCAACTCTAGTGAAGCAGAGTAGCACATTTATAAGGTGTGTGCTACTTTATTGAAGTGGAGTTGCATATTTTCCAAGGTGTGCGCTACTCTATAGGCTTAATAGTCACGCACACATCCTAGTATGTCGTACTTTATGCATAGAATACCAGCGTTTTTGGGGGAAAATGGCCAAAAACAGGGTTATCTGATGATTTTCAGGAGATGGTTTGGTCTGGAAAAATGTTCCTAAGGGTTATAAACATCAAATGGGCCGAGAGTGAGGTAATTTCAACCATGTTAAGTGTCCCAAATGACCCCTCAATCCACAAGTGTCTTGTTGTGTGACTAAACTTGATCTCAAGAAGTGTCGTCATGCGACCAAGCGATAAAAGTGTCGTCACGGACGGAGAAGTGTCATTTTAAGCTATAACAGGATAGCTTGGTCATGACTATTGGAAGCAACAATACCATATTGAATATTGACAATGTGATCACATCTCTGTTGTTAGAAGAGATGAGACGAAAGAACATGGAAGGTTTGACTCATGATGCCTTGACGATTATAGGTCGATTGATAGACAAAAGAAAAGTCAAAACCTTCGGTAGAAGATCGAATTCAAGTGGTAGATCTAAGACTAGTTCCTCAGGTCCAACAAGGGAAACATGCCAGTGATGCGGTAAATTTGGGAACTATAGATGAAACTGTAAGTCGACAGAAGTAAAAAAAGGCAAAGGGTCTAAGGAAGCTTAGTTGACTAATGCCATATGTCTTTTCAAGAAGAGAAAGGTGATTTGTATTTGGACTCCACAAGTACACAGTCAAATTGTGACACTTGGTTGATCGACTTTGGTGTGTCATATCATATGACACCTCATAGACAATGGTTTTATGAGTATGAGAATTTCGATGGTGGTGATGTCCTACTGAGATGATTCACTGAGCAGGATATTCGGATGAGGTAAAGTTCGAGTGAAACTTAAATATGGAAGAATAGGAACACTTCCAGGAGTATTGCATATATTAGGTTTGGTTCAAAACCTGATCTCGGTAAGTAAAATGGTGACAAAAGATCTAATTCTATAAGGATCAATCATTCATATGATTTCTCAACATGTACAAATAGTGAAATGTATGTTGTTACCATTACAAAAATATTGGATATGACCACCAAAGAAAGGTGGACTTGGGCCTAATGATCAAAAGAGAATCAATCTCAAAACAATAAAATCCCATTTCCAATTGTTCAAACCACTAGAGAAAAATGAAGTATCTAGGTAGCTTCTGCATGAGATAGAGAGAGAAAATAGGTGAAAGGCGGATAAAAAATTTAATAATTTTAGATCCTTTGATGTTTTAACATTACTAAAGCATACTTGAGTTGTGAGTATGAATATATCGTTATCCTCTTTCAAAAGGAAAATCACTGAGATTAAAAGTAAAATAAGTTTATATAGTTATATGTGTAGATAACTAGTACATATATATGTCAATCTTATCCAAATTATTATTGCTTGAGCTGGAGAAAACCTCATATACGTTTTCATAGTTTTTATTCACTACAAGGAAAAGGCCTTGTAGCGGAGGTTATGGCGGATGCTCTGCTCAAAATAGTCCAAATATTTGTTTATAATGGAGATCACTAGAGGAGGAGAGCGGCCAGAGGTTTTAGCGGAGGTTTTCAGGGAGCGTGGTCCATCCAAAGTATGTCGTGTGGGTACTCATTGGATGTGGAATTCAATTCCCCATCGAACGAGTGCTCCTGCACAAAATTTGAGTGAATATACACAGAGAGAGTTGAAAATACAAGTTGTAAAAATAGTTTTCTTCTTTTTTCCTCCAAAATTTGATGAGGTGTGCTAATATTATTTTATTATTTCCACTATTATTTTATAATTTTCCTTAGGAGGCCCATTTTAGACCTCAAAATTTCTCTAATGTGTTGATGTTTATATATATGTACTTGATGGTGATGTGTATGTTAGCTCAAGTTACATGATGTTTGTTACATGAGTGTGATGGTTATGCATGTTATAATATAATGTGGCTTGTGTTATGTTAGATAATGACAATGTGATGTTTATGATGTTACGCTCATGTTTATGTTTATTTATATTGTATGATGCTATATCAATGATTTTTATGTTTTATGTTAGATGGTGAAAATGATCATGATGATGGTCTGTTTATGTTTATGGTTGTGTTTATGGTTATGTTTATGATAGTATGATGATATTTATGTTTATGTTTATGTTTATGTTTATTATGGTATGATGATATATATTTTAAATTATAAATTAGGATATTTATTAATGTCATGTGATTGATTGATCATGTGTTTAAAATAGTGATTGTTAGATGGTGACAATGATAATGATTGTATGTTTATATTTATGTCGTGAAAATGATGATGATGGTAGGTTTATGTTTATGCTTATGGTTATGTTTATGATGGTATGATCATGATATTTATGTTTATGTTTTTCAGGTGTTGAAAATGATGATGATCGTATGCATTATGTAAAATAACTTTGTACTATTCAAAATGTGGTCTTTAAATCACTAACTATTTTAGTCGACAAAAACATCACAATTTGCATTGTAAAAATTATGTTACAAAAGAAGTTGTTGTATGACTTAACAAGTTTTGAAAGCATTAAAAAGTTTTCAAAGTTTTCAAAATTTTAGTATCCTTTCAACCATTTTTCATATTAAATAATTATTGATTTGAGAATAACTTACATATAGTTAACACTCATAAACATAACATGCCATCTATCACTACAACACAAGTCAATGTTTTAGAGCTTTCTAAAGAAAGTTTTTGGGTTTTTTGGTCAAAATTTTAGCATCCTTTGGACCATTTTTCATATTAATTAATTCCAACCTAAATTTTGTAGACAATTTGAAGTATGGTTTCATATATATGTTGATATATTGGTTAGAAAATGAATTTGAAAGTATGGTTGGTTGTTCGTTCATCATAAATGTGAAAATATTGATTGGAGTAATGGTAATTGAAAATGTGGGAAAATGTTTCAAGTCATTTAATGTAAATTAAAAAATTTATTTTCATATAATATAATCGAATTAAAATTATCATTGAATTAAATTTTTTTATGAAATTTGTATTGATAATGGATGAAGTTGTGGAAACTCTATGATTTATGAATGTTGTATAATATGTCATAGTATCATGTTTATAATTGTTGTATAGTTTGCAGTCATAGTATTATGTTTATGTAATAATATATTTTTGTATTTGGTTTTCATATTGTTTTCATATAATTTGTATGGATATTATAATTTATTGCAATTAATTTATTAATAATGTAGTAAAATTTGTCGTAATGTTATACTTTTCAATGGTGGTTCACCGTTTGTTATATATATATATATATATATATATTACGAAATAATATATAGTGATTTGTAATAAGGAAATTAAGTCTTCATTATATAATGTTATATATAGCTTAATTATTCCAATGATAAACGTAAATGAATCATTTTTTTAAAGTGTAACCAAACATCATAACAAAAAGTCAAGTATTACCTTGTAATATCATTATAATATATAAATATGAATGTCCCAAAAAATGTAAATATCAACATCAATATGACCTATCAATGTATCATTCAAGATTTTTATTTTTTTTTACAATAATTCACTTTACAATGACAAATATCAAATCTCTATTAGGAAGTAAAACAAATACTTAATTAAAATAACACCCTTTTCTCTTAATTGTAAAGCCAAAAGTTGCATTCTCCAAACTTATTATTATTAATCATGATATTCATTATATAATATAGCATTAGTCCACATTGAAGGAACACATTTTATACCCTCTAAAACATTTGGGTGAAGGAACACTTCACTATAGTGACTTGGCCACACATACGGATCTTTCTTGCTAAAAGTTTAGTTGAGTCAATTGAAAGGAAATTTGTATCTTCACATATCCTTGTGTAATACCTTGATTTTGACTCCTCACATGTATTAACTCAAATTATGTAAATATGTTAATGATATTGATGTTAATTTGTTTATGATCTTGAGGATTTGATAACAATGTTATTGATATTGATATTTTGTTGAGTTGATGATATCGATGGTATGGACGGCATGATAATGATATCTTGATATTAATAATTTTAATAATATTGCTATTATTATATTGACTTTACGGTATTAAACATCTTTCTTATATCAATGATTATGGTGATATTGATATGATGGAACAAGCCATCAACAATGAAACTTCAAATACTTATAGATATGAATATGCATATCCATATGAACTAAATGGAAAGCAAGAAAGATCTTCTCTAACTATGGAGAATGACATACAATCAGTCCATACAATCACAAATTACCTGATAGACATGAAACATTTTTCACATCATACTGGTTGTTCACCAACTCAAATTGTTTAAACAATGCATTCAATAATCAATTTTCCATTTCCATCATCATAACATGAAAAATAAACAATATAATGATGATGTAAAACATGTACATATCACTCTCCATTGTCATCACCCTCATTATATTCCTCGGTTGGAATGATAGCACTATTGTTCTCATAAACATGTTTAGATCCGAGGTCGTGTCTTAATATGAACCACCAATCTCTATCCAACACATCCGGGTGAAATAAAATTTGGTTGCAGTGTTTTGGGAAATCATAAGGCTCCTTAATTTCATCCCACATTTTTCTAGAGTTGATACATGTCAACCCACTATCACGATCTTCCTTTACATTATTCATGTTGAATGTGTCCCACCACCTGCACCTAAAAATAACACATTGGAAAGATGAGAATTCCATTTGAATGATCTCATGTATCGTTCCAACATAACCCAACATCCATCGTATCAAGTTTAAATCACGGTGGCTAGCATGACTAGATTGGTCGAACTCGACTTCCACTCCATAGTCTTGTGTAAGGCGTCCATCATCAACATCCTCAATGCGAAAATGATGTCCATAATCCCACATAGATGTGAACAAATGCACCTATAAAAAATTTTAACCAATGATGGTGTCATATGTCTAATAACCCAACCATTAATTTAATAAACATATACTTTATAATTCAAAGTTGCATTATGAAGTTAGAAATGTATAGAAAGAAATTATTACCAAGTTATTGTGCTCGATCCCAATGTTTAGCGCATCCTCCTCTTCAGGTGGGTAACAACCAGATGCACCATATTTCTCTCTGACTTGGTCCGCAACCCAATTGTTGGGACAAATCATTGACATATTTTATTTTAAATGATCTGGAAAAGGCATGCTTCTACCATGCAACCACTTGAATTATTTTCTGTCAATGTCCCATTTCCTCCTCTTCTCTTCATACAATGGAACCCATGGTTATGTTGCCTCCGCGTTGTAAAGAATGAATTTATTGATGGCATTGATTTATGAATTTGTTGTTGTATCCATGGAAACGAAACCACATTCAGTACGTATGGGATCAAATATAGATTTTGAAGTTTGTTGTGAATAGTTAGTATGTGGAAATGTGAATATTGAAAGATAAGTGACTTTTTAACATGCTTTGTTCTCCTTTCGTTTGTAGTATCTCCCCTTACCTTTTGTCCTCATCATGTTCATCATCCCAAATGACTGCACTTGGTGTGTGGTCAATTTGCTTGATGTACTCACTAGAATAATAGAACGACTCATATACTATGTACCCATCTTCCATAGACCCCTCAGTTTTTCCCATTTGTCGAACAAATCCCTTCAATTTTTTCATGTACCTCTCCAAGAAGTACATCCAACGACATGAGACTACCCTAACTAATTCAACCTCATTGACTAGGTGAATTAGAAGATGAACCTGCAAGTCCATGAAAATTGCCGACAGTTCCTTCTCAAACATACAATCAATCTCAACTATCTCTTGACGCCACCATGGAATGCTAGCGATGTAAATATCCTTTGATGTGATCCACTGTAAAAATGCAGATATTTAGATATGGCATGTCGCGGGTCATCAAGAAAGTCTTGGTTCACACACCCACGCACCAACAATGGATAATGACACTTTAAAGTAAACATAAAAATTTATTTGCATTGATTTAACTTGCGTGATAAAAGATATAAATAAAAAATAAAAACATTTTTATACATTATACATATTGTTAGAAGGTTGAGATGGTCATGTGATTTCAAACCCGGCTAATTTTCGTCTACAATGAAGCAACATCATAGAGTAGACCCATATAAAGTAGTCACCTTCGCATCCAATATAACTTCCTTTGCCAAAGAAAGATCATCTTTCTTCAAAACCCATGGGACATTACCTTATTTAAATGACCAAGAAGGGCTAGCCTCTCCACTATTTTCTTATCTTGGCTGAATAAATAAGATCTCTCCTGACTGCCAACATGTCACTTTTTTCGATGATCTGTACCACCACAAAGAAGATGAAACATTTTTTAATATATGCATGAGATCTAGTAAGTGGGAAATTGTAAGATGCCCCCAATATGGGAGCTGATAAAATACCGATTTCCTATTCATCCTGTTGTCTCTAAGGTCTGCACTGGACTGCTACAAGGGTAAAGCTACGACATTTAGGTTATGGTTTGGATTAGAAACAAGTTTTAGTTTTATGTGGTTTAGATATTTTGTTGGTTTTGAAAGGCTTGAAGAATAGAAATGAAAGTTAAAGGAAATATAGCATACATGCAGGGTTTTACATAATCAAACATGTAGGTCATTCACAAATTTACTGCTTAACATTTCAACATAAGATGAGATAGGAATTCATAAATTTAAAATTTTCATGATATAACAGAGTTATAACATGAAGCAACGAAGGAACATGGTAATTCAGCTCAACAAATGATAAAGCTTAAAATTCATCAAACTGGAACACACCATTATCCAGCACATATATCTTCCATTTCAATAGCAAATCAACAGTAAAGACATGAGAGGCACAAAGCATTCATTCGTAAAATATCATTGAAAATATATATATATATATATATATCAAGATTTAATGTTTCTCCAAGCTACACGCAGAATCATAGGCAAATATCGAACCCCCTTCTTTCTTTTCCTTTCTCTACATATAGTTTCTTTGACCTTTTAGGGTTTCGAAATTATCTTCTAACTAATAACTAACTCTTTTAATGATCAAAATTAATAATTTTGAAAACATACATACATCCCAAGTCTTTACTTTGAAATATTTACACTACTAGTAGTAATCTTTAACAAAATAGAACTAAACTTAACAAGTTCTTCTAACTAAATGAACTTAAGCAAATTTAGGACGCTATGAGAAAAGACTATGTATATTTCTCAAGAGAAACAAAATGAAACTTCGAATAACTGGAAGCTGTATCTCGATCCATATAGCATTGAAACATATTCACTTGGGTTCAACTCTATAACTTTGAGAAGGATCGGCTCTTTGGATCTATAATGTGTCATGAAGCACGTGGGTACCTAAATCTATCATAATGCCCAACTTATCATGGTTATCCTGATGTTTTTTCCTTTCGAGCACACACTGCATTTTTCAATATCCCCTTTTCCTAATGAGTCTTTCGTTGTCCTTCTTTAATCCCTGAGAAAACCTGCACAATTTGTTATATTTAATAAGCAGTTTGCTCCACTCCTTATTCGTTTCACTTAACCTGTCGTGTACTTGCTTATTCTCCTTCTTCAATTATTTGATTCGAACCTTAGATTTCTTTAATTTATTTTCCATTCTTTAATTAGTCTGAAGCTTGGTGTTTTCAGGTAATTTTGCCTCTAATTGATTCTCTACCTAGGCCATTGAGAATTCGATGTCTATCTTTGGATTATCTTTAAACCCTTCATTATGAATCCTATGTTCCTCTTCATAGGCCATAAGCACATCTAGTCGGACTAAGGATGAACAAGGGACTGCGTTGATAGTTTTCTCTAAATTTGTTAACATTTCAACTATATTTTTCTCCACTTCCATAGACGAGTTGGATTCCTCTTTGATTTCCTCATGATTTTATTTAGTTCCTTGGAACTGTTCGTTTGTCTTAACCTCCACGGACTTGTTCTCTTTGATGGGATTCGAGCTCATAGTTCTTTGCATTTATTTATTCTAGAGCTCGCTCTTATTTGTACAGGTCTCGAAACTAAATCTTTAACCCTTGACTTCTTAGCCTTTCTGGGCTCTTGATCTGATAAGTTATCCAAATGTATGACCTTTTTCTCCTTCAGGGAAGGGTCAAATATTGATCAAGCATTTAACCTCAATTTATTCGTGGCTTGAGTATGTGGTCCTCTGAGGTAAAAAGGTTTTGAATTTCTAGGATTTCCTTTATGAGCTTTAGTTTATTTTTCATCAATATTCAAGGAATCATTTGAACATTTTTCCCCGTGGGATTGAATCTTCTCAGTTTCTGGTGGTGGCTTTACAACCCCTCTCATCCTTGACTTGTTTTTATTTCCTCCCTTTCAAAAGTGAGTTCCTCATCAATTCTAACAACGCCAAAAATTTTAGGGGTTTTGTAACTGGAAAAAGCATTACTAGTGTCTCTCGTTAGACAGTGGTTTCCTAAGGCTCCAAATTCATAATATAATACAAAATGATCCCACATCTTATCGAACTTGTTCAATTCTTGAATAATCAATAGCTTGATTAAACCCTGATGGAATATACTATGCTGGCTTTCAGGGAAATTCCTAACTCGAGAGGCCATTTTAGATGAAGTGACTCTTTAAGAAATAAAACGGGAGGTTCATCTTTGCAATACCATCCCATGTAGATGTAGCAAAAAACACATGTGGTAAAGGTGAACGGTTGCATACCTTCCCTCTCCCGTAATATACCTATGTACCATCTTCAATATATCACTATATTCCTACTTGAGCCAAGCCCACGAAATTCCTTTGCACCAGTCGGGTTCTATGTACTTGTCAAGGAGGAAACAATTACACTGCACAACATCAACAGCTTGAAGTTTAAACCACTACTCTTTGTCCTGTGGGAGTTTTACTGCTATGGCGATTGAATTTTGTGAAACATGGAAAGTCACATATCCCACACTAACAGTTTTCCCATCAAACCCCTCAGCAAACGCTCTTAAGACTTCTGCATGGTGGCCCTATAATTTTTCATAGTATCGAAACCATTCTGCCCTTTTGAATTTGATTCGGAAATCTAGATATGCTTCAAGAATCTCATCCCCTATGGGCTCATATCTCACCACATGACCACTTCGATGCACAGACATGGTGGACTCTTTCAATTGCTCTAAAAAATGGATAAAATATGTGTATGATACTTTGAAATTAAGAGAGATGAGCGACGCTTTGAAAAGATTCGTGGATAGTTTCTTTTAACGACCACTAATAAAATCATGAAAAATTAGCTTGAAGGACACTGTGAAATCAGGAAATTGTTAGACATTCAAACCCATGATCGACCACCAATTTCATTTATTGTGATTGCGGGTTTCCCAAAATGACATGACAGTAGGCGTTGTTGAAATGATGGCCCTAACCGTCGTTCCATTTCTGCAGTGATTAGTGGGTGGTTTGGTAGCGATCCTAATTTGGTATCGCCATTTGGCAGTTTTGTAGCGCTATTAAATTTAGCTTTGATTAACCTCCATGCTAGAATTAACAAGGATTGAACCACTTCATTGAGGACCATACCTACAAAATTAGAATATAATAACAAACACTTGTGCCATCTCATCGCATTACACACTAATCATTGAAATTTGAAAGTAAAGAGTTGAATATCACTACATCATAGCATAGGTCAACAAAAGATTGCTTGGATTTGATTATACTTGGGAATAACATGAGGGAAAATGAATTAAATGAAAAGGTTTTAAGTTTAGGGAGTAGACAATCCGGACTGCAGACCCTAGTACCAACACATCCCAATGGGCATTTTCTCAACATAGATTTCGAAGAATTTAGGATCATCAACCATAGATTCCCCATTTGAATCGAACATCTTTGCAAATTCCTTCTTCTTCTCTCTGTCATATTCCCTAAGCTAGTCAGTAGGTGCCATTATTTCAAGTCTTTGGGCTCTCTCTAGTTTACCATTTAAAGCAAATGTTTCTCTTCCATAAGGGTGGTTTTCTGGGAGGAATACCCTCAAGCAGTCGTACACTAGATTTTGTATCTCTCTGGACCATCTAGCCTTCATAGAAGATCCACAAATGTTACATACATGATAACCTTTTTTTACAAGACCTAATGTGTTATGGTATACAGAGCACGTTAGTGTTGAAGATCAATACAGTTGCACTAAATTAAATATGCCATGAAATATTTCTTTGAATATAAACAAATCAAACAACATATTTACCAAAGAAAACTCCTAACCATTGATAATCCTGTGTAGTGTACACACATATTCCATACAATGTAAAACTCCTCTCTGTTGGGATGGGTTTCAATATGTCATATACCTGTACCCCTTCCCATAATTCCTTGAATATCAATGGTTGTAGGTAAACATCCATATTCTTCACTTGTCTTCTACTAGGGACTATAAGAGACAACATAAGATGTTCATTCTTCATGGACAACCATTGGGGGATATTTTTATTGATCACTACTACATGCCAAACAATATTTATGGTGTTTGTTTGGGAAAATGGGTTGACACCTTCAATGGCTATGCTCAATCGAAGGCTTTTTACTTCATTCTTGAATTTATCGGGCCATGTATCCTCTATATGCTTCATGTCTATTGAATCTATTGGGATTTGCATAACTCCTTCCCCACTTCGATGTGAGGCATGCCATCCCTGCAACATAGCTAATTATTTGCAACAAAAGAGGCTACGAATCCTTGGGATTATAGGCACGTGCCTCAATATATTATGAGGAGGACCATTTGCTTTAGCCTTGTTATTCGATTCTTTGTACCTATCAATGCCCACATTTTGGACATATCTATTTGTCTACATATTCACCTCTATATAGAATATAATCATTGGGACACACATGATATGATATGTACTCAACACCCAAAATTTTCAACATTTGATTTGCCTCTTCACAGCTACCGAGAAAGACATTGTCACTCGAAAGTACCTTATCTTTTTATAACTTGCATTTAGTGGGAAATATAAATGTACAATGTCATTTAACGTTCATAAATTCGACCATTTTCAATGTTGATTGTGTGACAAGATTACTCAAAATATAAGGTAGTTGATGGTTAGTTACCTCAAAAGTGTCAAGAAACATGTGTCTGAAATGCCATACTTTGCTTTCAAGTTGTATAGTAACATTGTTGTCACCAATTGTGTATACTTTTACCGAACAAATCCAAAGAGAAAGGTGGTGGAAGTCGATTTAAGGCTTTTGAATAAGGTTTCAGTGATATGATCATCATCCCCTAGATCATTGTCTTGGAATGTATGTAAGAACATTGCATCCATCGCACTTGTTTGTCATAATAACTCATCAATACCAACCTCCACTTTGTTGCCACCATTGCCAACATGTGAAGAACTATTATTACTGTAGGCATTCATTATTGGTGAGTATGGACGCAGTAGAAATTGAATAGGTGGTTGATTCAACCATGATTGGTATGATTGCTCTCCAAGTTGCGCTCTTTTTTTATCCTTCTCTTGATTTGGCATTGTACTAAGGTGCGACGAAAGATGGTAGACAAGTCGCTCATCATCAAAATCCTGATTTAAAAAATATTGAAGATTACATCGATGATGTTATTAATCACAATGCAATTGGTTTGATCTAGCATTATACAAAAGAATTTTTATTTTTTTTGTAAGTACCCATGAGGATTTGAAATTGTGACCTTCCATTTACAACTTCTCAACTCAATTACTCATTACCAATTGCTCTACCCCCCATCGGCTAACAAAAGATTTATTTTTTTTGTGAGTAAGATATGAAATCCTTCAATTACTAAACAAAATGAGAATTGTCCATAATGTTACAGAATGGTCTGTCTACTAAATAGACCCATTGTCATCCAGAGACCCCTAGTTTCCACAGTTACTACCCTTCCCATTACATAACATTCTTTCCGCTCTAGTGGGAGGAATAAAAAAATTACAACTATAGACCATAGTCCTCATATACTCGTCACCCAACATACTTGGCTCAAAGCCATAAAAAAAACATCCCAAGCCCATGGCTCAAGGAATTTACACAAAAACCCCGAAACAAAATACATTGTTCAAACCAAAAAAGGCAAAAAAAAAAAACCAACATTACCCCTCGCCTAACACTGGAGGAATCTCATCATCCAGAGAGTTCTCCATGCAAACCAGAGTTGATTGAATAGGAACCATAGGAGGAGAGTCATATTTCACTAACTGGCAGTTGAACGGAACCTTAGCAAGGTCCAGGACTCCTTCCATATCCACTAGATTCCTCATCAAGTCCTCCTCCAGATTGTTGATAATCTGAATCACCGGGTCACCAAAGCTCTCTCATTCCATCATAGTTTTCTCCAATAATTTCCTCATCACCCAATAAGGGTTCAGAATCCCGTTCGAGTCCTGCTCCTCGATCCTCAATTGCATTTCCTTGTCCTCCATTATTGAAATTGTATCATCAATATGAGGGGGGATCCCCTCCATAAACTATTTCCATTGATCACCTTCCAATTGCCTCCACTCGCCTCTACCTATCCACCCCCATCGGCTTCGCATCCTCTAGAGGGGAGCCATTGCCACCTTCTAGATTTCCAATGCTTCAAGCCTCCTTCCTACCAGCATATCATCAATATGTCTTCGCATATCAACCTTCATGTCTTCCACCATTAAGCCTCCTATTAATATATTTCTCCAAATTCTGTTGCACGTTCCTCCATTAACTAGCTTCAGCATTGCTCCAGTATTGTCAGTAATTGCGGATTCAATGACCTCCTTGGAACTATGTCCTTCATCTTCCTTTCCACCCTAGGTTCCCATGCTTGCATTGTACCGGTCGTTCAGTTCCCAAACATTCCTCCTTAACCGCAACATCATTCTGTTGTCGCCTCCCCCCAAGCTGTCATGTCCACTTAAATGGAGCAACCTTCTCTCTTCCTCGACTTTATAACTCTACTGCACTCACATGCCATGAAATTAATCTACTTGCTTACTGCCAAATGGCTATGTGCCCTTCGACACATCTCCTCCTCCTTCATCCACCACATCCCCAATTGCATGTGGTCCACGAACCACCTGTCCACCCGAATCCGGGGAGGATAACAAAAGAATTCCTACAAAAGCATGAGAATCATTTCCAATATAAAATTTTAAGCTACAAACAATTTATAAAGAAAACGTTTAGATTAAAAATTAACAAATACAATTAATCAAAGAAGAGTGTTGTATTTGATATAGCAGTACATGTAGTGCAATTCATGAATATGTGTGTGATACTTTGGCGTGAAAATTACACTTATGATAATGGTGTGATTAAACATCCTTGACTATATGATGAATCACATGAGGAGTTTAGGGAAAGTCCCTTATTTTGGCCATAAAACAAAATTTCAAACTGAGCAATGCATTCACATGAATCCCATTGAAAATTAATAAATACAATTAATCAATGTTTTTTTGTCTTACGCCCCAAGGGAACATCGGTATTCCCAATGCAAGGCGTCTCTGAGGAGCGGTTGGTGGTCTATGAAAGTTATAATTTATTAACAACTCGTCACCAAGAGACAAACTACGTATTGCATGTACAACAACAAATCTGGATGCTTTCATTTTCATAAAGAACTCATGGTCATTGAAGTGTTCCTTAAAAGAACAATTTGCAGAAAATAAAGAGCATCTCTAACTATTTATGAACCTTGCAATGTTACCATGCATGTGTGGACGACCATCTATATACAATAGGTTATTCCTGTTAAAGTTTCCATAAACATAACCATTCATGCACATACTATACATGGAAATACTATGCTTGTATTTAACAATATTCAAGTAATCTGACTGACAATAGGTAGGACTGCAAAATGGCATAAATGCTACTGACTGTTTGGGAGGAACAAGTACATGTGAAAGGATAAACAACCCAATATTTGCAACGTCTATATTAGACTTGGCAAAAATAAAACGATTACCACAAAAGGATATTTTGGTTCCAACGTCAAGCACAAGTAGAGAAGATGTCCAAGTGCCATACAAAGTGTGGTTGTAAGAAGTTTGATATTTACTTTGCAAATTCACAGGAAGGGAGAAATCATCACTACCCTCCAACAATTGGATAGACCTTGGTGTGTACTTGGAATTTTTTTTTATCTCAACTCATGCAACTTTTTGGATCTTCTAGTAGCTATGTGTTGGGTGGCATTCATAGCATACTTTGGATCACTAGAAATTTCAGTTAACTGAACATAAGCAGAGGGGTTCATCAATTTAGGATGAGACATAGTTGTTTTGGCTTCCAACTTTTTCAAAGACGAGCATAGGAAAGTGTTCCGACATGTCTTTTCTATATCACCCATTGGAATTTTTACTGCAGTAGGGGTTATTAGACCATCAACATTGGGTAATCTATCATTGGGGCAATGGATGAATGTGACACACCAAGAGTTCTCCTTCAACCCTTGACATTTTGAACAACCACAAACTACTGGGGTGTTATAAAAGAGATCCAGTTGGCGACGAATTACCATCGATCAACCAAGATTGTGGCTTGAAGATGGCATGTTACCATTGGCAGGGTAGAGCGGCTCCCCATTTTCATCTACAAACTTATTGCGGTATCTTGATCCTGATAAGAGTGTAACAACCCTCATATACGAATATAGGGAATATTTAATATAATATAATATAATGTAAAATAATAAAAAGAAACATGAAAAAGATGCAACAGAAAGCAAATTTTGCATAAAGATAGAAATTAAATAAGAAATTAAGAAAATGGGAGAAGGGGGAGATAAAAGGAGGAGAAGAAGTGGAGAGGGGGATCTTTTTGGTTTTTTGGCATTTTGGAAGGAGATCTCTAGAGGAGCCAAGAAAGAGGAAAGCAAGAAATCTCTAGCATAGAGTTAATTGTTGGGGGCCCGGGGACCTCAACCATTGGCTTGGGGTTGGTTGGGTGGAGAGTCGTCCCCCCACCTTCAATTACGGGCATTGGAGCTCTCAAGGTAATGGTAGCTGCTAGGTCATCTAACCAAGTATGGCTCCTTAATCTCCATAGAATATTTTTTGTTATATTGTTGATTAGATCCACTATTTGTATTCAGATCTTCTATGCATGCTGTTTCTTGTTGTAAATTGGTTTTTATGAGTTTACAGGAAATCAGATTATTTGTGTTGGTACAGAGATCTCCTTGCATGTTGGTTATTATTTTGTTATTTAGTGGGTTTTATGAATTTAGGGTTGTTACATGGTTTTATGAATTTAAGGTTGTTACAAAGAGCTTATGACGTTTTGAAACTGGTGGGAATATCTTGTGCATCCGAACTAGAACCTGAATCGGGATCCTGCAATATAGAATAAATTGATATTCAAATTCACATGGATAAGTAACATAAATTCAAATAAATAGTCAAAATATAAATAAAACTTGAACTTACTGGATATGGAAAGGGAGAAATCGTCGAACTTTGAACAAGATGGAATGATCTGGAATCTGAAGAATTGGCAATTTGATACTATAACCTTTTCTCTCTTCATTTGAGCAAAATCAACAATCAATATACGTCTCTACAGTCCTAAAATATTTTTAACTATATCATAATCTAACTTTCAATATAGTTTGGAAACCATTTTGTAAGAACAAGGTGAGTTTGTGCAACATATATATACTATGAAATATTGTAATTGATGTGGTTGAATACTAAAAGAACATTTGAGATGAATATATAATTTTAGGTTGACACATCAAACCATAGGATTTTCAAATTAAACCGGTGCGCTAATCAAAATAACACACACCAGTGCACTGCCTTCTTTGTAACGCACCGGTGCATCCTCACAACAAATGCACAATATATCATAATCCACAGAATACCTCGCAGAAGAAAATATCTGCTACATTTGATAGCGGATATTTATCGATGCATTTTATAAAATAATTCACAAAGGTGCATTATATAAATACATGTGCACCGGTGCGTATCAATTCAACACGAACCGCAGCATGAGCTTTTTTTTAACTTTTGTATTTCCTATTTATATGGTGCCACGTTGAAATTCATACGCACCGGTGCAGTTCATGTATATACACACTGGTGAGTCCGAATAACAAACGCATCGTAATGCCAAAAATCAAAATTTTAAAAAATCCCACAAGTTATTTTTTCCCTAAATTGAAAAAAGGGCAGCAATTTTAAAATCGAAAAATTAATTCTAAAAGGCGTTTAAAAGCAAAAAAACTAAACATTAATTCATTCTTTCACTGAAATTTTGAAGGGAGAGTTTTGGAAGAGAGACTTAGGTGGAAGGAGTTTGGAGCAACTGGATTATTCTGAGAATCAAAATTTGTTAGGTATGGTGAATCAAACAAAACCCTGCATAGTAGAAATTTCAAGTATGTAAAATATAACTATTGATCTTATTATCCCATTTAGATTTTAACTAGATTTAGAAGAAAAAAAACTTCATAGATACCTTCAATGTTGCAACCCTTATTTTCTTGCTGCTTCTTTTTGTTTTATGTGGTAGAAATTATGTGGCTGCAAAATTTTACATTAGGGTTTAAATCCCTTTATTGTTACACAATTACGATTTTTCCTTTTAGGAATTTTAGATTTGATGACTTTGTGATTATATATACAAAGCGTATAGTGAGATGGGGCCATTTTTTGGGTCAAATTTGTAACCATGTCGGCCCTGTCAATTTTTTTTTGTTTTAACTTTTCATAAAATTTGCATGCATCATTTTCAGTGCGTTCATATAGCATGAACGCACCAGTGCGTTTGTATTACTAGCGCATTAGGATTGATATGTGTGACATTATATATATATATATATATATTAAATGCAAAAAATCGTTTCTCGATTCTTAGTGCCACAGTATCTCATTAACACACTGGTGCGTTTATATGAATAATGCACCGCTAATGGCAAGAACACAACATTTTTTATTTTCCTAAAATGCTAAACACACCTGGTGTGCCTATTTTGATATAACACACCTGTGTGTGTATGTACAAAAACACACTGAGGCGTTTTATGTGATTAAGCGCATCAATATTAGACTTGTTTTCTATTTTGAAGTTATATAATTTATTTGTGTAATGTATTGATGGATTCTATATTTAATGGTCCAAGTTGTTTGTTGATAGAAAATGCATGGTATGATTTCAATGAACAATAATTTTAGTCAACATAATCATTGGGAGCACATCCATAATTACAAAGAAGGCAAGTGCTTTTTAATTTCTGTATTTAAATTAATTTGTTTGAATTATTTGTAAATTTAACTAATATATATTGGTTCGTGTGTGACATGCAGAGCCAATAAATGAGGAAGCTCAATAAGATTTTTACCAATCTAAGTCTAGAAGAGTGTAAAACATTGATGGAAAAGTTGCAGAGGGATGAATAAGGTGAATAAAAAATAAGTCAGTATGAATTATTTCTTCAAATTTGAGTAACGCTATACTTAAGAATATTCACTAATAGGTTTCAAATACTTCAATTCACATATGTTGAGTGTTATGCAGGGACTGACAACAATAGAAGTTAATTTCATCAAAAGAAATAAAAATATGGAAGATGTAAATGATGTTGAATTGGTCCTTAGCTCATCTGGAGTGGTGCTGGAAGTTAATAGAAAGGGGAAAGAATTTTATAATACCATGAGGGATATAGTGGAAAGAATGTATAAACGTACTTTTCACTTACAATACAGAAATCAATCAAATGATTCGAAGAATCAAGTCATATGTAAACTACAAGAGGCATTTCTGGAGCAATGGTCAATGAGACCTGTCAGACTTGCAATAGAAAAAACATACCAAAAAAAAAATCATTCAAAAAGTAATATTCCTAAACATGTTTATGTAGAATATATATTTATAACTAGTACAAAACGTCCTTTCCTTTAATAATTGTAAATCAGCTATATTTATTTTTCATATCAATATAAAAATAGTTTTATGTCATTTTACATTTCCAAGAAGATTATGGAAATCCCAAAGGATGAACAAGGTGATATGCAAAATGTGCCAGTAGGGATGTCCAAAAAAGTGTATAAGGAGATGGTTAAGGAAATGGACATAATTGCATCATACGAGGATCCATCTCAACAACAACGTGCTTCAAATGTATGAAATCATTGATTTTTTGGATTATGCACATCTCATTAATTAATTCAACATTAAATATTAATTTTCAATTGTTTTGTTGTAAAAAAGAAAACAAAATGGAAGCCATTCGGCCAAATAACCCAACTGATGCAAGTGGTTCAAGCACTGATAATAGTTCCAGCGAAGAATGATGATCCATATTTATTTTTGATGTTAATGTAAGTTGTTATATATTAATTTTGAAATAATTGTTTGTGATAAAAACATTTTGTATAATGTACTGGACATAGTGTCTAAATTGAAAGACAACATGTTACCAATAAGTGTAACAATTACATGCATGTTGACATGTTGATTATTGTTGCCTCTATGTTGTCATATTTTGTATGACAAAGGCCCTCTTATTAATATATAATGAAATAAACCTTTTAATTCTATTGCATTCTCCAATGTTATTGTCAAATTTACATGTGAAATGGTACATTATATTGGTAATTAAATGTATGGATGCTTAAATATTACAATAGATGCTAGAATCTATAATGTAAGAAATTAATCCAAACAAACGCAATAATTAAAATCGAAATGAATAGTATTATAAAAACATTATTTCAATTTATGATGAATAATGGAATTAAAAAAAATAAAAAATAATATAGATATTTCCATGCAATGTCAGTAGTCACTATTCAAAGAATCATCTATAGTGCTTTTGGTACTTTATGTCACACCTATGCATTTCGTCGAATGATACGCACCTATGCGTTTCAATAATTGATATGCCCTGGTACTCCAATGTAAATTAAACGCATAATTAAATTTTAAAAATAAAAATGTCCACATCTCAGTTGCTTTTACCAGTGCATTTTTTATCATTAATCGCACCAGTGCATTTTAATTGTTTATATGCACCGGTATATTTAAAGCATGTACACACTGGTGCTTTATGTAATTTATCATACCAAGGAATTTTAATTGTTAAATGCACCAAGCCATTGTAATAGTTTGTACACACTAGTGCTTATTATTATGAAATGCACAGGGGTGTTGTTATAAATAGACAACACCGTAAAAGTTTAAAAATATTAAAAAAATTCAGTGCATATGACGTAAAATTTCGCATCGGTGTAGTTCGGTTGTAAGTAAGCACCAGTGCGTATAATCTATACGTAAGCATTGATGCAAAGTTAAAATTTGGTTCTCTCAAGCGCTCAATTTTTCTAAGTGCGTTGGTGCGGATTATTCATATTGTAGAGCACCAATGTGTTTTATAAGGTATGTACCAGTGCACGATTTTCCAACAAAGCGCATAGGTAAAAAAACATATGCTAGAACATCCGGTTGCCGATTGTTTTTTAGATATAAAGATATATGTAATAAACTTTGTTAAAATATCCACTACCATTGGTGGAGGTTGTAGCGGAGGTTTTTTTGACAATTTTTTCCAATCTTGTAACACTAAAAACCTCCACTATTACCTCCTCTACAAGGCCCTTTCCTTGTAGTGGTTTCTCATCCACTATCCCCTATCTATCGAATTGTTGCTATTGATATTGAATCTCAAAGAGATCTTCGGTTCTTATGATCCGATAGAAGATCAAACTTATTCAAATATTCCTACTATTCTACCTTTCCTTTAAAAAGGAGCTCAACCGATAGAAACTATTCATAATATTTTGGAGAAGGAAAAATCAAATCCTAATTGAATGAATAAGGCTAATATTGAGTGTAAGGAAATAGATCTAATATTTAGCTTTGTGCAATTGTTCTTTTACCATCCATTTTTTTAAATTAATATATAGATTTTTTTTATGAAAAAAAGGAAATTTCGCTCGGTTAGAGGATGGGATTTCATTTGGGGAAGGGGAAGTGGTGAAGAATCCATTTCCTACTTGGAAGAAGGGTTTATTTCATTACAAAATTGCATTTCACCTCGTTGTAGTGAAAAAATTATTACATGTCTCAATCCCAATTGGATCATTTCTTAACAACTGAGGAATTCTATAGCAACAAACAAGGCATTCCCACCCATTCTACAAGAATTCCATCCTCGGGAATCCAATAATTTGATCCTCACCTCGGGAATCAACCAATTACATCATCAGGAAAACGAATCAATCCAAAATGAAGGGTTGGTTTAGGAATCCCGACAGGAGAGCTAAAACCAGCCTTTATGTCACACTATTCTAATTATCTGCACCCCTCTTTTATTTCTTTCATTATAAGCCCGCCCCGAAAACGCAGTCTTCAACAAACTCTAGCACTCCCTTCCCCATCATAGAACCTCGATAGACATCAAATAAACCCTACCGACAAATAGATATCAATCTCTGGAAAAGTCAATAATATTACAACTTCACTCCCCCCACCTAGATTCACAATAAACCTAGAGGATACCCCCAAGACCAGTCGATATCCGCGAGGAACCAGTATTAGTAAAACCCAAGTCATGCAGATCACACAACCCTGCTATTATATTATAGGCTTAGAAACCACTACCCTACCCTTCACAAATAAAGCAATAAGAATCCTGAGACCCTTCCCCCCGCACATCTCCCATTTTAGTCTTCGTGTAACATCCTGAAAAATACCAAAATTTAAAACAATTTATAATAGCAATAATTATCAAAGTCATTAATGCGGAACATATAAATTAATTAGATTTCTTGACTAAGATAATTAGTAACGATGACACGTCACACTTCTCTCAATAAATATGATATAATTTTATTTGCTATTTTATAATTAAGCAGATGTTAATCTCCGTAACGAAAGATCTTTTTTATGATTATGCAAGAGTATAGTTTACAGATTTGCTTAAGTTCTGAATATCATTACATGCTGTACATTGTTTGCACTATTATGATGTTCTTGACGAAGTGCTAACAGTTTGTTTGTATGATGATGAAGGGGTCCTACGAGGTACCCTGGAGTTTACTTAGCTACGTTTAGCTAAGGCATTTGAATCTTGTTTCCATGTGCAGACCGTACGTAAGAAATCCTATGACAACATGTGTTAAGAGTACTTGTGTCTTTCAATTCATCGTCAATGTAAAATTAGAATGCTAAGTACTTCCTTGCGACACAAGTTACTGGAGGTATGGATACATGGTTCTAATTCTAGTTTATGTACTGACATTCAAACTCTTTAGTGTTATCTTTTCACGTAGTCCAAGTATTCTGTTATACGCTACATATATTAACATATGACTACTGTCATTATCATGGAAATAGCGATACTAAAATCTATTGAAACTGCTATTAGAAAACTTGTAGAAGAAGTGTTTATACTTTTGAACTATCATTATGTTTTGCATCTACAGCACTTCGACTACTCTAAGTCCTGAATTTATCATTTGAAGATAAGTAAGGTATAGTGACTAGCGCTGGTACTATGGACTTAGCTCTTTGAGTGTATCTCATCAACACTTAAACTATACTTATGATGATACAAAAGTATTTTCCCTACATGGAAATTCACATGGGACTTATTGTGAATATGGTATTTATGCTATGATCTATCATTATAAAACTTCATCCTATTGTTTATGCAAAACTATAGAAATGAAAATAGAATTGTTCTATAGTTACAATGTATCTGCAATAATACATTGATATGTAATTCAATATGCAATAATATGATAAACAATAAACAATGATATGATTTTCAATTTGCAATCCTATCTATACTTTAGCACTATAGGATATTATCCTATGCAAACAAATGAATACGATGTAAACAAAACTTTGAAAGGTTATGACTTAGACAATAGATTGAACTATGCTATATGACTTAGCTCTTGTCCTAAGTATTATTAACGTATGTTATTGCATTCACAATAATCTTGTTAATGAAGTGATGAGTTTACGGGTATTAAATTTCTAACTGCAGGTTGACAGTGTCCTGATCATGCATTAATGGTCCTGACCAACTCCATAGTGGAAAGTGTGGCTGTCAACCCACGTAATCCATCCACGTGAACTTGGTTTGATAACATAACTTGGAATCCTAGCTGGGCATGATTTCCATAACGCTTCTCGTCCGAGCTGTGCACGGTAATGTTCACTAGCATGTAGTGTTGGAAACGTTGTGGTTGTTTGTAATTAATGAGATATCAATACAAAGTTTTCCCGGTTTTCAACGTAGGTTGTTGTCTCTTTCTTGCCCATTGATCTCACCAGATCTTGACCGTTGAAGATGAAACCCTAAACCTCGTTGTATGTAATGGTAGCGAGTTTCCCGGTCTTCATTGTTACGTTATAGTTGAGGCCGACAGGTTTCCAAAAAGTAGGGTTGGAGAGAGTTCCTCTCAAGGGTTTCGATCTTGTGACCTGTGAGAGGTAGTTTTTAATATTTGCAGGCTTAAGCTTCGTGCCATAGAGCCACAATACAGTCATAAGAAGTGTGGTTCTTCTGGCAACTATTGAGAGTGGTTTGTATTTGGATTTTTATTTTTCCAATAGATGGTATCGTCTTCTGAGTCCTTGTATTTGTAAATGCTACAACCAATATCAGGCTTCGTCGTCTTTGCATGAGTGGTGATTCTCAAATTCGAGGCTTTGTTCTAAGGGTAAGTAGTTTGATACTGAGTTTAATAATGTGAACCTACTTATTGTTTGCGTTTGCATGCTTTTAACCCTTCGAACTTGTAAATTTGGCAGGTGCCCACATCGTCGGAAGGTTTCTATGCAAAGGGTTTGAGAATGGAAAGCTGCTACTGCTTCCTGGTAAGCTCCAGTGGTTCTTGAAAACCTCGTAGGTGCCTTTGATGGTGTTTCTCTATGTGCCGAGAGTTGGAAACCTTAGACTTGTTTCAGTGATGGTCGAATACGAAGTTTTAAGTTTGTCTTGTTTTGATTTAAGCTGTATAGAGGGTAGCCTCTCAATCTTTTAAGTTGCCACCTGGCTATTTGATGACTGGCTGTGTTATTGATAGGGACTTCAAACTTTCGTTTGTTCTACTAGATGTTTTAAGGGTAAAAACCCTGTGTAGTTTTGTTGCTTCACGACTCTACTTTAAGTTTTTGGTTGATAAGGGGCAAGTCCCATGTATTGTGAAACCTTGACAGGTTCATAATGTAATTTTCTGTTACACAATTTTTAAATGGGAAATCAAGAACCGAGGGTTCTCTTGCACTTGTAAACAATGGCTCGTTTCTTTGCAATGGAAAGTTATGTTTTGAAAATAACAATTGAGAACACTGTGTACATGCTGGTTACGATGATGCCAAGCAACAATGGTTGTCTTGGGCCGAGAATTATAATTTGCATAACTGTAAAAATTGTATGCCTGTATTTCGTCCTCGTTAATGATAATCTTGTTTGGAAAACAGATGAAATAGTTGACTGTTAAATGTTTTTGTAGAGGCTTTGCCTCAATGTTCTAATTTTTTTATGAAAGAAACTCTACCTGTAGTTTCTGAATACTATTTAGTTTGCACTGAGTTTGGTACCGAGACTTAACCTGTGAAATAAATGTTTTTGATGTATGTATGTGTTCTTACTTGGATTATGAGCTATCGAAAGACCATGGTACAAAATCATGCTTTCTGTTTATTGTAGAATATTGTATTATAGTAGTCTTGAAATGATAGTTAGGGTTTCGAAAACCTATAGCTATTAGGCTTAGAAAAGAAATGTCTAAAGTTTGTCATAAAAGTCTTGAGATGGAAATTATGATCTGTGTGACAAAATTCAGGTTTGTAGTATTTTAGGGTTTGATACTACTGTGTAGATATTCGATAATTGAAATCGAAGTTGAAAATTAGTGAAGAAATAAAATATGTATAATGATAAGAAATCTATACAGTGATTAGTTCTTCCAGCTGATATAATTTTTGAAAATACAATTACTTTGAAAAACATGAAATGTTTAATATTGATTGCATTTGCTTGCTATCTGAAATAAATAGAGTTACAAGAAATATATAGCACTGTGCAAAAACATACTATGTTTTTCTTTCATGTATTAATTAGATGAATTCTCTACTGATGTTGATGCTATACTGTAATGTTTATTGTGTTTAAATATAGGGCACAATCTTACAAGAATCACTACTGTAATCATTATTCCAATCAATGGCATTCTGCCTATCACTTATCTTTCTTAATTTGCTTCTCTATACTAGAGTACTATGCAGAGAATAGCATGGGGAAAAATATAGAGATGGTTATCAAATCAAATATTTCACAAATATTTATCATTCAGAATCATACATAGATCAGAAATAAACTAACTTCTTTTACATGACAGAGTTTAATAATTCTACTAAGCAGAAACAATAAACTGTAAACAAAAGTAGGAACAGTGAAACTTGGTAAACTGTAGGGGAAACAAATAGCCCAAGGAACCTGTTCCACCCAACCAATTCCTGAAGACAGCCAAGTTACTTGCCTTAGGACCCCCGAGCCTGTTCACTGAACCACCAGGAGGAAGAAACTTAGAAGCTTGGGTCCCAGCGAATAGTTTACCCAGTCTTAAAGACTTAGCAGTCAAAGGGCCCTGCACCAGCAACTCTGGTTTTCCTTCTTAGAATAATTTGTAGACTTACAGTTGCACTCTCGCATAGCCTCCCTATTTGAATCTCTCAGCGATCACCTGATGCACTTGAGAAATATTTCTGCAGAAAATATTGTAAGCGAGTTGCCTGCTCAATTTGAATTGCCTTATGTAGGCTGCCTAGGCCTTTTAGTGGTTAATTGGTCATTTAATGAGCTTCCTGATCACTCCCACCACCTGGGGGATAATGCCACATTTTTAGGGTTATTTATCCCATAACCAACAGCTAGTGGTGAAGTGCAATTGTTGCCATCTGTCCCATGCCTTCTAACAGCTTCCATTCCTCCTAGTGGGTCAGTGAACACTCATTTAACAGTTCCCTTGGGTGTTTGTCTCCTACTTTAATTTATTAAATAATAATAATCAGTAATTACATTCATCCTTGACCAAACTTGGTCATAATTACAAAACTTTGTAATTAAAATTTAACATAAAGTATTTTTCCAATAAAATAATATTTTCAGAATTTGGTTGGTGACATACACCCCCCCTTAAGTCTCAACATCGTCCTCGATGTTGGTTAATCACTCTCTGAGTGTTCTTGAAACAGAGTTGGGTATGCTGCCTGCATACTACTCTCCAACTCCTAGGTTGCCTCTTCTGGGCTAAGGTGCTTCCATTGCACCTTTACTTGCCCAATGGTGCGATTCTGGAGTAGAGTTTCCCTCCTTTCGAGGATACAGTCTGGTTCCACCTGAAAATCGTCGTCTTGTCCCACCTATACATCATTCCAGTTTACAACATGAGTAGCATCGTGTACATACTTCTTTAAAAATGATATAGGAAAAACATTATGTATCTTTAAATTTGGTGGCAAAGCCAGTTGGTATGCCACTAGTCTAACCTTTGACAATATTTCGAAAGGACCACAATACCTGGGTGCCAACTTGGCACAGCTTCCCAATTTCAATGAACTCTTTTTCGGTCTTACCTTGAGGAACACATGTTCACCAACCAGGAACTCTTTATGAGTCCTTTTAAGATCTGCTTGACACTTTTTCCTATCTTGGGCAGCTTTTATATTTCTTTGTACCTGTTTCACAATTAGTTCTAACTCCTGCAACAATTCAGGTCCTAAAACAACTCTATTTACTAGATCATTCCAAGAAACAGGTGTATCACATTTCCTACCATAAATAATTTCAAAAGGGATAAGTCTGGCTGATGCATGATAATGGTTATTATATGCAAATTCTGCTAAATGCAAGTAGTCTTCCCACTTACCACGCTGATCTTTAACATACATTCTCAGTAAGTCTTCCAAAACTTGATTCACCCTTTTTGTCTGTCCATCCGTTTGTGGATGAAATAATGTGCTGAAGTTTAAGGTTGTATTCAACCCTTTAAATAAAGACCTCCAAAAGTTTCCAATAACCTTAGAGTCACGATCTGAAATTATCACTTTCGGTATACCATGTAATCAAAAAGTCTGCTTCATGAAGATTTTTGCAATGTCTGGAACCTTATGAGTAGTCTTCACAGGTATAAAGTGTGCTACCTTGCTAAGTTTATCCACTACCACCATGATAGATTCATTTTGTTTCTGATTTTTGGGTAGTCCAGTAATAAAGTCTATGCTTATCACTTCCCATTTCCATCTAGGTATAGTAAATGGCTGCAACAGTCCAACCGGATGTTGATGTTCAACCTTCACCTTTTGACAGTCCAAACACTTAGCTATGTACTCTGCTACTTCATCTTTCATTCTGGGCCAATAGTATTCCTTCCATAGCATAGTAATGGTTTTCTGATAACCTGGATGGCCAGAGTAATGTCTTTTGTGCATCTCATTTAAAATCAGATTTTTTACTTCTAGTATGTTGGGTACATACAATCTGTTTTTGTATAACAATAATCCATTTTCCTTCAAACTATAATCTGTCATAGAATTTTCAGAACTGTTATTTGTTGTATTTTTTTGTAATTTTCTGTATTCTTCATCCGTTTCACTCCTTTCAAGGATCTGATTTTCTAAATCTATTGAGTAAGTACTGATGGCTGAAATAAAATTCAGTTTTGCTTTACGACTTAATGCATCAACAACCTTGTTCTCTTTCCCTTTAATATGCTGAATTTTGAAATCATACTCACTTAGGAAAGTTAACCATCTAGCTTGTCTAGCGTTTAGATTTGTCTGATCTAATAAATATTTTAGACCCATATTATCTGTCAACAAGGTAAATTTTATGCCAATATGGTGGTGACGCCACATTTTTAAAGCATGAATTACTGCTAATAACTCTAAATCATAAGTAGAGTAGTTCTTCTCATGTATTTTCAGCTTTCTAGATTCGTATGCCACAGCATGCCCTTCTTGTGTTAGGACTCCACCGAGTCCGTCATTACATGCATCTGTGCAGACTATAAAATCTTTATTAGGATCTGATGTCCTCAAAATAGGTGTTGTAGTCAATAATTCTTTTAGCTTCTTGAAACTGTCTGAACATTTCTGATCCCACACAAATTTCTTCCCTTTCTTCTGTAAGGAGGTTATGGGGTTTGCAATCTTTGAAAAACCCTCTATAAATTTTTTGTAATATCCAGTAATACCCATAAATGATCTTACATCCGACACATCCTTAGAAACCGGCCAATCATTAATGGCTATTATCTTGTCGGGGTCCACCAAGATTCCTTCCTTAGAAATTGTGTGTCCTAAATACTGAATTTTGTCCTTGTGAAAGTCACACTTACTAAACTTAGCGTATAGTTGATGATCTCTCAAAACTTGTAAGATAATCCGTAAATGTTTGTCATGCTCTTCTTTGCTTTTAGAATATACTAAAATGTCATCTATGAACACCACAACAAACTTATCTAAGTATTTGTGCAGAATATTGTTCATCAAACACATAAATACAGTCGGGGCATTAGTCAAGCCAAATGGCATGACTACGAACTCATAATGTCCATATCGAGTTCTAAAAGTTGTTTTGAAAATATCTTCATCCTTAACCTGTACTTGATGATATCCTGACCTTAGATCAATCTTTGAAAATATCATTGCTCCACGCAGCTAATTAAATAGATCGTCTATGCGGGGCAACGGATATCAATTCTTAATTGTCATCTTATTCAGCTGGCGATAATCTATGCACAGTCTTAGGGTTCCATATTTCTTCTTAACAAATATAATAGGTGCTCCCCAAGGAGACACGCTGGGTCTTATATAGTTTTTACCAATTAGTTCCTTCAACTGTGATTTCAACTCATTTAATTCCAGTATATTCATCCTATATGGAGCTTTAGAATTTGGTATTGCTCCTGTTATTAACTTGATGGTAAAGTCTAAATCTCTTTTAGGAGGTAATCCTGGAATCTCCTCAGGAAAAACATCTTTGAAATCTTTTAGGACAGGTATGTCTTCTAATTTCAGTTTGTCCTCTTTACAAATAAACTCATCATTTACTACATTTACTGCAAATAATTGACACCCTTTCCTAACTTCCCTCTTTACTTGCATGGCTGAAATCTGTCTAAGGGTTGTCTTTATTGGAATACCTTTTACTTCTACAGTTTCTCCTTAATCATTTAAACATGTAAAACTTTTCTCATAACAGTTCAGAATGACATGATGGGCTTCTAACCAGTCCATTCCGATTATAATATCATAGGATCCTAAAGGTAAAACATTCAACTTGATTTGTTTCTTTAACTGATTCATGGATAAAGCACAACTTTCAATAAAATTTGATACTTTCCTCTTTGTTCCTGTTGCTAGTCTAACTAACCAAGATTTACTGAATCTTTCTGTTTTCAATTTAAAACTTTCTACAATATCTGGTGATATATAACTTAAGCTAGCACCTGGATCAATCAAAATAGTAACAAGATGATTTTGTAGCATACCTTCAATCTCTACCATAGAGATTTGATGATCTGCTTGTCTGTTGTTGAGTGCTGCATTAATTCTGGGCATCTCCCTTGCCAAGTCTCCAACAGTAGGTTCAGTCTGAATAGAATGAATGTTGTTAGTTGTCTGCTTCCTCTTGGGGCATTCTGATGCATAATGAGGACTTTGACACTCAAAACATTTGATAGGTGCCTTTTGATCATTAGTCCTGGTAACATTGGGAGTGTTTCTAGGAGCTGTAAAATTATGTTGCTAACTGTTTCTGGGGTTGTTTCCTTGAAAATTCCGATTCTGAAATTTTTTCTTTTGGAAACCAGAATTCCCACTAAACTTGAAATTTTTCTTTTTCAGTTCAAAATTGTTGGGTTTATGACTTTTCCAGTTTGATATTCCTTCTCTTTTTCGATTAGTGTCATAACAAAAAGTTGCTTTCCTCATGGCCTATTCTAAGGTCTTTGGATTGTCATACTCGATTATGTCCTTGATATTGAAAGGTAGACAGCTCAAGTATCTTTGGATCTTCGGTTTTTCTTCCACGAGGTATGGCACATATCTCAGTAAATTCAGAAATTTACTGTTCATTTCCTTCATGTTCATACTTCCCAGCTTTAAGTCATAGAACTCCTTTGATTTTTCTTCATAGTATTGTTCCGATAAGAAATTCTTTTTAAAGTACCGTTTGAAGGTACTCCAATTCACATCCTTGTCCTTGATGCCCTTTACTCTTTTGATGTCCTGCCACCAAATATCTGCCTTGCCAATCAAGTTGTAGATTGCCATCTTTGCCTTCAATGATTCAGAATAATCATATATTTGGAAATACTTTTTCATGTCGGACAGCCAAGCTTCTGTTGTCTCTCCTTTTTCAGTTTCACCATTGAAGGTTGGGGGTTTGATTTTCTTGAACTCCCCAGAAATTTGCTCATACTGTTTGTGACTTTTTCTTTTGGGTTTGTAGTCCCCTTTGTTGTTGTCACTTGAATAATTTCTTCTCTTTTTCCGTTTTTCATGGGCAGCTTCTGATGATGTTGAAATGTTGTTTGCATCATCAGTTTTCATCTTTTTACTTCTGTCTCGATGAGGTAAATCTTCAATCTTGGGAGTATTCTCAATTTCTCTATTATGTTCATCATTTGGGCATTGTTCGAACAGTACTTGATTTAATTCTTCTTGTGCCTTCAGAATTTTCTCATTGTCTTGTTTTACAGATCTGATTTCTGCCTTTAATTCTTGAAATGCTCGTAACAATTCTGACGAATTGTCGTTTCATTCGCCATGGAATTCTTCTCCTTCGAAATGCCTTCCTGTGCTATGACTGTTGGGTTGAAATCTGTCTTCTAAATGTTTAGCTGATCCTTCCATACCTGTAACTCAAAATAATTTCTGTATAACACAATCGTTTAAATTTTTGAATTAGTAAGATTTCTATTGTAATAAATTTTCTGTTGCATGTTCTTGGACCTTTTTCAGGCCTAGAGTTCGAACATGAGCTCTGATACCACATGTAACATCCTGAAAAATACCAAAATTTAAAAAAATTTATAATAGCAATAATTATCAAAGTCATTAATGCGGAACATATAAATTAATTAGATTTCTTAACTAAGATAATTAGTAATGATGACACGTCACACTTCTCTCAATAAATATGATATAATTGTTTTTTCTATTTTATAATTAAGTGGATGTTAATCTCCATAACGAAAGATCTTTTTATGATTATGCAAGAGTATAGTTTACCGATTTGCTTAAGTTCTGAATATCATTACATGTTGTACATTGTTTGCACTATTATGGTGTTCTTGACGAAGTGCTAACAGTTTGTTTGTATGATGATGAAGGGGTCCTACGAGGTACCCTGGAGTTTACTTAGCTACGTTTAGCTAAGGCATTTGAATCTTGTTTCCATGTGCAGACCGCAGGTAAGAAATCCTATGACAACATGTGTTAAGAGTACTTGTGTCTTTCAATTCATTGTCAATGTAAAATTAGAATGCTAAGTACTTCCTTGCAACACAAGTTACTGGAGGTATGGATACATGGTTCTAATCCTTGTTTATGTACTGACATTCAAACTCTTTAGTTTTATCTTTTCACGTCGTCCAAGTATTCTGTTATACGCTACATATATTATCATATGACTACTGTCATTATCATGGAAACAACGATACTAAAATCTATTGAAACTGCTATTAGAAAACTTGTAGAAGAAGTGTTTATACTTTTGAACTATCATTATGTTTTGCGTCTACAGCACTTCGACTACTCTAAGTCCTGAATTTATCATTTGAAGATAAGTAAGGTATAGTGACTAGCGCTGGTACTATGGACTTAGCGCTTTGAGTGTATCTCGTCAACACTTAAACTATACTTATGATGATACAAAAGCATTTTCCCTACATGGAAATTCACATGGGACTTATTGTGAATATGGTATTTATGCTATGATGTATCATTATAAAACTTCATCCTATTGTTTATGCAAAACTATAGAATATGATCTCCCATATGCGATGATATGATAAACAATAAACAATGATATGATTTTCAATATGCAATCCTAGCTATACTTTAGCACTATAGGATATTATCCTGTGCAAACAAATGAATACGATGTAAACAAACCTTTGAAAGGTTATGACTTAAACAATAGATTGAACTATGCTATATGACTTAGCTCTTGTCCTAAGTATTATTAACGTATGTTATTGCATTCACAATAATATCGTTAATGAAGTGATGAGTTGACGGGTATTAAATTTCTAACTGCAGGTTGACAGTGTCTCGATCATGCATTAATGGTCCTGACCAACTCCATAGTGGAAAGTGTGGCTATCAACCCACGTAATCCATCCACATGAACTTGGTTTGATAACGTAACTTGGAATCCTAGTTGGGCATGATTTCCATAACGCTTCTCCTCCAAGATGTACACGGTAATGTTCACTAGCATGCAGTGTTGGCAACGTCATGGTTGTTTGTAATAAATGAGATATCAATACAAAGTTTGCCAAGTTTTCAACGTATCTTATTGGCTCTTTCTTTCCCGTTGATCTCACTAGATCTTGACCGTTGAAGATGAAACCCTAAATCTCGTTGGATGTAATGGTAGCGAGTTTCCTAGTCTTCATTGTTACATTAGAGTTGAGGCCGACAGGCTACCAAAATGTAGGGTTGGAGAGAGTTCCTCTCAAGGGTTTCGATCTTGTGACATGTGAGAGGTAGTTTTTAATATTTGCAGACTTAAGCCTCGTGCCATAGAGCCACGATACAGTCATAAGAAGTGTGGTTCTTCTGGCAGCTATTGAGAGTGGTTTGTATTTGGCTTTCGATTCTTCCAATAGATGGTATCGTCTTCTGAGTCCTTGTATTTGTAAATGCTGCAACCAATTTTAGGCTTCGTCGTCTTTGCATGAGTGGTGATTCTAAGATCCGAGGCTTCGTTCTAAGGGTAAGTAGTTTGATACTGAGTTTAATACTGTGAACCTACTTCTTGTTTGTGTTTGCATGCTTTTAACCCTTCGAACTTGTAAATTTGACAGGTTCCCACATCGTTGGAAGATTTCTATGCAAAGGGTTTGAGAATGGAAAGCTGCTACTACTTCCTGGTAAGCTCCGATGGTTCTCGAAAACCTCATAGGTACCTTTGATGGTGTTTTTCTATGTGCCGAGAACCTTCGACTTGTTTCAGTGATGGCCAAATACGAAGTTTTAAGTTTGTCTTGTTTTGATTTAAACTATATAGAGGGTAACCTCTCAGTCTTTTAAGTTGCCACCTGGATATTTGATGCCTGGTTGTGTTATAGATAGGGACTTTGAACCTTCGTTTGTTCTACTAGATGTTTTAAGGGTAAAAACCCTGTGTATTTTTGTTGCTTCACGACTCTACTTTAAGTTTTTGGTTGATAAGGGGCAAGTCCCATGTATTGTGAAACCTTGACAGGTTCATAATGTAATTTTCTGTTACACAATTTTTAAATGGGAAATCAAGAACCAAGGTTTCTCTTACACTTGTAAACAATGGCTCGTGTCTTTGCAATGGAAAGTTATGTTTTGAAAATAACAGTTGAGAACACTATGTACATGCTGGTTACGATGATGCCAAGCAACAATGGTTGTCTTGGGCCGAGAATTATAATTTGCATAACTGTAAAAATTGTATGCCTATATTTCGTCCTCGTTGATGATAATATTGTTTGGAAAATAGATGAAATAGTTGACTGTTAAATGTTTTCGTAGAGGCTTTGCCTCAATGTTCTAATTGTTTTATGAAAGAAACTCTACCTGTAGTTTCCGAATACTATTTAGTTTTCACTGAGTTTGGTACCGAGACTTAACCTGTGAAATAAATGTTTTTGATGTATGTATGTGTTCTTACTTGGATTATGAGCTATCGAAAGACCATGGTACAGAATCGTGCTTTCTGTTTATTGTAGAATATTGTATTATAGTAGTCTTGAAATGATAGTTAGGGTTTGGAAAACCTATAGCTATTAGGATTAGAAAAGAAATGTCTAAAGTTTGTCATAAAAGTCTTGAGATGGAAATTATGAGCTGTGTGACAAAATTAGGGTTTGTAGTATTTTAGGGTTTGATACTACTATGTAGATATTTTGATAATTGAAATCAAAGTTGAAAATTAGTGAAGAAATAAAATATGTATAATGATAAGAAATCTATACAGTGATTAGTTCTTGCAGCTGCTATAATTCTTGAAAATACAATTACTTTGAAAAACATGAAATGTTTAATATTGATTGCATTTGCTTGCTATCTGAAATAAATAGATTTACAAGAAATATATAGCACTTTGAAGAAACATACTATGTTTTTCTTTCATGTATTAATTAGATGAATTCTCTACTATTGTTGATGCTATACTGTAATGTTTATTGTGTTTAAATATAGGACAGAATCTTACAAGAATCACTATTGTAATCATTATTCCAATCAATGGCATTCTGCCTATCACTTATCTTTCTTAATTTGCTTCTCTATACTAGAGTACTATGCAGAGAACAACATGGGGAAAAATATAGAGATGGTTATCAAATCAAATATTTCCCAAAGCTTTATCATTCAGAATCATACATAGATCAGAAATAAAATAACTTCTTTTACATGATAGAGTTTAATAATTCTACTAAGCAGAAACAATAAACTGTAAACAAAAGTAGGAACAATGAAACCTGGTAAACTGTAGGGGAAACAAGCAACCCAAGGAACCTGTTCCACCCAACCAATTCCTGAATACAGCCAAGTTACTTTCCTTAGGACCCCCGAACCTATTCACTGAACCACCAGGAGGAAGAAACTTAGAAGCTTGGGTCCTCAACTTGCAGCAGCAAATAGTTTACCCAGTCTTAAAGACTTAGCAGTCAAAGGGACCTGCACCAGCACCTCTGGTTTTCCTTCTCAGAATAATTTGCAGACTTACAGTTGCACTCTCGCATAGCCTCCCTATTCGAATCTCTCAGTGATCACCTGATGCACTTGAGGAATATTTCTGTAGAAAATACTGTAAGAGAGCTACCTGCTCAATTTGAATTTCCTTATGTAGGTTTCCTAGGCCTTTTAGTGGTTAGCTGGTCATTTAATGAGTTGCCTGCTCACTCCCACCACTTGGGGGATAATGCCACATTTTTAGGGGTAGTTGTCCCATAACCAACAGCTAGTAGTGAAGTGCAATTGCTGCCATCTGTCCCATGCCTTCTAATTGCTTCCATTCCCCCTAGTGGGTCAATGAACACTCATTTAACAGTTCCCTTGGGTGTTTGTCTCCTACTTTAACTTCTTAAATAATAATAATCATTAATTACATTCATCCTTGACCAAACTTGGTCATAATTACAAAACTTTGTAATTAAAATTTAACATAAAGTATTTTGCCAATAAAATAATATTTTCAGAATTTGGGTAGTTGACACTTCATACATTGGGTGGGGCCCTGCCACCTTAAAAATACCGGGAAACCAATGTTATTCCACCCTTCAACCCCTTCACATCACTCAGACTCATATTTTTATTATCCCCAATATTGTCTTCCCAAAACTCCTAATCTGGTTGCCTGCCAATAACATAATAAATCCCAACACCCAAGTAGATAATACCATGACAGGGTCAGGATGCTCACTACACTCCTTCTTTTGACCCTCCCATCATAAACAGAGGAATGATAACCAATAGGAGGAGGTCACACAACCTTCTTTATTGACTGCTAGAACCTACTCCTATACAATCACTAGCTAAATCACACATCGTAGCCCTACCCCACCCACAAAGCACACGGGAAACACTTTTTATTATTATTAATAGGGGATGGGGGAGGGTTCTAAGGTGCATGCATGAGGATCTTTCCACTCAATGTAGGCCACCTTGGTTGGGTAGGCATCGTGCAACCTGTCCTACTACATCTATTCTTACTTCCCACCATTAAGCCAAACCTAACTAAGGGAGGGAAAGGTTTCAATCTTACTTATTCCACCACAAGGGGAGACCACCTATATTGTAATGCCTCCATTGGCATTATAAATTTTAATCTAATTAAACATAGATTGTGTGTCTAAGCAGCATATAATCAACGTGTAACCATAACAACATATAAAGGTCATATAAGCATTTTGCAATAGCATCAAATAACTTTAGAATTTTTAAAACTTCATTGGTGATTCACACATCATAAATCATGTAGCAATAGCATCATATGATAATTTTAGAACAACATATAAACAATTTAAAATCACAAGAAAAATACCTCGTTATAAGAATGGTGATGGAGTCCAAACTGAGCAAGCTTCCTTCTTCATCTCGAGTTGCTTCTATCTTCATTTCCCAAAGCGGAACCACGGTTTTCCTCCCAGCCAACTAGGGGCCTAGCCGGCTCCCTAGCCCCAGGAAGCCATCTAAATTGTCCCATCCAAATGGCTACTGGCCCTCCGTGCCCGAGACCCTCGGAGAACAGAACAGTGATGCACTAGTAGTCTATGTATCAAATCTTCCAAGAGTTCTCAAACTCTTCCAACTCTTCAAAACTTCTCATACCCCCAAAATACCCAAAATTCTCCATCCTAGAATACTCTCACCAAAATAATCTTCAAGAGAAAAAGAACCTCCCTCCTTCCACTCTCAAGTCTCATATTTATATCAAAAATCCTCATCCATCAATAAATTCCCATAAATGATAATCATCAATCAAATAAATTCATTTTCTCAAAAAAAATAGGAATTTGATTTAAATAATTAAAATATTAATAAACATGGATGCAAAGTCTCACTTGTCATACTTCCATCTTAATGCAACTATGACAACCATTTTCTAAAAATTTGTGCAAATCCTATCTATCCATTTATTTATATTATCCTTTCATTCATAAGTCAAATAAGATATTTTCATATACTATATTATACTATGACATATTTTATATTATATGTATATAATTATATATGTTATTTAATAATCCAATCAATTTATATAAATCTAAATCATATTAAACAAGTCAACAAACTCATACTTTCAACACATAAGTAATGCTTTCATCAATTTGTCAACCAAGTTACTAACAGATAATATAATCATATTAATTTAATCATCGATCGACCAATCATAGTAGTGTAATCACGAATTGACGTATGCATGGCCAGTGCACACATCTTAAGCGTGTGTACTAATAATCACATTTAATGCTCCTAATAAATCATTATTACATCCTCACAAACAACATATAGAAGAACAATTAAACACTGCATCATTCATCATTCATAATCATTCATACAAAAACAATAAGACAAAATTAGATAAACATAATGGTGAAATCAAACATATAATCATGATGGTTAATAACAATCAAGAACACCATCCAATCCATCATTGGTACCATCCATCACATCAGTAATCCAGCCCCCAAATCACCCCTACTTCCATCTCCTGACCTCACCATCCCGTCCTCTGCTGCAATATACTATGGCATCGACTGCACGACCTAACCACATATAGAACTCGTAAGCGAAAGTGTCGATTGACTACATCGACCAAGATTCCCCAGCAGGCATCCGCTAGTCGTCATCACATGTCTAGGGGAGTGCGCTACACAAACCTCCCACGACTCCAAGTTTCGGGGGATAAACGGTGGTAATTTCCTCCACCCCCCCTAATAGTACTAGGGTCAACACCCTACATCAACCATACTGTGCCATCACTATTCTAAGGGGTCTCGTCATTGAAAAACCACTTTGGGAAAGTCACAATTCCTGTCAAAACTCACACTCACCCACAAGTCATAGAAATATTGGAATTCACAATTAAATAGCATGAAATTTGATATAACATCATTATACTCATGATGTTTAATACATCTCGTGCCCCTTTGCAATATAGGAATCCGCCTATCTCATAGCCAATCAACATGTGGAACAGTTCATCATTAACATGAAACATATATATATCCATACCCAACTCTTTCAAGTGTTAATCCATATCACTAATACAACATTTACGAATAATCATGTAAGTACTTTTGCAACAACTAAATTAACATTCCACGTATGGATATTCTATATTCAATTTGTATGTTCAATATGAAGTAACATATCCATTGCCATTAATAGATTAAATAGTAAATTCCATTTACCATACAAACTCACTGGAGTCCACATGTGCACATAACAATCATCTTAATCAACATATCTTTGCCAAACAGATAATAAGCCAATACAATGCTAAGCTAATTCACATTAGAGTTTTTAATTAATGACTATCAATATATGGGGCATTACATATATATATATATATATATATATATATATATTCCATTCTCTTTGGGGGAATCCCCTTCTTTGGAGGTCAAACCAGGGAAGGTGGGTTCTAAACGAAAAGGGTTTACCTACCATAGTTTTTCCCTTTTGGGTTCACCTTATGGTGGAGGGATAGGTCATGTAGTTCGGTAACTTTGTACACTTCAGAACAATTTTGGTAAATGGTTTATTTAGGGCTCCATCAATGCCTAAGTCCCTAAAATAAAGTAGTTTTTACAGTTGGTTTCATTCATAAAACAACATTTATATCATTATACAATACATAGTAATACCCCACTATGGAAAGGAGGTCTAGCTACCAGCTTCCTTCATTACCTTCTCGTAACATGAAACCCACCGATCAAATGATTAGAGCCCACCGACCCCGCATAACCTTAGTTTCTATTTAATATGTATGTTTACGATGGGCAGGTTTGGTAAATCGATGGATGGGTTTACGCTACCTTAAATATGCATTCTTGGTTTGCGCTAATAGAATAAATAAAAAAACAGAGCGAAAAGTGATAAAATAAATAAATAAAATCATTAAGAAGTAAGGAAAACTGCGTTAGAAATATAAATCTCTCAATGTTTCAATCCTCATAGTGGGGCTCATCATCAAGAGAAAAGTGCTCCAGGGTCTAGGTTTAGAGAATAGCCAATAATTAATAGGGGATTAGGTTTATAGAAAAATAAATCTTGGGCCAACAATTTTAATTAATGTCATGAATGTTAGCTCAAACCCTTTAGAAATCATAGGGTTCGAACTAACATTCATGACATTAATTAAAACTGTCGGCTCAAGATTTATTTTTCTATAAACCTAATCCCCTATTAATTATTGTCTATTCTCTAAACCTAGAACCTTGAGCACTTTTCTCTTTATGATGAGCCCTACTATGAGGCTTGAAATGTCAAGCACTTTATCTTTCTAACATAGTTTTCCTTGCTTCTTATTGATTCCACTGCATATATCATGAACAACTACGTAAAATCATATTTCCCCTATTTTTGTGTAAGCTTGGGGACAATCAATTGGTGTTTGCATTTTCCTTAGCCATCCTCTACGTTATCATGTTTGTTTCCTAGCAGCCTTGCAGTAGGATTTATATCGACCACTATCTTGGTATGGTACACAAAAGTTTAGGGGAAACCGGTGGCCATTGTTTGTTTTTTATGGTGCCTTTCCCCTACTTAGATATTCCACCCCTTTCATTTATCCATTGATAACCGAACATTTTATTTATAAAAATGGACTTGTTCTACTATGACTATGTGAAATTAGGTCCTATAATCAGGGGGGCATATCCCCCTACCTCAGTACTGTGTGTCTAATGCTATTATTTTTTATAAAATACTTCAGGGTGAAATGAATGATTTTATTGATAGGAGTTTTGTATCACATCAAATAAATAATTAACAACTTTGGGAGTCCATACAACACATCTAGCAAGAAGGGGTATCCAATAAACTCAATTCCATCATTTTGAATGCACTTCTTTAGTCTACCAGCAATACAGTAGGAAATCCTGATGAGGCCATGGGTGAAATTGAGACATGTGAAAATGAATCAAGAGTAGAATAATATCCTTGCTGGTATGTTGTGGTATGCACTTGCTTTCTCATATGTATGAGTTAAGTATCGTTGATAGGTGCAAGTAGTGAAATAACCATTAAAATATTATAGGGGTTAACCCTTTTTCTATGTGCAGCTCAGGATTGTTCATCAATAGTTGTCGCTCAATGTGCTATAAGGTTGCTCCACCATTCAATTGTTGGGTTGGGGAAATAGAAATCTTATTCTTGGGTGTTTACATATCCCAAGCCTCCCACCATGGACATCCTAATCACCCTTCCATCGGGTGCAGAAGCCCCAACTATTTAAATCGATTCTCAACGGGAAGAATTTAAGTTTATTTTATCCTTGTTAGAGAGGACCAAAGTTCCCATGAAAGTTAGTTAGTCTCGTAAGCAAAAATAAAAATTGGATGATCAGGGGTGAAACTCCATCTTCTGGAGACCCCCCTTTCTTAGAAACTTATGGAATAGGAATTCAAATTCAATCGTCATGCCTTTTTCCATAGGTGGGTAGCAATCGAGTTACATTGTTATGATTTTGAGGAGAATAGGCAACCCAGAAGGGCCTTGCAATGCTTTGTTTTATGTAACGTGGCATACCTCTTAAGGACTATCTTTTCTAGGGGGCTTCCCTCAATGTTTTTCCTGATGTAACACGACCTATCTCTTTTATTCTTTCCCTCAATGCTTTTCCTTATATGATGAAGTGTAAACCTAACTCCTCAATTGAATGAGGAAATGAAGTTTCACAAACCTTCAGGAAACAGAAGAAGATATTATTGCATGACTTCCTCCCTCTTGGACAACACATACAGATATATTGAGATCACTTAGCAAACCTGTCTCAGTGGGGAATATTGGATACTAATGAAAGGACTTCAGACTGGAACCTTGTACAAGTTGTTGGGAAGAACAGACATCGATGAATGTGCTAATTTGGTATGTCCTGAGTTCGACATCATGTCTTCGTGTCTAGTTTACTCAACCATGTCGTGGCATCAGCGGATGGAATATTTAGGTGAGAAAGGTCTTTGTGCTATGCACAATAAAGGTATAGTCAAAGGTCGCCCTAACTATCCTGAAGAAGTTGACTTTTGTGAACATTGTATTTATGGTAAATAGAGTCATGTAAGGTTCTCATATGGTGCCACTAGGGCTAAGGAAATACTCGAGTCAATACATAGTGTTTTTTTTGGACTTGTGACAGTCCCTTCACTAGGAGGATATCAATATTATGTTTCTTTCATAGGATTTCTCCATAATGACACGGTTGTATTTTCTGAGGAAGAAATATGAGTATTTTTAAAATTTTCAAGGGTTCAAAGCTCTTGTGGAGAATAAAACTGGTAAAAGGATCAAAGTGTTGAGAACTGATAACGGAGGAGAATTATGTGGAAAGGCGTTCGACCAATTTTGTAGACAACATGGTATAGCTTGAAAAAAAGCAACTCCTGACATGCATCAATAGAATGGATTTACTGAAAGAAAGAACATAATGTTGATGGAGAAAGTGATGAGCATGCTCAATGGTGAAGAAGTTGCAAAATAATTCTGCGCAGAGGTAGTCGACATGGCATGTTACCTAGTGAATATGTCATCATCAATGGCTTTGATCAATAAGAATCCATATGAAGCATGGGATGGTGAAAATCCCTCTCTCAGACATCTCAAAGTTTTTAGGTGTGATTCCTCTGTGCATATCGCAAAGGATAAAAGAGGCAAACTCGACAACAACTCGGAGAAATGCATCTTCATCGGGTACAAGGATGGAGTGAAAGGGTATAAGTTGTGGAATCTGGTTACAAGGAAGGTAGTTTATATTAGAGGTGTGATCTTCATGGAAGTTAGAGGAATTTATAGGGATGAACTTGGTTAAAAGAGAAAAGGAAATAGAAAAACAAGTGTTTCAAATGAAGGACGTAAGTATGGATTCAGGTGAGTCAACTGAATCCGACGAAGAGGTAGAACAATAGAATCCAAACGTAAGGAGGTTTGGTTGAGAAATATAACAACCAAAAAATGTATATTCCACCCAACATTTGCTCTGATTTTGTGTTATGTTCCATAGACATTGATCCCAAGTTGGTAAAGGAAGCAATCAACTTGAGAGAAGAAAAATTGTGAAATAGGACCATGGAAGAGGAAATGGAATCCTTGAGAAATAATGAAACATGGGATCTAGTTACAATTCTAAATGGAAGGAAACTTGTTAGCAGTAAGTGGATGTTCAATAAAAATTTGAATGTAGCAGGTCAAGTTGAGAAGTATAAGGCTCGACTGGTATGAAAAGGATATTCCCAAGTCGAGGGAGTCGACTTTGGTGAGATTTTATCTCATGTTGCTAAGTTAACTTCCATAAGAGTATCGATGTCTTTAGTTGCAACATTTGATCTTGAGATAGAATAGATGGATGTAAAGACAACATTTCTTCATGGTGACCTTGAAGAACAAATACATATGAAGCAACCTAAAGGTTTTATAGTGGAAGGAGAAAAGGAGTTGGTCTGCAAGCCCAAGAAGTCTTTCTATGGTCTAAAACAATCACCCAGGATGCGGTATCATAAATTTGATATGTATATCTAGTAACTTGGGTTTGTGAGAATTCAGGCTTATCACTATGTGTATGGAAAGAAAGTCGGTGATCATGTTTACAGACAATCTGTATGAGCGAACTCAAATAGATCTCCCTATCCTAAATGGTTTAGATATAGAACAAATGAGTACACAATACCGGTATCTTTCCTAGATCAATAGAAGTGCATGGTGGATGAAGAGATGGCTTACCTCAAATCTGCGGTTCGTTTCTACTTGTTGCTCCAAGCTCCAAAGTCTTCAGATGTTTAGCTACAAAACCTTATCAAGCATGTAGAAATAAGAAAGTGATAAAAGAATATAAACATGAATTGATCTAGATTAACAGTTAACGAAGAAAATCCTAAATATCATTAACACCATAACATTTATGGAAAGAACTTGTATTAAATGTAATAAAGAGAAGTACATAGGGAGAGAATGTTACAACCCAAGCCTTAACGTCGTAACTTCCATCCAACAATCCTAGCCTCCAAGAATGAATGGTTATCCTCCTAAAGAATGAGTAGGATCACATAGAGAAATTTCACCAGCATAAGAGTATACTATCCTTCCTCTATTAACAATGGAGAGAGGGTTCATATTTATAAGTATAAAGGGATAGAATAGGTTGAGGATTTAGGTGAGAGGCTTAAGGGATCATCCCACTAGGTTAGGGATCGAGTGCCACCTTTCCAAGCTTCTAGGGATAAGCCTCCACATCACCAAGCTTCGAGAAATCACTCGAAGCTTCATTTTATCCAATTTAACCAACTCCGACGCACCTTGCATGAGGGAAACCTGCGTCAGAGGTGGATCACTGTGCCTTGCACAAAGGAAACCTGCGTCACTGACGCACTCTGCTAAGGTGCAGAGTGCATCACCAAGGGTTCGACACTCCTTGCTAGAAGGCAAGGTGCATCGAGGTGACAACAAAATGTGAAAAGGGAAGGACAACAACCTTTCTCTTGACGTTTTAGCCAAGGGACTTTATGGATTAAGGCATGGAGCTGATACATGACTCATGATGATGAGATTTTGGTGTAACAGAATTCCCCCCAAAGCATAAATCTGGTAAAACAGAACAGGTGAAATGCTTTGTAACATGGAAGGGATGGATGCAACGATCATCGATTGGAAGATACTACTACAGTATAACTGACTCTAAGATATACATCTCACATGACTCATAACATGGCTTTTGACCAATACATTGCATATCCATGATAGTAAAGACCGACTGAACACAATCATGGCTACTAGACACAAGCGTAGATCCATGATGAGATGATAACACAGCCACGACCAATGCAAAAGTGGATCTGTGTAGTATGACTCAAAAAATCTCCATCGCAACCTGGGTAAGATACATGAGTTAACCCAGGGTCTTCAAGTTGAACCCGCAATGATACGAATCTAACCATGTGATTACAATGTCTTGAAGTTGAACATGGTAGAAACCACTTGATTACCGATCATTGATGTATACCGTTAACAAGCGCGAGGTAGATCACCATTGATTTCAATGATTCCCAAGGTATCATAGTACATACCATCGAATGTGAATCAGTGAGTTGAGTTCGAACTCTCGATGGGATCTTTCAATCAAGAGCCAATGATGTTAACTCATGTTGAAAGCGAGGTAACTTGCCATTGAGGCATGTAGGCCCAAGGTAATTGATTGGTTCCTAGATTCAATCCTAAGATGATGTGTTGAAGTCGACAAGGATGAATCCGTAAAAGGAGGGCCATGATGTATCCCTCATCATCGACACAAAACACGATCAAAGATGTTTTGGAGTAAATCGGACAGTAGAGTAATGTTTGAGACTGACTCAAGGAAGACCAACACGATAGAAGGTATAATGATTGCAGATAGTGAATCGATGAACAAACCTCTCTTGAACATGGGCATGGCATGACTTGGCAGTATTGACAAGACGAGAATGATACCAACCCCTAATGCAACTGATGATGGAAGCACTCTTTGGATGGACCAAAGGAGTAAAAGTACTCATGGAATTAGCATGACTCAAAGACAAACAGATTACCCAAGTACTTGAATGCATATGCAAATAAGTACCATGTTTAAGAGTGACTAAGTACTGCCGCAATTACAATGAAACACAATTTCTTTCCTTCTGCCCATCATGCTTGATGAGTACCTCTTTTTTTTTAACGAGCTTGAGGACGGTAACAGATGCTCAGTATAGCTCATCCTTCGAACGAGTCCAATATCAAATGTTTTACGAACCTGAGATAGGAGGGGTTCATCCAAAAACAGGCCCTTCAATGTCATATTTTAATGAGTCCAAAGAAGGTAAACTCGGCGTCATTTCATGTTTAGAGAGTCTGAAAAAGAAATAAAGAAGACTCCAAAGGTTATTTTTCATAAAAGTTAGTCTCCTCACCCGAAAAAGGATAAAACAACGTGAGAGAGAACTCTTCCAGTCATGATTAATCAAAGTGCTCCTTTTTCACAAATAGTACCTCCTAGTCCGAAAAAGGGGCAAACTATCACCAGAAAGATGATCGTTCAAATACTTTTACAAGCATGAAAGAATCAAGTTTGCTTGGCGATCTTTTCATATTTAGGGAGTCTGAAAAGAGCTTAAAGAGGGACTCCGAGGGTTTCTTTTTTGTGGGAGTTTAACGAGCCCAAAAAAGTGATAAAATGTAACTCGGTGACTTATTGTCATGATTTTACAAGCACAAGAAAGAACAAAGAGTAAGCTCGATGCCTTTAAAATTTGATTTTAATGAGAGGAAAAATAGCACAGAAATGCTCAAAGAGTTGTTCACACTTGACAACAAGCATGAAGTGACCACAATAGTTTCCGAAAAGCTATAATTTCGCTTTACTTCACCTGTAGACTCCAAAAACTAAGTCAAAACGACAAATTAGGTGTTTAGACATGAAATATTACCAACTATAGTAAAAATTGTCTCATAAAAGAATAAATCAAAATAATAATATTCCATTTTTGATATAAAAAGGGACAAATAGTAAAAAATAGTTACCATTGCTTTTTACCAAATTGGGAGGAGTGAAAACACCATTTGGAGCCGATTTTCAAGCGTCGATTGCAAGAGTTTCAGCCAGCCATTTTCGACACTGTCAGCGTCAGGTAGGCCTAAACCTTATCTTTTTCATTTGTAGTGGATTAGATTTGCATTTAATTTCCATTTTGGGGGTTTTTGAGCTTGTTAAAATGGGGAATTGTGCACCCTTTGGGCGACGCACTTTCCCTTACGGGAAGTGCGTCGAGGGCTCTCTAACGCACTTCATGTATGGGTAGAGTGCGTCATCGACGCACTGTGTGAACAGTCGGGGTATTTCGGCGCAATGCGGCCTATAAAACTAAAAAATAAGCCCAAAAAATCCAATCCCAAAGGTATAGCAAGGTTCTAATACATGTTTAAGTGTTGCTTGGACAGGTTTGGGTTACTAAAATGGTTCAATGGAAGGAAAGAGAACATGAGATGGAGGATTCCCAAGTGGCAAATGATCCACATTCCATGAATGCGCTTCAATGATGTGGGTTACTCAAATTTTTTCACATCCAGGGCATGAGAGCCTAAGTACCATTGATGGATCACTTGATCAGATTGTGGGACCCAGACCAATAGCACTTCCAAGTTGGTGTTCATACTCTGACCATAGATGTAGAGGACATATATTTCTTGACGGGGTTATCCAGGAGGGGTGCCCCAATTTCATTATCAGGGCCACGCGGCAGTGACCAATCCACAGAAAGCCTAGTCGCTCAGTTTTGTATACCTGGTACTCAGATGCTTGCTGGGAAAATTCCCATCAAGACTGTGAGGGATAGACCACTGCACACGATTCTCTTCAACATAGAGAGGGTGGCGGGGAGAAGGGATCCTCATCAGGCCACCAAGGCCCATATGTTATATGTTGTAGAGTGCATGTCCCCAATAGTGTTCAACTGGTGTGAGGGACTCCTCGCAAATATTAGAGATCAGCTCACCAAGTGTCGTAGGGGTGATCTGAAACAGTTCGGCTATGGTTCTATTGGACTCTTGTTCTTCCTGGAATGAGTCTCGTTGCTACATCCTCAAGTGGAGATAGAGGACCTAGATCCGAGGGATCCTCATATGGTTCGTTGGTCTGATCCCCATCATCAGTTATGGTCCCACCTTATTTAGGTGGTTACAGGGACAACTCCTCATGGTGGAGGATTACCCATATGCAGGAACTGACTTCAAGGGTGACCCAAACTTGGCTCTTCCCAAGGGTGAGCAGTGGGGCAACCTAGGTAAGAACGACAACTTTGTTGTGTTTTTTTTTTTCATTTTATAGTTTTTTTATGTTTTTGGAGTAGTACTGATAGTTCACACATGTTTGGTGCAGATGTTGGTCCGTCTCGTCCGTTGGATGCTTCTCCGATCGATAGGAGAGGTGTGGTACGAGATATAGTGGTTGTGCATCAGGATGTAGCAGAGGAGTTGAGCGAGCTGGAGGAGAACCTCCAGAGATTGACATTGGATATACCAGATGCCTCTATAGATGAGCTACCTCACTGTTACCAGCGTCAGACTACAGGAGTCTCGGCACGCTTCGGTCCACTGCTCCGTAGAGTAGCTAGGGTATCATCTGCTACCATTAGCGTCCTAGGGATTAGCTCATGTGTGATATGTATGTACTGAAATCCATGGGATTCAGACTTTTATAGCAAGGACTTACTAAAAGCTCATGTGATTTAGATTTTGTACCAGTACCACATTTTTTGTATTATACCGACATGATATATATATATATATACAAAAATCTATTTATGGATTTATATACTGTGTTTCATTGATGATTATGGGATCTTGTACATGTTTAGCCTACACTATGAATAATTTACATGTTATGTCATTTTCACATCTTTTTAATAAAATGCTTTATGAATATGCAATGTACCAATCCAAAATGAAATTGGCTATGGAGTCAGCAATAGTGTTCGTGTCTCTCGAAATATGTAGGTATTAGATGTATTCAAAGGACCTCTCCAAGAGACGTACTCATCGGAATAGATGAAGTAACGTGGGATCATGGATACTGTAGACTCGGTTAAGATGAGAGACCACTAATTGTGAGTTAAGGTGGACAACAATGTGGTCCATACCCAGGGAAAGAGCGTCGGTCAACAATCCAATCACTGCATGATACTCTGTGGTGTTGTTGGTTGCGTATCCTAGAAAACTTCCCCCTGAACTAATGAGCTCGCCAGTAGGGGAATAGAGTACCCATGTTGCCGAAGCAAGGTTACGGGTATACCGGTTGGTGCCGTCTGCAAATCCAAAACACATTGCCATCTGCACATCCAAGAAAAACATGGTATAAGCATAAATGCAAGAGCCTAGCACACTAAAAGTAAAGCGTCACAACACACAAAACACACACCATGTATAGCATATACATAGTACTAATGCATAAAAGACTTAGGCATAGTATCTCTTTAGGAAGAGTCCATTTCGAGGCTCCCCTAAAGATATCCCATCATAGTCTTCTAGTTCATATGCTCCCTTCTCCGAGACACACTTAACTACATATGGACATTGCCACATGGACTCAAGTTTTCCTGCCCCCAACTTATCATGTTTTTGGTCGTAGGTGAGGACCAAATCTCCCTCGTTAAAGATACGAGGTTTGACCGATTTGTCATACCAGGCCTTGATGCGTTTCTTATGTGCTTCATTAGCAAGGGTTGCATCACAGCGAGTTTCATCGAGTTTATCCAATTATAGAAAGCATTCTTCCTCGGCGATGGTGTTTGGTAGATGTTAGACAACGAGTTTCAATGACGGAATCTCGCACTCAATGGTAACACTACCTCCAACCCATAGACTAATTGGAAGGGTGTGAAACCGGGTGGCAGTTTTGACGAAAGTTCTATACGCCCATAGGGCTAAAAAAATCATATTGTGCCAGTTAGACCTGTGTGTACCCACCATGCGTTGAATCATGGTTTTCAAGACCTTATTGATGGCCTCTACTTTTCCATTAGATTGCGGGTAATAAGGAGTTGATTTATCGTGTCGAAAACCCAATATGGCACTTAGTTCATCCACCATCTTGTTCTGGAAATGTCTTACATGATCAGTGACGATGACCTGTGGAACTCTGAATCTTGCAATGATGTGATTAAACATAAAGAGTGCGGCAGTTTTTTCGTCTTCATTGTATGTAGGCATAGCCTCGAACCACTTGGTAAAATAGTCAATGGTGACGATGATGTAACCATGCCCCTTGGTCAAGTTAGGCTTATAGTGCATGAATTCTATGCTCCATTTGGAAAAGGGACCGATGACAATAACTGGATGTAATGGGTCTGGATGAGAGCGCTTTTTATGATGAAAAAGCTGGCAAGGAGGACACTTCTTCATGGCTTCAATACAATATTTGAAGATGGAAGTCCAATAGTATCTAGCGTGTAGTATTTGTTGAGTTGTAGCCATCACAGAAAGATGACCTCTACATGCCCTTGAGTGACAATCATTCAGAACGTGTTCATCCTCCTCATGAGTTAAGTAGCGTCGGAGAATAGAATCAACACCACAACGATATAGGGTATCACCGATGATCAGCTAATACTTTGCATGGTGATGCACACGACGATGGTCGTCACGGGATAACTGAGGACTAAAATGTTGAGTTTGGAGATATAAAGTAATGTCTCCATACCATGGGTCAAAAGTACTGATGAGAAACAAAGACTCATCGGGGAGGGAGTCAATGGTCTCAGTTTCCTGATCAGTATGGGGAAGATCATGGATTAGCTCCGTAAAAAACCAAATACTTCTTTGATTTGGCCTTCTCAAACTGGAGGTCGAATTCCTAAAGAATTACGATCCAACACAAATATTTTCCCCCTAGCACCTGACGTGTGAGAATGTGGTACATAGGGTTAGAGTCGGCAATGATGGTAATAGTGCGGAGCAAGATGTAATGACGAAACTTCTACACAACGATGACCGCTGTGAGAGCTAATTTATCGACATGTGAATACCGGGTTTCAGAGTCAATGAGACCCTTACTAAGGTAATATATCACATGTTCCTGGGTGTTACTATCTTCCTGAACCAGAACCATTGCAATCATGGTAGTGGAAGCAACAAGATAAAGGATGTAATCCTTGGTGTAATTGGGCGGTTGCAACACGAGGGCATGAGTAATGGCATGCTTTAGGTTTTCAAATGATTGTTGGGTGTAATCATCCCAAATTAAAGGGACATCCTTCTTTAATAAACACATGTATACCTGTGTCTTCTCGGCGAAATTACACACGAAGCGCCGCAGGTAGTTTTCCTTCCCCTAAAAACTTTGAAGTTTTGTGATGTGGGTGGGTGGTGGTAGAGAAATGATGGCTTCCACCTTGAGGGGATCGATGCGGATCCTATCTTTCGAAATGATGAAGCCTAAGAGGCGTCCCAACTCGACACAAAAAATGCACTTGTGAGGGTTGAGATGGTTGTTATACTGTCTACATCTGAGGAATACTATCGTCAGATGATCAATGTGGAACTCATGACGATTCGAATGGGTAGGGAGATCGTCAAGATACGGTTCCACAAAGTCCTTCACGTCATGAAAACATACGACATAGCCCGTTGGAATGTAGCACCAGCATTTTTAAGGACAAAGGGGAGTTTACGATACGCGAACGTGCCCCATGGGAAGATGAAAGCAGTTTTATGTTGATTGGTCGGGTGGATCTCAATTCGATTATAGCCAGAAAATCCATCCATGAAGGAGAAGATGACACTTCCGGCACAATTGTCGATGATTTGGTCGATAAACGGGGTAGGTTAATTGTCCTTAGGACAAGCCTTGTTTAAATCCCTGTAATCGACACAAACCATAATAGTGCCCTGCTTTTTGGTAACAGGAATGACATTTGAGACCCAATCCGTAAAGGGAACAGGATAAATAAACCCAGCCTTCAACAGATTTTCAATTTTTGCCTTGATAGTCGCAATTTTCCTAGAGTGCACTGGACATAATTTTTTCTGGATAGGTTTTGCATCGGGATATGTTTGAATCTCATGCACAACGATAGCAGGATCAATCCCGAACATTTCCTCGTAGCTTCATGCAAATACGTCGTGGAAATATTTGAATAAAGCCGTATATGTAGTGATCTCGTCAGGAGAAAAATTTTGGCCTATGCGAATATGCTCCACGACTCTAGGTGTTACCGAGATGTCGATCGGAAATGTAGGCGTAATGTTTTCCAAGTTGCCCTCGATTACCATATCACAATTAATTCGGATCGGAGATTGAGGGTAAGGAAAGACATCCAATGAAAAAATGGTTTCAATGTGGTTATCCACGGAATCTAGCAGTGGGAGGAAAGACTATCGATGGTGGAGGTCTCCCCATGGGGGTTCATCCACACTCATTATATCCATGATGGACTCATCAGAATGAAAAGTCCAGAGCAGAGAATCAGGGAGGGATGAAGCCCGCTGTAAGGGTAGAGAACCAAAAGTAGATGCCACTGAAAAGTGGTCATCAAGTGTTGATTGGATGGCCTCATAAGTAGCTTCCGCATGTGTGAGAGGCATAACATCTCCAATCAAACCTAAATTATTTGGATCGGGCACGAGCCATTGGTCAGTGGAGTTCGTTGACGATGGGATCATAGAGGAAATCATGTTCACCGTGGCAACATGGGAAGGGGGATCTGATGTTGGAAAGACTCCCATGGGGGATGAATCTGCAAGGAGTCCTACCCCCACACTCTCGAATAAATGTGAAAAGTGTCCTACAGAGGGACATTATCCACAGAGTAGTGGTGTCCAATGTACAGAAATTCAGTTGGTCAACAGTGACAATTCTCCCTTGGTGGGGAAATTGCAGGATGCGGAATATGGATGATGCGACCGCAGTCATGGCATAAAACCAATTGCGGCCAAGTAATAAGTTATAATCCAGTGGGGTGGCGACTACTTCCACGTTAATGGTAACGGTATTCCCCCCCAGCTCTACTACCAAAGCTTGTAATAACCCGTGTGGTTGGAATCCACGTCAAATGCTTTCAATGTGGTAGGGGAACGGTTCAACTCGGGGGAGCCAATGGCTCTCCAACAAGATAACGACATAACCGAGGTAGACGCACCTTCGTCTAAGATAGTACGATGGATACTTTTCCCAGCAATGTTGGTGACAATTTGAAATGCGAGTTGGTGGGAAAGCCTCGGCTTGAAATACTCAAGTTTAAACATAATGGTATTGGAGGAATCAAGATCTACTGCACCGATAGCAGCTAGAAGAGTCCTACGCTGATTTGGACAGTTTTGTAAGACTTCCAGCGTCAACATAGCACAAGGAGCTTGCGCTAATTCCTCTAAAATGTTGTACTTTTGAGCAGCCCGATCATTGGGATTGAAAATAGCTTTTCTAATCGTGCTCTTGGGTGGACGCAACACTCAATCAAGTGAAGGTTTCTTAATAACGAGAGGAAATTGAGGTGAGGGAATTTCGATGTAGATGTGGAGGGTTTTTCAATATTACCTCCGTTAGATTCCTTATTGGGGACTGATTCATATTATTGTGATCGAGTATTCAAGTTGATAGTTTCACTACGCATCATGAGAACATGAGCGGTTGTGGATGGTTCTCCTTGAGAAGGAGGTGCAATTGTACAATCATCTGTTGTTGTTGTGTGGGGAAGGGATCAGTTAATACTGCAGGTGTGGGGTTTCCTTTGAGAAACTTATGCACTTCGTCCCAGTGTGGGCACTCTTTGGTGAAATGATCACCACCGCACAGTAAATAAGGATATTTCACCTTCCGCTTTTGTTTGTCATCAGGATTGTTCTTTGGTTCCTGCTAGTTAGAACACTTTTTTTATTTACCTTTGTTCTTCTTTTTACCACAATGTTTTTGAGGTGAAGCGGATTGTACTGAATTCACTTCGTCGGTGGCAGCAGGATTGGGTGATCTATTGGTGTTGTTCCTAGTTTGTGATGAGGGTGGAGCCGATCCATGGTGGTTCAGTGATCTGTCGGATTGGGTAGCAGACTGGGAATGAACGGAACCAATGATGCCATCGGCATGAGGTCCCGTGGGTAGTTTTTCCGTATCATTGGTCAGGAGGGGGGCATCAAGAACGATGTTGTATAGCATGCCAGATTGGCATAGACAAGGTCTATATACTGAGCGCAAGCTATGGCTTGTTATTCCATGATGGCCCCACCCATAGCTACGTCTTTAGCTATGATAGGAAAAAGTGACTTCGTGAACAAGTCGGGCAAAAGTTGGTCTGGAATAGGAGCCTTAATCAGACGTCTTCTCCTCCGCCACTCATGAATATGATCAGAAATGTGAGTGGCAGTAGTTTAGCGGAGATAATTCAAGAGATCCGTACCAGTTTCATAGAGAATTGGTAACTGGAAATGAGTCAGAAATGACATAGCCAAAGATCGAAATTCAGGAAAGGAATGTGGTGGTAACTCAATGTACCACTTTGCGGCGGTACCGGTAAGAGTCCATTGGAATAACCTCAAACGGATGGAATCATCCATTAAGGAATTGGATGAACACCACAAATCATAAGTCATAACGTGGTTCTTGGGATCCTCGTTGGATTTTCCATCAAACTTCGGGATATCAGATGGTAACTTCACAAGAATAGCTGGCCAATTTATACCATATAAATGGGATCATTAGTCAACCAAGAGAGATCTGGCATATCTAATGTAGCCAGAAATGGTAATTGTTGGTTTGGCTGCGAATACTGGTAGTACTGATAAGGCATCTGTGTATTAGGAGGACCGTGGATGGATTGATCTTAAGGTCCTCCCGTAGGGAATTGGCCATGTGGATGTGGGCCTCCTGGGTTGGGTGGTGGACTCGATGGGGGTCCTCCTCCATAATAGGGTGGTCCTCCGCCGGAAGGTAGGGGTCCTCCTCCTCTGGAATAAGGTGGTCCTCCACCTGAAGGTGGGGGTCCTCCTCCTCCAGAATGAGGTGTTCCTCTGCCCGAAGGTGGGGATCCTCTGGGGCCAGAATGGGGTGTTCCTCCACTTGAAGGTGGGGGTCCTCCTCCTCCATAATAAGGTGGTCCTCCGCCCGAAGGTGGGGGTCCTCCTGCTCCAGAATAAGGTGGGCCTTCACCAGAAGGTGGGGGTCCTCCGCCAAAAGGTGGTGGTGGTGGACATGAAGGAGGTGGGGGTTGTGGGGGTGGTCCACAGGCTAGGGGTCCAATCGGTGGAATATTATGATGCCCCCATGGAGTATTTGTGTTTCCAGGATAGGGTAATCCAGGAAAATTATTCTTGGATAATTGTGTCCTATGACAGGATTACCTGGATAAATGTAACTCCATGGTGGTTGGGTCCAAATGGATGGTCTCCCACTATGATGCATCCCTATAGTTTGTCCTACTGTTGGTAGAGAACTTCCAACCATACTGTAGTTCAAATGTCTACCACTCATGTTATGTCCACTAACCAGGGGTTGCCCCCTAGTCAAATTTTTACCACTAATAGAAGTATGTCCAGGGGCTATGGATTGACCACTAATTGTAGGTTGACGCATAACTAATTGTTGACTACTAACAAAGGGCTTACCACAGCTTGACTGTAAACTAACAGGTAAATTATAACCTCCTCTTGAATTTTGAGGTGGGGGAGGTGGAGGTAATGTCCCAGTAACAGAGTTAATAGTGGTTGAAAGTTGCCCTCCAGTAGTTGGAGTCAAATGAGGTGTAGAACTGGTCGCCTAACTCTGAGGTGTACCCCTCGTGAATGATGGTTGACCGGGTTCATAAGTGGTCGTGTTGGGTATAGACGTTTACAGTGAAGAGAAAGATAAAGAGCGTATAGGGGAATATCAAAAAATGGGTACTTATGAACCTGCTCTATGTGAGAGACTTTGACGTCTAAGTTGTTCGCTAGCCATGTGCAACTGGATCATGTGCTCATAGAGTGGTGCAAGAAACTCGTTGTTACGAATCCATTGACGAGGTATAGTTTCTTCCATCAGAAGTGATCCGAAATCGGCAACATGTCGACCTAAAGAAGTGTCCCGAAAAGATGCAGTTGGACCAAATACTATTGATACAGGGTCATCCTGGGGCTGAATGAAAACCCAATCTGAAGCTCCAGGATGTCCTTCCATCGAATGATGAAAGGACGTGTCATGTGAAGTAGGTTGTTCCATGATCAAAGGTCATGTAGGATCAGAGATAGGTGGATTTGCGAGAGGTGAATAGTTCATTCCTGACTCAATGGTAGAGTTATCCTCTTCATGTGACAAAAGTGTGGGAGATTGATCCATGTTTACTCCTAATTTGTCCTCCTGATCAAGGGGATATTCAGGTGGCAAGTTCAATATCCTGCGGGATCTTCTTAAAGGTTGATCAACCAGAATGACTGAACCAAAATTTCTCATAAGTGTATTATATACAAAAAGAAAAATGCAATCCAAAATCTAGACAAGCTAAAGCCGCAATCAAACTTATGTGGTAGGTGTGGATTCAATGGTCTGGAACCTCACAGGATTATCAAGGCGGTGCAACTCCCGATATACCACAGGGTCCAATAGTTATACTCGGCCCAATTTTTCAGAGCACTAACCAGGGAGGATTAGGACCATACCCCTGACCATATAACCCGACTACCTAGTAGCACGTACGTAGTAGCTCCCCGAGTGTTTTTCTTTGTGTATTTCCATGCCAAGATGACCAATAGGTTAACTGAGTTGGTTACAGGAATCCTATAAGGGTCTCTCAATATACGCAAGGTACGTGGGAGCTCAAATCCATAGTGGTGTTTTCTAATGCACAACCATACGACAGGAGCCTTCCGATATACTACCAAGTACATGAAGTACCTTTCTATATACCCAAGGGTATGTGAAAGGTCGTTCGATATACCGGTTGGTACGTGGAAGAACTACAAGCCCCCGGGATGCAGTGCAGGAAAATAACGACAACTGCCACCCTTAAAGACACCGGAACACATCTCTAACTTAACACACAGTTGCTATACAGTTTTAACCTAATGCCACTGGTGAATTTTATCTTAACGGTTAGGTGAATGCATGAGGTGTAGACAGGAATTTAAAAATATGCAAACCTTAACTACATGAAGATGAAAATATTTTCTTTTGATTTTGATGAAAACTATCTATGGGAAGGAGAAATTTTCTTTTTGTTTCTGATAACAAAAATGAACAAGTACCCCTATATTCTCAAAATCAACCAAAGACAATTGAAGCACTCTTTCACTAATCCAACAAAAATAATGAATAATACACACCAAATCTAAAATCTTTTTCTTTTTTGTCTTTTCAAATCAAACGAATCTATGAGAAAATGAAAAGGAGAATTTCTCTTTTAAAATGCAATAACTCTATTTTTCCGAAATGATGATCCAAAAATGGAGAAGAAATAAAAAAATTCATAGATCTTTCAATGTTTGGAATGCTTTGTAAAAACTCGAATACACTTGAAATATTCAAATAAATGATAGTTCAGTTTTCATAACTAGAAAAGTAAAAGCTAATGATTGTTGCTTCAAACTTTTCAAAGATCTCCTAATGATAACTTCCAAAGCATGAAAAATCACTACAATGATTTCAAGAAATGAACTTGAAACAAAGATAATAAACAACTTTCACTTTCCAATGAATGTACCAAATGCAATTTGATAATTATGTCACTTTTCAGATCTATGTGCGGAAAACAAGAGAATACACTACTGCAAATCCCAATTGGTGGGAAATTCTCAAAGAAAAAATGATCACCCAAAAATCTCAATAACACTCAAAACACACAAAACCAAGCAAGAATTCAAAAACCAAATATAAGAGGGCTTGGAAGTCAAATCAAACAAAAAGAACAGATCAGGTGAGACGATCGGGAGTCACAAGACTGAGCGGATCGATGGGGGATTGAAATTGCCCGCAATGGTCAAAACACTAGCTTAACTAGCTAGGACCCTAATCGACACTCAAACTTCAAAATCAAGCCAAGGATAGGAACATGTTGTACCTAAGGGTTCTTTGTTTGTAAGGTGTAACACACAAAACTCAGAAAACAAACCAAAAACCAACTTTGAGGATTTTTTACACTAGGTGCCAATAAATAGAGGGCGACGTGCCCTACACAAATGCACCAAAGCGTCAGGATACCCAACAACACACTTTGCACACTGGGAAACTATATCAGGGAAGCAGGCTGTTAACTAACAGAGAGTGTCATCTACGCAGTCTGCAAACAGGCTAAGTGCGTCAAAAATACAGTGATGCGGGTGATTAATGGACCAGGTGCGTTGGGCGGAGATCAAGCAACAAAAATGAAAAATACTCAAAGAATAAATAGGGAAATGGTATGATACTGATCCTAAACAGAGCCTAGATAACCCATAGTCTCTCTGATGGTCAAATCCAATGGTGAGAGGAAACTTAGAGGCTAAAAAATTAATTGAAAGGAAATCAAAGAACCCAAAACATAAAGAAATCAAAACTATGGATTATTCCCCAGTGGAGTTGCCAAATTTATTTACGGACAATCTGTATGAGCGGACTCAAATAGATCTCCCTAGCCTAAATGGTTTAGATCTAGAACAAATGAGCACACAATACCAATATCTTTCCTAGATCAATAGAAATGCAGGGTGGATGAAGAGATGGCTTACCTCAAATCTACAGTTCCTTTCTCCTTGTTTCTCCAAGGTCCAAAGTCTTCAGATCTTTAGCTGCAAAACCTTATCAAGCATGTGTAAACAAGCAAGTGATAAAAGCATATAAACATGAATTGATCTAAATTAACAGTTAAGGAAGAAAATCCTAAATATCATTAACACAATAACATTTATGGAAAGAACTTGTATTAAATGTAATAAAGAGAAGTACATAGGGAGAGAATGTTACAACCCAAGCCTTAATGTTGTAACTTCCATCCAACAATCCTAGCCTCCAAGAATGAATGGTTAGCCTCCTAAAGAATGAGTAGGATCACCTAGAGAAATTTCACCAGCATAAGAGTATACTATCCTTCCTCTCTGAACAATGGAGAGAGGGTTCATATTTATAAGTCTAAAGGGATATAATAGGTTGAGGATTTAGGGGAGAGGCTTAAGGGATCATCCCACTAGGTTAGGGATCGAGTGCCACCTTTCCAAGATTCTAGGGATAATCCTCCACATCACCAAGCTTCGATAAATCGCTCGAAGCTTCCTTTTATCGAATTTAACCAACTCCGACGCACCTTGCATGAGGGAAACCTACGTCAGAGGTAGATCACTGCGCCTTGCAAAAAGGAAACCTACGTCAGCGACGCACTCTGCTAAGGTGCAGAGTGCGTCACCAAGGGGTCGACGCTCCTTGCTAGAAGGCAGGGTGCGTCGGGGGTGACAACAAAAGGTGAAAAGGGAAGGACAACAACCTTTCTCTTGATGTTTTAGCCAAGGGACCACTTTAGGGATTAAGGCATGGAGCTGATAGATGACTCATGATGACGAGATTTTGGTGTAATAGATCACTTTGTATATGTGGTTTTGTATGTTGACAACATGTTATTGGTTGGAAATAACATGGAACTGATTAAGAAGGTAAAATTGTAGTTGTCCTCCAAGCCTCAACATGAAGGATCTCGGTGCAGCAAATTTCATTCTTGGAATGGAAATAAAGAGAGATCGAGCAGGTAAAAAGCTCTCGTTCAATCATAGTAAATTTGTTGAGATAGTTCTGAAACATTTTAACATGCAGGAGAGTAGACCAATGAAGGTTCCTATTCATGTGGGAGTTAAGCTATATGTTGAATAGTGTCCAAAGAAACATGAAGAAATATAGTACATGTCACATGTGCCCTATGCTAGTATTGTAGGTAGTCAGACATATCCTATGGTTTGTAATCGATCATATATTTCCCATGCAGTGGGAATATTGAGCAAGTACATGTTGACACCTAGAAAAGAGCACTGGACTATAGTCAATAGAGTATTCAAGTATCTATGCACACGACTAACTATGCAATCTTTATGGAGGAGAACCTGAGGACAACAAGGAAATCAATGTACATGGATTTGTTGATTCTGACTTGGCTAGAGATATTACCCGCAGACAGTCGACCAGAGGATATGTGTTCAAGTTATTCGAAAAAGTAGTCAATTGGATGAGTAGAAGGCAGTCAGTTGTTGCACTGCCGACTACTGAGGCTGAATACATGGAAACTACTCATGCATGTTAGGAGGTTGTTTGGTTGCAGATATTGTGTTCAAATTTTGGGTTTCGACAACATGTTGTTAGGTTGGATTGTGATAGTCAGAGTGTTATATTCCTATAAAATAGCCCAACATCTCATTCAAAGACAAAGCACATTGATGTACAGTATCATTTTGGGAGAGAAATGTTAAATTTTTATCTTTAATTCGAAGCTTCAATAATACTTGAAATCAAATAACAATCATACACATAAGTAATCACATTCGACACATAAATTTACCCTGGGGAAACCCTCTATGACTTGAGGGAGAAAACCCAAGCAAAACCTCCCTTAGTATATTGATAGATAGCAGAGAATGTATTTTACATCAAGCACCCCCGATGCAATTACAGAGAAAGAGAAAGATAAAGAAGAGAGATTCAGAATAATATCCTGCACAAAGAGAAGCACCTTGCCTTCAAGGGAGAAGATAACTCACTTCACATTCAATGCATCAATCATGTATAACATATTTATATATTCTTCACATGCATCAACTTCTATTTTTATCTTCTAACTTCATGATAAACTCACCCTCCATTTGGATGTATCAATCTTGCATGAAGAAGAACGCCCCACTTCTCATTCAGTGCATTAACTCACTGAACTAAGTCTTAGGATGAACTCGCCCCTTAACTGAAATCTTTTAACACTTAGTTAGGTGGCTAACTTAAGTGTCATCATGCAAGTGTCGTATTTTAGTTTAACATAAGCATCGATTGTAACAAAATAACTGAAAGTGATTACGAAGTTTTTTATTGTCATAAATGAGCAGCGGTTGTATTGCATTTATAAATAAGATGTAATGGCTATGTAAGGTGTCTATAGCAAGTATGATGATCATGTAATGAAGTGTGATTTGTGGTCTAGAAAATCACGGTTGTAAACACCTGTTTTGATTAGTATATGAGTGGTAAGCTCACTAGTTTGTTGGTTTCCCCCTGAGAGAGTGGTTTACAGGGTAATTTATGTGTAATGTGTTGATGTGTTTTGTGTCATTGGTTTATGTCTAATTGTGTTTAACTATATGAATCAAGTTTCAAGTCTATTGTAATTGGTATTAACAACCAACATTCATGAAAGGTTTGTTCCTCAAACCAACAGGGTGATTGCTTCTTACTTTCAACCCTTTGACCTTTTGACATTATTAGGAAGAGGAATCATGGCTAACTTCCAAGTTCACATGAAATATGGGTAAGGCATTGTAGACCTAATCACTAGCATGGACTTGCACCCATCACACATTCTTTGTGGCCTTGAATTTTAGATGTGCTTCTCGAAGGCAATATGTCTTAGCCATGGAACCTCCTTTTTTTAGCTTCTTCATTATTTCGAAATTGTTGGACTAGTGCCTCCCGTTAATTTTCTTCTTATTTTTCCTTCTTTTAAGTTTGTTTTCTTTGGAATGTGCTATCACCTTCCTTTTTCCATATTTACCTATTGTATCCCTTGCAATTGTATGAGTCAACTTTAACTTTTAATGAACATTAATATCTTAATTAAATACTAAAACATAATGATAAAATAAACTAAAATCACTAATTTGACATAAATTAATTTATTAAATTAATTATCCATAAAAAAACATCATTTATTTATAACATTAATGAGAATAAACATCATTTATTTATAACATATCTTACATTTCATGATATAGAATATACTATATCCTATATCACAATTTAATTATTGTTGAGGATCTTTTGGTTGTGAAAACTATAAAAATTTATTAATTTGATTTTCATTGTATTCAAATACATAAATGAGATTAAATTGTGATGATTCCTGTTTATTGGTTTTTTTTAAGTCAAAATACTTCAGACTATTCTTAATTTGCTCAGGAAGAGGATGTTTCAGTTTTTGTGGGTTGGTTCAGGTAAGGATCATAAATTTATGTTTGGTATGTTGGGAAATATTGGCTCTTCCCAAATCACTCGGTGGCTGGGACATTAAAAACTTAAGATGGTTCAATATGGAATTGTGTATGAAAAGTATGTGGCCTGGGCGGTTTGATCTTGGTTTGTGGAGTAAAGTTCTCAAGGAAAAGTACCTTAGAGGCATGTATGATCTTTAGTGGTTTAGATCTTCTGACAAGAATATATGTGGTGTTTCTTGTATTTGGAATGGTTTTAATAGAGTCTTTCATTGGATCAATAAATGGATTACTTGGCAGATAGGTAATGGAGAAAATGTGCTGGTGGGGATTGATCCTTTTATTGGTGATGTTGGAACCTATCTGCTATCTACTTCTTTGTTGGAATATATAGTTGAATTTGTTTTCTTTACTTTAGCTCATATCAAGAGACCTCGGTGGTTGAAACCTAGTAATTTTTATTGGCCGCAATCCAAAGATATGGGGTTGCATGGGAACTGGGCTGTTGAATGGAATGAATATATTGGGTCTCTCAATAGAGCAGGTATAAGACTCAGGAATGTTGAAGATAAACTTGTTTGGTGTTGGAAAAATAAATCAAGACAATTTACTGCAAAGGATGCATATGATGCTATAGTTTTCTCTCAGGTGGAGAAAGAAGTCAAGTGGTGGTAGTACATTAAGATTTGGAAGTGGGAGATTCCAATACAACTCAAATGATTTTTTTGGTTTTGTTTAGAAATTGTCTGTTGACTTGGGACAATTTGGTTAAAAGAGGATGGCAAGGGCCTAGCCTATGTGTTTTATGCAAGAAGGAATGTGAAACGACTGATCATCTATTTATCTTTTTCCAATTTAGCAAGTTCGTTTGGAAAGAAGTGTATGAAGACTTACATATTTCACAGGTTTGGGGTACTTTCTGCATTGAAGACAATTTTAGACAGTGGGGTCAGTTTGTTTTTCAGCATAAACTTTTTCCACGAAATGTTTGTTGGGCCATCGGGAAGATGAGGAATAAAACATTATTTGAAAATGTGAATCTCATTCCTCAAATTTGTAGCTTAAGAAGTGTGGTTCCATACAATGATTATCATAAGAGGAAGAGTCACAAAAGGCAAAAAAAATTGCAAGTGCCCTCTTACAAATTTACTTCGACTATTGGTTTTCTTGATGGTGCATGCAATGATGGTTCTAGTGGTTGTGGTATGGTTCTTAAAATTAATGAAGACCACTGGTTTAAAATGAGGATGGGATGTGGACAGAGCACCAACACCAAAGATGAGATTTTGGCCTTATAGGGCCTGCTATAGTTTGCTTGGATCAATTGTATTATGTCCTTACAAGTTTTTGGTGATTTTGAGGTAATTATTAAGTGGGCTCATGGTTTATGCAACTTACAGGTGTTGCATATGGATTACTAGTGCAAAAGGGTTCAAAATTTGTTGGCATAGTTTTATCGTATTGTCTTATCACATATCTATAGGAATTTTAACAATGAGGTTGATTTTCTGACAAAGAATGTTGTGTATATTCATTTTGATACTTTATTATTTGAAGAACTCATTGAAGGCACAGTGGTCTCGGCAAGATCGGCTCTTTTGATTGACTAATTCAATTTTTTGATAGGATTGTTATCCTTTATGTTGAGAGTTTTGTGTTTTTCTTGTATATGCTTTGGATGGTTTGTTGGATATCTACGTATTATCCTTGTAATTGCTGGTATTGATTAGAGGGCATTTATTTTTGGGTGACTATAGGCAGTTATGGTTGTTTGGGAACCATCTTTTGATAGACTGTGTTGAAGTACTTAACTTCTAGTTAAGTATAGATATTAGCTGGGTTTGAATTTTGTATAATTGAACAGTTGGATATGATCCTTTTGATATGGCTTATAGGAAACATTGGAGGATGTATGTTTTCATTTTCTTTGATCTGAATGAATAGCAAGAAAATGAGTTTTTTTTGTGTGTGTGAAAAATAACAACCACATTTATTTGTTAAATATTTTATTTTGAAATCTTAATAATAAAAAAATGAAGTAGTCACTAAAAACTTATTATCTTTATACTTATTTATTTACATAGATAAAACATATATATATAATTTTATAAAAGTGTATATATAGAATAAGAACAAATTTTTATGAATTTCATAGTGAAACAGGGTGTGGGACAATTCCTAAAACATCGTGGGATGAAAGAATCTGTCATCTTTGTGAGACAAAAGGGGTTGAAGATGAAAATCACTTTCTCATAAAAAGTCCTACATACACCCACATTAGAGCGCAATTTCAAACATTTGCTATAATACTAAACTTCCTAACTTTTAAACTCATCATAACTATCATGATTTAGGAATGCTTTTCTTAAAGCTTTTTTAGCATAGAAATAAAATTCTAAGGAAAACCAAATAACTCCTTTCCTTTTTAAAATCTAATAAACTAAAGTTGGTCTCAATAAATATTTATAACTATCATCATAGTTATCATCGTTATATATAAATATATTTATTTTTTCTTTTGGAATTGTTTTTATAACTATAAAATCTCATATCTTTCTATTTTTTCTTCTAATATTTTTTATTTATCAACTAATAAAATAATAAGAAATTTAATTTTGATATCTTTATTCTTCAATCCTTTTAAACAATTTGACAACCATTTTTTTAAACACGTGTTTTATCATTTTACATAAAATAATTAATTAACTAATAAAAATGATAAAATCTATTTATTTTTTTCAACCGAAAAAAAAAAAAAAAACGTACTATTCCTTTTCATCGAATCAAATAGTACAAAGATATTCACCTTTTTTAAAAAAGGTACATTCTGCATAAGCAAGATAGTAGACCCATAGACCTCCTTCAATTTACATCGTTATCCATACCAATATTACATATTAGAAAGGACAATACCCTTACAAAAAAGTGCCTGCAAAAAGACTTGTCAAAAATCTTCTAGAAGAAGAAAAATTCTCCACATTCCAGCATGTTGGAATCCATCCATTCCTCCCATAATAATAAACCTCCAGTACCTGTTAAAGCTTGCTTAGATAATTCATCTGCCTTACCATTGTGTTCACGAAAGATATGTGAAAATGTGATCTGTTCCTGCATATCAATCTCCATTCTAACACGTCTGCACCAATGTGTAAGAGCCATAACATTTAATTCAAATTCTTTAATAGCCCATTTGATTGTAACCCTTGAATCACCACAAACCATGATATTGACCAATCCAAAAATATTGGCACATCTCAGCACACACCAAAGGGCTAAAAGTTCTGCTTTCATATTACTTCCATGCCCACAGTTGAGACAAAGGGTAAAATAATGTCCCTCATTCAGATATATAACACCTCCAGCCGCACACATACCATCCTGTGCAGCCCCATCAAAGAAAAGTATGGGTTTATTGACAATGAAGGAAAATTGTCCAACCCTTCTATCCACTGCTGGTGTATAATTTTCAGAATATAGATGTGTCATATTTATGACAATGATCCCACATGCCATAACATCCGGATCTTTTTCCTGAAAAGTGCTTAAATTCCGATAATACCAGAGAGCCCAAGATAAGAAAATAGGGACATGAATAGTCTCTATGGATTCGCGAGACCAGCACAGCAAGGCTTCACCAAAATTTTCCCTCTCCCAAACCCTTGTGATAGACAACTTTGGACAGCAATAATCCCAGACTTTTTTACCAAAAGAACAATGAACAAATAGATGATTGATGGATTCCGAGTTTTCCTTGCATAAAATACACCAGTTTGGTCCCTTCCAACCACGCTTAGAAAGATTATCCCAAGTCTTTAGAGTACCCTGGAGGGCGTGCCAAAGGAAAACTTTATGTTTCAATGCAATATTCCACTTCCAAATCTTTCTATACCACCAGTGTTGTGGAAAGATAAATTTCTCCTGCATAATCCTGTCATAAGCAGTTTTGGCAGTAACGATTCCAGACCTCTCATTCCCAATCCAAACCAATCTATCTTCTAGCTGTGTTAAAGTAATACCAGCCACATCAAGAGATCTAACAAAGTTGTCCCAGGATCTAGCGTCTTCATCAACAAGACCCAAATCCGAAGACTGTAACCAATATTTATGTCCAAAAGGTTTTCTGATACGATCTAATGTACTTAGACCATGTATTTTCAAATAATCCAGGATCTTTTTTGAAGGATAAGCTGGTTCAATAATACCCAAAATATCATCTCTTCCAATCCTGATTCAATAAAATCCTGGTTCAATAAAATCTATTTGTTTAAAGATATATTAGAAATTTGTTTTATAAATTACAAACAATAATTTGTAAATCTATTTATTAGTTGCTTTGGCCGCATATGTTAGTGGGCCATTCTTACATTTTAATCAAAGTTTTGTTCATTCATGATTTCATGTGCACGTGTTATCCAAAAAATTTCAGGCATTATGGACTTGAGATCTTTTTCTATTGTTGGCGATGGAATTTTAGTTTCATGCGCTAGACATTGAATTGGCATTGAAGATTATGACATAGGCATTGAAGTGTTTTATATCCAAAGTTTCAAAATTTATTATTTAAACATTGTAGACTTCATGATTGGTGATTGAATGCTTGATCCTGATGTTGGAAATTGAATTAGCATTGACAACTCTACCAATTTCCTCTATCTCTTCATCAAAGATCTACCATACCCTTGTATTTGAAATAAAATGCCATCATCTTTGTACCACCTTTGCCTTCGCATAACAATTGTACCACTCCACCTCATATTCCTTTCCACCGCCTTCTTTAAACCATAGTTTTCATATTGTCTTTACATCGCTATTATTGCATCTGCTATGAACTTGAACTCCATATGGATTTGGTAGTGATGCAATAACACTTGTATATCATCTACATTTGCTAGTTATACTAGAGTTATTCTCCCTTTTTTTTTGGATTCTCTAGTGATAATATAAATATTCCAACAATTAAGATGTTGGATCATCGTCTCTATGCCCCCCCCACTAGCTATCCCTCTCACATAAAATCCATCTTGACCTGACATGTCTTGTTCCGCTTTGGATTCATCAGTTTCATAAACGACCCTTTATGTTGTTGTGTTATGGAACTTCGAAGGCTAGAGTGACTTATTCCAGCTAGCAACCAAGAGAGATGCATGCCAACCTTGTTCAAGACTGCCACTACAAGAGGGGTCAAATACTTCCCTTAACCTAGAAGAGATGCTACCTCTACTTCTTTCTCTATGTGGTAAATTGCTTCCACTTTTTCCAACTTTACGTTATAGACTGTATATACATTGTTTTATGTTATATATGTTATATACATCTATTTTAAGAACTAACCTCTACTACCTTCTTACTTAAGGACCATCCATGTAATTATTCCCCTAAAATACCTACCCCACTAGAGATTCAATTTGTTTCAATAGCATGGATAGGGAATAAATAGAAAGATATCCAAATCAAAATATTGTTTTATGGGTCATAATACCAAAGTGCAGACGTTCAAATACCAAAGTGCAGACTGTCTACTCCATTGGCATTAGCAAAGAGGCCATTTTAGTTGTTGCTTACCATTGAAACACAGAATCCTTGCCTTGATGAATTCAAATAGGAACCTTGCCTCATGAATCAGAACAAGCAGTTGACGGACTAGCACTATCGTTGGGCTGACTTTACAATTTCTATCATTATTTAAAATAGAGATGAAAAATAGATCATTACATATTATAAAAGAGTGAAATTACTTGTATTTTCTTGGCATTTTTGGGCGATTACTTTTGCAAATGTATTTTATTTTTCTTTCTTACTCCTCTTACAGATGACATAAAGAAAATATTAGTATCATTTTCCGTTCACATTAGATCAGTCCAAGCAATAAAAAGCACAAATGATGAACCTATAAAAACACAAAATAAATTGTTCTCGACACTGTCAAACTCAACCCCACCACCTCAATGAAGTTGTTCACCTAGACAACAAATACAAACATATCATATCATCCAAAAATAAGATCCAAAACCTAAATTTGAAATATTTCAGAAGAAGCATATATTCTTACCATGAAATCTCATCAAACCTTTAAAAATCCACTAACCTTCTAATGTATGTATGCAAGTTGGGACCAATATGAAGCCCGATGTGGTGAACCCATTGTTGAAATGTGTTAGATTCCTATTGGGAAGAAAAGTCTCTTTCCTCCTCCTATGCTTGGTTTGGGAAAACCCTTGGAGTTCTAGAATAGAATCCTAAATTGGGTTGTTGGGAGGTTCTTATGATCCATAAACAAGGGGCATGTAGTCCACTCGCTTCATCAACACAGATACTATACTGAATAAAAATCTAGTCTCTAATCTTTGTGTTATTATAAGTGCAAATTTCTATGTTGCTAACCTTCAATAGGAATAAAATATGGATTTGTTTCTGGAAGGGGTTTGAACTCATAGTTTTTTTCTTCAAGACCAACACTCAATCAAGGATACAAAAGCCTTGTCTTAATGGACAACAAGGAAACAAATTATGCAATTACTTTGTCATCGAGACTTTATTTTCAGATCGAGTTTCATGACATGACTATTGGTTTTATTTGTTTTGGTGCTAAGGCCAATGTCCGTAAACATATTCAAATGAAATGGAATTCTAACTCTATCATCTAGCATTCAAGTCACTTCTCTTGATGTTGGGGTTGAACTAACCAAACAATCCATTTTTAGATTCATCTTTTCCTTTTCTCAGGTCAACTCCAGCCAAAGTTTGTACCCAATGAATTCTTTTAGATCCAAAATGATTATGTGATGGTAGTGCCAGAACAATGAGTTAAGGAATGAAGAAGAAACCACAATGTTTAGGAAAAACAATTCCTTCAACTAGAAAATGCTTGGTTCCAAATATGTCAATTAAATTTATGATGATAGCAACCAATTAAGTAGAAAAACTACACCTTAATTCCACTACCTCAAACCACTTAAGGACACAGTGAAACATTCTCTTAGACTTAGAGGCATGTAGATGAGAAGCATGTATTCATAAGAGACATCAACAACTCAATGTCATGTGCCAAGGCATGTAGATAAGAAGCATATAGTCATAAGAGACATCAACAACTCAATGTCATGTGCCCAGGCATGTAGATAAGAAGCATATAGTCATAAGAGACATCAACAACTCAATGTCACGTGCCAAACAATTTACTACATCTAATTGAGAGGCCATATGGTTGTTTGGGTAATAAATAGAGCTAGTTACTTAATGTAATGATGTACCAATTCTTTGAGGCATCGATTTCTCTTTCCCTAGCAATGGTATGGCTATTTAAGCAATGTTTTCTTCCTTTGAGACAATGTATGTTTGTTTGTACTGAGAGAGAGAGAGAGAGAGAATAAACTCCTCAACATTTCCCAAGCAGTGGTATGGCTATTTAAGCAATGTTTTCTTCTAATGAGGCAATGTATGTTCATTTGGACTGATAGAGAGAGAGAGAGAGAGAGAATAAACTCCTCAACAGATGATCAAATTGACTAAGAGAGAGGTCGGATAGCTATATAGGAGGTCGAGTTAACTTTTGGGATGACAATATGCTAAGGGAGAAATTCGTAGTCTGTATGGATTGTGGAGAGATTGATCCTCAACAATGATATGGGAAGTGATTAAATGTTCAACATGGGATAAACCAACGTTAATCTAAGGGGAGATGAGGAAAAACTCCATAGAAATAGTTAAAATGTGGTAGAATGTGCAAATTTACTAGAAAGGAAACCTCCTACATCTCTACAACAATAATGAAATACGATCCTTAGATATTTGGGATTCATTGGACATCCAATGGAAGGGATTCAATAGCTATTGGGAATTTTATATTTCATTAAACCTAAATAAAATGCATTCATACTCCATTTGATTCTCAATCCTCTATTATATTCATTGGAAACCATTAATGGCGCATAGAGCTCACAAATAACATGAGAAAATAAATAGATGTAGAATTCAAATACACACATAGCAAGCATAGCTCATAACATATTGTTTACCATGGAAACCCAATTGGAAAAATCATCATTCAATGGTTGCTCTATATTTCATTTATGTAATGTTTGGATTGCAATGCAGCTCTAGCTCTCTTGTCATTCTCCTCTCTTGTCTAGCCAAAAGCAACTTTCAGATTCTCCTTTCAAGGAGACATAGGATATCATGGGTAATGGTAAGGTCAAGGGACTGACCATTCAGTTCCTATTCCTCCTCTCCTATTTTCATTTCTTTGATCAATTAAATATTGTTTTCTTTTTTCTTCTCTATTCTGTCTTATTCACATTTTTATTTGCATTGTCTTTTTATATATTGTAACATTTAAACATTGATATATTATATTGCAATTACGAAGTATTATAGCCATTCTATAGTTAGGATCATTTTGGATCACACCTCCCAATTGAGAGGCTCTCTCGGCTCCAAAAGCTTAAATGGCCAATCTAGATCAATGTTACTTTTGTTTTCTTCTTTGGAACATGGTGATGACTCTTTCTCCTAGCTACAGCTCTAAATATGGATCAATATCTTGCTCATGGATCTGGTTATTGGTTCTAGTTATAGATATTTCTCAGGCTCTGGTTCCTATCTCACCTATTCTCCTAGTGAAAAAAGTCTTCTCATTGACTTGGCTCTGAAGGTGTTACACCTTGGTAGTCAATGAATCGAAGTTGAATTCTCATCTTCTCTCGTTCACTTTTGAATGTACACAACACCCATTTGATAGTATATCCCAATGAGCATATCCCATTACATAAGGATGTGCAAGTTGCCCTCTTCAACTAGGATCAATTGATTCATAGCATGGAAACAATTATTTGTTGGTAAGTCATTCTTCAAACAATTTCCAATGAGTAAGACATCATCCCAGGCTTGAGATCCTCTTATGGCATCTCCTTCCATCGAAATACTCCTTTATTTTTTTTACCTCTCTTACCACTAAAATTTGTGGACATTTCTTGCTCCTTGGGTTGCCATGGCAAGGATCTCTTCGTCACCTTTAAACTTCACTCTTCACACCCTTCTCTTCGATGTGTGGTTCCTTGGGTAAAGCTCTAGATGAAATTCACTAACACTTTGCTTCCTAATGGTCACTCAACTTGTAGTGGTGATAGAATTTCTTGGTGATGGATAGACTGCTTGACATGATTATTTTGTACATGTGCCTCTGAGTCCATTGTTGGTTTGGGGAATTCTTCTTGTCATTCTTCCTTTGAAAAAAAATCTAGCTTGTGACAAGTGGATTGCTTCTCCCAACAATATTCCATAAGATGGAATTTCTTCCTATAAAATGAACATACATATAAGTACCAACAGTGGTTAGCTTTGTGACATTTCCTTGCAATAGTCACAAACAACAAATGTATTTCCCGATACAGTCCTCTTGGTCTTCTTCTTCTTGTTCTAGCTGAATGGATTCCTACTTCCTTGAAGTGTTGATGTAGTCTAAGTCTTGGAACTATTCTCTTCATTTCCCTTTTACAATGTGCCACAAGAAGGATGAAGTGGAAGTGTGCTTACATCTTCCATCATTGTTTTTCCTTCCTCTAAGGAGCAAGCCAAATCTACCTTGTCTTTTTCCCTTCGTGAAAATGGTATTGGAATTCATGGCCTTTTCCTTTCTACAATTGAAACCTAGGCATTCATGTTTGAACCTTAGTTAAACTACAATAGGGCTCTAGATGCCTTGATTTATCTTTCCTATCCCTTGTCCATTATATCCCATCTGCCTTAACAATCTAATTCCAATTCCTCTAGTATGCTTCTCAAATTCACCAAAATGATCTTGTGAAATGTCCAAAGAAGGTGAGATTACCATATTTATATCAATCACAATGTTGGCTTCGGTGGTGGCAATGGAAGGTGGCTTTGCTTTTTGGTGCTCTTGAACAACCTATTGTAGCTTTGTTATTTCCTTCTCTTTCTCTACCAATTCCTGGTGTAGATGAGTTAGTATATGTTTAAGTCTATCCTCATGCCAATTATTCAGTTGTGTTAGTTAATTTCTCTCCTAATTACAACATCTACAGTTTGTACTTGTCCAATTCTTCCTTCATGATGGTGAAGGACTCCTATATTGTGGCAAGTTCTTTTTCTAGCTCATATGCTCTATGCCTCCAATACTGACTTTCCTCGTGGATTTTTCTATTGAGTCCTCTTGACTCTTCCATCTTCTCTCTCTTTAATGTTGGAATATTTTATATTCCTTGGAAGGTAATAATGTCTTTGTATTATGTCAAAAGATATCCACAATCTTATGTAAAAGAGTAATACATTATATCCCATATTCACTATGGTAAAGTATACTCTTGATATTCATTATTATATAAAGAGATATTATTATGGAGAATTATATTATCCCACATGTAATATGTGAGAGTAATTCCTCCTCATCTCTTGGTATATAATAGAGTCAAGGGAGTCTTTCACAATCATCCATTTGTGGATCATACCATGATCTTTACTTATTCACACAAGTACTGCTATATTGTATTGGGGTTATTGGCATTGCTCTCTTGTAAGCTTGAGGGAGATATTCTGGAGATAATAGAAGACTACCTTCCCGTGGACATAACCCAATTGGGTGAACCATGTATATCTGGTGTACTCTTTTCTCTTGTTCATTTTTTTGTACTTATTGTTGATATATTATTGTTTTGCATAGATAGGTAAGCTAGTTTAGTTAGATCCATATCTTTGACATGGTATCAGAGCTTGTTGCTATGATCTAGCACCTTCTATTGCTTTCAAAACAATATTTTATCATTTGGACATTGTTTATTTCTTGTAGATTTGCTTTCTATCTGGTATCCATTAGGCTTCTCTTCAGATCTGGGCATATTTCTACAATTTTTTTTCTAACCCTAACCTTGTTGTGTAGATTTTTTGCAGAAAATTTTCAAGGGTTTCTTGATGTTGTTTTTGTAGATCTATATGATTTTCTTATTCTCCTCAAGGAGATCTATCTTTCGGTTGTCAAAACGACAGTTTTCGTCCAAGTTTTGGTAGACTTTGTGCAGGTTTTCGTCTTCGACAGATTCGGCAATGTTTTCGGCCTTAAACTGGACATTCACAACTTTTTCTTCGCAGAACCCACGGTTAACCGCGATTGTGCCTACTGCAAACCCACGAGTATATTGTAGACCTGCGAATTCCATTGAACATACCCGTGTATGCTACGGCATACTCATGACTATTCTCACTTCTAACTCATGTTTACTTCAATCTACTCGCTACCCTCATGTGCAGAGACCCATGAGTGCTTTGTCACAGTCGCGACTTTGCTGCACAAACACCCAAGAACACCCCGATCAGAACCGCGTCTTTGCCTTTACATAACCGTGAACCCGCAGCTGACTCTACTGTAAACCCGCAAGTAACCGCGACCTTTGTTGTGCAAAACCCGCGAGTATCAGTGTTTATTTGCTACTTTCCTGTTGGCAGACCAGCGAGTGACTTTTCTTAGCACTTTTTTGTATTAGAGAAAACTCATTATGGCTTGGGGTAGACCACAACAGACAACTGACTACCAAAAATTAACTCAATTCTCAATGCTATGCTATATAAATGACAATGCTAAGATAACGAAGAATATAACCAACCTCAATCCAAACATTTGATGTAGATCCTCGTTGGAGCTTTCAATCCGTGCACTTGAATCTGCAAATTAGTCTTGACAGCCAATATACAACAAGTACATATAATATATAAACAACGTTAACATCATCAATAGCAACGGTCCATGATATTATAACTAAATGAAACCCAATGTAGAATAAACAACATTCACAACATTAATGAACGAGAATATGAGTATTTCTATTAATAAACAAGAAGAAGTACAATGTGATACGACCTCTTGCCGGCAACCAATCTGAACCAAGATCTGGATCAATCCACTTGTGCCTCCACCACTTCAATCCTCCATGAATGGAAAACTCAGACTATGATAGGATTTTGGAAGGTGAACATAAGGGGTTCACAACTACAAGGATCAATGAGTGTAGACTCAAGATAGGGCAAAAATCCACTAGAGTTCTCTTGCTCTTCTTTCTCCTCCTCCCATCCATAAGACATATGTGCTCAATATATAGTCCTCTCAAAGGTAAGTGAAAGGACACATCAAGGCATTTTGGGGCAAATGGAGGGCCAAAGGTCACCCTATGACCGCTTTTTGGGAGTAAAAAGGTAATTAACTAGTGATTTTTACCATTTTATATGCTACCCGTGGGCTATAGTGAGCTAGCCTGCAGGTACTCATGGGCTATAGTGTAACAAGTCGCGTATATGGGGTGATGTACGCGGGCTGTAGTGGGACAGCTAGAGTACATGAACAAAAATAGGGACATAATGTGTTCCTGGAGGATAAACTAATAGATCTGAGTCAATGAAATGGATCCTACAGGCCAAAGAGTGTTGATGCTCACAAGGTGGAAAATTACGTTGTAATAGATGCCCCCTAATGTGTGAGGTCAGAGACTCATGATACGATGGCCGAAATACATTATAAAAAGATCTCAGAAGTGGAGTGATGGAGACACAAGTGGAAGGAGCAGCTCACTCGTCATAATACAATAGTATCCCTGAATACATGTCGGTAGTACAACAATCTGACACAATGGCCATGAATAGGCAGTACATAATGAATACATGTCATAAGTGATCATAGCATGATCCCTCTACAATAAGATATGGTCTCCTGCTGAAAAAGAAACAACTGGTGCAAACTGGAGGTACAAACTGCTGATATCTGAGAGGTGATATCTCAGATGTAAAGTCATAATCATAAGTAGTATACTGAATGCCACTATCGCCTAGGGTCTTCTACACAAGTCTTCGACGGTGCAAGTCCCATCAAGTGAATAAATGGGTTGAGGTCGAACCTGATGTGACATCGTCTGATTACCGGTCAATGATGTATACCGTTAACAGACGCGAGATAACCCACCAATAATGAAAATGGGCATCAAGGCACAGAGCACAATCATCGGAGTGTGAATAAATGTGTTGAAGTCGAACACTAGGATGAATCCATCGATCAGGGGAAATTGATGTATTCCCAAAACTGTCGATGGCGAGAGAACCTGCCACTAATGACTGCAAGTCTCAAGGTACTCAACCCAACTCTAAGCCTCAAGTTCCGGAATAAATGGGCTGAAGTCGACAGAACAAGACTCGCTGGAAGGAGGGCATTAAGGCATCCCCCATCAACCAGCACGAGGTACCAGCTATGATGAACGATTTGGAAGATCTCAGGTGAAACAGACTGACTCAATAAGGATGGTGGACATGCAATAGTCAAGAGATCCGAGGAGTGTCCGACACTGGTTTCAGGACTTCCTTTGAACAAGAGCATGAGTAGATGGATAGACTCAGGCAGCATAAACTCAATATAGACCGTGCGATGCAGGAGGCACCACAAAAGGCTCCATAATGACTGGAAGCTTAACCAATCAGTGGAGTAAACTGAGAAACAAGTACAGCTCCTAAGGTCCAACTATAGTCCCGACTCATAATGTATGGAGTGGTATGAATGCTCTATTCAAAGGCGACACAACAGCTGCCAACTAGAAGTAGTAACCATAATCCCGTCCGGATTTTTGGAATATTTGATTTTTTTTGGTCTTTTTCATATTTGGAAAAGCTTGAAAAAGAATAAAATTGCTTATAGTACAACAAGTGAGGGAACGAGTGTCAAATAGCAAGCAGACTAGTTCCAAGCAGTGGAGCATACCTATGATCAATGCAAGGAAGCATGCAGGATGTGGACACTCGGGGGAATGTTCCCTCAGGCTAAAGGGTCATCAAGCTGCGAAAGATAAATTAAGGCTCTGTTTGGCTCGGAAGGTAAAGTGCTCAGGCACATAGCTAATAAGTGAGTAAGCGGGAGCCGGCACAAGGCTCAAGCGGCAAGCAGGATAATGCAATGCAATCACAACTCGACATAAAAGGGAAGTCCTTTTTCGTAAAGTTAGTCTCCTCACCTGAAAAAGTGTAAAACAATGAGAGAAGAACTCTTCTAGTCACATATGACTAGAGTATACCTTTTTTGTAATTAATCCACAAAGTTCCAGAAAAGGGGTAAACTTATACCTAAGTGAATGTCGCTTCAAATCATTTAACGAGTCTGAAATGACAAGTATACTCGGTAATCTTGTTTGATTTGAAAAAGTCTAACAAGGGCTTAAAAAAGACTTTATAAAAATCATTTTCGTAAAGGTTTAACGAGCCCGAAAAATTAAACTCATGACCTCCTTACTATTTTTAACGAGCTCAAAGGAGAGATGGAAGAATGCTCGTAATGAGAGCAGACGAGTGTCAGGTACATGCGAGACTAGTTCCAAGCGCATGAGACAAAGATGTGCATAATGCAAGGAACATGAGCAAGATAAGCACACTCAGGGGGTGTCTGCGAATTCGGATGGCAAAAGGTTCAAATGCATCATAACAATGGGGAGGCCTAAACCTATATGCAAGGTTCCGAATATTCTTGCCCTGACCGAAGCAAATGTCAAAAACGACTAGTAAACAAGTATAAGTCCAGCTAAGAATCCTGTCTCCAAAAAACATAAGTACCAAGATCATCTCTAAAACGTACGTAAAGAAAAATCTGATACAGGTCACTGTGGTAAAAAAAATTTCAACTTCACTATTATCACCCTCATACATAATGCAGGGAGAGCTAACCATTGAAGGTGCCATAGTACCAACACCCGAGGGACCAAAATGATCAACTTCGGAATGAAGAACAAAGCTGAAGGATGTGGAGGAATCTGCAATGGAAAATTCATCATCACGGGAGTTGGAAATTCTAGAAGTAGAATCGAACTCATCAGGATCACCGATTTGCGGATCTATAGGAGAGTCTACAGACTCATCACTAGGGAGATCAGACTTTAATTTCAAACCGGGGCTAAACAAAACTATGCCTGGATCAAAATGTATGGCAGACTGTACTCAAGGCTCATCTCATTCAATAAGATTAAGGGTAGGAAGGAAATAAAATGGATGATGAGAATCCTCCCAAGGCTTGTCATTACCATTCATGGCCTCAATAAAAATTTCATCTGAAGGTAGAATACCATCAAGGAAATCATGTGAACAAGATGGGTCGACTGCACACGTAGGCAACATAACGGGATCTTCTTCCCCTGTCTGTGAAGAAGAGAGATCTGGCTTTGAAGTGGCTTGTTGAATATGTTGGTAAGCAAGCTCAGCTACAGACAATGGCATAGACATCCCGACATGCGTAATGTCTCCAGACATGGAACTCGTGGACGGTAAAGTCCATGGATCATTAACATAGGAAGTCCGGAACGGCATATTATGCAAAGGAGGAGACGCATCGTCGGAAATGGTTTCGATAAAATTCATAGGTGCAGGAAAATCATAAGTTCCCATCAATGAAGGGTACATACCAACACCCATGTTCCCAGTTGCCTGCTGAGAATCAGTAACCTGCAGGACTATGGATCCCGTGGATGCTGTGGAAGGGGGATGAATGAAATCCAACTAATCGATGGTCACAATCTTTCCTTCGTGAGGAAGCAGATAACTTTGAATACAGTAGACGCGATAGCCTTCATAGCGTACATCCAATTCCGACCCAGTAAAAGGTTGTAGTCGATGGGCACATCAACCACCTCGACTTCAATAGGCACAGATTTACCTCCCAAGCAGACAACAAGGGAAGGGATAATTCCATGCGGCTTAAATGACCAACCGTCGAATGCAGTGAGTGTGGTTCTAGACGCGAGTAGAGGAGGAGAGCCAAGATCTTTCCAACAAGTTAACGACATTACCGACACAGAAGCACCTTCGTCAACCATAGTACATTTGACAAAATTATGAAGGCACGCCACCTGGATTTGAAAATCCACGTGGTAAGGTAAGCGAGGTTGAACATCAATAATGTCAAACTTGATAACACTGGGACTTCCCCCATCCTGAACTCCTAACACACTCAAAAGGGCATGCTTTTGAGAAGGGCAGGCCTGCAAGACTTCAAGAGCCGACATGGCACACAGAGTTTGGCCCAAATCTTCCACAATTGAGTAGTTATGGGCGGCTCGAGCATGAGGATTATGCATAGAGCACTTAAGAACACCTTTCGGTATCCGCGACATTTTAGAGGGCTTCTCGATATGCAAGGAATTATCAAGAGGAGGGGGAGGATCACTCCCCATATTAGGTTGTGGTGCACCATAATCGCATTGATGAGTGGCAACACTAACCTCCGATTGAACCATATTCACACATCCATAACCACTTGTATTGGAAGAAGATGTTACCGTCTCAGTAGGTCCATAACCAATGGTGGGAGCATGCGAAGCCATGTTTTGATGATGAGGAAGGGGATACTTTAACACAGCTGGGCTCTATGCCAAATGCTTCGATGCTTCTTCGATTCAAGGACATAAGTGAGTAAGATGGTCTTCCCCACAGAGCTTGCAAGGAAACTTCACCTTATGCCTAGGTTTACGGTCCTCACCATCATTTCCGCCTTCCCGATGAGGGTTGGCATTCTCTTTACGAGGGGTATTTCGATTTCTATTATTGTTATTCCCATTGTTTCCACCCCTACGGTTTTTTCTCCCCTTTTTCTTACCACCAGGTTGCTGGTTACCCAACGGTTTCGTTGATTGCACATTGTGTACATCAGATGACGAGGTGGAAGTGGACTAGGTGTGAACCTGTCTGAGAGTAGATTGGTTTAGCGAAAATTTTTGCATTTGATTGGCCACCAAATCTATAGGGCGAGTACTTGCGGATCCCACGATGCCATCAGCATGTGGTCCAAGAACTGACTTGGGCTCATGGCGTGTTCGCGGTGCATCAGGAATAATGTCATACAGAATGCTGGAGTGAGAGTATAGTAGGTCTAACTGCTGGACTTTCAAGATGGCTTGTTGCTCAGTCACAATGTCGGACATCGAAACATCCTTAGCAATGTATGGGAGTAGAGACTTGAAGGACCGTTCCAACAAAAACTCTGGAGGAATGTTGGCTTTCACTAATCTCTTCCGTCGACGCCACTCTTGAACGTGGTTAGAAATATGTGTGGCCTTATTCTGACGGAAGGTAGACAAAAGTTCAATACCGGTATCATAGCGAACCGACAACTGGAAATGGTCCAAGAAAACCAAAGCGATCTCATTGAATCCCCTATAAGTGTTCCCATGCAACTCAACATACCACTTCACAGCTACCCCCGTGAGGGTGCATTGAAATAGTCATAATCTAACGGAATCGTGATTCAACAAGTTGGAGGAGCACCAAAGGTGAAATGTTGTGACATGATCACCCGGATCCTCACCACCTTTCCCCTCAAACTTAGGAATGTCCGAAGGGAGCTTGGTAGGGACCGGAGGCCAATTAGGGTCGTGACACACCGGATCATTCGTGAGCTTTGAAAGATCCGAAAGATTCAAACTTGCAAAGAACGGGAGCTGCGGCTGGAAATCTTGATTATAGGCTCCCATAAAAGGTTGGTTGAATGGAACCGAATTATAAGGTGGACCAAAAGCTTGACCATGAGCATTAAACTAATGATAATGGGGACCTGACGGACCATAAGCTTGACCATGGCCATAAGGTTGATAACCTCCTCTGACCTGACCTGTATGAGAGTAAGCAGGTATATAAGTATTTTGGGCACCATATTGAGGTGGGTTGTACTGGTGACCAGCACCGACTATGTTGTAGTAAGGGTTGCCACCATAAGTATGGGGCATATACGTACTATTTGTATCGGGAACCGAGTTGTAATGACCATAATGGTGAGGTATGTTCCCACCCCCAGCATTAGGATTAGCATGAGCAGTCGTGTGGTGACCATAAGCATGAGAAGTATTCCCAACCCCAACATTGGTGTTAATAGTAGTAGGAATGGTGGCGTTATGACCATGAGGATAAGATATGTTCCCACCTCCTACATTAGTATTACTAGTAGCGGCAATGGACGCAAAAGTATGCGGTATATGTCCACCCCCGTGGTTAGGAGGAGCATTAACATTCGCGAAAGTGATCCTGGGTTGACGGGTATCGATATGTGTGTTAGGTGGTGGATGGCGAGTCGTGTTTCGAACAATGTTCCTATTAGGTTGGATAGCCCTAGGAGGCGGTCGTCTTCCAACATTAGCATTGTTAGGAGGAACGCGACCAGTCCCCATACTATGTGTGTGAGTGGACAACGTGGTGCCCCCGGTGAGGGTATTGCCCCCAGTGGGTGCAATGTTGCTAACACCATGAACGGTGCCAGCATGGCTACCAAAAGTAGTGGAAGGATCAACTGTGGTGTAATCCGACATACCATATAAGAATGCAGTAGGGTTGACCGTAGGGCCTGTATCATCATGAAACTCTGGTATCCCGTGTAGATAACCGTGTGGATATGAAGGATCGAACGGGTCGTCCTTGGGTGGATCCGGAACAAACAAACTAGGTTGGGTCTTAAGTGGATCACCTCCCCACGCCTCACAAAGAGTAGGGGTGTCTGAAGTGTGCTCAACTCTACCCGATGGACTCGTAGGGATTTCTCCCATGTCAGAGTGTGCAGTGGTCATGACGTATAGGACATATGTCTCGTAAGAATCCTAAGACTCGGAGGGAGCCCATCGGCATCCTTTAGCAACGCGACGTGAAAGTTCGGTAGGCTGCAAACCAGCCAACCGATGGGATTGGTGGAGAGTAGGACTCCACGCCATGATATATCTAGAGAGAATATAAAATAAAAACGTCCCCTAAAGGCCAATTATCGATCAAAAATAGTAAATCAAAAGCACACACCTAGAGAAACTACAGCCAAGAGCAAACAAACAGAGTGGCTAAATGAGCTCCCGACACTAGAGCCGGTATGTCTCGTCTAGGAGAGGCTTGAGACTCCCAAACTATAGCCGTAGGTAACAGAATCAGTTATAACAGCCCCCAGACTTCACTGCGTGCACAGGGTCAAGTCCCTATACAACGACAACTGTGATGTCCGGCCCCTATCTGACTCAGGACACAAACAGCATAACCACTGCAATTACCCTATGCGATACCTAGGTAAGGCCACTATGGTCACCACAATATAACCAATGCTCAGGGGGACATTCGCAAGTGGGATCCATCGTATGGGCAGGGTAGCTGAGCCCGAAACTCAATGAGGGTCAAATCCCCCAAGAGTCCCCAGATACGAACAAATCCTAGAAATAACTCCCACATCCAACTGGTATCAGAGGGATATCTCCTCAACCAACCTCCCGTGACCTCGTGCTTAAATCTGGTTTGAGTAGAGCTTCCTGAGAACACCGATGTATACCATGGATTCCTCCACTCCCTGGTCAGACACCTAATGTTTCATCTAGTAGTCTTGGATAGTTAACTCACAATGATCTATTCCAAGACTCTAAACCTATGTTAGTTGGTGTACCCTATAAATAAAATTGGTCTAATCAATTTTAAGATTAAGCATTAATTTTAATGGTTGTGGTTACTCAAGGGATATGGTCGTGAAACTAATGATGTGTATGACTCGATAGTATGCAAAATCGTCAAATCCTAGACTCATCTATCCAATAAAACAATGTCACTAATATGCAAAATCAACCCAATGGTTTCGAAATAAAAATGCAATCCTTTTATATTTTTGATGCACAAGCAAAACCTAAATGAAAGTAGCGAGCACTCAATGCAAGATGCAGTACATGAAAGTAAATTTTTTTTGTATTTTCTCTTAGAAGCAAAAGGAAAATGCAAAACTATATGTATTTTTTTTTGTATTTTTCAATATAAGGAAATGAAAAATGCAAGCAAAATCATACTATCTAGTCACTGATATGCCAAGGAGATCACTAAAACAACCCAGCAGATACCAAACAGTAAGACTCAGCCAAAGGAATGAGCTCAAAAGGAAAAAACCAACAAGGCTAAATCCAAAGATGGGTAAAAAACCAACAAGGCTCAACCAAGAGAAAAGAAGAGTTATGGTCACAACCAAGGCATGGAACAATCAAGAAACAGGCCAACAAAGACTCAGGATCATCCAAAGTCAACCCAACAACAACCAAAAGTCATAAATCAACCAAAGCCGGAGTTGTACGCTACTGTCGAAGGAAAACCTGCGGGTACCCGCGAGTAGTAGAGTAAACAGATGCGGGTGTACGCGGGCAAAGCAAAGCTAGCTCGTGGGTAAGGAAAGGAAAATGGGCAAATAAAGAGTCCAATGGATCGGAAAAAACAAGTTTTCTATAGTGTATCTCAATAGCCAATCAGTGACACAGAGCTTCGACAAACAGCAACTCTAATTAAGGACTAATGGATGTTTTCCCTAGCGAAGTCGGCATTTCTGTAGTGGAGAAAACTCACTATGGTTTGGGGTAGACCACAACAGACAGCTGACTACCATAAATTAACTCAATTCTCAATGCTATGCTATATAAATGACAATGCTAAGATAACGAATAATATAACCAACCACGATCCAAACATTTGATGTAGATCCCCATTGGAGCTTTCAATCCGTGCACTTGAATCTGCAAATTAGTCTTGACATCCAATATACAACAAGTACATATAATATATAAATGACATTAACATCATAAATAGCAACAGTTCATGATATTATAAGTAAATGCAACCCGATGTAGAATAAACAACATTCACAACATTAATGGACGAGAATATGAGTATTTCTATTAATAAACAAGAAGAAGTACAATGTGATACGACCTCTTGCCGGCAACCAATCTGAACCAAGATCTGGATCAATCCACTTGTGCCTCCACCACTTCAATCCTCCATGAATAGCAAAATCAAACTATGATAGGAGTTTGGAAGGTGAACATAAGGGGTTCACAACTACAAGGATTAATGAGTGTAGACTCAAGATAGGGCAAAAATCCACTAGAGTTCTCTTGCTCTTCTTTCTCCTCCTCTCGTCCATAAGCCATATGTGCTCAATATATAGTCCTCTCAAAGGTAAGTGAAAGGACACATCGAGGAGTTTCAGGGAAAATGGAGGGCCAAAGGTCACCCTATGACCGCTTTTTGGGAGTAAAAAAGTAATTAACTAGTGATTTTTACCATTTTACATGCTACCCGTGAGCTATAGTGAGCTAGCCTGCGGGTACCTGCGGGCTATAGTGTAACAAGTCACGTATATGGGCTGATGTACGCGGGCTGTAGTGGGACAGCTAGAGTACAGGAACAAAAATAGGGACATAATGTGTTCCTGGAGGATAAACTGATAGATCTGAGTCAATTAAATGGATCCTACAGGCCAAAGAGTGCTGATGCTCACAAGGTGGAAAATTACGTTGTAACATTTTCAAAAGGGTTGTAAGTAAAAGTTTTTTTTTTCCTTTATTGTTTTTCTAACTGTGTTTTTTGCAGATTCAGATCAGTATGGTAAAGTATTTCAGTTTTCTGTTATGCATCTTTTTGCATTTAGGTTTCACTTCTAATCATGTTTACGAAGAGATTATTTCTTGTTCTTAGTATATATTTGTCTCACATTCCTATATGGAAGCATTGGTATTTTTTTAAGGGCATGGATCTTCAATATTTTGTCATGATTATAGCTATAAACCATCTAATGCTTAATATTTTTAACAAGATACTTACTAACTAATTTTTTCTTTTTTTATCATATGTAATCATGTTGATTTCTTATCATGTCATGTTTATAAAAGCAATTTTATAAGAACAATCTCATATGTGTAAATCTTGGGCTCACTATTATATGTTGTGGCTGACACTTAATGTGTAAAAGTAACTTCATTTTCCTTAATGAGCAAGTTAATATTTTATTTGATCATATTATGTTGCCATCTTTTTTATATGATGTTTGCTAACCTTTGGTGTATAAGCATTTTCATTTATGTATGAGCAATTTTGCCTTATGATATTTGTATGTTTTAATCTTGGAAGTTCTTGTGCAGATAAGTTCTATGTTTATGCTTTCACCTTATGAAGCACCATCTTCTACTGTTAAAGTCGTGATGTTCATCTATATGATATCATTTTCGATGTATAGACCATTGGGGTCTTGTTTCTTCGATGTTTGAGGTCTTCTACAGATATTTATATTGCACCTTGATTGGAAGAATGTCTGTTATCCGCATGTATATTGGCCATCTGGGTATTTTTGTACATTGTTGTGGTGTTCTTAGCCACATGTTATGTTGTCTCAGCCGTCAGAAGGTATCTATACATTGGTGTGGATGTTATATTAGATTTCTTTAGCTATCAGTTATGGTTGTGTTGATTCTTGTGGTGATCTGGGAACCTTGTTGTTGGATTGCATCACATGTTCTCGGCATTTTATTGTTGGGTATTTCATCGTACAACCTGGTTCGTGTGCAATTTCATGGTTCAATGAGAAGCGGTTGTTCTTCATCAAATTCCATTTTGCAGCTTATGGGTATTCTGGAAGTTGTCATCAAGGAGGAGTAGTAATGACTCCTTCCTTCCTTTGTTAGCGGGATTTTCTCCCAGCCATTATTAAGGGGGAGTGTTGGAATATTTTATATTCATTGGAAGGTAATAATGTCTTTGTATTATGTCAGAAGATATCCACAATATTATGTAAAAGAGTAATACATTATATCCCATATTCACTATGGTAAAGTATACTCTTGATATTCATTATTATATAAAGAGATGTTATTATGGAGAATTATATTATCCCACATGTAATATGTGAGAGTAATTCCTCCTCATCTCTTGGTATATAATAGATTCAAGGGAGTCTTTCACAATCATCCATTTGTGGATCATATCATGATCTTTACTTATTCACACAAGTACTGCTATATTGTATTGGGGTTATTGGCATTGCTCTCTTGTAAGCTTAAGGGAGATATTCTGGAGATAATAGAAGACTACCTTCCCGTGGGCGTATCCCAATTGGGTGAACCACGTATATCTGGTGTACTCTTTTCTCTTGTTCTCTTTTTTGTACTTATTGTTGATATATTATTGTTTTGCATAGATAGGTAGGCTAGTTTAGTTAGATCCATATCTCTAACATTTAAGGCTTTGTCCATGGGTGAATTTGATTTCTTTTCCAAGTGCTAGCAGTTGCATCACAGTCAAGGATATAACCACTCTGATACTATGTGATTTGTAAACAAGGGGTGTAATGCCTCCCTTGGCATTATAAATTTTAATGTAATTAAACATAGATTTTGTGACTAAACAACAATTAATTAAAGTGTAACCATAACGACATCTAAGCAAAATATAAGCATTTGGCAATAGCATCAAATAACTTAGAATTTTTAAACTTCATTGGTGATTCACACAACATAAATTAACATCCTAAATCAAGTAGCAACAGCATCATATGAAAATTTTACAACAACATATAAACAATTTAAAATCACAAGAAAATACCTCGTTATAAGAATGGTGACGGAGTCCAAACTGAGCAAGCTTCCCTCTTCCATCCGAGTTGCTTCCATCTTCATTGCCCAAAAGTGGGACCACGGTTTTACCTCCCAGCCAACTAGGGGCCTAGCCGGCTCCCTAGTCCCGGGAATCCATTGAACGATCCCATCCAAATGGCCTCCTGGCCCTCCGTGCCCGAGACCCCCAAAGAACAGAACAATGATGCACTAGTAGGCTATGTATCAAATCTTCCAAGAGTTCTCAAACTCTTCCAACTCTTCTCAACTTCTCATACCCCAAATTATCCAAAAATACCTCTTCCTATCAAAACTCTTACCAAAATATCCTTCAAAAGAAAGAAGACCCCTCTTCCAATCTCAAGTCTCCAATTTATATAAAAACTCCTCATCATCCTCCTCATCCATCAATAAATTCCAAAAATAATAGTCAACAATCAATAAATTCATCTTCTAGAAAAATATAGCAAATTTGATTTAAATAATTAAAATATTAATAAACATGGATGAAAAGTCTTACTTGTCATGCTCCCTTCTTAATGCAACTATGACAACTCTTTTCTAAAAATTTGTGCAAATCCTATCTATCCATTTATTTATATTATCCTTTCATTCATAAGTCAAATAAGATATTTTCATATACTATATTATACTATGACATAATTTATATTAAATGTATATAATTATATATGTAATTCAATAATACAATCAATTTATTAAAAAAAATCTAAAACATATTTGACAAGTCAACAACTCATACTTTCAACACACAAGTAATACTTTCAACAATTCATCAACCAATATACTATTAGCTAATATAACCATATTAATTTATTCATCGATCGACCAATCATAGTATTGTACTCATGAATTGGCGTATGCATGGCCAGTGCACACGTTGTAAGCGTGGGTACTAATAATCACATTTAATGCTCCTAATAGATCATTATTACATAATCACAAACAACACATAGAAGAACAATTAAACAATGCATCATTCATCATTCATAATCATTCATACAGAAGCAATAAGACATTTAATTAAATAAACATAACGATGAAATCCAGCATATAATCACGATAGTTAATAAAAATCAAGAACACCATCCAATCCATCATTGGTCCCATCCATCCCATCAGTAGTCCAAACCCCTAATCACCACTACTTCCTTCTCCTGACCTCACCATCCCGTCCTCTGCTGGAATATACCATGGAATCTCGACTACGCGTATGACCATGTATATAACCCGTAAGTGGAAGTGTCGATCGACCACATCGACCAAGCTTCCCCAGCAGGCACCCACTAGTCGTCATCACACATCCACGGGAGCGTGCTCAGCACAGCCCTCCCACGACTCTGGGTTTCGGAGGTTCGATGGTGGGAAATGCCTCCACCCCTCCTAATAGTACTAGGGTCAACGCCCTACATCAACCATACTATGCCATCACTGATCTAAGGGGTCCCGTCATTGAAAAACCACTTTGGACGAGTCACAATTCCTGTCAAAACTCACACTCACCCACAAGTCATAGAAATATTGGAATTCACAATTAAATAGCATGAAATTTGATATAACGTCATTATACTCATGATGTCCAATACATCTCGTGCCCCTTGGCAATATAGGAATCCGCCTATCTCATAGCCAATCAACAGGTGGAATAGTTCATCATTAACATGAAACATATATATATCCATACCCAACTCTTTCAAGTGTTAATCCATATCACTAATACAACATTTACAAATAATCATGTAAGTACTTTTGTAAACAACTAAATTAGCATTCCACATATGGATATTCTATATTCAATTTGTATGTTCAATATGAAGTAACATATCCATTGCCATTAATAAATTAAATAGTAAATTCCATTTACCATACAACCTCATTGGAGTCCACATGTGCCCATAACAATCATCTTAATCAATCTATCTTTGTCAAATAGATAATTAGAAAATACATTGCTAAGCTAATTCACATTAGAGTTTTTAATTAAAGACTATCAAAATATGGGGCGTTACAAGGGGCTTACAGTCCATTCACTTCACCAACACGGATACTATAAAGAATAAAGTCTAGTCTATGATCTTTGTGTTATTCTAAGTGCAATTTTCTTTATTTCTAACCTCCAATATGCATAAAAATATGAATCTATTTCTGGAAGGGGTTTCCACTCTTTTTTTTTAGGACCAAAACTCAATCAAGGATACAAGAGCCTTGTCTTAATGGCCAGCAAGAAAACAAACTATGTAATTACTTTGTCATTGAGTCTCTATTTTCAGACCCAATTTCATGACATGATTGTTGGGTTTATTTATTGTGGTGCTAAGGCCAATGTCTAACAACATATTCAAATGAAAAGGAATTCTAACTTTTCCATCTAGCATTCAAGTGACTTCTCTTGTTGATAGCGTTTAAATAACTAAACAATTCATTTCCATATTCATCTTTTCCTTTTCCCAGGTCAATTCCATCGAAGGTTTGTGCCCAATCAATTCTTTTAAATCCAAAATGATTCTATGATGATAGTGCTAGACCAATGAGTTGGGGAATAATGAAGAAACCACAATGTTTAGGTAAAATGATTCCTTCAACTAGAAAATGTTTGGTTCCATCAAATGGAAATTCAATTCATGATGATAGAAACCAATGAAGCAAGGAAACTACACCTTAATTCCACTACCTCAAACCACTCAAGGACACAAAGAAACATTCTCTTTGACCCAGAGGCATGTAGATAAGCAATGTATAGTCCTTAGAGACATTAAGGACTCAATGTTGGGTGCCAAAAAAATTACTCTATCCAATTAAGAGGACGTGTGGCTGTGTGGGTAAGAAATAAAGCTAGACACTCAATGTAATGATGGATTGGCTCTCTAAGGCTTCAATATCTCTTGTCTAGGAAATGGTATGGACATTTAGATAATGTATGGTCATTTCGACTAAGAGATAGAATCAACTCCTCAACAAATGATTAGTTTAACTAAGAGAGAGGTTGAATAGCTATATGGGAGGTTGAGTTAACATTTGGGAAGACAATACGCTAAGAGAGAAGGTTGTACAGTCCATATGGACTGTGGAGAGAGGTCGTACAACCGCTATTTGTTATAAACAGGTCAAATTGTTCCTCATAAATGATATGGATGGCGATTAAATTTCCAATGTGGGATAAATCAATGTTATTATGAGGGGAGATGAGGAACAAATCCATACAATAGTTAAAATGTGGTAGAAAATGCAAATTTACCAAGAAAGGAAACTTTATGCATCTCTACAACGACTCTGAAATATGGTCCATAGATCTTTAGGATTTGTTGGACATCCAATGGAATAGATTCAATAGTTGTTGGGACTTATATATTTCATTAAACCTAAAGTAAAATGTATTCATAATACATTCAATTCTCAATCCTCTATTATATTCCTTCATTGGCAACCATTAATGGCACATAGAGCTCACAAATAACACGGGAAAATAAATATATGCAGAATTCAAACACACACACAATAAGCATGGCTCATAACATAGTGTTTACTTGGAAACCCAATTGGGAAAACCAACATTCAATGGTTGCTCCTTATTTAATTTATGCAATGTTTGAATTGCAATGTTTCTCTAGCTCTCTTGTCTAGCCAAATCCCATTTTAGAGTCTCTTTTCAAGGAGATATAAGAGAGATGATGTAATGGGAAGGCCAAGGGACTGACCGTTTGGTTCCTATTCTTCCTCTGTTATATTCATTTCTTTATTCAATTAAATCTTGATTTCTTCCTTTTTTCTTTGTTTTGTATTATTCACATTTTCGTTTGCATTGTCTTTTTATATATTTTAACATTTAAACATTGTTATATTACAATGCATGTACTAAGTATAAAAACCATTCTATAGTTTGGATCCATTTTGAATCAACTTGGTACAAGTGAGGGGGAAATGAAAGGAGAAAAGATGTCAAATAGTAGTAGTAACATGGATCTGTGCACAAGCTGAAATCTCACAAATGTGAGGGGATTTAGGAGAAATAAAATCCAGTTAGTAGATCATCATGAGGCATTGGCAATAGAGATTCATCATATATAAATGCAAACGAAGGATCATAAAATCCATGGACAGTTGAGTTTGCAAACATTAACGTCCCTTTTTACTGGTTGATCATTTTGTTTTGTAGTTGATGGTGTTATCATGGGCATGTTGGATTCAGGAATGTGGCCATAGAGAAAGAGCTTCATTAATCACGACCTTGCCCAGAGGCCTTCTATATGGAAGGGAGGTGCCTTTTAGATGGGATGGATAATGTGAAGTAGATACCTTTAGAACTACCATATGTAATCCATGCGAGTGTGTAATGCATGGGTTTAGTGTTTCCAACATAAAAAAAAAACATTCGCTACACATGTATATTGAACAACGACGATTTGATGCAAGGAGAAAATAAAAGGCTAGTCGAGTGCATGCAATTGGATAAATCAAAATAGTGCCAATTGAGGTAACTTAAGTGAGTGGGTAAGAGTTGGCCAATTATAACCCAGCATAGATCCATATTAACTCTAGCTCTATCAAGTGCCGAGAAGGATCAAATCCCTTGAGGTGCAATATGAATAGAGCCAAAGTTAAGATGGAGATCTATACCGGTGAAGTAAAATAGGTGCAATTTACCCAATTATTGATTGACTTGCAATTATTACAAAACTAATATCGAACTCATTGTTTTATTATTAACTTAACAATACATGATCCATTAACTTGACAATACATAAACCAATATACTTTCCATTATAATTGTCTAGTACCAACAAATCTATGGTGAATAAAATAGTTGCACTTTACCTAATTATTGATTAACTTGCAATTATTACAAAACTAGTATCTAACTCAGTGTTGTATTATTAACTTAACAATACATATCCAATATATAGCCCATAGGGGGTAGAGAAATTGGTAATGAGTAATTGAGATGATAAGTTGTAAATGGAAGGTCACAAGTTCAAATCCTCGTGCGTACTTACAAAAAAAAAAACATAATCCAATATATTGTCCATTATAATTGTCTAGCACCAACTATTGGAATTTGGAATCATGTTGTAAATAATAACACATAAATCCTACAAATACGCAAAAGTTGCATAAATCCTACAAATAAGCAAAAGTTGCATTCATTAACTAATTATGAAGTAAAATAGTTATTTACCCAAAGCTAATATCTAATTCATTGTTTTATTATTAACTTAACTATACATAATCCAATATATTTTCCATTATAATCGTGTGCTGACTACTCCAATTTGGAATGTGTTGTAAATAATAATACAAATCCTATAAATAGGAAAAAGTTGCATTCACTAACTAATTGTGAAATAAAATAATTACTCTTGATATGCATGCCATAATTATATAAGGTTTTACTTTTAATCCTGGAATTTCTTTGTGAATATATGTCTTACTTGTAGATTTAGTTGTTTTGTAACTATTTATTAAAAGATTTATTTAATAATTATGGATGCGCCAATCGAATTTGAATTTGAAATTTAATATATATTTATATAAATATGTTTTATAATATAGCCAATTTAAACTTTGAGTCGACATTTATTTGGTTTTATAACTTTACATATATATTTTTTTTGGAGCCGACATATGCCACGCCACCGTTACAGACATGACACATCTCACTCACTTTGGATGTAGAAAGCACCTCTTGGCACATTAAAGCTTTCCTTTCATTCAAGTTGAGGAATAATTGGCTCACCCGACAACGTAGGGTCAAAAGCACATAAATTCATGAATGATTAACCTAGATTCAAAGTCAAATCTTATAAATATGTGTGGAGTTAGGTCGAGTGTGGATATTTTGAAAGGTTTAGACAACTTACGTCTAAATTTGAGCGAGTAATATAATATGTCTATCATTCACTGTTATAGATAGAGGTTCAATAAGCAGGATTATTGGATACATATATATCAAATTAGATATCTTTGTATCCATTGGCAATCCCTGTAAATTGATAAGCTTGTGGTAAAAATAAAGCTCAAGCAATAATATTTACCATGAGGCATGATCGTTTTCTCATTCACTCAAGTATATAGATTTGAAATCAATTCTAAAAGGTTTGCTTTCATTTCATATGACATTTTCTTATATATTTCTATAAGGTTAATGTCAACTAACTTTGACTAAAAGGTGTGGTGTTTGGCATGTTTTAAGACACCTCACAACATGTTATATCAAAATGTTTAGCTTTTTTCCACAAGAATCACCCTTTTTTTTGCTAGAGGGGGTACAAAGCTCTTGGGATGTGTTGCTTCAGGTATTTTTCGGTACAAATACACTAAGTGTCAAACTTAGTCTAGTTGTGGTAAACTCCCATTAGTTTACTACTAAGTTAGCACAACCAATTTAAAAAATGGCAACCCTTGAGGAGAACATGGAATGGACATGGGTCTGTAATATGTGCTTACAAGTCATAACCTTGCCTACCTCTAAGTGCCCCTATGGCTAACTCAACTTTCAATGTGCCATAATTTCCCATGGAAATGGAATCTTGTTTTGACAAAATGTTATGGTTGCTTAACAGTAAATATAGAGTAATATCATAGCTTTCATAGGTTACAAGATAACACATAAAAAGGAAATTATTTAAAATTATTGCATTGTCAAGTGCCCCTTGTGTTGTGGGTGATAGAGGATCACCTACAACACAAATCTTTTTGGCAACATAGACCAAACACACTTGGAGGATCGACCATAACACAAGTCTTTGGCAACAGATTTATTTACATTCAAGCATTTGTCACGAATGCTTTTCCAATTGTCATTCAACATTCAACATATATAACTAACTTTAAAACAATAGGTATACGTTACCTTGTAGCCTTGTTTTTATTAGTATAGAAGCATCCTTACATCGAACAAATGAAAATTATACTTATTTAGGCAAAATGCATTCACAAACAAGCGACATATTCAAAGTTGGAATTTTTTATTTGACCTTAACTGTTTTCCCCTTTTCCATCTAACCAATGGAAGAATCCTTAATTGTCTAAATTGACAAATAAAGTTTTGTTTTGTTGGCTAAGCAATTTCCTAACTAAACCATAATTCGACAATGAAGTTTTCTTTTGTTTGTTGAGCAATTTCCCAAATATAGCATAATTCGATGAGACTAGACAAGAAAAAGGCTGTCCTTTCTCATGGTTTTCCTTCATAATGGTGTCTTGTGTTCTTGTGTTTTAACATATCAATCCATACCCCTCGCCAATTGTCCCCATGAAAAGGGGCCTCTATCAAGGGATTTGCAAAAGGGGATTCTTGAACATTAATGTCCACCTCCTTTTTTGAAACATCATTTCAATATTTTGGAGATCATTCACCTTTGATTGTTTCTCAAGGATATAGTCTTTTGTTTATATCAAAAGTCTTCAAGAAATTGAAATTTATTGGGAACCACCCCAACTAAGGTTTCTCTTCTTTTTCTCTTGTGATTTGGACCTTGTCATGAACTTCTTAGACCATATTCAACCTCCTAGCCTTTCCTTCCTTTGCTAGATTGCTTTGATTTTTTATTAATCCTTTTTTTAAACTTTTATTAGACATACTACTATATGTGACCCTTTTCTCCACATAATATGCAATAGAAAGCAATTTTCTCATAGTCAATATCTCGGTTCCATCAAGTTGCCTCCCAAAAATGCATAGGCTAGCTTAGGAGCCTCACCCATATAGGGGTTGAATAGATTGTCATAGTTTTGGAATTGAAATCTTGGGTCAAGGGAGTTATAAGAGGCTTTCTATTCTTAAAAACTATGAATCACCCTCTAAAACCTTATGTCTATCATCTTCTTTTTTAGACAAAGTTATAAAAAAAAAAATTCTCATAAAAAAAATATTACCATGCATTTGCCTTCACTCTCCAAATAACCAAAATCTATTGAAACAATTGACCAAAACCTTCCTCATCCACTAATGAAAATCCCCTCTCATAAGGATATGAGAATCAATTTATGTCAACATTTCATACAATAAACACACTCTACTAAATCACTCTCTCTTAAAGCCATTTCTTCCATCCAACCCTCACTAAATCACTCTCTCTTAAAGTCATTTCTTCCATCCAACCCTCACTCTCACTTAAATTCATTTCTTCCACCCAACCCTTCATGTGACGAGGAAGGTTAGGTTCAAGGTTTTAGGGCTTCTTTCAAAGTATTCAAAAATGTCTTCAATGTTAATTCTTCAACCAGTGGCTTTGACCAAGGTTAGGTTCAAGGTTTTAGGGCTTCTTTCAAAGTATTCAAAAATGTCTTCAATGTTAATTCTTCAACCAGTGGCTTTGAAGGTCAGTTTCAAGGTTTTAGGGATTCTTTCAAAATACTCTTATTAAAAAATGACTTCAACATCAATTCTTCAACAATTGGCTTTGAGGATTAAAGCAAAAAATCCTTGAGGCTGGCATATAACCTTATTGACCTCTCTCACAAAATACTACATAATTTTTATTTTAATATGCATAATAGTTTTTTTGGTTTAACATCATATAAATATTTAAATTAAACATTTTCTAAATTATTATAATAATTTAAAAATGTTTTTCTTAAATCTTTTTAAGCAGAAAAATAATTTTTTAAAGAAAATCAAGTAATTTATTACTTTGTAAATCAAAGTTATCTTAATGGACATTAATAACCACCACCATCTTCATCATAAATAAAAATATCACAACCACAAAATATTTTTCTATTTATTAATAAAAAAACAACCACTACAAGTTATATAGCAAGTGAATTCTATAATCAAAACTCCCCTTAATTCTAAACTTTCAATAAAATTATGTTTTACACCTATAAGAAGTTGTCATTAACCTAAACCAAAATTTTAATTAAGTAAATAATTATCACAAAATTTTACACCTGGATGAGGCGACAAGGATGCATATGATGGCACAATGGAAGTTTGTTGTGAACACGCATGGGGAGGAGGTGCCACCACATGAGGCTCATTGAAAGAAATGGGTAACAAAGGTCATGACACATAGAATTGCCCCAACATAAGTGGGTAGGTACTTTGCCATCATTCCATTCAATATGAGATCCCACGATCATCAAGACTGGAATAATGAGAAGCTTAAGTGGAATTTCAAAATGAGGAAGATCAACATCATGAAAAGAAGCAATTATGTCTGCTTAAAGATGGGCAACTTCACCACTATCCACGTTCAAAGATCTGTTATAATTGGTCTTTGGCTCCTCATTTCAGTAGACTAGGAATCTCTTGAAGGTTCTTTGGCCTGCTACCTCTATGTCTCAAGCTCTAGACTAGGAGCTCAAGGACATGGCGCTACATTTCAATCTTCCCATAGTCTATTTGTCGAGGTTCAGTTGTCAATTTCAGAAGTGGGTGACCAATTTGGGTGCCAAGTGTGAGGTTGGAAAGAGGAAGGAAAATGCAACCTTGAGTGGTCCATTTCCATTGAATACTCTTTGTGCTTAATCTATTCAAGGGGTAACAATGGCAGGGAGGATCCCGCATATAAACATGAACATGATCAAGGGTAAATTGCAGATTAAGGAAGAGGATGAGAGTGGGTTCAAATGAGTCAAGAGAGGGAGGCACCAACTTCTAATATCCCCACCCAATAAGTTTTGAGGAAGCCACCCCATGCCGAACAGGAGGCTATGGCTATAGCAAAAAGGTTCTACCATTCCCATTATGCTTATGACATTGATGAAATCAACAATCTTGAGAAGAAAGCAATTGCTAGACGTGTCCTCACTTCTTCAGAATTAATAGACAAAGAGGCCTTTCAGTGGATGTCACATATGAGATTCTCCAAAAGTAGAGACACTAAGGTTTCTAAGATGTCTGAAATATATTGGCTAGTAAAATCCCTCATATCCCAAGCCATGAAATAGACCGAGACTCGGATCCATTCTACCATTCTGAAGAAGTTAGAGGTCATGGAAGCCAAATATGATGCTTTAATCAGGGTGCATTGAGATCTCAAGGCAAGAATTGTGGATGAAACTACATAAATCCATGCCAAAGACACCATAGAGTAGAACATTAAGAATGACCAACAACCTCCCCAACCTGACTTTCTCATTTTGGATTCTAACTCAGAGAATGAGACTTAATCAATTCTCTTAGGTCTCCAAGCACTATTGTTTCTTTGTTTTTATGTTAATCAAGGCCGGCAGTCATAATTTAGCTTCTTCCCATGTTACCAGGATTTTACTTAAAGGTATTTTGTTTGGTTATGATCACAACCTACTAGTTTCTATAGCACTATTAGCCTTGGGCAAGAAGAAAGTCTCAAATTTTGTAAAAACTACATGTATAATATAGGCTTAGCAGTGATAGTTTCTCAATACTCAATTATATTGTCTTTTGTTTAAAATCAACACATTCACAAGATTTTAGCTTTTTGCAAGTTATATCAACTTATATGCTTACTTGTTCAATCTCAGATATTCTACCAATATAATACTTTTGTATATTAAATAAAGATAATACTCTAAATTTAAAAAAAAAAAAAAAAAATTATCATAAAAATTTAAAAATAATAAATAAAATAAAAACACAATGTTTTCAATCCTTCCAGCAAATATATAGTTAAGCGATTTTTTTTTAAAATACTATGATTCAAAGTTTGAAATAAATAAATGTCAATTAATTTTTTTATTAATCATTGCATTAAGAGAAGCTATTTCTTGTAATTTTAGAAATATGATAAAAATATGAAATAAATATATATTAATAATCATTATAAGAAAAGTGATATTAGTGAAATGATTTATCATCGAAGATACAGAGATAGACTTCACAGTTATAAGGGCATGATTTAAGTTATAGGAATTAAAGTATATTGATATAAAAAATGACCAAAATACAATTCAATGGAATTAAAAGAGTATACGAAATAAAAAGTACAATTTAAAAATGTAAAAATATCTTTTATATAAAAAAAAAACCTAAAGCTAACAATTAGCTACTAAAGTAAGTGGGTAGTGTTAATGAAGGATACAAAATGCAAGCTATATGCACGTTGCCAAAGGTTCACAACACACAATTCAAGAACTCTTATGATTGGTGGGTGATTTCAAGGCGGGTTTCGCTGCTCAAGTCCTTAGTAACAATGAACTCATCTATGCACTAGGAGATAATGTTTTCGAGGGAGTGGTTGAGGCTCACATGCTTGAGTGGTTTTTTCAACCCAATCACTTGTTGAGTCCACTACATTGGCCAATGACTATGATGGTATGTATCATCCACTTCTTTGCTGATGGAAGTGTGATTCCCTGTGAATGTTGTTGTTGTGGTAAAGAGATGCTTGTTAGGTTTGCCCAAAAATTGGCCATGGGTCAATTGTAGGGTGGTCAACTTTTAGTTTTTTTCTTGACTCACTTGGTAACACGGGTTGCAAGGGTGGGCGAGCTCATCGTGGGAGGCACTTTCATGGATTTTTGTGGCTCGCTAAGAAGACTTTCCTTTGTATGCTTTCATCGATTTTCATCCAAGCAATCAAATCTAGTATGTTGGTTCAATAACTACGAAGCTATGTGTCATCCTATTTGTTTGTCAATGGAAGTGTGATTTCATGCAAAGGTTGTTGTGGTAAACAAGCTACTTGTCGGGTATGCCTGAAAATTAGTTGAGGGTCACTTGTAGGGCAGTTAGCTTTCAGTTTTCTATTGCCTCACTTAGTAACACGAGTTGTAAGGATGGTCAAGCTCATCACAAGAGGCACTTTGAAATAAATCCTTCTCCATTTTACTTGGAATTTTGGGGATTTTTGTGTTTCCCTAAGACAACTTGCCTTTGCATGCTTTCTTGGATTTTTCATCCATGTCAGTTGCCAAGGGAACCTCAGAGCTAGAGCGCCCCACTCTCCTAACATCTGAGGCCAAGGAAAATAAGCTTGAGATGGTCATCTCACTACTATGAATGAGGGGGTGCCTAGCTTTGTAACCATCGAGAATTGATTTTGATCCAGATGGATATCGGTGGCCACCCACCTATTCCACTGGCTCAAACAGTTTCCCATTTTGCCAATTTTCTAGTAATTTTTCTACGGTTTTTCGGGTCCTAATCTTCTAGGGTTGTTTTGAGGCCCTAAACGACATTTTTTGGCGATTCGAGGGGCCAAACGATTGTTGATGGCATACATTTGGTTTTAGTCGAAAGTTTTAAATATCGGATAGACCTTTCCAACGGGCTACCGAGTGCCCCAAACGAAGATCGTATGCAAAAGTTATGACCCCGGGAAGTTGACTGTTCAACTAACCACCTTGGGGCCGCAAACTTTATGACAGTTCATCTTCTAGGGTTAGGTTTTTGGATGTTTGGGATTCTTTCCCTCATGCTTATGATAAATAGGCCCTTTCGGCCTCTCTTTGTATTCATCTTGGCACAAATGAGCATAGCGGCCACATCTCTTCTCAGATATAGCTACCACCATTCCAGCTATTGTATTTACAGTCTGTTCTATTTCCACTATTTAATAGAATATGTGTTTACTGTATCATTGTGTTCTTTGCAATATATCTCTGTATATGATTTTGTATCTGCTCTTTTATTTCGTTCCCACATAAATCCGGATTAGATTTGTTGTTGAAGCTATCTAGAACTAATATGTCCGCTAATGGACCTTATGGGTGTATCGATGTCTTTGTTGTTTGATTGTTTAAATGTCTAGGAAGCATGTGATATGTGAGATTTAGAGAAACAACTTCTCGGATGTCTTGAGGAGGTCAATCTACTATGAGCTCGACCAGAGAGCCAAGGTCTCATTGATCAAGAGTACGATGGATCATCTAGACAATGGTGTGTATCCCCATGCCACTTGTTGCTCTTATCCATCAAGATAACCTTTAAGTATGAGTGATTTGTTGAGGAGGCTCTACCCTGGGTGTGTTAAGATTCTAGTGGGCGGCCTTCACTAACATCTCGAGGTTTTGGTGTAATGGTTCATATCATCTGGTATAAGATCCTCCACCTATGTTCAAGTCACAGAGCGGATGGCAACGTCGGCATTGCAGTGTTCGTCCGGGGCTCGTACGGCGCAAAGGGGACACCACCGTACGGGCGCACATCCAGCCCAGAGTTTGGACTGCGGAGCGTGGTGGGATGTTAAGATTCTAGTGGGCGGCCTTCACTAACATCTCGGGGTTTTGGTGTAATGGTATCAGAAGCGGGAACTCTATGGTAAAATTTGAAGGCAATCGGGTGAAAATTGAAGAAGTTATGGCAAACCCTAAAAATAGACAAATGTGGGATTTCTGGTCTTGGGAAGTGGAATTTGGGATAGGGTCTTCAGGAATGAAATATGAAGAATGGGATTGCAGGGATGTTAGTGAAGTTTCAGGGAAAACAGAGTTGAAACAAGGGAGATATGGCCGAAAAACAGAATTTTATACTCCTTTTTTTTCTCTCTCTCTCTTTTTTTTTTTTTTTTTACAGAAATGGATCGGCAACAGCGATGTGGAAGGGATCCTCAACAGATGGATCTGCAACGGCGCGGAAGGGATCGAAAACGGCTGGATCTGAAATGACGACTGGATCTGGAACGACTTTCAGAATAGATCTAAAACGGCTGGATCTGGAGCGGAAGTGATCGACAACAGTTCAACTGAAAATAGATATGGACCCCAAGTATGTACGACTTCCTAACAGTTCAGGTGTTTCACTTGGCCACCAATGCTGTCTGAAGGCTTGCGTATTGGGGCAGTACCCCTCACTCCACGGCTCAGGTAAAACTGATAACCACTTTGCCACAAACGACAACTCTTGGTTTACCTCACAAGTGGGAACTAGTCAATCAAGTAGGGGTCATTGCCCTTTTCGCTGGCAGGTCCTCTCAATGGGCCAGCTACTTTGGGGTTCCTGTGGTACTCCTCACAATGAGTTTTAGGGATTATGCCCAAGTACTTCCCACAGTTAAGCGGATAGGGATTATTCCCGAATCCGAAGCTGCAACAGATGCGAAAAAAAAAAAAAATTGGCAGAACTTCCACCCAATGAGCCCAAGAAAGTGCTCTGATACTAGATGTGAAGAACCTGCAATAATTAATTAATGCAAATACATGAGATATCAGAAATAACAGAACTCAGAATCACTTTTATATTGATCATGGGCCACTTCGAGGGGCAAACCTCCTTTGAGCAAGCTCAATAAAATTAACTTCACGGTGCCTTCATAGGCCTCAACACACACTTATATACTAAGTCTAGGTGCCAATACCATGGGTCAATACCATGTGTCAATACAAACCATGGGCCAATACAAAATATAGATCAACAATTATTACGGGTCAAAACCATGGGCCAATACAAACTATGGATCAACAAAACTATGGGCGACTTACAAAGCATATGCGCCAACAACAATAACACAAACTATGGATCAACAAATACTACGAGATGATTTACAAAGCATATGCGTCCAACAACAATATACTAACAAATTAAAGACATGGGTTCCTAACAGGGTGTGGTAGAAAGTGTCATGGATCCATGCTCGAAAGTATCCCTTAAAAAGACAACAGGGCATTACTATTAGATGTATCAAAAGAAAGTGGACAAGTATTTATCAAGCCCCATAAAAGATAATGGAATATTCCTATAATCTTGTAGGAAAATGAACATCCAAATATAAAATGCTCCTTGATCTTAGGCATGTGTTAGTAACATAGTTGGCATAATCTATCTAGTCAAAGGAGGTGGTGGTTGGTCTCAATCCAGAATCTGTGTGAGGCCATAGAAGGTGATTGTCGATCTTAATCCAGAGTCTATGCAAGCATACAAGGAACTCTCAAAGGGGGATCCCTAGGGTGTGTTGTCAGTGCCTATGTGTAAGATACTATGGATGTGTGATTGGGCCATCATGTATCCCTAGAAAGTGTTCATAGTAGAAAGCCACCTTGGAGGGAAGCTTCTTAGATGGTGAGACCCATGTGATCTAGATGTATTGTTAGTAAATGTTCTCTTTGTTCACCCTTTTCAAGTTTTGTTTAAATGGCATGAGGTGTCCATGTAAATCAAGGGATACCTAAAGTGTGGGAGATAATCTGGAAAGATGGTCATGGATTGGAGTAGTCAAGAATCCTTGAAGAACCAATGGTGGACGTGTCCTATGGGGTAAGACAAAACAATGGCCTCTAATGAACAAAGAGTGAGATAGGGGCATCGATCCCTACTTGGTGTTGAATCCACAAACGTACGAACTCTATGGTGGAAAGAAACCAACTTGAAAATAACCTCTATTAAAAAAGTTTGGGTCCCAAACTCTGTTTGAACAATGTGGTGTGTAACTATTTGTTTACATTGACTTATGTATCTAAGGAGGAGGATCTAGACTCCCTCAATCTTGGGCCATCCAGGTTAAAGTACACTCGGTCCCGAAACCCCTAATCCATAAAGCACTACATGTCTGATGATGGAGTTCATAAGGTGCATCTTAGAATAGATGTCTCTAAAGTGATTATGAAAGCATTGATGCTTAAGAAGGGTAAGTGATCCATAACCCTTGCTAAGCCTAGGCTAGAAAGCCTATCATATGGTCCTTTGCATCCAATCCCTAAGCAGGCATATGCTCTAGTGATCTCAATATCTTATCCCTGAAAGAATGAGTGATAGGTGGTGAGAGCTCTAATCGATATATTGAATATCACTACCTTGGTTTTATCCAGGTTGATCATCAATTGTTCAAGGTCACAAAAGCTAGAAAGGGAAGTCAACTAACTTTGTAACACCTCAAGGGAGGATGCCATAAGTATCAAATTGTCTACAAAGAGAAGTAGGGATATTAACATGTGATGGAGGAGGCAACCATCCCCATCCTAAATGTGCTCACAGTGGAAGGACTCTAACTGATCAATGTAAATCCCAAATAGGGTTGATGAGAGGGCATCATGCTACTTCACCATAGTGGTGCTCCAAATAAAGTCTATAAGGTTGTGAATTATATGAATAAAACCTATAACTAACTCATACAAGCTCATGATGGTTTTCAAGAGGATCTCAGAGGTACCAATATCCCCTAGTCGTTGGAAAAGGGCCTCAAGCGACATTGTATCTAACACCTTTTGAATGTCCACAAAGCAACATAATACTTTCTAAGAACGATGTCAAAACTCCTTAGTAATGGCCCTGGGTGTAAATATATGATCAATTGTCTAGTACTCAAGACAAAAACCTACTTATCCATGAGCCCTAAGGACCTCCTATCAAGCCCCTCAAAGAGTTGAAGGTGAAGTTTAGTGACATAGATCTTGGCGAAGGTGTGCCTAATCATGATAGTTCGATAAATCTTTGGAGGTTGAATTATCTCTTGACTTGAGTATTGGGTGGATAATGTGTTGAGACCAAGGTTAAGGTAAACCTAAGCAAATAACATGATTAAATAAATTAGTGAGGTAAGAATCAAGAGTGTAAATACCATCATTGAGGAATTCACCGTAAAAGCCTTGCTCATGCTCATGATCCTAGTTGTCCTCTTGATATTGCCCTCGAAGAAGAGGTGATAAGAGGGGGGTGAAGGTGATGTTGGTAGTGCCCTATGTGGGGATATCATATAGGGACACTATATGGGAGAAGAAAGTGTGGGGATCCATGTCCCTCGGAGCAAGGTTTGCTTAGGAAAAAGGGACTCCCAACATGTCTTGGGAGAGGGTCCCAAGTGACAAAGGGTCTCTCACATAATTCATGCCTCCTCATTGAAACAATATAAAACTTTTTCATTGAAATCCGGGGGAGTTTGAACGTAGCTAAGGTAGGAACAAGCAGGGTTGGAATTTGACAGGCATTTTGCCCGTTATTTACAGCCAAAAATTTTGCCAAGCCATCCACTTAAACGGGTAAGTTGGTAATGGTAACAGCGGCGGACTAACAAGCAGACCCAATGGACAAGCACCGAGTAGCTGAGCATTAAATGTTGTTCAGAGTCTAACATGTACAGGTAACAGCGGCGGACCAATGAGCAGACCCAATGGATAAGCATCGAGTAGCCGAGCATTAAATGCTGTTCAAAGTCTAACATGTACAGCTGGATCTGCCACTGAGCTACATTTAATGCTCTGTTTAATATTATTCGTCGTTTCATTAGTTATCCGGGTCCCATTGTGTGTTTGCGTTTCATGTTTTTTATGCAGCGACCAGAACTACGTGGAGTAGAAATATGTCCACCTACCAATACCATCCATGCCTCCACCAACCACGTGGAATCTTTGACACTAAAACATTCTGCCACCGTCGACCACTATGTTATATTTTATATCAACAGTATAGCGAATAAATATGAAATGATTTAATTTGTCTACTATATTTGACAATCTTATTAAATTTCATAGGAATCAATTTGCTTATATATGGGACAATGTTATTGTTGAGATCTCCACGTAATCCTACGTCAACAGTTTGACAATAAGTGCCTATTTCACTCATGACTTTACAGTTTTTTCTTCATGTGATATCAAACACAACACAAGCTCCTTTTCTGGTTGATTTTTTTAATATCCTGGAAAAAAAAATTTAATAAAATTATCCAGTAATAAGAAAATAATAATATATATTTTTTATAACTCCTTTCCAATAGGAACACCAAAACTAGCGGTGCCTCCAAAGCTTTAAGTGCCTCCAAAGCTTAAGCTCCAGTCTCCCGAGCTTTAATCTCTATCTTCAACTAAAGTTTTCACTCTTAAATAAGAATAAAAACGTTATTAATCTCTATCTTCAACTTAAGTTTTCATTATTTAACTTAACTCTTAAATAAGAATAAAAACGTTATTGACGATAAGTAAAAAATCTCCATAATTCTTTGTGGAGTAAAAAATCTGAAATATCTTAGATTTAACCATTTCATTTCCATATTTAATGAATGAAAAAGAGTAGAAGATTTCTGAGTAAAATAAGACACATATCACTAAACTATTATTTCCACAACTATTGAGCATATATCTTAACCATTTCCAAGGAAGAACATTTTAATAAATATTTATATATATGTGAAATAATTTTTAGAACTATAAGCCATAAGAGATTTGCAAATCTATCACAAAAAGGAATTTGCATATATATTTTACTAATAAGCACAAAACATGTGCATTTTCCATTTTTAGGGCATCAAATAAATTGCAAACCCTCTCTCTTTTCAACATATGAATCTATTAGTTGGTTGTTGAGCCAAACACCACTTTCTTTTAAGTACACAATTTCATTACTTTATCCATTTTTTCTTAATTTTCACTTGCAACAATTATTGGTACACCATCATTCCTAACTCTTTAGGTATAAACTAGGGAGACCTAACAAGATGACTCTCAACTCTCTATGTGAGTACATCATCATAGATCCATCTTAAACTCAGACCTTTCAAACAACCAGAGGGATCAATTTTCAATTTTCTTGAGGTATAAATTTTAAATTTAAGATAAAAAAATTTACACCTCAAGAAATTTGATCCCTCTTCATGTGTAAAATTAAAAATTAAGTCAACATATGCTACTAAATAGTATTATTTAATTTTTGTGTTGTCACGTACATTACATGACAACATCTGCAAGATATTGGGCTCTAGGTGCAATCAAGTCTCTTGAAAAATGTAAAGAAGAGAGAGAAACTAAACTCCAATTGGACATAAATAATATGCTTGGTGTTAATTTTGGAGCTTTTGAAGATTAGGAAAAAAAACTTAATAGAAAATAAAATAATAACTTTGGAAAATACATTATAGGAAAATAGACTATATAAGAAATGGAAAACAACTGCAAGGGAGCAAATCAAGCCTAATAAGAAAAGGTTGGGAACCTAACAAATATTTGAATGATAATCAAGGTCAAAGAGTTTAAAGATAAGTTAAACAACATCCTAAACAATGTTGAAGCTAAGCTAGATACAAAACCCATCAAAAGATAAATGAACAAATTAATACAAAGAGAATACAAATAAAATAAAATAGCTTTAAACATCAACATTTTCCAGTTACAATAAGAAGGAGAAAAAGAAACTATAGGGCAACATTCCTCCTTAAAAAAAGGTTAGGCAAACCAATTAAAGATAAAAATATGTTAATTTGAAGGGTAAGTTCCATTGGAAATAAATATGGAATACTAATTAAAATTCTAGTGTTATAGCCTCACAAATATTTATACACGAGGATCGCATTCCAATGGATCAATTTAAATTTTGGAAGGAAGTCCGAAAGGTAAAAGAGATTAGTTAAGAAGGAAAATTGATAATAATAATAAAAAGGGTGCTTGCAAGAAGATGATGAACAAGAATGTGTTCAGTTACGCATGAAATAGGCTCTAAACATTGGATAGGAGATCCCATGTGTGGAGAGTGGCTTTTGGTTGTGTTTTGAGAAGAAAAAAAATTTAACCAAAGGTCGTTGTTTTGAGAAAAAAAAATTTAACCGAAGGTAATTTTGTTGAAGGGTAATTTTTTCAACAACGGGGAAGATTAAAGTTCAAAACGTCAAAAAAAAATTTAGCATGAAGGACAAAAATGAAATGAAATTCCAACCCTAGGAACAAGGCATGAAGAGGAAAGAGGGAGAGACAGGACGCGGGATAGGGTTCAGAGAAGAAGCGAGGGGTCAGAGTTACAGGTAAGTGGGGGGTTTCGAGCAAGATTTCCAACAACAAAATGCTTCCTGCTACGAATTCTGGTAGGAAAATTGACAGGAATCGCATTTCGTTTTCTAGGGTTTGATAAATATTTTTGTATACGGCTGAACGTCTATTTTATTGAAAATTGATTGCGTCTGTCTTGGAAATTTCGGATGTCTAGAAATGGAGGAAAAAAATGATGGCGGCTTGGCCCGCCATTGTCTTACATTGAAGTAGACGCCAAACAATTCTTCCTGATCCCATAGAAATCCTGTTTCGATTGGGAATCTGAATCTGAATTTTGAAGTCTCAGGTAAGTTGGAACTATCAAAAATTGCTTTATGTTGAAACCATATATTTATATTTTTTCATTTTACTTTTCTTGACCTTTTAAAGTTCTGCCGAGGATTTTCCAGAATGAATCATTTTTCAAAAACAATGCTTACATGTGTAAGAATTCATTGATTCAATAATTTGCATTTTTGTGCTGTTTCAAAACCATACCTTCCAGGTACAATTTAGATGAAATTTCTGTCGAATTTATGGTATTCGATCAAAATTTTTAAGTCACATCTTTTGTTAAAGATGTACAAATTCATTACATATTTCAAAAAAATTTAAAACTGGAAAAATGAAAGAAACAAAATTATTTTAGAGTGTAGATTATTAAACAATAGAGTATACTGTTAAGGGGCGTGGGATAACTGGCACTCAAAAAATTATGAGTGCTAGCTTTTGCTGTATGCTGTATTTTGAGATATGTAGGCAAGCTCGGTTGAATTTTTATGAAGATTTGGTTAATCATGTATTTTTTTATTCGATTTGAATAATATTGGTATGTTTTTTTTTTGCTGGAAAAAAACTGGTACTCAAATTGCCTCGCTTTTTTGGTGATTTGTTTCCTAGATTCGGTTATAAAAACCGGCAGAATCGTAGTTCCACCCTATTTACTGCGGAACTATGTCATGGAGCTGTGTTCCTAGGGGTTTTGGCCCATTTTAAGATGACCCAGATCGTTGAAATTCCAAAAAAATAACAAGAAGGAATGGAACTATGCCTCACCAAAAATTTTTCTGACAAAAAGCAATTTGAGTGCCAGTTATCACACACCCTGTTTAAGACGCTCCTTGTAATATCACTGATTCATACTTTATAACCCTATATACTACACATAACCCTATGTACATCCAGGAATTCACTCTATATCACATAGGACCCATTCCCCTAATTAGAATAATTAATCTTTTGTACAATGCCGTTGTGTGTTGAAAAAAAGGTGAATGGAGCTTGAAGACATAATGATTATTCATCATCATTTTCTGCACTTTTTTGGCTCAAAATGTGATGTAATGTTATTGATTATCATTAAGCAAATTATGGGAATTAGCATTTAAGTATCAATGGGGTTTAGGCTTGATGTAAGGATCTGGAGGGTTATGTCAATCACCAGCGTTTCAATTTCATTGTTGTCTATTTCAATGGAAAGAAACTATGTTATAAAAATGATGAAGTACATTAGTTTGTTAAATTCTACTTTCTTTTCCAGCGAACTTGGTTGGAGTGTGACGAAATAAATATTTGACATTAATGTAACAACACTGTAGACTGGGATTTTTATTGTAGAAATACATCAAAATAATAAAAAACAATACATTTTATCTTATACTAACAATCACAGAACACCATCATCTCAGTATGGCAATTTATGGTTAAAGTTGCTTTAATTGATAGTCAGATTTCAAATATTAGACTCAAATGCCTTAAATGTACATTAAATAATAAAACATGGATGTTGATTTGAATGGTTTCAAAATTAGAAGACAATATGATATCTTTACCTTTATTTTTTATAATTATATTCATTAAAATAGTACAAACAAATGTTCTAGTGTCCCTGAATTTTATGAAGGATAAAAGTTTCAGTGCAGAAATAAAATTTGAGAGTTAATATTACTTAGTACGTGAAAAATGTATTTAGGTTTATAGGATTAAATTTGACTTTAATGGTGATTATAAAAAGTACAAAGTAGCAAAATCTTAAAATTCAGGATAAAAGTTTCAGTGCAGAAATAAAATTTGAGAGTTAATATTACTTAGTACATGAAAAATGTATTTAGGTTTATAGGATTAAATTTGACTTTAATGGTGATTATAAAAAGTACAAAGTAGCAAAATCTTACTTTAGAAAAATGTGTTGATTATTTTTATCACCATTGGATTTAGTGGTTAAAAATCTATTATTTGGGTTGTCTCTGTAATTATTATTATTTGGACAATATTTTGATTAGAATTGTATGTGACATGTTTTTAATGATTATAGTGTTATTGTTATTTTTTAAAATAATTTATTCATAATTAGTATTAAAAGTTTTTTGTAATGATATTAAATTAAAGTAATGAAAAATAGTTATTTATTCTAACTAGATATCATTACATTATTTTTCTGTTATATTTTCATGATGATGATATTTATATAATTCACCTTAAACATTTAAAATAAAATGTAAAATTTAGACATATAGATACTTGTTTAAGTTTCACGCTATGGATGTATATGGATGTGATGCATGGTACAATAAAAATGTGTTGTTTACCTGAATAGTAGTACGTAACATGGATCTCACATGAAATGGTTATATTTTATATGGTATTTAAGTTATTAATTATCAAGTCTACAAGATGATGCAGTATGTAGTAGTCAAATGATTGTAGTAATAAGGTAAATTGGATGTCATTGACATCGTGAAAATAATGTGTACTATAAAGTTTTTTTTATGATTTTAAACTTTAGTATGATATGTGGGTAAGTGTGGTTTTGACAAGATGCATAAATTACCCAAAATGGTTGTTCAATGATGTGATTATAAGAACAATAATTGTATGGTATGGCTCAATATAGGGTGTCAACCCTAGTTTTTTTTTTTTGTATTAGGGGAAGCAGGAAACCCCTAGGTGCACCCACACCGCCCAAAGCATGGGGCATGGGTAAGTTTGGGGGGATTCGAACACGAGACCTTCCATTCACAACTCCTCATAACACATCCATTTACCAATTTCTCTATCCCTCGCGGGTGGGTGCCAACCCTAGTTATATCAAGAGGAGTGGAGGTATTACCCACCATGTATCCTCTGAAACCTAGAGTTGAGGGAGGGTTGTGCAGAGACACGCTCCCCAAGTTGTGTGATGGTGACTGTCAGTTGCCTGCTAGGGAAGCTTGGTCGATATAGTTGACACTTCCACTTACGAGTTCTATCTAGAGTTAGGTCAATGTAGTTGACATTCCAACAAAGGAAAGGATATGATGTGGAAGATGGAAGTAGGTAGGGAGGAAGGATGGTTTGAAGCAATTTATAAGGTTGTTGTGAGTTAGTTATGACAACTTGGTTACTTTTGTGTGCTAAAATTCTTGTTTTATTCATGTGTGATGATATGAGTATGTTGTGTCGTTTGTATTGAATTATTGTAAACTAGTGTGATTGTTAGATGTTGTGATTAGTATTTGTTATCTTGCATACTTAGATGAGAACATACAAGGGTTATGTATTAGAGGTAATGATTGTTTAATTAGTACACACTCAAGTATGTATACACTAGCTACGTATACCTACATTGTGCATGTACACTAGTATAATTATTTGATGTATTAATTACTAAACAAATGGTTAATGATTGTAAGAAGTATATAGAGTACATATAAATATTTAGTAGCATTAAATACCCTTTCTGAATTTCATTATTTGTTAATATGATGAATTAAATAAATATGGTCGGGAGCCATAAATTTTGGGGGAAAATCTCAAATTTCATTTATAAGCTAAAAAGTGTCACCTTGAGTAACCCGATAAATAGTATAATTCTGTGTTTTTTTGGTATAAAACCCTAGGTGTATCTAATGCTTTCCTGGTGCATAACCATGCATCCTTTGGTGCTATCATTTTCTTCGATGGCATCCCACTCAGACGTTTAATGTGACGAGAGGCTAGAAGTTTACGTCACACATCAATTGTGCGCATGTTTTGAGGTGTACTAAATATTTTGACGTAAATCCGAACTGCATATTTTAGTAGCACCCTTTTTTTTTCAAGTGAAAAATCCACCTTCCTGCTATTCTGAAGGAATCAAGGAAGGCTAAACGCTCATGGGAAATCCCAACAAACTTCCCCACATATCGTGGATGGTAGGTCGAGCAAACCATCAGCTGGTTATCCAAACCAGAAGATGTCTCAACGGAATTGAACCCGAGTGGATAAGATAACCTCGAAAAGAGCTCAGATGGTGGTCAAGAGCCCCATCATATGTCAAAACACCTCAGAGGGCCCCCCTTCTCACTGTAGGCAACTCCGGTTTGTTAGAGGCTACTTGAAGCAGATCTCCCTCCTCGGACGGAACCCATTAAGGAACAAAATTGCTCTAAAGGAGAAGACTACAGTTTGAGTTTTGTTCCACTCACAGAGAACATATTTCACTCCCTCGGATCTACTCATAACGTAAAACAACATTCCACCAAGCAATGCATAAAACTAAATTCTGCCCCATCTATCTGGTCCTTGGTGAAGAAGTTAAGATGAGTGAAATTATTGCTCTGCTGGATGTGGCTTTGGTAGGGCGTTTCACTGGAAGATACATGGGTGGGAAAACTTTGAGAGATTGGGTGCACAACAATTAGCAAAACCGCCTTGGATACACCCCAAGAATTTTAAAGTTGGCGAAGGGGTGGATAGCAGCCATTTTTAGACGCAAGGAAGACATGGAGTGTATACTAGAAAAAGTTTAGCCATGGGGCTCCCTGGTAATGAAGCTCAAACGGTGGACTCCATTTTTCGAAGCGAGAAGGGAGAAATCTATTAAAGGCCCATTTGGGTTCTCTTGCCAGCACTTCCTCCAGACCTCTGGGAAAATGAATTTTTTGAGAAATTAGGATCTGTAAGGGGGGAGTCCCTCTTAGCGGATATGAGTTTTATGGACTCTGGGAATATGAGTGTTGCTAGGATTCTGGTCAACCTGGACCTAAGGGAATGGTTTAGTAGCAAACATGTCCATCCAAAGGGGCACAGTTCGGCCAGAAGATTGACTATGAAAGTATAGCTTTCAGATGCAACCGTTGTCATGGATACGGTCACCTGGTAAAATCTTGGTCTTTACCTTTCAAGGTTTTAAAGTAGAAGGTTTCAGTTTCAGAGTTGCCCAAGGTCAAGGGTGTATGCAAAAAATCGAATGGTGCCCTTATTGTTTCTACCATGAGCGCTAAAGCTCACCAGGAGCTGCTCGCGATGGTTTTTCCTCCGGAATGCAGGCATATACATGTTATGGAACCTGAAAAAAGCAGATCATTGAATTCTGAGGTACCCCTCGTTTTGGAGATAACATGGACTCGCACATTATTGAGTTAAATGAACCTATCGTAGGGTCACTCACACCTCCTATCTAGATAATGGACTCTCAAGGGGACCTGGATAGTCCTCTTTGTGAACATTCTAATGGATATAAGATGACGATGGGGACCTATTAGACCTCCTTGCTCAGCCAAGAGAGCATTCTGGAAGGATTGAGAATAGGACCAACTATGCCTATTCTAACCAACTCTCCAAGCACTTCTTTAAGTGCATCTTTTTCAATCGGAATAGGTTGAGATTCAAAGGCCCCTATCATCTCTAGGCCCTGGGACTCAAGTCTAGGCACTTCTCTATTTTCAATGGGGTTAGGTATGGAGATTACAATGGTTAATATATATGGCTAATATCTTGATAGATTTATGTTTTGGGAGAGGATCTTCAAAATAGGGATCCTAAATAGTGGAAGAGTAATCCTGCGTGGCGACCTGAATCTATCTTTGGGTGAGGCTGAGATATGGGGGCCCAGTGCCAGAAAAGATGTTCTCGTTGATTTTTTCCTGATAAGGTTTGAGGAGAATCATCTTTATGATATCACCCCTATGAAGTTGAGACCAACCTAGAGAAATATGAGATCTGGGAATGATAAGATAGCTAAGAGACTAGATAGATTCCTTATCAATGAACGAACTTTTTAGTCCTTTGTTTTGGTAAGGTAATGGGTCGGCTCGGATGGAGAATCTAATCATTTCCTAGTTTTGTTAGAGGTAGTCACGAGCCAAGAAAAACCTCCAAGCCATTATAAATTTAATGCCACGTTGCTTGAAGACGAGGAGTATAATCATATGGTCAAAGCTACTTGGGTGCCCTATGATGATACCGGTAGAATATTTGTTAATGTACAATTCCTTCAAAACTTGAAATCTGTGAAGAAAATGTCTATTAAATGGGTAGTCGATAGGAAAGTGAGGATGGATCAGGGGTTGAGGGAGGTAGAGGATGCACTAGAGTTGTTAAATGTGGTAGACCCTTTTGGTTTCAGGGATGATGTGCAAAAGAAGTAAGTCTTTGACCTTGAACAAAAAAGAAGGAAAATACTTGAAGAAAACGAGACAGCATGGAGAAAAAATAGTAGGGCGATCTAGCTTCATAAGAGTGATGACAACACACAATTCTTTCATCGACATGTCAATCATAGGAAATAGGTTAATTCAATATGGAAGCTTGAGGAGGAGGATGGGAATCTGGTCATAGGTTTCAAAGGGTTGGCAAAAGAATGTGTCTCACACTTTAGAAATTTGTTTAAAGAAGATGAAAGGGTATCCATGGTCGATGGTCAAAATAGCTTCTTTTTTTCCATCTTTTGTGGACGAGGAGGAAAATGAATCTCTCATGGATGAGCTAAAAGAAGTCATCCTCTCACTACAAAAGGATAAAATCCCAATCCCGGCTGGGTGGCTGGTTGAGTTTTTCAATGGATTCATCAAGCTATTTGAGCGGGATTTATTAGCTGTCATTGAAAAATAAAAACATAATGGTAGAATCTAGGTAGCTTTTAACACTACTTTCATTGCTATCATACCAAAGTCTGATAGGCATGTGCACCTAGAGGAGTTTAAACCTATTTCTTTATGTAACTGTATATATAAAATCGTTGCAAGGACCATTTCCAAGAGAATAAGGGGAATCCTCTCGAAATCCATCTATCAAGAAGAGTTTGTTTTCCTCTCTAGAAGACAAATTCTCGAGGTTGTTGGTGTGGCACAAGAGGTCATGCGCCACTCAATCAAAACAAAAAGGTTACCTACCATGGTGATAAAGGTAGATCTCTCAAAAGCATATGATATGATTAGTTGGTTATACCTTAGGCTCATTTTGATACAAGTGGGCTTTCAACTTGCTTTAATCAACTGGAACATGTCTTGCATTCAATCAGTTTTCTTTGTTGTTTTAGTTAATGGATTTGCTTCATATTTTCCAGACCTAGGAGAGGCCTCACGTATGGATGCCCACTTGCTACTCTGTCTTTTATGCCAGTTGTAGAAGGCTCAAGCAAAATCATATATCAAGCTAGCTTTGTAGGTTATTTCAGTGGCATAAAAGTAGGGGGAACTGTTTATGTCTCTCACCTTTTATTTGTAGATGGCATCTCGTTGTTTTGTAATGGAACAAGAAGGCAGTGTTGTTGGAAATGTAACTTCGGGAGATATTATTTTGTATATTATTATATTATTATTGTATTTTGATTGTACCTCCGACGGAGATGTTTTTCCTCTGTTCGAGGATGTTGATTATTGTATTTAGTCATGCAAGAATATGGAGGTAAAATCTCCATTGTAAGTCAGGGAAATAGTTCCCCAAAGGTCAAATGTAAAATGTATTTCTTGAGTCTCCCTAGGACAGGTCAACCTAGTCAATTAGGCAAGTCGGCCCCATTGAGGAATTAGGTCACTCACAGTAAAAGTATAAATAGAGAGGCTCACTCTCTCATTTCCACATCACACTCACTCAAGCAAATTCGCACCAAATGAGAGAGAAGACAAGTTCGTTGGAGGAGAAAGAGAGAAGCTACATAAGACATCTTATATTTGGGTTTTCTATCTTGCTTGATATTGTACTAGTGACAAATCTATTTCTGAGGAAGTTGCAGGGTTTTCTCCTTTATGGTTTCTTCGAGGAAGTTCCGGGGTTTTCTCTTTTATGGTTTCCCCGAGGAAATTTCTTATGTCTTTTGTGATTTGTTATGCTTGTTTATCTTTCAGTTTAAAGGTCTAACTAAATTGAATTAAAGTACAAACTCTAACATGGCATCAGAGCCACTCTGAAAAAAAGGCATTGTGCAGCAGCGAGAAACTAGGGCTTCCTAGTTCAAGGTCTTCTCTCCACATATCATCAAGAAAAGAGGGCTAGGCTAACTCGCCCTAGGAGGGCGCATCTTTTGGAGGAAGCAAAATTCAATTTGAAGAATTTTCATTTTTGACCCAGTCACTAGTGCCGAGAGAAAACTTGGGCATCAAAATGTTGGGGTTTTCCTCCATCAATCCAGACAAAGGAGTACATTGGACAACTCTCCTTAAGGAGGCGCATCTTTCTATCCAAGCAGAAGTTCAAAATTCCAAGTTTGGAAAATTAGGGTTTCTCTAACAAACCCTAGGTCAACCAGCTCCAGAACCAGGTTGGGCATCTCAAATTGGTAAGTTCTAATTCTTTGCTATTTCCATTTGAGGTTCTCATATCAAAATGACAAATCACACCAAGCTTGAGGATAAGCTTGAAGGAGTTGATAACTTACGGGTATGGAAGTATAGAATTTCTCTTGTCCTAGAAGAGAATGACTTGGACAAGTATGTAAATGAGGAGGTTCCAGAACCAAAGGGAGAAGAGGCAAAGGCAATCCATAAGAAGAACTTGGTCAAGGCCAAAAGAATTATTGCAGACTCCATCAAAGATCACCTCATCCCTCGTGTATCATCCTTGAAGACTCCCAAGGAGATGTCTAATGCTTTGACGAAGATATTCGAAGGAAAGAACATCAATCAGAAGATGACATTAAGGAACCAACTCAAGAATGTAATGATCCAACACTTAAAGTCTATGCAATCTTACTTCACAAGGGTCTCGCAAATCAAGGAACAGCTTGAAGCAATTGAAGACAAAGTTGAATAAGGAGAAATTGTAATGACTACCTTGAATGGTCTCCCACGATCATCGGACTCATTCATTCAAAGAATATGAGCCAGGAAGACGCTAATCACATTCAACAGATTATGGGAAGAATGCACCCAAGGAGAAGCTCAACTAGTAGTAAGAGAAGATAAGATGGGAGCTAATGATGACCAAGCTCTAACTGCTCATACAAAGAGAAATCATAACAAGAGGGAGGACCATCATCACAAGAGGTCCAAAATACCCAATAAGAATCATGGACCTAGAAGAGATCTCTCTAATATCAGATGTTTCACATGTGATGAGAAAGGACATTATTCAAGAAATTGTCCCAGGAATCAAGGATCCTCTAGAAGAACCAAAAAGAAGATGCATCATGCTCACACGTTGAAGATGATGAACCGGCAAGGAAAAGAACCATAGAAGAAAGGGATGATTCTTCAAGTGATGAAGAATATGTTTTAATCTCAGCACTCACAGGTACCATCACCCATGGAAGCAATGATTGGCTTGTAGATAGTGGAGCATCCAAACACATGACGGGATACAAAGAATCTTTCATCAACTTATCAGAACATGAGTCACCCCACAAGGTGAAACTTGGGGATGATTATAATATCCCATCAAAGGAAGTGGAAAAGCTTCCTACAAGTTAGATTCCAGCAAATCATTAAAGATGAAAGATGTTCTCTATGTACCAGGTTTGAAGAAAAATCTTCTCTCCATCTCAGCATTAGATGTTAAAGGAATGCGGGTTGCATTTGTTGATGGCCATGTTCTAATGTGGCCAAAAGGAAAGACAATAAATGATGCAACAATAATTGGAGAGCAAGAGGGAGGCTTGTACAAGTTGAAAGGTCAACCAGAACAAGCTTTGGTCCATGACTCCATGGAACCAAGCGAACTATGGCACAAGAGGCTTTCACATGTGCACTATAGAGCACTACCAATTGCAAGCAAAGCAGTTTCAGGTCTTCCAGAAATTCAAACAAAGCATGAAGGCATCTGCAAGGGATGTGCACAAGGTAAGAATGTGAAGAAGACATTTCCTAGCAGTGAAAGCAAGGCGAAAGGAATCTTGGAGATAGTCCACTCAGATGTGTTTGGCCCCATGTCTTCCAGCTCATTAATCGGGTATGTATATTGTGTTTATTTCATAGATGACTTTTCTCGTAAGACATAGATATATTTCTTGAAAGGAAAATATGAAGTGTTTAGCAAATTCAAGGAATTAAAAGCCTTCGTTGAAAATCAAACTGAAAGGAATATCAAGACTTTACGATTAGAAAATGACGAGAAATTCACCTCATAAGAATTCAAGGATCTCTGCAGGGAATCCGGGATTAAGAGGGAGTTAAGCACTCCTTACAATCCTCAACAAAATGGTGTTGTAGAACGTAAGAATAGAACAATAATGGAAGCAGCAAAGGCGATGCTACATGATCAAGATCATCTGATGCACTTATGGGCAGAAGCAGCAAGAACAACCGTGTATGTACATAACTGTACACCTCACTATGTATTAAACAACAAGACTCCCGAAGAAGCTTTCTCAGGAGAGAAACCAGAAGTCAACCATCTCAGAATATTTGGTTGCTCTGTGTACATACACATCCCGAAGGAAAAAAGAACAAAACTAGATCCTTCAGGAAAGAAGGGAATATTCGTGGGATACAGTGACACATCAAAAGCTTATCGAATATACTTCCCAAGATTCAAGAAGATTGAGATTAACAGAGACATAACTTTTGATGAAGACTCAACAAACAACAAATCAAGACAATTACCTATGAAGAAAGTGAAGAACCTGAAGTTTCCAGAACCAGAGACATAGTTATGGAAGAGACAATCCAAGAAGATCACCAAGACCATGACATGACAGAACCACAAGAACCTATAGATCCACCTCGTGAGAAGAACTCCCACAAGAGAAGACCAACATGGGCACGTGAAACAATACAAGATGCAGAGAAGTATGGTGCTCCAGATGGGATACACAGAGAAAGCAAGAGACCCAGACCATACTCCAGTTATGTGGCCCTACTATGTGACATCATTGATAAAGAACCTTCCAACTATGAGGAAGCATCAAAAAAGAAGGAATGGAAGGATGCCATGAGCGAGGAGTACCAGTCGATTATGAAGAATGATGTCTAGGAGATAGTTCCAAAACCAGTAGGGAAGTCTGTTGTGACTTCGAAATGGATCTACAAGATCAAGCATGCTACAGATGGTAGCATCAAAAAACACAAGGCATATTTGTGGCACGTGGCTTCTCCCATAAATAAGGCATAAACTACGAGGAGACATTTGCACCTGTAGCAAGATACACTTTCATCATATCTATACTTGCCTTGGCCGCAATAATGAAATGGAAGGTACACTAAATGGATGTCAAGACAACATTCTCGAATGCTGTAGTCGAAGTAGTGTATGTGGAGCAACCACTGGGATTCGAGATACATGACAGACAAACTCATGTGTGCAAGCTAAAGAAAGCCTTGTATGGTTTGAAGCAAGCACCCAGGACATAGTACGACAGGATGGATAGCTTTATGATCAGCTTAGAATTTACCAAGAGTAAAGCAGATTCCAACCTCTACTTCAAGGTTGAGGGCAGAAGACCAGTGATATTACTACTATATGTAGATGACATGTTTGTAATAGGGGAGGATGAGTTCATTGTAGATACAAAGAGAAGGCTTGTCGTAGAGTTCAAGATGAAGGACCTGGGAATGATGCACTACTTCTTAGGTATGGAGGTGTGGCAAAGTGCGGATGGGATTTTCCTTGGTCAAGGAAAGTATGTAGTGGAGATTTTGAAGAGGTTCAGAATGATGGACTGCAAGGCAATGGCCACACCAATGGCATCGAACTTGAAGCTACTGTGTGACGCTTCTTAAGAGACAGTTGATGCCACGATGTACAGGCAGATGATTGGTTTGTTAATGTCTCAACGAACACGAGACCAGACATATGTTTTGCTGTGAACACCCTGAGCCAGTTACTGACAGATCCAAGGCATGTTCACTTGACGCCTGCAAAACATATATTGAGGTACCTGAAGGGTACAATTGAGTATGGACTCAAATATGCGACGAATCAAAAGATTAACCTGCACGGTTATGTTGATTCGGATTGGGCAGGCATTGCCATAGACAGGAAGAGCACTTCACGATGCTGCTTCAGTTTGGGATCCGGTATGATCTCTTGGTTTAGCAAGAAGTAGTCATGTGTGGCACTGAGTACAATCGAAGTAGAGTATGTTGCAGCTTGTTCGACTAGTTGTGAGGCAATATGGATTCAGAAGCTACTGTCAGATTTGTTTGATCTCATGCTAGAGGCGACTTGTATCTTTTGTGACAACCAAAGTTGTGTGAAATTGTATGAGAACCCGGTGTTCCATGACAAGTCGAAGCATATCAAGATCAAGTACCACTATATCCGGGATATAGTGTAGAGAGGAGCAGTGAAGCTCTAGTATGTGGCGACAGACAAGCAGATAGCCGATGTGTTGACCAAGCCGTTAGCAAGAGTGAAGTTCGAGTACTTTAGAGAGAAGCTTGGTGTTATCCAGATCGAGGCTGCTTGAAAGAGGGAGTGATGTGACCGGAAGACACAGGTGCACCAAGGATGTATCTTACATGGTGGAAGACGCAAGTGGTCCGCAAGGACTTAATGCATCTGGGATGCTCCTAGGCTGTATCCACATGTTTGAAGATGCTGGTAGGTCCACGGGTCATAAAGCACCTGGGATGCACCTGGGTTGTATCTTACATGGTGGAAGACGCAGGTGGTCTGAAAGGACGTAATGCATCTGGGATGCTCCTGGGCTGTATCCACATGTTTGAAGACGCAGGTTGACCGATTGAGTTGTAATACATATGGGTTGTATCCACATGGTGGAAGACGCAGATGTCCCTGGGCTGTATCCACTGGGTAGAAGGCGCGGGTTGACTGAGAGAGAGAGAGAGACGTAATACATTTGGGTTGTATCCACTGGGTGGAAGACGCAAATGTCCCTAGGTTGTATCCACTAGGTGGAAGACGTAGGTTGTCTATTGGACATGATATATGCACCTAGGCTGCTCTCTGCATGGGATGATGAGATATCTGAATACAATGAGATGATAATAGAAGACGCGGGTTATTGATGTGGCAATGTAATATGTGGTCCTAGGTTGTACCTACTTGATGGCTTGCTCGTAGAGATGATGAAGACCTAGATGAGAGCTAGGCCTATATCCAGCATGAAAAAGGGTTGGCTCTGTAGAACTTCTTATGACGGATAGATTTGAGAGATGTCACTAATCAATGATCAACGAGATGAGGATTGTTGCAACAACGATGATGATGATCCAATGATGATGATGATGTTGTCTCGAGTTTGTGTCCAGTTGCGATGATGACTGTGTCGAGAGAATACCTTCCTAGTTAAGAGGGAGTGTTGTTGTAAATGTAACTTCAGAAGATATTCTTTTGTATATTATTATTGTATTTTTATTGTTCCTTCGACGGAGATGTTTTTCCTCCATTCGGGGATGTCATTATTGTATTTGGTCATGCAAGAATATCGAGGTAAAACCTCCATTGTAAGTCGGGGCAATAATTCCCCAAAGGTCAAATGTAAAATGTATTTTTTGAGTCTCCCTAGGACATGTCAGCCCAGTCAGTTAGGCAAGTCGGACCCATTGAGAAATTAGGTCACTCACACTAAAAGTATAAATAGAGAGGCTCACTCTCTCATTTGCGCAGCACAGTCATTTAAGCAAGTTCGCACCAAGTGAGAGAGAATACAAGTTCGATAGAGGAGAAAGAGAGAAGCTGCAAAAGACATCTTATATTTGGGTTTTCTATCTTGCTTGATATTGTACTAGTGACAAATCTATTTCTGAGGAAGTTGCAGGGTTTTCTCCTTTATGGTTTCCCATAGGAAATTTCTTGTGTCTTTTGTGTTTTGTTGTGCTTGTCTATCTTTTAGTTTAAAGATCTAACTAAATTGAATTAAAGTGCAAACTCTATTAGGGAGGCCTCAAAGTTGAAAGAGTTTTTGGCATTCATTTCAAATGCTACAGGGATGGTGTTTAATGAACAGAAGTCCTCTATGTCATATTTGAATCTGGAGGAGGGACAGATGGACTGGTTCAATAATCTTTTTACCTTCCCCTCCGTTGATATGCAGGTTGGGATAAAGTACTTAGGTTTTATACTTAAGCCAAATGATTACAATCGCAGAGATTGGGGTTGGATCATTGGGAAAGTTGAGAAAAGTCTCTCTCTTTGGTGTAATAAGTGACTTTCCAGGGTTGGAAGGTTGGTGTTGATGAAGGTTGTCTTGGAGGCCATACCAGTTTACTAGTTTTCATTATCTTTCATTCCCAAAGGTGTCTTTGATCATATTAGAAAAATCAGTTTTATTTTTTTGTGGAAAGGTGGAAATGATCATAAGTCTTTTCACTTGGTAGCCTAGAGGGGGATTGCTATAGCAAAGGAGTTTGGAGGTTCGGGATTGAAGAACCTACACGTTTTTCACAGGCTTTTGCTATAAAGAATGTTTGGAGGATTTTGAAAGGAAATGGATCGTGGATCATAGTTGTAAAGAAAAAATACATCCATCCAATGAATACTATAGAGTGGTTTAGAACCAGGGAAAAAAAATATTCTAATGTCTCTGTAATATGGAAAGCAATCCTATTGTCATTTGATCTCATTGGAGAGTGGCTTGCATGTAATATAGGGACAAGTGAAAAAGTCAAGATGGAATGGATCCATGGGTTAGTTGTGGGGGAAACTGTAGACTCCCAAAGGCTATGGTCCAAGAGCTAAGGGATCAAGGATACATGTATCTAGCTCAAATACGAGATCATAGATTCAGTACTATTCATAGACAAACCTGGCTAATTGGTGAACACTTCCGATTTATGGATGCACATGGATGCACAATTTGCTCAGTGGAATGGCTACATAAACACTCTTCTGAACAACAATGCCATACTATATGACAAGGAGGATGAACTCATGGACAAAGAATCCTACAGGTTGAAACTACTTCCCAAAGTTGGGATATAAAGTGTTGAGAGAAGAGGAATATCACCATGAGACAATTTGGTGGTACACATCTTTATGGAAGTTTCAATGCCCTTAAAAAACAAGTTATTCTTATGGGGCCTTGAACAAAAAAATTCCCACATGGGATCATCTCCAGTGTAAATTTCGGTTTAGGCCTAGCAGATGCCCTTTGTGAAAATCTAGTCCGGAGAATGTGGATCATTTTTTCATCAGGTGCTCTTATATGGTACATTTTTTTGAACATGCTTCTTTGATCTTAGGCATGCAATTTATATGGACTGGAAATGACATTGAAGAAGCTCGTTTGACTTGGACTCAAAATTTAGCTTACAAAATGTTTTTGGCACTACCTATCATTCTAATCTAGGGGGTCTAGTTGGCCCGAAACAGTGCAACATTTGAAGATGCTCACAGCCCACCTTATGTTTTTGCAATAAAGGGTGCTTTCATCCTCATAAATTTCTCACATGTGGCTGATGACAACAATCATAGGACTATTCATGCATAAATTACAGAAAAATCTGGAGCATGGGCCTATTTCGATGGGGCCTCATGGGGTACGCCAGAAATTGGGGGAGCTAGAGGGGTTCTCTTCATGGATGAATCCCATTGGACAAAATTCGATGTTGGCCTTGGACCAAGTACAAACAATATGGCTGAATTGACAACTCTAAAAATTCTTCTGGCACTTGCAAAATAAAAAAGGGTTCAAAAGTTACAAGTTATGGGTGATTCTCAACTGGTGGTTGATTGGCTCAAACATAGAAGACTCCCCAAGAGTATATATCTTAGACCTTTCTATGAAGAAGTTAAACTACTTCTCGGTACTTTTCAACAAGTCACTTTTCAACATATCTATAGAGAGAGGAACTCAGAGGTGGATAGGCTCTCGAGAGATGGACTTCACATAAGTTTTGGCCTCTGACATAGGTGGGAATTTTTAGGTGACCAAATTGTGAAACATGATCCAAGACCCTTCCTAGGTATACAATAGAACTTGCTCTTTCAAACAGTTTTCTTCCTGCCAAGAAGGTTTTCCTACTACCATGTTTAGACAAAGTTGTATGTTATAGGATGCAAAATTTCTGTATGAGTTTATATGGATGAACAACCAGAGGTAGATGAAGACATATTTCTGATTTTTGCCTTTAGATGCAAATACTTGTTATTTGGAAAACCTTGGAAATTTTTTTCTACTTTTGCAGATGTAATAGTCTACTATGGAAATACTATGAACATGTGATCTATCATGTAAAGCAAGGCCTATGGGCCTCGGTAAATGTGATTTTATAAATATGAAATTACGATTTTTTTCCAAGGAACAAAAAAAAGCTAGCATGAAAAGAAAAACTTTCCATTTTATTTTATTGTTATTATTATTCAATTAACTCTTTTATTTTAGTTATGTTTTCCCCTAAAATCTAGAAGGTGTGGTTGATGGCCCATAAATGAGGGTGGTCGAAGAGACTTGGGAAAGGTGTATGGAAATTTGATAAATAGAGAGGATGAAGAGGAGATGGGGGGAGAGCTTATGGAGAGGTTGGGGCTTGTTGAGAAATGGAATAATTCTTGGAAGAACTATTTTCATGGGACAATATTCTTAGAGATATTGTGCATTATTGTTCTTAGAGTCACAAGCACGGAGGGCAAAGAATCCAAAAGGTTTTTTGGATCTAGGAAGTCAGATAGGCTCCTATTTGGTAGGGAGGTTTAATTCCATTCTGGGCATCAAATGAGGGTGAAGATAGAAGCTTGTTGTTTGTTGAAATACTATTACATTCTTAGACAAATTTGGAATTTAAACAAGTACTTTTCAATGAGTTATTGCTTAAATTCATGTTATACTTGATTATTTGTTATTGTCATGGTATACTTGATTATTTGTTATTCACGTTTCTAATATTAGTTAGTGTAGTTATGGTATTTAATTAAGGAAATGAGGTTGACAGGTCTTACATCTTAGGAACATTTGTTGTATATATATATAGCTCATGTATATGTGATGTTAAGAGTAAATTAGTTGTTGGTTTAAGAGCAATTAGTTAGTATAGATACTAGAGTCTTCCAATAGAACTCTACTACTGTGTTTGTGCTTTGTGTATAAATGGATGTATCTATGAATAGAATGTGGAATTTTTTTATGTGCAACACTTTAGTTTCTATTGCTACAATCAATTATTTGAACATGATATTAGTGTTGGACTAGGTGTGACTCCCTCACAAGAGTGTCGGAGAAGAATGGAGTGTGTGAATCGTTAGCAATTGTACAATACACTAGAGGACAGGGTAGAGTATGTTATAGAGTTGATTACCATCTGTAGTTGGCATGTAGAAATAAATTTGTCTATTGTTGCAATAAATTGTGTGCAAAAAGTACATTGTAGAGTGGTGGCTTGTTGGACTTTGGACATATGGTTAGTCTAGTTGTTGCGGTGTTAGTAGAAGGAAGAAAGTTGATGTATGTGTGTAGATCACTAAAAGAGTTGCGCAACTTGTCTCTTCCCTTTCATTGAGTGGAATCATTTGTGAGAGTCGTCGAAAGGAAAAGTTTACCATCTACTGACATAGAGCTTGTGAATAAGTGTGGGGGAAGAGTTACATAAAAGAAGAAGAGTTGTGTAATAGAGGAAAGGAAAGAGAAAACGAACCATTTTAGCTAGTCATTCACAACCTCATTTGCATGGGAGAACTTGTGGAAGAACCTTTATTTCCATGATACAGAATGGGAATGATATTAGTTTCTTCTCATCAAATAGAATTTTGAATTATTGCAAGCATGTTAGAACTAGGTATGGTTATGAAAGAAATGACAAAGACGATGACGGTGATTCCTTATTCTAAAGAAGATGAATCTCGCGGGCCACACTAGGGATTCTTAGGTTTAACTCAATATGGATTGTTATCCAATAATTTAAGAGATCCTAAATTTGGGAATTTGGGAATATAAATTTGGAACTCAAGAATTGTACCTTTACGAGGGGACAAGAAAATTTGATGGAGTTTGATGCATGCATATTTTGGAACAACGAAAGAAGTTGACAAAGGTGAAGACTTCAATTTATGTTTTGGTTAACAGACAAGGGATGTTGGACCTATGCACTCCAATACAAATAAATGTAAGTCTATATTTAGGAAATTTTGTTGTGTTTGTTTAGAGTATATTAGGAGTATATTTAAGAGCAATTATAGGGTAGTTTGTAAGTGTAGAGATTTGGGTATGGATGTATCTATGAATAGAATATAGAAATGTTTGTGTGCAAGTACCTAATCTTGTATTTCTACTTCTAGTTGTCTGAACACAAATATGCTTTGAATTTAATTAAGAAATCCATATGATTGATTGCCAAATTATTTCTACACAATTTCCAAAATTTTGAAATTAACTCTTTTATTTTTGTTCTAGTGAAAAGGTGAACAACACTTCATGTAAGATGCTAGTTGTAAGTGTTCTCCTTCTTACTATCAATAGACCCAACATTGCATGTCAAACCCTCAAGTTGAACATTGCAAAGTTGCAAAAGAATTATGTTATATAAGGAAACTTACACATTTGGTATTTAATATATTTACCAATGGGGAGTTCTTAATTGTTGAGTTTATTCTCTAGTTTTTAAACTAAGAATTATGTTGGTCGGAAATCTACTTTTGATGTGTTCCATATTGATGTAGGTGCCATTTTGTAAGTGAAAAGTAGCATGTTATCATTGCGTCGCCCTCTATTGAATTTGAATATAAAGATGTTCCCCTTCCAGTGTAGGAAATTTATGGATTACGAGGATACTTGAAGCACTACATTTTTTTAACGCAACAAATTATTGGTCAGTGTTATCAAAAAGCCAAAAAAAATAATACATCATCATAGAGCCAAACATATTGAAGAAAATAATATATTGTCTATGGTCAAGTAGTTGATATCTTCACCAAAGCACATAGCGAGCCCAAGTTTGTAAAACTAAGAAGCATGATGCAAAAATAGAAATCACCATTAATGGTAAATGTAGATATGATGTCAAACATTTTTTTCTTCTCTCTTAGATGTATACCTTAATGTGAACCATCTACTATCTGTTGTTGTATTCTTTAATGGAATCTTTTGTTCACTCTCTATCTCTCTCTCTCCACACTCTCTATGTACTCTCTTATCCAATACCTCTTGATTGGAATGATCTCTCATATTGTTTTTGTAAATACATGAAGAGTAGGCATGTGTTTTGGCTCCACAAGTGCATGTGGGAATGTCTTGTGATTTAAGACCCTTAATGGCATCTGAATTCATTTGCAAAGGATGAATGGTTTAACGCTTGATAGGTTTGTGACTTGGTTTGTAAATTATGAATGTTTTGACCCTCATCGAGTGTGGAATAAGTGTGCAAAGGACAAGTGTTTAGACCCTCAACAAGGATGTGACTTGGTCTACAAAATTAGAAGAGTTTTAAGATCCTCAATGTGCATCCCAAAGGGCAAATGTGTTGGTCACAAGTAGAATGTGATTTGAGCTAGCTAGCAATATCCTCCATAAGCATTGTAGTGTTGGGATATAATGTATATTGTAACTAGGGAGTAATCATAAAGATTAAAAGACCACATTAAGTAAAATGAAGTAACAAGACTCAAAATTAATTCAAGTAAAGATCGAAGATCAAACTTAATAACACATTAAGTAGAAATCAAGGACTAAAATATTAAAAAGAGACTAGTGAAAATCAAAACCAATATTAAAAGATACTTTAGAGAAGATCAACATCCACAATTAAATTTGGATCTAAATTTAATTTGATCAAAGTTGATTATGTGCAAGAAATATATATTATGTGCAAGAGGCCTAATACCCGAGGAAGGGTATTAAAGTATGTGCTTTAGTACCATTTGAAGATTATTGAATATTTTTATATTTAGTTTAATACCTTTGAAGGTTCCCACTCTGCATCTATTTTCCCATGTGGATGCTCATTATAATATTTTTCAATTTTTATTTTTTTTCTTATTTACAAGTAATGGTTCATTCTTATTATCTCATATAACATTATGCATGTAAATGTGATTTTTTTTTACAATTATTTTATCAAGGATGTAAGATTTAGAGTTTGTTGCACCTTTTAGGGGAAACAATCACTAAGAGCAAGAGTGTTCCAAACGTGGGTGATTTGCCACTTATTCAAAGAGGAAAATCCACTCATATTTACATTTTTACATTTTTAGATAGCTACTTTGTGCTCTATGAATATCCAAGTTGTATTTATTAAATTTTTGACATGAAAAACAGGTCACGCAATTGTTTAATGTAAGGACCTGGGTAGCAAATTCAAAACCCTACTTAAATTTTAGAGTTAATTACAACAATTTTAAGAAGAAACTAGTGCATCTAGTGTATATCATCAATCTAGCAATATCAGATCATTAGCATAGATTGAAACTATAAACTCTACTTACCTCATTGATGACCAGCTTTGCATGCAGCCCTTGTCCTGCTTGAGCTACCAACCCTTCTGTCTGCAACAATAGTTGAGGGGACAACTCTCGACCCAACCAACCCCCAACCAAAGGCTGAGACTATGTTAGGCTAGGTAATCCCTTAACTCCTTTCACTATTTCTCAATCAATTTGAGTTCAACCCTCTCCTCCTCCATATACCCCCTCTTAATAGACACACTCACAAGCCAAAATCAGCACAAGAAGCAAGAAACTCCAAAATTCATCAACAAGACTAGCGACCCCTCTTGGTCTTTGCCCCTTTTTATTACTTAATTTCTATATTTTATTATGTTTCTTACTTTTTGCATGCATGGCACACTTGTCACTCATGCACCTAATTTAAGTTATAATGCACATTTCCTTTTTAATTTGTTTATATATACCATTACCATGTACCATACATAATGTCTAATGAAAGAAGGTGTATGGTAAATAATTGTCATTCTTAATCAAGTATACAAGGAAAGTCAGTCCAATCTTTATGATTCAAACCAACTACATACACTATTTTAACCCTCTTTCATTTCATGATTCTATGGTTATCGTTCTTATTGCAAGTGTACAAGGACAGTAAGTCCAATCTTTATGACTCAAAAAAGTGAAGCTTAAAATTGCCACTTCAATGATTAATAATGATCTCTACTACCACAACAAAATTCTAACTTATCACCTTCTACAACAGTTTTCCTTGGTTTCACCTAAATGTTGTGATTTAAATCAATTGAAAATAATTAATAATGATCTCTACTACCACAACAAAATTCTAACTTATCACCTTCTACAACAGTTTTCCTTGGTTTCACCTAAATGTTGTGATTTAAATCAATTGAAAAGGCAATACATGTGCTTATGTCAATGTTTTCACCAACAATTATGTTGAAGAGTGCACCCTGATTTATGTTGAATGTTATGGACATGCCACAAATAACATCACTTTTTATGTAGTAAAGTAAGTCATCATTTGCACACCTTCATTAGAAAACCTACACCACAACCTAAATAATTTATCAATAATCAATGCAAAGTTTGGCTCAAAACTCTACTTAAAATAATTCCTCAATACGCAATGCAAAACTTGGCTCAAAACTATGTAAAACCAATAATCATGTAAAGTAAAATTCAAACTCAAACCTTGATACAAATTTGATACTCAAAACTTTGACAAAAATCTAGACTTTGAACTTCACTTTTGTAAATGAAAAATCCAATGTAAAATGCAATTCAAAAATTGAGAAAAACAAAAAAGGCCCATGTGCAAGCTTAAAATACACACACCTGTTTTCACTTATTTTGAAGCTTACCATATATGCCTGCTTATGAATTTGTAAAGCTTTAAAAAATATGTTGCATAAATAAATATTGAACAAACCCTCTTGACTTAAGGGTCAAATAAAGCAAAGACTCAATATTAAAAGCTAACACTAAACGCAACTCGAAACTTGTAAACTCAGTAAAAACTCAAAAAACTTTAATGCAAATCAAACTTGAATTAAAACTCGAGACTTTAATGTGGCTCAGAGGGCCCAAGACTCAATATTCAACACTCAACACTAAACACAACTCGAAACTTGTAAACTCGGTAAAAACTCGACAAATTTTAACGCAAATCAAGCTTGAATTAAAACTCGAAACTTTAATGTGGCTCAAATCTCCACCCAAATTCTTACTCAAAACTCATAAAAGTTGATAAAATAATTAACAAATCAACACAAACATTTCCTTTGACTAGGCATCATTGCATAGAAAAATATGTTTTCAATGCAAAATACAACGATAACTATGCAAAACTCAACAAATTAACACAGCTCAAAATCGTAAAACTCAGAAAAACTCAACCAATTTTAATGGAAATCAAACTCGATTTATAACTCGAAACTTTAATGTGGCCCAAATCTCCACACAATTCCCACTCAAAACTCATAAAAGTTGTTCAAATAATTCAAAATCGATACAAAAATTTCTTTGATCTAGGCTTGCATAGAAAAATATGTTTTCAATACAAATACAAAGATAATTATGCAAAACTCAACAGTGAATACAACTGGAAACTCCGAAAACTCAGTAAAAACTCGACAAATTTATTATAACTTGAAACTTTAATGTGGCTCAAATCTCCACACAAAGTCCTACTCAAAAGCTCATAAAAGTTGTTGAAATAATTCAGAAATTGACGCAAACATTTCCTTTGACTGGGTATCATTGCATAGAAAAAATGTTTTCAATGCAAAATACAACGCTAATTATGACACGAACTACAGGATCAAAACAATATATAACGTGTCAACTTCGTAATGATCAGAAGAATTATAAGAATTGTCTACGGTCACTATCTCATCATAAAATGTAACTGAGTCACGCAAACTTAAACCTTAGTGGCCCTTACACCCTGTGCTGAAAATTAATAATTATGACACTAAATGGTTATTATGGCTATTTTTATGTAAGCTTGTGCATTTTATTTATCACGCATTTTATTTCAATGTTTTAGAAATAGGTCGGCTCTATAATTTTTTAATAGTTGTACATTTTTCTTATTTTAAAAGGAAAAAGCAATAAATTCCAGCAATGATACTCACTAAATTATGTATGTGAAAATTGTATATTTAAGTTGAATATATATTTAACGATCCGGTTACAAGTTGAAAATGTGTAAATTCATCCATATATGGTAGGGTAGTGAAGATAGTAATTAGTAAAGGTGTGGCTTATACATTCTTGGCGACAACAGCATACTATAATCATAAATGCTCCACTTAATGCTTTTCAAAATGACTTTTTTTGCACTTTACAAATTCATTGATACTTACGAAGTTTGCACAAGCATAGTGTGAAGATAAAATATACATTTTACACACTTCGTTTATAGCTACGAGAACAACATACTACAGTTATAAATGCTTCACTTTATGCTTTTCAAGTTATGACTTGATTTTTTGCAGTTTACAAATTCATTGATACTAAAAATGATACAAATTAAATTGATTACCAGATGAAATTTGCACCAACAATGTGTAAAGATAACATATACATTTTCCACACTTCGTGTATGGCAACAAATTTCATCTGGTCGAGGATATTTTTCTACAGTCAATATGACTTATATCATCGACAAATAATCATGTATGAACGAAAATGGAAAAGTTGACCTCATCTGTTGACTGCAAACTGAATTAGAAACTATAAAAGCTTCAGCATTGCCCAACTTGACCTCCATCTACTAGCAAACTTCATCTTTGACTTGGCATGAGATTCAGGATTGCGATCATAATCCCTTCAGTTTTTTGGTATCTGCAATTGTGAGACAAATCCATAACTTTCAGCTTTAAAATTGCTTTAGCTTAGAAAGAAAATTCTTAAATGCGAACCACATGGATAGACCTACAATGTAAGCAATTCCACTGCTACATGGTTCATCATGTCTGGAGAGTGCGCAATGCTTTCTTTGCATACAGTGTGATGCAAATTGTGGTACCAACAGCCATGCAAAATCCCAGAGTATTATATACATTCTGCAATGTCGTTAAATGATGATAGTCATGTTTCATGTCTGCCAATTCTCGTAGGAGACGGCCACTGCAATACCAGAAAATGGTAAATATTGTTAAACATGTGAATTACACACACACACAAACCATTTAATGTTTCAGTGCAATGTTCTCATGTCCACAACTGAAATAACTTCAAACATGCCACTTTCTTTCCAAACTAGTCGTGTCCTCAATTCAGAAATGTTGCATTGTGCAATAAGGACGACTGATCATTAAAATAACCCAAAGATGCACAGAGCGGCAGGAGAAACATTTTTAATATTAGCTAAATGGATGACATTGAATTAATAGAATTGACTAGTATCAATGCAGCAAGGTCAAGTGCAGCATTTCCATTCTTACGGTGGTTGAACTGTCACTAAGGCATTATAAACCATATCAAGACCAGACTGGTTATGACCAGACTGGTAATAACCATAGTAACATAATTTGAGTACGAATATGATTCGATACGGAAAAAATAGTAAAATACATAATGAAAAAACCTAGTACAGATAAAATACGAAGTAGTCTGCTTATATATAATAATTTTAATTAAATATTCACAAATATACCATAAATGTACTTAGACATTTATATGGTGTGAAAAAATGTACGTAGAAGTTTATATAATAAAATTAAACATATATTTAAAAAACAAAAAAATATAAAATCTCAACAACCTAGACCTTTTGAGTGTGAGAGACAACAACTAGTTATTAACAATTAATTTAATAAGAAAGTATGAAATGGAATGGTATTTTTATAGTGTTTAAATAATTAAAGTTTGTTTTTTTTTTAAATTGGTTTTCAAAATTTAATTATCTAAGAATCCGTATTCGTATTACACTAAACCAAATATTCGACGAATTCGAATTTGTTCCGAGTTTCCGTACACGAACTACCAATACGGATGAATTATGCTACTATGGTAATAACCAATGGATATCAAATATTTATGCATGTCCATTACAGGAATAACAACCTAAGAGAGTTTCCATCGTGTTTGAACTGAAACATCTTCTTGAGACAAAGCCAGCAATTTTTTAATTCTTCTCGATGCATGTGAAGGTAACTAAAGTAAGATGTGCTGTACCACACGTTATGGACCAGGATCTCATCATCTTATAATCTACCCCGTTAGGTGGGGAGTGTGGGGGGTGCAACTAATGTTGCAATGAAATCATAGTCACCAACTTTAGGCAATCCAGGGAATGCTCAAATATTAGGGTCCTGAACATACAACACATACACATACATAACAATTAACAAGGCATCAATGAAGAAGGAAGTACTTGGGGAAGCCTATTCCAACAAGTTAATAGAAGAGTCCGAGAATTACAGAAATATTTTGAAAGCTCCTTACTAAAAAGCTAATTTGGAAATTCCCACCTCTGATGTATCATCCTCATCATATATATATATACGATACTGTTCCATGGAGTCTAATACAGGAAGAGAGATAACACATGTCAACACCTGACTGGCAGTAACCAATGGATATCAGATAGATGTGCATGCACATTCAAGGAATAACAACCTAAGAGTGTTTCCATCATGTTTGATCTGAAACATTTCTTAGACAAAACCATGGATGATTTTATTCACCATTGCATGCGAAGATAACTTACAGTGAGATGTGTTAATACCACACAGATTATGGCCCGGGATCTCTCGTCTGGTAATCTACCCTGTTAATGGGTGGGTGCAATTAATGTTGGAATGAGTCAGTGTTACCAACAGCAATTAAAATGACCTATGAACGTTAAAAAGACCTGTTGCCAGCCCATCTGTATGCACAAAATGAGGGTCCTGAAAAGTCAATCCATCCAAATAAGTAACAAGGCATCAATGAAAAGGAAATACTAGGGGAAGTATCTTCCAAGTTAAAAGGACTACAGAACAAATTTTCAAGGATCCTTATAAATAGTCAAGTTGGACTTTACCCGGATGTGTCATCATCATATACCATACAAACGTCGATACCGTTCCAAGGAAATGTAATACAGGAAGAGAGAAAATCTTTGTTAACTGATATAAATAACATGTGTGACTGCCGTGTTTTATGAACCTTCGCCAGAGTTAAGAGGCATGGAAACAATTGCACAACCAACTATCTTTCATACTAGATGGGTAGCTTGTAAAGGTTTCTATAATTTAAATTGTTAGATATTGTCATTGGGATCAGATAATAAAAACCATTAAAATTGAGTCACCTCAACATACTCCTTTTAAGGTTGCAATCTGTGCACAATATTGTTGGTTTAAATAAAGTCACCAATCTATGTACAATACAGAAGAACGCAGTCAATACAAAACCTTAGAAAACATAGAAATCTACATATCGTTTGGTAAAATATCTAACATGGCATAACATATACAAATTGATAGCACAATCAGAAGGTTCAACAATTCAAAGAATCAAAACCAAACATATTGCATTTTAATGTTAGTTATAACTTATAGTACAATTCAAAACAGGATTACGGGCCAAGGTATATTGAGTCTTGACTAATGTATTCAGCATTTATAAATCATCCTCTAAACTATCAAGATACATCCTCAATAAAAAATTTCACCATTCAATGCTTCGAAGTTCAAGGCTCGTCTTTCTAAGAGCTAATCTACCTTTTGTTCTATTTTAACAAAGTTGACCACCAACAGACAGAGGGTGTCGAGCACCAAACGTAATTAGGACAACAATTTAAGAGATTAATTAATTGAAGGGAAAATACAGCAAATCCATAGAAATGGACTCCAAGGGTGTGTTGGATTTGGCAAGGTTAAGTACTTGCCTACTTTGATTTGCAAGCTTGGCAATGCAGAAAGCAAGGCAGAATTTTTTACACTTCTCTACATCATATTTCATGTTAGTCTGGTAGAAATCTTTTGCAATGTTGCCAAGTTTTTCCAAGGTCAAAATGGCCTACAACTTGGAGTAATGCACTCCCCATATCAACTTTCGGCATGGTTAACCATCTAGAACATTCAAGTGACCTAGGAAAAACATGAATGATGAAGCCCTTTTGTAGGTGGTTGTTTGGCATTGCGCTGCAAGTTAGCACCCCCCCCTCCCCACCCCAATCCCAATGCTTCGCTCCCAAAGGGGGCAAGAAGCGTGTTTATTGATCGCTCCCTTCTAGGAGCAATTTTTGGGAGTGTGCTCCCTATAAAAAAATCCCTCCCTGCCAAAACAAGGAGCAACTCAGGAGTGTTGAGAGAGCAATCCGAGAGAGATGAGGGAGCGTCGCTCCCTCAACACACTTGGATCTCTCTCTTAGTACTCCTAAGTCATTCCCAAGACCAAAAAAATCACTCCCTTGGCACTCCTCGTTAGCTCCTGCAAGCTTGCGTTCGGCGCCTTGAAATTCGAAATTCGCCAAATTTCAACCAAATTCAAACTTGAACTCGAACTTGAAATTGAATTTCAAAGTCGAACTTCAATCCAAACTTGAAGTAGAATTCGAACTTCAAGGTGAATTTCAAGATGAATTTAATCGAATATATTCGATAAGATTTTTAAAAGGTAAAAATAAAATAAAAAAGACAAAAAACCTAACCTAAATTCCGAAATTTTTAACAAGATATCATCATTTTGACATATTTATATATGTTAAATGTTGGCATGCATTTTTCATTTTATCATATATGTTTAATGAGTACCTAGAATTTTATTACACACACACACACACATATATATATAGATAGATAGATGGTCTCTCAAACTTAATGTCGAATTTTATCACCAAATTTTTCATTGACAAATTTTTGTCAAACTTCAAGGTGGTTGAATTCAACCACGGAGTCGAACCAGGTGACTTAGCCCATGGGTTAGGTGTTTTTTTCCTCTCTTGGTTTTCGGAACTAAAACAAGTTTCCAATCATTTGTTTAGGCATGGTTAGGGTTTCTTTAATGAATTAAAACACTCACTCACTCCATTTGCTTACATTCTATTTCCCATTTTACTCGTTTCACTCCCATTTGCTTGGGTTTTGAGTGGTTTGTTCGCTAGTTTTTGATGAGCAAATTTGTGAGAGCTTGGAAGGGAAATCGAATAATGTAGTTTGCAAGACCTTGGAAGGAAGATTGAAGGATTCCATAGTTACATTCAGCCACCATTCGATAAATCATGAGTAGACTCTAAAGCCCACTCGTTGTTGTTTTTTTTTTAAATTCCCACCATATTGAATCTTGAATGTTCTCTTCCCATATTCTTTCCCATTTCTCCTTCTCCATCATTCTATTACAAGCAGCAAGTCTCATCTTGAGTCAAGAAGGATGATGGGTATGTGATTTTTCCTTTTGGTTCCATTTTTTAATATGATGGTGGTGTTGGGAAGCCAAAATACTAGTGATGAGGAGGAAGTAGGTAGTGGCATGTATTGTGGAGGGGAGGAAGAAATGGAAGGGCATGATGAAACAACTTGAATGTAGACTGGGAAGAAAGCTTGGTTAATGTGCTCTACAACTTGAGGTTGTTGTCCCATTATTGTGAGGCAGCCAAGAATGATAGAACATATGACTTGGGACAACAGTCCAGAGAAGGCTAATTTGGAGGATGGAGCTTTAAAGTGCTTGGAGACTAAACTATTGGGTGATCATGATGGTGATCATATTCATGCAGCAGAGATGCCGCCCCCAACCACCAGCAGGTTTCTAGATGCGGGAGCTTTGCCTTTAGCTGCATAATGTCCATTGTTGCATGGGGTCCATGTAGATATTGCTCATATTCCACAAACACTTGCAACTGCTCCTACTCTTGTTCCTAGATCATGAGAAAAGAAACTAGAAGTTTTTCATGGCGATAGGAAAGCTTAGTAGAATTACTTTGTCTTTATTATGGCCTATTTTGTAAACATTATACGATAGTTTAAATTTGAACTTTGAACCTACCTTGGTGATCATATTCATGCAGCAGAGATGCCACCCCCCAACCACTAGCAGGTTTCTAGATGCAGGAGCTTTGCCTTTAGCTTCATAATGTCTAGCGTTGCATGGGGTCCATGTAGATATTGCTCATATTCCACAAACACTTGCAACTGCTCGTACTCTTGTTCCTAGATCATGAGAAAAGAAACTAGAAGTTTCTCATGGTGATTGGAAAGCTTAGTAGACATTACTTTGTCTTTATTATGGCCTATTTGTAAACATTATACGATAGTTTAAATTTGAACTTTGAACCTACCTTTGAAGTTTGAATTGTTGATTGCATCTCACAACTCTTTGGTGATGAATATGATGCTTTGTTTTATTTCATGGTTGATGTCATTTGTTAGAGTTTGTTGATGGAAAATCTTACATGTTAAAACTTGAAAGTTGATGTTGTGGTTGATGATTGGTCATTTGATGACAATGTCATAAGTTAAAGTTGCTAGATGATTGATGTGATATGTGTACTAAATGGTTGATGATTTAATGATCATCAATAACCCAATAGTTGGATCTATGTTTTCTTGTTTTCTATAGCTAATTTGGCATTCTGCATGTTTTTTAATATACATGCATCAAAATATATTAAAATATGTATTATATAAAAAAACACTCCACTCCCCAAAGCTTTTTGAAATTGTGCTTCCCGCTCCCTGCTACCAACAACCTTGGTTCGACACTTACCTTTGCCCTTGGAGTACAGTATATACAGATCAAAAGTGAGGATTTGTGGATTCGTTTTGGCCATGGCATAATTATATCCTTAAAAATTCCAAAACAATCAATAGAGTTGTAGTCAATGGTCAACTCAATAAGTTCGATACTTTGTGGCTTGTACCCTTCTTGTACTTGATTACTAACTAAAACCACTGCAAATTTTGCCATTTATTGGTGTTCTCAATTTTGGATTGTGATTATAGGAATTATGGCACCTAGTGATCTAAGTATATTGTTGTTTCCTTCACCAAGATGTGATTTCTCCACTGAAAGGACGATCACATAGATATACTGGTCAATTGGAATATCAATGCACTACAAATTTTCAAGTCTTTAAATCATATGCAATGGGGTGCCCATGCCACATAAGAACAATCGCATCATGTATTCTAAGGCATCCATGTCAATCTTGAATGGTTAATGGAGATACATAGTTTACAAATAGTCAATGTGTTTCACTCATAAATTTGTTTGATTTCTCTTTCATTTGGGTAGATTTTTGTTCACAAATTTCATCATCTACCAATTGTCCATATGATTTGTTCAATTTCAAGCAAAAACCCTACTACTCCTACAATTTCATGGATTCTAGACCAACAAAATTTCCAAACCACTGGAATCTGTGAGATAATTCCCCTTGAAATTTGTCAAAACCAACAAAATTTCCAACACTTAAATCAATAGAATTCTACGTACATGGGCACATTTTCAACAAAAGAATTTCCTTAATGAATTCATGGCTCCGCATAGTCCATGAGACTCAAACTATTCCTAGTAGTACAATATCATTCAACTCAAAGCAAAGCAAATACAAGAACAATAGTGCCAACAAAGCAAGTTCCTAGTTGAGCAACTCATGGCAAAGCAAATGCAAGAACAATGGCACTAACAAAGCAAGTTCCTAGCAGAGTAGCTAGTTGCACAAAAATGGTAACAACATGAGTTCCAAGCTAAATAATGTCTATGTTTCAACAGATGATGGTTGCACAACAATAGAGTCTACAACGATAGCACTTGCTTTGATCTCCTCAACAAAACAATATACCATCCACCATTTCCATTGTGGATTAATTCTTCAAGCTAGACACAAATCTTAGTCTCAAAACTCAACAAATCCCTTAATGGGAATAAGTTGGATTCATGGATACACACTCTTAAGTCTATTTCAAGACCCAATCCAATCTGACTATACCTCACAAAATATTGGAGGGTGTAACACATATGGACAAGTAAACCTTAAATTGGTGGTAAACACATAGTAAGACACTAGCATCTACAAACACATGGGACGATTTCAGGGGTGCCATTGAAAATTTATCTTAACCATGAAGATATATACATGGACACAATGTTGGCTCAATCATTGTAACTCCAACCACTCATCAATCAAGTTGTTGGGCACTACATCAAGTCTTCAGCCAACTCTCCATCAAACTTGAAGCATGAGACTCCAAGGCTACCCTTCGTATTAAAATTATTCCAAGTTTGCTTCTCAAAATAAAAAAGGAGCTAGAACTGTTCTCGATTTCTTCATTGGAACCTGTTGTTCAACTAGCTTCCAAGATTGAAGCTAAGTTTCCCATGTCTAGTCAACTCACCCAAAAGAAAACTACTTCTCCATCTTCTTCCAGTCCTAAGGTTCAACCTGACAACAATGGGCAAAATAAAGGAACCATAAATTCCAAACCTTCCACTGGAAATGGCAAGAAGTTTTGTCTAGCACAAAACAAATGACCATTCAAAAGAAGAATGGCACACCTTGCAAGTGAAAGAAGCCAAGAAGACAAAGCCCCTACTCATTGAACAACAACGTGAAAATGGGGATACAAAGGTTGATGCAAATGATCCAACCTCCTTTGATCCTCAACTTATCTTGATGGCCAAAGATTATTCCCACAAAAAGAATGAAGTATTGTTAACAAAGAACTGTCAAATCAAAAATAGATTGGCCTACATCATCTTGGACAATGGCAACCAAAAGAACCTAGTACCCCAATAGTTGGCGGAGGCACTCAAACTACCAACCTCAACTCATCCCTAGCCATACCAGCTTGGACTTTGATCTCTCAAAGGCATTCAATTACTCCATTGGACTATTGTGACAATATACTTGGTAAACCCTACAAGTTAGACAAAAGACCAATTATGATGGGTACTAGAACACCTAAAACATTCACAAAGACAGTAAGATCTACAAGCTCATTTTTTCTTTTATTGGTCATCTCATTTTTGGTAGGATAGTTACTAAACAAGTTAATTGAAATAAATATATGACACTTTGTATGGTCATCCAAATCAAAGAGGAGAAAGAAGGAAAGCTCCCTCCCTCTAATATTCAAGCACTCATAGATTCATATGTCGATGCTTTTGAAAAAACCAAGGGATTCCCTCCCTTTTAGGCCATCCAACATTCTATTGAATTGGTCCCAAGTTCTTACCTACCTAAATTATCCTACTTACAAAACCACCCCTGTGGAGAGAACAAAGATCAAATGGTAGATAAAACAACTATTTGAAGATGGAAAAATGAGACCTAGCACCTCACCCTATGGATCTACGACAATGAGCTTCCCTAAGAAGTAATTAAAAAAATGGAGACTTTGCACAAATTACAAGGTTCTCAAAAAGACAATCATCAAGAGTTGTTATCTACTCCCAAGGATTGATGACCTTCTTGATCAACTCAAGGGAGCAGAATACTTCACTAGGATTGATATAGCTTTTGGCTATTATGAAGTCTACATGAAAAGAACATGTACAAAAGAGAACCTTCAAAGCTAAGTTTGATTTCTATGAGTAGTTGATAATGCCTTTGGGCTTCACCAACAATCCTACAACTTTTATGTAGATCATCAATGACACTTCTACCCTCACCCTTGGCAAAATTGTTTTGGTCTGCTTGAATAATATCCTTATTTCTAACAAAAGCTAGGAAAAACACTTGGACCATGTCCACATAGAGTTCAACCTTCTTCACCAACACAAAGTTGTACACAAAGATGAAGTCTTTCTCTAGGCAAAATTATGTCCAATAACTGGGATTTTGTCAGTTTTTGGTACCGTGGAAAGTGTGTCCAAGTCCTGGGTGCACACATGGCAGAAGTAGGTACAGTTGCAAGTACAGACAGAACAATTCAGCAACGTACGTGCTGGAACAGGTCTGTACTACAGCGGGCATTGCAGGTCCATAGAAGCACCTGTGTCAGTCTCAACAGATATGCACAGCATTGATTTCTGTGCAGCATGATGATCTGTAAATGAGGGCACAGCAGTAGAATAGACTAGAAGGGGGACAAATCTTTATTTATAGGCTTCCAGCAGTGGGGACACATGCATGCATGCACCAGCTATAGATAGGGTAGGATAAGGTTATCCTTAGAATCCAGTTCTAGGGGATTGCTTGTTGTTTCTAAGTTACACAAAAGAGGATGCATCCACTTGCATATGTTAGTTTCAGTTTACTAAGCAGTTTTCAAATTGTAGCATAAGTCTAAATTCAGTTAGGCGCATGCATGCAAAATGGTGCAGATCTCTAAAAGGATGCATGCTAGCATGCCTCAGATCATCTCTAGTTGAGGTGCTGTGTCTAGATCCGCTGCACCTACTCTTCTTCCTAGTCTATAAAGGAGAAAGCATGGGCATAGGTTTATTTATTCAGTTCAGCAGCAAGAAGTGAATTAGCTTGCTGTATTTTTCCTGTAGCAGATTTCAATTCAGAATTAATGAGAAAACAGGAACAGGTTTTGACAGTCCATCTACCAAGCTTCTGTTTTTCTTTCAACACTGAACTAGGAAGTAAACTGTAATTCTGTTTTCCTGCATAATAACAGCAATGTGATTTAGGACAGACCTGTGAGTTTTTGTTATATATTTTCTATTGTATGTGTTTCCAGATTTTAGCATTATTAGAATTTAGAACAGCAGTTTTGAGTGACTTTTAAGGTTCAACTATCTAGTAGGTTAGGAATTATTTGAGTGCAAAGACTGCTTAACATGGTTTGAGAAAATCTTTCATGGTTTGGGTTCTAAATTCCCACCCCTCAAACTATACAAACTTTAATTTTTCGTTTTGGAGTAATGGCAAGATTGCCTTGGGATCCTCCTCCCCGCCTCGATCCTCTCCCGCGTCCTCCCGGCACACTTGCCGCCCTCACCCTCCTGCTCCCACCTGCCTCACATGCGTGCATTTAATGGCACCACCCTCCAATCTGCCTTATATCATGCACCAGGGTGGTATGCCTGACATATTGCATGTTCATTCTGCTGAAAATTGGGCCTGTCTGAAATTTCCAAAGTCGTTAGCCGTTTGGATTAGCAAGTTAGGTCCTCTCTGGACAATTATGGAGGATAACCAGACTATTGGTCTGAACCTTTCTTCGCCGCAGTGCCGTCGCTGCAGGAAGCATCTCCAGGAAAATACAGGGTGGGTTGGAACGAAGCAGTATCTCTGAGCCTTCGACGTAGTTCAGGGGCAGGGGAATGGTAGTTCTGGGCAAGTTCGAGGTGGTTCGGCGCAGAATTTCCTTCGGGGTCTTTCCAGGGTTGATGAGCCTGGGAATGGTAGAAATTGGGTGCCTCTTGAGTTAGGCACCGGTCAGAGCATGGGCGGTGCTGTGCAACACTCCGCTCGTGGACACTCCAACGAGCCTGGCAATGGAAAAAGTTGGACACCTCTTGATTTGGGCACCAGCCAGTGCATGGGCGGTGTAGTGCAGCATGCTGCTCGTGGACATTCCAGCGAACCTGGCAACGGAAAGAATTGGGCTTCCCCGCATGGACAGGAAAATGGGTTTATCAATCTGGAGTCTCCGCATGGACAGGACAGTCTGTCTTCTGAGGTTCTATCTCACGTGCTGGAGCTGGAAAATCAGATTCGATGGCTCAGGGGTGAAAACTCTGACCAGAAAAAAGCAATATCTCACCTCGCCACCTGCGTCCAGATCACAACTTCTGAAGTTCACAATGGCTGCAGCAAATTAAAGAGTACTTCGATGTGCTAGTTGGGAAACTGGAAAATGGCTGCTCCTGTTCGGCCGATATCAGCACCCAGATTAATTCTCTGCATAACAATTTGAAACTGGTTGAAGCAAAGCTCGACGGCATGAAGTCTGATCTTAAAAACAGTCCCACTGTCCTCCATGGCATTGCTGAAGATAACGTCGGACCAGTGAATGGGAGCAAGGAGAAGAGCAGCCATCAGTTTTCCGTTTGACATTTCATGTTGTTTCCTGAACTTCTTGGTTAAGTCTTTTTGTAATGGCTCGATGAAGCTAGTTGACTGTCTTTCTTCTCGATTTGTATTTCTTTTGCTGTCTTCTGCTAGGAAAGTTTGTAAGGATCCATAGCTGTCGTAGAATTAAGTTAGTGTATGACAGGCAAAGACTGGAATTGGATGAGCCTGCTCTAACAGCTCTCCATTTTTGGGATCAGTCTTCCCGATTTTATTTTGTAACTTCGCTTCGTTTTTTAATATAAAAGCTCGTCACTCGTTCTTGTAAAAAAAAAAACATGGTTTGAGAAAATCTAACATTTTTGTTCATGATGCAACAAGAGCCCATACCAATCTAGAGAATGTCAAGTTTTTCAAGGAGTAGCTTATTCTGGATCCAACAGATCTCAATAATTTTCTAGGAGGCATGAATTTCAATCAAAAACATATCTGCCATTATCTCATCCTCTCAATCAGCTCAGCAATCAAAAAGCTCTTGCATGCACTCCAACATCAAATAGAACATTTAGCAACTAAAGGATGCTATTTTCTCTGCACCTGTGCTTACACTCCTCCATCTACTACAACAATTTGGAATGAAGACTGGGTCTTTGTCCCACAAATAAGGTCTCATATAAAAATTCAGTGTCTGGCTAGGCCATGACCTTAAAATTACATTATTATTATTTTAATATGCAATTGCCATCATTCCTAAGTAGGGAGGACACGCAATTCTGTACCATTCTGAAACATTGCTACAAGCCAAGCTGAATTACAACATCACTGTATGCATTTGTTACTACTTACATCAATGCTCTCATCTTGAACTTGGCTAGAATCTGAGAAGGAATGGAAGTATTTCTGGTATATATGAGCAGTTAATCAGATTATGGTAAAGGAAAGATTGAAGATTCGAGGCCTATAATTCAGTTTGTTAATCTCCATGTGAGTTCTTCTGCTGGTCAAATGTCCAATATGCATAAACTTTTATGAAGCAATATTGAGATATTACTTTCTTGGCCAAGCATTCTTTTATTGTCTGAGTCGGTATGTCTTTCTTGCAATGAAATCAAATCCTGATGTGATCTGCAATTCTGGGTGTGATGTAAATTTCTGAAACTAAATTTCATGCTTACCTCTTGCATCTTGATCTTTGAAAATGCCATTCACTGTAACAGTTTCTTTCCCCATTACCACTCCCCCAGAAGGGCTATCATTACTCTTTCTTGTCATTTATATGGTTTTTGCTACAGCCCTTTTGATCTGTGATATTACATGCAAGTCTAATATTCCATCAAAGCAAAACAAGTTTTTCAGACAGCATATTGTAAGTTTATATCATTTTTCAGCACCCAGGATCCAGCAGAGGGCAAACCCTTGCACACAGCAGCTCAGTGGATGGTCTAGATCTTCCCTTAGCTCTTCCTCAGGACAGCATTCTATACTCAGATTTCTCCATTCAACTTTAGATGTTAAGAGAGATGGATTTAGTGGAACATGACTTATCTGCATCCTCATCATCTTCATTTGCTCTCCAGTCTCTGGATCCATCCCCTTTTGTACTTCCTCAGGACAGCATTCTATACTCAGATTTCTCCACTCGACTTTAGATGTTAAGAAAGATGGATTTAGTGGAACATGACTTATCTGCATCCTCATCATCTTCATTTGCTTTCCAGTCTCTGGATCCATCCCCTTTTGTACATCCTTCTAGTGTGGCCATCCACACTCAGAGTCTAGGATTCTGCAGACCCTAGCTTAGATTTAGAGATTCTTTTAGTATCATGCTTTCTCTTTATAGAAGCCATTTTGGTGCTCCCACTTTGTATTGACAGCATTGTACTCAACAGTCCCATTGACCTACTTTTGTGATCATTTGTTGGACATTAATAAAATTATCTTATCTTATCTCACCTTTTGTGTCCGTGCCATGAATATCCCTGAAGGTTTAACTAATGCCTGGAATGCCAGCTTATCAATCTCAAGGAACTATATTCAAGAGCAACAAAGCTCCAGCCACCCAGAAACATTTATGGGTGGGTAGAATTTTCTGTTCTCATATAATTAACTTCTACTCATTTTAAGTATAAAATCCAAATTCCTATGTATGAATGTGGTGTTTTAGTAGCCTCAGATTGTAGAGTGTAAATATTAAGATAATGCAAAGAACTGATAAATTTTGTAGGTGAAGACTAAAGGTCCTTGATTTATCAAGAACAGCATAGCATGCCTTTCAGAAGAGCAACCAATATTTTTGTATTACTGCATAAAATTAATAATGTCGAAAATAAGCTTGCATGTATGATAAAATAACCCTATCGTCATTTTAATCATGTGCTCTTAAATCAAAATCAATGTCAAAAGATAATGAGGCCTAACCTGTAGATAGTGATAAAAACTTCAGGAATTGTTCCAACATATGACCCAATTATGTATGGACAATACTTGACATTTGTCGCAACAACAGCATAATTGAAGATAATATAAGGAAATGGTGAGATCCTTAATAGAGCAACAGCTCGAAACTGATGGAACCAGTTTCCCTCTCCTGCTAGCCTTACCACAGCAGCTTTTTTAGGCCATCTTTCAAGCCATTTCTGCATCAAAAAGAACTTGATTCACAAATAATATTCACCCTTGTGAACATCTCTGCCTAGCTTTAGCATGTACAAACATATTGAAACTTGAATCAGCTGAATTGTATTGTAGAAAAAAAAGATTGGTTGGAACCATACTTGTATCCGGCTGTGAAAAAGTGACCCAATGAAGTAAGGTAAGGACATGCCCACACTGGTCCCTGCCATTACTATCAGAAATCCAAAGCCATATCCAAAGTTTATTCCTGCTAACCACATTGAAGGTGCCGATGGTAGCAAGAAAACAGGAAACAAACCTATGGATGCAATAAGCACAAACACAAGAGTGTGTGTGCTAAAAGTCAACGCCTCCCAATCCAAAACTGGTATAATCACCTATCAATCATTTAAAAAAAAATCCTGAGAAACTTACAGAGTAAAGCAAAAATCAAATCCAAAGAATCTGCCTTTCATCTTATAATGTTTGCATAGAATTTAAACCTCACTCTACTTGGACTAGTTCAAAGTCAAACACAATGGATCATCAGATCTAATCAAAGAGATGAACCAGATCTACACTGCCCATGGCCTGACCCCCATCCCTGAAGATTACCAATTTAAATAACTTCTCCGAGCCTGGGAACCTATCCTGAACCACAAGGAAATGTTTCCCAACCACCTAATTTCTGATTGGTTGACCACAAACAGTTACAGACCATTACCCGTCAAACAGCTGCTATTTCTGGGAAATTATTTTTTTCAGCCATGCAGGAAATTGAATAATAGTTACAAATAATCACTGCAAACTTCCAAAAAAAATCCAAACTTCCAAATGCCTTCCAGGATTTCCTGTTCTTTTCCTCCTAATTCTGAGTCATCTGATAAATCTTTTATATGACTTCAGAAAAGCCTGAGTTTGCTGTATCCCTATTCCAAAACATTTGAGAACTAACACAATGCATGCTTTCTCATTATTTCAATCTCATATAATATAGACTGGACAACAAATGGAAACTTACAACAGATCATTACAGTATGTATTAAAAAATAAGGAAAGGTTGAAATACCTTGTCAATTAGAAATGGCATTCCCCAGTTGAAGAAGGCAGCTACAAGTGTCAACAAACAAAGAGCTAACAAAACCACCTTAATCCACCACCACATAGAACACGAACCTGGCTCTTTACCAGGCAGCAACCTCCCATATTCCTCAGGCTCTTGTTCATCAAAATAACCCAATCTAACATAATCAGTATTTTCTTGCTGTATTCCCTGGGCAACAGTTACAACTACTTCCCCCATTTTTTCAAGATGACTATCAGACAGCTTGTCATTCTTAAGGTTACTTTGCATAAGTTGATCCGAAGACATTTATCTGTGCAGGCAAATCACAAAAACTAGGTTAAAGCAAATGCTTACTGGAACCATTAAAACAAGGCCAGATCAGGTCAGTTACATTGACAAAAAATTGAAATAAAGTCAAAAACAGTCTAAAACTAACAGAATACCTACTAGAAATGAGAGTGAGTTAAAAATAGCTATGAAGGTGACAATGCACTTACAACAATTTTTAGTCTGTGCACAGCATGCCGTTGGTCATTAGTATCGGACATCAGTAATTGATGTCTTCAGAAAGTCCTTGCAATGTCATCTTAATCTTAACATTTCTGCCAAAAGAAATTTGAATCTTCAAGGAAGTGTAGTGAAAGGATCTTTTAAATTCCACAGTGAACGAGACGCCTGAAAGAGATTAGTTCAAAGTAAAAATAGAATTAATATCTTATTAAAGATTATCTTAACAAAACATTAAGAAAATTTTAGCAGCATCACAAATTAAGCATTGCTTCTAACATTGTGTGTTTATCATTTACTCTGTCTATAAAATTCATTTCATGTCAAAAAGATCTTGGACTGGGTACATTCATAACATTGCAAATAGAAACTTAATGATCCAGGGACTTCAGTGTTGTCAACAACATCAAGCTTCTTGTCAATGGCATCAGCAGCCGTGAGTTCCTTGTCTGCACGCTTCTTGCCAATGGAGCCACCAATTAGCCACCATTGCCTATGTCTCTTGGCTTTTCACTTACTCTGCCCCTTTGGCTTCCATCTCTTTGATTCTCTCTCGGTTCATTTTCATATCGCAGAAGAAGAAATAAGGGCATAGCCTTCTTGTATGCTTTCTTAGCCCTTTGGTTGTTGGCACATGAGCATGGTAGGCATCTCTTCTTTCATGGAGATCGCTACCACCATGAAGGTAGCCATTCAAAAATAAAATTTACTATTTTACAGCGAATCCAGTGTACTATTGGTTATGTATTTCCCATTGTCTATTCTTGACAAACCATGGGAGCTCATCTCTATGGACTTCCTAACCAGTTTTCCAGGCATGGCACCGGACTTCCTAATTGTTAATAAATTCTCTAAATTGGTGCGTTTGGGCCTTTTGGCACCTTATAAGAATAGCATAACAGCATAAGGCATTGCTCACCTCTTCTTTGAGTATCACTATGTTTACTTTGCTATGCCCAGAACCATTGTGTTAGATACAGATAATTGGTCCCTACTGCTATACCTTTGTAATTGTTAATAAATTCTCTAAATTGATGCTTTTGGCACCTTGTAAGAATAGCATAACATCATAAGGCATTGCTAAACTCTTCTTTGAGCATGTCCAGGTTAACTTTGCTATGCCCAGAACCATTGTGTTGGATAGAGATAATTGGTCCCTGCTGCTATGCCTTAGTATTGTTAATAAATTCTCTAAATTGGTGCTTTTGACACCTTGTAAGAATTAGAATAGCATAACAGCATAAGGCATTGCTAAAATCTTCTTTGAGCATGGCTAGGTTCACTTTGCTATGCCCGGAACCATTGTGTTATTAAGCAATCCTCTAGTCTAGCCTTTGGTCCCTGCTGAACACAAAGTTAATAAGGCCATCTCTATGGATAACCTGACCAATTTGCCTTCTTCTAGGTAATCACTGTGTCTTTGTAAAAGCATAACAACAAAAGGCAATGTGAAGCTCTTATTTTAGAATGTTTAGGTTCACTTTGGTATGCCCAAAACAATTGTGTCAAAGTGAGATAGCTGCTTCTTAAGCATCTTCTAGCCTAGCTTTTGGTCCATGCTAGGGACAAAGCTAACAAAGTCCACCAACTTTCACCCACAAACAGGCAGGCAGATAGAGGTGGTTAGTTAGATGATAGTCTCCTTAGGATGTCTCTCTTGGGACGAGACTCTCTCTTATGGGTAACATAAATACAACAAAACTCTCCACAGTTCTATTGGACACAGCCCCTTCAAGGTGTGTTTTAGGTGCTAAGTTGCTAACCAATGGCCCCAGATGCAGATCTGCCTCTTGCATCAGCACAGGAATCTCCCCATGTATAGACTATAGAGGAAAACAAACAAAGCAACGAGGTTTGTTGAGCGGATTCAACAAATACAGCAGCAGGGCCATGGAATCTTGCAGAAATATAATGCAAAATATAAATAGCAGCATGATTAACACTGAGTTCCACACCAGTACAAGGTTGTCTACAAAGTTTAGTTGCATTTGCAGAAGAGAGACTGAAGGAACCAAAAGGAAAGATCAGACCACTCCAATGTGGGCCATACACCATCACCAAGCCAGTGGGAAAGAATACCTTTGAACTCAATCTTCCACCCTTTCTTGGCCTTTATCCAGTGTTTAATGTAGAATTACTTTGATAGTACTTTCCACCTCTGTTGGATACATTGGACGCAGTAGAGTACTTGATAACAACAGAGTTGAATCTTGATTGTACAGCACCAGCTACAGCAGATCAGGGAACAGACAGCAGAGTAAAGAAGAGCTGGACATAGGCCATTTTACTTTTTTGGCTTGTTAAGGCAGGGCAACTCATGCAGCAAGAGAAGTGGTTCACTAGGAACCAAGTACAGCAGAGGCTCCCTCAATTGGTCCAGGGTGTTAATGCAATGGGAACCATTGCTTTCCAAAGAGGGGAGACTGATCCAGGCACTTCAGCATCATCAACAACATCAAGCTTATTGTTGATGACATTGACAACATCAAGCGTCTTGTCGACAGTAGCAAGTTCCTTGTCAGCAAACTTCTTGTTGATGGCGCCCTTGTCAACTGGACCACCTGTGTTACTGACCATCGCCTGTGACTGTTCGCTTTCTGCTCACTCTGCCTCTTCAGCTTCTGTCTCTATGATTCTCTGTCTGTTCATTTTGCTAATGCAGAAGAATAAATAAGGGTGTATCCCTCTTGTATGTTCTCTTAGTTCTTTGGTTATTGGCACATGAGCATAACAGGCATCTCTTTTTTCACATAGATTGCTACCACCATAAAGATAGCCACTCATGAAAAAAGCTTGGTATTTTACAGCATATAAATACTATCTGGGATATACTCCATTCTAATGGCACCAAAGCAAGTACTTTCAAAGAAATGGCAGAGGTTGGTAGACTGCACTTTAAATCACTCTTTAAAGATCCTGAAGAAGCTAACAAAGGAGAGATTTGAAGATTATAAGCTTGTTCCCATGCCTAATAGATGAAGAAACAAACAGAAACTTGGAGGCTGAGATCACCTGGGATGAACTGAAATTTGTTCTTTCATCTTTTAAAAGGGGCAAGAGCCTGGGTCCAGATGGTCTTTCTGTAAAGTTTTATCTAGGATTCTTTGATCTGTTGGAACATGATTTGTTACAAGTTGTGGAAGAATCAAGGCTCTCCAGACAGTGTTGGGAGCTTTCAATAAAATTGGATCTTCTCACTTCATTTTTACTACCTTTATAGCGCTAATCCCAAAAAAACAAGATGCTGATACTTTTGCTGATTATAGCCAATTTCTTTATGTAATCTCATTTAAAAGTTGATATCCAGAATTATAACTAACAGATTTGAAAGATTTGCTGCCTGATATTGTCTCAGATGAACGGCTCGGGTTTCTTTTTAATCAACAGATCCAGGACGCGGTGGGCATAGCCCAAAAAGGAATGCACAGTAAAAACACAGAAGCTCCCTGCAGAAATATTAACAATTGATTTGGCTAAGACATCTGATAGGGTGAACTGGTTATTTATCAGATTGCTGGTACTACATTTAGGAATAAATTTACAGATGGTAAACTGGATTATGGACTGCTTATCCTCAAATCTCTTTTGCTGTATTGACGAATGGTTCCCCTTCAGGATTCTTTACAGCTTCAAGAGGACTTCAACAGAGGTGTTCCTTATCTCTGTTTCACTTAAGTATGCTAATCAAAGATGCTCGAAATAAAGGAGAACTAAAAGGGGTAAAGATTTCAACCACAGTCTACATTTTCCATTTACTTTTTGTAGATGATTTCATCATCTTTGGCCATGGATCAGTAAACGAGTTGGAGAAAATTAAGGAGGTGCTGGAGCTTTACTGTAAAGTGTAAAGCTACAGGTATGAAGATTAATATCCACAAGTCCATCATGTTGATTAATGAGCTGGCAGAAGATGTAAACAGGAAAGCTGAATCCCTCTTCCCCATGCAAATTTTAGACCTGGATCAAGGGATAAAAAATCTTGGATTCCACCTAAAACCTAACAGCTATCACTTTGAAGATTGGGACTGGTTATATAATAAGTTGGATGCAAGAATTTCCATATGGTACAATAGATGGCTATCCTGGGGAGGAAGATTAGTGTTAGTAAAGTCAGTCTTGGAAAGTATACCAGTATATTGGATGACTATTGCTAAGATCCCTAAAGGCATCCTAGATAAAATCAGAAAGAAATGCTTTAATTTCCTCTGGACTAAGAAAAGAGCTAAGGAAGGTATTTCCTTGGTCAATTGGAAGAAACTGACTACCCCAAAAGAAGCAAGAGAATGGGGATTAAAAAATATTTACTACTTCAGTCAAGCACTTACAGTAAAAAGTCTTTGGAGGTTGATTTATATTTATAATGATGGTTCATGGGGAAGAGTTATAAAGACCAAATACTTAAAACGGTTGTCAATAGAGGACTGGCTTAGAACAGAAAGAAAACAAGCTCAGGGAGCTTCTATAGTATGTAAAGTCCTGGTCACAGCTTTTCCCATAGTGGGTAATTGGATCGTTTGGCAAATTGGAAATGGTAGCAAACTCAGGATCAGTGAGGATCCTTGGATGGGGGTCAAAGCTAATTTTAGATTATCAAATGCTTTACTTGAAGTGCTGCATAATCAAGGGATTTTCCACTTGAAAGATGCTGTCTTCCAGATGGACAGAAATCAATGGATACAAGGTTGGGAGACAGCAGAAAGATAAAATTTGCAAAGGGAACTTGCAGAGGAATGGAATCAATATATCAAACTACTGAGTCATAGTGCTATCAAACGAAATGAAGATGAAGATCAGCTTAAGTGGTCCAAAAACATTAGAACTGGGGAATATACAGTCAAATTGGGGTATTCAGCAAGAATAGAAGAGGATCTAGGGAATTAGAGAACTTGCTGATGGAGATCAGTCTGGAAGTTAACCTATCCATTAAAAGCGAAAATTCTGATGTGGTTGGCACTAGCAAACAAGTTGTTAATCTGGGATAATGGACAGAAGAGGAATTGGAATGGGCCTGGATTTTGCTTTCTTTGTAAAAATCAAGATGAATCAATTGACCACCTGTTTGGAACTTGATCTTGCTCTAGAGATGTTTGGAATGAAATTCCTCAAATGATTGTTGGAAAATCCAAGTGGGACAAATTGACTCTGATTGAATGTCTTTTTGATTGGCTTTCTGATAAGTCTGTAGCAAACTACAAGATGCTTCCTTGTTTGTTAGTCTATGGGATATGGTGGACCAGAAATCAGACGATTGACCAAGATCAGTCCTTTACTTCTGCACAGATCTCACATAAGGGTAGACTTACTTGGGCTGATAGTATAATTCTTCCAAAACCAAATTCTAGCAAAAGCTTTAATAATACCGGACATTGATCAAGGAACACATAGGGGTTTTTTCGATGGAGCATGCCAAGAAAACAAGCTCAGGGAGCTTCTATAGTATGTAAAGTCCTGGTCACAGCTTTTCCCATAGTGGGTAATTGGATCGTTTGGCAAATTGGAAATGGTAGCAAACTCAGGATCAGTGAGGATCCTTGGATGGGGGTCAAAGCTAATTTTAGATTATCAAATGCTTTACTTGAAGTGCTGCATAATCAAGGGATTTTCCACTTGAAAGATGCTGTCTTCCAGATGGACAGAAATCAATGGATACAAGGTTGGGAGACATCAGAAAGATAAAATTTGCAAAGGGAACTTGCAGAGGAATGGAATCAATATATCAAACTACTGAGTCATAGTGCTATCAAACGAAATGAAGATGAAGATCAGCTTAAGTGGTCCAAAAACATTAGAACTGGGGAATATACAGTCAAATTGGGGTATTCAGCAAGAATAGAAGAGGATCTAGGGAATGAGAGAACTTGCTGATGGAGATCAGTCTGGAAGTTAACCTATCCATTAAAAGCGAAAATTCTGATGTGGTTGGCACTAGCAAACAAGTTGTTAATCTGGGATAATGGACAGAAGAGGAATTGTAATGGGCCTGGATTTTGCTCTCTTTGTAAAAATCAAGATGAATCAATTGACCACCTGTTTGTAACTTGATCTTGCTCTAGAGATGTTTGGAATGAAATTCCTCAAATGATTGTTGGAAAATCCAAGTGGGACAAATTGACTCTGATTGAATGTCTTTTTGATTGGCTTTCTGATAAGTCTGTAGCAAACTACAAGATGCTTCCTTGTTTGTTAGTCTATGGGATATGGTGGACCAGAAATCAGATGATTGACCAAGATCAGTCCTTTACTTCTGCACAGATCTCACATAAGGGTAGACTTACTTGGGCTGATAGTATAATTCTTCCAAAACCAAATTCTAGCAAAAGCTTTAATAAGACCGGACATTGATCAAGGAACACATAGGGGTTTTTTCGATGGAGCATGCCAAGGAAGCCCAGGTATGTGTGGTTCAAGGGCTGTCCTCTACCTTGATTCATCCCACTATTTCCATTTAAAGTTTGCTGCCAGACAAGGAACCAATAATCGTGCCAAACTCTATGCTCTCTGGGTACTGTAAAAATCTGCAGGAGAAAAAGGTGTAAGGAGACTCCAGGTATATGGAGAATCAAAACTACTTATTGTCTGAATGAACTGGCAATGCAACATTAATAACATGGGATTACTACCCATTCTGAACATGATTCATGATGTAAAAGTTTCTTTTGATGTTGTTTCTTTCACACATGTATCGTGAATTCAATTCACTGGCGGACAAACTGTCAAAGGAAGCTTTGACTCTACAAGAGGGTTCCTTGCTTGAGCAAGATTTCAGGGGGGAGTTCCCTCCAGACAATTTCTGAAAGAATTTTATATTAACAGCTCTTAGATCTGCGCTATGGTCTTCAGCTGAGGAGGTTACAGTCTGTTTGCTGTGAAAGAATTGTCCAGTCACATAATGTTTAATATGTATTATGTTATTAAGCTTTAGTTTAGATATATTTTAAATGCAGTAGTGGTATATTAGACACTACAGGAAGAATGTAATTTGGCGGAGTCAGAAACTGGAAACTATTCAGAAGTCTAAATTTTGGTTGTTAGGTTCTGTTTAGATAGAAGAACAAAAGATAGAGTCGGATTTTGAACAGAGGCAGCTTTTGGCAGCACAATGTATATTTTGATTTCACTCTCAGAAATATTGAATATATAGATTTTTTCCAAAGGGAAAAAAAGATTGGAATTTTACAGAGAATCCAGTGAACTAGTCATGTATTTTCTTGTTTATTTATTGTTGCATTCCATTGCTGTAGATTACTGTAAATGCTTGAAAATAGAATATGTTCATGTTTATTTCTGCAATTAACTTCAATCTTTCATTCCCGTGATCTATCTTCCTTTTTTATACACATTAATTCTGCAAATTAGTGTGTGTCACCTGGATTTCCTCTGTAATCCGGATAACTTAAGGCCACTTCACACTTGCATATAAATTAAAAGTTTAATTTCAGATGAATTTCCTTGGACCTACACTATTCTGTTAAAGAATAACCACATCCATTTTGACTCACCTGCCATGACTTTTGAAGCCTCTTAAGACCAAATTTAAGAAATTTCTGGAAGGATGGGAACTTTGCCCGATTGTGTCTCAAACAAAATTGAAAGAACTAATGCTAGGCTAATTTATGGATCTCTGAGAATTAGTTGTACCTCATCCAGATGATTCTAAACATAGATGAAAACAGTCAGTTTGACTTTGAAAGTTTGAACCAAAATTAAACTTATGAACTTGTAATCTCACCCACAATCTTTTGAAGCAGAGATCCCTCTTGTGCATTGTTGCACATTAGTCATCTAATCATTTATGGAATTCACTAGTAAACTCTTTACTTTAACATTTCTATAGCAATCCTGAAGGTCCATTGCAAGGAACCTTAAAGATCCAAGCTATTTATCTTCAGCTTTACTGATGACAGAATGCTGGAAAAACACATTCAAATTATTACCCAAGAAGCAAACCTTAGCATACCATCACAACTTCTGTGTCGATTCTAAAAGACTCACACTCACGTATGAGAAAGTCTACTAGGACCAAAGTAGCTAAGACTCTACTTGCACAATTAGTCAGACTCAGTTTATGCCTAGGAGAAATCAGGGTAGGCAATGACCTAAATCAGTTGATTAATGCTATTCTTACAGTCATATAAGTTTATAACGGGCTCCTCCAAGCCAGCATTGCACCTAAGAATTGGGCCTTTATCATTGAAGGTCACTATAGAACCACCCAAAAGTTCTGAAGCTTGACGTCTCCATGAAAAACTCAAACGTCCAAGGCTAGGTTGTTTAAGGATTCATGAACGTAACTTAACTGTGAACAAACTTTTCAGGCAGAACTACGCCAGTTAACCACACCAATGGCAATTTCACAGCCCTGAAAATTGTTTATTGATTCTCAGTGGCAAACAATCAGCATAATCGAGTAAGAGATCTCAACCTCAAAATTTAAATCAAAACCCTAGACATTTTAGCATTGGGATCTCTAAGGAATTCTATAATTCGATGAAACTTGGCCCAGTTTTCCTGCTTACAATACATCAAGGAGTAAATGAACAAAGAGGGCAGAGGACCAGTAGTTTGATAATTACAGGTACATTGGCACATCAGGACCTGCAAAGCAAGCCTTTCTTCAGACATATCAGGACCACTAGTTTGATGATTATAGGTACACTCACACATCACGACCTGCAAAGCAAGCCTTTCTGCAGACATATCAGATGATGTGAAGCAGGCCTCTTTTTCAGCAGTAGCAAGCATATGTCATCTCATGCGTGAATGATCCATGCACTGTCCCCTTGTGATTCCTGCAAAGAACCTGAAAATTTCCATTCCCAATTTCCCAGTGCTTCAAAAAAAATGTGCAGTCCAGTCAAATTCAACTTCACTTCATCGCACACATAATCCCTCAGAACGTTTATTTATAATTTGTCCGCTTGCTAAACTTCTCTTCAAACCTCTAGAGTATTGGATCACAAAAGGTGCAATCTTCTGTCTTCAAAAAATTAGTCCTTTGATCTAAGATTTCTCTTATCAGATTGAAAGTTCCCCTAGTACATTAGCTTATTAAGAGCTGGTGGGCAATGATGCATAAAATAAAATACCAAACAGAACAAAAAGCTATATTTATTGTTACAAAACCAATACAAAACAGAACCAAAAAGTTGTATTTATTATTAAAACAAATAAGAAGAATTAAACTAGTCATTCGATACCTAAGATTACAGTGATATACCTGGATCCACAAATCTACCCTCCCTTCAACAGCAGTACCTGCTTGTCATTTCACGGCTTGATGATTCATTCCTACATGAAATCTTCAATTTTATGATTTCATCAAAACACCAGACTGGTTTTATGATAGTTATTTCAAAAACTTGCACAGTTCTGTCTCGCTCGACCCCAACGGCGAAAAAATCATCATAGTGATTCAAGGGTTGAATTTCCCATTGTAGACTCATGCAACTCTGACCTAGGCCGTTGTACTTGTGAACATGGGTCCACACCAAAAGATCAAACTCTAGTCTTCAGTAGTGGTACTCGCTTCCCATTAACTGTAGAGAAGGCCTTCTATTGGTACCGAGCTGGCAAGCAATTGCAGTCTTTTCTGTAATAATTTATGCCTGAGACTTTAATCCTTGAATCGATTTTTGCCCAATTGGGATTTTACATGACATCTTGAGATCAAACCCTATATAGGTTACAACAAACAAACCCCAAGTTACAATAAATTTCACGCTGCAACTCCAGTGAACAGACACACGGCAATCAATCAAAATCAACGCAGACATGTACAACACTAGCATTTGGATTATTGAAACCCTATAACACCGCTATATACTGAGAAAATTTCAATTTCTGTCAGAACCCATGATTCTATTTTCAAGAACAAAACTTCATCTGAATTGCATATACAAGTAACGTTTTTTGCGCTTTAACAAAGTACAGGAATCAGGGTATGAATTACCTTGTGGTCATGAGATTTCTGAACGTCCACGCGCCTTCACAGAAAGATTCCATACGTGAATCAGCGGCAGCCGGCGGTCAATTGCCAACGCAGATGGCGAATTGAAACTGCAAAAACCACAGCAATCTGCGCTGCCCCAAGAACACGCCACCGCCGGCTTACATTTGAACGTTAGGTATATTATGACCCTGCTTCTCCTCCTGCACGCGTTTCTTTTGCTTCTCTTTTACTTTGCAGCTCGCTGTGATCGCATTTTTAGTTACAGTTAATGTTTGTCGCGGCGTATCCGCCACATCGGACAGTGGATCTTTTTTGACACGCAATTATTGTTTTATTGGTTTTAATTAGTATTATTTCTCACTTGTCGTTTTGGTAAAATGCCATCTGGATTCAGTATTTGGTATTATGATTGGTGTAACCGCTTTCACTTTTACTTTTACTTTTACTTGTGGCCATCCTATGGTATTTAATATGGGAGTTGTCTAAAAGTTTGGATATGGTATTTAATAGGGGAGTTGTCTAAAAGTTTGGGTTAGGATGTAATTTGTAGTTGTGTTTTTTTTTTATTTTGTAAAATTTAAATTTAGTTGTGTTTAATAGGGATTTTTAATGGTAGAAATGGATTTGATGTTTTTAAAAATCTTTGAACATCCAAAATTCTAGAATTTGACAGCTGTAAACTGGATTATGAAAAATTATAAAATTGTGCCTCAAAAAATCATATATTACTTAAATGGTAGAATTTTTAGACTAGACTTTTAATATAGTTGTTTATATATTAAAAAGTTTGTAACTAAAAGAAAGAGGATAAATACCATTTAGGTATGATAATTGATTTTTTTATTGAAAAAAGTTCAGTATACTAAATAGTGGGTTTTTAGGTTTTGAAAGTAATAATTAGAATAAGTGAATGTAAAAATAAATTTAAGATCTAAAAATATTTGATATGAGTGGATAGGAATTATATAGCTATGTACATTTTATTATTAATTAACAACTAATTAAATTACCTTAAATTTAAAAAAAAAATTAACCACTTTCACATAAATTAATTTTAATATCACTCTCATTTTTAGTAAAATAATTTTTATTTTTCTCATAAATTTATGAAATTAACATGGTCTAAAATTCATGACATATCCGTAAATACTTAATTATAATTGTTATTAATTCTCTTTGTTCAATGCTTTTTAAAAGTTATGTTTTTTAATGTTAAGAGTTTTAAATATTTATATTAAAAAATCATTTTAATAAAGTGGATAAAATCATTTTTTTATAGAAATTTATTTTTATATTAATAATAAGAATTTTATGAAAATTATAAATTTTGTTTGATTGATAGGAATTTTGAGTGTGTATTAATGAAATTCATAATTTTAGATTATGGATGAGTTATAGATTGGGTACCAATACTAGAAGAATTATTGACCATATGAGGGTTACTACATTTTACTTCTAATATTGATATTGTTTCTTTATAATATTGGTGTTGTTTCTTTATAAGTACTTCCAGAATCCAAGGTGATTATAATTTGGGCAAATGATTTATTAAATTTGCAGGTCTCATCCTTGGAAACAGTGGTGTAAGCAGATCATTGTGCTTCTATTCTCTTTCTCACAAATATCCATAAAATATATATAATCTTCAACTTTTCCTAGGTATTATGATTTGGTATTATGATTGGTGTAACCGCTTTCACTTTTACTCGTGGCTATACTATGGTATTTAACTATAGGAGTTGTTTAAAAGTTTGGATAGGACGTAATTTTTAGTTGGTGTTTTTTTATTCTGTAAAATTTAAATTTAGTTGTGTTTTATTGGGATTTTAATGGTAGAAATGGATTCAACACTCTCAAAAATCTTAAAACACTCAAAATTCTAGAATTTGAACAGGATAAAATCATATATTACTCAAATTGTAGAATTTTTAAACTACACGTTTAACATAATTGTTTATATATTAAAAAGTTTGTAATTAAAAGAAAGAGGATAAATATCATTTAGGTGTGATTATTGATCTTTTATTGGAAAAAGTTCATTATATTAAATAGCGGGTTTTTAGGTTTTGAAAGTAATAATTAGAATTAGTGAATGTAAAAATAAATTTAAGATTTACATTTTTTTGATATGAGTAGATAGGAATTATATAGTTATATATATTTTATTATCAATTGACAACTAATTAAACTACTTTAAAAAAAATTTAAAAAATTACCACTTTCACATAAATTAATTTTAATGTCACTATCATTTTTACTAAAATAATTCTTATTTTTCTCATAAATTTATGAAATTAACATGTTCTAAAATTCATGACATATCCATAAATACTTAATTATAATTGTTATTAATTCTGTTTGTCCATTGCTTTTTAAAAGTTATGTTTTCTAATGTTAGGAGTTTTAAATATTTATATTAAAAAAAATCATTTAACAAAGGGTATGACATCATTTTTTTTTTAGAGAAATTTAATTTCATATCTAATAAGAATTTTATGAAAATTACAAATTTTGTTTGATTGATGGGAATTTTGAGTGTGTATTAATGAAACTCATAATTTTAGATTATGGATGAGTTGTAGATTGGGTACCAATATTAGCATAATTAATTACTGACCATAGGAGGGTTACAACATTTTACTTCTAATATTGGTATTGTTTCTTTATAAGTACTTCCAGAATCCAAGGTGATTATAAATTGGGCAAATGGTTTATTAAATTTGCAGGTCTTATCCTTGGAACAGTGGTGTAAGAAGATCATTGTGCTTCTGTTCTCTTTCTCAGAAATATCCATCAGACATATGTTATCTTCAACTTTTCCTATTTATCTTCAATTTTTCCTAGTCAGACTTGATTCTAGATCAAAAAACCGATATCATGTTATGGTTGTAAGAATTGGTAGCATATGTTTGTATTTTTTGTATGAGATGATAGCTGTCAAATTTTGAATAGCCTAGTATTTGAGGAATGTCTTCAGTGGGTCTGAATGATATGCTGAGATTTTAAGCCATGTGCAGAAAATGTTTTCTTTGATTCTAAGGAATATCAAGAAGCAAGGTTTTTTTTCTTTAAAAAAAAATGAGAAAGTAATTTTGTCATCTGGGATTTTACCCCAGTTTTTAATTATATCTAAATCACTAAGATTATATATATATTGAAATTCTTACTAAAATTTAATTTTATATGTAGAGAGAGAGAGAGTGGGTAGTTGGGAGAAATGATTGCTATCCTCCCCACCCATATTCAATTCCATTAAGTGATATATTGAGCTCTTAATGAGTATATTGTTGAAATGGTATTTTAGCTTTGTGTCAACAAAGCTTCGAGTTTTTACAGAATCTGGTTTACACTAAGTACTGTCCTTGGAATGAGGGAAGTATCCGATGGAATTCTCTAGGATATGTATTTCATGGAAAAAAACTCACTGAAAAGGTTGAGTTTGTCCACTTATTAACTCACTCCAATGTCTTTCCACTCGATGAAGTGGATTGAGGATGTTGGAGGTTGTAGAAAACAAATTCTTTGACTTCCTCTAACATGGTGAAAGGGATTGTTTCTTTCCAAAACTAAGTTGTCTAATTCACACCACCTCTTCATCCCCTAAGTGCTTTTCAATCAAAATCATCTCCTTTGGCATATTTGAATCCATGTCTACATCACCTACCTGGGATGGAGGGCTTCATACCTTTATCAATGTTCCAAGCTTTGATAGAATAGACTCCATTTTTGGAATATCCCCTTGAAAGTTTATAGTGATTTTACATCTCGATTTGTGGTTTTTTTCTTTTTTCTTTTTGTTAGATCTATGGGAATTGGTAATGTTTTTGCTTCTATAAGGGCATTCTTTAAATGGAATATCTTTAAAGTAAAGTTAGATTTTCATAATCCATTTTCTAGATCCATCAAAAATCATGGCACTGTATAATTATCTAACTCGATAATTCTAGATTCAAATGAAGCTCTACACATAGATTCACTATTGTTCTTTCTACAAGTTTCAAAATCTAGATTTTCTAATTTCCCTCAATAATAATACTTCATCTTTCTCCAATCATTTGTTATATGTCATTGGCTTGAGGTTTTATAGGGCTAATGGTTTACCCTGTTTACCATCCATGAACCATGGGGAAGTACTCAAAAGGTTTTTCTGCGAGGTCGTTCCTTGGAAAAAAAAAAGTTGTGATGTGAATAAACAATAGAAAGTGTGATACTTAGCATTTTGAAATAGTGTTTATGAATTTAAAATCTATGTCCAAAATAAAATTGTAATCATCATTAAATATTTATTTAGCCTAGATAGTATGAATTATTTATAGCTTTGATGGTTAGTTCAAGCACTCATTAGCCAAACGTGAGATTTATTTCATGAATATTGGGAGGTCATGGTTCGACTTTCTTTATCCCCTTGGGGTTAGACTCCATAATCGACACCAACAATTTATTCACTTGCCATATATAAATAATGGGGAAGTACTTAGAGGGTTTTCCACAAGGTTTTGATCAAGAAAAAATGTATGAATCTTTTATCTTTTATTATAATATTGAAACATATAATAAGAAAGAGGAAGAAGATAAAGATTATCAAATAAATATTAAAACTATGTACGATTTAAGCATCGTGGTACAAATATCTTAGAAAGCATCATACGACAAGACAATCATATGTAATAATTGTGAGAAGTTGTACGATCGAAATCTACATATAACACTAGGACTCTGATTCATGATGCTCACAATACAACGCCATGTCAATATACAATGTACAATAAAACGATAAAATACACACAATTTACAATAATATGGTCAACACCCCAAAAATGTGCATTTAAGCCTCCAACTTTGTTAACTCAAAATAATAAAATATATTCCAAAATATGTGCAGAGGTTTATTGCATGTGACTTAACATGGTCTAAAAGGCTAGTTCAACTAATTGTTTTTTTCCTCACAAAAAAAAGGCGCAGTATCTGTATATTTATAAATCAACCACCTTGTACAGAGACCATACTGGTCTTACATAGATAAGTATTGCTCATTGAGTCCATTGATGTCCAATAAAAACTGGTAAAAATAGTCAAGTTTTAAGGCATGTACTATGAGCATAACCGTTCTAAAAAATAAAATAAAAAAATTTTAATAATAAAAGAGAACTATACTAGTAATCCCATGCTAGAATTGAGTTCAATACACAGTAGAGTTCTCTTTCTTTGGACCAGAAACTGTAGTATAAAATTTCATTCTAGATGTGGTCCAGGATCAAGCTTCAATAGTGTATCATTTTCCATTTCCCAACGTTTCCATAAGCCTTTCCCCACCTGTAACCCATCCTTAGACATCTGATCAACCACTGTATTTCTCTCTCTGTAGATGTGATGGAATTTGATCACCTCAAACATTCCAGAAATGCGGATCAAATCCTCATATATGGGCCTCATCAAAAAAAATGTGGGAGGCCTCTTCAAATCCATCCAATAACCAGTTTTGAGTCCCCAAAAACTTGTAAACTTCAAACCGCCTTAGAAAAAAAAGCAACAATAACAATTTTTAAGCCAACATCTCTGCTCTATTGTCCATATTAAGGCCAATTCCAGCTAAGAAATTTATCCATTCAGAGATGAATAAGATGCCACCTACCCCTCCCATAGCAGGGGTGCCTTGAGATGCTCCATTAAAGTATGACCAACAACCAAGTCTGTATATAATCTCCTATGCAACTCTTCTCACTTTTGATGGGCCTGCATTCTGTGGAAAGTGACTAAGAATGGTCAAACCTTTGGATGCATGCACTGAAGGGAAATACAAACTATTCAAATATGGATTTATTTCTGGCTAGTCAGGCCCCCCAAATGAAGAGGACATGCAAAGCTAGAAAGCCTTTATAAGCCTCATTGTTTACCCACTCATGTAGGGTTCCTGCCAATTCTTGGCCAATTCAACTGAATTGTATATTCTTGACCATAGATGCATACTCCCACATCATAACCATATAAGGGCAATTGATGAACAAATGACCAAGGTTCTCACAGTTTTCTTTTCATAGTGGGTATCTTCCCAGCCCCACCCAGAATATTCTAAGCATAGAATCCCATATAGGAACTTTATCTGAGGGTGCCAGCTATAGAAATAGTTTAGTTTTTAGACGACACTTGAAATTCCATATCATTGAATTCCACCAAGGGGGATCTGGTAAGTCATCTTCTTCCCTGATGACGTTGTAGCCTAAATTAGGGGTATATCCTCCTCCCACAACATTCGTGGATCATATTAATTCATTTGCTCTATCCACCAATCTGACATGACTGACCTGTAAATCCTTGACATAACCTTTTCCATTGAACTTTGTCATCATCCTCAAAGCCAAGATCCTCGGCTCGGCTCCAAGCTTGTCTTACTAATGGTGTTGGACATGTGGCTAATTTTGTACTAGTAATTGTCTATTTAAATTCCCTCAAATAAAGCACATTAACTTACATCAACACGTTTAATAAAAACATCATCCATAAATATGGAAAAACATCCCTTAAATTTTCCTACAATATTTTTCCTAAACCATCCATATTATCAAATAAAAAATTTTATTCACAAATATTATATAGAGACGCTCTCTGCATCTATTGCATCTATTCCTTTTTTCCTAAACCATCAATATTGTCCAATAAAAAAAATCATTCACAAATATTATATAGAGATGCTCTCTGCATCTATTCCTTGTTCCATATGGTATCCACATGATGTGTGCATATGTTCCTTACTCCATATGGTATCCACATGCTTCTAACCCTATAACACTTTTGTTTTTTTAAGGCTTTAACTTTCACTTTCTCTTGCCTTATGGGACACTTTGACTTTGTCTTGGATTTGTTGCTTTATGGGCCGGTTACACTTTCTCTTGTTTTGGATTTATTCAATGATTTTATATTTATAAGTGGTTTTTTTTTCAGCAAAATATTTATAAGTGGTTATGAAAAGGACCTTATTGACACAATATCCTTTAATCGTGTTTTTTTATTTTATTTTATTTTATTAGGAATTACCTTCATGGTTACATAATCACATAATGTAGCATTTAATTTGCCACAGTCGTACATTGCAATTGCACGCTTTCGATATCTAAGCAAGGTACTAACTAGCTCGGTATTGCCGACACTTAATTCTTTAATCAAATTTTTATTATTATATAAAATGTTACCTAAAACGTCACGACTAAGCATCCATTAAGAATATGCGTGACTTAACAAGTTTATAAATAATCCAAATTGTTTATGGAATTTAAACAAACATTAGTTGCTTTATTAGTTGTTAGCGAAGACTTACATTAAATGTTGCTCACCTTAGCACACACGTGGAATCAAACAAAGTAACTATCCTTGTTGGAAATGCGTGCGTGTGTTCCAAACTTTGTAATTTTGATTTTTGTAAAGTTTGCTCCTACGCGTGTGGCGGTTTTAATTTTTGTAAAGTAATGTGACGGTTTTTTTTGATAACCGAGGAACTAAGTGGATCCTCCCTTCTGAGTTACGTCAGTTGAGCAGGTCAGTGTACAAACTTCGGGTCGGGGTGAGTTCCAATATTGGAACCGGTTCACCACTATTTGAGAAGGTATAGCGCGTTCAGAGATGACAGAGACGAGACCTGCAGTTGAACCGTAGAGGGCGCAGGAGTAGAACCCTGGTCTCTGACGTAGGGACCATCTACTTTGTGGTGTTTTGAATTTATTTATAATGTGACGGTTCTACTTTGTCGTGTTTCGAATTTATTTAGTGCGAACTGTGCGATTCATGTGCTTTTTTAAGTCCGATTCTTACTTTCTATGCTTTTTATTATTATTATATGTAATTTTTTAGTTCAAATTTAAAAAAATAATAAAATGTTTTTTTTTAATTTATATTTAAAAAAAAGTTGTAAGGCAATTATAAGATAATTATCACAACCTAAAGTCGATAAGTGCAAAGAGTTAGTGTGTTAAGATTAATATAAATTTCAACAAAAGGAAAAAAAAATGTCCCATAATGCCATGGACCTATGGCGAGTTTTGGCTTCGATCTACGGCCCCCTTGGCTCTTTGAGGCCGTCCCTTGGCCCACTGGCCCCTCCTCTGCGTTTGTGATCCCTCCTCGAACCCTGTCCCCTCCTCCCGACTTCTCGACCCTAAATCCTCTTTCTTGCCCTGTCTGCCTCTCTGCCCCTCTCCTAGGGCTAGCTCCCTCTGCCTCCAATGGCCTCGGGAGCAGAAAGCCCCCCTCCCGACCTAGCTAGTTTCTTGAAGCTTGTTTCTTCCCAAGGCAAGAAGTTGCTCTCTTCAACTCAGCAAAAATTCATGAAGAAAATTGATGAGATCCCCACTGTAGCTCTGTCGGTGGATCTTCCCTGCAAAACAACCCTAAATCTGTCGGAATGGGCTCTGATCGGACAGTTCACGGGCTTATGGCCATCCCCTAAGTCCATCGAAAGCTAGGTCCAGAAAAATTGGAGACCCTTGATCTCTGAAGATGTGAAATCTTTCTTCCTGGGTAAAGGTTACTTCGCTTTCGTCTTCGAATGCAAGCATGACCGCGAGCTTATCTTCAGGAACGGACCCTACTTCATGGGGCCGCAAGGACTTTATATGAATAGGTGGACTCCGAATTTCAACCCATCGTTGGATATCCCCTCAGCTGTTCCTGTTTGGGTGAGGCTCCCCCACCTTCCTCTCCATTGCTAGAATACAAAATCCCTGGAAGCAATCGGAAACACCCTAGGTAAGTACATCGACAAAGCTGAGCAGAAAGATCAATACTCCTGCGCGAGAATTTGCGTCGAAGTAGACTTGGAACATGGCCTTCCGGAAGCAATAAGCCTTACAGTAGAAGATTGGTCACATATCCAAGAACTCGACTATGAGCAAATCCCCTTCAAATGCAAGTTCTGCCATGAATACGATCATTTCGCACGATCATGCAAAAAGAAGCCTTCGGAAACAGAGTCGAATGGGAAAAAAGAACAATGGACAGCCGTCCAAAAAAATACCAGATTAGGCACAAAATATCACTCAAAAAATCTAAATCTACAGAAAACAGACCAGCAACAACAAGATTCGTCGGCCTCGAACAACAGGAATGGCTTCAAAGCCCTGGAATCATCGAGATCCAGGAGAACCCGGAGGCTGAAGAAGGAGAAATACGCGAACAGCAAGATACTCAAGCATCTCAACTCGAACCCGATAATCCGCTGATCTCTCTGGCCCAGAGTACCCCCAGCCCCAAAAGCTCTACCCTGATCAAAGAGACCCCCTCCTATGCTGAAATCACTAAAGCAAAATCCCCAAACTCTCCCTCCTCATCGAAAGAACCCTCTGATAAATCTATCAAAAAACTAGGTCGGAAATCTACCAAAGAGTTAAGGGAAGAAGAAGCAGAGCGAGAGAAAGTCCAAGGATCCCAAGCAACGATATATATGGTTTTCAACAGAAATACTAGAACCAGGATAGGAGGAAAGAAATATGGAGACCTTCCAGGAGGAACTCCCTCATCCATCTACATACCTAAATGATGAAACTGGTCTCTTGGAACAACAGAGGACCGGGTAATCCCTGCAAGATAGAAGCAGTCAAAGATCTACAAAGAATCGACATGCCTGATCTTCTACTACTCCAGGAGACCAAACTCGATGAAAAAACAGTCTTGGCCATCAGAAAAGAACATTGGAAGCATAATGTTGGTTATGCAGTAAGCACCAGAGGAGCTTCTGGAGGTTTGGCAACCTTATGGTCCTCCGAAAAATTCCAGCTCCACCATCAATTCGCTACGCAACATTGGATTTATATGGAACTAACCCACCTGCAAAGCAACAAGCAAATCGCCCTATTCAATATGTATGTGCCAAATCTTTACTCGGAAAAAAAAAAAAGAGTGTTGGAGTCTACTAGAAGAATTTTTGGAAGCGTATAACCCACAGAACATTATCTTAGCAGGTGATATGAACATCACCATCTCCAAATCTGAAAAGAAAGGAGGCCTAAGTGGAAATGACTTCTTCAAAGTGCAGGTGGAAGATATTATCCATAATTGGGACCTCATCAATATCAAGTCGAAAAAAGGGAAGTATACATGGTCCAACAAGCGTCTTGGCAAGGGGAATATCATGGCCAGGTTGGACAGATTCCTCGTCCATAGTAGCCTCCTGTCCGACACCCAAATCATCTCCTCAAGCATTCTAGCCAACCTCACCTCTGGTCATAAACCAATCCAACTCCTTTTTAACGACATTGAGGACCTCAGCCCAATTCCTTTCAGGTTCAGTCCTCAGTGGCTCGATCGTGAAAGTTTCTGGCCCATCCTGGAAAAGGCGTGGAGAATCCCCATCACAGGCTCTCCCTGTCACATATGGGAACAAAAATTAAAAAATACCAAGGTTGCTCTAAAGCTATGGGCAAAGTCCAACTGCCCAGCCCCTGCGGAACCCAGGAAGATTGTCGTGGGCGTCTTAGAAAACATCCAATTTGCCATGGAAGAACAACACGTGGAAGCTAACGCACTGCATGAAGAAACGACGCAGCAAACTAGAGTGTATCATGCATTTCATGAGGAAGAGGAATACTGGGGTCTGAAATCGAGGAGCACTTGGCTAAAGTCAGGGGACAAGAATACAAGATATTTTCATAAACAATTCAAGATAAGACAACCAATCAATCACATCAGAGAAATCAAATTAGAGGATGGCACGGTTTGCATAGGAAATGAAAATATAAAAAATGCAGCACATGCACATTACTCCATGCTTTTTGCTGAAGATGACAGGGTTGAAGGAGACGACGAGCACATTTTGCTGGAGCATATCACGAATAGCATCACGCCTGAGGAAAATCAGAATATCCTTAAACCCTTCACCGAGCAGGAAGTGGTCAATACAATTCACTCATTCGATTTTGATAAAGCTCCTGGCCCCGACGGCTTCTCCATACATTTTTATAAATCATGCTGGAGGTACATAAAAAAAGACTTTATGAGAATGATAAAGAATTTTCACTCAAAGGCTAAGATCGGTGGAGGCACAAACAACACTTTTTTGTCCCTCATACCAAAAGATACAAATCCTAGCTCCTTCAGCAGATTTAGACCTATTTCAGTATGCAACACCTCCTACAAAATCATATCTAAGATGCTGGCGACTCGGATGAAGCCTTTACTCAACAACATGATTTCTGAGAACCAAGGCGGCTTTTTGGAAGGGAGACAAATTCTAGACAATGTCATTCTCGTACAAGAAGCTATCCACTCCAGCAAATCTAGAAAAGGAAAAAGGTATGTTAATCAAGCTTGATATGGCCAATGCATTTGACCGGGTCAAGCATTCCTTCCTCTTCAAAATTATGACTCGTTTTGGATTCAATGAAACCTTCATCAGTTGGATTGCAGCTTGCATTAGCAAACCCTGGATTGCTCCCTTAATTAATGGTCATCCTGCTGATTTCTTTCAAGCAACCCGAGGCATTAGGCAAGGATGCCCACTCTCCCCTTTCTTGTACATTATCTTGGCAAATTCTCTCAGCCGGAAATTAAACCAGGAACTCCTCATAGGCACCCTCCCCAGCCTCCATTTGACCCTGGACTCCCATCCCCTCAACCACACTTTGTTTGCAAATGATTCATTATTTTTGGGTGGAGCATCCTCCATCATAGCCCGAAAATGCAAGCACAATATGATTATGTACTGCAATGCCTCAAGAGGAAAGATTAACTTACAAAAAAGCGAAGTCTATAGTTGGAATATAAACAACATAGTAGTTGCAAATATCAACAGAATTCTGGGCATCAATGTACACAACCACTGGGACAAATTCACATATCTGGGTCTTCCCATCACATATGGCAACTCAAAGGTTGGAAATTGGGACGACACCATCAACAAGATAAAAAGAAGAATCGAAAGATGGGGAGGACATTGGCTCAGTAAGGCGGGAAAGCTGATCCTTGTGAACTCGGTTATCTCCGCCTCACCTATTTACCAATTTTCTACTCTCCTAGCTCCAAAAGGAACAACAAATCAAATAAGTAAATTAATGAGAGACTTCCTATGGTCTGGTGGGAAAAACAATGAAAATAAAATCCACTTAGTGAACTGGGAGGTAATTAAGCAGCCAAAAATCGTGGGAGGCCTACAAATTCGCAATCCACGCCATGCAAATTTGGCACTGGGTGGTAAGCTACTATGGCAAATACTTCACAAGAAACGGCATCGAATTAGTCAAGTTTTCAGGAAGAAATATTTACAGGGAACCAATCTAAAATGTCTAGATCAAAAGCCTACATCCAAAGGCTCAAGCACTTGGACTCTATGCAAAGCGGCCTGGGAATTTTTTTCAAAAGAATTATATTGGGTACCACGCAATGGTAAGAAAATAGATATCTTTAACGACAAAATTATGGAAAAAGAAGCACTCCAAAATATCCATGAACTAGAAAATATTGTAGCCTGGCTCGCCCATAATGGGATCACAACTCTAAATGATTTCAGCTCTTGGGACAGTCAAGGCAACTGGCACAGCTGAAAAAAGGTAACTGTTCGTGCACATCTCGAGGCAGCGAAAGTCATTCTAATCGAGAATCTGAAAGGTTGCGCCCCCTTACATCTAACGGCCAGGGATGAGCGGGGCTGGGGACCTACATGCTCTTATACATCTTTCCTTAGATACAAAGCATTACAATCGAAGGATGAAACAAGAAAAGATATTTGGAAAATGGTTTGGGATTCATTTGGACTCCCTAAAATCAACTTCTTTTCTTGGACATTAATCCATGGCAAAATTCTCACACGTGAAAATCTCATTAAGAGAGGATTCCACGGGCCATTTTGGTGTCCACTCTGCCAGAGCAATCTTGAAACTCTCAATCACCTATTTTTGGATTGTCTATACTCCAAGCTTGTCTAGAACTATCTGCTTCGGGAACTCAACATCACCATGCCCACCTTTACCTCCACCACTCAGCTTTTTAAAGATTGGAAATCTATTTATCCCGCGCCCCTCTCCAAGGAAAAATTATGGTATCATCTATGGATTTCCATCCCTAAATATGCATGTTGGAAAATATGGATCGCAAGAAACCAGACAATCTTTCAGGGAAATCTTTGGAACCCCTTACAAACTGCAAGCCAAGCCAAAGGTTTACTGATTGAATGCCTCAACAACTCCAAGTATAGGTCTGGTGCAACCCTAAGCAAGATTGAATTGAGCTGGATAGGAGCAACCCGCCCTCAGCCTAGTAAAGAACCCCAACCGAGACACACTCCAGCCTGGCAGATCAGACTAACTAACATCGAATTCTAAGAGTGGAGAACAAATCAGGCTAAGGACAGCCTACATTTCGATGGTGCCTCCAAGAATAGCCCTGGCTTAGCAGGAGCTGGGGGAGTCCCGTGGAATAGAGAAGGAAATATAAGACTGAAGTATAGATGGGGCCTGGGCATCTGCACAAATAATATTGCAGAAACATTAACCTTGATGAAAGGATGCCGGATAGCTAGAGAACATAAAATCGAAAAGATTCAAGTGTTCGGTGATTCAATGATCATTATCAGACTCTCAATAGCAACACCAATAGCAATAATCTTCCACTCAGATGCATCATTCAGAGAATTCGGCAGATCTCGAGTACCTTCGCTCAGTTCAAAGCTTACCATATCTTAAGAACCTTAAACAATGAGGCAGATATTGAAGCGAACGCTGCTACTAGTCAAAAGCAAGGTAGTCTCAATCTCTCCAATGTGGAAATCAAAGATCAACATATTCCATGACATAGGATCTTAATTCACAGGGAATCTATCAGTCATTGACTCGAATCGATTGAATGAATAGAACCAGCAAGTCATTTGGGCAATAATTAAGGAAATTATCAAAACTTCAGAGTGGTGTAATTAAGGAAATTATCAAAATTCAGTGTTACGGTTGACCACTGAAAGGCTTATCTAAGATTCTTTATGGAAATGAAAGCTATCTCGGATTCAACTTTTTTTCTTTTTTATCAGAATCGGAGGTTTCACAAGTTCATTTGTGACAGAGAAGACTAATAGAATGTGCAATTCCGATTCCAATTCCCTCCTGACAATTTTAGCATTGAAGACAGATAAGATGGTGCAAAACCATCTTCCTCCTGGCAAACGTAGTAGTGATTCAATGTGTGTACAGAACATTCTGAGCTCCACGAAAAATGAGGCTTCGAATCCGATACACCTTTTTGAGACAGAGCAACCGGAACACTATCTCCCAATGCAGTGTTACAAATGCATCTTTCTAAACTTCTAACTTAGAAATCATTCAAGCACATTTTACAGCAAACATTCAATCTCGTTATCCAGTTTTAATAGGTCAAAATGAAGCAAAACGCTGTCTACAGAATGTTTTATGGTCGACTATGGAATATTCAGCTCAGGTTTCATAATTATGGTGGAAGTCTGGCTCAGTCACTCGTCAGGCATAGAATTATCAATTTTTCATTAGTTTCTTCTACAAAATTTCAATATTTTTTGGTAGACTTGTTCTTTTCAGTAAGCATCAGCTCATATAGCATTCTTTCTTCATCTCGGCCCAGAGCAATAAGCTTACTAAGTAAGCATTCCTTTAGCTGAAGATAAGCATTCATTCTCTCTATTGAATCCTCATACAACAATGGATCCCTCAGGCCAATTTGGCTTCAATTGTAACCTGCCGATTTGGTGCTTTACCACGGCTTTTTTTTATATACAATACTCATTTATGTTAAAAAAAAAAGAAAAGGTCAATATAATTTTTTACCTAGGATGGGGTGACACCTAGATGATCGTAGAGGATAAATGGTGATGTGATGGGCAACAGGCATTGAGGAGGGAAATGTTGCATTGGGGTTTTTAATACCCTTCACTTATGTGTATTCAACCGTGCTGGGCATTGAAGATACCATCTCTCATGCATAATTGTAGTGTAATGATATCCATGGTGGTCGCCTTTAGATTGTTCCGGTTCTTTATGGCTCCCAAGTATAGACTGTTGGATTTAGAGACGTCTAATTACAATAATTAAGTTGGACATACGTGCATTATGATTATGATATCAAATACTGTCGCAAGATTACATTTATGTAATGATTAAAATATGCCAAACAATGTGATTAATTAAGTCATGGCATTATACGTATTTAAATAAGGATTTGGATACAAATACATATAGAATAATGTTAATCAATTATAATTGTTAATGGACCGATTATAGTTGATTAAAATAATAGCAGTAACAAATTTGAGCTAAATAAGGAAATCAAAATTTATTCTGATTTATTTCAGTTTTTTTTTCTGAAGTTTCCCGATTTCAAGATCTCATGAAATCGGAAATTCCAGATTTCTTGGCAGACTGGTTTCCCAAGTATTAGCTAAATTTCGGCTGCCCTAGGATTAGAACTTTTCTTTGGCACTGCTATAAAAGGGCTGAGTCTTCAAGGATTGCAATCATCCAGAAAAATTGTCTGCTCCATTTGAAGACAGGATACTCTATCATAAGGATAGCCAGAGAAAAGGATTGCAAGTTCTTGGAAGGACTCGAGAGCCAACAACTCAAGTCAAGACCAGGAGCGTATCAACCCAGAGCCTTGGAAGCTGTCTGAGGCCTTTGAAGATGGAAAGTAAGTTCCGCTGTGCATTAAGTTTAATTTCTTACATAGGAGTAAATCTTGGTTATACCCTCATTTAATACCAACAATTGGTATCAGAGCCACCCTTATGTAAGAATTGCAGTTTGAAATCCAAGTCTCCATGGCTGAAATTGCTGCTTGTGATCCCCTGAGTATGAGATGTGTTTTCTATGAAATGCTGTGTGTGAAAACGATTATGAAGAATTGATTTTTTAATTCTTTTGTAATCTCTGTTTGGTGCTTGATTTTGAGATCTGGGGAATTAATTTTATTCTCTTATAATCGCTGATGGAAAGAGGGATGTACACCACGATCTCAAATTGGGTGGATGCAACGTTGCCTGGTTTAAATGAGTTTATTTTTTTTATATATATCTGAGCCACGATTTTGAGAAGATCGATCTGGTCAAAGTTATCATTTTCAGCTCAGAAATCGATCTGGGTTCATTGCCGTTTGGAGTCTGATCTCCTTAAACCCTGTCAATACCACGATTTCAGATTTGGCCACCAATGATGGCTTGCATTCATGATTTTAGTTCGATCTCTGTCTGGTGAATAAGAGACTGACTTCATTTATGCAAGTAACGTAATGGTAGATTTAAGTCAGAGCTTTTGTGTGTTTTGCTACTCTTACACTGATTACTGGAAAGACATATATTGTAAATAACTTTCTATATTGTCTGCCTGGAAATGGCAATCTTAAGTTTAGTATTTCTGAATGTGATACTTACTTTTAGAGATGTTAATATTTTACTTGAACAAGCACATATTATCAAATGTTAAGTTAACAAATAAGGGTGATGTATAACAAATAAGTTGCAACACACATATGCTGGCGATGTCTGGAAAAGCATTTGGGGTTTGGTGCACCAGGTCCGTAAGTGAATATGTCAATCTGGCCCAAAGGCGGAAAAGACAATAAGGTAATGATTGCGCCCAAAGGTGTTTTTCATTATTGAGTGGTGTTTTGGCTAAAGATTTAATGGAGCACATAATTTAATTTGGGCCTTTAGAATTATGATTAAAGATCAAATCGTGATGCATAATATCTAAATTTTTTCTTTTGTTCTTCAATTTTCAGATCTAAACATAATGTCAAGTCTAAGTCAAATTAAGCCCCTCATGGGGAACAATTTCAAACAGTGGGAAGAAAAGCTGAAATTAGTCTTAGGGATCATGCAATTGGACACTGCACTGAGATTTGATCGCCCCAAGCCCAATAAAGAGGGTGAAGAAACTCCCCAAGAGAAGGCTGATATTGCTAGATGGGAGCATTCAAATCGCATGTGCATAATGGTGATGAAGCAAACGATCCATGAGACTTTTCGAGGCATAATACCTGATACAGAGACCGGCGCTATTAAATACCTTAAGGCCCTTGAAGAGAAATTCACAAAGAGTAAAAAGACTGAAGTTAGTACACTCTTTGTGAAGTTGGCAACAATAAAATACAAGGGAAAAGAAGGGGTTAGAGAGCATGTTATTGAGATGACAAGACTACAACGTACCTTGAAAGGGCATAATTATGACATCTCTGATGAGGTTCTCATTGAGTTCATTTTTCTGTCTCTCCCGTCCAACTTTAGTCAATTCAAGATGACTTATAATTGTCAAAAAGAGACGTGGACACTACCTGAGTTTGAGGCTCAGTTGGTGCAGGAGGAAGAGAGACAGAAAATGACTAAGGGAGAAAGTGCTCATGTAGTAACATCTAATCCTAAGGGTAAAGGAAAGAAGCGCAAGTTTGTTGCCAAGGAAAAGGAACCCACCAAGGTAGCTGCAAACAATGCCGCGCAGAAAAGCAAGAAGGAAGATACTTCTGCGAAAGCAGAAGAAAAGAACTGTTTTTTCTGCAAAGCGCCAGGACATACAAAGAAATTCTGCACTAACTATCATGCATGGTTGGCAAAGAAAGGTATGTCTCTTGCTTTAGTTTGTTCTGAAGTTAATTTAAGTTCTGTATCTAGATATACTTGGTGGATAGATTCAGGTGCAACGACTAACATCAGTATGTCGATGCAGGGTTGCCTAAGCCATCGCAAGCCAAGTGAGGTGGAGTGCTACGTTTACGTAGGAAATGGCAACAAAGTAGAAGTGAAAAGCATAGGAAAATTTAGATTATTATGTAAGACATGATTTTATTTAAGTTTTGATGCTTTAGTGGTTCCATCTTTCAGAAGGAACCTAATTTCTGTATCTTATTTGGACAAAAATGGTTATGTATGTTCATTTGGTAATGGAAATTTCAGTTTGTGTCAAAATTCTAAGCTTCTTGCTTCTGGTATCCTGTCTTCTTATGATAATCTTTATTTTCTAGATATAGACACTTCACATTCAGAGGCACTGCATGTAGATAATAGAAAACGTAAATTAACTTGCGAGAAATCACCAACATTATGGCACAAGCGATTAGGACATATCTCTATGAAAAGGATAGAACGTCTTGTGTCTAATGATATTCTCCAACCTTTAGATTTTACAAACTTAAGTGATTGTGTGAATTGTATAAAGGGAAAACAAACTAATAAACGTAAGTATGATGCAAAAAGATGTAATGATGTCTTAGAATTGATTCATACGGATATCTGTGGTCCTTTTCCAAAGGCTACAAGAAATGGTCACCGTTACTTTATCACATTCATAGATGATTATTCAAGATATGGTCATATTTACTTAATAAAAGAAAAGGCAGAAGCATTAGACGTGTTCATAAAGTTCAAAACGGAAGTTGAGTTACAACTTAACAAACGTATAAAGTCCATTCGTTCTGATCGTGGTGGTGAATACTACGGTCGTTATGATGGATCAGGAGAACAACGTCAAGGTCCCTTTGCAAAATACTTAGAGGAATGCGGAATTGTGCCTCAGTATACGTTGCCAGGTTCGCCTGCAATGAATGGTGTTGCTGAACGGCGAAATCGCACCCTTAAAGACATGGTGAGAAGTATGATTGCTCGTACAACTCTGCCTGAGAATTTGTGGGGAGAAGCCTTAAAGACTGCAGCATACATACTTAATAGAGTGCCTACTAAAGCAGCTAACAAGACCCCTTACGAGTTATGGGTTGGGCGCAAGCCTAGCTTGAATCATTTGAGAGTTTGGGGATGTCCATGTGAAGCTAGGCCTTATAAACCAAGTGAAAAGAAACTGGACGAAAGGACCATTAGTTGTTACTTTATAGGCTATTCTGAACGATCTAGGGGATACAAATTCTATAATCCAACAGAACATACAGTTTTCGAGTCAGGAAGTGCGAAATTTTTTGAGGATAATGAGTTTGTGGGGGGAGATATGACAAAAGATAGTATTTTTGAAGAAGAAGAGACGAATGCGAATGAAACTATGGACCAAAGTCCTGGTTTTGTTCAAATTCCGATTGCGTTTAGAAATACATCTTCGAATGAGACTATGGACCAAAGTCCTGGTTTTGTTCAAATTCCGATTGCGTTTAGAAATACATCTTCTGACAATATGCAAACTTCATCATCACAAATAACTCAGTTAGAAACTCAACATGGAATAGATAACACAAATGGACCTGAACCCAACCCAAACCCTGACATTGACATGACAAATGTTGATGGCCTAGGGCCTGTGGGAGATTCAGAAATTGATAATGATGTTCCTCCTCCTGTTGAAGATCAAGTTGTAAATGAACCTCAAGAAAATCTAGTACCTGTACCAATTAGGAGATCTACTAGAGAGAAAAGATCTACACAATCTAAGGATTATGCATATCTTCAAGAACATGAGTTTGACATTGGCATGTTTGAAAATGATCCTGTTAATATCAAACAAGCTGTGGAAAGCTCTAACTCTCAAATGTGGATTAATGCCATAAATGAAGAGATGAAATCTATGTATGACAATGACGTTTGGGATATCGTTCCGTTGCCTAAAGACAAGAAACCCGTTGGTTGCAAATGGATATTTAAGACTAAGCGGGATTCAAAAGGCAATGTTGAAAAATACAAGGCACGTCTTGTTGCGAAAGGTTTCACACAGAAAGAAGGCATTGATTATAAAGAGACTTTCTCTCCAGTTTCATCGAAAGACTCTTTGAGGATTATATTGGCGCTTGTAGCACATTATGATTTAGAACTTCATCAGATGGATGTAAAGACGGCGTTTCTCAATGGTGACATTGATGAAACGATCTATATGAAGCAGCCAGAGAACTTTGTATCAGGTGATGCAGGGTCTATGGTTTGCAGACTTAAGAAATCTATCTATGGGCTAAAACAAGCATCTCGACAATGGTATCATAAATTTCACAAAATTGTTAGCTCATTTGGTTTTGAGTCTAACATAGTAGACGAATGCATATACCTTAAGTTCTGTGGGAGTAAATTTATTTTCTTGGTTTTATATGTAGATGACATATTGCTTGCCAGTAACGATAAGGACATGTTGCATCAAACTAAGAATTTTTTATTTAAGAACTTTGAAATGAAAGATCTTGGTGATGCATCATTTGTTCTAGGGATTGAAATACTTAGAGATAGATCTCAAGGTATTCTAAGGTTATCCCAGAGGAACTATATCGATAAGATTCTAACAAGATTTGGCATGGAAAACAGCAAACCAGGAGATACCCCTGTATCAAAAGGAGATAAGTTTAGTCTAAAACAATGTCCCCAAACTGACTTAGATAAAAACATCATGAAAGATATTCCCTATGCCTCAGCCGTGGGTAGCATCATGTATGCACAAGTATGCATGCGTCCGGATATTGCGTTCATCACTGGAATGCTAGGGAGATATTTGAGTAACCCAGGTATGGAACACTGGAAGGCAGCCAAGCGAGTGTTGAGATACCTAAAGAGAACAAGGGACTATATGCTCACGTATCGGAGATCGGAACAGCTCGAGGTCATTGGATATACTGATTCTGATTTTGGAGGATGTGTCGACAGCATGAAGTCAACATCAGGATACATCTTTATGATGGCAGACAGTGCCGTGTCATGGAAGAGCGCTAAGCAGTCATTGGTAGCCTCCTCCACTATGGCAGCTGAATTTGTTGCATGCTATGAAGCATCTAATCATGGCGTATGGCTGAAGAACTTCGTCACAAGTCTGAAAATTGTGGATTCTATTCAGAAACCACTCAAATTATTATGTGACAACAATTCAGCAGTGTTATACGCAACCAACAACCGAAGTTCGTCAAAGTCGAAGTACATCGATATTAAGTTTTTGGTTGTAAAAGAGAGAGTGCAGAATAATGAATTATGTATAGAACACATAGGTACAGACTCCATGATTGCTGATCCTCTTACTAAAGGATTACCACCCAAGAAGTTTCACGAACATGTTGCTCGTATGGGTGTAATATCTATTTAGGATAGTTAGAAAATGTGGGAGTCTGAATATGTTTTAAGTTTTGTTTTTTGATGTTCTATGTAATGCAATTGTAAACAATTTTGATGATATATACAAGTTGCATTCAGTTTCAGTTTCATTATTTCTTTCTTTAAAATTTAAGTTTTTGACCTCATACAGTAAAGTAAAGGTGACTCAATTAGAAATAGGCACGTCTAATCACACTTGCGTGTAATTTCTAAACTATATGTCCAAATCAGATTTATGTCATTCAGTTATGTTGGCAGCGTGATTTATGTCGGTTTAGTTGCGAATAAATGTGATAAGTGCCGCTTAAGTCCTTTGTTAGCATAATTGATGGACGGAATTGTTTAAGAAATACGATAAGTAAAGACAGAAAAGTTGCATGCAATAAAGCTAAGGATATATAATCAAAAGGTTGCACTTGTCCATGTGGGAGATTGTTGGATTTAGAGACGTCTAATTACAATAATTAAGTTGGACATACGTGCATTATGATTATGATATCAAATACTGTCGCAAGATTACATTTATGTAATGATTAAAATATGCCAAACAATGTGATTAATTAAGTCATGGCATTATACGTATTTAAATAAGGATTTGGATACAAATACATATAGAATAATGTTAATCAATTATAATTGTTAATGGGCCGATTATAGTTGATTAAAATAATAGCAGTAACAAATTTGAGCTAAATAAGGAAATCAAAATTTATTCTGATTTATTTCAGTTTTTTTTTCTGAAGTTTCCCGATTTCAAGATCTCATGAAATCGGAAATTCCAGATTTCTTGGCAGACTGGTTTCCCAAGTATTAGCTAAATTTTGGCTGCCCTAGGATTAGAACTTTTCTTTGGCACTGCTATAAAAGGGCTGAGTCTCCAAGGCTTGTAATCATCCAGAAAAATTGTCTGCTCCATTTGAAGACAGGATACTCTATCATAAGGATAGCCAGAGAAAAGGATTGCAAGTTCTTGGAAGGACTCGAGAGCCAACAACTCAAGTCAAGACCAGGAGCGTATCAATCCAGAGCCTTGGAAGCTGTCTGAGGCCTTTGAAGATGGAAAGTAAGTTCCGCTGTGCATTAAGTTTAATTTCTTACATAGGAGTAGATCTTGGTTTCTTCTACAAAATTATCAATTTTTCATAGAATTATCAATTTTTCATTAGTTTCTTCTACAAAATTATAGAATTATCAATTTTTCATTAGTTTCTTCTACAAAATTTTAATATTTTTTGGTAGACTTGTTCTTTTCAGTAAGCATCAGCTCATATAGCATTCTTTCTTCATCTCGGCCCAGAGCAATAAGCTTACTAAATAAGCATTCCTTTAGCTGAAGATAAGCATTCATTCTCTCTATTGAATCCTCATACACCAATGGATCCCTCAGGCCAATTTGGCTTCAATTGTAACCTGCCGATTTGGTGCTTTACCACGGCTCTTTTTTATATACAATACTCATTTATGTTAAAAAAAGAAAAGATTAATATAATTTTTTACCTAGGATGGGGTGACACCTAGATGATCGTAGAGGATAAATGGTGATGTGATGGGCAACAGGCATTGAGGAGGGAAATGTTGCATTGGGGCTTTTAATACCCTTCACTTATGTGTATTCAACGGTGCTGGGCATTGAAGATACCATCTCTCATGCATAATTGTAGTGTAATGATATCCAAGGTGGTCGCCTTTAGATTGTTCCGGTTCTTTATGGCTCCCAAGTATAGACGCAAGCGATATCAGTGTGGCAAGGGATTATCATCAGGAGAATTATCAGTGGGTTCTCTTTGCAGTGATTTCAGTCATGGTTCGAGAGAGAATGCATGACTTTGGCCACAAGGGTGGTCACCGTAGAGGGAAGCCTGTGGCGTCGGATGGCAATGTTGTTGCAAGACACCAGGTCCCTATGGCAGAGACCCTCCTTAAAATAAAAAAAACGATATTCAACACCAGGGGGAGGATACGCAAGCCAGAGTTCAGGACATGGCTTATATGGTGTAAGTGGTTGTGGAGTAGTGTGCAGACGTTGTTGAAAATGTTCAGTCTCCCCTTGCCTCATTTTTTGATGGAGATGAAGATTGAACCAGACATCTTGGATCCTAATGCTCCTCTCCCCATTGTGACGACTGTGATAGCAATTCGAGCTCCTGCAGACGGTGGTAATGACAAGCAGATTCAGACTTTGTTGGCTTCTGGCGTAGAGGTGGAGGATATAAAGCTGATGAAAGTTCCAAAAGTTGACGGGGATGACATGCATAGCACTGTCCAAACCAGCGGTCGAGTCTATGACAATGAACTAGAACCTCCTCAGTAGTGTAGGCATTTGGACTCGAGATCCTGGGTGGAGGAAAGTGATGGTGCGAACTTCTTGGTCAGTCGGGTTTGAAGTGCAACTGAATTTCATCTCTTGTTTTCACATGCTCACTGGTTTTAGTCTTTTCATAGCTCCTCATATAATGTCTATCAAACAATGGTCTATTTTGAACAGCTTCAATGTATCTTTGGGTAACACAGTAGAAGAACTTCTCGAGATGTTTTTGTGTCAGCTTGACAAAGGCAGTTTTCAGGATCTATGTTTCTGTGTAAGCCTAATAGAGGTGGTTTTTAGATTTCTTTTTGTTGTAGCAAACTTAGATGAGCCATGAGTAAACTGACAGGGTTATTTTCAATCATCTTTTGGATCTGGGGCACATCAATGTATGTATTGGTAAAAATTTTACGATGTAAAATTAAAAACTAACTAACTATATATATATAATTTTAAAAGTTATTAGCCAAGGCCCTACCTTTATATTCTCCCATCCATTATTGCTTTATGTTGGGTTTGGGTTCTTCGAGACATTCTAGTTATGAGATTGTTAAAGGAACAAAGAAACATGTTAAAGCGGGGAGGCTTGGGGCCTTTTGTTTGAGGCCAACTTTGCCTTCTTTCCTAATATTTTTTAATAATTTGATAGTCCCTATGTCATAGTTGACAAACATTGGATGTTTGAAAATGAGCACAAAGGGAAAGTGAATGGCCTTGAGGGAGCACCCTACTCAGTACATGGTGTGCTAGTCCAACACTCCATCAACTCATGTAGGTGAGTTGCAAACATCTTCACTTCGTGTAGTTTTTAATAAAAGAAATCACATTAATTATCATTGTTTCATAATTTGGTTTACAAAATAGCTAAAACATGTTTTGGAAGTGGTTTTATTGACACGTTATTTATTGAAAATTCTATAATTGCAATCTCATCACCTAAAAAATGCATCGTTTCATCAATGCACTTTATGAGCTTTTTAGATCTTTGAATCAACCCAAAATGTCAAAAATGCAATTTATACAATTGATCAATCTAAATCATAGACTTTTTAGTTTGCCAAATTATGGGGAAACTGACTAAAATTAAAACATTTTAATTAACGCATACACTACACCCTATTTTATAAGAGAGAACCTTGTAAAACAACATGAAGACATAGTGTAAGAGTAGGATGGTTTAGATTACCACATATACATTTTAGGCGACATCTAATCACATAGAAAACTTCTCTCTAGTTGTTGAATTTAGGCAACACGTGAAGTTGGAGTTTCAATCAATCTAGAACATAAATCGACTTTTCTCGCATTATGGTCAATTAAAAATTGGGTAAAACCATTGGGGGCACCATTTCATGCTCGGACCATGGTGGAACTTTACTTGTGCTTGAAATTCCTATCAGATTATTGTCAAAATTGTGACTTAAAAGATGGTCATTTTTCTATAATATTAACTTCCTCCTACATATTATAGTCTTTGAGCATTACATTCTTTTGATATTTGATGATTAATATTTAAGTAAGGCATTCACTAAATCAATGTCATGTGCACTCATTTATTTCTACACACCAACAAAATAAGTAGAAATATCGTATGCATCAATTTGGTGGAAGTGTCTTTTATCTCATGCATACATTATCACTCAATTGTATGTTATATGTGGATAGGTGACACCATTTTATAAGCATCACATAGCATAACATTGACCCTACATGTAAATTCAAATCATACATTGTTTTCCAAGGAAAACCTCAAAGGGAAACCCAAGGAATGCTTCGCTACATTTGTGAATGACATCCCTAATAAACTTGTCAACATGGACTAGTGTGCTTCTCCCAACTGAATTCAAAAATATTTTTCATCTTCCCACCAAAATGTAATAGACAATAAAATGAAATACAGTTAAAATTGAGTTTCATCTTTAAGAAAAGATTAAAAAATAATAATAGAAATGGGTGACTAGTTTTAGAATTAAAAGTGGCCGAGGAAATTCCTAAACAAACCAGAAATAATAACAATTTAGTCAAGTATAAAGTCCATGCCATAAGTGATTAGGGTCATCAACATTTTCTCGACCATGTGTTTCCATGCTAAGATCTGAGAATTCCATATTAACTTACTACTGTACTTCCTGATAAACTTACTTAAAAATAGGGCACATTGACAATACATAAGATAAGTACAAAAGAAATTCAGGCCTGACCATGACTTGTCTCCTCTACCTAAGGTCCCTCTCCACGTTCCAACAATGGTGTAATTGTATCCACAACCCTTACAATTGTAGTTTGTTGTATGTTTTCCACTTATAACTCTCTCGAGGCTTAGGATTCCCCTGTTCAAGAATGCCATCCCTGGGTAAGGTCCAGGAGTAAGGAGTGGTGCATTTAGATAGTTAGAGAAAGCTTCTCCACTTTTCCAACTTGTAGATCAACCTTCACTTCTAGACGATCATTCTTCTGGTCCACCAACTCTATGTGAGTACTAAGATGCTCCATAACCTGCCCCATTCCATCACCATTCCATCCATTTGTGCCTTCATTCTATGGAGAATTTTCTTAATATCAACGATTTCACTCATGGCTCTGCCAACATCAAACCCAAAATCTTGATTTTCCGCCATAGTCCCCTTAAGGATTTAGGGCCTAGGGTGTTACTTTTTTGTTGAGGCAAGATGCTAAGAGAGGGACCTACAATCCCTCTATCTAACAATCCGATAAAGTAGAGCAAGAGACCAATACTTTGTTGAAAAATGATAGTAGTTTCACCAAGATGGGTTGATATACAAGAATCCAAGAGAAAATGTTAGCTAGATCTAACCCTGGTAATGACTCCCTGCTTCAGTAGTTGAGCCTTGGCCACCCACATGCATTCAATCTTCATTCTGAAATGACGACCCATAATTATCCCACCCTCATTACAAGAAGCATGAGAGAACACCATAATGACCTCTATGCGAGTCGAGCTAAATGAGCCATGGGAGGCCGAGGGCACAGAGGAGTGAGATCGATCACATGTTAGAGTAAATGCCAAGGGATTTACATGCACTCAAGAGCTATCAAGGGCCATGTGTCTCTCATCCCCCATGCAAACAAACAATCTTTTATTACTATGTATTTTAGTGGATTTAATTTCCTCCCTTCGACGTTGCTAGGTAGGGGGTTGTCCATCTCCACCAAGAACATCTTTCTCTTTAAAGGATCCAACTTCTCACCACTGATTCCTTGTTTTTTATTACTATGTCTTTTAATGTATTTACTTGCCTCCCTTCGACACTGCTAGGTAGGGGTTGTTCGTCTCCACTAAGACCATCTTTCTCTTTAATGGATCCAACTTCTCACTAGTGACTCCTCATTCCTTACAAGCACTCCCTTTTCCAATTTGACAACTTCATTAGCAAGCTTATTGGAAGGTTGTTGTTGTGCCTTCAAATGTACAGGAGATTATACTATGAAGCGCTTCGAAGGTTGTTGGCAATTCTATTTTGTATCTTGTTAATCTTATCAACATAGTTTTCGAACCTGCTTGATAACTTGGAGAGAATCCCTAAATATTTTAATTTAGGAGATCTCTAGAGTTTTGACGAATTATGTCCTTATATATAGAGTAACACCTCCACATAATTATTGGTTTTGATCCCTATCCCCCATGAGTACCGAATCACTTCCTTTCCATTAAGGTCAATGAGGACTCGCCCCGACCCCATCCCCCTCTCCTGCCACCCCTCTTTAATAAAATATAATTAAATATAACTATAATGAGGATATTTCACTTGAAAAAACTCAAATTATATAAAAGTGACATAAATCATTTCCTTTGTCTATGCATCATAAATAATTCAAATTGTTTATTTAATTCAATTAAACATGTCGTATGCAAAATTGAAATATTTACATTAACCTAATGGGTTAGCTCAATCGATTTGAATTGACTACTTTTCAAGAGGAGATTGCTACAATATCACAGGTTAAAGTCTAGTAGAATCCCTTTGGATTAGGAGTACATGTCGTACCCTCATGGCATTTACCTCAAGCAACATTGATAAAATGTGAGGAAGCACCTGGAGGGTTTCCCAAAGGACATGCTCCATGGTAAAAATAATTTAAAATATCTATGTTAAGTAGTGTTTATATAGTTCTATTATAAATATTGTTTTTATATATAAAATTCTTGATCATTGATTGGGATGTGGTTGTGAGAATTTATTGCAACTAATTCAAATTCAATTCTATATAGCTTTCTTTCATTCTTAATAATATTCTTTTAGGTTAATGGTGTTAATTTATCCACAAGGAGCCATTCAATTTCAATTTCCAATATTGTGGTATATCTAAAAAAATAATATGGAGTTATTAAACTCAATGAACCTCCTGTGTGTATGTGTAATTTAGGAGATTTATCCATGTTGGACTTTGAATCTAAGATCCTTTTATGATTATGCCATATTTCAATCACTAAAACCCAAGATATCGGGTGATTATTATTACCACATCACCACAAGATAACAGGTGGTTATTAATAAAACATTATGAATACAGGTCTTATAAAAAAAATGATGTAGACACAACATCCATTAATACTACTTAAAAGTACATACTCACTTATACCAAAACTCCCAAATAAATAGAACCATGGTGTGAGCAGTATGTAAGGGATCATCATAGTCATTAGGCGCATGGCCCTAACCAATCACTTGAGTAGCATCCTCATTTGGACAACTATGCTGCACTTTTACAAAAAGCTAAATTGTCATTACAATTTCTTTTGAGAGATTAGATGGAATAAAACACAATAATACTTTGCTCGATCTTGATCTGCTACTACAATTGATAATTGCTTAACTCCTCTAATTTCAAACCATACACAACATTAAGATTGTCTATATTGATGTCCAAGCCTGCCTAACTCCTTTGTTTTTGAAGGGATTATACATAGCATTACAAAGGTGGGTGCTCATTTGTATTGATGTCTAGGCCCAATTCCCATGATTTTGAAGGGACTATACACAACATTGTGATGGGTTGTGTATTACTATGACTCAACTGGACCTTCAACTAGAGTATATGGATTTGGAACTAAGTGAAGGGACGTTGGGATAGGAAAGAATACTAACTGAGATGATTGTGGGGAAGTTGCTTTAGATCAATTAAATAATTTGTTGCTAGTAACTCTAGATCTTCAATTGGTTCAAGCTAAGCAATTGATTATGCCTCTTATTGTCTTGCATCCCTTATTTATAATTGGGAAACTATAACCACCCATGCCTTTGTCTTTGCCTATATAAATTGCAGTTTATCAAACTTTATAATTGATAGGAATGGTTTAGGTTCTTTTGGCTATAGAATTGTAATAAATGTTGATTAAGGTGCTCTCTCTAAATCTTGATAATCCTAAAGGCAAGACGACATTTAACCTTTGGTTTGTGCAGCCTACTTTGTACCTACTCGGTGTTTATTGGCCAGACCACTTAATACTTAATATTGCTTGGGTGATTAGGATGCAAGAAATGCTCTCATGGAAACACCATGCAACACTTGCAAGGGAGGCACTATATTTAGAAAAAGTTTCAAATCTTCAAAATGGTGAGTAAGCCTCAATTCACAAGTGATTGTTAAAGCATATAGGACAACACCACATTAACTAAAACTTGCTTCACACACATTCTATTGTTATTTTATTGTAATTCAAGCCAAGAAAATTTAGTAGAGATTACTATGTTTATTTAAACATGTAAAATTCTTGATTTGTTGTGGCCTATATGCCATGGTCATATTTATCGTCGAATCCTTATAATAGTCTCGAGCCCTCTTGCTCGAATGCATGCATAGGATATGGCTACAATGTTGTTAAACTAATGTAGAAATAAAGAGACACATCCATGAATTGGAAATGTCTGGTAAATTTCTAGGTTATATAGAATATCATAAACTATTGTGTTTGGAACTTATTATATTGAGCTCCCCACTTATTCAATTGTTGCAAGTTTGCATTGTGATGTCAACAAGTCCAACTTCGGATTTCTTGGAGCATGTTTTTGCTTGAAGATATAAAAAAGGGATTTTCGACATCATATTAGTGCTCTTAGCTTGGATACATGGATTGCAAGTGTAGCAAAGGTGGTAGAACGAGTTTGTGGCAATCAAAGGCAAAGGTAGTGTAGAACTACATCATCACAAGATCAACAAAGCCACAAAGAAGGTGTGAAGAAGGTTGTGGCAATTGATATTTAGTGTTTTGAGTTTTTTAATTGACTAAAAACATAAATCAAAGTAATATCCAATTTTCATGTTTCTTTATTTTGAACTAAATGCATAAACAACAATAACAATGATAATAATTTATTTCTAAGGTCACAACCTAGCCATAAACCGAATTGTTGTATGAGACCCTCTTGTTTAAGCGATCCCCTACGTGCTGTGATTTGAGTACTAAAGTCTACGGAGTAATGTGCATACCCTATCCCCTTCTAGATTTAAACATATAACCTTTTGAAAGAAAACACATATTTTTAAATATTAAAACCCACTCAAATTATACATAAAATATATTTACAACCCTAATCAATATTCCATAATAATAAAAAAATCATTAAAGTTAAATCTTCAATTATAAAATTAAAATACAAGATAAAAGAACATTTATTATTCCATAATAATAATAAAATAATAGTAATAAAATCATTAAAGTTAAATCTTCAATTATAAAATTAAAATACAAGATAAAAAGAACATGAAACAAGTATCCACATGGAATAAGTATGGTTTATTCTCACTTCCACATACTCTAATCATTACATGTGAAAGAATCTTATTATTATAAGATGTCATAAGTGGACCGGCCATAAAGGAAATTTTGTCTGTATATCAAAATATTTAAAATGACAATTTTGTTTGTATATCAAAAGATTTAAATCTGTCTTCAAGTCTCATCAGTAAAATTGACACTTTTCTTATTTCTTCCTCAAGTCTCATCAATAAATTGACACTATTCTTATTTCTTCCCCTAAAGTCTCATCAATAAAATTAACACTTTTCTTATTTCTTCCCATAAAATAATCTTGTATTCACAAAGAGAACACTTACAACCTCTAACTTAAACTTGAACTTTAAGATTACATGCACTAAAGTTTTGTCTCATCAATAAAATTAACTCTTTCTTATTTCTTTCCAAAAAATAATCTTGTATTAACAAAGAGAACACTTACAACCTCTAACTTAAACTTTAAGATTACATGCACTAAAGTTTTGTGGTGGCATCATATTACCCATTCTCTATTTGTCGATGATGTCTTGATCTTTGGCATTGGCCAAATTTGTGAGTAGAGATGCTATAATGCGATTTTGGATTTATTTTGTTGTGTTATTAGTATGTTGATTAGTATTTTTAAATTTGGATGGTGTTGGTTGGAACATTATGAATTGAATATCATTCACTCTATTTTCCCTTATGAGCGGAAAGAGCTTGACTCTAGTTTGAATTATTTGGGATATTTATTAAAATCGAATGATTATCTTATTAATGATTGGTTATGGATTATTAAGAAAGTGGAGAAGCGATTATTAATTTGGTGCAATCACTGATTGGATTTGGGTGGCCGGATCATACTCATTAACTTTGTACTTAATGGTATCCCTATTTATTGGCTCACTTTGGCTAAAGTACCGAAGATAATTTTGACACTTTTGCGCCAGATAATATTTTATTTTCTCTAGTCTGGGAATTCTATGAGATCTGGGATTCATCTCTCAGCTTGGAAGACTATTGCTCTCCCAAAAGCACTTGGTGGCTGGGGTATTAGGAATATTCAGTGGATTCGGAGAGCTTTAGCTCTTAAAAGTTTGTGGCGTGGTCTCATGGGAAAGGGATTGTGGTGCGATCTTCTGAAGGATAAATATTTTAAAAATCAATCCTTATGAGCGTGGATTAGAATGGGTATTAAGAAGTATGTTGGGGATTCTAATCACTGCTGTGGAATGATGGAAGCTTTTGCAGACCTGAATCGATGGCTGGCGTGGTGGGTGGGTGATGGCTTCCAGATTCGTGTGGGAGTTGATCCGATCATTGGTGGTCTTAAATAATTTTTACTTACTCCGGATTTGATCAATTCTCTGCATTCACAGGGTGTATACTTTCTCAATCATGCTAAGAAGGCTAGGAATGCCAACGTTGGTAATTATTGTCTCTCGGTTGAAGATCTATGCCTGGAGCCACAAGTGGCTGCAGAATGGGACCTATTTTTGGGTTCTTTGCAACATGCGAGTATTCAATTGAAGGATGTGGAGGATTCGCTCCTTTGATCTTGGAACATTGCATTAGGGTAGGTTACTACCAGTATGGCTTATGATTCTATTGCATATGAATAATTTGAATACAATCATGTTTGGTGGCACCATCACATTTAAGGTTGGGCGGCTCCATTGAAGATACTTTGCTTCACCTGGCTTGATTTACATGATAAGATCCTTACGGGTGAGAACCTATACAAGAGAGGTGGTATTGGTCCTTTTATATGTCCTTTGTGTTTTAATGGTGCTGAAACTACTGATAATTTGTTGGTTGAGTGTAAGGTCACACAGGACCTGTGGATGGCTACTTATCCTGGTGATTCCTCGCTGGTGGTTGGGACACCGACACTTGTCTCCATACTATACCAGTGGTTTGTTACCGAAGCGCACTTTTCTGGCTTCCCATTATTATTTATGTGGGGCATTTGGCGCATTTGGAACCATATCCTTTTAGAAAATGCAATATTTCATATGGGAAAATCTATTGGTTATATTCTACATTTTGTGGATTTATACGCTTGTACCATTCGACATGCTGGAGTAGTTGAGAGGAGCCCTCCTTTCAAACTCCCACTGGTTTTTTCGATGGGGCATCGCAAAGACACTCATGTGGTGTTGGAACTTTTTTAAAGTTGAATGATGTCACTTACTTTAAGATCTGGTTCAGATGTGGTACTAGGATGAACACTCATGCATAAATTCTCAGTTTACGGGGTTTACTATATTTTGTTGATTACAAAGGTATACATAGGATGCAGATATTTGGAGACTCTACGGTGGTGATTGATTGGATGGAGGGAAAACATTTACTACAGGTTACTTGCTTGGAGCAATGGAAAGAGAGAATTATTATGATTCGACGCTCCTTTTAGTCTATTTCATTCAGGCCTATTTATCGTACCTTCAACAAAAATGTTGATCAATTATCAAGGAAAGGTATTGGGTTACTGGAAGGTATATTACACTTTCAAGAATACAACATGGACAACTTGGTTGGAGAAGGCACTCTTCAGATTTATTAAACACTGAGGAGCATTTTGATTCATATTTTGTATATAGCATGTATTGGAATTATTATGTGGATAGATAGTTAGATAACAAGTATATACATATTTTAAAATTTGTATAAACTTGGTTTTTTTAGAAGATTATATATTTTATCCTTGAGTCCTAGATTAAGTATACCTACGATAGGTTTGGGGTAAAAAGAAATGATAAATTTTACAATTGTAAACAATTATAACTTTGTCTGAGGGATAAGTTTTATATTGTAGTTTTTTTTATTCAAACTATAAATATCAAAAAAAAAAAATCGATTGAAAAAAAAACCTCTAACTTATGAAAAAAAAACCTCTAACTTAAACGACCATTGTTGAATCTTTCTTATTCTTAAAGTTATATTTGATTCTCGTAAATTACATTAATACAAAAAAACATTATTATTTCAAAGTTACCCAAGACCTTGGGTTTATTATTCTATTAACATCTTCACATTCCTTAAAACTGGACATGAAAAATGTCATGAATAATGATATAAAATTATTATGACAAGGAAGCCAGGATTTGATGATAATATTCTATACAAAATTTAAAATTTTAAAATTGGACATGAAAAATGACATAAACTTATTATGACAAGGAACCATGATTTGATGATAGTATTTCATACAAAATTTTATAATTACTATATATCTTGATAAATGATATTGGTGATTTGAGATGAATGTTTTAATATTTTTATATTCATTGAAATTTAAAATCTATTATGTATTAAAGGTTAATTTCAAATTTATTATATATTGAGAATGATAAAAATAATTTTGAAATAACTATTAAAAAATTTGAAAATTTTGCTTAATATTTTTCTTCTTCAAATAATTTTTAAAATATAATTTTTATGTATATATGAATTTGTTTGAGTATTATTTAATTCACATTAAATTTATTATTATTATATTTTGTGTTATTACATTTATAATTTTTATAATATTTAATATTATTAGATTAACATACGGTAATATCAATACTACATATATAAGATAAGGTGTAGTTTAAATATTCTACGTTTTTAATATTTTATGAACATATTTTCCATCTAATTTTGTTTGTATTTTTATTGGAAATTTTTAAACAATTTTAGCATCACATATATTAATTGTGGAAATTATATAATTTGAATACCATAAGAGTATTTGAGGGTGCCGAATCTATTTATGGATTCAAAAATACAATTTAAACACATAGAAATTTGAATTTTACCAAAAAAATTTATCGAATTCCAGCCAAAACCCATTGTAAAATCAAAAACTAAAATAAATAAACTACTCCATGAAATAAATATTACAATCTCTTCAATAATAAAATACAAAATAAAAAATAATAATAATATTAAAAAAACACTACAACTTCATAAACTATACATTTAAAAAACACTGAGCAAAACAAAATAGTGAGATCCCAATTAATTATTATAAGTTTAAAAAACACTTACCAAAACAAAATAGTGAGACCCCAATTAATCCCTCCATCTACAATTATCCTAAATTAAAGATTGCGAATTTATACCCATCCAAGATATAAGTTTGATTATTGTAGGTTGGGCCTACATGTAACATGGGCATGGCATGCTTATTAGTCCATGCCTTTATAGGAGTGGGCATGGCATGCTTAATAGTCCATGCCTTTATAGGATTCCGTCCACCATTTTTTCCTTCCACATAAATAGAGGTTGTTATTTATGTTTTCAAGTTAGAAGTTGCCAAGAAGAGAGAGGTTGTTAATGTTAAATGTATTAATGTTACCTTTCAGTTGACATTACTTCTTTGGTATTTTATTCGAGGATGCATTTTTCATACATTGTGATTTTCGAAGAGTTTACAATAATGATTTGATATTGTTTTGCACGTCTACACCTTGTGGTTATGAAAATAATAATGTGGTTGTCAAGAACTGGCTATGTGTAGACTTTGATGGATGCATTGCCATAGTTTGACACCACTTAAGCTATTACTCCACTTCAACCACAAGCATTTATCTTGCTCCACTTCAATTATGGGTTGTTAGAGAGAAGAAATAAATACACTACAAGAGGTTGATTCCTTGCTTCCCAAGCTATCGATCTATCTGATCAATTTCATGCGGTTCTTGCTAAGCACATATGCACTCTCAATCCAACAACTAAGTCTAAGGTGTCATATCCAAAGGAGAAAATAGAACAATCATTAATCCATCAAATGTTCTCAAAGAAAAAAAGATGAGAATTTCAAATAGTTACCCTGCAATGCATATTTCATTTCATTGATTAGCTCTCTAATTGCTTAAACTAGTGTCCTCAACTAGATTTGTTTGTCTCTATTACTACCTTTCTTTGTGCTTGAGCTCACATGTTGGCTTTGTTTGGCTTTGTTACCACTATTCTTTGTGCTTGAGCTCAAGTGCATTGAAGGGTTGGTTTTATGGTTGCTTGCTATGCTTGTTATGGTAGGGCAAGCTCCTTACTAATATGCTATCAATTTATTGCTTATTTATTTCCTTACTTGGTAGAGAAAAAGAGCCAGAAAACTCTCTACAAGAGAGTTCACCCTCACTCTTGAAAGTCATAATATCTATCACTAGCATTCACTAGCATCATAATTGATTAGTTTCTCACGAAGGTGCACTTTGCTTCTAGATAGTCATTCCAGGAAATAAGAGCAAGGTGTAATGCACTGAGAGACCTACCAACTCATCCTTATTTGTGACTTATTTTCCTTGGTTTGGATTGGCTAGGGGAAGGCATAACATGTTGAGGAATTCAAGCAGTGGGGTTCTTTCATTGCTCATATCTTGCCCGATGATGTTAAATGTACATCATCATGAGTCATTCTCCAAGCCAATATTGCACATCTAGGATTGGGCCTCATGTGTCTAGGTAGGGAGCCTAAGTTGGACTCGGGAACTTGGAGTAGATTCTTGAGTTGGACTCAAGAATGACTAAGCCTTTAGTTGTAAAAGGTTATTCCTCATGTGTTGAGGTGAATGCTTTGATGTATCAAAGTGATGATGTTGTAAAGTCTTGTTGGACAAGGCTCGGGACTTGTGTGTCAAGTCAGATTCTCATGTGGACCTCCAGTTATAGACTCAGGGATAATTTTAAGGACCCATACTTATTTACAAGTGTATAAACCTTGGCGAATCTTACCAATTCTTAAAATGTCAACTATAAAATATTTGGCGATATTTTTCTCAAATTATTTCAATTTCTAAGGATTTTATATAGCTTATATAATAATTTGGCGATTTTTAGAGTGAAAAAAGTTTACCCCATCAAAATTGGGCGAAAAGGGGCTTCAAAAAATGCAAATTGGCAAATCGTTTTTGGAAAAAAAAAATGGAAAAATAGCCCATGGGCTAAATTTCGCCCCTAAAATTATCCTTGGTTATAGTAAGTACCCATGGGGTGGACCTCCAGTAATAGAGGTAGATGCTTTGCATGTTGAAACATTAATGTTGTGTGATGTATTACTAGCCATGGTCACCAATTGCTATTAAGTCTCCTTTAGAGACTGGCCATCTCTAGAGTGAATTACTTTAGCATATGATCATTTGGTCCGAGATTAATATAATATGATAACAACATTTAACAAATATTCCAAGTATAATATGAAATGATAGATAATTAAAGTTAGCACACATTGACCATGTAAGACAAGAGATAAAGATCATATGTGATAAGATATGAGAGAATTCAAATTGCACAAAAAAGAATTAATTAAGAGAGAATTCAAATTGTTAAACTTCAGTAAATCAAGGGAGAACTTGAATTGATCACTATAGTGATGTTAACAAGAAAGAATCAGTTAAAGAAAGTTAACTAAGTGATAACAAAGTATCTAGTTAAGTAAGTGTTATTGCATGACGACACTTATGTTAAACTAAAAGACAACACTTGAGTTGTGACACTTGCATGACGACACTTAAGTTAGCCACCTAACTAAGTGGGCAAGCTTTCAATTAAGGGGCGAGTTCATCCTAAGACTCGGTTCAGTGATTTAATGCACTGCATGAGAAGTGGGTGCTCGTCTTCATGAAAGATTGATACATCCATATGGAGGGCGAGTTCATCATGAAGTGAAAAGTTAAAAATAGAAGTCGATGCATGTGAAGAATGTATAAATATGTTATACATGATTGATGAATTCAATGTGAAGCGAATTATCTTCTTCCTTGAAGGCAAAGAGATTCTCTTTGTGCAAGATACTATTCCGAGTCTCTCTTATTTATCTTTCTCTTGCTCTATAGTTGCACTTGGGGTGCTTGATGTAAAAGCCATTCTCTGCTATCTATCAATTATACTTTGAATATTTGCTGGGTTTTTTCATCCTCATTGTTTTGAGGGTTTTCCCTAGGGTACATCTTGTGTTATGGTTGAATGTTTCATGTGATTGAATGGTTCATTGATTCAAGTATTCAATATTTCCGCACTTAAAGTTTTAAAGTTCAATGCTCATCATATTTGCTAAAAAATTAACACGGTATCAGAGCTCAGGGTTTGTAGGATCTAATATTTGTCAAACAAACTTGAGCCTACGTAGATCCCGAGGAGTTGAGCACAATACTTGAGAGCCATGGCATCGATCTCTGTTCGACCAGAAGACCGTCTTGAGGGCACTTCGAATTTCAACACTTGGAAGGCGAGGGTGTTGAACATCTTGGAGGAACATGACTTGGATGGTTATGTATCCACCGTGGTGGAGGAGCCTACATCTAATGCAGGGTGCATCAAATTCAAGAAGAACCAAGCTAAAGCCAAACGAATAATGTATGATTCGGTAAAGGACAATTTGATGTTCAGATCACTCCGTTGAAAACCGCAAATGAGTGTTTTGATACATTGACAAACCTATATGAGAAGAAGGCCCCGAGTCAAAATAGGGCAGTGAAGAATAAGATTCGAAACCTAAAGATGGAGAAGGATGAGACAATGGCCTCCTTCTTCACCAAGATCTCTCAGGTAAGAGATCAACTTACTACTATTGGAGTAGTGGTGGATAAAGATGATATTCTCCAAACCGTTATTAAACAAGTTATACAACTTGACGGGAGACTTATACTTAAAACGAGAACTCTAGCCATAAAAACCCATATTTTTGCATAAAAATCACCAAAAAACAACCCCAAATCAAAAAGTGGTGCTACCAGTAGCACCACTTTTTGATTTGGGGTCAAAAATATAGAAATGAACCAAAACATTTGTTATTGATGTTTGCAAAAACCTTAAAATCAATCTCTAAATTGAAAACTAATGCTTATGGTAGCACACTTTTTTAAAAAATGGCATTTTTATATGATTTTATCATAATTGAAAATTGTGCTTATTTAATCTCTTAGTAACACTATATAAAACTTGCACTGAGTTAAATACAAATTATTCAAGAAATAATTTGACCACTATTTTCATATAAAATAAAAAAAATTATGATATTCATCATAAAAGCATATATTAAACCATAAGACGTAGAAGTAATTCATATCAAAATTCAATCACTTTAGAGTTTCCATACAAACAATGGCATAGTAATAAAAAAGACAAAATGTTTCATGTGCAAATATTTAAATCAACACATGGATTCTGACACACCATCAGAAGCTACATTTTATTTAGATGAATGACTAGATGAAGATGTAGATGACCCGTATTCTTCTCTGCTATCAATGAGTGCATCATCTGAATCTTCATGTACGCCCAACATTTCATATCCCATATTCCTTCTAGATCTACGCCTTGGTTTAGCAGACTCCCATGTTGCAACTATTTCTGGTGCCAACAATCTTTTATAATCTCTATAGTCTTGGAGTGAAGAGTGCCTTTCCTTGTCAACTGGAAGTCATAAACTAGTATGTCAACATCCTCTAATTTCAAAATGTCTATGCGACGATGATTTACATTTTGACCCTTTCTTTTTCTCCTTTTGCAGACCTTTTTCTCAATCACCATCTCTGGCTTGTACACACCATCAAATGGGTGTGTGTCTGTTGCATACCAATGTACTTCAATAGATATAACTTCTTCATTTTTTTATTGACCTTCATAACTTTTTCAATCCAGAATGGATAACCATGTGGATCTTCTGTGGCCAAAACTGCAATCATACAACCCTCAATATCTTGTACTGAGCCTCTGTAAAGGTCTTCCATCACCTCACGCCGTGCAGATGATCTTCTAGACCCAATGTACATTTCCCTTTCTTCTGGTTGAGAAGACTCAACACCTACAAGCTCAACATTTCTCTCCTCATTTTCATTTGCCATACTTTATGTCCAACTAAATGGAGTCTTCAAAAAAATATCTCCATTTGTAGAGTTTGAAATTATGTCATTTTGCTCCATGAAAAATGACTCTCGCCAAACAGAATCAACAACATCAAACAATCATATGTATCTTTGATAGAATTTTTTATTTCTTCCAAGAATTGAGAATAATCAACATCTCTATTGTGCCAACGTGCATTTTGAATCTCAACAACTGATTGCAACAACAATAACTGTGAAGCATACATTTGATGACTTGGGATGAATTTCAGAAATGCTAAACCTGATCTAGGCCCCCATTCTGTACTTGTTGAGTACTTCTTACCCCACAGTAGTGTTTTACCATCAATCTTTTTTATACAAAATTGATGCTGAAAGCTAATGTCATTAAGTTTCTCAATACACCTGTCTTCACCATGTGATCCCAAAATAAATCTTCGCATGTCAATAGTTTCTTCCAATGTTAGTACAATAGGATATGGACTATATGTTTTTCCAATAATTCAGGTTAATGATGGCAGGCTCCCAACATTCTTCCTCCCCAATGTCACTGCAAAACGGCTAAACATTTGATAAATACGGTCATGTGTATGCCCAACAAGAAGGAAACCAACTTTAACCTTCTGAAAAATTCCCAATTCAACAAGCATGTTTATATAACCAAACACAATCTGATTTTTGTTTTCCTGATTGGTGTTGTCCAATTGCAGATATAGAACTCGAGGAATATTACCAGACAAATGAGTCAGCACATGGTGAATTATGGTAATGGTCAGATTTGCATCATTATGAATATTGGGACCTGTAAAGTAAATCCTTGGAGACATTTGACCATTAAAAACCATACAACCAACCAAGTGAAACTGAATAAAATTTTCCTCCTTTAAATTCTTTGGTACACGAACAAAATGTGGCAAAAGTGTTGTTTTTTCTTATCCATGCCATCAATTATCAAACCCATATACTTATGTGGTTCATCATAACACTTCTTACGATGTTTGTATAACTTTTTCCGTTCAACTGATTGTTGATTGCGATGTGCTTGAAGTTCTTTAACAACATAATCTACAATTAAAATAAAAACAAAACATTGATGAGTTTTTGTAATAGATATTTATTCCAAAAAAATAAAGTTGTTAGAGACATACCTCTCTCTATCCCTTCCGATTTATCCCTTCTTTCTTTAAGAGAAGCACATATACTACAAACCCCCATCCTTGACCTCTTAGGAATACGGACATTGTTGAACTTTGTTTTCCATAGTCTTGTAAAATATGCATATCTAATGAAATTGTTATTTCCTTCAGCATCTTGAACAAATGTTTTGTACAAGTTGTAGATTTCCTGCCTTGAGAAATTATTTGGAATGTGTATGGTTTCTCTATCTGGCATACTCTCTCCATGCTTAGAAAAGAAGTCACGCATCCATGACATTGCAATGTTTGCTATCGACTCACTAGCTTGTGCATGCTATTCTTTAGAATAAAATGTAGGATCCTTTTCTAGCCTTGTCTGGATTCTTGATAGTCTAAGATTACCAATTGAGTGGATTCTTTTGAATGCCCTTCTGCAAAGCAAAATACTTCCAATGCGATAATCATAACCTGCCTTTGTAGAAATCATGCACCCTACCAAATATGAATTTTGCTTATTTTTGTTCATTGACAAATATGCTCGCCTTTTCTCTAAGGCATAATTGTAGTGTATTTGTTTCAGACAATTTTTTTGGCAACACTCACTTGAAATCAAATCAGTAATAGAACTGTGTAATGTCCCTTTTTTAAATTTATAACAATACCCAATTTTTCACATTTTTTCCAATTTCGACCCTTGACTAATTTTGATGCCTAAGTCCCAATTTTGCCCCAAATGCTCCCAAATCTTCTGAGAAGGTATGTGACTGATGTTAGGACTTGAATATTATGTTCAGGGATGATATATGGCCACCAAAAGACCTCTACAAACTCCCTTAAGATTCTAGACCAAGTATGCAATTTTAGTAGTAAATTGGGGTTCAAATCTCCCTGGGGTAAGTACTGAAAATGGATTTCGAAATGCCTCCCAACCCACTCGAATTTCTGAACAGAGGTAGGGGATGTATCAAGGATGTTATTAAGGTCCAAAGTAAACCATTCATTAATTATTAATTCTGTTCCAAACCCCTCCCAAACAACAACAAAAACCACTAATTTGATCCTTAGGGAAATGGCACCAAATCTTCTTCAAATGCAAATAAACTGAGTATAATGGATTCAAATGCTCAAGTACTGAATATGAAACTTGTAATACACATCAATGGTAGTCCATTCATCACAAATATACCAGAGAAACATTCCTTTATTCGAAATTATAATCATTACAATGGCATACATCAATGTAGTGGGGAAATGGACATTGTTTGCTCATTAATCTTCATTTTTACATACAACCACTTGGTATTTCGACCTGATACTTTCTGAAGATGAAGAAAAGAGTATATAATTCTTATTAAAATCAGAAATACATCATGAGAAGCTCTCCCAAGAAGTACAAGAGCTCACAAAAAATGCCCTCCCTCAAGGAGCATGAATATGCCTTCAAAACTGGAAATGGTTGAGAGATGGTGCTACACTAAACAAAACCACGAGATGACTTGTATTTGATACTTGAAAATAAAACTCCATTAAATATCCATGAAAGACCTGAGTGGCCTCTCCAAACACCAACTTGGATGGGAATCTTTCACCCTCGAAATTGGCTAAGGCAAGAAACTAGTCATCCACTAGCTCTCTCTTCACAAATGCAATTTTTCTCAAATCATCAAAATCCATTATCATACTTGATTTCTAAATTTTATAACCAACATTAGCCTTCTAAGGGTCGAATTCCTCCCATTAGCTTCTAGATATTTCCACTTAGGAAATATTCCACATTTGCCACTTGTCTCCTAGTTTCCAACCTTTCATCTTCTCCCAATTCGAGTAGGAGTCTCTTTGGCTTCTCCAACTCCCATGAGCGCCTTCCTTGAGCCTATTTTCGGGGATGACATGTCATAATGGTCAGATGTCAGAAGTCAGATCTGAAGTTTGTCCCAGATGCTCCATCATTGTTGTCATAAGGCTAGGGAATCTAGCCCAAGTGTCCACTAGCTTTTAATTTGACTCTTCCTCTTCCATGGAGGTTACCATTCCATCCCATTTCAACCTAAGATGCTCCATGACATGTGTATGATTTAACAACTCACCCAATAATTTTTTCGTTCCCATGGATTCAAAATGGCAAGAGAGATTTTCCATGTGGCAATGAGAAACCAAGCTAGTGTAGGTGCCCTCATCCTCACCAAAATCATCATCCATCCCATTAAAATCCTCACTTGGAGGAATATCATCACTGCTGCCATTAAAATCCTCGCTTGGAGGGAAATCGTCATCACTACCATCATAATCCTCGCTTGGAGGAAAATCATCTTCACCATTATTGGTGCCTTCATCCTTACCAAAATCATCATTTGTCCCATTAAAATCCTCACTTGGAGGAAAATCATCATTAGAGCCATCAAAATCCCAGCTGGAAGGAAAACCATCTTCAACATTGTTGTGGCCTTTATCCTCACCAAAATCCTCATCCGTCCCATTAAAATCCTCACTTGGAGGAAAATCATCATCTGTGCCATCAAAATCCTTGCTTGAAGGAGAAACATTATTAGTCCTATTAAAATCCTCGCTTGGAGGAAAAACATCATCAGTGCCATCAAAATCCTTGCTTGAAGGAGAAACATTATCAGTCCCATTAAAATCCTCGCTTGGAGGAAAATCACCGTTGGTGCCATCAAAATCCTTGCTTGGGGGAGGAACATTATCAATCCCATTAAAATCCTCGCTTGGAGGAAAATCATCATCGGTGCCATTAAAATCCTCGCTTGGAGGAAAATCATCTACACCATCATTCATGCATTCATGCTCACCAAAATTATTATATATCCCATTAAAATCCTCGCTTGGAGGAAAATAAAGTTTGTTGTTTTGTAAATCCTCACTTGGAGGAAAATCTTGGCTTGGAGGGAAATCATCGTTTGTGCCTTGAAAATCCTTGCATGGAGGAAAATATTGGCTTGAAGGAAAATCATTGTTAGTGCCTTGAAAATCATCGCTTGGAGGAAAATCTCGTTGGTGCCTTGAGAATCATTTCATTGAGCAAAATCATCATTGGTGCCTTGAAAATCGTCACTTGGAGGAAAGTTGTTATCATTTTCCTTCGTGTTTTTAAAATCTCCACATGGAGGAAGCTCTTCATCATCATCATTCATGCCTTTAAAATCCTCACTTGGAGGAAAATCATCATCGGTGCCTTTGAAATCCCCACTTAAATGAAAATTTCCACCATCTTCATGTACATCTTTAGACATTGAGATTGATTCTGACTTTTCACTAAAAAGTATAAGAGAATGAAATTTTCTCACACTCCTCACCAAAAAGTACAATGGTGCAATTGTCAACCCCCAACAATCTTATAGCTAAAAGAACGAAATTTTCCCTCCCAAATTTTCCCTTCAAGCATTCCCTCCAAAATTTCCCTGCAAAATAAATCACACATTTCTAACACAATCATAACACTATTAAAAATAATTTAATTTATCGTATAAAAATTGTAATAATATTAATAAAATTACATGTAAACAATGCTATCCAAACTTTTTAATAAAATATTAGTTATTTACATTAATTTTTTAAACCAAGAGTCATAACACTAGTCAAATATCATTTAATGCATTTTTCTCTAAATTTAGAAATAATGCATTAGCTAATTACACATTTTTTAATCCCGCATTCGTAAAACGAATAATGTTAAACTTAATATTAACCATATAAACTATTTTGGTTTTCTATTCTTCACGTTTGAAATTTCAGGTAATTTAATAGTTCTTTGAAGGTTAGTTCTATTTTTTTATAAAATAAATCTTTCTATTTTATATTTCCTTTGGCAATGTTTTCTCTGTGCTTTTGTCATTTAAGAAAAACTTATTATATGTTATATTAATGTAGTTTGGTTTTCCAGAGTCACCCTTTGCAAACAACGATCCACAAGGCTTTGAAGACCATCGAAGAGCTTCAAACATTGTCAAGGTTAGTTAAATTATTTTTGGATTGTAAATGTTTATTTTTAAATACTTTAAATTTCTAATGTTTTAGTGTAAATTTTTTTCCTTTGGGCTTTGGCATGCCCTCTGTAAAAACCTGGGTAATTTTTTCTTTCTTTCTTTTGGCTCGAGGAATCATACACCCAAAGGATGCGCCCAATGCATAACCCTCGAGCTATGCATAGCCTACATAGCCGGTGGGCTATACAATGGGCACCCAATGCATAGTCCACGGGCTATGCAATGGGACAACAAAGGGCGCCCAATGCATAGCCTGCGGGCTATTGCATAGCCCATGGGCTATGCTACGGGTATCCAAAGGGCACCCAAAGGGGGCAGCGGGGAGGAGCTTCGCTCTTACCCCGGGTGCCCTTTGGGCGCCCATAGCACCCACCGTGACCAATGCATATCCCTTGGGCTATGCATTGGGAGCGGGGGCGGGGGCGTGCCTAATCGCGTCCAATGCATGGCCCTTGGGCTATGCTACGGGGCGCTCGTAGCATAGCCCAAGGACTATGCATTGGGTGCGGGGGCGTGCCTAATGCATAGCCCTTGGGATTTGCTATGGCAACCCAAGGGCTATGCAAAACACGCAAATGCATAGGCTTTGGACTATGCTATGGGTGCCTGTAGCATAGGGATATGCATTTAAAAAAAAAAATCTTGAGCCCCCTTTACATTTAAAAAAATTTAATGCTTTTCAAAACTATATGTTAACATTTTTTTTAAGTGCAACTATTTTTTTTAAACATATACTAAACTTTTTTTGTTTTGTTTATGATTATAGGGAAAATGGCATCAAGAAAGCTATATGTAAACATTTATGGAGCGAGATCTTCAATGAAGTCATCGAAAAAATAGTTGAGCCATCTGAGAATGTTGCGCATGATGAAGTTGTATCCAACGATGATTTAAAATCCAAGAATGCTAGAGAATGGAAACACGCACTAGATGAAGAGAAACTAGACTATTCTTGGTTTCTGAAAGAGAAATGTCAAGGAAACCCAGACAATATTCACTTATATTGTGTTGCATTTGCATATCTTAAAAATGATTATCACTCATTGGGATTGTTGTGAGATATTTGTTTGGTGTCGGGTAAAGACATTGTTTATGCACTAGTGAAACAAGCTAAAACCTTTGTCAAAATCCGATATTCTTTGAAGGTTTCAAACTATAAGATTGACAGAATTTTCACAGAATTTTGTGCAGGAGTTGTGCACGATATTGAGCGCAAGAGTGTAAGTTTCTATATTTTTATATCTTTCTAAATTTCTTATACTTTGATTTATATGACCATGTAATAGATTTAATAAAATAATGTTTTTATTTCGCAAGATTTTGCTATGCCACTTTCCCATATTCTGAATGGAATTTATTCTACAGAAGAAAATCCAATGGATGTCATTAATGCCCCTCTTCATCAGGGAGAAGAAGCAAAGAAGGGAGAAACACCAATGCATAAACGAGTGCAAGATGTTTCTGAAGAAGTACAAGCACATCAAGGAAAAGGAATCCAAAAATCAAATGAAGTACCTAGGAAGGTTAGATTCAAAAAGATATCTCACCCAATTGAACATGGTCGACGAATTGTTGGTGATCAGGATGTTACTTCGACTGGTAAGAGTAAGAGACACTCTTCTAAAAGACCTATGGATGATGATGTTTCCATTCCTGATCAACAAGTTGTTCTTTTGGATACAACTGCTTCAAGACATAAAAGGAGGAAAGAAGATGTTCAATCCAATGTTGAAAATCATAGTGAAAACTCGAGGGACAGTTTGGAAATCATCACTCTAGGTGGTGATCTAGATGATGGTGTTGTTAAGACAACACAAAATGCTATTCAAGATCGATTGCAGAGGGATAAGTTGGTTTACAATGGGCATACATTTGATTTAAATGTGAAGCAAATTTATAGACACACATAAGGCCAAGAGAAGTATCAAATTAGGAAACCACATCGCTTGCATGTTCATAACTTGAAAGCATTGATAAGGCACAATCCCTATGCACATGTGGTTGACTACCTAGTTCTTGTTGAACCAAAAGATGTTCCTGTTAGAGATGCATTTGAATATTCATGATGTTTTTATTAAAACTACTATGTTTTGGGGGGGAATCATTCTGCGGAAGCTAGAAGAGAATTGATGCAAGAGTTTCCCAAAAACCCCATTTTTCAAATAGTGAAATGCATCATTTACGTTGGTTTAACAGATGTGGAAGCAAAACTATTGGCATGTGATCACAACATATATAGTGACTATAAGATGTCCATGACATTCATTCAAAGGGTTAGATTTATCCACACTGAATTTGAACAAATATGTGGTGGGGATAGATTGAAAGTTGATGTAGATTTCTAGAAACAACGTTGTATGGAAATAGGTATCCCTATTAAAGAGGACAATGTGAAACAAAAAGGTTTGAAAGGAAGTGATGCATTCAGAGCTGTAGATAACTATTTTCAGTTGGCATTAGAATGGGACACATATGGGATTTGATTGATGATATATTTAGCATGTGGGAGAATATTGACGTAAAAAATCAAAAGGTAAAAAAAAATAAAGCAGTTGCATGGAGCAGTAGTCAAGGAGGCCTTGATGTCAAAAATTTGCTAGAAGATATGACTGTAACACCTTGGAGATCATTGCAAGGTGTGAAGGATGAAACACTTATATATACAATACTGTCATGTGTAAAGTCAGGTGAATTATCCATGGAGGAAATGTGCAATGAATTTGAAAAGTAAGTTTATACGTTGTTTTTTATTTTATTTTAAGTTTATTTTTTGAGTTTAAGATTTTTTATTAAATAAGCATTATGTTATTATTGTATGTCATTGTAAACACCATTTATTTTTACATCATGTAGTCATAAGGTTTACATGAAAATACAAGAGGATATGGTTATAATGTTGGGTGAGAAGAGTTGGGATGATGTCAGATGCAACTATACAGATTCAAGCTCCATGGAAAACTTAAAAGATTTTTTTGTTGCATACAAAAAAGTATGATGATTTATGATATTTTCTATTTTATTTATTTCTAAGTGAATTCAATTCAATTTTATTACTTATAGATATAATTTTGTTTTCAAAGATGTCAAAGAAGAGTACAGTACCAAAGTCTTTCAAAATTCATATTCAAAGAGCCAAAATAGAACGACAAATAAGACAACGTCTTGCAAACGTTGAACTTGATGACGCCCTTGATCATCACGTTTGGAATGGGCTTGACACTGTGCAATATAAAGTGATTTTGGGTGATTGTGCAAACATTGCAAATCTCTTTCCCAAAAAGGAGTACTCCCTAGTTATTGTAGATATCCCTCATGGATACAATATAAAAAACATTACTTATGATTGTGAGCCTTATACATACCAGTCATTCAATAAAGTGGTTTCAGGATTTCTGGACGTCACAACATGACCCCTATGGAGATTTCATGTTTTCCATTCAGATGTACAAGGAGGAGCAGTGCTAACAACCTTCAAGGATAAAACAAATTCAAAGAAACAACTGTATTGGTAAGATATTTGTCGTATATTATTAAACATTTGAATTTTGAAACCAAAATTATTTTTCTATAAGTTAATTAGATTCTTATCTATTTTTGTTACAGGCATAAGCCTAACATTCGTAGCACCAACATTGATCAATTTATGAGTGATATTGAAAACATACATCTTGCATGTTGGACAAAAGATGATACCTATGAATCTCTTTTAATCAATGTAAAGAGTGAAGGCAAATATAGTCAATTATTGTCTTATAATGTCATGGTTAAGAAGTTGACATATGACGAAAGATATTTGAAAGGAGAGACTGTAAACATCTACCAGAAGCCACAAGCATTGATTAATGATCTCATAGATAATTTTTCAAAAGAATGAGATTGGGTTCTAGATTTGTTCTCGGGATCAGGTAATATTTCTGATATTACATATGAAACTAGTGCAGTAATCTAAATTCAGTAATTTATATTTTTTAAATTTATGTTTCATTATGTTATTTAACTTTTTTGTTTTGTATGTGGTGATTAGGTACAACAATAGCATGTTCCTTACAAAAAGGAAGAAATTGCATATCCATTGAGAATGATCTACTACAGTGCAATTATATCAAGCAAAGAATTAATGCTATGAAAGTTCTTCCAGATGAAATGCAAGAAGTTGGTTTGAAGAAAGGAGAATTTGGTGAGTCACTTGTGGCAAAGATGTCAAAAGAGCCTCAACCTCCTTTAAAAGGGATGTTCGGAAAAGATCACTTTGGGAATTCTGCAGAAGTAGAGGACCCAATGGAAGAAAACATCGAGGTCCAGGAAGAGATCCAACCAGCAGAAAATATCAATTTCGATGAAGATTTCCCGCTGCATGATATTGTAGATTAGTTTCATATCGTTGAGGAAAATGTCAAAGTTGACAAATTTTTGATAAGATATTTTTGTAATGTTTTGAATTAAAAATTTTATTTTAAGGATAACTGTTATGTTTTTAATATGCTATTTAGAAATATATGGCATACGTTTTGTTGAGTTTATGTAAATCATCACTTTATGGAAAATAATGTTAAAGAGTATCATTTTTATACATCAAATAGCATAAAATACGTTGAAAAATGTTTTGAAATGTTTTTTTTTTTTTCTCATTTTGTTTAGAAATTTGCCCAAAAAATGACTTCTTTAAGATAAAAGTTTAATGAAAAAACTTTGAAAATGCATATATTTTCGTTCTAACTAGTTTCTAAATCTTACGAAAATTAAAAAATGTGTGTATTTTTTTACTATAACTACCTATTAAATGTAGATTTTTTTGTAAAGTTTGGGAAAAGGCCCTTGTAAATAAAGTTATAGTTTTCTTATGACCAAGAAGTTTCAAAATCACAAAAAAATGGCTCAAAATGAAAAATGGTGCTACTAGTATACACACTTTGTGAAACGGAGGTAAAAACAACTACTAAAATTGACCCCCAAAAAACGAGAACAATGACGGGTTCTCGTTAAGTTGTATAACTTGTTATTAATGGTCTACCATCCTCACGGGAGACATTCTTGGCTGCAGTAAATGGTCGAGAGGTACAACCTAACTTCGAAAGGTTGTCAATGTGCATCAAAGAAGAAAACCTTTCTCTCACGCAAGGATAAAGAAACGCAAGAAGAACTTCTCTCAAAAGAAGTTTTCCCATTTAAAGAAGAAGGTATACAACAAGGACTTTGACAAGTCGAAGGTTAGATGCTACAATTGTGACAAGAAGGGCCATTATGCAAGGGAGTGCAAAGCAAAGAAAAAGGGAAAATGAAGGTTCCATGCTTCTACCACTATAGAAGATGAAACTACTCAAAAGAATGCACCCAAAGAAAAGGAGGCAAGGAGGGAGTATTACCTAGTCTCAGCACTTTCTGGATCCGTCATCACAAGTGAGTACACATGGTTGGTTGACAATGGTGCATCCAAACATATGACTGGTTATAAGAGCACCATCACCAATCTCAAAAAGAAAAAGTTTGCATGCAAGGTAGAGTTGGGAGACAACACAACCTATTCAATCCAAGGAGTTGGATCCACCTCCTTCCAGCTGAGTTCCGGAGATATTTTACATGTGGAGGACATTGTTTATGTTCCAGGATTGAAGAAGAATCTCCTATCAATTTTGGTTCTTGAAGATAAGGGTTTTCGACTTATCTTCATGGATAATCAAGCATTATTATGACCGAAGAACAAAGACTTGAAATATGCAACAGTGATTGGAGTTAGAGAGGGAGGTCTCTACAAGGTACCCGGGAAGTACATTCAAGCTATAGCTCACCACACTATCAGTCCATGCAAGCTATGGCATAGGAGTCTTGGTCACCTCCACTACAAAGCGCTACCAGGATTATAGCAAATGGTGAAAGGTATGTCCATATTTGATTTTGAGCATGATAGTGTATGTAGTGGTTGTGCACTTGGGAATAATGTTAAAAAGAGTTTTTCTAGTAGTACTACTAGATATAAATGGATTTTAGATTTAATACATTCTTATGTATGTGGTCCTGTGTCATCTCCTTCCCTGAGTGGCTATTTATTTTATGTATTGTTTATAGATGACTTCTCTAGAAAGTCATGGATTTATTTCATAAAGGCTAAGAGCGAAACCTTTAGCAAGTTTCAGGAATTCAAATCCCTAGTTGAGAATCAAACAGGAAAGCACATCCATGCTTTGAGATTTGACAATGGAGGTGAATTTGATTCACATGCATTTAATGAGTTCTGTAGTGATATAAGAATTTGTAGACAATTAACTGTGCCCTACAACCCTCAACAAAATGGGGTTGCCGAAAGGAAGAATAGAACCATATGTGAGGCTGCAAAATCCATGATGCATGATCAGGACCTATCTACCTCATTATGGGCAGAGGCCACCAATATAGCAGTATATATCCATAATAGAATTCCTCATGCCATTCTAGATGAGAAGACACCTGAAGAAGTGTTCAATGGTGAAAGACACATTGAGGTCAACCGATATGTGACCTTCCATGAAGAGGCAACATTCAAGCGATCAAAAGAGATTTAGTATGATACAGACACAGAGGAGCATGAGACTCCTATGGTGGAGGACCCAGATACCGATTCTCCCCATTCAGATGTTCAAAGGGAGAATCCAACAGAGTTCTCATATTCTCTAGCTCCCGATGAAACAAGAGAACTAGTTGATGAACCTCTTACCAAGAGGAGGTCTGCATGGTGTCGAGATATACTACAATATGCATATAGGGATGGATCACCATTAGTATCTTCCAGAGAGTGAAATCAAACTAACATATATTGAGGGTATGTTGCACAGATGAGTCACATCAGTGATTCAGAGCCTTCCACCTATGAAGAAGCCGCAAAACAACAAGTATGGAAATATGCAATGGTGGAGGAATACAATTCTATTCCAAAGAATGATGTTTGGGAAGTTGTTCCAAAACTTGAAGGGAAGTTCATAGTTACTTCCAGATGGATTTACAAGATCAAGAATGGTGCTGATGGTAGTATTGAAAAGTATAAAGCCATATTTATTGCCCGAGGTTTCTCTCAGAAAGAAGGCATAGACTACGAGGAGACATTCGCTCATGTGTCCAAGTACACCACTATTTGAGTTGTGATCTCACTTGCATATGTTCTAGGATGGAAGCTTCACCAGATGGATGTGAATACAACCTTCCTCATTGGTGAGGTTGAGGAAGAGGTTTATATTCAACATCTTGAGGGGTTTGTGGTTAATGGGAAGGAGTCCCATGTGTGAAAATTGAAGAAATCCTTGTATGGGATTAAGCAATCTCCCTGAGCTTGGTATTAGAGAATTGACTTCTATATTCAAAGACTGGGCTTCTCTAAAAGCGAAGTTGATCCAAATTTGTACTTCAAAGTAGTGAAGAATCAACCATTGATATTGGTTCTATATGTTGATGATTTGTTCCTTACTGGAGAGGAACAATTGATTGCTTGGTGAAAGAGTGAGCTCACTTCTAAATTCGATATGAAAGACTGAGGTCTTATGCACTACTTTCCTGGCCTTGAGATTTGGAAAAGAAAAGATGAGATATTTCTTTCTCAAGGGAAGTACACTGTTGATATATTGTGCAGGTTTGGTATGATGGATTGAAAATCCATGAGTACTCTGATGGTTTCCAATTTGAGGAAACTAAATGAGTCAGATTCTAGATCGAATCGAGTGAACCCCACTTTGTATAGAGAACTTATTGGTTTGTTGACGTACTTGATACACGCAAGACTAGATATATGTTATGATGTGAGTATTCTGAGTAATTTTATGTATGATCTAAGACACATAGATTGGGTTGCTTCTAAGCATGTGCTTAAGTACCTTCGAGGTACGATTGCTTTTGGGATCAGATATGCCTCCAGTGGAGGGGTGTTATTACTTGGTTATATTGACTCTGATTGGGGTGGTATCATTGTGGACCGAAAGAGTACATCCAACTATTGTTTTAGGTTAGGTTTTGCTATGATCACTTGGTCTAGCAAGAAGCAGGGATCTGTATCCCAGAGTACTACAGAAGTAGACTCAGTATATTGTTGCTAGTACTTCATGTCGAGAAGCAGTATGGATTAGGAAGCTACTTGCTGGGTTTCTCAATGAGAAGCTTGAGTAAAGCTACATCAATCTTTCTGAAACCACTGTGTTTCATGATAAGTCAAAGCACATTGAAATGAAGTATCACTTCATCAGAGACATGGTCCAGAAAGGTATAATGAAACTTCAGTACATTTATACTTATGAGCAGATTGCTGATGTGTTAACAAATCCTCTATCAGTGAACAAGTTTAGGTACTTCCGAGACAAGCGTGGTATGGAAGAGAATGCCTCCCTCACTGAGAGGGAGTGTTAAATGTACAACATCATGAGTCATTCTCCAAGCCAATATTGTGCAGCTAGGATTGGACCTCATGTGTTGAGGTAGGGGGGCTAAGTTGGAATCAAGAACTTGGAGTAGATCCTTGATTTGGACTCAAGGATGACTAATCCCTCAGTTGTAAAATGTTATTCCTCATGTGTTGAGGTGAATGCTTTTATGTATCAAAGTGATGATGTTGTAAAGTCTTAATGGACAAGGCTCAAGACTTGTGTGCCAAGTCAGATTCTCATGTGGACCTCGGTTATAGTAGGTACCCATGGGGTGGATCACCAGTTATAGAGGTGGATGCTTTGCATGTTGAAGCATTAATGTTGTGTGATGTATTACTAATGATGGTCACCAATTTCTATTAAGTATCCTTTAGAGACCGACCACCTCTAGAGTGAATTACTTTAGCATATGATCATTTGGTCCGATAGTAATATAATATGATCACAACATATGACAAATACTCTGAGTATAATATGATATGATACATAATTAAAGTTAACACGTATTGACCATGTAGATAAGACAAGAGATAAAGATCATATGTGATAATATATGAGAGAATTCAAATTTCACATAAAAGAATTAATTAAGAGAGAATTTGAATTGTTAAACTTCAGTAAATCAGGGGAGAAATCGAATTGATCACTACAATGATGTTAACAAGAAAGAATTAGTTAAAGAGATTTAACTAAGTGCTAACAAAGAAGATATAGTTAACTAAGTGTTATTGCATGATGACACTAAAAGACGACACTTGAGTTGTGACACTTGCATGACGACACTTAAGTTAGCCACCTAACTAAGTGGGCAGGCTTTCAATTAAGGGGTGAGTTCATCCTAAGACTCAGTTCAGTGAGTTAATGCATTGCATGAGAAGTGGGCGCTCTTCTTCATGCAAGATTGATACATCCATATGGAGGGAGAGTTCATCATGAAGTCAGAAGTTAAAAATAGAAGCCGATGCATGTGAAGAATGTATAAATATGTTATACAAGATTGATAAATTCAATGTGAAACGAATTATCTTCTCCCTTGTAGGAAAGGAGCTTCTCTTTGTGCAGGATATTATTTTGAGTCTCTCTTCTTTATCTTTCTCTTGCTCTATAATTGCACCGGGGGTGCTTGGTGTAAAAGACATTCTCTGCTATCTATCAATTATACTCTGAAGATTTGCTGGGGTTTTTCATCCTCATTGTTTTGAAGGTTTTGCCTAGGGTACATCTTTTGTTATGGTTGAATGTTTCATGTGATTGGATGGTTCATTGATTCAAGCATTCAATATTTCCACACTTAATGTTTTAAAGTTCAAATCTCATCATATTTGCTCAAACATTAACAACAGAGCTGTGAATTCTAAATAACAACGGCACTTAATACTTTACCCTATTTATCCATCTCTATGTTTTCATGGCTAGTTGTTAAATCCAAAGAAAGAACATCAAACACTTTAAGACCATGTGCACCACATTTTAGGAAATCCATTGACCCTGATCTAAATTCAAGTCAATACAATACTCAGGTTAAGTGTGCATGTTTTGATATTTCAATTTTATAGGGACTGTAAGAATTAATGTATTTCATGTAAGGATTTTCCATGTCCATCTGACCATGTTGTGACCTTTGAAATCCTTCCCTGCCTCTGGGACCAATTATAGGGACATGGGATACTTGGGTAGAATTGATACCAATCTTTATGGTGGCAACTTCCTCTCTTATGACATCCAATTGATTGTTAAAATAATTATTTTGATTTCTAGCACCAAACCCTAGGGTTGTAGATGCAACCTTCCTAAACTAAACGCATGCGTTATTCATAACATCACCAACTATGTGTGTAAAGTATTTCAATACCTCTTACAATGATTATGCATAACGATTCTAAATGTTAGATATAACATAATTTAACAATGGCACAAATATAGTCACATAACACACACAAATTTATCCTGAAAAACCCTTTACAGGGAAAAACCAACAAACTATTGAGTTTTACCGCTCATCTATTAGCAACACCCTTAACCAGTGTTTACAACACCAATTTACTAGATTGCAATAACATGAATTCACTACGCTCTACTTGTTCACGCATTCTAGTACACTTCTCCTTTTACATTACATCATATTTATAGATGCAAATATCTAATCCATGACAACCGAATTAGTTACAACTAATTGCTCCATTAAAGATGATCCATATCTTCCTAACAACTTTCAGTTATTTTGTTGCAGTCAACTTGACTAAGTCAACTTCCCGTTGAGCTTCTTATCGTCCAAGTGTTCATCGAACTCCTTCCTACTTTATGCTCGTCGACTTCCCATCGACCAATTGACTATTGTAGTTGGCCAATCGACCAGACTGCCACTGTCTGTCGACTTCAATTCCAATCAAGTTGTTAACGAGTCAACTATCGACTTTAACCGTCGATTTACATGCAAAGAATATAACATACCCAATATTCTCCTAGTTGTTGTTTTCTTTGCATACAAAGGATATTTCAAAATGTCGATTCACTTGATATGGGATGACAAGTCCATTGATTCCCTACACCAAGTAAACTTCTCGGTGCTCACATAATTGGTTAATGAGTCCGCAATATTATTTAACGTGTCTACCTTTTCCAACAACACTTTCTGTTTCTCCACCATTTCTCTCATAAAATGTATTGTACATCAATATGCTCTGTATTTGAATGGTATATAGGGTTCTTTGTCAGGAAGATTGCACTTTGACTGTCACAATTCAACCTAACAACTTGTTATTTAAGCCCAACCATTGAACACAATCTCTACAATCAAATTTCCTCTTTGCTTGCATTAGAAACTACCATGTATTGAACCTCAGTAACTGACAGTGCAACAACCAACTGCCTCCTACTCTCCATCTGATTGCCCCACCGTGTAATTTGAAAACATATTCACTGGTTGACCTTCTATGGTCAAGATCTTCAACCCAGTCGAAGTCAACAAAACCATGTACACTTATAGTTTTATCAATTTCAGGTTTTCCTTGGTAGCGGATTGCATAATCCGTTGTGCCACGCAAATACTTGAATACTCTTTTAATGGTTGTCCAATGCTCTTTCCTAAGTGTCAACATATACCTGCTCAATACTCCCACTGCATGGGAAATACTAGGTTGAGCACATACCATTGCATACATCAGACTACCTACACAACCAGCATAGGGTACATGTGCCATGTACTCTATCTCTTCCTGTGTCTGAAGACATTGTTCAATAGATAATTCAACTCATACAGGAATAGGGACCTTAACTGGATTTGCACTCTTGCATGTTGAAGCATTTCAAAATTGTCTTTTCAGACAGTTAACCACCCAATGTACATTCTTATAGTCACCCTTTAAAAAAAATGAAATTAAAAAAAAAAAAAACATTTAGGATTTGTAGGAGGCATGAGTCATATGTCCCAACACTACCCCTTACTTACCATAAGTGGTCATGGCATTAAATAAAGAAGGTAGTTGGCACATGTGTCATGATTTTTGGGCTCTCAATAAGTTGACCATCAAGGACCAATCTCCCATCCCATTTATTGATGATCTCTAAGGTGAACTTCATGGAGTTAAAATTGACCTTTGTTCTGGCTACCACCAAATAAGGATGAAAGAGGTAAACATCCCTAAAACAACTTTCCACACACATGAAGGTCATTATGAGTTTTTAGTGATTCCCTTTGGCCTTTGCAATGCTCTATCCACCTTCAAGAGCCCCATGAACAATATTTTTTTCCCTTCCTACACAATTTTGTGTTGGTATACTTTGATGATATATTGATCTAGAACAAAAATGTGAATCCCACGTAGATCATGTCAATTGAGCCCTGTAACTATTGAGGGACCACCGATTTTTCTTGTAACATTCCAAATGTACTTTTGGGGCTTTAGAGGTTGAATACTTGGGTTACATTGTAATCCGGGATGGATTACAAGTATATCCTAAGAAATTTGTCGCTGTGTAAGATTGGACCTACCCCAATACCTTGAAGAGATTATGTCCATTCTTAGGAATTATAGACTACTACATGAAGCTTGTGAGAAATTATGGAAAAAATGCTACCTCCTTAACCTCACTACTAAAATTGAATTCCTTTGTATGGAGTGAGGCAATTGAGTAGTCCTTCTCATTCTTTTGGGAAGGCATGAAAATAGATATCTAGTATTTTGTATAAGCATGTGACACTTTCCAAAGTAACAAGGTTGAGATGGTGAACATGCTAAGGGCGTTGAAACCACTACCAATCACAACACATATATGGACTGACATCTTTATGGATTTTATAGTAGGACTCCCAAGGGCCAATAAAAAATTAGTGATCATGGTGGTAATCAAGAATATTTCTAAATATATTCATTGTTTTTACTTATCGTACCCATTTAACCCCTTCTAATTAGTTTCACAAGTATTCATAGATTAGATTTTTAAGTTACATGGCATGCCCACTTCCATTGTCTTAGTTCGATATACCACATTCACTATTAGATTTTGGCAGGAGTTGTTTAAAATTCAAGGTATCTAGCTAAACATGAGCACTAGGTATCATCCAAAAATAGATGGTCAAATAGAAGTGGTCAACAAGTGCATATAAACATACTGGAGATGCTTCACTTCTGAAAAGCTGCACTATGGTCACAATGGATTCCTCTTGTAGAATGGTAGTACAATACACTTATGACACCATGTGAAGTTGTATATGGTCGAATACCTTTGTCAATGGCTTCCTATTTACCAAGCACCTCTAAGGTTCATGCAATGGATATCACACTTAACACCAAAGAAGCCACTCTCTACACACTTATGGACAATTTGGTTATGGATCAAAATATAATGAAACAACAAGATGACCAACATCACTTAGAATGTTCTTTTGCAAGAGGGCGTTGGATCTTTCTTCACCTTGAACCCTATAAAAAACCATTACTTAAACTTAAAATCCACTTAAAGCTAGCACCAAAGTTCTATGGACCCTATAAGATCATCCAACGCATTAGAAGGTAGTGGGATTGAATTACAAGTGAAAACCATCTTACTAAAACAATGAAAAAGGATCCATTTGGCTCCAACTAGAAGTAGTATTGGATACCAAAGAGCATCAATTACACCAATGCATGATTTGAGAAGAGTTGATCCACTGGAGAGACATGCATCCAAAAGGTGCCACATGGGAACCAATAGTGATTCTATTGCAATTTCCTCATCTCCAAACTTGATTATAACGCTGCTATTAAAATGGGAGGGCATGTTAGGGTCCTACTCTAACCTCCCTAATTTAGGTTACCCAAGAGTTAATTAATGCATGCAACAATATTCTTTGAATAAGTCCCACTAGTTAGTCAATTATTAATAATGCCTGGTCCACCAATAGTTAGGATTTTACTATTGATAATATTTTTAAAAAGATAGAAAGTTATGGAATTTTTTGTTGAGTATTGTTGTATTTGGAGCTTTACTAAGTTAAGGGTCACCCTACCTCAAGAGGCAAGTGAGCATTTCTTTCTTCTGATAAGTTATGAATACAAGGGTATATTTCACTTATTGCATCTTATTTGTCTCTTCAATATGGTTCTATGCATATATAATATATGTATACCTCATTTTTGTTCCAAGTTTAAGGGTTAAGGAACACTATAAAAGCTTTGACACCATTTCAAATGTCAAGGCTAAGAGCCAGGATAAGGAAGGGACGATCAACAACGTCTGATATTCATAGGAAATGAGCTCAAGGAGGGTCGAACCCTTGCCTATTACAACATCCAAAAGGAATCCACCCTCCACCTTGTCCTCTATTTGAGGGGTGGTATGCAGATATTTGTTAAAATACTCATGGGAAATACAATTGCACTGGAAGTTGAGAGCTCAAACACCATTGACAACGTTAAGGCCAATAATGAAGAGAAGAAAACAATTTCCTGAGACCAACATAGGCTTATATTCATAGGTAAGCAACTAGAGGATGGTATGACCTTGGCTGAGCATGGTATTTAGAAGGAATTGACCCTACATCTGGTGCTTCATATAAGAGGAGGCATGCATATATTTACAAAGACCCTTACAAGAAAATCATTACTATGGAATTTGAGAGATTAAATACCATTGGTAACATGAAGGCTAAGATCCATGACAAGGAGGGAATCCCTCCTGACCAACACAGGTTTATCTTTGCTAGTAAGTAACTAGAAGATGGTTATACTTCGGTCAATTACAATATTTAGAAGAAGTTGACCTTGCACTTGGTGCTCCATCTCCATGGTGGATTTTAACTTTAAGGGTTGTTACAAATCTATAATAAATACTAATGATGTTTAGTGGTCATCCTTGGTTTCATGAATAAATTGTGTTTATGTATGCATGTGTTTGTGTTGTTTATGTGTTTAGACTCTATTATGTTTGTTCATTAGTCGGTTGAAATCGATGTTGGTGTCTTGTCTAGCATTGCAATATTGTTCTTGTTTAATAAAGACTTTGTTATATGTTATATGATTCAATCCATTGAAATTTAATTCCTATGTATTTCAGTGAATGTGGATGCTATTCTAAGATGGAAAGTATCATTGTTCTATTATCTTAGAAATGCTTGTTCTTTTGAGATGTATCATTACTTTTCCTAATAATCTTTTGTCAAATTTAATTTCTAGGCTTTCAAATTCTTGAATTTTAGTATTTATTGGTCTTGGTACCTTGATAAATGCAAGTTTGCTATAGGTCAATAGCAAGAGTTATGGATAAGTTGAGGTTTTATTTTGATGAACATTTTAACAAATTTGTAAATATGAGAATTATCTATAGAAATTTTCTACCATGTTTGTAAAGCAATTATGCAACTCCCGGATAAAGATTATGCCAATTTACTAGAATTATAAAATTGCAATTCTCTTTTATATTTCCTTTGGTATAAAGGAAGAGTAATATGAATATAAGGGGGTTTGGTCGGAACGATAGAAAAAAGGACATCTATGTTAATATTTGGAACGTGTTAGAAAAATATGATTACAGAACAATAGTATAAAATAAGATGCAGAAATAAAACACATAAACACAATACAAGAGAGACACCAATATACATGGTTCACCCAACATGGGCTACATCCACAGAGAAATTGCCAGTCCTTTTATTATACCGTCCAACAAAATGAAGGGATACAACCCACGACACATCCGCTACAATTTCCTCTCACTCTCTTAGAGTCTCTCTTACACAATCATAGAGATCTTTACAATACTACAATATACAGTCATATTACAATGCATTCCTTTTAGAGAGGGATTACCATGGGATACCCAATACCATGGGCCCGTAAATCACCCATTATTGACCAAGTCGTGACTATGAAATTACAAAATTTTACAAGGCATTTTCTGCCCCCCTGGACCCCCCATGGCGATTGTAGTGGGGGGGAAAGCCCCCCCCACACCCCCCGTCATGGTCTGGGATCCAAACACGACTGAAACACGACCTCTAAATCTTGAAGATCAGGCTCCACAACCAATAGAAGGCAGTACAATTAGGCTTTTCCTAGGTCTTTGTCTCAACCAATTTTCCAAATATAAATTTAATGTTTCCATATTTTGCTTCAATAATGTATATACTGCAGTTAATAAATTTAGTGTTTTCATATTTTGCTTCACTAATTTATACTTTGCAATTAATAAATTTAACGTTTCCATATTTTTCTTCACCAATATATATAATGCAATTAATAAATTCAGTGTTTCCATATTTTGCTTCATTAATGTATATACAGTAGTTAATAAATTTCGTGTTTCCATATTTTGCTTTACTAATTTATATTTGTAATTAATAAATTAATTGTTTTCATTTTTCTTTACTAGTGTATATGCTACAAAAAAATTCAGTGTTTCCACATTTTGCTTCAATAACGTGTATATAATATAGTATCGGTTGCAAAATTCAATGTAATCTTTGTATAAAAAACTCATTATGTTACTATGATTTTTACTTATTTAATTAAACTCGTTGTGTTAGTATGATTTTTACTTATTTAATTACTAAATGTATAAATTGTATATAATGAAGTAAAGGTTATAAAGTATAAAAAGCTTATTGTATTAGTATCAATTTTTATTTATCTAATTAGTATATAAATATTTATAGTAATATTTTTTTATAAAAAAATTCATTGCATCATTGTTATTTGTCACCTATATCTTTGTACAATATTTGTCAAAAATATTATTTTCATTTCTATGTTTGTGAATAACATTGTAATGATTCCCATGATTTTCCTCTTGTAAGAGTTTTATTACTTTGTACAAGATTTCACTTAATGACTCTTTAATTTAACCTAACCTTCTCTTTATAGGAGTCTTATTACTTTGTACAAGATTTCACTTAATGACTCTTTAATTTAACCTAACCTTCACATTGAGAGAAAAGACAACTACTTTTAAAAACCTTCTCTTTGTAGGAGTTTTATTACTTTGTACAAGATTTCACTTGATGACTCTTTTATTATACCTGCCATGGCAGAGTATATAACAATCGGTTTAGGATTTATAATTTTTTTTCTTGATAATAGTTTTTTCATAGTTTTTATAATTTAAAAATTAATTTTTTTTTTAATAATTTTAAAATATTATTTTAATAATTTTTGATTGGTCAATAACTATTAAAATATAATATTAATAATTTTTAATTGGCTAAAAATTATGATAAGACTAATTTACCTTACTGTGAAGTTTTTTTGTCAGAATTTTAAAATATATTAAAAATTTAAAAATAAATATTATTTATACATGTCCTTTTGTCCATCACTTTTTAATGTCTGCTGTCACCTCTAGTTTTTTATAACGAACGAAATCGTCAGAAATTTAGGGGTAGCCATGGTTGGAGACGAGATCCTATGTCAAGTGCGGTGAATTACTGTTCGCCGCAGTGGTGCCACCTGTCCATTTTCTACCGATTCCTTTCAGGTTTTTCGAGATATGGAATGTTAGGTGACACTCGTACACTTTACCTTTCGAATTTTCTGGAACACTACGTGGCTGCTTGATGATCATACTCGTCCTTTGGCGAATAAATTAAGGGAAAAAATTGACAATGCCTCTTAACCTAATGGTAAAAGACAAATATAAAGGTAGAAAAGTTAAATTAATTAAATTTTAATTGAAAATGGATTGATGTTGATTAGTTGATAATTAATTTTATAAAATCTATATATTTTTAAAATGGTTTATATATGTGTGTTTATAAATATTAAATTAAATATTTTAAGAATGGTTTATTTTTAAATATTAAATATTAAATATAAGATCAAGAATTTTTTTTTTCCATAAAATATAAAGATATATGGAAGATAAATTATAATCGGGATACTAATTAGTTTTATGTTTAGAAGGTAGTATAGTTATGATAAAGATGGTAATTAAAACTATAAGAGGCAACAGGGTAGTGGAACTGGAGACTTTTACCTTCCACTTTGACATTTAATAAGTTGGCAATTAAATAAAAAAATTGATATGATCGTTTTATTAATATTTTTTATTATTACTATATTACAAATGGAATGCTTGTTTGAGCTTTTTTTTTCTAAGATAATTTAATATGTGTAATATACGTTTCAAATCTTTTTAAATTATTTTATTTTTTAAATTTATTGTGAATTTTTTAATTATATATTTAGAAACAAATATTTTTTTTTTCCTCGGAAAAAAAAGCGTAATTTTATTTCAGCAGAGGTGAAAAAATTACATTCTGTATATGCGTAGAAGCATGCGGTAATCCAGTTAAGGACCAAAAAAGTATCCAAAAAGTGTTTCAGTACACCAATCCAGTATGTTCATCGACATATGACCAAGTCAAAACAAACCAAAAATAACATCATAAGAAAAACAAAGACACATAAATATGTCTGGTGGCTCCCCGAGCCTCCTGAGATCTCCACAGTAAAATCTATAAATATTCTGATAGAACCTCAAATTGTCGCCACAGTCCAAAAGGAAAAACAGCTCCATAGTTTTTAAGTAACATTACTACTATTCCTGTTCCCGTTCCAATCCATGCCCTTGAAAAGCCAGACCATCAATAAAGGGTCTATGATAGTATTCATAGAGTGTTCCATTCCTGTACTCCTTTATTTTCCACATCCCCATTGCTAGGTCCCTGCCAATCTTAGAAGCCTTGTCTGCCTCCTTGTTGTTCTCCCTGAAAATATGTCTGCAAGAAAAATGTAAAAAGGAAAGTTTTAGTTGCAAAATGTCCTGAAGAATGTTTGTGAGTCTAAGATCCCTGCAATGTTGGGTGCCAATAGTCCAATTAGTGACATTCATTGAATCTCCATACACATTTATCTGTTGACAGCCAATCTCCCTAGCAAAAATGAGAAGAAGTTTCAGGCTCATGATTTCAGCATAATTGTTTCCACCCTCCCCCAGTCCCCAGAAAAGGTGGTATGAGTGGGTTAATGAGAGATGTAGGATAGCCCCACCCCCGCAGTTGTTTTCCAAGGAAAATCCATCGTAGAAACCCCAAGGCATAGACTCGTCAATTTCCACAGCTAGGACATCTCTTTGTTTCGCAACTTTGATATGATGTGGGTAGGCCTCTAAGAATCCACATATCTGTACAGCTGTGACCACCGGAGTACTGGATTTTTCATTGAAGATCATTCCATTCCGAGCCAGCCAAATGCCCCACGCCACCATTAATGGGAGATTCATGTAGGATTTGCCGATAGGGTCCAAAACCCACTGTGACCAGGCCGACAACACCAAATCCCCTGCCCAATTAAACAAGGTATTAGAAATTCTAGAGCATTCCGCCCATACCTGCACCGTGTATGGACAATGGAGGAATAAGTGAAAACAAGTTTCCTCGCTAGCTTTGCACAAAATGCACCATCCCGGCCCGGTCCTGTTCTTCCTCTGTAAAAAATCCCAGGCAGGGATGGTATTTTCGAGAACATTCCACATGAAAAGACGATGTTTCAATGGGCAGTTTATCTTCCAGATGGATTTCCACCACCCCACCAACTCACGTGGATTCATGAAGTGACTCAAGCTGATGTATCCATCCTTTGGTGTGTACAAACCATTCGGAGCCCCTTCCCATACCAAGCAGTCATCCTTGTCCCGAATGTGAATATGTGATCAAATGAGAGCACGGTAATAAGTCCTCAATTCCACCCGTTCAACCACAAATAGTGCCAATGATTCGGCATCAACCCACGACTGATTCCATGGGTGGATCCTATCATGAATTGCCAGTTGAGATAGGTAAGTTATACCAATATCTCGCAGAGAAGTAATCAATTCACTTGATAAGATGTGTCTACCAACACTCCCAAACCAGGGATCCTCCCCAACACGAAGAGCCTGTCCATTCCCAATATTCCAAGCTATAAGATCTCTGACCACAGAGAAAGAATTGATGACAACTTTCCAAATAACAGAGCATCCATTATGTGACTTATTCGCCAACCGCACCCATTCCATAACAGATTCAAGGGCAATATATTTCCGGATGACAACTTTAGTCCAGAGGCTTTCAGATTTTAACAGTATCCAAACCCCTTTCGCTGCCAGTGCTCTTGCGAAAAGATGAATATTTTTTAAACCCCATCCCCCTAAGGCTTTAGGGATAGCGATTTTCTGCCATCGAACCCATGGGGAAACATAATCTCCTTTACCGCTCCAAGGGAAACGAAAGCATAATTTTCGAGCTTTCTCCATCGTTCCTTTAGGTATCCATGAGAGGGACATCCAATAGACCGGGATGGCCTCTAAAATAGATTTCACCAGGACCAGCCTTCCTGCTCGCGATAGCCACCTGTGACTCCAAACCTTCAACCGCTTGTGAATTTTTTCAATAAGCCATTGCCAATCCTGTTTCGTATAGGCATTTGGTTTTAAATGAAACCCAAGGTAGCAGAAACCTTCTTCAAGGCGTAAAAAAGTATATGGAAAGATCCTTCGTATAGCCGCAATCTCACATTCCCTTAGTAGGTGAGTCGATAGAGTGGATTTCCTCTCATTGATCTCCATACCCGTAGCTTTTGAGAAAAGTTGGAAGATGTCCTGGAGAGTTTCCATGTCCCTAGCCGATCCAGTGCAAAAAATGAGTATATCATCCACGAATAGCAGATGTGTAATAAAAAAATCTGGAGCCACTTGGATACAATGGAGAGTACCATCCCTACAGGCTTTTTTCAGTGCTTTACTAAGCCCTTCAGCAACCAACAGGAAATGTAAAGGGGATAGTGGGAATTCCTGTCGTAGGCCTCTTTCAGACCGGAAGAAAGGAGGGGCTGCACCATTGATGAGCACCGCAAAGGATATCGTAGAAATACAACTCATAATCCACCTGATAAAATCCACAGCAAAACCTAGATGTGTGAGGAGTAAATGTATATACAGCCAACTTACCTTGTCATATGCTTTTGACAAATCAATCTTGATTATAGCTCCTTTGATTTTCTGAGCTTTCATACTATGGATGCCCTCTTGAGCTACTCCAATAGCCTCATGAATTTGTCGCCCTTCCAGAAAACCAAATTGTTCCTCCAAAATGTGTTTGGACAGAATACCTTTTAGCCGCCTGGCAATAATTTTTGACACCACCTTATATACACGGTTGCACAAAGAGATGGGTCTGAAGTCACTTAGAGAAGAAGAATTGTCAGATTTTGGAATAAGGGCAATAAAAGTGGAGTTTAGGGCAGCTGGGATTCGCCCCGAGCTTCGAGTTTCTTCAACCATCTGCAATAGATCATTCCCAATAAGCTCAAAGAGTGCCAGTAAGAATTCCACCGTCCATCCATCCGGTCCTGGACTTTTGTCTTTTTGGAAGCTCTGTAGGACGCCCTTCAACTCTTCTTCTGTAACAACAGCCATCAAGGAGTGATTGTCTTCCTCTTCCACAAACCGAGGAAAAAATTGTGCCATCCTGACTACATCCAAAATGTTAGCCTGTGCAAGGGCTTTGAAGAGTGTTTGGAAGTGATTTACCCCAACCCCAGCCATACTATCAAAAGACGTCTGGGTAGCCCCCGAAGAGTCTTCCAGACTCCAAATGGTATTAGACGCCTTTCTTCCTTTGGCATACGCATGGAAAAATTTAGTGTTCTCATCACCAGCCGATAGCCATAAAGCCCTGCTTTTCAGACGCCAAGTTTCCTCTTTCTCCAATAATAACTTATTTCTCCTACCTTCTAGTGATACCAAAAGAGCTTTTTCCTCCGGTGTTCCCAGACCCCCGGATCCAGAATCATAAATGGACTGCAGCTCCAGTTTAATTGACTTTAATTCTCTATCATCTCTATTGTTCTTTTCATAAGCCCATACCTTCACAGGCCTTTTAATTCTTTTGATATTGTCAGAGAACTGTTGAGAGGAAAAGAGGCCCTCCCTGGGGTTGAAGGGTACCCATAGGGATCCAATAAAGTCAATAAAAGTCTCATCATTTAACCAGATCTTATTAAACTTAAGCAGCCCAGCTGGTTTCGAAGGTCCATCACGAATCTCTAGGAAAATAGGGAAGTGGTCAAAAGAGCCCCCCGAGCCGACCCACTGCCTCAGTAAATAATTCCTATCAACAAAGAGGTCAGACACCAGAAAACGATCCAAACGTTTTTCAACTCTATATTCTCTGGTTCTGTTATTTCTCCAGGTAGGTTTTAGAAGAGTTGGCTCAATATCCAGCAAATTACGGGTGACCAGCTTATGAGTGAAAAAGTCCGCCAAAGGGTCTGGCCGAGCTCTGCTACCCCAAACTTCAACCGGTCCAAGGGAGAAATTCAGATCCCCTCTGAGAATAAGGTTCCCTTCCTGTAACAAAGGGTGAGAGAGAAGAGAATCCCAGAAAGGAACCCGGTTCAAATATGGTCCATAGACATTTACCACCGTAAAAGTTTCACCAAAGTCAAGAAACGAGCAGGTCATTCCCAAAGCCGCTTCCACTCCCCAGAGATTATGGCATTGCACCGTACGAGAATTCCAACCAATAGCCTGACCGCCAGATCGGCCCCGAGCATCTAAGGTAGCAAAAGTCCATCCACCAAACCAACTTTCCAGTAATGTTTTAATAGTCTTGCCAACACCCAAAGTTTCCTAAAGCAGAATGATATCCGGGTGTTCAAGAGATACCACTCTACGAAGTGCTGTTCTTTTATGGGGACCAGCAAGATCCCGACAGTTAAAAGACATAAATTTCATTAACAGCCCCTCTTCTGAGCACGCACCGCTCTAAGCGCCTGATCAATAGTCACCTGTTTTCCTTCCATGAGGTCCATCTTGGCCTTGGATTGTGCTTTAGAAAGATAGGATTTCCTGCCCCGACCTTTACCATTTTTACCATTTTTGTTTACCCCAGCACCCAACCCTCCCGGGGAGATTTTTGTAAGAGAACGCAGGAAATAACCAGAGTCCGATGAGGTGGTAGGGGAGGAAGAGGTGGGGGCTTCAATAGGGCCAGGGTCATCTTCAGGGGGTAAGTCAAGCAGCATCACCCCAGGATATGGCATATTTTTTGAGGAAGTAGGGAGGTCTGGATCTATACAAGCAAGTTCCACCAACTCCATTGCCGAAGAGATATTCAAATTTTTTAAAGCCTCTATCCAGTCCGGATTTTCGACAGAAATTTTTTTTAAAACAAAATGAAAGGAGAGGGGGTTAATGGAATGAGGTATACCCGCAGACGATGTCCTTGGTTCCGATATAGAAGCCGGTTGTGTAGGCTCAATAGATGATGGTCCAGGTACCGACTTACCAGTAAGAGGCGCGTCCAATCGCAGCTCCTGTCGGATGTCATCAGCCCCTGCCACAGTAGCACCTGTAACCGGTAGAGCAATACTAGTAGAGCGAGGGTCTACTAGGTCCCGAGGAGAACCCTGTCCCTCATCCGCGGCCAAACCTACATTTTGAGAGGGTCCAGACAATGGGATATCCATAGGGGGAGTAGACTCCACAGCAATAGGAGCTTTTTGCAAGCTATCATTTTTTCTTCGAAACGAAAGTTTACATTCAGCAACTGGATGACCATAAGCATGGCAACGACGGCATCTAAAGGGAACATTTTCATAGTCCAATTTATGCACATAAACATAGGGTCCCCAAGTGAGGGTAACATCCGATGCTAACCCATCTCTGATGTTCAAATTAACCAGAATACGAGCAACCTTCCTCTGACGAGTTTGTAGAAAACTATAGTCACCATCTAAATAAGTACCAATCATGTTACCAATCCCTTTGAAATGCCGCTCTGACCAGTAATGGAGAGGTAAGCCGGGAAGCCGAACCCACAAAGGAACAATGTCCAGTCGTTCCCGACTAGCATCAAACAGCGGGTGCCAAGGTTTGATCATGACTGGGCAGTGATCCCAACTCCAGTTTGAATTAAGAACCCATTTAGTATGTTCCTCATCGTGGAAATTGAAAGCAAACCAGTTGCGGGTTAACTCCACTACTTCCGGGGAATAGCCTAAAACCGCAGCCCAATTTCCCTCCACCCAAGCTTCAATGGTGCGCAGAGAGAAGGATCTGCCCAATGCTTTGCCAACCAAGGTGATACTGGTCATCTTGACCAATTGATTCCACTCAATATCTTCCCCCAGAGCATAATTGTATTTAGTCCTACTTAGTTTCAACCATCGCTTTCTGCCTCGTTTCACCTTATGTGTAGTATCATCCGAGGATGGACCACCCCAATCTTCTGAGCTGGTGCCAGAGCCCACACATGGACTAGCAAACCCACGTTGTTCGTGTAGTTCCAAAAGCCCCGGCCTCGTTCCCTCCCGTGCCTCCGCAGCGTTCAAAACAGGGAAAGGGTCCGATGAAGGAAAACCCCCGCCAACAATGCCCTGATAACCGTCGTTTACAGAGATGGGCCCTTTCTTTCTGCCCGTCGAGCCCTCAAATGCATTAATAACCTGTTCCGAGGTCCAAAGGGATGACCCAACTTCCTTCAACGGAGCAGTCGGTGGGAGACTGGATAATGGAGCAATTAACGGCCCAGGACCAGGAGAAAGTGCCAAGAAATCAGATGGTGAGAACCCTAGAGCGGGTCTATTCTCAAGAGCAGGTAAACCCTCCACCTCACACCCACCAGGATAAACCCCATCATGCCACCCGGCCCCCGTTGGCTGTGTCCAGATGGGAAAATCGTCAGATGGGTCGAAGGAATAATCCACCCTGTCGTCATATGTAGCCATTGCAGGGAAAAACAAAATCACAGTAACAAGGGTAAAACAGTTGCAGTAATAAACCAAACTAGGGTTTAAAACAAAACACAAGGTTTGCACAGAGAACCGGGAAGAAGGCATGGTGATCTAATCCGTGATGTTCACCACAAAACTGCTTCGTGCGTCAGGCAACCCGCGACCCATCTTGACAGCAGCAGGCCGCCCAGCGACCAAACCTGTTAACCTAGGGTTCCGCCATTTCCCCAAAAACGTGACCTCCGAGTCTGCTAAAAAAGAATTAGTGTTTTATTCTTACCAGGAAAAATCTTATGAGAAACAAATATTTTATTATATTATATATTTAAATTTAAAATATCATAATCATTTGATAATATTAATATTACATTTTTATATTTTTTAAAAAATACTAAATTGATATATTAATATTTCTATATTTTAAAAAAATACAAAATTGTTGTATTAATATTTTTATATTCTTAAAAAATATAAAATGTTATTTATTATGCAATTTTTTTATGGAACTTTTTAGAAGGTAGGTATTACTTTGCACTTCTCTCTTGCTTTTAGAGAATGCATAAATAATAAATTAACATTATTACAAGTTTCAAATATTTTATAACTATTTTAACTTTTTCTTTTAAACTATACAGAATTATAAATTAAAATATTTCTAAGTTATTAAAAAAACTATTTTTAAAAGGTAGGTATAAGCAGTCTTGCTGCTAATTCCACTTGTTTAACATAACTTTTACATTGAGAGAAAAGACAACTACTTTTAAAATATCAAATTGTCAAAATGATAGCCATGTTCCATAAGGCGTTGAGTTTTCTTTTTTTTTTAATGCTTTAAATTTTTTATATTTTCTATTTTTTTAAGGCGTTGAGTTTTCTTTCTTTTCTTAATGCTTTAAATTTTTTATATTTTCTATTTTTTTATGTGATATGTTTTCTCTTCGGTTTTTCTTTTAGCATTTTCAACTAATTATAAGTGCTTCAACTCTACAACAACACATGATGCTTAGTTTAATGGTCGAATAAATATGTGAACTGTCATTGTCACATGGCATGCCATTATGTTTGATTTAACAATAATAATAAATGAGTATAGTTTATCTGAATCTTTGAATTAGGTGGAGAAGCATATTCTCTTGGTGCTCAATTATTGTGATTCCATTAATATTGAAACGGAGTACACGATTATAATATTTAGATTTCAAATGGGAAGAGGTTTGTTCTCTTGGTGGTAAATTATTGTCATTACATTATTTGAATATTTGGGTTGCCAATGAATGGGAGAGGTTTATTATCTTGGTTGTCAATTATTCTCATTACATTATTTATTTGAATGGCATCCACATGATTATCATAATAGTTGGATGAAATCCAACCTCCATTTTTGTGCTTATCCAACCCACGTTTAGTTCTTTGTGTTTAAAAAAACATTGAGAACGCATCACCTTGTGATTGGTGCTTTGTTTAAAAAATTCTATGCAAACAGTGTTTTTCATATAAAAAAATTATACAAAAGGCATCAACCTAGATGTAAGTTTTGAGTAACAATATGATTTGAGAATTTTATTTTCTTTAAAAAACATAAAATTGTTCCTTATTATTCATTGTATGAATCAAAGAGAACAATTGAAAAGCTTGATTGTCCAACGAAAAACTTAAATATAGAGTTCAACGACATTCAAAAAAACTAAAAAAACATGAACATTATTGTAAAAAAAACATTATCCTTGAATTGAAAGGTGGCATTTTGAGTGGAATTTTGTAAGAGCCTTGTAAGAAAACCATAACTATTGGTACTTACAATCCCATTAAGCAGGTGGGCTAAGGTCCACTGTGTGGCATGACTATTAAATGTAAGACCATAACAAATAGATACGTGATTGTAGGTTAGTGATGAGATTTATTAGAATTGCAAAGATAACATATAGTAAGAGTTTAGATCCTTACTGTGTGTTAGTGACTAAATTCATTAGAACTACAAAGAAAACATATAGTGAAAGTTTAGATTTGTGACTATGTGTTATTGATCAAACTTATTAGAACTGCAAAGAAAACACATATTAAGAATTTAATATCTCATTGATTACAATGGGTGTTCATACCTATTGCGAACTTACCTTTATTCCTTTCCAACACAATCCAAAAAATATGTTTGAAATGATTTAGAGGTGATCATGGGCTGAGACACTCTTTCAATTTAGGCATGATTAGAGGACTGTGTCCAACTTGCCATAAGTACAACCATGAGCCAAGAGCATTAAAGGAGGCATTTAAAACATCATTGTTCGACTAAAGTTGCATGATGTAATCTTCACCACTTAAACTTATTTCATTAACTAGTGGCATGTCGTCATTGATGATATTTTCAATTTGTTCTATCTTTCAATCCGATGTATTATACATCAATATATTTTTTTAAAATAAGGTTATCAAAATCTCTTAAAGATAGGGTTATCAAAATTTCTTGTAACAAGTGACTAGAGTATAAACTTCAAAATAAGTTATGGGAATGTTTTTTTTACTAGGGGAATCGACAATTGGGGTTGGGCGAGCTGTGTGACACTAGGTCCAAGGATCCAATCTTGCTACCACTATACCCCTAGGTGCATCCACATATCCCAAACCATGGCACACATGTAATTTTGGGGGATTCAAACACATGACCTTTAATTTACAACTTCTCATCTTTACCACTTGACATGCCCCCATAAACAAGTTATGAAAATATTGTTTTAGTATCCTATTTATTTAATTTACATTTCCTTATTAAAATTGGAGAACATATGTTTCCTATTCTTCTTTGTATATAATAAGTGTATTTAGATGCTAATTTATTCATCTCCGATTTGTTAAAGTATTAATGACTTTTACCAAAAAAAAAATCTCCATTATATAAATAGGATTGGAGAACATAATGTTTCATATTCTTCTTTGTATATAATAAGTTTATTTTTTATGCTAATTTCGTAATCTCATATTTCGTTAAAGTATTGATGACTTTTACCCAAAAAAATCTCTATTATATAAATAGATATATTTGCATTATTTATTGTTATTAAATTGTACAACAAGTTAATATAAATCAAAATAACATTGTTGGTTATCAATACTTTATAAATTCTTAAAATTTTAAAATTACAAATTACTAATTATCTTTCTTAAGTTTAAATAGATATTCCTATAAATTTAATAAACCTATTTAATAAAAATAATAAATATTACCTCATTCTATTTTTACAAAAATCAAGTTAGTCAAATTTCCAAAAATTCAAAATACAAAATTACAAATTACCTTACCTAACCTTAAATCTATATTCCTATTGATATAAAGTTTAATAAACTCTTTAATTAAAAATACTACTTTATGAAATATTACATAAATCTATTTCAACAAAAATCATGTTATTCCAAACTTTTTTTCGTTTGAGATTGAGTAAAAAAACGTTATTAAAACAATATTAAAAGTAATATTTGTATTTTTTATAAGAATATTTTTTTTTTCAAATTTAAAATTTCATTTGAATTAATGATTATTTTTTTCATAAACTCTAGTATTTAAACGACTGGCTTGCCTTGAAGGAAACCAGGCCAACCATTGGTAATAATCATCAAAGGTCCCAAGGACCCAAGAAAAACATAACAATGAAAATTTTGGCCATTAAAACCTAAACACAAGCCATTAAGGTAGACAAAAACTACACCATATATCATTTCTATTGAACAAAACAAAAAAAGACAAGAACACCATGTTGGTAGTAATCTTAGCGAGGGTATTGATGCGGTCAATCAACTCCTTCGCAACTGTGGCTATCAGATTCAAATTGGAGTTGATCTTCAAAATATGTCCCTTGTTCCACTCTTGGCTCTCCATTTACCCCAGTAGCTCAATTCCCCCCTTGACTATCCATCAACACCTTCCCTAAGAGAGTTTTCATGTGCCAGTACAGAAACACGCTCTTGGCATGCTTTTATCTCACGTTCGTGAGGAAACCCACATCTTGGACCCATGCTTCCATCTCCATCTGTGAATCCTCCGCTTCCAGTTGCCCCTGTTCCTACTTAACTCACTGCTAAGCATTGCCCAGAACTTGTTGAGTCTCAGCAGAGATAGCACATAAGAAGACCTCCTTAGCCTCTACATTCTCCCATTGAATCCGAGGCATATGTGAACCTTGCCTCCTGTGCCCACTACCATTGGATTTCCTTGGTTGTGTCATGATACGAAGCTACCCCTGTTATAGGCCACGATTGTCCCAAACTAGCCACAGGCGTGGTTGCACAATGGCCTGCTTCACTCCCTCGCAATGTAGACTGCTCCCACAAGTGACATAATGGGTCAAAACCACGGTAACTTGTGGTAAATACAAGTTCCCCAAACTGAAACAACATCATTGTAGAATGCAGGCAAGTAAGACCCTTCATTTACAGGAACCATCTTAGATCAACGTGGGTGAGCCATCAACTTAACATTCACCCCATCCTCTCCATTGGAATAACAACAATGAAACAAGCCTTCAAACTCCCTTGCATCATGACTTCGTGAATCACCTTTACCTCACACTCTGTTCGCCACCCATGTCTCTGATATAAAAGCCAACCAAACAATAACCCTTCGGGTTGCCTCATAAAGAGGATAACAAATCACCAAGTATTGCCTCATAAGGAGGATAACAAATGACCTCGATCATGTAGTTGGCCACTTGTCCTTACGCCCTTCTAGGCATCCTTTCCTCATAAAAGGAAATGAAGCTAGTGATCACATCACATTTAAACATCTTGGATTTAGAAAAAACAATTACTTTTCATATATATATATTTCAATAAACATTAATAAACAACATCATCATCGTAAAAAACAAACATAACAATGATGAAATATTTTATGGTTATAACAAAAACATATAATTTTCACATTTTCACTCTCTCTTTCCTTTATGAGGATTGGTTAAAGATTTAATATTTTAAATATTTTTTTTAAATTGTTGAAATGGAGAATGTTAGTTTCTTTATTGTTAGATTTTATAAAAAAATTAATTTAATTTTTTTAAGCAAAATTAAAAACCTTCTATTAATGTCCGACGTCAACTGAAACCATACCCAAATCCGCTGCAGGTTTAACCAACTGCTATCAATGCCTGCCACCTGTCTCGCTGACAAGAGTCATGCGAGGTTGGGGAGGGTGCGCTCCAGGTTGTCGCCACCCGCAAAAATAATTTAAATTTTATATTACACATTAATATCAAATTAAATATTATCATTTTTATATGAAATTTAAATATAGATTTCACTAATATAACTACATAGTAGAGAGCCAAGGACGTATAGTTTGATTGTCTCATTTGAGTTTGATAATTACTCGTTTATAACATATTCTATGATTGTATAAGGTTGAAATATATTTCATTTTTTTTTTAAAGAATGGTGAAGTTGTTCTTATGTCAATGTTTGTATGTTCGTTTGTTTTTTTAAATTTTGGATGGAAAATAGACCTAGGTGGTTGGTATCCCAAAAAGTTTTGTGAGGTTTGAGCTCAAAACTTTAGTGGATTTAACATTAAGGAAACATTTATGAATTAAATTAATTTTTTAATATTAAATAAATATATATTTACATTATTTTTTAAATTTTTATAAAAAGAAATGTTTTTGCAAAAGATATATTAATAAATAAAATTAAAATTAAAAATTGTTTAATTTTAATTAAATAACTATTTTATTTAAAAATTAATAAATGTATTATAAATGAATAAATATTTATATATAAAGTGTATTTTAAATAGTTAATTGGGTTTAGTTTGGGTGGTTGGAATGAATTTTTGTTGTTGTTGTAAGGCTCGTACCTACGGAGTTTTAAACCAGAAATCTTATGTAAGGAGTATCTTAACACTACACCCAATCACATGCATAGTGAAGTGGACATCCTGATATTTTAAATAAGCATATTGTTGTATTAACCTTAAACCTAAAGAATTTGATTTACCATGAGTACCATAAACTATATTTTTATATGAAAACTTAATATAAAAATTAATTAATATCAATAATAATAAATAAACTTTTACAAGTGGATTGGATGATTGGATTGCCTATTAAATGGTGTGTAAATAGATTCCTGGATACACGACTCCTTCTCCTCAACATCATCAATGACAGAGCCTAAGATAAGAGTATCCACGAGGACTCTATTAATTTACCTTGTCAATTGAAGATGGTTCTAAAGTTCCCTCGCTATTTTAGCACGGCTTGTAGTGGGGAGATTGGAAAACCAGTATCAAAGGAGGAAGTATTAGAGGTACTGAAAGGTTTTGCTAGGACAAGAGTCCTGGATCGGACAGGTGGGCGGTCGAGTTTTAGCTTCATTTTTTTGATCTGTTTGGAGATGATTTGACTGCGGCCATCGATGAAACCCAGTCCAAAGAATGGGTCCCCTCATACTTAAACTCTACTTACATTACCTTAATCCCTAAGAAGGATTGTCTGGTGGACTTCAATGATTTCCATCCGATTTCGTTGTGTAACTTATTGTACAAGATTATAGCAAAAGTCATAACTAAGCGACTGAAGTCTCACTTGGGTAAGTTTATATCTAATGAACAATTCGGTTTTTTACTTGGCAGACAGATCCTGGATGCGGTGGGGGTGGCGTAGGAGGGTCTACGTTCCATTAAGCAGAAGAGACTTGAAGCCCTTCTCTTTAAAATGGACTTGGTAAAGGCTTACGACAGGGTTGATTGGAATTACCTGAGGTTTATTCTTATTCAAATTGGGCTCACGACATAAATTACCAACTGGATCATGGCTTGTATCACATCGGTCAGATATGTTGTTCTCATTAATGGATCTCCTTCCTCTAAGTTTTTAGGCAGTAGGGGGATTTGACAAGGGTGCCCTCTATCACCTTATCTGTTTATTTTAGCTATTGAGGGTTTCAATCTATTGATTAAAGATGCTAAAGAGCAGGGTCAGATAAAAGGTGTAAAGGTTGCCAATGCCAGTTTCATCACCCATTCACTGTTTGTGGATGACGTGCTATTATTTGGGGAAGCTTCGTTGAGGGAATGGCTCTGTTATAATGAGTTAATATCCTCTTTCTGTCTGGCTTCTGGGATGGAGGTAAGTATGACAAAGTCTGCCATCATTCATCATTGTTTGGAATCTGAGCTCTTTTCTAATTTGAGACAGATATTACCCTATCAGATGATTGGTATAAATGAAGGTTTCCGGTATTTGGGTTTCTTTCTGAAACCTAATGGCTACATTAAAGAAGATTGGAGATGGCTTATCTTAAAGGTACAAAAGAGAATAAACACCTGGTCTTATCGCTGGATTTCATTGGGGGGTCGCCTCACTTTGGTAACTTTTGTGCTCCAAGGCATACCGATCTTCTGGTTCTCCTTGTTCAGTATTCCAGAAGGGGTAATCTCTAAGTTAAGCAAACTTTTTTTTTGTTTCCTTTGGGCTGGAAAACTCGGAGTATCTTAGTTATCTTAATTAACTACGATAAGAGTATCTTTAGAGATTGTTTATTATTATTATTATTATTTTATAATGGAAATGGTTTTTATTTATTTATTTTTTTCTTTAAAGGAGAAATAAAAAAAATTAAATTTTTTTATTGAACTTGAGTAGTTGCGGGATGGATTGAAATAAAGTAGAGTACTTTATGATAATTTAACTTGTAATTTGTGAAATTATATTCTATGTAGTAAATAATAAGAGATCCTTTCAATTATCCGGATCATCCTCGTTGTCTAAGTTTCTCTTTTGAAAGGTGTGCCATATGGATCCATTTACCTTTGTTTAACTCGGGTTTACACTTTGGCTATGAGTTATCCATGCAACTTTTTAGGTGATTATTTAGAAAATATAATGTGTATGAAACGATTATTGGCTCAAACAATGGCAACCTCTTAAAAGACTTGTTGGTACTCTACTAAAGCATGGAGTGGTGATTGAACTCCATAGCTCTCTATTTTTTTTCCATGCTTTTGTATAGTATCACCGCAACCCAGTCTTCTTCTGTACTATCTCTGCTGAGACTCAACAAGTTTTGGGCAATGCTTAGTGATGAGTTAAGCAGGAACAAGGGCAATTGGAAGTTGAGGATTTGCAGATGGAGATGGAAGCATGGGTCCAAGATGCAAATTCCTAGCGAACGCGGCATACAAAGCATGCGATTGTAAATTACTGGTACTCTACTAGTAATATAGTTTAGATTTGCCTTTATCATTATTTTATTTAATTTTATAGGAACCAATTTGTATCCCACAAATTGTAATAATGATTGTAGATTGTAATTATAGTTGTAAAAGAATTTTAATCATTGGTTGACGAATTAAATATTTCATAGTTGACCACCCCATAATAATTAATTGATAAGATGATTAAAAGGATTGCAATTTTTTTTTAATTTTGTAATTTTTCAATCTTGTGAATAATGTAATATTTGTAAATTAATTTGTAACTGTAATTGCAAATTTGTAATTCCAAATTGTAAGTTATGATTGTAACTGCAACTGCAATTTGCGGTTGTAAATTTGTAGTTGTGAGTGTTGAATTTGTAATTTGTACCTTGTAAATCTAATTAGTTATTTATTATTGTAATTGTTCTTTTAATTTGCAGTTGTGAAATTGCATTAATGATTGTAAATTTTAATTATACTCGAGATGGTAACTTTCAATTACAATTGTGATTATGCACAATTTGCAATTATTATTATAGTAAATATAAATGACTTCGACATAAATACATAAACAAATAAATAAAATTGCATCACACACATGAATCATACTCATCGACATAAACAATATACATGATCATACACATGAAGATAAACATCATAAAATAAATATTTGACATCCCATTGAGTTCATAAAAAAAGTATATAAATATATAACAATAGAAATTAATATTACAATGTGATCATCATATCAATGGCCACCACCACCATCACCTAACATCATGTGACATACCATCATCATCATCATAACATCATCTAACATGACCATCACACAAGTATGACAAACATCATCTAACGCCATACACATATGTCATCACCTATCAAACATAAGCACCATCTCACAAACACATACAAATAATAGATAACATAATTTATCATACATATCAAACATCACCTAACATACACATGTAAACAATTATATCTACCATCATCTAACATATTATACATTTAATATATTTAAACATCATCTAAAACCTAGATCTAGTAATAACATTTGACAAAAGTACACAATTTTATGCATTATCTAACATAACCATCATGCACAAATCTAACTAACACCATCTAACATAAACATCTATTAAGCACACCTAGAGGCTAGCAAACATATCTAACTTGACCTAACATACACATCACCATCAATATATATAAATAAACATCAACATGAACATCGACATCAACATGCATGAAAAATGTAGCGTGCGTGTGTGTGTGTGTGTGTGAACAATAATATCAAATGTCTCATGATACATGCAAAATATACATATCCAATCCAATAATTGCTATAAGATATCTCCTCCACCAACAAAGCCATCAATACCCCTATCAAGAGAAAAAGTAGAAATGAGAACATCATAAATATCTCCATCAAGATGAATTCGACCTGCTGCAACCGTCCTATCTATAACTGAGGTGCATGGAGTAGAAGATGGTGGACAGGCTGGTAAGCCGAGTTAATGGATCAGAGATGGTGGTGGGTCGACTGGGTGTGGAGGAGTAAATAATGGTCGGTCGTGATCATGGTGAGGAGAAGGAAGAGGATGAGGAGCATCAGATGGCGATGCTCCCATGTCATGGTGAAGAGGAGGAGGTGGAGCATGAGATAATGACACGCCTGCATCATGGTGAGGTGGAGGTGGCAGAGGAGTTGGAGTATGCGATGAATACACTTCCAAGTCATGGAAACGAAAAGGAGGAGGTAGTGGACAAGCACGAGTATCAACGACATCCTCATCAGATGATGTCGATTGAACCTTAGGCCTCTATGCATCTAAAAGCGTGCATGCACCAGATATATACCACATTAGCAGTCTCATATCATGTGGTAGCATACTCCATATCTATCCGAGCTTAGGGTCATGCATTATCTTTGCAGCTCATGTCGAATGGACTCCTCGTCCATCCAACAGTTTGGATAGCCTGTCCGAAACATCCTAGCGGTACCTCTGATCCATCCTATGCCATAGGCCAGGTCGGGGTAATGCATGAACCTCAACCTCCTACATATCCACATCATACTCTTAAACGTCAAGAGGCACCTGATCCCGATCAAACGTCCCAATGTCTACAGAATATATATCTATATCTATATAAGTACACAACAAATATAATTAGACAATTTCATCAAAAAAATTAATAAAACAATTTAAAGAAAATGTTAGAATAGATTTCATTTGCATTAAATAAATGAATAAAATGCTACAACAATATTAATTTAAACATAACGCCAATATTACCTCTCTCATTCGGTGGCTCATCCTGGGTGAAAAAGATGTCGGGACATACTCTCCAATCCAACCCAGCGTATGGGTATGGCAGAAGATCCAATGCATGGTCCTCCTCGTTGGCGAGCATCTCCAACACATATGTTGTAATCCGTGCTAGGAACTTCGACTACCCCCTCTTGGGCATTGTCTACCCCCAGATCCGCATACGCACCTCGGTCGCTGGCCTAGGAGGGTGACGATCAAATGATGTCCTCGTGGCTGGAATACTCTAAAAAATTAAACAAAAAATCTCTTAAACAAAAGGGAAGTTGGCCCTCCCATCAAAAATTGCACGACATCGATCCAAAGCAAAACAAAATTGTTGTAAAAAAATGGCATACCACCTAATGCATCTAGGTGACCGCACTAAAGAATCTACATAAAATATAAGGGGGAAAATAATGTGTTTCCAATTAGTGTTCGAGTGCGTGATGGTGGAAACCAACAATGAGAGGCATCTAACCTCCTCTGCATCGAAAGCACCAATCCGGAGTTGTCCCCCACGCACTTGAAAATCACCAAGATTGACGATGTCATCAACAATATATCTCTTGGAGTAGACAAGCTTACTCTCTACTAAAACTTCTGCTGGGACATCAGGGAACTGCGAAAAATACTCCTCTCTCCTCGATAGAGCAGTGATGAAGTAGATATCCACCTCAGTGAGTCGAAACCACTTATCGAGACCAATACGGAATGCCTATCTTCCGTGGTCCCAACAATGGATGAACTGCCGCAATAGAGATGGGATCCACTTGAAGGGTGTAGCCTCCTCATAGAACTTTAGGATGCCCACAACCATCAAGATGACTCATGTATAGGATGTGATGGGGATAGGGTACAATTCCCTCTCCCTCTCTTGCACCTCCCAATAACGTCAAAAGTTGTAGGGATCAATAAGAGGTTGGGGTTGTTGAGGTGCCTCTCGCTCCTCACGTCTCTGATACAAATATAACATCAAATAGATATATTTCATTAAATGAGCAATCTATTTATTAACATCAAATAACAATTTTTTTCTCAAAATAAATACAGTTGATAAGCGGTGCACTTTCATAACAGTAATGCCCCACGCTAGCTGTTCTTCAAACCACAAAGGACCGCTAACGGTGTGCAACTATACGCAAGAATACCACCAAGTATAATATTATTTTTACACATTATCGCTTCTCTGGTGCTTCGAAATCCAGTCAGTGCAATGTCTGTGCTGCACTGGAATGGACTAGAAGCACCGTCAAATATGTTACTTTTATTGTTAATTAAAGCTGGGGAGTCTGGTGCACCAAATACACATTAACGCACCGATGCACCAGTGATTTTTTTGTGTTTTGACGATGCATTCGTTACACATTAGAGCATCGAGAATATGATGCGTTGTACTATACTGAATGCACCATGAAATGATCTTTATTTTTTTAAATAAACTTTTTCGATGTTCCGGTGAAATAACAAAACATAGATGCAATGTGACAATGTTGCTCTTGTCACACATCAGCGCACCGATATGATAGTGTCGAATGTTTACCTTAACTGACGTATTGGGTTTGGTATTTTTGTTATGTATTTATGGTGCACTTAAGACATGTCAGCGCACCAGTGTAAGGTGCGGTTAGTTTTTTAATGCGCATCGGTTTAGGCATGTCAGCACATCGAGGTGCAATGCGGTTTATTTGATGTGCACATCGGTTGGCATTTAATGTTTTTTAAATAGGGTTTTTTGTGCACTACAAAACTAATAGCGCATAGTCATAACAGGGCATTTTTTTGGCACCATAATACAATAAAATGTTTTTTAATTAACATGGTCGATGCACTTAGGCATATCAGCGCACCAGGTTGCGGTGCAGTTTATTTGATATGCGCACTGGTTTACGTTTAATATTTTTTTAGTTAAGGTAATTGCTGCGCTACTAAAATAATAGCACACCGTCATAATGGGGCGTTGTTTCCATTCGACTCACACCGCTAACGGTGCACACTGTAAAATTTAAAGTGTGCATCGTAACGCGGTGTGAAACGAACGACTCGAACTTATTGCACAAAATTTCTTATTTTTTTTAAATGATGGAAATTTAAGGGTGAATTTTAAAAATTAATTTGCTAAAAACTTAAATTGCGAGGTAATAATCATTTCACTTGGACTCTTACTTGTCGGGGAGGCATCGTGGCAATGTATGGAAAATTCAAAAAATTTCCCTCCATTTGGAAAAATTCAAATTATAGCCAGGAGCCAATGGGAACGAGCAACATGTCCATGTGCAACACAGATGTCAAGGCGTCTAAGGGGATGATGTACGACATCGTTACTGTAGGGCTCAAAAGCACTGTAGAATGTAAAAATGATTTTTATCGTGCAGTAATTTTTTTATAAAGCCCTATTGCGGTGTGCCTGAAATGTGGATGCATTGGTGCTGTCTATAGTATCAAATGCACCGAGAAGATAATTTTAAAATAAAATATAATTGGTGTTTTATTTTTTATTGTTTTCCTTAACACAATGCGTATGTTTTATTCATGCACCGGTGCAGTGCATACTTTAAAATGCACTGCTATTATAAATTCGGAATTAAAAATTTTAATGCTAATGTGGTGCGCCTATTTCACATACGCCCCGGTGCGATATAGATTATTTAACGCATTGTTTGCAAAAATATAGTTTTTTTCCACTTGGATTTTTTCGGTGCGCCCTATTATTTGAAGAACCAAAGTGATTTATAATAGAAATCGCACTGTAAATATAATTTTAAAATAAAATATAAAAGCCCGTGTTTTTTATTTTCAATTTTTTTATAACACACCGGGGCACTCCATAATGTTAAATGCACCCTAGTAGAAATGTAAATAAAAAAAATGTACAAGACGGTGCTCATATAAAATATGCATTGGTGCTCTTTTGTTGTATACGCATTGATGCGGTCTAGATTATTTAACGCACCGGTTGCAAAAATTTAGTTTTTTTTGCACTTGATGGTTTTCCCGGTCGTGGTGCAACATAATTTGTGGCCATCCCGGTGTGTGGTTGTCATAAACGCACCAGGGCATTTGTACTAATAAAACACATCGAACAAAAATATCCGCTAAAACCTTCGACCACGCGCCTCCACTAATGACCTCTGCTATAAACATATATTTGGGCTCTTTTGAGAGGAGCATCCAGTATAACCTTTGCTAAAGGGAATCTAGTATAACCTTCGCTAAAGGGCCTTTTCCTTGTAGTGATAGTAGAATTTTTCCATATAGGTATTGAGTCAATTCGCAACATATTTCAAGGTCTTTTACAATAGATATTAGGGGTTGTTTTAGGTAGAATCAAGAGCATATATTACATAAATTAGTTAGAGTCTTGAAGATTCTTGGGAAGAGTAGTCTAATGAATTCCTTAGAAATGACCAACATAGTGTACATATGTTGATTCTTATTTCCAAATAAAGGAGGTAAAGGGGTATAATGAAAAATGTTATAAGCATGTGTTGGAAGCATTTGCTAGGAGTTCCTGCAATTGAGGACAAGTTAACATTTCTAGGTGTTAATTTCAACAACATTTAGTGCTATCTTTGGGGTTGAAATCAACATTTCGACTACATGTTCTTTTCAATTTTGAAAACAAGCAATGGAGCACACATTTCACTTACTATTTCAAAGATTGCTTTCGCAGATATTGTTATTAGGAATAAGTGGTCTAGATCTTGTGTTTTGTGTGAGTTTCATCTGTACATATGTGATCAATGGGGAGTGCACATGCCTAACCTATCTTGAGACCTATTTGAGAGTTGTTTTAACAACATAGATGGTGCCCCTTATATGTCTATCTTTAGACTTCACATGGTAGCATAGAGGATACATGCTTGGAAGCTAAATTTGGTCATGTTTCATGATGTAAGAGGAATTTTTTTGGGTTAATTTGAAGTATTACTAGAAGCAAAGTAATGCACTCATAGAAAGGATGAGTGATCTTGATTTAAAGGGGCCATAAACCAACAATAGAGGTAATGTTAGCATGATGTATTCTCAACCTTTTTCATATTTAATTTGATAAATATGAACTATAGATGTTGGCATTATCTTGTGATTTCTTGCTATAATATTTGAGGACTAAAGATGCACTTGATTGGGATGCTTCATCTTCATTGTTTTGGAAATTTATCTTGTGTTGTCGAAGTATAATGTACTTCCTATGGTAGATTTCCATATCCATCGAATAACTTATGTAGCTTATTTTTAGTGTAAAGAACGAGATTAATGAGGCATATTTTGGGTAAGACCAGGTTTGTTCAAGAATCCAAAAACATTTCCCTTCAATTGATGATTATTGGGTTGTAAGTCACTAGTGGAAACTCTGTTCAACCCTAGGTGATGGAAACTGTAAGAACAATCATACTTCTTTACCTAGGCATGCTTGAGTTAAGTGCCTAGAACCTAGGGAGAACACAACAACATGAATATTAACACCTAGATGGGTGAGATGTTTGGTTGACTATTCAAATAAACATGTGCCTAAATTCATGCCAAGAAGAAGTGCACCTTGTGGAGGAATTTTCCATGTTATTTTTAGTGATGTCTTGGTGAGTAGGCAATTAATAATGGAAGAGAGAATTGTTGTTTTAGACACATTGCATATGATACCCTAAAACACATTCCAAGTCTCTTCTTGGAAGAAGCATCCATCACCTATAGGGGTTTATTGTAGGTTGTTGTGGCATATTAAAGAAGCACACACATCAAGAAACAAGAGCATGTAGTGCACCTCCCGGGGCCCAACTAAATATGATTGCACATATTTAATAATTACAAAATAGATCTGAAATTGAATTTGACAAAAAAATATTTTTATTTCCTTTTAAATATATAACAAATAAAATCTATAATACCAACTTTCATCATTTAAAATTCAACCAATTCTATTCTAAGGCATAATAATAACAACAACAAATATTGCAAAATACCTGTAAAATCCCGTAGTTGCCGAAGGTTGAAGTAGATGTTGAAATTTGTAGTAATTACCCAAGCCTTAATCGCAAACTCCTTGTTCGATTTCCAACCATACTTGATCCATCGGTTTCCTCCCTACCATACCCTAGGGTAATCTTCTTCCCCTGGGACCCCCGAGCTACGACGGGGATGACGTTACTCTGCTAACCAATGAACTATGATACCGGATTCTCTACTGATGGGGATCCCAACCCCACTTATATCATAGTGAACCACTACCACACCCTCCAATAGTCACCTAGACAAGAGTCATAGCCCAAGCTACCTCCAAAATTCTTTTTCCAAGAAGAGATATCTCAAGCTCCTTCCTCCCTTCTTTTATAGCAACCAACCTACTTTATTTTCTTGCTACTTTCATTTATTTTATTATTATTATTTCTAATTTTTATCTTATTATTATTATTTCTAATGTTTATCTTGCTTTATTGTTATTATTATTTATAATGTTAATCTTGTTTTATTATTATTATTTTTATTGCTAATGTTTATCTTGTTTTTATTATTATTATCATTATTATTTTGTTTCTAATGCTTATCTTGTTCTTGTTCTTGTTCTTGTTGTTGTTGTTGTTGTTGTTGTTATTATTATTATTATTATTATTATTAGTTTGTTATTATTACTTGCTTGATTAATTCATTTTTAGTTTATATTTTATTAATTCTTGTTTCTCTTGACCAATAATTATTAGTTAATTAACCGTCACATTTATGTAACGACCAAGGTTATCAAGGCACCATGCTTCCCGCATGCCCTTCAGATATTCCCTTGGGTGGGGATATGGTACGACGACTGAGACGTTGTTAACTCAACCCACCTACCCTGTTGAGGGACTAATGGTTCCTGGGGAATAAGGTCGATTCCTTATTGCGCGCCCCCCAACAATATACCTCCTGAGTGACTGTACTACGTCTGACCCTCGCAACAACACGCATTTGATGAGTCTAGACTGTTATAACCAAATTTGGCACTTCTCCGTTTGTGACGAAACTTGCATGTTTTGCTCTCATGACAACACTTCATGAGGCTGTTGTGGGTCACACAAAATGAAATTGTGGATGGAAGAGCCATATTTGGTACCTCTATTAGGTGGACTTAACTTATTCATGGTCCATTCAGTAGTTTGGGAGCTCATGACCACATTTGGAGACCAAAACGCTTCCTGGAAAAGCTTAGAAATGACAGTTTTGACTCATTTTTTCACCCACGTGCAGGTTTCAGATGGATGACCTACGTTTTGAGCACACCTTGCTCTATATTTATCCAGTGTGTGCCTCAATAAAAGTCAAAAAAATATACAATTCTGAAAAATGGGTGGTTTGGGTGGTTTTGGAACCTCCTCTTTCGGTTATAATTGCTCCTTCCTCAACCAAAAATTTCTCCTTTCAATATAAAAGAGAGGGAGAGAGGCCATGAATGGGACTCTTAGCCCATGTAATGTTATGTTGGAGAAATTTTTACTCCCATCCCCATCACTTGTGCCCTAGCTGTTCATAAAACCTTGTACATTTGATCAGAGGTTGGGATCCTTGGAGGAGAGAAGCAGGAGACCTCGGATCTTGGTTTCATGAAGTGCCTTGATTGAAGGAAGGTAACACTATGTACTTGCTTAATTCATTAATGAAATAATAGACATTCTTCCCTTTCCAAATAGATTTGTTCATGTTCATCTCAGATTTTAATGCAATTTGATGTTTTATGCTCTTTTAAATGTCAATTACTTATTTGAAGTCAAATTGGTTTGACGAAGATTTTTTGGGACTGGTTTTTCAGGTTCCTTCATTGGAGAGTAAGAGCAGGACTCAAGAAGAGGCCTGGATCAACCTTTTATGGTAAGGTACATGCCCTCCTAAACCCTAAACCGTTTGCTTAATTGTTGTATTTGCAGAAGCTTAGATGTCTCTCTGTCAACACTAGTATGTTGGTGGCCTCACCCCATCCACAGGAAACTTTCCCTGACAACAAGAACCTCTCTTACTCTAGATGAACTCATTGCGTTGACATTGGCTAGACTTAGCTTGTATCAGGTTCAGCCCCGTGCCCTGATGTGGATCGATTGGAAATCGTATCCAACACCTGCACATAAACACCACGTGCATCAAATCTTATAAAATAAAATTTCAAATAAAACATGAATCATAACTTGACATCACCTAACAATGTATCCGACTCATTCAAAGTCCATGCACATCACGTGCATCAAATATTTTCCAAAATTTCCACATAATCACGTGTATATATCAGGTTGTCAATACTTGTTACTGATTTGCGACTCATTCTGAGTCCATGGTATATGCCTACTTGCATCGCATGTACCTTCTCTACATGTCACACTCGACAACTCATTAGAGCACATGATATATAACATAAACATTAATCAACATTTTACATTGTGAATCATATAACATCTTAATCATCTTAAAATCATAACATAAGCATATAAGCATTTGATCATCATCACATCATAGATCACGATCATGTGAGTTCTCTATCACATCAACATCATAATGTAATCATAAAAAATCATAGCATAATTATCAATGAGATCATAACATGTCCATCATAGCATAATCATATGTAACCATTATTAATATCACATAAACAACAATATGTACTGATCTGGATCATCCGAAACAAAATGTCCCCAAAATAAAACATCACGTAGTCTAAGTCTAAGCCACACATACCCAGGTGATTCACAATTGAATGCATTCAAAGAAAAGTCATCATTAGATCTATGGTCTATAATTAAAGTCTATAGTCTATCACAGAAACAGGGCACTACATACACCCCCACTTTAAGAAACTTCGTCCCAAAGTTCTGAGATAAGTAAGGAAACTGTCTACGCATCTCCGATGCATCCTCCTAGGACGTAGAGCTGGGATTATAGATATCCCACTGAAACTTAACCTGATTGACTAATCAACACGGAAGCCATCGAGCTCGTTGTCCCACAATATGAATCGGATTAACCACTAAGGCTCCCTCATCCGATATCTACAAATGACTCAAGTTGACGACTTGATATTGATCTCACATATAATGTCGCATAGAAGAACATGAAAAACATCATGCATCAACTTAGTAATGATGGAAAAATGAGACAGTAAGAGACCGGTCCCAATCACCCATAGATCTCAAATGGTCCCTCATACCATGGCGACAAATTGGCCTCCTTTCCAAATAAATGGGACCCTTCAACAGCCTCACTCACAAGAACACTCTATATCTCAACTCGTGGTTCTTTTCTGTCTGGTGTGCATCAACCTAACCTTTAAGTCGGTCTTTGGCCTACTTCATCCATGCTCACATGGATTGCATCTACTCATCCATCTCTTGAATCCTCTTAGGACCCACAAATATAATGTAACCCATGTTATGAGTCCAACTACCTGGGGCATTACATACTCCCCCTCTCCAAGGAGCTTCGCCCCAAAGTTAATTTTTTATCATGCACTTAATGCCATTTTCTCTTTCTTTTCATATTTAGGTCTTTATCCCATTCTATTATATTTTCATCAAAATATCATGGCCATAAGCACTTGATATGCTACCATAATTGATTTTATGTTTCAAACCACAAGGTTCCATCACATTCTCAATATTCACAATAATTTTACATAATATAAACCCAATAATACTTCCAAATAATTGTCAATACTAACTTAGATTTGCAACACCTACTAGTCATCCACAAGGATCCGTGATATCCAATTAAACTACAAGATAGATTACATTAATAGTCTCACGACTAGGTAACCAATCAAATTTTAGCACAACAAAAGCTAAGAAATCATTCAAAATTATTCAGCTATCCTCCCCTCCAAGATGAGAAGACAAACAACATACAATCTTTAGTAAAATAAAAATTGGTAAATCACAATCATGAATTACCAAAGCAAGAGCGATTATAACATAATCAAAATCAATGAAAAAATCACTCAACACCCCCATAAGACTATTTCCAAACCCATAAATTTTAAACGAACATATTAAATTTAATCTCCTAGTCATTTCTGTTATAACCAAATTTGGCACTTCTCCGTCTATGTCAACACTTGCATGTTTTGCTCTAATGAGGCTTCCGTGGGTCACACAAAAGGACATTGTGGATGGAAGAGCCATATTTGGGACCTCTATTAGGTGGCCTTAACTTATTCATGGTACATTCAGTATTTTGGGAGCTCATGACCACATTTGGAGACCAAAACTCCTCCTGAAAAACCCTAGAAATGGTAGTTTTGGATCATTTTTTCACCAACGCGCAGGTTTCACATGGATGACCTGCATGTTGGGTGCACCTTGCTCTATATTTCACCAACATGTGCCTCAGTAAAAGTCAACAAAATATATAAAATTTTGAAAAATGGGTGGTTTGGGTGGTTTTGGAACCTCCTCTTCCAATCATAACTGCTCCTTCATCGACCAAACTTTCTCCTTTCACTATAAAAGAAAGGGATAGGGGCCATGAAGGGTACTCTTATCCCATGTAATGTTATGCCGGAGAAATTTTGACTCCCATCCCCATCACTTGTTCCCTATATGCTTATAAATCCTTGTGCATTTGATCAGAGGTTGGGATCCTTGGAGGAGAGACACAAGAGACCTTGGATCTTGGTTTTATGAAGTTCCATATTGTATTGAGATTCTAATCTCATTCTTGTGAGATATCAACCTTCATCGGAGGAGATCGTCTCTTTGTAGGAGATACATTGCCACTTGCTTGTGAGAGCCAATTCTCTTTGCATTGCATGAGAACATCTCTTCGATACTGCCACTTGTTGTGGGAATTCTTCAACCACTATCGATGTGGTAATTCATCCCTTTTATAAAGGAGAGTATCTTTTGAAGAATAGAATAGAAGCAGTTCGACGATTGAATGAACCTAGAGACGTAGCTAGGAGGTTTGGTGAACTCCATTACCAAATGAGTATTGCTTGTCTCATGTTTTCTTTGTGCATGTTATTTTCTGCAATTATGTTCCTTATGCGACGATAAATGAGGCTAATGACACATTCATAAAGTTAAGCATGTGCATTTGATTCAAGCCTTTAATTGCAATCCAATTCAATAAAACGATCCTATTGTTGATACTTCGGTCAAGTGAACCTTTAATCACTTTCAAGTTGATTTTAAGGTCATCCAAAATCAGATCAGGTTTGGTTCCCTTTGCACCTAAAGTATTAGTAGTGTTATTCATGAAGACCAATCGGTATAAAGGATTCAAGGGTGGGATTGGTTCTCTATCTATGAAGTCATGAGCATGCACAAAATTTGAGATTTGGGGGTCAGTAGCCTTGGGAAACTCACCCAAGGTAGGTGTTGAGTATGTATCATATTCTTGGCATGTGGGTTGCATCACCTTATAATCGATTTCGGTCCACTGCTTTTTCATATGTGTCAGGTACTAGCATGGTGGAGGTTGAGGGGGTGGCGCACTGGCGCCCCCCTCCACTATGCGAAGCGAATTATGGTGAGGAGTGATAGCCCAAAAAAAAATTGAGTTATTTGCTTATAGAAAATATATAATTATTCTCGATTGAGGATCGGGATCTCAATCTAATATGGGTTAATGGATTAGGGTTTTGGATGTTGTAGAATACCTAAATATTGTACTATGAATGGTTAAGAAAAACACAATGAGAAATATATAGGCGTGGCTCTAAGTTTTGTCGATTTTACCCATTAAGGGTTTCCACGATAAATCTCTATGTTTTGTGTGTGTATCATTGTTAACCTATGTTTTGCTTACGAATCTGTGTACATTGTTTCATTCCATAGGTTTAAAAATTACATGCGGTATCATAGCTTAATTATTGGCTTTAGGGAAACGCCTTTGTTATTGAGGGTTTGACTCATTTGATAGAGCAAGTTTATCTTTGGTTTGTGAACTTTCGAAGAAGGCCATGGTTGAAGAAATGGATGCCTTGGATAGAAATGAAGCTCGTGATCTAGTTGAGTTACTAGCTGGAAGATAAACCATTGGTAGTAAATGGTGGTTTAAGAAGAATTTGAATGCAAAAGGTAAAGTGGGGAAGTACAAAGCCCACTTGGTAGAAAAGGGATATTCTTAGGTAGAGGGAATTGATTTTGGTGAAATTAGTTTTTCTCCATTTGTTAAATTAAATTCTATTAAGTTCCTTCTTTTTGTTCTTGATTCTTTTGATATTGAAGTCGAGTATATGGATGCTAAGACAACATTCTCACATGGGGATCTTGAAGAATAAATCTACATGAAATAACCAAAAGGTTTTACAATAAAGGGAAGGAAAGAGATGGTCTGCAAGCTAAAGAAGTCCCTTTATGGTTTAATGCATTCTCCAAGGATGTGGTACCAAAATTTTGACACAAACATACTTGGATTGGGGTTTGTGAGAAGCAACATTGATCACTATGTATATTCCAAGAAGCTTGGTGATCAATTCATTAATATGGTATTTTATGTTGATGACATGTTGTTGGTTGGAAATAACATGAATGCCATAAAGGAAGTGAAATCAAAGCTATCCTCCAAATTTCACATGAAGGATCTCGGTGCTGCCAACTTTATATTGGGAATAGAGATTAAAAGAGGTTGTTCAAACACAAAACTATGGTTGAATAAATGGAAATATTTTGAGAGGATATTGTAGAGATTTAACATGCATGAAAGTGAACCAGTCAAGGTCCCTATTTCTGTAGGTGTAAATTTATTTGCAAATCATTGTTCCAAGACATAAGAAGAGGAAAACCACATGCCACAAGTTTTGTATGTTATTGTTGTTGGTAGGTTGATGTATGCAATGGTATGTACCATACTAGAAATTACCCATGCAGTGGGAGTTTTGAGCAAATATATGTCAAAACCAGGGAAGGAGCACTAGACAATTGTAAAGAGGGCCTTCATGTATTTGTGTGGCAGCACATATTATGCAATCTGCTGCTAAGAACAACTTGGACTAGACAAAGTAATAGATGTACATGGATTTGTTGATGCGGATTGGACTTGTTGATGTGAATTGGACTGGAGATTGTTATCGTAGAAGATATACACGTGGTTATGTGTTTAACCTATTTAAAGGAACTATCAAATGTATGAGCAAGAGATGGGATGCAATTTCACGCTCGACCACATAGGTCAAGAATACATGGTGTCCACCCATGCAAGTAAAGAACTTGTATGGTTGTATAGATTATGTTTAGGTATTATGTTTGTACAAAAATTTGTAAGGTCGGATTCCGACAGTCAAAGTGCAACCTTTCTGGCAAATAACCTTGCTTACCATGTTAAAACAAAGCATATTGATGTGTAGTACCACTTTGTGACAAATATGGTTGAAGACAAGAAGGTGTTTTTGGAAAAGGTTGACACCTTAAAGAATGCTACAAAATCATTGACAAAGTATGTTAGTACTAAGGAGGTCTCTTGGTGTAGAGAATCTATGGGCATTAATGCCTTGAACTTGTATAAGCATGCGACACTTTCCAAAGTAACAAGGTTGAGATGGTGAACATGCTAAGGGAGTTGAAACCACTACCAATCCCAACACATATATGGACTGTCATCTTTATGGATTTTATAATAGGATTCCCAAGGGCCAATTAAAAATTAGTGATCATGGTGGTAATCAAGAATCTTTCCAAATATACTCATTTTTTTGCATTATCACACCCATTTAACCCTTTCTAATTAGTTTCACAAGTATTCATAGATTAGATTTTTAAGTTACATGCCATGCCCACTTCCATTGTCTCAGTTCGAGATTCCACATTCACTATTAGATTTTGGCAGGAGTTGTTTAAAATTCAAGATATCTAGCTAAACATGAGCACTAGGTATCATCCAAAAATAGATAATCAAATAGAAGTGTTCAACAAGTGCATAGAAACATACTTGAGATGCTTCAATTCTGAAAAGTTGCACTATGGTCACAATGGATTCCTCTGGTAGAATGGTAGTACAATACACTTATGACACCATACAAAGTTGTATATGGTTGAATTCCTTTGTTAATGGATTCCTATTTACCAAGCACCTCTAAGGTTCATGCAGTGGATATCACACTTAACACCAGAGAAGCCATTCTCTGCACACTTATGGACAATTTGGTTATATATCAAAATATAATGAAACAACAAGATGACCAACATCGCTTAGACTGTTCTTTTACAAGAGGGAATTGGATCTTTATTCACCTTCAACCCTATAAATAAACATTACTTAAACTTAAAATCCACTGAAAGCTAGCACCAAAGTTCTATGGACCCTATAAGATCATCCAACGCATTAGAAAACCGACCTACAAGTTGGGTCTTCTAGCTCACTCTAAGATTCATCCAGTCTTTCATGTGTCTTGATTGAAGAAGGTAGTGGGATTGAATTACAAGTGCAAACCATCTTACTAAAACAATGAAAAAGGATCCATTTGGCTCCAACTATAAGTAGTATTGGATACCAAAGAGCATCAATTACACCAATGCATGATTTGAGAAGAGTTGATCCACTGGAGAGATATGCATCCAAAAGGTGCCACATGGGAACCAATAGTGATTCTATTGCAATTTCTTCATGTCCAACCTCGATTATAACACTGTTTTTAAAAGGGGAGGGCATGTTAGGGTCCTACTCTAACCTCCCTAATTTAGGTTACCCAAGAGTTAATCAATTAATGTATGCAACAATATTATTTGAATAAGTCCCACTAGTTGGTAAATTATTAATAATGCCTGGTCCACCAATAGTTATGGTTTTACTATTGATAATATTTTTAAAAAGATAGAAAGTTATGGAATTTTTTGTTGAGTATTGTTGTATTTGGAGATTTACTAAGTTAAGGGTCACCCTACCTCAAGAGGCAAGTGCACATTTCTTTCTTCTGATAAATTATTAATACAAGGGTATATTTCATTTATTGCATCTTATTTGTCTCTTGTATATGGTTCTATGCATCTATAATATATGTATACCTAATTTTTGTTCCAAGTTTAAGGGTTAAGGAACACTATAAAATCTTTGACACCATTTCAAATGTCAAGGCTAAGAGCCAGGATAAGGAAGGGACAATCAACAACGTCTGAAATTCATAGGAAATGAGATCAAGGATGGTCGAACCCTTGCCTATTACAACATCCAAAAGTAATCCACCCTCCACCTTGTCCTCTGTTTGAGGGGTGGTATGTAGATATTTGTTAAAATACTCATGGGAAATACAATTGCATTGGAAGTTGAGAGCTCAAACACCATTGACAACGTTAAGGCCAATAATGAAGACAAGAAAACAATTTCCTGAGACCAAGATAGGATTATATTCATATGTAAGCAACTAGAGGATGGTATGACCTTGGCTGAGCATGGTATTTAGAAGGTATCGACCCTACATCTGGTGCTTCATATAAGAGGAGGCATGCATATGTTTACAAATACCCTTACAAGAAAATCATTACTATGGAATTTGAGATCTTAAATACCATTGGTAACATGAAGGATAAGATCCATGACGAGGGAATCCCTCCCAACCAACACAACTTTATCTTTGTTAGTAAGTAACTGGAAGATGGTTATACGTTGGTCGATTACAATATTTAGGAGGAGTTGACCTTGCGCCTGGTGCTCCATCTCCATGGTGGATTTTAACTTTAAGGGTTGTTACAAATCTATAATAAATACTAATGATGTTTAATGGTCATCCTTGTTTCCATGAATAAATTGTGTTTATGTATGCATGTGTTTGTGTTGTTTATGTGTTTAGACTCTATTATGTTTTCTATTTATGTTTGTTCATTAGTCGGTTGAAATCGATGTTAGTGCCTTGTCTAGCATTGTAATATTGTTCTTGTTTAATATAAAGACTTTGTTATATGTTATATGATTCAATCCATTGAAATTTAATTCCTATGTATTTCAGTGAATGTGGATGCTATTCTAAGATGAAAATGATCATTGTTCTATTATCTTAGAAATGCTTTTTCTTTTGAGATGTATCATTACTTTTCCTAATAATCTTTTGTGAAATTTAATTTCCAGGGTTTGAAATTATTGAATTTTAGTATTTATTGGTCTTGGTACCTTGATAAATGCAAGTTTGCTATAGGTCAATAGCAAGAGTTATGGATAAGTTGAGGTTTTATTTTGATGAACATTTTAACAAATTTGTAAATATGAGAATTATCTATAGAATTTTTCTACCAAGTTTGTAAAGTAATTATGCAACTCCCACATAAAGATTATGCCAATTTACTAGAATTATAAAATTGCAATTCTCTTTTATATTTCCTTTGGTAGAAAGGAAGAGTAATATGAATATAAGGGGGTTTGGTCGGAACGATATAAAAGAGGCTGTGGATGTTAATAGTTGGAAGGTGTTAGAAAAATATGATTGTGCTATGAATATTAAATATTGTATTAAATTAATCAGTAAATTATTAATTAAATTTAATTGAAGGGACGTAATCCTTCTTAAGAATGCTCAAACCTTATAAAAGGCGAGCTATTGTAAAGCATTAAGCATCTTATCAATTCAATAATATATCTTTTATTCAATATGGATTTCGTGTCCTAGATTTTCTGCCGCATTTGGTATCAGAGCGGAACGCTCCTCCGTCTGAGCTCGGATTCGGCTCACACATCAGAGCGGAATGCTCCTTCAACCTGAGCTCGGATTCGGCTCATCAACTTACTTTCGCTCATCACTCACCTTGATCCCATCTCACTCGTCTCTCTCCCCACTTCTCCTCACTTCACGCTCCTCCCTCCTCGTGACCTCTTCCCGTTCGCTGCTCCCTCTATCATCCCTCTCGCGCTACCTCCTGGCAACATCCCCCCGCGCTCCTCCATCCACCACCTCCGCCTCCTCCATCCACGCGTTCATTCCCACTCGCGCCTTCTCCCACTCCATCGGCTGCAATGCGCCTTCTCCCCTCAACTCCCTGCTCGCCTAAACTCCACGGCTCTCTCACGCGCCGACCTCCCTCCTCACTGTCCCGCCTCCCTGTTGTGTCCCTCTCCTTCCACCACTCCTCCATCCCCACGCATCGTACGCACCGTCCTTCGACCTCCCCTCCATCCCCTCGCTCCTCCCTATGCTCTTCTCCTCCACGCTCCTCCTCAGTCGCGCCTGATCCTTGTTCGCTCCAGCGTTCCACCCCAGCCTCACATTCCTGCTCCACCTCCACTCCCACACGCTACCGTGCCCTTCCTCTACTGTGCCTGCCACTCCACACCCCCGCGCCCTCCCCCACACTCTCGTGCGTGTCTCTTCACATAGAACACGCCCATCTGCACCACTCCATCTCCCTTGGGCATGCGTCCACCTCGCCAGCCTACCCCCATCTCCCATCTCCCACTACCTGCCACCATTGCAGCGCAGTCGTCATACCTCCAAGCGCTCTTCCAGCTGCCATCTCCACGAAACCCTACATCAACAAAAATTCAAAAAATATATATAAAAGTTAAATAAATATTATATAATAAACTTATTATTAATAATATTTATTCTAAAACTTTATAATATATATAATATTATTATTCCCAAATAATAATAATTATTATTATTATTTGTCCTTAACCACATAAGCCAAAATCGATTCCAATTATTCACCACCACACTTAAGAAGCGTGACGACGGAGTTAAAAGCTCAAATTGCGAAAATAGAGAAGGATTTCCAAACTTTCAAGGAAATGACCACCAAGAGCCAAGAAGCACTTAAGAAAGAAATTAAAGAGGAAGTCATTCAAGTAATGGAGCAGAAAATGGACGACAAGTTCGACATTATGAGCAAGGAACAAAAAATGTTAGACCAAAAAATGACGCAGAACCATAATACATTAATGGAGTTGTTACAAAGACTAATGCAAAAAAATGACCAAGTCGGCAGTCCAGATGTGCTAGATGCCTCATTTCATATTTTCACACAGGAAGCACTTGCCAAGAATCAAGAAGAATTGCAAAAAGAAATAAAGATTAACAATGCGACGCTTAAACAAGAGATAGAAACAAAAGTACTGCCAGAGATGGAGGCACGATTAAATAGCCAAATAGAAGCTATCAGTAAGATAGTAGAGAATAAAAAAGATAAAAATCATCGCCAACAACGAAGCAGTTCAAATATGTCACTTACGTCATCCAGTAGTTTCGATCCACCATCAAACCATAAAGCAAAAGGGAATCAATATCACCCTTACATAGTGTACCCACCTAAGGAAAAAATAGAGTTGTCAAAATACAATGGAAGTGAAGACCAATGCGTTGCTTGGCTAAACAAAGCAGAAGAATACTTCGACATTTACAATATTCAATCTGATGAGGAAAAGGTGAAATATGTGTCAATGCATATGGAAGGGTACGCCTATAATTGGTACTTATGGTAGAAGAGAGACAATTTTGCCTACACTTGGAACTTGTTCAAAAATGATTTTTTTAATAGGTTTCAAGGTATCAAAGAAGAGGAATTTTTCAGTAAACTTACCAGATTACAACAGGTTGGAAGCGTTGAGGAATTCACACATCAGTGGGAATCCTTATCGACACGAGTATTTGGGTTGTCCGACAAACAAAGACTCGAAACCTATTTAGGAGGTCTAAAACCGTACCTCCAAAAAGAGTTAAAGTTACATGACATACCTAACGTAGAGGTAGCAAGACATAAAGCAAAAGTCGCAGAACGCAAATTGGAAGGAATAAAAACAAGAGGTAATAACCATTATCGACAAGAAAAAGAGACACAATGCAGGTACTGTGCAGATACTTGGTCACCCGGCCATCAATGCCACAAACCTCAATCAATCAATATATTATTATCATTTATCTCAAATATGGAAGACGGTCTCGCTTCTTAACCCTTAACCGGACACGGTTAACTTAGTGAACGGATACGTTCACTGCATTTATCATATGCCTATGCCTATGATAATGGAAAATAGATCAAAGTCATCTAACAGTTACTCTGATAATAGAAAAAAGAAGAAAAACATATGTTGTCGATGCGGTGATGATTAGATCCCAGGCCATAAATGTAGGAACAATCAGAGAGTACAGTGCAAAATCATCAACGGAAAGGAAGTGCAAGTCTCTACACAAGAAATCATGTCCGATTCTAATACCGACACTGAATCTGAATGAAGGACGACATTAGGAAAATACTCAAGCTTTGAGGACAAAGCTCTTTAAAAGGGAGTGGCAATGCTATGAATATTAAATATTGTATTAAATTAATCAGTAAATTATTAATTAACTTTAATTGAAGGGACGTAACCCTTCTTAAGAATGCTCAAACCTTATAAAAGGCGAGCTATTGTAAAGCATTAAGCATCTTATCAATTCAATAATATATCTTTTATTCAATATGGATTTCGTGTCCTAGATTTTCTGCCGCAGATTGCAAAACAATAGTATAAAATAAAATGCAAAAATAAAACACATAAACACAATACAAGAGAGACACTAATATACATGGTTCACCCAATATGGGATACGCCCACGGAGAAATTGACAGTCCTTTTATTAGACGGTCCAATACTTTGCAATTAATAAATTCCATGTTTCCATATTTTTCTTCACTAATGTATATAATGTAATTAATAAATTTAGTGTTTCCATATTTTGCTTTACTAATTTATATTTGCAATTAATAAATTCATTATTTTCATTTTTCTTTACTAGTGTATATTTTACAAATATTCAATGTTTCCATATTTTGCTTCAATAATGTGTATATAATATAGTATGGGTTGCAAAATTCAATATAATTTTTGTATAAAAAAACTCATTGTGTTAGTATGATTTTTATTTAATTAGTATATAAATTGTATATAATGTAATAAAGGTTGTAAATTTAATGTAATTTTTTAATAAAAATCTTATTATATTAATATTAGTGTTTATTTATCTAATTACTATAGAGATATTTATGAGTAATATTTTTTTATAAAAATTTCATTGTATCATTGTTATGTCACCTATATAATTGTTGTACAATATTTGTGAAAAATAATATTTTCACCTCTTTATTTGTGAATAACATTGTAATGATTCCCATGATATATGTTTTGATACAAAACAATAATATTTTCACCTCTTTATTTGTGAATAACATTGTAATGATTCCCATGATATATGTTTTGTAGGAATTTTATTATTGTCTACAGATTTCACTTAATGAATTTAACCTAACCTTCTCAACTAACCTTCACATTGAGAGAAAATACAACTACTTTTAAAAGATCAAATTGTCAAAATCATAGCCATGTTCCATAAGGCGTTGAGTTTTCTTTCTTTTCTTAATGATTTACATTTTATATTTTCCAATTTTTATGGGTTTTCTTTATTTTCTTAATGCTTTATATTTTATATTTTCCATTTTTTTTTATGTGATATGCTTTCTCTTCGGTTTTTCTTTTAGCATTTTCAACTAATTATGTGTAAGTGCTTCAACTTTACAACAACACATGATACTTAGTTTAATGGTCGAACATATATGTGAAGTGCCATCGTCACATGGCATGCCATTATGTTTGATTTAACAATAATAATAAATGAGTATAGATTTTATCTTTTGAATCTTTGAATTAGGTGGAGAACCATATTCTCTTGGTGCTCAATTATTGTGATTCCATTAATATTTGAATGGAGTACACGATTATAATATTTAGATTTCCATTGGGAAGAGGTTTATTCTCTTGGTGGTAAATTATTCTCATTACGTTATTTGAATATTTGGATTTCCAATGAATGGGAGAGGTTTATTCGTGGTCAATTATTCTCATTACATTATTTATTAGTCCCTGCCTAAGGCCAAGGGTACTCATTGTTTTTTATCCGCATTGACTAAGCATTCGTTTCAGTTGAAACAAATGCAATGTAGTCTTTTTAACCAAAGTTTCAAAACTATTTTTTATTGATTAATATAAAAATTCATATTTTCTGCAAGCTCATTGGTTTATAGTTTGAAGTGTTATTGTCGCAGCCGCGGCGTGGGTATTGGGACTGGCTCCGTCTGGCTGTGTTCTTCGATGAGCTTTTAATCGATTCAATACATGTGTTTGCTGGAAAAAGCTACTCATTAAGACCAATGTCTTCGTGGGTTCGTTAAAGCTTTACATTAAGATCAATGTATTCGTGGGTTGGTTAGAGATTCACATTCATTTGACAACGTTTGTGGCTGTCCTGTAATAATAATGAAAGAAACTATAGTGAAATAAAATATAGTTGCTCCATCCTCTCAAGAATTAAAATATAGTTGCTTCATCCTCTCAAGAATTAATGCTAAGTTCAAACATTTTTTACATTGTCCTCTTGGTATTAGGAAAGATAATTTAATGTTCTAATAATGGCACAGCGACCGTCATGCTTGAACTCACCACCCTGACATGATGTTGGATCACTGCTATTGCACCGCCTTCAACTGGTTAATACTGCATCATTGCTACTGCACCGCCTTCAACTCGTTAAGACTCGTAAGGAAACAATCATGAATAGCGAGTTTACTGCCGTGATCCTATTTACTGTAATAAGCTTGTAGACGGAAGCTTGTGGCTTGGGTGCGTTAATAATGAACTTGAGAGGGGAACATATAATGCTGGTCAGATTACAGCTCCAGTGATTTACAGTGCAATGGAAAAACTAAGATTGCATTTCTCCTTGAATTCCTCCAGCACCATTGCCTGCAAAATCGTACATGTAGGGACTACAAAGATAATACAGGTAAAGTTCAATTCAATAGTTCTTGAAATTAAACCAGTATTGTTTCTATGCCCTTATTTATCATTTTAATAAATGCGGACATACCTTTACAACAACTACATAATTCAATAGAACATATTACCTGTACATTGTCTTGATACAACTTACTACATTTTGCCTCCAAACCCTTCATGGTCTCCATAGATGTCCACACCATATCCTCCCTTTGCTTTTTGTCTTCCTGCGATGTTTGTGGCACCATACGTGCATCCTTAGTAATTCGTGTTTAATCCTTGTATGCTATGAACTCCATTGAATCAAGTTCGGTCACAAAATTAAAGAAAAAATAAACCTAGTTTGACATTGCATGCCCTCGTCATACTCCTTATTTCATTTTTCTTTTTGTAGGGAAACACAATCCTTATTATCTAGCCATTATCTTATGTTACCAAGTTTTATTTGCACTTTTATTATTCATTCTTGAAAACTGAATTGCAAATTTCACAGTGAAAAAAGAAACTAGATAAAAGAGAAATTGAAAAAAAGGAAATTTGCAACTAGACTCATACCATAGCGTGCAAGATGTCGAATAGGATTTTCAATGACATAGACTCATACCATAGTGTGCAAGATGTCGAATAGGATTTTCAATGACACTGATCCAGTCAAATAGTACCCATTCTGCATGCGATAACTCCAAGCGCAGTTTTTTGTGTGAAGGTTCACGAGATTATTGAAAAAGATCAAACATCTATATTCATCTTGAAATTTTTTTGGTGGCTTAATATATCCAAGTACACCGGGAACAAAACCCAGTGGCATCAAATTCATAACAACTAGTTTTAGAGCACCTTCATTATAAAGCCTTTGCACCCCAAAATATGCACAAGGATGGAATTAACAGGTTATCTATGAGCCAAATTTGAATTCTTAGGACTTAAGCATACAAATAATGAGATTTGTAACACCGAAATTGTAAAATGAGCAAAATATGGTGAACAAAATAGGTTTCTTGTCTTCAATATGATTCATACTAATTATAAAACATCTTCCAGACCATAAAATGGAATGTCATTGATAGACATTGTACAGTGTAAATTGCAATCCATAAAACAGAGAACACTATAAATTTTTTAATGTAATTGGGATGTAGGCTATATTTTTCTCTACCATCCTAAGCTCTAAGAACAATAAAAATAAAAATCAATTTCTATCGCAAAATAAACTTCAGTAACAAACAAATAGCATGCTATACTAGCAATCACTTGTAAATTTCAGAGTAACAATGCTCTTAAGATCAAACACTTGAGTACTGGAATCTTATTGCTAGTCATACTATTTCTTTTTTGACCATGATATAATGACTTTAACAAACATATAAAATCTGAATTCCTAAGGTACTTATTTTACCGAGTATTAAACCCCAAAAATAAGCTTATTGTGAGCCGCAGAGGGTTTTACACTGATGTGCAAGACAAATAATAAGTGAATAGGAAGAACAAATCGGATAACCTATATGTTCTCGTCGTCAATTTGTTCTCATCCTGCACCTGGGATCTGCATAGTCAAATATGGGATGAATTCGAGTTAAATTAATGCTAAATAGATTAGCGATTTAGCTCATTTCCCTACCAGCGATAAACAAAGTGAATTTCTGAGTCATGCCATGAGCAGAGAATCATTGAAACATAAATCTTTGATCACACCTTAGCGCCTGTTTGCTTCAACATGCATCACCTATATATAATTCGATTCTTCACGCTGATGAATCTCATCTACAACACTTTGATGAAGATTGTGGTCTATGTCCGCATTGTTCTCATCCCCAAAAACCAAAAACCAAAACCGATTCATTATGTGTGTAATGCCACTGCCAAACCCCAAAAACTAAAACCAAAGCTTAACCCAACGACGAAAAGTGTTGAGATTGCATATATAGTGTAGGTGTGAGCAACGTTTTGGGACTAGTTAGTTAAATGCCCGCCAGAGAAAGACTTGCTTACTTTGGGCTAGCTGGCTTCACATAGAGCTTTTGGAGGTCAACATACATCATTCACGGGCTAGGCTTCATGTTAGTCACGTTGACAGGTGCAGGCTCTATATTTTAACGTTGACAGGTGCGTTGGTTGAAATCAGGCTAGCCCGCTTACAGAGGTACAAATTTAATGTCCTCCACATTGCACTTCGTTAATTGTGCACCGAAGTCCGCGGAAATAACAATAATGGATTGTGCAGGCATAACAATAATGGATGCAAGCTGCAAGCCCATATTCAATGTGAAACCCGAAAAAAAATATAGAAAACCAGTTAAAATCGATGGGTCCTTATTGGAAAACCAAACCAATTGCAGATGTCATTCAAACCATTGTAATTAATCCATGATTACGTATTTTCATCTAAAATGCATAAGTAGGTGAACAACACGATTTTCCTAGTATAGTAATGCAATCATTCAATGAATAATGTGTAATAACGGGTTAACATGCTGTGCTTATTGAATCAACAGGTTGATGACCCATATTTTTTCATTAAATATATACTGTCTTTCATTTTTTTAAACTAATATTCCAGGTGGGCGATCAATGTAACTGATCTTAGTTTTATCATGAAGAACCTGCAAAAAATGCAAAAAAATGGTATCAATCTTCGACATATCTTAATGACATGGTGTGCGACGTTAACACTGCTCAATATGGCATTTAGATAGCGGATTGGTGATCTTCCTTCGTGAAACCTTCAAGGCATGATCTCCTTCTTTGGTGACAAGATAATAAATACTTCTTACTCCAGTGATAACTAACAGCATGCCAAGCAAAAACTCCTTAAAATATGCTAAGAATTTTGTTAACGGGACTGATCCAAAACCTTTTTCAATGTCCAGTGATGTGACTTGAATGACCGTTGGCCTTTTCTCATGGCATTCCCATTGAAACCTGGACGATTTGGCAGCCATTGCTTAATGAAAAAGTGTGATGATTTCTATATTGACCTCTAATCCCTGCGTGACAACCCATTCAATCTAGTGTTTGTGATCTTATAGTGGATCTTCCGTGAGAGCAACCTTTAACTTGAGACTCTTGAAACCTCGATAACTAAGTAACATGAATTCCATGCAGTCATTATGAAAAAATATTAAATAAGAGCTTTACTTCAATATAAAGGAAGCATTGTAAACATTGACGTGATCATTTAAATAATTTTTTTAAAATATGAATAATCTTCATGTAAAAAAGGTATAAATACAAAGGCATATTCAAAAAGATAAAAGTAAATAACATGCAGGTCAAGTAACATGCCACAGGTCAAGGTTTAATAACATCCTTTGAAATAAACATCAACATAATCTCAAATAAATGCATTGTAGCACATCATATTCAAAACTCCTGAAAAATAAGATAAAACGAAAATTATGAAATTTTTCAATGTTATACCTACCACCTTCCCTAAAATAGTTGCAATTGGCATATTCAAAACCCATGAAAAATAAGATAAAATGAAAACTATGAAATTTTCCAATGTTATACCTACAACCTTCCCTAAAATAGTTGCAATTGGCATTAAGTGTAGGCATCTCCTTATCAGGCTATTATATCTAAATTTCCCTATGAACACGCATTTTTCATTGTTGTTCTCATGAGTGTTCGTTCACAGGGTGTCCACAGTGTCCGGTGCGGCAAGACAAAGGTATTTAGCAATGTCAATGCCAACTTAGCATTCCAAGCAATTTAGCTATTTAAGATTTTCATTTAGGCAGGGACTACGTTGCCTCGCAACACTTGTTTGAATGGTATTCACATGATTATCATAATAGTTGTAATAGTTGGATGAAATCCAACCTCCATTTTTGTGCTTATTCAACCCATGTTTAGTTCTTTTGTATTTAAAAAGAACAATTAGGACGCATCACCTTGTGGTTGGTGCTTTGTTTAAAAAATTCTATGCAATCAGTGTTTTGCATAAAAAAATCATGCAAAAAGCATTAACCTAGATTTAGGTTTTGAGTAGCAATATGATTTAGAATTTTTTTTTCTTAAAAAAAATAAAATTATTCCTTAGTGTGAATCAAAGAGAATAATTGCAAATAACCCATAAAAAAACTTAAATATAGAGTTCAACAACATTACAACTTAGTGAGTTCTTAATCCATGTTTCTATGTTAATACAATAGGAATTATAAGATAAGCCAAAAAACTAAAAAAACATGAACACTGTTGTAACCCAAAAAAACAGAAGCATTATCTTTGAATTGAAAGATGGCATTTTGAGTAGAATTTTGTGATAACCTTGTAACAAAACCATAACTATTAGTACTTACAATCCCATCAAGCACGTGGGCTAAGGTCCAATGTGTGGCATGATTATTAAATGTAAGACCATAACAAAGAGATATGTGATTGTAGGTTAGTGATGAGATTTATTAGAATTGCAAAGATAACATATAATGATAGTTTAGATCCTTGACTTTGTTAGCGACCAAACTCATTAGAACTATAAAAAGAACATATAGTGAGAATTTAGATTTGTGACTATGGGTTATTGACCAAACTTATTAGAACATCAAAGAAAACACATATTAAGAATTTGAGATGGCATTGATTACAATGGGTGCCCATACCTATTACGAGCTTACCTTTATTCCTTTTCAACATGATCCAAAAAATATGTTCAATGATTTAGAGGTGATCAATGATTTAGAGGTGATCATGGGTTGAGACACTTTTTGAATTTAGGTATGATGAGACTTGTCATAAGTACAACCATGAGCTAAGAGCATTAAAGGAGGCATTTAAAACATCATTGTTCTACTAAAATTGCATAATTGTAATCTTCACTACTTATACTAATTATTATTATCCCTGTCAAGGTAAGGATATACTAATTGATAGTTAATTGATTTGTAAAAATTTACATTTTTCTACACAATATTTTATAAAGTTTTCCAAAGTTATATATATATTTTTATTAAACTTAATATTCTTGAAAATTAAATTTTAAATTCAATAATCTGAATTGAATTTTTTATTGACTAAATACATTTTAGATGGGACATAAATCCCTCGAAGAGTGGTGTTAATTATAATAATTAAAAAATAAATTAAATTAATTTATAAATTAAAAAAAGTCTTGCAAACAATCCAGAGCCACCACCCAAGTTATCCAGACACGAGTTGGTTTGAAGTTCAAGAAATCTGCATTTTACCTGTTACAGACATGGTAGTCCGCCATTCCTCTTCCTGAAGGCCGGGTCGGCGTGTGATAATTGGTATTCAAATCGTCTAGATATTCCGGGGATCGGTGATGGAAACTTTTCCGGTGAGGCATAATTTCACTCTTTCTGGTTATTTTTTTGGAATTTCAACGATCTGGATCGGAGCACAGTTCCATGGTATAGTTCCCCAGTAAATGAAGTGAAACTACAATTCCGTCAGTTTTATAACCAAATCTAGGAAACAAATCACCGGAAAAAGAGAGATTTGAGTGCCAATTATCCCAAGCCAGCCCGACCTCGCAGTACTGTAAGCCAAATTGTTTTCTTCTTATCCGAGACCATCACTTGACACCAGTGGTCAAACAATCTAAATCTATGCGCAAACCAATAATACATTCAATCAATCTCTGTATGTAAAAATTATATTTACAAGGATTTCCAATACAGCCTTAATGCTTTTGAGTTAAGGAGTCCGGTAGTTTTGGATTTATTTACATCTAAAAAGTCTGCAGCTCTCACTGCTTGCATGTGGTTTTCTATTTGGACAAGGTTACTCGATATTATACTGATTGGCCTCTCATTTCCACACTTTTGTGATTGGCTTCTCATTTCCACACTTCTGTCTTTACGCTATACCTTATCTTTGTGGGATTTAGAAAATTTTAGTTATGCTGAGTTATAAGTTATTGGTATAGTTGGTTTGTGAGTTGTTGGATATATTCTTGGAAGTTTGTTGTTTCCATGATTTAAAAAAATAAAAAAATAAACATTTTGATCTTCCCCACATGGTCATATAACCAGAAAATATTGTATAGCATATCGGGCGTCACAATGTTCTGGTCATTGTGGTCATTGTTCAAGTTGTTGTGAAGGTTTTTTTACCCTTTAAACTCATGCGCTCCTCGTACCTGGACAACCTTCATTATTAACCTCCTTCTGCTGCAGTCGAAAAAATAAACATTAAACATTATTCTATGTCAATCCAACAAATTCCATAATTTTTTCACTAAATTATAATGATTCACCACGGGCTGTTGTTGGAATGTAAGCTCCAGGATAATGGAGTTGTAGCTGATATGGAGCTCGTTTAAGTTATAACAGTCGATTCCATCCATCACAGACAAGACAATATAATATTATCAACGAGAGAATCTGCCATTAATTCATCACAGAGAAGACAGGATAATATATCAACGAGAGAATTCACCACTAAGAATAATCACAGGATCCCATTTAATATTAAGAAGAAGTTAAGCCTTACTCTGTCAAGTCTATTGCCAGTACACAACCCAGCTCCTGGATATTCTTTCCCTGCTATCAACAACACAAAATAATATTATTAACCTATTTTATCTGCTTGGAATTAAGATTATTGATATGAAAAGAAGAGAAATTCAAGTATCCATACATCGAGATTGTTGAATGCTTGAAATGCCGCCTCACTCTTGCTATATTGAATCAAACATTGAAGCACTTCAAATTTCATTTCTGCAATCATCGTTTTTTTTTTTTTTAATTCCCACAATATGTAAGTGCCTTGTGAAATTTTAAATTTCATAACTTCTCAATATTATCATCTCACCGTTGGGCTTTGGCCCTATTATGGCGACCAGCTCAACTTTATCCATAGTCTCAAATATTCATTGAATTGAGCGTGCTGTACTAGGCAGCTTCACGTTAGAGGCATGAACTCTCAAAAGTCAAATTCATCCTCCGGGCTTAGACTGATCATACAGACCAAAATAATTAAATGGCCTTATCTTGAACAATCCAATAAACATAACCACAAAACCTGGTCAGTTTGTTGTACGGTACTCAATATATAAAACCCTAAATTCTTCAACTCCTTACTTGGATTTTTGCATCTGTAATTATCATTGTCACCATCCTTTCACTGTAATTTTTAATCAATCGAAGGTTAGTTTCACAGAGGAATATCTTACAAAGATATGGATAAAAGAAGTTATATAACTTGGCTCATTAACCCGAAAGTTTTTACTGAGGTTTTGAGAGTTTAAGCCTGCAAATTAACACGAAAGAGCCTGCTGCAGGACGAGATCCAGGCCGTATCGGCCAACAATTTACCTTAAAACAATAGCAGAGGATACCACCAAAGGCTTTGGTTATTGAAGGAGAGGTCTATTTCGAGCTTGCGAACTAAGCTAGAGAGATTAGGGAGATTTAAACAGATGACCTAATATTTACAACTGATGACAACTTCTCATCTTTACTATTTGACATGCCTCTCTTTACTACTTGATATGCTTCTTATAAAAATATTGTTTAAGTGTCTTATTATGTCCCCGAAGGGGATATTATATATTTCACGCAGACCCTATTATTTGCACCTATTTGCACCTAGGGCTATAAAAAAAAATTCTCCATGCTATGGTTTTGGGTTATTTGTAAATAGTTGGAAAAAAATTATTTATATAAATTTTTTAATTAGCACTAATTTGTTAACGTTTCATTGGATGAGAACTGATAACGTCAGCCTCGGTAATCGCTTTTTGTTTCGGCGGCGAGATCCGAGTTAAGGCTTATTATTATTGTTGATGTTTTTGATGTTACATTTCGGAATATTAAAATTTAATTTTTATAATATAATAATTTTTATAATAAATAGTATTGCTTGCTCCACAATACGATGGTTATGTTATTATTATTATCATAGAAAAATGGAAAAGTTTAACGCGAGAGGTGGCAGACGTGACAAACGAGAGTAAGGACAGGGTAATTATTACGGTTTTAATGGTTCAATGCTGGCGGGCAAGGGTGTCCTGTCATAGTATTAATTGTGCTACGGGTTCGCTAACTGGAGTATCTACGTGGTGACTAATGTGGCTTGCAACCTGTCATGTTAAATGGTGAGTAATAAATGTGAGCAGTTGTGCTATAATGTCAAAATCTTCGTTTAACTATTCATCGAGCTTGTTTATGAATGGCATTGTTTGTTTTGTGTTTGGGAGTGGTTCGAAGGAATGGTCGACAGGCCTGCGATGTATTATGTTTTAGATTCAGGAATGGTGTTTTCCCTTTGTGGTTTGAACCCATAACCAGTGCTTCGGGTCTCCATCGTGGCTCTCAGAGTCGAACCACTCTGATGTTGTTGTTGATGCAAGCTTTGAACCTGGTTCTCGTCAGTTGCAGAAAGGTTTTGGCTTTTGGTTCGAAGTCTACTTTTAGCAATGTAAGTTCTCAGATCTTGCTCCGGTTTTCAGTAGGTTAAAGATATAAGCTTGAATGTATTTGTTATGACGTTTTAACTTTTTCAATGGTTTAACCAGAACCATATGCTTGTGGCAGGTAAAACGATGTCTCTGGTTTTCTCCTTTGCAGTAGGAGTGGAACAAGCATTCAAATCGGTAAGTCTCGGAGGTTCTTATTGTGACTTTGCTGGTCCTAAGTCTGGTTTAGCCGAGACTTTCATCAAAGGTGCTGGGAAATAGTTTTAGTTGTTTTTGTTGGTAGGCAGTATGGCATGTGAAGAGAACGTGATTCTCAATCTGCGTTGTCCTATCTGTGTGCTATTCTTGTTCTTGTATTTGCAACATTTCGCAATACTGCTTGCGAGGTTCAACCTCTGGCATTTGTCATGAAAAATGAATAATATGAATAACGGTTTAAATATTGTAGTTTTAACTATAAATCTGGTTCTACTGAGATGATTCCTTGTTTTACATTAAATTTGAATGATAAGTGTCTTTCTTCCCGTGGATAACTTAGAAATCAGCAATTAATGTCAAGCTCTGTTGTTTTCTTCTATCAATCCGTCGTTTGTGGAAGGGGATGAGCCCAAACTGTAATGGACGTTTAAATGTATCTAAATGGCACTAAAAGCTTTAAATTTTGGTTTAAGATGTCGACAAAAGAATGAGGGTATCGGTCATTTGGCCGATTCTTGACTCTACTGTCAGTGATTCAATTCCTGAAGGGTGTAGCCGTATGCTATCGTTTCAAATTCAGACATAGGTTGCCTTAGGGAAATGTTTTTATTATTATAAGATGTGAAACACTACGATAGTTATGGTTACCATAAAACAACTTCAACATTTTTGATAATTAGTTGATGCTGCATAGAGGTTTCAAACTCTAACCTATTTATATATAATAATAACCCGGTAGGTGGCAGACGTGACAAACAACAGTAAGGACAGGATAATTATTAAGGTTTTAATGGTTCAATGCTGGTGGCAAGGGGTGTGCTGTCATAGTATTAACTCTGCTATCGGCTTTCCTAAGTGGGATATCTAGGTGGCGATTAATGTGGCTTGAAACTTGTGATGAAAAATTGTGCGTGCCTTCGCAATGCCGAGCTGTGCTATCAAATAGCTTGGAAATTGTCCTAGCTGGACTTCATCGTAGAAAGGAATAATAAATGTGATATTAATGTGCTCAGCACCTCGTAAGCAGTTGTGCTATAATGTCAAAATCTTCGTCGTTGATGTTATTATATTGCCTTGGGTTTTGGCGTTTTGAAAATCCTAATCCTCCACTGCGTATTCATCGAGGTTGTTTATTAATGGCATTGTTTCTTTCGTGTTTGGGAGTGGTTTGAAGAATTGGTCGGCAGGCCTGCGATGTATAGTCGCTTCCAGTTTCGGCGACGAAACGTGCGCCATCCGAGTTAAGGCTTATTATTGTTGATGTTTGATGCCACATTTCGGAATATCAAAATTTAATTTTTTATAACGATAGCATTACTTGCTGCTTAGTGTAAATAACATGTGGTGGGTCCGTGACACGTGAACGGTCATACCCCTCCTTGTTTAGCATGTCTATGTCTGACTCGTGGGCGTGGCAATGCGTGGCATATAAGCTCGTCTAGTTTTTTTCTCCGGGAAATGTCTTCGGCACTTTGTGCACAATACGATGGTTATGGCTATCATAGAAAAGTGGAACAAGTTTAACTCGACAGGTGGCAGACGTGACAAACCAGAGTAAGGACAGGGTAATTAAGGTTTTAATGGTTCAATGCTGGCGGGAAAGGGTGTCCTGTCATAGTATTAACTCTGCTACGGGCTTGCCTAAGTGGAATATCTACATGGTGACTAATGTGGCTTGCAATCTGTCATGAAAAATGGTGAGTAATAAATGTGATATTAAGGTATTCAGTGCCTCATAAGCAGTTGTGCTATAATGTCAAAAGCTTCGTTGTTGATGTTATATCCCTCGTAACTATTCATCAAGCTTGTTTATGAATGGCATTGTTTGTTTTGTGTTTGGGAGTGGTTTGAAGGAATGGTCGACAGACCTGCGATGTATTAGATTTTAGATTCAGGAATGGCGTTTTCCCTTCGTGGTTTGAACCCACAGCCAGTGGTTCAGGTCTCCGCCGTGGCTCTGAGAGTCGAACCACTCTGATGTTGTTGTTGATGCAAGCTTTCAACCTGGTTCTGGTCAGTTGCAGAAATGTTTTGGATTTTGGTTCGAATTCTACTCTCAACAATGTAGGTTGTCAGATCTTGCTTCGGTTTTCAGTAGGTTAAAGATATAAGTTTGAATGTATTTGTTATCACGTTTTAACTTTTTCAATGGTTTAACCAGAATCGTATACTTGTGGCAGGTAAAACGATGACTCTGGTTTTCTCCTTTGCAGTAGCAGTGGAACAAGCATTCAAATCGGTAAGCTTCGGAGGTTCCTATGGTGACTTTGCTGGTTCTAAGTCTGGCTTAGGCGAGACTTTCGTCAAAGGTGTTGGGAAATAGTTTTAGTTGTTTTTGTTGGTAGCCAGTATGGGATGTGAAGAGAACGTGATTCTCAATCTGCGTTATCCTATCTGTGTGCTATTCTTGTATTTGCAACATTTTGCGATACTGCCTGCGAGGTTCAACCTCTGGCATTTGTCATGAAAAATGAATAATATTTATAACGGTTTAAATATTGTAGTTTTAACTATAAATATGGTTCTACTGAGATGGTTCCTTGTTTTACATGAAATTTGAATGATAAGTGTCTTCCTTGTCGTGGATAACTTAGAAATTATCAATTAATGTCAAGCTCTGTCGTTTTCTTCTATCAATCGATCGTTTGTGGAAGGGGATCAGCCCAAACTGTAATGGACGTTTAAATGTATCTAAATGGCACTAAAAGCTTTAAATTTCGGTTTAAGATGTTGACAAAAGAATGAGGGTATCGGTCATTTGGCCAGTTCTTAACTCTACTGTTAGTGACTAAATTCCTGAAGGGTATAGTCGTATGGTATCGTTTCAAATTCAGACATGGGTTGCCTTAGGGAAATGTTTTTATTATTATAAGGTGTGAAACAACACGATAGTTATGGTTATCATAAAACAACTTCAACATTTGTTGATAATTAGTTGATGCTGCATAGAGGTTTCAAACTCTAACCTATTTATATATAATAATAACCCAATAGGTGGCAGACGTGACAAACAACAGTAAGGACAGGATAATTATTAAGGTTTTAATGGTTCAATGCTGGGGGGCAAGGATGTGATGTCATAGTATTAACTCTGCTATCGGCTTTCCTAAGTGGAATATCTAGGTGGTGATTAATGTGGCTTGTAACCTGTGATGAAAAATTGTGAGTGTCTTCGCAATGCCCAGCTGTGCTATCAAATAGCTTGGAAATTGTCCTGGATGGACTTCATGGTAGAAAGGAATAATAAATGTGATATTAATGTGCTCAGCACATCGTAAGCAGTTGTGCTATAATGTCAAAATCTTCATCGTTGATGTTATATTGCGTTGGGTTTTGGCGCTTTAAAAATCCTAATCCTCCACTACGTATTCATCGAGGTTGTTTATTGATGGCATTGTTTTTTTCGTGTTTGGGAGTGGTTTGAAGGATTGGTCAACAGACCTGCGATGTATTAGGTTTCAGATTCAGGAATGGCGTTTTCCCTCCGTGGTTTGAACCGATAACCTGTGATTCAGGTCTCCATCGTGGCTCTTAGAGTCAAAGCAGTCTGATGTTGTTGTTGATGCAAGCTTTGAACCTGGTTCTCGTCAGTTGCAGAAAGGTTTTGGCTTTTGGTTCGAACTCTACTTTCAACAATGTAAGTTTCCACGTCTTGGTCCGGTTTTCAGTAGGTTAAAGATATGAGTTTGAATGTGTTTGCTTTTTCACGTTTTAACTTCTTCAATGGTTTAACCAAAATCGTATACTTGTGGCAGGTAAGACGATGTTTCTGGTTTTCTTCTTTGCAGTAGCAGTGGAACAAGCATTCAAATCGGTAAGCCTCGGAGGTTCCTATGCTGACTCTAGTGGTTCTAAGTCTGGCTTAGCTGAGACTTTCGTCAAAGGTGTTGGGAGACAGTTTTTGTTGTTTTTGTTGGTAGCCAGTATGGGATGTGAAGAGAACATGATTCTCAATCTGCGTTGTCCTATCTGTGTGCTATTCTTGTGTTCGCAGCATTTTATGATACTGTCTGCGAGGTTCAACCTCCAACATTTCTGATGAAAAATGAATAGTATGAATAACGGTTTACATATTGTAGTTTTAACTATAAGTCTGCTTCTAATGGAATGGTTCGTTGTTTTGCATGGAATTTGAATGATAAGTGTCTTCCCTGTCATGGATAACTTAGAAGTCATGAATTAATATCAAGCTCTGTCGTTTTGTTCTATCAATCGGTCGTTTGTGGAAGAGGATGAGCTCAAACTCTAATGGACGTTTAAATGTATCTAAATGGCACTGAAAGCTTTAAATTTTGGTTTAAGATGTTGACAAAAGGATGAGAGTATCAGTCGTTTGGCCGGTTCTTAACTCTCCTATCAGTGATTAAATTACTAAAGGGTGTAGCCGTGTGGTATCGTTTCAAATTGAGACATAGGTTATCTTAGGAAAATGTAATACCGCTAAAATGATGGTGATGATGTCCAACTATTATTAGACTTTAACTATCGTGACTCTCAATATATGGCTTATGTACTAACATCGTCGAAATGATTAAGTTCTGATACCCAAGTAGACATTCGTTGGTAGGCAAACTATCAAAAGATTTGGATATTAAAGTTTCCATAAATACGACCATGCTGAGAAGCTGTTGTGCCTATAATCAGATGGTCTGGTCGGTTTAAGTTGATAGTATTTTTGGTGGGAAACACCTGATACGCTGAGCCCAGTTAGTCTTGATGAGAATAAGTCCTCACTGGATCTCTTATTGGCAAGTTGGATCAGTGTTGGCAAACTTGATTCATCGTTGGTGACAATGATTACAAGCAAATTAATGTGGTAGATGAAAATGAAGTCGTAAGCTTTGCTGGCTAAATTCTCACCGTAGAGATATGACGTTCTTGGTACTTGGACTAACCCTAACGTTCTACTAGACTTTCTTCGAGAGCTCCTTCCTTAGAATTCATTTTGCATGAGCGAATTTGAGGGGAGAGGCCGACAGGCGCTTCTGGTTAAAATCCATTAGAAGAATAAACTTCATTTAAAAATTAAATGGCTCCGAGTAGAAGCTCTACAAGATGGTTTTTGTTAACCAAAACGCTGGTCCGAACATATCAGTCGTTATATACACATAATATGCCTGCGAGTTTTCGTCAAAGGCAAAGATGTAATTTGATCCTAGAATGCCCAAATGGACTCTTCTTCTTTGCTTTGTTCAGAGTGTCTATATGAAGATTGAAAGCCTATAATGCATTGTTTCTTCCTCATTGGAAGTATAAAAACCTTGCTTTGCTGGCTGTAATTCTTTAGGTGTATAATCTATCCTAAGAGGAAGTATAGAAAGCTTGCTTTGCTGGCTGTAATTCTTTAGGTGTATAATCTATCCTAAGAATGGAATGGCTTAAACCAATGAGTAGTTTCGGTCGGCTGCTTAGTAAAATTCAAAAATGATTGATGGAAGATAGTTGCGACCCTCCTCAAACCAGTCTGTGCGGTAATCCAATTGTAGTCGATTTCCTGATGATATGGAAGTTATTTAAAAACCTATCCTTTGCCACGAGTCGAGGACAGAGAATACTGTCCGAAGGTTGCTAAAAACTAAGCAGCTTGTGCCTGCTTGGCTGTGTAAGATAAACAATTGGCTGTAGTCTACCTTAAACACGATCTCTAGACTAAGATAGGTGGTGAAATAAGATAGGCGGTTGTTCGCCGTATTCATTTCTTACCCAAAATAGTTACCAATCACCAAAGGGTTCACCCCAGAATGCCCAGAATAGTTACTAGTCACCAAAGGTTTCACAGAGAGATCATTTCACCGAAGGTTTCGCCGCATAATGCCCAGTATAGTTCATCGAGGGTTCATCGCATAACGCTCAAAAATTCTAGTGCAGAATGCCCAGAATCCTGTCCTCCGAGGTCAAATTAAAGGCTAAACCTTCTACAAACTCCGAATATTAAAATCTTATGGAAAACCGCCGCCATGGCATAAAACGTTCGAAATTTTGAAAGCATTTCAAATCTACTAAAGAAACGCTAAAAACAAAGCAGGCAAGAGGAAAAAACGAAGAACTTCTAAGCATTCAAAGGGAAAGTAAGGAGAGGCAAAATACCGACCATTTGATAGAGAGACCAATTCCTGAAAAATCAAAGGCGCTGACAACTGCTGTCTCGCTCCACTTTGTTTCTCCAGGAAGGAAATTTAAAAGCGTGGGCAGATAGAGCAAACTTCCAAGTCCTGCAGATCTTGGATAGCTAGATACAAGCCCTGGCCCTGGTTGGAAAATTCAAGAGATCCCTTGGAATTGGAATTAAAGAGAGGGCTTGCATGGAGAAATACGTTTAAGATAATCAATCAATACTGTGCCAGGCAACCTCCAATTAACAGCACCTGCGTGCACTATGCAGATACGTATACATTCTGCATCCGGCACCCTTAAAATCGCGAAATTAAATATCGCTGGTTTGATTGGAGATAAAATTTGAATTTTTTTATAGCAATGTAAATCTATTTTAGTTTTTTGCAATTTTCAAATCACAGTTCAAAGATTAAAAAAAATAATAATGATAGTAAGTATTGTTCAAAGATTAAAAATAATAATAATAAACATTGAGAGAAAATTTAATAATAGTAATAAATATTGACAGAAAATTGTTTTGACCTGCGTTTTGTAATTTGATGTTTGCCGAATGTATGGATGTTAAACTAGAACATGCACAGTATACAGGTGATAAGAGAAAGAGCTTACTTGTGCAGAGGAAGGCCATTACTAAAACGCTCTTGCTTTCACTAAGCTTGAACCAGTGTGAGAGAAAAAAGAACCTTTCATCTAGAGGAAAATGGAAAATATAGCATATGCATAAGAAATCTCTTACCAGAGCCCAGAAGAACATAAATCTAGATAGCTGTTAGAGATATTCTTTACCCTCCAAAAGGAAAATCGAGTGTTGTAGCACACTGCAAAATAGAACAGTAAATTAGTTGTCTTTGATATTTCTGCCCATAGGATTTCTGGCACTATATATAAACTCTCGGGCTTCCTTCTTTTTCACGGATTTATTAGCAGCCTGTTGGATTTCTTGGCTCCCTCCCCTTCCTGCTCGTTAGCTCCAGTTATGGCTCAAAGCGGTGTAAAGAATGGTTCAAGATTTACCGCTGCCTCTAGTTCTGCTATTGTCCATTTTAAATTCACGTTTTCATCCCGTGCAACAGGGCTAATCATCAATTGAAATTTTTGAACATATCTGCTGTGGCTGCACGCATCCTTCAGGCTCCTTCGATTTCAAAAGTTTCTTAGCTTAAACCTTGAGTCAAATTATATAAACCGAAAAGCTTTAACGCTGTCCATTTTCATATGCAAAGTTTCTGGCAAATTCATGGCAACATAGTTTTATCATAATACAGATGTTCTTCCTCGTCTGTGGACCTAGATGACCTCGAAAGTGGAAACTAGGCTGTGCAATAAGCATAATAGAATGCCATGTTCAGTCCATTGTTGAAAAAAATGTTGATAGTCTAAGATTTGTTGCATTCTCTCCTCAGTATTTGAGCTCTCTCCGCAGTCTGTGCTCTGAGCTCACAACGATTAAAAAGAAACAAGTGCTAATAAGATATACTGCTCATACTACGTGCTTACAACTGGCATATAACCTGGCAAACTAGCGTCTGCATGCAAGACAAGGTTAATTGTTTATAACTTTTCCGACACAACGAGTAAAAAGAAACAGGTGCCAACAAGATATACCGCTCATACTATGTGCTTACAGCTGCCATATAACCTGGCAGATTAGCGTGTGCATGCAAGACAAGGTTAATTGTTTATAACTTTTCCATTATGGATAGTGTAAGTGCATTGGTAGAATGCGCCCAAGATTTTAGACGCTCAATAACAAAGGTAAGTTCAATAGCCAGATGTAGTGCATGCACGGAAGCATTGCTATTTGATTAGTGCTATGGCATGGATACACGACATGTGTTTACATTAGTTCAATCTGATTATATTCAATGGATACATTCATAGTTGTTTAAGTTGTTGCGATATTTATCCCCCTTTTTCTAGGTTGTCTATACCGATGAGTTCGGTTCAATTGTTGAAAATATATTTAGGAAAAAATATACTTTTATCTGATACGGACATTGATTCGCTAGTTTTACTTAAATGCAACAAGGTTGTGTTCATTGTCTCTATGAGAAGTTTCATGGTAATCGCTAGACTTTGAAATGATTAGTGACAAATCATCATAGGATGAATGCCTAGACACATTCTATGTTCCTAGGATGGATGCTTAGATCTCTTGTGGCCTCAATGCTACAAACTTCATCATTTGTGTCTTTGTTAAAACCAATGGTTGAAATTGTGGAGGGTGCCACTCCTCTTCTGGTGATTCAAATTTTGTGTTTTACCATAGGTTGTTGCTGTAAGTATCGAGGGAAATTTTGGTTTTGAACTTGCTTATAATATGTATATGGGCGGTATCGATTTCTACTATTTTATGTCGACGATGATTTCCTGTGTACAATTTATGAGTACTATTCGGCTTCGGTTTTAATGCTCTGGAGAAATTTTTTAAATGTACAATGTTTGATGGTTTGCACTGTTGGTTTTGCCGTTGCAGTTTCACCTATTGCAATTTAATAGTCTCTTTGCGCAACGTTTTTTTATACTTTTGCGATAGGATATATTATTGAACCAAAAGGGTTTATATAACCATAGTTTTAAAGCCCTGTATTTTGATTTTTAAGCTATTTGATGGCTAGTTTCCTCGCAATGCCATATACTTAAATATGCCTTGACAACATATTTGACAACTATAAATAAATTTTAATTCAAAATTTAGAAAAAAGATAATGTTGAACACTCTAACCTTGCTTATACCGTCCCCAATTTAACATATGTTTGTTGGCAAAATTCCCTGGCTATGAGGTTGATGGATTTTGCCTTTGCATTGTTTGTCTTTTTCATTGCATTTAATTAAAAAATTCATTTCTATGTGTGAACACCTTATCAGGAAATTGATTATCATTTATCGCTTGGCTTGGAGGAATCTATAAGGATAGTCAATTGGGTGTAGATCGGGTGGTTGGGAGGAATGTTGTTGCTCTCCCCACCCAGGTTCAAATCACGCTTTGCGACACTTGCCCCTTAGGAGCCGATTTTGACTATGCAATCATTTTAATGCTACTCAGACCTTAATTCTTTGGAATAACAAGTGTTGATTATAATTTATGCCTTGGCTTGGTAGAATCTATAAAGGTAGCCAATCGAATGTGGCTTGGGTGGTTCGGACGAATGTTGTTGTCCTCCCCAGCCGAATTCAAATCTTGTTTTGTGGCATTAGCTCCTTGGGAGCTGACTTTGGCTATGCAATGATTTTAATGCTAGTCAGACTTTAATTTTCCGGAGTAACAGGGCTTGGAAATTTCTTAGTAGATGTAGCCCTCTAGCAAATGGTGGGTCATCATTTTAAAAAAGGATATTACTTTGGATGTAACCATATAAATATTTTAGTCATACAAACATGGAGATATTTACTTTATTCAGAAAAAGAAAAGAACCATGAGTCAACAACCTTGAACACAAAGCCTGCATATGTGCATTTGCTTGACAACATGAGGCCTCCAACCTTGATTCACAAATCCATTAGTGGTGAGTCATTGTTTTTTTTGGTGTAAAAATATCTCATGGATTTATAACATAACTCATAAAAACATCGAAAACCAATGTTGTACCTCAACATTGTTATTGTTTTCAATGACCTAAGCATACATTAATGAAATGCAATGACAATAATAGTTGATCGACATCTACAATCATAACAAATGTTCGTAATTTTTGTTGAATATAATATTTTTATTAAAGGTGCATACGAATTAATATGCCACCCATTATTATGTTAAAGCAGAAAGCATTTATTTAAACAAAGGCATTGCAATAAGATTACTAAATTAAAACAAGGTAGAGAGAAGTAAAACTTTAAGTTCTCGTACTTATAAAACGAGGTAAAAAGAAGTGAAACTTTAAGTATTCGCACTTATACACTAGCAATTGCTTCATAGGATGTGAAGAAACACTAGCATGAAAAATAAAATTAATACAAAGTAAAGTAAACATGATAAAGCAAAAAAGCGAATAGTGAAAGAGATGCTATGACAAAAATAATAAAATGCAATGTCATGTATATTTATTAAAATTAAATTTTAGTTCCTTATATGAATGTTGCTACTTGATGGAATATAGCTCTGAAACACTCTTGATCTGGGGGCTGGTTGGAATGTGAGAGCCTTCCCGTCTTGGTAACAATTGCATTTATATTGTAGGCATGATAAAGAATCTAATCTGGTAGGCAGAGTCAATATTTTATATTGGTGATAATAAGGATAAGAGGACTACTACGCTCTGCTACATGGATTAAAGGACTATTTACCTATGTTGCAATCACAACACATGATGATAGGAAAAGCTTGTTGGTTGGCATGATATCCACCTATAAAATGTTTGGTGGTTCGTAGCGATTTACTATTATACTAGGCATGCCCATGTATTGTCCATGAGAATAGCCGTCGCCAAACATATAGGTGATAGCAAATTGATGCTATCACTGTTAATTGCTCAACATATGGTTCAAAGTGCTTACCAAAGACCTGTCCAGTAATCAAGTTTTATAAGTGAGCAAGTATACAAAGGGTGGTTAAGACACTAGGTTGTTTATATAGGTTAGAACATAAAGAAAGATATTCCCACAAGCAAAGGTAAATGGCGATGTTCTAAGTGGCCACCCCGACAAAATCTCTTGAAGTCCAGGTACATAGCGAATCAATCCAAGCAAGATAAACAAAGAAGATCTCTAAAACCCGCTCGATATTACATATATAAATAGAAAGGTGTTCATAGATAAATAACATATACAAAAGTCCCAGCTCTAAAGCGATGAGGCACGAAAGTGAGGAGCAGAGTTTTAAGTTAGTAAAGAGAATGAACAGGGCGTTTTTTTTACATGGACTGCCTCACCAAACTTAGTTATTAGTTTTCGTTTTTGGCTTTTATATACGTAGTTCTTGAAATCATGGTTGTTTTCATTTAACGGATGCTTCTTTTGTACAACTTACTATGGCTATTTTTCCTTGGCCAAGTTGGTTCAGCCAAGCCTTGCCAATCTACAATTAAGTAATTAGAATCCATTGGACTGTTTAGAAATAGACCTACCCTTTCTTTTCATGCTTAAATCTCGTAGTTATCCACCTATTCTACCATACTCTCACTTACTGCTCTCATTCTAATTGATTGAGTCTCAATCCTTCTATGAAGTCAAGTGCTTACGGAATGCCTTTACCCACCTATAGAAAGGAGGCTTGGCACTTGTTCTCCCTATACCAATTTTGAATGAATCTTAGTAGTGACATATCCCTTCTTATGCCTTTTTTAGGAATCTTAGGAAAGACAACTATGATCCCTTACCTTAGCCCTAGACACCTTATCATTGTCTACCATATGGCTTTTATTCTAGGGGCTTTGAAGGTCCATATCAATCTTTTTATGCATACAGCATGATGAAACTCTTGATCATCTCTTTGATCTTTGTCTTTTTGCGTTGAATCTTTGGGGCCAAGCTACCATGATTTTCCAACAAATCTCCAAAACTAAGAGTAACCCAAGCAAACAAATCATAGATTGGGGAGACATTGCCTTTCACACTAGCTATTTGAATCAAGACTGGCAACTATTCTCAGGCTTTCTTCTATGGGAGATCTAGCGCGAGAGGAATGACAAAATTTTCGAGAATCAGTACAAAGGGGAAGTAGTAGTCTGGAAAAAATCTAAGCATCATATTTTTGAAACTTTGAAATGTTGACAAATGGTTTTATTTCGGCACTGTATCACTTTGTGAAACAAGAAGCTCAAATTTTCAAAATCAAATTGCATTTACTTGAAAATTTAAATTGTTTACATAATGATTCATCTTAAATTTGTTTCTTTTCCCATGCTCTGGCATCTAGTTTTATCATTTTGATTTGATATTAAGAATATATATTCTTATGTAATGTCCAAAATATATTTAAACATAGTAAGAAAAAGCTAAATAATAATAGTATCGTAGCAATAATATACAAGGATAAATAAGATAATCATAATACATAAGTATGTTATTAAAAAGACATGCCTTTGTATCAAACGTGAACAACATTTCTGTTTTTTTTACTTTAATAGTCAATGTTATTTGATTTCAAAGAGTCTCATACGCTTCTACAAGAGTCTCATTGAACTTTGTGTCCATCTTTTTATTTCTTTTGTACTTTATCCTCCTAGGCATTGCCCCTATTATTTAGCAATAGTGGCATCAAAACTCCCGCGACTTATGCCTTTGAGGATTCAACAAAAATCCAGATGGAAGTGAGTTATGGCTTTGACATCAAGTAAAGCCTAATCAGAATTGAATTTGCCTAAGTTATAACAAATTTTTGCCATAGTTACCAAATTTAATTTTTACTTCCAATTACTTATCATAAAGGAAATAGTTTCTATATATAACCATATTTTTTTGTTTTATTTTGTAAGACGTTAGTTAGAAATCTTTAAAAAATGTTAGAATCACATATATTGGTTGTGGAAATTGCAAAGTTTAGGTGCTATAGAGGTATTCATGTGTGCTAAACATCGATATATATATATATATTTGCAATAACATACATTCATGACATTGAGAATATCCACATAGTTATAATATTATTTGATAGCCATTGTTTAATTCACATTGTCTATTTTTCAAAGCTTTTTTATCAAGGTCTCATATAGTTTTATTGGACATGAGTTTTGAACTATAGCATCAAAACTTTTTTTTTTCCCCGAAAAAAAAGCGTAATTTCATTTCATCCAAGGAGTACGAAATTACATTGATCAGCTCACTCATCTAGAGTGGAGTATAGTACTGCAGAGACAGTTATCCAGTAATGTTCCCAAAATAAAACTATGATGTTCTCACTATGTGAGCAGTAACATCTTTTACAAAACACGAAGAATATACTTCGTCGGTGCCATATAAACATATACAGGATGTTTCTATGCCTATAAACAAAACAGTTAAAGTAGCAAAAAGTTCAGTTCAGTCTCCACAAGATAATATCACCAGTGACAGAATCCGGTACCAAGGACCCAAGGACCCTAAGTCCCGTTCATTCAATGAATGGTCGATGATAGAAAACCTACACATTCCCATTCAACGATTCAACAATCTTCCAAATGCCATCCCCCAAGGTGAGTCCCTCCTTGGAGGCCGCATCCGCCTCAGCATTGTTCTCACGGAAGATGTGCCTGCAAGTAAAAGTATCCAGTGTGAGAGTGGCATTCTGAATTTGATCCAAAACAGAGGCAATCCTCCGGTTGTTGCAGAGATATGTGCCATTAACCCAATTAACCACATTCAATGAGTCCCCAAAGACGTTCAAATTCAGTAATGAAAGTTCCAAAGCATAATAAAGCAGCAGCTTGAGGCTAAGTATTTCAGCCCAATTGTTGGTTCCTCTTCCGAAATCAAAGGCCATCACATAGAAATGAACAGGGGATATGAAAAGAACTGCTCCTCCCCCACATGAATCATATTGACAGGCCCCGTCGAAGAATCCCCAGGGCTGAGATCTATCAATATCAACAGGTAGAATAGTACGGGGAGAGGATGGCTGCCGGGCCCGTCGGAGGGCTAGAAAGATCCCACAGCTATTAATTGCCACTTGAGCCGGAGTGCCCAATTTGAACTTAAACAATCCACTGTTGCGCATGAGCCAAAGTCCCCAGTTCACCACCGGAGGGAGAGCTTTAAAAGGTTTCAGAGCTACCTTGTTAGTCCAACTCCTCCATGCTTCGTCAATAGAGTTGCCGGCCCAGGGCAGAGGTGTTTTTAAGATGCGAGCAGTAATGTTCCATACCTCCTTGGTGAAGTGGCACTGAAGGAACAGGTGTGGTGTAGTTTCCTCGCACAGGTTGCACAGAAAACAGCGACTAGGCCCATGGAAACTGCGCTTCTGCAGAATTTCCCACGTAGGTATCCGATTAGCCAAGGTACACCACAGGAAGAGTCTGGCTTTGGGAGGACAATGGAGCTTCCAGACCATTTTCCACCACCAAGCCAAATCTCGTGGCTCATGGTTTTCAGAAATCCACAGATAACCACTTTTAGGGGTGTATTTTCCCGAAGGATCTCCATCCCAGATTAGAGAATCTTCATCATTGTTCAGAAAAACCTGATCCCTACTGAGAGCTCGACAGTAAAGTCTTAATTCATCCACAAGCTCCGCTCTTAATCCGAGTGAGTCCGGCCTCCTCCAAAGAGGTCTGCCCATCCAAAGATTTTCCAGATCCGCTAAATGACAGAGATTTATAATGCCTCGATGTCTCAGAGCATCCTTCAGGTCATCAGACAGAATGTGTTGATCGACGCATCCGACCCAAGGGTCGCGGCTGATCCGAAACCTATGTCCATTGCCAACATCCCAGGCGAGATTGTGCTCTATGATATCGAAAGATTTTACCAGTGCTTTCCAGATGACAGAGCCTCCATAATGCCTCTTGTTAGGAGATCTTATCCAATCTTCCACCGAGTCAGGTTCCACATATTTCTGCAGCATAACCTTGGCCCAGAAACCTTCCGACTTGATTAGACGCCAACCACACTTGGCAGCCAGAGCCTTTGAGAAATGAAAAATATTCTTGAGGCCCCATCCTCCCAGGGCTTTAGGAGCAGCAATTCTGTCCCACCTCACCCACGGGGTGACATGAGCATCATCCTTCCCATTCCACAGAAAATTAAAACAAATCTTCCTTGCTGCTTCCAGTGTCCCTTTAGGAATCCAAGCAAGTGACATCCAGTAGACCGGAATGGCTTCCAGCACCGACTTAACAAGAACAAGCCTCCCTGCACGCGAGAGCCACCTAAAACTCCAGCACTTCAACCTCTTTTCCAATTTATCCAGCAACCAGGTCCAATCTTTTTTTAAGTAGTCATTAGGCTTTAAATTGAAACCCAGGTATTTTAGCCCATCCGAAAGGTTGAGGGTCCTGAAGGGAAAAGATGTGGTGTATAAAGTAAGATCTTCCTCCTGCAAAAGAGAGACAGAAAGTGTGGATTTTCCTTCATTAATCTCCATTCCCGTAGCAGTTGAGAAGAGTTGCAAAATCTCTTTAAGCTTAACAGCGTCTAAATTAGAGCCAGAGCAGAAGATCAGGATATCGTCCACAAAAAGCAAGTGAGTCAGTGATAGACCAGGAGCTACCAAAATCCCTTCGAAACCACCAGACCGTTTGGCTTCCAAGATGGCTCTACTCAAGCTTTCCGCCACCAGCAAGAATAAGAGAGGAGAGAGAGGACATCCCTGTCTTAATCCACGGCCAGAGTGAAAGAACTGGGATGCTGCTCCATTCAGTAAGACAGAGAAAGAGACGGTGGTAATACAACTCATAATCCAGCGAATAAAACCTATCTCAAAACCTAGGTGGGTAAGCATGAGTCTAATATACAGCCAGCTCACCTTATCGAACGCTTTGGACAGATCTATTTTGAGAATAGCTCCTTCAGTTTTTTAGTCTTAATGCTATGCATCCCTTCCTGAGCTATGCCAATAGCCTCATGAATTTGGCGCCCCTCCAAAAACCCGAACTGCTCTTCAGAGATGTGAGAGGAGAGAATAGGTTTGAGTCTGCTAGCAATAATCTTAGTGACTATCTTGTACACGCAGTTGCACAAAGAGATAGGTCGAAAGTCGTTTAAAGTAGTAGGAGTATCCACCTTGGGAATAAGTGCAATGAAAGTGGAATTAATGCTGGCTGGCACCCTACCAGTTCTTCTCGAGTCTTCCACAAGTTCAAGCAGGTCATTCCCAATGAGATCAAAGAGAGCAATAAAAAATTCAATCGTCCATCCATCGGGCCCTGGGTTTTTGTCCTTCTGAAAGCTTGCCATAACCTTTTTTAATTCCTCCCCTGAGATGGGAGCCATCAAGTTCCTGTTATCCTCCGCCTCCACAAACCTAGGAAAAAGCTGAGCAACCTGGATCACTTCTCCAATGTTCACTCTCTCACTGGCTTTGAAAAGGTCCTTGAAATGAGATATCCCCACCGATGCCATCCCTTCAAATGTTGACCAAGAGTTACCTTCAGCATCATCCAGACTCCAAATGGTATTGGCAGACCGTCTTCCTTTGGCATAGGCATGGAAAAATTTGGAGTTCTCATCCCCACTTTCCAACCATATAGCACGGCTTTTTAGTCTCCATGTTTCCTCTAACTGAAGAAGCATACGGTTCCTCTGATTTTCCAGATGTACCAGACGATCCCTTGACTGTTGAGAGCTGAAACCTCCTCCCGCTTCCTCAGCAATAGTGGCTAATTCCTCTTCAATATCTCTAAGAGTCTTATCATCCCTCCTCCTTTTCTCAGCAGCCCAGGCCTTGATGGGTTCCTTAAGAATCCTGAGATTTTCAGCAAAATGAAAGGCAGCAGAGTGAATCGAATCAGGATGAAAAGGTACCCAGTGTTGCTTAATCAGTTCCAAAAAGGTCGAGTCATCCAGCCAGACTTTATTGAATTTAATAGGAGCAGGTGGTTTGTTGGGACCATCTTTCAACTCCAAGAATATAGGTTCATGATCTGAAATGCCCCCTGATCCAATCCATTGTCGAGCATAGAAGGTTGACTCCACAAGATGCTCAGAGAGTAGAAACCGATCCAATCTCTTAGCCACACTGTCCTGACCAATTCTCTTATTCCTCCAGGTTGGATTAAGCAGTACCGGTTCCACATCAATCCAATTGCCTTCAGTTAGCTTCCGAACAAAAAAATTTGTAAGGGGATCTACATTGGCGTTTGGCCCCCAAACCTCAGCATGACCCAAAGAAAAATTTAGGTCACCCCCCAAAATCACTGAGTCCCCCCTGAGCTGATTCCTCCTCAGAAGTGTATTCCAAAACATCTCCCTCTCACAGTAAGGTCCATAAATATTGACAATAGTAAACGTACGTTCAGACTCCAGGAATTTGCAAGAGATTCCCAGAACCGACTGCATCCCCCAGCTGGAAGTAACACAAACCCTAGCTTCATTCCAGCCAATTGCCACACCACCGGAACGGCCCCTAGCGTCCAAAGCTTCAAAGCTCCACCCTGGAAACCAAGCCTTAAGCCTATCGATAGCCTCAGTACCGCCACACATTGTTTCTTGTAAAAGTAGGACATCAGGATGCTCAAGTTGCAGCATCCGTCGCAGAGCTGGTCTTTTGGAGGGACCAGCCAGACCTCGACAGTTAAAAGACATAATCTTCATCACAACCCAACCAAGTGGGCATTCGCTGCTCTAAGTGCCCTTTCAATTGAAAGTTGAGTACCATTCCGAAGATCCGAGCGTGCTCTGGTTTTGGCCTGTGAGATGAAAGACTTCCTTCCCCTGGTTTTGGGTTTTTTTTTTTTTTTTTCCAGCCCTAATCCTCCTCCCTTAGCTTTGTTCATGGAGCGTAGGTAATACCCAGACTCCGAGGATCCAGAGTTTGAAGAGGCCTCAGCCAACACTTGAACTAAAACAGGAGAATCCTCAACAGTACCAGTGGTGGGACAGGGAACCGGGATGATTTCCGTCATAGGTGAAGAGCCAACATCATTCGAAAGAGGGGGTAGAATAGCTAGTGGCTTTGTAGAAATATTTAGGTTCCTAAGACCGTCCACCCAATCGAAACCAGGAAGAACAAAGTTATTAAAGAAAAGACTGAAGGAAGGGTTTAAGGAAGGAGCGGAAAAAGTACCAGCAGCCGTGTCGGGAACATGTGCCAGAGCCAGCGAGGAGGCCTCCGGAGCCGTATCAGATGTTAAGACCTGTTCAGTCTCTGCTGTGCCTGTAGAAATGTTCAGCTCAGGGACAATGTTGTCCGTCTCCTGAATGATTGTCACTTCCAGTTCCTTCTCCTGGATGTTCTCAGTATTCTCAACGAAAATGGGAGTCTCTTCAGCTGAGCGTCCCAAATCCTTTCCTTCCTGCTCATCTTCGTTCCCTAAAACCCCTTCCTCCTCCACAACGGGCCTCCTCTTCAAATTCTTGCCTAACCTCATACGAACAGGCAGAGAGCATTCAACTGCCGGGTGTCCATACGCATGACATCTTCTGCAACGAAACGACACATTTTCATAGTCCAGAGTTTGAGTGAAGCAGTATGGTCCCCAGTTTAAATTTATACTCTCAAATAACCCATCACGAACATTAATGCTAACCAGGATCCGAGCCACCTTCTGAACAGCAGTTGATTGGAACGAGAGGTCGGCTTCCAAATAGCTTCCCAGAATGTTGCCAATGCTCCTAAAGTGATCTTCTGTCCAATAATGCAAGGGTAACCCAGGAAGCCGAACCCATAGGGGGATAGTATCCAATCTCTCACGACTAGCGTCAAAAAGCGGGCTCCAAGGCTTGAGAAGTAGTGGCGCCTTGAAGATAGACCAGTTCAGGATGAGAGCCCAAGCTGCATGCGCATCCGAGTTAAAGTGGAAAGCAAACCATCCTCCAGAGAGTCCCACAATCTGTGGAACATATCCATAGTGACCCAACCAGACACTGGAGGCCCACTGGATCACCGAATGAAGGCTTACTGCCCTGCCATAGACCCTTCCCACCAATACAGAGTTTACCATTTCAATAATCTGCTGAAAACTGATGTCCTCTCCCAAGGCGTAGTTTGGTGCTCTACCGGAGTTCTTAAGCCACTTCCTATGCGTCTTCGCCCGAGGGCTCTGAGAACCCACAGGATCTGCACCAGAGCCGGCAGCCTTCCCTACCAAAGCACCGCCCGGGCTGGAGAAGCCTCTGTGTTCGGCCCAGTCCAGCGCCGTAGTGCAAACACCTCCAGGCAGGACCCCACAATCATTCAGACCCTGTAAATCTTCATGTGCGTTCAACTCCCCACTTAAACCCCGCACCGAAGAATCAAGTGAACCCTCCGAGGAGAGCAGGAATTCAGGGAGATCACCAATTCCATCGCTAACCGGTTTCAGAGAGGGCTGATGCGGGACTGAAACTCCCCAGATAGAGGCTGCCCTACTCGACGCTGCAAGGCCTTCACCGTTTCCAACCCAAAGAGGAGAGTCCAAAACGGAATGTGCCGGAGAGTAAACAAGAGGAGCCGGTTCAGCGGAGGTAAACAAGCCTACGTTCAGAAGAGAGTTCGCTGAACAGCCGCTGTCAAAACCACCTACACTCTTCGAAAACCGGGAATCGCCAGGTGGCGAGCTCCAAATGTCGCTAGGGTGCAGCGTGTCGCTACTGTAGTCCACTACCTCTAAAGGCTCCATCTCCACAAGGATCAAGAGGCAACCGCAGGGAAAAGTTAGAGTAAGCAGTAAAAAATAACTTACCGTTGTTAAAACCCACTAACCGTGACCATGGAAACGAGGCTTATCGTCCAAGGAAAACCGTGCCCACGCCTGCCATCTCTGACGGCCTACTGTCGTCTGCCGAGGGCCTGGCTGACGCCACAGTGGTGTTCAGTCTCCTGCCGCCATCCCGTCAAACCCTAACCTAGAATTGCATTTTACTTCACATCAAAACTTATTTGTGCTAAACAATTCATTTCTTTTTTCCTGTCATATAAACCGCTACATTGTTTAATCTTCTAAATTTTGACTTAGCAAAATTATAGTTTCCAATATTTTGCTTTGCAAAAAATAAAAATATACTTTGATTTCACCTTTCAAAGATCGTTTTAAACTAGGCTTATCCAATAAGTATATTATGTAAGATGATGTACATGTGCCCTAGCTTATATTTTATCGGCCATATGGAAACATTGCAGGAAAGCTTTTTCTATTTTGTGCTCATTTGCAGACTTGCTTCGCACCATCTCTGTCAATCATAGCTAGCAAAGCCAGAACTCAACCTTCTCAAGAATAGGTAATTTCCTCGTTCCCTATGTTTCTTCAATTCGATTCATTGCAAAGCACACATGCTTTTGCTTGTGAAATGCATGTGATTGGAAACATGGATATGATTCATGAATAGAGTTTCTAAACTTATATTGATTCTTTTAAGAGCAAATGGATTTAGTGTCTGGTCTTGGCAACTTGGCATCATTATATTAGTATGATTAAAAGTTTGAAGGTTTAGTTATAGTTATAAATGTTCTTTTTAATTATTATATATATAATAACAATAAACTAGTTAATGTTGTGCACATTAAGACTTTTTTCACTGATATCAAATCTTGGATATTTAATAATTTCAACTTAGCAATCGACATGCCATTTTTTCCTATTCTACTAGAACGGAAAAATACATTTCATTTGAATTTTTTTTGTTGTGAATATGTTCTTTCCTTTGCTTTGGTTATTTGCAATAACAACAACAATTTACAATGTTTATAACATCATGGTTTGAAAAAAAACCCATGCCCTTTGCTTCTTTTCTTTTCCTTAGGATCTGCTTCTCTTCACTTGCTTGCAGGTTTTCCTATATAAACAACTAGGGGCATAGAAAAAGAACAACAAAGAAAGGCAAAAAAAATATGCTATTGCAAATTTCTTTGTAGGCAATATGGGAAAAGACAAAAGTAAAGGCGACTATGTTTTAAGAGCAAATGGTCTTGGAATCAAATATTCTAATTGGCAAGAAATTGATGAGGCTTTGGCTACAAGCAATCTGTTTCGACTAGACAATTTCCACTATGAGCCAAGAAATTGCCTATTTGATGCACTTGCAGTATTATTGCATTTTCGATATACATCAATAGAGATAAGGGAAGGGATTGTGAATCATTTCCGTGTTTGTCTAGATCAAAAAGATTCCTCTGCATTGTTATCAATGCGCACAGAATTTACAATTGACTACTTTCTAGAATTGCATAGCATAGGAAATGTCAATGAATATCTCAATCGCATGTCGCAATCTTCCTCGCAACCAGATGATCAAAGTGTATATGGACTATGGGGTGATATATTTTGCATGAAGTGGTTTTCAAAATGGTTGAATGTTCCAGTCGTTGTTTGGTCATTAACAAAAGGAACAAAATACCTTCATTTCAATTCTGGGGGATTTGAATATTGCTACAATATATTGTTCCGTGACCACACACTAGCTTCTGGCCACTTCAAACCATTGTTGTCATATAAAACAATGCAAGCCAAAAGACAAGTGACTGATATGCTTTCTCAAAGCGCATATGTAAATCAATGTGTATATAACGAAGTTGAAACATCATTTCAACTTCGAGGCAATTGCCATGACTCCTTGTTTAAATCAATCTCCAAATTAACACTGTTTGTTGATGGACAAAGTGTTAGAAAAGCAATTGCACAAACTTTTTGTAACTCTATTGCTTCAAACAATATTAGAGCAATACAATGCTTGGACATATATCTTGATAAAAACACATTAGCAAATACATCTCTTGTTTCTGGATGGAAAACCTATATTGTCCATTTGGCAGAGCCATATATCATTGGTCACATAGAAGGAGATTGATTTGCTCTTCAATGGTTATGTGAGTTGCTAGACACTAACATACATCTATGGAGCAATAATTTGCAAGAAAATATTGTCGTATTCAATGCAACAAATAGATCGTCGAAAGTTATATGCCTGATGCAACATGTAATAGATAAAATGCATTCGCATTTCCAACCCTTGTTACAAGAACACTATGAAAATAAAATGCCCTATCCGCTCAATTGCAAGAGAAATACTTCTACTGCAATTGCAATGGATAATTTTGAAAAGAGCAAACAGACAATAGCAAAAGAAAACATTGTAGAGAAGAACATTGACAAGGGATCCTTGAATGAACCAATATACATAGATGCAATTAAAGCAAAGAGGAAAAAACAAAATATAACAAACATAGAAAAAAATAGCTGCTGCATTGCTGAGCAATTTTCAAAAACCAAAACCAGCATACAGACATGCATTGCTGGCAATACGCAAAACAACTTGCGCTTGTTGAAACACAATATGCGCAGACAAGGAATGGACATTCGTCAAAAGCAAAAAGAATGTGCAAAGGCAAAGAAAGCAGTTGTTACATACTTAAAAGTTATTCAAGACACACCTATCCATGCATGTTCTGTTTGTAAGCAACTACATTTTAAAAAAGACATTTGTTGTATGAACAAGACAATTAAATTAGCCTTTGAAACTCTAGCAAATATAGAAGCCATGACATGCCCAATGCTACTTGTTCAAATTTGTAGACCTTGCAAGAAAGCAATTGCTAATGGGAAATTGCCTACGTTTACATCGCCTACACGAATCTGCCGCAATAACATATTGCCATCTGTAGCTATACTGACTCCTTTGGAAGAACGATTGGTGTCACCAAGAATAGCCTTTGCACAGATAAGACAACTTGGTTATAAAAGAGCACAAATTGGGCTAACTAGCTCAATTATCAATGTGCCTGCAAACTTGGATAAAGTTCAAATAGCATTGCCTAGAAGTCTAGATGACAATTTGACCGTTGCAGTTATGCTAAAGCGAAAATTGGAATACAAAAATGCATATCTATCTGGAAATATTCGGCCAAAGATCATTATGACTGCGCTAAGTGATTTATGCAAAACCGAACTTTATAAAATTGAAGGCATTGTAATCAATACTAATTGGGAAAAAGTATTTAATGAAACAGCCAAACAAGAATCAAATACTCAACAAGCAACGGAACAAGTAGATGATGATGAAAATGAAGTAGACATAGAGCCAATATCAAAAACATTGATACATGGATATGGAGAAACACATCTAGTAGATGATTTAGACAACAAAATCATAGAAATTGCACCTTCCGAGAGCTTCCGACCATTGAGCATTTTCCAAGACAAATACTCTGAAGAGCTAAACTTTCCTACACTTTTCTATGGATTCAATCGACCCAATGAAATTTTTGATCGCTTTTCTTATCAACAAGTATCACAGTGGGAGCTACAACATGAAAGTACAGACTTTGAAACACATGGCACGAACATTTTCTTCAAAGCAATTAAAGTCATAATAAAGCAAGTAAAAAACACTGCTTGGATATCGATTCGCATGGGAGAGTTAAAGGACAAAAAATTATTGGCAAAAGATGTCAAGTCAAAAGACAATCTTGTAAAAATACTCCAATCTCCAATTGGGTATCGTACATTGAAAGCAATCAGAACATCACATGATTACTTTGAAAATATGAAAAAAGATCTGTTCGCAATGATTCGACAGCTTGGTCCTCCTACGTTCTTTTAAACCTTTACAAGTGCTGGACACCTTTGGGCACCTTTATGCAATGCATTGAAACAAATTAAGGAAAAACATTTGGGAAACTTGCAAGACAATGCGTTGGAAGAAAATATTGACACGTTAATAAGAAGACATCCAGTGCTTTGTACTCGCTACTATAGACACAAAATAGCAGCACTAAAGTCCCTTATGTTAAAAAACAACACATTATTTGGAAAAATAAAAGATTTTTTCTTCACGACCAAATTTCAACAAAGAGGAAATGAGCATGAACATGGACTAATTTGGATTCAAAATGCACCTGTCTATGGAAAAAACTCAAACGAGGAGATTACTACTTTTGTTGATCGCTATATATCCACAGACTCGTCTTTACTTGATCTAAATCTTATTCAAATTCAAACACATCGTCACACAAAAACATGTAGAAAACATCGACATTCCACATGTAGATTCAATTTCCCATTGCCTCCTATGGATAATACCATCATTCTAGAGCCACTGGAAAATGCTTCAAATGATCTCATTCAAAGAGCAAAAAAAGTATTCGCTCTTGTTGAACATAAAGAATATTCTAAAAACACGTCATTTGCACAATTGCTTCTAGAGCTAGGCTTAGCCAAAGATGAATACATTTTGCTGTTGCGGTCTTTGCTTTCTCGTTCTACACTAATACTAAAAAGAGATGCTGCTGACATTTGGATCAATTCATTTGCAAAAGCGATACCAGAGTTATGGCAAGCAAATACAGATGCACAATATATCTTAAATGCTTATGCTATAGCAACATATGTAAGCTCTTACATCACCAAATTTGATAGATCCATGACAAATGCATTCAAAAAGATCAAAGAACAATGTCTTATTGAGAATGATGGAAAGATTGAAACGATACGTAAGCTTGGAAATGCGCTTCTGAACATGCAACAAATGTCTACTAGACAAACAGTACATATCATACTCTCGTTACCTCTACATTCATCCTCCAGGAAGACTATTTTCATTAACACTGCTCCAGACGACAAAAAAATAGTTGTCTTGAAAAAACCATCACTTTTGGAAAAAGAACCAGATGACTCTGATGACATTATTTGTCCATCAATTTTGGACAAATACATTGCACGCCCTGTTGAGCTTGAAAACATTTCCTTGGCAGAATATGCATCTTTCTATTCTTGTATACACTCAATTACAAGAAAAAGAAATAGACCATGTATCATACGATCTATTCGCTACAACAAACAAAAAGACCCTGAAAATTTCTCTCGAGAAAAGATCATGCTTTTTATGCCATATAGAGACAATTGCAACCTGCTAAAGAGCAATTTCAAAACATGGTCTGATGCATATGGCACATTCAAAGAACAAATAGACATTGTAGAACAAAAGCTCATGGCATCAACAACGACAAAGTGGGGTGACCTTGATAGTTCCGTCGAAACAATTGAATTGCAAGACATAACTATGCCTCCTCTAACAACAGACAAAACAACAACTATGTATGGATTAGAACAATATGACATTCAACATGATCTAATCCGCAAAACTATGCCCAGTGCACCAAAACCTGGGATTGCGTGCAACTTGACAGAAAAGCCATTTCTTTTGGACATGCATGAATACCATGCAATTCGAAGAAACCTAAATACTCAACAACAATCAATTGTGAAAGAAGTTATTGCAAGGAAAAAAAACAATCCCCTCACTCCAATTCACTTGTTCCTGACAGGAGGCGCAGGAACAGGTAAAACTTACACCGCAAAAGCAATCTATCATGGTCTTCTACATTACTACGACAAAGAAATTGGTAGTGATCCTTTAAAGAAAAAAGGTCTTATAGTTGCATTTACTGGAAAAGCAGCATATAATGCAGGTGGCATTACAGTCCACTCTGCCCTCAAACTGCCATTAAGTTCAAACATGCTTCCACTAAATTCAAACACCCTAGATCTTCTAACAAAAGATTATGAACAACTTCGAGTATTGTTGATTGATGAAGTGTCTTTAATAGGGTCTTGAATGCTATACAACATTGACAAACAACTACGTGAAATCATGCACACACCAACCAAAGCATTTGGAAACCTTGATGTCATATTCTGTGGTGATTTGTGTCAAGCACAACCAATTCATGATTCTTGGATTTTTGAACAACCAAGATTCCAACAGCAGACATTTCGTTACACATTTTGGTTCGATAGCATAAAATGCTATGAACTTACAACAGTTGTACGTCAAAGAGATCAAACATTCATATCGATTTTGAATAGAATTAGAACATGCTCTCAAACATTGGATGACATAGATTACTTAAACCAACATTGCTACAAACAACCACCAGTAGATGCAACATTTCCTTATCTTTTCCATAGTAATAAGGATGTTCAACAACATAACTCAAAAATTTTATCAGCTATGCAAACAGAAACATTCACACTTGTAGCACATGATAGCAAAATTGATTTAATTGACAAAAATGACCATAGACAAAAGACATTGCAACTTCCCTCTACGATAGTAGTAAAAAAGGATATGCTTATTGAACTAATTGGAGGCAACTACTCAACTGAGGATGGATTGGTTAATGGTGCAGAAGGTGTGTTTAAACACTATACACAAACAAACCATGATATTGTTTGGATTGAGTTTGCAGATCCAAAAGTTGGAGACAAACAACGTGCAACTATGCAACATCTTTATACACCTGTCGTAAAGTCCAATTGGACACCAATCAAAAGGATTGTGATACAAACAAGAGTTGAAAATAAAATCAATGTTATGCGAGCACAATTCCCAATTCAGTTGGCATGTGCAAGGACAATTCATAGAGCACAAGGATTGACAATGAACAGATTGGCATTTGACCCAAAAGGAATTAAGAGACATGGCCTTGTTTACACTGTGCTCTCGCGTGTCAGAGATATCGATTGTCTTTATCTTTTAAACAAGTTGGAACAAGGAAACTTTATAGCTTGTCCAAAAGTCAGCACTGAAATAGATAGATTAAAAACACATGCAAGTTTGCAATTTGAATATGGTCTGCATTCAATGCCAAACGCCAGACAATTACTCATTTCATCACTGAACACACGTAGCTTGCTTTTGCACTATGACGATGTTCTAAATGATCATGAAATTATGCAAGCAGACATTCTATGTTTGCAAGAAACTCACATGCACACACTTAGCAAAGAAACAACAATGATAGACAAATACAATTTCTTCTCAGCATTTTCAATGCATGGAATCCTTACATTGATTAAAAAAAACATTACCATTATCGACTCTAAAAACTATACAAAAAACTCCACTGGAGCAATTTGCGTAGATCTAGAATTAGGCTGCAGTGTATTGAAACTAGTGAACATTTACAATAGACCGTGTGGTGTGCTTGATGATCTCTTTCATATATTGAGTTGCATTTTGTCAACTTGCACACCAACCACTCAAATCCTGGTGGCTGGTGACCTGAACATTGACATGTTGCAAGAAACGACATCGAAAAGAAAACTGCAATTGTTTCAGCAAATGAATGGCTTGACACTAAAAACAACAAAGGAAACAACAACAACGGTTCAATGCTTGATCACTTTTGGACAAATCTGAAACACAGAGATATTGTTTTCAATATCTCAGATGCTTATTGGACTGATCACTATTCAACATTCCTATCGATCTTTGATAAAAATGCATAGTCTATTCAATTTTGCATTATCTAATTTTATTGTCTTCCTATCTATGAACGGATTCATGATAGCATATTTGCACAAAATCAAAAGCAGGTACTATTCTTTCCCCTGCAACCTTCATGCACTTTAAACTACAGCAATTTGGTTTTTTCCTATTCATAGTGAGCTAGGTTTAGATCAGCTTTGGGCATCTGCAACATTAATGTCATAGCTATGAGTTTAAATTTTGTTGAACTTTCTCATATTTTTATAATCTATTTTGTGATGTCAAATTTTGATTATTTTTTGTTGTTGAAAGTTGTTTACGCTTTATTTTGTCCACAATTCAGATCTAAAAAATTAGCAATTATGCCACAACATATGTAGACACTGTTTATAAAAAATATGCACATGCTATCTCCATTTTATAATAATGCAGACCATATATAGGCTACATAAAACGTTTTAATAACAAATTCTTATGTTCAAAATAATTTTAGATGAAAATTTGTTCAATATCTGGCTGTAAATAGTTTTCAGCGCTTGGTTAATTGAAATTCTTGACACTACATAGACTTTGCGCTATGCATATGTCGAAAATCTAGTCAAAGAATTATAGACATTTGTTTTTTTTTGCTTTGTTTTTATGCTGTCTGTTTTTCCCCATATTTCCCATCTGTTATAATTTCTTCTACTCTTTACACTAATTAACAATCTTGGTTACATCCGATTTGCTTAATGCTTCTCGCATGTGCAGCTTTTGAAACTCAAATCCAAAACTGCAAAATAATGGAAGATAGTTCCTTGCCTATCCACAACACAACAAAAACAATATCGGCACCAAACAGCCCGGCAATGGGAACAACATCAACTGCCGAAAGTCCAAAAAGGTATGCAATTATTTTGGTTCTAGTTGCTTTTTACATCATTTATAACACATGAAACTTCTCCACCTTCTTTTATGATTTTCTAGCACAGAAAAAAACAGAATATAACGATTGCATTGACAACTATTTTTTCATTCTCAAACTTTATCCAAGTTTCAACTTTTCTACTATTGATTGCTGATAATTTTCTCCCTGGGCTTCTTCTCTAACTATAACAATAGCAGGTTCAAAGAAACACCTTTAGAAGCAGCTACTATTATAGAGCTATGCACAATAACACCGAAAATTGTTTTTGAAGGAGACATCTTGGCTGTATATGGGTCCGCACAAAACAAAATCCAAACTTCTCCTGTAAAGGCACAAATACTGCATGCAGACTTTGTTGATAGAGATGGGCTAATGACAATCACTATTGGAATAAGTGACAACTTGATCAAACGTTTTGGTAGCTATTTCTCAATCAGCAAAAGTCTAAGAATCACTCGATTTGGCCTCAAGAAAAAAGGCCAATATGACAGAGGCGATGCCAAGTATTCAATATTCATATTCCCACATACAATAATTCAGACAATTGATCGAGTTTGCAAAATGAGAAAGCTAGCTCCAGATATGACAATTTCTGATTTGTTGTCATCGAACGACTCCTACTCTGTTGGCTCTGTTGCAGCAATCGTTGTTGCATGTGAATACAACAACAAGCAATTCGACTTGTATATCAAAGACAGTGGAACGACAAACGACCATGCAACAGTAAATATGCCATTTGCATAGCTAATGTTCTTTTGAAATTGCTGTTTTTAAAAGCTAAATAAAATTCCCACTCTTTTATATAGAGAAGAAAATAGGAAAAAAACAAACACAAATAGCTTTAACGATTTCTAATTGCAACCTATGCTCATTGACTGCTGTCTTCTACTATTGCAGTTACAGGTCGGTGAAGGCTTCAAAGAACTGCTCTTGCAAATTCAAGAACAACTTGCATCTGATAATTCTCCATTCTATCTGTTTAAAAACATTGTCCGAAATGACACTAAAGGAAGCCATATGCTCAGGACCTGTGCAGCTACCTTTATTGACCCTCTTAATGAGGATTATGCAATTCAAAATTTGCTGCCAATCATTGATTCAAAGACACAGGTACGTTGAAAAATTGCTCCTTTCTCATTTCATGGGCAAAGAAAAACAAAAACACAATCTACTTTGGTGCAAAATAGTTTCATTGCTTAACACCTTCTTCTGTTTTCTCGTCTCTTGTTCATTGTCTAGTAGCATTGACTTTGTTAACTATAATAGGCTTGAGTTAAAAACTTTTCTAAATTCTTGTGGTCTCTTGGGAGTATTATCATCAAAACTGGTATAGATTTTGCTAAGAAACTGATATAGGATTTCCTATTGACTGTATAACTAGCCACAAATTTATTTTGATTTCATTGTCCAGTTTTACAACACATTTGTTATGCAAATTTTGAAACCCCAACCAACCTTTCCATCCTATAAAAAACAAGCAATATCTACTTTAGTTTCCACTAGTTAAATCTATATAAACTTACTTAAATAACTATTATTTAACTACCAAAAGTGCATCCAATTAATCCACGTTATTTACATCATCTAAAACTATAAATGCCAAATAAGATGACAGTAGCATGACTAGATTTTTGTGATCGGAAGATAGATCCACGACACTTAGATTGCCACGAGACAGGTTTTATATCTGTTTAACTCCTCAAAATTGCATTTGCAGCAGCATTGGAGAGTTGGATATTTTGCTTTTCGCAAAAACTGCATTGTGTGTCTGTACTCTCAATGTCTGGAGGAAAATTATGAGAATACAACATTGCATGTCAATTAAATGAAAATTCTCTTTGCCTATACAATATTTATTGCAAACTGGGAAAGTACAATTTATTCTCTTCCTAGGAGTGCTTCAGAACACTGTTTGCATTGCAAGAAATTTTAAATTCAAGCCTATAACTCTGTTCACAACATTCTTATTCATCAGTTTGCAGGAATTGTTTTTTGCAATGTCTCTTTGCTTTCACCCTTTTGGCTAACAACAGTTAGCCAATGGCTACATTGCCCATTAACATTGTAATTAGTCATAGTGCTTTGAATCTAAATTTAATTATTGTTTAAATAAAAAGAAATACTGACATAATTCTATGTAAAAATATGCTGATATTATATGCATTTTCTATGGTCATTTGTCATGTGACTTTGACAGATCCACGGAATACTCAGAGCAAGAAATTCATTTGCACCTCCGTATCGATGCATTTGTGCTCAATGTAAACATCCACTGATTCAGAGCTGTGTGGTCTGTGCATTTTGCAAAAAAGAAATGCAAATTATATATGAGCATAATCTGGAATGCAATTTGGACACAAATGATGGGCTGATAGAATGCACACTGCGCAACCCACAACTAAAAGAATATTGTCCAGAAGTAGAAAATATTTCATTTGAAGAATACTCAAAAAACATATTGTCAACAGTTTTCAATCTTCGAAAGTTTGCCCAGCAAGGACTATTTACATTGGCCCTGGATAACAGAATCATCAACTTGAAAAGAAATTGACTTCCAGGTACACAAATCTATTTCATGTTCTAAAAAGTTCAAGTTTCTAAAAAGTGAAATTAAGTGTATTTAACTATTAAATTCGTTGATGACAAACAATTGACTCATCAAGTTTCATCACTGTTTCTGCACTTAAGTGTCTAAGATCTTCCTAAATCACTATGTAAAATCTTAGTAAGATCTTTTTAGATCTCTAAGATGGAATTCCTAATTCCATCTTAGTGATCCAAAAAGATCTTACTTAGTGATCTATAAAGATCTTAGACACTTAAGAATAATAAAAGCTATTTTTATGCCAATAAAAGTCAACCAGAAATAATGAAGTGTATATTATTGAAATCATGATATATTCTGCTTGCTAAATAAATTCACCATTGTAGGCATCCAGAAAGATCTTAGACACTTATCAATAGCAAAAAGCCATCCTTTATGAAATTAGCTATTGATATAGCAGTCAAAACCACATTTTATGACAATAAAACTCATGTTGTAATACTAGTGTGTAATATGTCAAACAGATCCAAGCCACTGTGTTGTTTTGTCATGTTATCAAATTGAAGTTTATGTCAGTGAAAGTTAGGTTACAATACTAATGTGTAATATGTCAAACAGATTCGGGCCACTATGTTCTCTTGTCATGTTATCAGATTGAATTTTGCATTGGCTAATCTTTTCAGCAATTTGAATATGACCCTGGAATTTGAAATACATTTAAACAATAAGTATCATGACCAATATACCATTGTCGCAGTAATTTGAATTTATGGATTCCTAGATTCTAGATCATTATAATTCATTTATGGGTTTTGATGAAATAGCATGTATTCATATAGTCTAATCATAATCATTGACAATTACAATACTGCAAAGAATATTACCGGCCTCTGCAAACTATGTTTTGAAAATTGTATTCGATTGCACTAGCTACAAACATAAACATTTTGCCATTTCTTCAGTTTACATTGATAGTTTGCAGCTTCAAAACATTTGGTATATGTCTAGTTTAACATATAATCATTTTTCAATTTATGAACTTTTCCTAATTAGTTTTTGCTTAAACAATTTTCACAAAGTTTTGCTTCACGTTTGACTTTGATTATCTGTTGCAAAGTTCGAAAGTCTAATGATAGAATGGCATGATTTAAATAGTGTCGATTTAAATACGAACATTTAATGAAATGCTAGTTTCAATAGCTTAATACTCTAATTATTGATAAAAGCCGTATTGCTAAATAATTTCCTGTAATTTATTACACAACCTAATAGAATAATTTGTTATTCTTCATAGGATTTTTCCTCTTGCTAAATTGTTCCTACAGATCTATTGCTTTGAAACTCCGCGATTTGAGATAAACTATAAGTAATTCCAATATTATAGTCCAAATAGTATCTAGTCTTTAGAAATAGTTGCAGTCTTGCTACTTTTCCCAATTATTCTGACTACAGTTTGAATGTTATTGGCAGGTGCAACAACAATTAAAAACTAACACAATGGCGCTGGAACTACAATCAATGCAACAGTTGATATTACATAGCTTTTTTGCAAAAAAAAAAAAATGCAGAGATCCATTTCCTCATGCAAAAGCACAACTACAGTCTGGTGCACTTATTGTCTTTTTTTGTCCTCTGGTTTATTGACACAACTCAGCCTGTTGGGCTTATTCCTTTTTTGTCCTCTGCTTTATTAACAGAACTATCGAAGAGCTGTTTTTCCTGCTCATGTAATGGCTTTAGACAATATAAAAAATACACTAGGACTTTCGCTGCTTAACATTTCCATATTTTTTTGTCATTTTCTAAGTAGACAAATATACTTGCCACAGATTTACATATATAATATAATATTTCCTACATGGAAATATGTTCCTTTCTTTTGCAAATTAAATATGTTTCTCCCTATCATGCTCTGTTCATTATTATTATGTCCCCGAAAGGAATTATATATATATCATGCAAACCCTATTAATTTGTACCTAGGATTATAAGTTTTCCCTGTGTTTCTTTCTACCATAATCTGTTCATTATTATTATGTCCCCGAAAGGAATTATATATATATCATGCAAACCTATTAATTTGTATCTAACATTATAAATTTTCCCTCCACTCTATAGTTCTCAGTTATTTGTATATAGTTTAAAAAAAAAAAAATTATATAAATTCTTGAAACAATGCTAATTTGTTAAGTTTTTATTGGATGTCAGCTGTAACATCAACCTCAATAACCCCTTCCTATTTCTGCGACCAAAGATGTGTCATAGATTATTAATGCCTATTTAAAATTTATTTAAAAATGCATTTATCTCTGACACCAACCTGGGATTTTGTGCCCCAAGGACAGGCGGTGAGGTGACGTCAACATTCAGCCATGTAGCGGGGGTTCTGACAAACAGGTTTCATGCATGCAACAAGGGTTCTGACAAACTGGTGCACATCTAATTAAATTCTTTATTGTGTCTTGTCTATTGTATTGAATACCTATTGTAAATTTAATGTAATTGTGAGATAGTTGAGTATATGGCCTCCGGTCATGTTACTCCAGCTCAAGGTGCATTGAATGCAATTTAAAACCAGCTTATTCTGCAGATCCCACAGATCATTCAGATTCGTTTGCTTCCACCACTTGCTAACACGACTCCATCCTACGTTGATTCTGCTTGACAAATCTCATGGCTCTACATTGCTTAACTGCAATCTAATTTCATTTAAGTGGAATCTAATGTTGAGAAATATGCCGTCATTTATTCCCTCTATTGGCCAAAGGGTATTCTGCATGTTGAATAGTCAATACTACTGGGTAGCATTCTGGCATATCCTGGCTATAAGAAAAGATTATATATGGTCCTCGTTGAGTTTATGCACCTAACCTTCTTCGAACAGATTAGTCACAGGTCTCATGGGATCCGCTTATGAATCGCATGCAATGCTAATAGAACTATTAATGCGATAAGCATAAATATTTCACTCGATACCATTGACAGATCCGCAAGTTATTTGCATACTCCAACAAGTGTGTATAACCCTAGTCCATCACTCCACGAATACATAGTGCAGCGTTAGAGTTTTTAAAGCACCAAAACCCAAGGGGATATAACATCAACAACGAAGATTTTGACATTATAGCACAACTGCTTACGAGGTACTGAATACATTAATATCACATTTATTATTCCTACCTACGATGAAGTCCAGCTAGCAGAATTTCCAACTTATTTGATAGCACAGCTCGGCATTGCGAAGACACTCACCATTTTTCATCACAGGTTGCAAGCCACATTAGTCACCACGTAGATATTCCACTTAGGGAAGCCGGTAGCAGAGTTAATACTATGACGGGACACCCTTTCCCGCCATCATTGAAAGATAAACAATGTACTTTTAATGCAGCTTGTTAGCAACAGGCACGCGACTAAGTTCAAATCTGAGTGGCGTGATTAATGCTTGGAATTGCGATAAAAAATCACTTGAATTAACAAATAGCACACTGTAGCAGTCGCATACCTCCAACTTTACAAATAATAAGCATAATAACAAAATTCATAAACTCCATTTCTGTGAATACTGAATAGTGGAGCAAATTCTAAGCCCTGTATTCGATTCTAGTAGCAAGCCAGTCGCTTGTCTCCGGTTGTAGCATATCAATTCATTAATTATATTTCTGCCATTTAAAAGGAGAAATAAACTCCACCACTACTAACTACATTGCCATGTTCTTTTATTAATTTGCTTAGTCTCACAACAGGGACTGCATTAACTAACGCATGAGAACCCTTGCTACTGTTTCTAATCAATTGAACACAATAGATTGTGTGGTCCTGAAACCACTGCAATAAATGCGGATGTCCTGAGTAAATGAATGAATAAGCCTTCTGTTGACTGCCATTATTTGTTTCGGATGCTCAATTTCAATATTTTCCCCTTTCGTTGCAAAGGCATACTCAACGTTTGATATTGTGGATTTTCTCATGAATGTAGCTACCATTGATGTCTGGCGCCGCTATACCTTTATCTGTCAACTATACCTCGGCCACTGCAATGATTAACGCTGAATAGTGGAGCAAATTCTAAGTCCTGTATTCGATTCTAGTAGCAAGCCAGTCACTTGTCTCCGGTTGTAGCATATCAATTCATTCATTATATTTCTGCCATTTAAAAGGAGCAATAAACTCCACCACTACTAACTACATTGCCATGTTCTTTTATTAATTTGCTTAGTCTCACAACAGGGACTGCGTCAATTAACGCATAAGAACCCTTGTTATTGTTTCTAATCAATTGAACACAATAGATTGTGTGATCCCGAAACCACTGGAATAAATGTGGATGTCCTGAGTAAATGAATCAATAAGCCTTCTGTTGACTGCCATTATTTGTTTCGGATGCTCAATTTCAATGTTTTCCCCTTTCGTTGCAGAGGCATACTCAATGTTTTATATTGTGGATTTTCTCATGAATGTAGCTAGCATTGATGTGTGGCCCCGCTATACCTTGATCTGTCAACTATACCTCGGCCACTGCAATGATTAATATAGTGTTAATTGAACTTGAGTTAAAACTCTCTCAGCTACATCATCGGTGACGTTCCAAAGCTATAGTTCATTGATAGTTCGAGTATATGTTTAGTTAATCGAACACTAATTACATTTTCAATTTTGACAGCGATCTTTTATCATTTAGCTGGAAAATGAAGCAATCTTTTACTGAACATAGGTTGAAGTAATGCGCTAACTTATTTATTATTTTTGCCTGAGGTAACTTATTTATTATCATTATAGTTCCCTATTTGGCCTGTGGAACTCATGATAATTTATTGTGCATAGGGTTCCTGCAAGCTGGTTGTCATTTTGCTGAAGAACGTAATCTATTGCATTAAAATCAGTCTCGCTCACTGTCAATTTAAAGTGATGTGAGCAATATTTTTTAATAATCTCAATGGTGACATTAAACCTGTATCAATATGAACATGGAACATTCTTTAAATACACTCTCGTGGTTGCTCATCTTTTTTGCAACAAACTACTGAAACCAACCACAATATCTATGATCTGATAAATAAAAAATCTTGGTGGCATCTATTTGTGCTAATTTGTGACATCTTCCTTTATGAGAATGTCATGGCAAAGAAGGTACGCTATACTTCTTCATGTAATGGTATCCATAACATTTTGTTAACATGTTGACAGAAGTATGCAAACGATATTCCCATGGTTTAGTAATGATCTTCCTCTTTAAACCCAACAATCAAAAGGATATTTAATATCCCTCAATAATCTAGTGTTCAACAGATGCAATGCTATGCAAATATCCTTCTTTTAGTACAAATGCAAGCTGCATCACAAATTTATTGACAATCATTATAATTCAATTTATGCCTTTAAATGTTCATTACTTGATGCATAAATCCAAAAAAATGCGTGGAGACAATATATATATATTAATGGCAAAATATACATTTTTATGTCGCCAAAGGGGATCATATATATATCATGCAAACCCTATTAATTTGCACCTAGGCCTATAAATTTTTCCTCCACTCTATAGTTTTTCGTTATTTGTATATAGTTAAAAAAAATTGTTTTTATAAATTTTTGAAATAGAGATAATTTGTTAAATTTTGATTGGAGGAGAGCTGATGACGCCAGCCTCCATAACCGCTTCCTGTTTTGGCGGCGAGAGGTGCGTCATTCGTTATTATGACCTTATTATTGTTATTGTTAGCGCGAAATTCTTGCATGTATGCAGTTAAGCCTTATTATGTATCGAATCAAGCTCCTTGTTTAATATAGTTGCAACCGAATACAACCATGATTTGATTGATCAGTACCCAATTGATGTGAGGATATGAGTTTTTAAATTTATTTCCCTTGGATTCCAAGCAACCTACTGCCCAGGATTTGCTTTTTGCTTTTCTCAGATTCAAGTTATGTGAAATAAATTTCCCAATTTTTGTGTCCTTGAAATCGCATAGGCTATCAGAATTCCATGCCTTTCTATTGATTGCCCTTAATGCTCCCGAGTCCCGAAAACTGGCATAGAATCAATCAGACTGCCAGAGATTCAACTAGTAGGTTACAAACCTCGTTAAGGACATTGCTCTAGCAATATTTTTATTCTCTCTTTTAGCGGCTACTGTGTTTTTTTTCACCTGTGAATGGGACGTTTGCCTACCTGATGCCGTCAAAATGGTCAATCGAAAGCTGTCCATGCATGAATTGGATGCGAGTTTTAATATATTTTTTTTTTGTTACTATTGTTGGCTAACCATTTTGCATGCAACATGGTTAAGTTATGAAGTTATGGGATGCCCATTTTCCCATGTTAATTAGGGGTCCATGTTCACACAACTAAATTATAATTAGTGTGGTTGAGTAAAAAAAAATTTCTCTATTGGAGTTACAGCACACATCTAATTTGAAGCGGGGAAGTCTGACTATGTGGCGGCTTTTTTCATGAAAACTAAAAAGTTTAACAAGTGGAAAAATCTTTTTATAGATAATTTTATTTATAGGAATGGATATGAATTTAATTTTTTTTGTTGTTTTTCATTATTTTCATACATGTATATAAACAATATTTCAAAATGTTTAAACTCTAATTAAAGTTTTAGTTTTGTTTTTTTAAATTTAATTTTTTATACAAATTGTAATATGGGTGGAGCTTAATTGGTTATTCATTTGATAGGAAAAATATGTTGTAAATGGAGGTCACAAATTCAAATTACCTAGGCTTACACAAACCCCATGCTTGCAAGCTATGTGGGTGCACCCTAAATATATTGTTAAAGACCAAAACAATATACCATTACAAATGTTACATAATAAATCCTTATGGCAACACATAGGGCTAATGCAAAAACTGATTGTTTATGGATTCACCAAAATGATTTCAATTTTGGGTTGTGAAGCTTAGAATTAGAGAGAATTGATATTGCTAGACAAGAATTGTATGCATTGTAACAACAATAGAAAAATAATATTGTAGTAGTCCTACACATTTGGTCTTTAATGACTACAATAAAAAATGTTATATCACTTGATTACCTTGTAGCCATTGTCAACCACCACCAAAATATTATGCCATGCATCTACATAACCTCACATAGGACAACTCTTGCATTGTCCTCCAACTTTGCTCTATTAATAATACTCTATTCATTTTTTTGTCAATGACTCTTATCTACACTCATTGTAAAGAACTACAATTTATATATAACTCACGTGTTTGCTTATCACCTTAATAAAATTAGCTTTAAATAGATCTCTAAGTATCTCATGAAGCTTTCATTATTGGATTTTAACCTTTAAACTATTATTATGCAAAAAAACAATTCCTTCAACCATTTTTTCCATTGCAAAAAACTCCCCATAGCTAACCACAAACCTAGTGGCAATGTCGGGGTCATTGCCACCACGTGGCTCTTGTTGATTTAATTTACATTTTCTTATTAAAATTGGAGAACATAACCTTTAATATTCTTCTTTATATATAATAAGTGTATTTAGATACTAATTTCTTCATCTCTTTAAAGTATTAATAACTTTTATCCGAAAAAAAAAAACAAAAAACAAAAAACTCCATTATATAAATAGGATTGAAGAACATAACGTTTAGAATTTTTCTTTGTATATAATAAGTGTATTCTTCATCTCATATTTCGTTAAAGTATTAATGATTTTTACCAAAAAAATTCTCTATTATATAAATAGATATATTTGTATTATCATGTCTTTGACATATATGATTTGGTATGAGCTACTAAACTGACCGTACAATAGTTTATATTCTCCAATCGAAAGTTTAACTTTTGAAATGTAAATTTTATGTATTCTAATTTTCTATTGGTTGAAAAGATATGAAGTCAGCCTCGAAAACAACGAGTCAATTTCACTTTACATCTGTCCATCTTGATGTCATCTCCATTATTCACGTTGCTACTTACTGACAAGACCAGGGAGTGGGCTAAATCGTCGAGATGTGAGCCCCTCTTCACGCTGTCTCTGTTTTCGTCAGTTGGGCTTCTCCGTCTCCGCCGAGATCCCTAGCTCTCGTGGGCCCTGTCCCTTGACCCACTCCAGGATCACGTAAGGATCTTCAACAATCCACTTAGCCTGACACAATCCCCTCGACGCATTAATGCAGTTGAGATTTGAATTCTACTCCAACCCCCTGTTGCCACGGACCGTCCTCCGCTGCGTGAACTCTGCCTCCGTGAAGATCCTCCCTCGTCCTCCCAGCATCGCAAAGGAGCATCGTTTTCAAGGAACAGATCGTCATTGCACAGATTCTCCACTTCCGCGGGCAGGCGAACACTCCTTCTCCACTCCCGTGAACAAGAGAACACTCCCTCTGCTTCCTTCAGGTATGATATGAAAAGTTTTAATCTGCAATTTCTTCAGGGAGTGGGCTTGTAAAAACTGTTCTGCTTCATCATCTTGTTTTGTTTCCCCCAATGTTTGAGAGAATGAGAGACTCTGGATTTCATTTCCGAGCTCTCGAGGCTAAAGCATCTAGATCTCTCCGGAAATAACTCAAGCGGTTCGATTACCCCTGCGTTCGGCCAGCTGCAGGAATTGCAAGTCTTAAATCTTGTGTCCAATATTCTCAACACTACGATTCCACACTTTTTAGGCCACCTTCCGAATCTTGTACAGCTTAATCTCACCTACAATTTTCGTCTCACCGGAACTCTACCTCCCGAACTTGGAAATCTGAAGAAGGTGCAAAATCTATGGCTGGCGGACTGCAACCTCGTAGGAGAAATTCCAAACACATTAGGCAATCTTGCCAAGCTAACAAACTTGGATTTGTCGATGAACCGGTTCCTAGGTTTGATTCCCGAGAGCATCACGAAGCTGGAAAAAGTTGTACAAATCGAGCTTTACCAGAACCTTTTGTCGGGTTCCATTCCAGTGGCCATGGGCGAACTAAAAGCTTTAAAGAGGTTCGATGCTTCCATGAATATGCTCAACGGTTCGATTCCTGCTGGGCTGGGGAGCCTGAATCTGGAATCCTTGAATCTTTATCAAAACTATCTGGTTCGCGAAATACCTCCAAGCTTGGGTTCTTCTACGAGCCTCCCGGAGTTAAAGCTCTTCTCGAATAAATTAACCGGTACTTTACTGGAGAGCCTGGGTAGAAATTCAGAACTTCAAGCACTGGATATCCCAGCCAACAAGCTCTCCGGAAACCTTCCTCCAGTGAGCGAGTACCCTTTTCTGAGAACAAGTGCATGAATCAGATTTTACAAATTTACAAGTTTTCAAAATTTACAAATTTTTATATTGTTTATAAATTTTTAGATTCTATTGTAATTTCAATCAATAATTTTTATGATTAAAAAATGAAGTGATTTCATTATTAGAATTGTAAAGATGGCATGTTTTCTATTGAGTTTAGTTTTAGTGGTATAAAGAATGAGTGTCATTTTCATCACTCGAAATCAATTTTATGAGTATATTGTTACGTGACAGACTGGGTTATCATCTACGCTTCTCTAAAAGAATAAGAACCCAACACAATATGAAATATTTTTATTGTATCCAGCTTTGAAAATCGGATTGCTTCTTCCGCTAGATCTCGAGCAGCTCTGAACTTTGGTTTCCAGATCCCGGGAAATCTGAGGTAGAGCCGGAATTGTAAGTGGCTGAGTTTTAAATCATCGAGACTTTGGCTTTGGCCATTTATCGTAAAAGGTAGAATGGAGGGAATGAACCTTAATAAGAGCAGGATCAGAAACTATGAGCTAGGACATACTCTGGGAGAGGGAAGTTTCGCCAAAGTGAAGAGTGCAGTTAACGTGGAAACAGGGCAGAGCTTTGCAGTAAAATTTTTGGACAAGGACAATATTTTCCACTACAAGATCGTCGACCATGTAATTAAAACTTGCTCAATTGCATCCTTCCTTAATTAGTGAAGATATGATTCTCCGGGCCTTCTAACAAGAAAGTATGCTTTCTGTGTATCTTTGTTATGTGTGCAGTTCAAGCATGAAATTTGCAATTTGAAGCTCATAAAGCATGCAAATGTCGTAAGATTATACGAGGTATGCTCCTTCAGATTGTATATTTTGGAAGCGGGCCGTCACTTTGTTTAACTAGTACTGGTTTTGGCTCTGAAAGTACAGGTATTGGCAACTAAGAAGAGGATATACATTGTTCTTGAATTTTTCAACGGGGGTGAATTGTTTGACCAAGTCGTGAGTGTATGCCGGCCGTATTGTATGTGTTTGCAGTTTTTAGTATTTACTGTCTATGTCATTTCCGAAACTTCATCTCCCTTTTTGGTATGCAGTTGCGTAATGGTAAGCTAGAGGAAAACGAAGCGAGGAAGTATTTCCAGCAGCTTATTGACGCTGTAAAATATTGCCACAGCAGGGGTGTTTACCACAGAGATTTGAAGGTATATAAATGCAGTCAAAGGAAATCTCTTTGAAGTCCTTGCAGAGATTTTGGGTGTTTACTACAAATATAATTGCAAGCCTCTGATAACATTTTAGGCCTTTCAAGTGCATTGTCCAAGGTAAATTGACATTTGGGGTAAACACAATCGATTATCACATTCTGTCAAAATCGTTAAGATCTACATCTCCACCTTCTACTTGTATAGAATATGAGAATCAAATTCTAGCTTAACTACAGAATTTTCGGAAGCAGAGTCATCTCCATGACAAGAATTATAAGGTTGACAAAGAATTCATTGGTAAACCATCGAATTTTCAAGGTGAAAGTAATATATATATATATATATATATATATCATTAGTTTCATATGTATAGATAGTGTCGTTGGGACCACATGGCTGAAGCAAATCCCTAGTGACCCTTTTCTGGTCTAACTACACATTTAGTGCATTTATATTCCCTCACTTTTCCTCTCGAGATAGATGGTCTATTTCTTCATACAAGTCATGGAATGCACCTCATTTAGCTTCCAACTTCACATATCTACACAAATATAGTGAGGATAATTGTCCAAAGTTATCTTAGATCTAACACACATATCATTCTTAGTTTTTGGACATTAGGCACTTCACAGCTCTAGTACTACACCTCACTAGAGCTAGTTCCACTACTTGTCAACAACATTTTGTATGGTGTCATTCTTAAACTACGAGGCATTGGAGGTACACATCATATAATTTATGTCACAACCCCAATATCACCACTCGCCTCAGAAACAACCACTTTCATAATTTTTCAAAGGACATCAAAACTTTAGGATCCCACCATTCCAGAGTATTAAACCGAGGCAGTTGAATTCATCAATGCATTATGCTATTTTGTCATCCCTACCCATGTTCGAAAGTAGGGACACTTTCAAACTAAATTGAGAGGACCTAATGTATGTAGAGCCTTGGGTTCCCCAAGTAGATTGTACCCTTCATACGAGCCAAATACCGCTCCATTGACCCAAGAAACAACCTAGGCATTATTCTTAAGGAGGAAGCACCCATCTAGCTAGTATTTTCCATCTTAACAAGTAGTCATTGAGTCAATTCCCCTTATTTCTTACTTTCTGTTATGATTTGTGTTTATTTGCATTCAAAATTATGGATAACATTTTTTATATGTGGAAAAATTTGTATAAACCTATTTTCCAAAGCAGCCATATATATCATTTTCTGAGTATTTGGTACTAAAATCAATTTTGATTGATTGAATTTTAAGGTTTGGATTTATCTCAGTTTGCAAAAAACCGTTTCCAAACTAATGGTATCCACTTTTAAGAGCCTTGTTTACATAGTATTAAATAGTATTGTATTAGCTGCAATTCAAACTTCGACTTGTGTTGTTGGTTGAAGCTCACATTACTATTATACTCACTCCAAGGTTTCAAGGACAACTTAATCTTTGGACGCATGTTCGATAAGATTTTCCTCTAATTGCGTAATGGACAAAATTTGAATTTGTTTCTTGAAATTTGGTCTCCAACGTCAAAACAAGAAATAACTATATTCTTATAGCGATGTTTTTATTTATTTATTAGTTTGTATTTATATTTCCCATTTTTGTTGGCTGCTCTAGATCAAAGAAATAATCTTCGATCCTGAGATATGTTCCAGAGTTGGTAAATATTGACTTTATTTGCTTGAAAGTCTTGACATTTTCACTCAGTGTTATAGATTAAAACACTTGTCTTAGAGACTTGACTTTGTTCCAGATTTGCGAGATTTGATTCTATTTGTTCAAACATCTCACAACATCTGATTTTAATTACAGAGTTGAGCATCTTCCCATTTTATTTCCTCAGTCCAAAACCTACTAAGAACTAATGACAAGTCCATTGTAATTGAATTACTGGTTGGACATATGCATTCAAGTTAGTGAGCTTGAATTGCTAGCTGCACTTTGCTTCTCCTCTAGATTTGTAATAGGTTTTAATGTTTTCTTTTATATATTTTTACATTGTATTGGTAAATAAATAAAAAATAAAATAAAATAAATAAATAAATAATATATATATTATAGAATCAAATATTTTAGACTTTTGTTAATAACAACTTTAAAAAATCATGTGTGCTATTCTATTTTTAACTATATATACAACTTTAGAAAAATTGATCTTAACAATATGTTCTCTCCAAATGTCCAATAAGTTCATCATGGATAAAAAAAAATCTTAGAAAGTCTACTCCTAGTTCAATTACACTTGAAAAGTTGCAATGGCAATTAACATAACCAAGCATTCTCTACAGAGCCCCAGTGTAAGCAATTGTAATACTGAAGGAAGGCAGGCAGGGAAAATATATTCGGACACAGAAAAAACAAACTTTACTGCAATGAAATATGCACACTTTCATATTTGCAAATATTCTATTTATATTTAAAACAAAGCAAAATCTATTGCACACTTTCAGATTTGCAAATATTCTATTTATATTTAAAACAAAGCAAAATCTCTGTTACAACATGCTACATCACCACATATTAAATCTCTGTTTCATACAGAGGGCTCCAAACTCCAAAATTACTGCCATAACCCAAATCAAAAATAAAAAGATACATTTGCTCCTTCTAGAGTTCGAACTCTACAGCACATATGACTCTAGAGACTTCTGGTCAAAACTTTTTAGAAAAATGATTCATCCACCACATTAATTATAAGTATGGAAGTTGAGTTGATTAGGTTAATCACCACAATAAATGCGGTGTATTCTAAGAAATACAACACCTCTTTTAACATTATGAAATCTAGAAGGATCTAGTTTGGCATAAACTAGTAAATCGAGATGGAATCTTATTATTTGAAAACTTTGTTTTATAAATTTTAGTCTATTTAAAATTATTTATATAATTGAAATTAAAAGAAAAAATTAGATAAACTTTATTCATTTTTTTTTTCTAAAAATTTGAATTTATTATGTTTTTAAAATCTCTTAACTAAAAATTTGATTGCATATGTATTTATGCTCTCTCACCAAATTAGCAATAAGGTAATTGTTTCATTGAATTAAACATTTTTTGACCTCCATCAATTGTCCACAATTCAAAGCAAATAGCTCATCCATACAACTTTCTACAAATAAAACATGTGGCAATGTTAAAGACATTGCCACCACGTAGCTCTTGTTTATTGCTATTAAATTGTACAACAAATTAATATAAATCAAAATAACATTGTTTATTATTAATACTTTATAAATTCCTAAAAAATTAAAATTACAATTACTAATTATTTTACCTAACTTTAAATCGATATTCCTATAAATTTAAAAATCTTTTTTAATAAATATACTAAATATTACATAAATTTATTTTTATAAAAATCATGTTATTCAAAACTCCAAAAATTCAAAATTGAAAATTACTAATTATCTTACCCAATCTTAAATCTATATTCTACCTTAAATGGATATCCCTATAAATTTAATAATTTTTTTAATAAAAATACTAAATATTACATAAATGTATTTTTATAAAAATCATGTTATTCAAAGCTTCAAAAATTCAAATTTACAAATTACTAATTATCTTACCTCACCTTAAATATATATTCCTATTAATATAGAGTTTAATAAACTCTTTAATTAAAAATACTACTTTATGAAATATTACTTAAATCTATTTCTACAAAAATAGTGTTTTTCCAAGCTTTTTTTCGTTTGAGATTGAGTTAAAAAAACGTTAATAAAACAATATTAAAAGTAATATTTTTATTTTTTAAATGAATAATTTGTTTTCAAATTTAAAATTTCATTTGAATTAATGATTATTTTGTCTTAAACTCTAATATTATATTATTTTAGAAAAAATTATTTATAACATTTAAATAGCTGGCTTGTCTCCAAGGAAATCAGATCAACCTTAGTAATAATCATCAAAGGTCCCAAGGACCCAAGAAAAACATAACAATGAAAATTTTGGCCCTTAAAACCTAAAACAAGCCATTAAGGCAGACAAAAACTACACCATATATCATTCCTATTGAACAAAAAAAAAAAGACAAGAACACCATGTTGGTAGTAATCTTAGCCAGGGTATTGATGCGGTCAATCAACTCCTTCGTAACTGTGGCTATCAGATTCAAATTGGAGTTGATCTTCAAAATATGTCCCTTGTTCCACTCTTGGCTCTCCATTTACCCGAGTAGCTCAATTCCCCCCTTGACTATCCATCAACACCTTCCCTAAGAGAGTTTCCATGTGCCAGTACAGAAACACGCTCTTGGCATCCTTTTATCTCGCATTCGTGAGGAAACCCACATCTTGGACCCATGCTTCCATCTCCATCTGTGAATCCTCAGCTTCCAGTTGCCCCTGTTCCTACTTAACTCAGCAGAGATAGCACACAAGAAGACCTCCTTAGCCTCTACATTCTCTCATTGAATCCGAGGCATATGTGAACCTTGCCTCCTGTGCCCACTACCACTGGATTTCCTTGGTTGTGTCATGATACGAAGCTACCCCTGTTATAGGCCACAATAGTCCCAAACTAGCCACATGCGTGGTTGCACAATGGCCTGCTTCACTCCCTCGCAATGTAGAGTGCTCCCACAAGTGACATAATGGGTCAGAACCACGGTAGCTTGTGGTAAATACAAGTTCCCCAAACTGAACAACATCATTGCATAATGGAGGCAAGTAAGACCCTTCATTTACAGGAACCATCTTAGATCAACGTGGGTGAGCCATCAACTTAACATTCACCCCCATCCTCTCCATTGGAATAACAACAATGAAACAAGCCTTCAAACTCCCTTGCATCATGACTTCATGAATCACCCTTACCTCACACTCTGTTTGCCACCCATGTCTCTCGTAGGAAAGCCAACCAAACAATAACCCTTTGGGTCGCCTCATAAGGAGGATAACAAATCACCTTGATCATGTAGTTGGCCACTTGTCCCTACGCCCTTCTAGGCATCGTTTCCTCATGGAAGGAAATGAAGCTAGTGATCACATCACAATTAAACACCTTAGATTTAGAAAAACAATTACTTTTATAGACTCTCCCCCCACTACCCTACAACGGAGCAATGTAAGGAACAACCAAAACGCCCCCCGTTGCCGAAATCCGACAGATCAAGAATTGTCCAAATCGCAATTTCCGTTGCTCAAATCGTGATTTTGACGATTTGGGTAGTTTTAAAATCACACATTTAGTTTAAGACCACTCATTCGTGATTGCTGAAATTGCAGCATTGCCTAAATTGCAATTTTCAGACCAGATATAGACCAGAATTAGTTAAAAAAGCTATTGGAAAAACGAGGCGTTCTAATTTGTTTTTATCCTACGGGCCCTACTACACCTGGATCTTTGTCTAGGAGCCATGTTGCCAAAGAACCAGATGAACCGTGGCTCGGCAAAGGCAATCTTACTAACGTTTTCGAGAAGAAAACATGCAAACCAAAGCCTCCTCGATTCTAAAACCCAACAATATTTATAACTGCCATTCAACATTTCTCTACTAGTCCACTCAAGAAGCCATATAGGCTGAAATTGAGGTCGCATGCCGTCCAAATCTCTTCATAACAATCACGGTTGACGATGGCTCTGTCATTCCTTCATCCTTGCAAGTGTGCACACAGATCTTCCCATGAATGGCGTACCTGCTAGGCTTTAATTTTCAAAGAGTCGCCATGGTTGAAAGAGCTTGAGCTTAATTTTCAAGGAGTCGCCATGGTTGAAAGAGCTTGAGCTCGCATGTGCAGGATAATTCCATTGTCCGACGTGTATTGAAACCATGCCCAAATCCGTTGCAGGTTTAACAAACTGCTATCAATGCCTGCCATAATAACTCGAGCCCCAACTGAAACCAATACACCTGGAGCCTCTCCGCAGCCACCTGTCTTGCTGGCAAGAGTCATGCGAGGTTGGGGACTGGGGAGGGTGTGCTCCAGGTTGTCACCACCTGCAAAAATAATTTAAATTTTATATTACACATTAATATCAAATTAAATATTATTATTTTTATATGAAATTTAAATATAGATTTCATTAATATAACTACATAGTAGAGAGCCAAGGACGTACAGTTTGATTGTCAAATTTGAGTATGATAATTACTCGTTGCATTAATCAAGAGATATCAAATTTCTTGAGTTTAAATTTAAAAAAAGAAATACACCTCAAGTCAAATTTGAGTATGATAATTACTCGTTGCATTAATCAAGAAATATCAAATTTCTTGAGTTTAAATTAAAAAAAAGAAATACACCTCAAGAAATTAGATCCCTCAGATTTAAGATGGATCTATGCTGGTTTATAACATATTTTATGATTTTGTAAAATTGTTATATATATATATAATATATATTTCATTTCATTTTTATATATTTAAAGAATGGTCAAGTTGTTATTATGTCAATGTTTGTATTTTTTTTTTTTTTAATTTTAGATGGAAAATAGACCTATTAAGTGGTTGGTCTCCCAAAAAGTTTGGTGAGGTTCGAGGTCAAAACTTTAGTGGATTTAACAATAAAGAAACATTTATGAATTCAACTAATTTTTCGAATATTAAATAAATATATGTTTACATTATTTTTTCCAATTTTTTATATAAACAAATAATGTTTTGTAAAAGATATGTTAAAAAATAAAAATTGTAAAATTTTAATTAAATAATCATTTTATTTAAAAATAAATAAATGTATTAAAAATTAATAAATATTTATATATAAAGTGTATTTTAAATAGTTAATTGGGTTTAGTTTAGGTGGTTGAAATGAATGATTATTTTTTGTAAGTGTAAGAAATATCTTAATACTGTATTTTTTTTTCAGAGTAAATCTTAATATTATACTTAGTAACATGCATAGTGAACTGGACATGCTGATATTTTAAATGAGCATATTGTTGTATTAACCTTGAACATGAAGAATTTGATTTACCATGAGTACCATAAACTATATTTTTATATAAAAACTTAATATAAAAATTAATTAATATCAATAATAATAAATAAACTTTTACAAGTGGATTGGATGATTGGATTGCCTATTAAATGGTGTGTAAATAGATTCGTGGATACACGACTCCTTCTCCTCAACATCATCAATGACAGAGCCTAAGATAAGAGTATCCACGAGGACTCTATTAATTTACCTTGTCAATTGAAGACGGTTCTAAAGTTTCCTCACTATTTTAGTGCGACTTCTTGTGGGGAGATTGGAAAACCAGTATCAAAGGAGGAAGTATTAGAGGTACTAAAAGGTTTTGCTAAGGACAAGAGTCCTGGACCGGACTAGTGGACGGTCGAGTTTTACCTTCATTAAGAGTATCCACGAGGACTCTATTAATTTACCTTGTCAATTGAAGACGGTTCTAAAGTTTCCCCGCTATTTTAGCACGACTTGTTGTGGGGAGATTGGAAAACTAGTATCGAAGGAGGAAGTATTAGAGGTACTGAAAGGTTTTGCTAAGGACAAGAGTTATGGACCGGACGGGTGGACGGTCTAGTTTTACCTTCATTTTTTTATCTGGTTGGAGATGATTTGACTGCGGCCATCGATGAAACCCGGTCCAAAGAATGGGTCCCCTCATACTTAAACTCTACTTACATTACCTTAATCCCTAAGAAGGATTGTCCGGTGGACTTCAATGATTTCCGACCGATTTCGTTGTGTAACTTGTTGTACAAGATTATAGCAAAAGTCATAGCTAAGCGACTGAAGCCTCACTTGGGTAAGTTTATATCTGATGAACAATTCGGTTTTTTACTTGGCAAATAGATCCTGGATGCGGTGGGGGTAGCGCGGGAGGGTCTACGTTCCATTAAGCAGAATAAACTTGAAGCCCTTATCTTTAAAATGGACTTGGTAAAGGCTTACAACAGGGTTGATTGGAATTACCTGAGGTTTATTCTTATTCAAATTGGGCTCACGACATAAATTGGGCTTGTATCACATCGGTCAGATATGTTGTTCTCATTAATGGATCTCCTTCCTCTAAGTTTTCAGGCAGTAGGGGGATCCGACATGGGTGCCCTCTATCACCTTATCTGTTTATTTTAGCTATTGAGGGTTTCAATCTATTGATTAAAGATTCTAAAGAGTAGGATCAGATAAAAGGTGTAAAGGTTGTCAATGCAAGTTTCATCACCCATTCATTGTTTGTGGATGACGTGCTATTATTTGGGGAAGCTTCATTGAGGGAATGGCTCTATTATAATGAGTTAATATCCTATTTATGTCTGGCTTCTGGGATGGAGGTAAGTATGACAAAGTCTGTCGTCATTCATCATTGTTAAGACTCTGATCTCTTTTCTAATTTGAGATAGATATTACCCTATCGGATGATTGGTATAAATGAAGGTTTCTGGTATTTGGGTTTCTTTCTGAAACCTAATGGCTACATTAAAGAAGACTGGAGATGGATCATCTTAAAGGTACAAAAGCGAATAAACACCTGGTCTTATCATTGGATTTCGTTGGGGGTTCGCCTCACTTTGGTAACATATGTGCTCCAAGGCATACCGATCTTCTGGTTCTCCATGTTCAGTATTGCAGAAGGGGTAATCTATGAGTTAAGGAAACTTTTTTTCGTTTCCTTTGGACTGGAAAAGTTGGAGTATCTTAGTTATCTTAATTAACTAAGATACAAGTATCTTTAAAGATTATTTATTATTATTATTATTATTATTATTATTTTATTATGGAAATGGTTTATATTTATTTATTTTTTCTTTAAAGGATAAATACAAAAAAAAAAAAAAAAATTATTAAGGAACTTGAGTACTAGTTGGGGGATGGATTGAAATAAAGTAGAGTACTTTATGATAATTTAACTTGTAATTTGTGAGATTATATTCTAGGTAGTAAATAATAAGAGATCCTTCCAATCATCCAATCATCCTCGTTGTCTAAGTTTTTCTTTTGAAAGGTGTGCCATATGGATCCATTTACCTTTGTTTAACTCTAGTTTAAACTTTGGCTATGAGTTATCCAGACAACTTTTTAGGTGATGATTTAGCAAATATAATGTGTGTATGAAACGATTATTGGCTCAAATAATGGCAACGTTTTAAAAGACTTGCTGGTACTCTACTAAAGCATGGAGTGGTGATTGAACTCCATAGCTCTCTATTGTTTTTCGATGCTTTTGTATAGTATCACTGCAACTCGGTCTTCTTCCGTACTATCTCCGTTGAGACTCAACAAGTTATGGGGAATGCTTAGCGATGGGTTAAGCAGGAACATGGGAATTTGGAAGTTGAGGATTCGTAGATGGATATGGAAGCATGGGTTCAAGATGTGAGTTCCTCGTGAATGCGGTATACAAAGCATGTGATTGTAAATTATGGTACTCTACTGGTAATATAGTTTAGATTTGTTTTTATCATTATTTTATTTAATTTTATAGGAACTAATTTGTATCCCACAAATTGTAATAATGATTGTAGATTGTAATTATAGTTGTAAAATAATTTTAATGGTTGGTTGACGAATTAAATATTTCATAGTTGACCACTCCATAATAATTAATTGATAAGATGATTAAAATGATTGTAATTTTTTTTTAATTTTGTAATTTTTCAATCTTGTAAATAATGTAATAATTAGTAAATTAAGTTGTGAAATTGTATTAATTATTGTAAATTTTAATTATACTCGAGATGGTAACTTTCAATTACAATTGTGATTATGCACAATTTGCAATTATTATTATAGTAAATATAAATGACTTCAACATAAATACATAAACAAATAAATAAAATTGCATCACACACATGAATCATACTCATTGACATAAACAATATACATGATCATACACATGAAGATAAGCATCATAAAATAAATATTTGACATCCCATTGAGTTCATAAAAAAAGTATATACATATATAACAATAAAAAATAATATTACTATGTGATCATCGTATCAATGACCACCGCCACCATCACATAACATCATGTAACGTACCATCATCGTCATCATAACATCATCTAATATAACCATCACACAAGTATGGCAAACATCATCTAACGTCATACACATCTGTCATCACATATCAAACACAAGTACCATCCACACACCATCTCACAAACACATAAAAAAATAGATAACATAATCTATCATACATATCAAACATCACCTAACATACACATGTAAACAATCATATCTACCATCATCTAACATATTATACATTTAATAGATTTAAACATCATCTAAAACATAGATATAGTAATAACATTTGACAAAAGCACACAATTATATGCATTATCTAACATAACCATCATGCACAAATCTAACTAACACCATCTAACATAAACATCTATTAAGCACACCTAGCCAACATATCTAACTTGACCTAACATACACATCACCATCAACATATATAAATAAACATCAACATGCATGAAAAATGTAGTGTGTGTGTGTGTGTGTGAACAATAATATCAAATGTCTCGTGATACATGCAAAATATACCTATCCAATCCAATAACTGCTATAAGATATCTCCTCCACCAACAGAGGCATCAATACCTCTATCAAGAGAAAAAGTAAACATGAGAGCATCATAAATATCTCCATCATGACGAATCCCACCCGCTGCAACCATCCTATCTACAACTGAGGTGCATGGAGTAGAAGATGGTGGAGAGGTTGGTAAGACGAGTGGATGGATCAGAGATGGTGGTGGGTCGACTGGGTGTGGAGGAGTAAATAATGGTCGATCATGATCATGGTGAGGAGAAGGAGGAGGATGAGGAGCATTAGATGGTGATGCTCCCACGTCATGGTGAAGAGGAGGAGGTGAGCATGAGATAATGACATGCCTGCATCATGGTGAGGTGGAGGTGGTGGAGCATGCGATGAATACACTTCTGCGTCATTGAAACAAAAAGGAGGAGGGGGTGGGCAAGCACGAGTATTAACATCAAATTCAATTTTTTTCTCAAAATAAATACATTTGATAAGAAGTGCACTTTCATAATAGTAACACCCTGCACTAGGTGTTCTTCAGACCACAAAGGACCACTAACGGTGTGCAAATATACGCAAGCATATCACCAAACATAATATTATTTTTACACATTATCGCTTCTCCAGTGCTTCAAAATCCAGTCAGTGCAACATCTATGGTGCACTGGCATCGACTAGAAGCACCGTCAAATATGTTACTCTTATTGTTAATTAAAACTGGGGAGTCTGGTACACCAAATACACATTAGCGCCTCGACGCACCAGTGATTTTTTGTTTTGTTTTGGCGGTGCATTCGTTATAGGTCAGAGCATCGAGAATACAGTGCATTGTACTATACTGAACACACCATGAAACGATCCTTATTTTTTTAAATAATTTTTTTCGATTTTATGGTGCACTAACAAAACATAGATGCAATGTGACAATGGTGCTCTTGTCACACATCAACGCACCGATATGATAGTGTGGAACGTTTACCTTAGTGTACCTTAGTGGGTTTGGTATTTTTATTATGTATTTATGGTGCGCTTAGGACATGTCCGCGCACCGGTGTAAGGTGAGGTGAGTTTTTTAACGCGCATCAATTTAGGCATGTCAGCACATCGACGTGCAATACGGTTTATTTGATGTGTGCACCGGTTGACATTTAATATTTTTTAAATAGGGTTTTTTTTGCACTACAAAAATAATAGTGCACAGTCATAGCAGGGCGTTTTTTTCGGCACCATAATATAGTAAAAGGTTTTTCAATTAACATGGTCGATGCGCTTAGGCATGTCAGCGCACCGAGTTGCGGTGTGGTTTATTTGATATGCGTAATGGTTTACATTTAATTTTTTTTAATTAAGGTAATTGGTTTGCTACTAAAATAATAGCGCAACGTCATAATGGGGCATTGTTTCCATTTGGCTCACACCTCTAACGGTGCACACTGTAAAATTTACATTGTGCACCGTAACGCAATGCAAGACGAACGACTCGAACTTATTGCGCAAAATGTCTTATTATTTTTTAAATGATGGCAATTTAAGGGTGAATTTTAAAAATTAATTTGCTAAAATCTTTAGTTGTGAGGTAATAATAATTTCACCTAGACTCTTACTTGTTGGGGAGGCATCGTGGCAATGTATGGAAAATTTGAAAATTCTCCCTCCATTTGGCAAAATTCAAAATGTAGCTAGTAGCCAATGGGAACGAGCAACATGTCCACGTGCAACACAGATATCAAGGCATCTAAGGGGGTGATGTACGACATCGTTGTTGTAGGGCTCAAAAGCACTGTAGAATGTAAAAATGATTTTTATCGTGCGGTAAATTTTTTTATAAAGTCCTATTGCAGTGCGCCTGAAATGTGGATGCATTGGTGTTGTTTATAGTATCAACTGCACCGGGAAGATAATTCTAAAATAAAATATAATTGATGTTTTTTTATTTTTTTTATTTTTTTTTATTTTTTTCATTAACACAATGCGTATGTTTTAATCACGCACCGGTGTGGTGCATACTTTAAAACACGCCGCTATTAAAAATTCGGAATTAAAAATTTTAACGCTAACATGGTGCACCTATTTCACATACGCCTCGGTGCGATATAGATTATTTAACGCATCATTTGCGAAAATATAGTTTTTTTCCACTTGGATTTTTTCCGTGCGCCCTATTATTTGAAGCACCAAATTGATTTATAATAGAAACCGCACTGTAAATATAATTTTAAAATAAAATATAAAAGCTTGTGTTTTTTATTTTCAATTTTTTTTATAATACACCAGGGCACTCCATACTGTTAAATGCACCCCAGTAGAAATGTAAATAAAAAAAATTTACACACCGGTGCTCATATAAAATATGCATTGGTGCTCTTTTGTTGTATACGCACTGATGCGGTCTAGATTATTTAACGCACCGGTTGCAAAAATTTAGTTTTTTTTTGCACTTGATGGTTTTCCTGGTCGCGGTGCAACATAATTTGTGGCCATCCTGGTGCGTGTTGGTCATAAACGCACAAGGGAATTTGTACTAATAAAACACACCGAACAAAAACTTCTGCTAAAACCTTCAATCGCGCACCTCCACTAGTGACCTTCGCTATAAATGGATATTTGGGCTCTTTTGAGAGGAGAATCCACTATAACCTTCGCTAAAGGTCCTTTTCCTTGTAGTGACAGTATAATTTTTCTATATAGGTGTTGAATCAATTCACAACATATTTCAATGTATTTTCCAATAGATATTACGGGTTGTTTTAGGTAGAATCAAGAGCATATATTACATGCGTTAGTTAGAGTCTTGAAGATTCTTGGGAAGAGTACTCTAATGAATTCCTTAGAAATGACCAACATAGTGTACATATGTTGATTCTTATTTCCAAATAAAGGAGGTAAAGGGGTTAATGAAAAATGTTATAAGCATGTGTTGGAAGCATCTACTAGGAGTTCCTGCAATTGAGGACAAGTTAACATTTCTAGGTGTTAATTACAACAAAAATTAGTGTTATCGTTGTGGTTGAAATCAACATGTCGACTACGTGTTCTTTTCAATTTTCAAAACAAGCAATGGAGCACACATTTCACTTACTATTTCAAAGATTGCTTTTGTAGATATTGTTATTAGGAATAAGTGGTCTAGATCTTGTGTTTTGTGTGAGTTTCATCTCTACATATGTGATCAATGGGGAGCGCACATGGCTAACCTATCTTGAGACCTATTTGGGAGTTGTTTTAACAATAGAGATGGTGCCCCTTATACGACTATCTTTAGACTTGACATGGTAGCATAGAGGATGCATGCTTGGAAGCTAAATTTGGTCATGTTTCATGATGTAAGAGGAATGTTTTTGGGTTAATTTGAAGTATTACTAATAGCAAAGTAATGCACTCATAGAAAGGATGAGTGAACTTGATTTAAAGGGGCGATAAACCAACAATAGATGTAATGTTAGCATGATGTATTCTCAACCTTTTTCATATTTAATTTGATAAATATGAACTATAGATGTTGGCATTATCTTGTGATTTCTTGCTATAATATCTTAGGACTAAAGATGCACTTGATTGGGATGCTTCATCTTCATTGTTTTGGAAATGTATCTTGTGTTGTCGAAGTATAATTTACTTCCTATGGTAGATTTCCACATCCATCGAATAAATTATGTAGCTTATTTTTAGTGTAAAGAATGAGATTAATGGGACATATTTTGGGTAAGACTAGGTTTGTTCAAGCATCAAAAAAATTTCCCTTCAATTGATGATTATTGGGTTGTAAGTCACTAGTGGAAACTCTCTTCAACCCTAGGTGATGAAAACTGTAAGAACAATAACACTTCTTTACCTAGGCATGCTTGAGTTAAGTGCCTAAAACCTAGGGAGAACACAACAACATGAATATTAACACCTAGATGGGTGAGATGTTTGGTTGACTATTCAAATAAACATGTGCCTAAATTCATGCCAAGAAGAAGTGCACCTTGTGGAGGAATTTTCCATGTTATTTTTAGTGATGTCTTGGTGAGTAGGCAATTAATAATGGAAGAGAGAATTGTTGTCTTAGACACATCACATATGATACCCTAAAACACATTCCAAGTCTCTTCTTGGAAGAAGCATCCATCACCTATAGGGGTTTATTGTAGGTTGTTGTGGCATATTAAAGAAGCACACATATCAAGAAATAAGAGCATGTAGTGCACCTCCCGAGGCCCAACTAAATCTAATTGCGCATATTTAATAATTACAAATCAGATCTGAAATCGAATTTGACAAAAAAATATTTTTATTTCCTTTTAAATATATAACAAATAAAATCTATAATACCAACTTTCATCATTTAAAATTCATCCAATTCTATTCTAAGGAACAATAATAACAATAACAAATATTTCAAAATACCTGTAAAATCCTACAGTTGCCGAAGGTTGAAGTAGATGTTGAAATTTGTAGTAATTACCAAAGCCTTAACCGCAAACTCCTTGTTCGATTTCCAACCATATTTGATCCACTGGTTTCCTCTTTACCATACCCTAGGGTAGTCTTCTTCCCCTGGGTCCCCCGAGCTACGACGGGGCTGACAATACTTTGCTTGCCAATGAACTATGATACCAGACTCTCTACTAAGGAGGATCCCAACCCCACTTATATTATAGTGAACCACTACCACACCATCCAACAATCACCTAGACATGAGTCATAGCCCAAGCTACATCCAAAATTCTTTTTGCCAAGAAGAGATATCTCAAGGTCCTTCCTCCCTTCTTTTATAGCAACCAACCTACTTTATTTTCTTGCTACTTTTTATTTTATTTTATTATTATTTATAATGTTTATCTTATTATTATTATTATTATTATTTATAATGTTTATCTTATTATTATTATTATTATTTATAATGTTTATATTATTATTATTATTATTATTTCTAATGTGTACCTTGCTTTATTGTTATTATTATTATTGTTATGACTATTTCTAATGTTTATCTTGTTTTTTTATTATTATTATTATTTCTAATGTTTATCTTGTTTTTATTATTATTATTATTTCTAATGTTTATCTTGTTTTTATTATTATTATCATTATTATTTTGTTTCTAATGTTTATCATGTTTTTTTTTTCCTCGGAAAAAATCGTAATTTTATTTCAAGTAGATGAACAAAATTACATTCTGCACATGTAGTAGAAACACTTAGATCCCTACATTGTCACATCTTAACAGTCCCATATTATCATCTTGTCTATTGCCCATACATTCAGCAAAAAAAATTGTTGTCCATACAACCCACATATATCCTATTACATAATATCAGTAAAAACCATCATTGATCATCAAAAACTGAGCTGTAGCTCAGTGCTGTGCCTCAATATCATCATAAAAAGGTCTATGATAATAGCTGAATGTGCCCCCCGGAGAATGAATAGTAATCCTCCATGTTCCAAGTACTAATTCCTGCTGCGTTGCTTCCTTGGAGAGTTTATCGGCCAACCCATTCCTCTCCCTGTAGATATGTGTAAAAGTAATGTGGTTGAAAGACAGCTTTAACCGGATCACCTCCTCCAAAATAGGTAATAGTACCATCACATGACATTGAGTGATCTCCTTTGCCCAGTTGATAACAATCATGGAGTCGCCGAAAATCTGAAGCGATAGGCATCCTTGTTCAAGTGCGAATAACATCAGCAGTTTCAGAGCCATGAGTTTAGCAAAGTTATTTGTTCCTCTCCCCAAGCCAGCCACGAGATGGAAGAAATGGGACTCAGATTTGTAAAGGGCCCCCCCCCTCCACACACCGCATGATGGTTTGATGAGGCGCCATCGAAGAATGCCCACGGCATGGAATGGTCAATCTGTTCTACCCTCACAGATCGTGTTCGGCTCACATGGACAGGAGCCTCGAATTGATGTAATACCGCCACAGCTTGAGCCACTAGAGACTCCAACGGAACCCTGCAATCATGGAAAATCAACCTGTTGCGTGTAATCCAAATGCCCCATGCGAATATACACGGGAAGGTCTGAATGGGATTGGTTTTATGAAAAGACCACCACTCATGGAAAGCTTCCAGAATGCCCTCGCCCCTCCACGGCACCTGCAGATCCAAATATCTGCTGGTAGCATGCCAAACAGCCTGTGAAAAATGACAGTGAATGAAAATATGAGCAATGGTCTCTTCCGCATCCCGGCAAAGTGGACATATCCCCGGCCCCTCGAGGAAACGTTTTTGCAGGATGTCCCAGGTAGGAGCCTTATTTTCCAGTAGAGCCCAGAAGAGTAATTTTTCTTTACCCGGACATCGTAACTTCCACAGAATATTCCACCACCACACCAATTCCCTGTTATGAACTTCCACATTCAGCTGGATATATCCATTTTTAGGTGAGTAGATTCCCGAATCCCGAGGGATGATGATCCCAGATAAGTTCATCAACCCTATTGGTCAGGCGAATATTAGTATGTCTTAAGATCAGTATATAATCCTCCCAGTCCCCCTGCAGTTCTACAGAGATCTCAAGTCGCCGTGCAGAGATCCACCCCTGTTGCCATAGGGTAGATGCTCCCGGATCCTCTATATCCGCCAGAAAATGACATCCTCTAGCAGCCAAAATAGTCCTCAATTCCACAGAAAGGACATGACCTCCCCTGCAGCCAACCCAAGGGTCCAGCCCGATACGAAGGAGACGCCCATTGCCGATCCTCCACACTAATCCAGAACCGACCAAAGAGAAATGCTGCACCACCGCTTTCCAGACCACAGAGCAATTTGCCCTCGACTTATTGCCCATCCGGATCCATTCGAGAAGAGTAAGAGGGGCAATATATTTATGATAAACCACTCTAGTCCAAAGACTCTGTGTATGTATCAGACGCCACGACACCTTGGCCCCCAAGGCTTTTGCAAACAGAAAAATATTCTTTAACCCCCAGCCTCCCAATGCTTTTGGGACAACAATTTTATCCCATCTGACCCACACCAAAGCTTGATGCTCACTCGAACCCTTCCAAAGAAAGGCAAAACACAATCTCCGGATCTGCTCCAGAACGCCAATGGGAATCCAAGCAAGAGACATCCAATACACCGGAATTGCTTCCAAGACTGATTTAATCAGGACCAGCCTCCCATCCCTAGAGAGCCATTTATGGCTCCATCCATTAAGGCGCTGTTCTAATTTTCCTATTAGCCAGTTCCAATCAGCCTTCAGATAAGCATTCGGTTTCAGTTGAAAGCCAAGGTACTTTAATCCATTGTCAATATCCAAAATCCTGTAGGGTAGTTTGTTAACCATTCTATGAATTTCCTGCTCGGTTAAATTCAAACAAGTGATAGTAGATTTGTCAATATTCACTAACATACCCGCTGCAACTTGCACTAATTGGAGGCCTTCAACCACCTTGTCAATATCCTGTCGCGTGCCATCACAGAATATCAGAATGTCATCAACAAAAAGCAGATGTGTAATAAACAATACCTTGGAAATGGATATGCCACGAAAGGAACCATCAGCTTTTGCATTCAGAATAAAACGGTTGAGTCCTTCAGCAACAAGAAGAAACAGCAGCGGAGAGAGGGGACATCCCTATCGTAGCCCCCTTCCTGCCTGGAAGAATGGGCTAGCAGAACCATTGATTAGTACAGCAAAGCTCACCATTGTGAGGCAGGCCATAATCCATCTAATAAATTCGTAGCAGAACCCCAGATGAGTTAAAAGCATCCGGATATATAGCCAACTAACCCTATCAAATGCTTTTGATAGATCAATCTTAATCACATCCCCCTTCTGCTTCCGCACTTTCAGAGTGTGTAATCCTTCCTGTGCAACCCCAATGGCCTCATGAATTTGGCGGCCTTCCAAGAAGCCAAATTGCTCACAAGAAATATGCTTGGACAAAATAATCTTGAGTCTCCTAGCCATAACCTTAGAGATGATCTTATAGATACAATTGCAGAGGGAAATAGGTCTGAATTCATCAAAGCTGACAGGCTTGTCCTTCTTCGGTATAAGAGCTAAAAAGGTGGAGTTGAAGGGGCCATGTACAAACCCAGCCTTTCGCGATTCTTCCACCACATTCAAAATTTCCTCCCCGAAGAAGTCATAGAATCCTAAGAAGAATTCTATAGGCCAGCCATCTGGCCCCGGGCTTTTATCTTTTTGAAAGGATTGTATTACCAGCAAGAGCTCCATCGACGTCACCTCCTCCATCAGCATTCTATTATCATCCTCCCCCACAAAACGTGGAAAAAGCTGAGTCACCCGAATGACCTCAGCAATGGAGACACCAGGTTGTGCAGTGAATAAATCGCCAAAATGTCGAACCCCCATCTCCGCTAATCCATCAAAGCTGGAAACCTGTTCCCCTGCTTCTGAAGATAGTTCCCAAATAGAGTTAGTGAATTTTCTCCCCTTATCATACGCTTGAAAAAATTTTGTATTCTCATCACCGCACTGAAGCCAAATCGCCCTACTTTTCATTCGCCACACCTCTTCTCGCTCACACAGTATCACATTCCTGCGTCTCTCCCACTCCAACAGCTCACCTTTCTGCTGTTCATCCAAAAATCCCATACCCAGACTAATTAGAATCCTATCGATGTTCAGCTTAGCATCCCGCAAAGTCTGATCATCAATCACCCTTTTGTCATGAGCCCAGGAGATAGTTGCCTCTTTTATTCGCTTAAGATTGTGATGAAAGTGTGCACCCACATGCATCTGAGAATCATTTGGATGATGAACCCATTGTTCCTAAATCAGCTTAATAAAAGCCTCCTCCTTCATCCATCTAGGATTGAATTTGAAAGGGCTTGGAGGTTTTTTCCTATTATCTCTTAACTCCAGGAAGATGGGACAATGGTCAGATATCCCTCCTGACCCTACCCACTGTCTGACAACATCTACTCCCAGTGCCAATACTTCGGCCACCAGAAACCTATCCAGTCATTTTGCCACCCTATGTTCCCCAGCTCTCTTATTCCTCCAAGTTGGAGTTAACTTGGATGGTAAAATGTCCAGAAGATCCTTCCTGACAAAGGCTTGAATGAAATGATTTGCTAATGAGTCCGGAGCAGCCCGAGGCCCCCAAACTTCAGAAGCCCCCAGAGATAGATTGAAATCCCCACCCATAATCACATCCCTGCCATCAAAAAGATCCATACATAACAAGGAGTCCCAGTAGCCCACCCTATTTAAATAGGGCCCATATATATTCAGAACCGTGATCATCCGACCAATCTCAGCATCCCAAACTTCCAAACCGATACCAGAGGAGATTCCCCAAGAACAATCACAACGACAGCTCTTAACCTTCCACCCCGAGGCCAACCCTCCAGAACGCCCACGAGCATCCACTCCAACAAATTTCCAACCAGGAAGCAAAGATTCTAAAGCTCGTACAACCTCCTCACTGCCACCCAAAGTTTCTTGCAACAATAATACATCCGGCTGATTTATGTCAACCAACCTCCTAAGTGACGATTTTTTTAAGGAACTCGCCAACCCACGACAGTTGAAGGACATAAGTTTCATAAAAAGTCCCCATCCTGGGCTTTCACTGCTCTAAGTGCCCACTCTATAGAAGATTGTGTACCCATCACTAAATCCACTTTAGCTTGATCTTGAGCTTTAGACAAAAGGGATTTGCGGCCCCGTCCTTTCCCCCCAACACTATAGGCCAATTCAGGAAGTCCCTTGCCCCCCGTTCCATCAGCAGGTATCTCCCGACTACGAAGAGCGTATCGGATACATCTACCCTCAGAGCTGATAGAGTGATTGGTGGAGGCAATTGACGGCGTGACAATACTATCCACATCAGACCGCAAACAAGGAGCATCCGGGCGAGGAGGAGACCCAAGACTGCCCCCCCCCATTACAATAGAGTCATCAAAAAGGGAAGCAGCAGGAGAAAGGGAAAGAGATATACCCAAGGAGTTTGCAGATGTACCCCGACGATTGGGCAGCTCCTGGAGTAATGTGGTGGTGGCCCGAGTAGTAGAAATCACAGAACACATAGAATCCCCCTCAGCTACAAGAGGTGCACTTCCATTAATCTCCTGTTCATTGTTCACCAACGGTGTCAATGTTTCCTCGGATCCAATCCGCCCACAAAAATCTGATGGTACCACCGAATCGAAAATCACCCCCCCGTCTAAAACAGGCCTACTCCCATCAGCCACCACCGCCTGAGAGTTTACCATCGACACTGAATCTGCGACTACTTCAGCTGTTTCATCATTCAGAGGCTTACAAGTCCGAAACGATAATGGGCAACAAGCTACCAGATGTCCAAGAGCGTGGCAGCGATGACACCTAAATGGCACACCCACATAATCCAGTTTTTGCACAAATTCCCCATCCTTGTAATGAACTTTTATCTCAGCAGAAAGTCCCATCCGCAGATCGATATTAACCAAGATCTTAGCTACCGTATAGATGCCAGTCTTCATATAGGAGGAATCTGAACATACATAATCACCGAGAAAATTTCCAATCTCAGCAAACCGAGTTTCATTCCACATATGCATGGGAAGCCCAGGAAGCTTCACCCACAGCGGTTCTTTAGCAATTTTCTCTGATTTTGAGTCGAAGAAAGGGGACCAACTTTTCAGAACAAGAGGGAATCCTAGAATCGACCATTGTCTTCGTAAAACAGCATTGACCTCCCCACTGTTCATAAAGATGAATGAAAACCATCCTTTCGTCAATACACGAACCTCAGGGGCTGATGACACCAAGTGCGTCCACTGCTCAGCCGCCCAACGCCGAAGAAAACCACGACCAAATCTTCTTCCCCTAACATGACCAACCACAGCAGTGTGAGAGAAGTCCTCCGCCTCTTCCAACGTTACATCCACCCCCAGTACCAACAAGTCCTGTCTCTGTCTTTCTTTGACCCTCTTAACAGTGTTTTTGAGTGAGTCATCCTTAGCAGTGTTCCCTGATCTAAGCTGGGAATTGTTAACATGCAAATAAACTCCTCCCCCCGGGGCAGCCATCAGTACTCCACATGACGCCAAGAAACAATCCCAGAATCAGCTGAACAAGACTAAATCACCATAATCCAGATGCCCGCAATCTTTGTGCAGAATCCCAAATTCCCAGACCAACGTTGCATGCATCCAAGAAAATCATCCACAGTTCCCAATCCTAAAAATGCTCATCGGTAATCACTCAGAACATCAGCAGCAGAGATCATCATTTCCCCTGTAATTATGCTCACGACCTTCCATCAATTCAGTCTTGATGTTCCAAGACGGGTTGTGGAATCTTGAATCCAATTACCAGCCAGCATGAGTCTCCTCCATCCTTCTGCTCAAATCCACCATGTATCCGCTCTGCAATCACAAATCCATAATATAACAAACAGCATCAATCTATGACTATCTCGCACGCCACCGGCCAATTCCAGAATCAAAATTACAAGCTGAGTAGGGTGAAAAGATTGTAGATGACAGATCTGCGGGATGTAGTAGCTTGCTCATCGGCAAATCAATCTCGTGCCATAATCAAATGTCAAGGGTGCTCCGCTCAGTATCAATAGTGCTCAGCTCTGATGCGCCCAGCTAAGTAGTTTCTCCTCATCTTCACCAGAAGTCCGCACTTGAATCGCAGATCTTGATACAACGTACTTCAACCTGCGATGAATCATGCTCCTCTCTGTATCTTGCCCTTCCCACAGCAGATGCAATCCTATTATCGAATCCTATGCCCTTCAATGGATGCTCCGACGCACCTAAACCTCCAAGACCGCCAATCAAGAACCAGGAGTTCTGTGCCAGAGGGTATCACCTCTCCAATTCCATAAACCTGCACTTAACCCCTCATGACCTTGCTCGGATCTGTATCAGTTCTTGGAGCGAAAAATCAACACTTCTCCTCGTACTTACTTTTGACATCACTAATGTTTATCTTGTTATTATTGTTGTTGTTGTTGTTGTTGTTAATTTGTTATTATTACTTGCTTGATTAATTCATTTTTAGTTTATACTTTATTAATTCTTGTTTCTCTTGACCAATGATTATTAGTTAATTAACCATCGCATTTATGTCACGACCAAGTTTATCAAGGCGCCATGCTTCCCGCATTCCCTTCAGATATTCCCTCATGTGGGGATATGGTACGACGACTGAGACGTTGCTAACTCAACCCGCCTACCCTATTGAGGGACTAGTGGTTCCTGGGGAATAAGGTCGAGGCCTTATTGTGCGTCCCCCCCAACAATATACCTCTTGAGTGACCGTACTACGTCTGACCCTCACAAAAACATGCATTTGATGAGTCGGAACTGTTATAACAAAATTTGGTACTTCTTCGTCTGTGACGACACTTGCATGGTTTTCTCTCATAAAAACACTTCATGAGGCTATTGTGGGTCACACAAAAGGACATTGTGGATGGAATATCCATATTTGGGACCTCAATTAGGTGGTCTTAACTTATTCATGGTCCATTCAATAGTTTGGGAGCTCATGACAACATTTGGAGACCAAAATCCCTCCTAAAAACCTTAGAAATGACAGTTTTGACTAATTTTTTACCCCATGTGCAGGTTGCACATGGATGACCTGCGTTTGGAGAACACCTTGATCTATATTTCTCCAGTGTGTGCCTCAATAAAAGTCAAAAAAATATATATAATTCCGAAAATGGGTGTTTTGGGCGGTTTTGGACCCTCCTCTTCCGGTCTTAACTACTCCTTCCTCGACCAAAAATTTCTCCTTTCAATATAAAAGAGAGGGAGAGGGGCCATGAATGGGAATCTTAGCCCATGTACTGTTATGCTGGAGAAATTTTTACTCCCATCCCCATCACTTGTGCCCTAGCTGTTCATAAACCCTTGTACATTTGATCAGAGGTTGGGATCCTTGGAGGAGAGAAGCATGAGACCTTGGATCTTGGTTTCATGAAGTACCTTGATTAAAGGGAGGTAACATTATGTACTTGATTCATTCATTAATGAAATAATAGACATTCTTCCTTTTCCAAATAGCTTTGTTCATATTCATCTAAGATTTGATTGCAATTTGATGTTTTATGCTCTTTTAAATGTCAATTACTTATTTGTAGTCAAATTGGTTTGAGGAAGGTTTTTTGGGAATGGTTTTGCAGGTTCCTTGATTGGAGAGTAAGAGGAGGACTCATGAATAGTCTTGGATCGACCTTCTGTGGTAAGGCACATGCCCTCCTAAACCCTAAACCTTTTGCTTAATTGTTGTATTTGCATAACCTTAGATGTCTCTCTATCAACCCTAGTATGTTGGTGACCTCACCCCATCCATAGGAAACTTTCCCTAACAACAGGAACCTCTCTTTCTCTAGACAAACTCATCACGTGGGCATTGTCTAGACTTAGCATGTATCAGGTTCATCCCCATCCCCTGATGTGGATCGATTGGAAATCACATCCAACACCTGCATGTAAGCACCACATGCATCAAATCTTATAAAATAAAGTTTCAAATAAAACATGAATCATAGCTTGACAACACCTAACAATGTATCTGACTCATTATGATTCCATGCACATCACATGCATCAAATATTTGTCCAAGATTTCCACATAATCACATGTATATATCAGGTTGTCAATACTTGTTATTGATTTGTGACTCATTCTAAGTCCATGGTATATTGATGCCTACTTGCATTGCACGTACTACTGCTCTACATGTCACACTCGATAACTCATCAGAGCACATGATAAATAACATAAACATTAATAGACATTTTACATTTTGAATCATATAACATCTTAATCATCTTAAAACCATAACAGAAGCATATAAGCATTTGATCATCATCACATCATAGATCATGATCATGTGAGTTCTATATCACATCAACATCATAATGTAATAATAATAAATCATAGCATAATTATCAATGAGATCATAACATGCCCATCATAACATAATCATATGTTACCATCATTAATATCACATAAACAACAATATGTACCGATCTGGATCATCCAAAACAAAATGTCCCCAAAATAAAACATCACATAGTCTAAGTGTAAGCCACACATACCCGGGTGATTCGCAATTGAATGCATTCAAAGAACAATCGTCATTATATCTATGGTATATAATCAAAGTCTATAGTCTATCACAAAAACAGGGCACTACATACACCCCTACTTTAAGAAATTTCGTCCCAAAGTTATGAGATAAGTAAGGAAACTGTCTACACATCTCCGATGCATCCTCCTAGGTCGCAGAGCTGGGATTATAGCTATCCCACTGAAACTTAACTTGATCGACTAATTGACACCGAATTCGTCGAGCTCGTTGTACCACAGTATGAATCGGCTTAGCCACTAAGGCTCCCTCATCCGATATCTACAAATCACTCAAGTTGACGACTTGAGATTGATCTCACATATAATGTCGCATAAAAGAACATGAAAAACATCATGCATCAACTTAGTAATGATGGAAAAACAAGACGGTAAGAGACCGGTCCCAATCACTCACAGGTCTCAAATGGTCCCTCAGACCGTGGCGACAAATTGGCCTCGTTTCCAAATAAATGGGACTCTTCAACAGTCTCACTGACAAGAACACTCTATATCTCAACTCGTGGTTCTTTTATGTCTGGTGTGCAGCAACCTAACCTTTAAGTTGGTATTTGGCCTCCTTCAGCCATGCTCGGATGGATTGCATCTACTCATCCATCTCCCGAATAATCTCTGGACCCACAAATATAATGTAACCCATATTATGAGTCCAGCTACCTCGGGCATTACATACTCCCCCTCTCCAGGGAGCTTCGCCCCAAAGTTAATTTTGTATCGTGCATTTAATGTCATTTTCTCTTTCTTTTCATATTCAGGTCTGTATCACGTTCTATTCTATTTTCATCAAATGATCATGGCCATAAGCACTTGATATGCTACCATAATTGATTTTATGTTTCATCCCACAAGGTTCCATCACATTCTCGATATTCACAGTAATTTTACATAATATAAACCCAGTAATACTTGCAAATAATTGTCAATACTGACTTAGATTTGCAACACCTACTAGTCATCCACAAGGATCCAGGATATCCAATTAAACTACAAGATAGATAGCATTAATAGTCTCACAACTAGGTAACGAATCAAATTTTAGCACAACAAAAGCTAAGAAGGCATTCAAAATTATTCAGCTATCCTCCCCTCCAAGATGAGAAGATAAACAACATACAATCTTTAGTAAAAATACAGATTGGTAAATCACAATCATGAATTACCAAAGCAAGAGCGACTATAACATAATCAAAATCAATGAAAAATTCACTCAACACCCCCATAAGACTATTTCCAAACCCATAAATTTTAATAAGGTTGATTGTCAATTTGATATGATTCCAAGTGTCGGGACTTCCGTTTTAAACGAACATATTAAATTTAATCTCCTAGTAATTTCTATTATAACCAAATTTGGCACTTCTCCGTCTATGTCAACACTTGCATGTTTTGCTCTCATGACGACACTTCGTGACGAAAGTTCATGAGGATTGGGAGCTCATGACCACATTTGGAGACCAAAACGCCTCCTGAAAAACCCTAGAAATGGTAGTTTTGGCTCATTTTTTCACCAACACACAGGTTGCACATGGATGACCTGCATGTTGGGTTCACCTTGCTCTATAGTTCACCAACATGTGCCTCAGTAAAAGTCAAAAAATATATACAATTTCAAAAAATGGGTGGTTTTGGAACCTCCTCTTCCGGTCATAACTGCTCCTTCCTCGACCAAACTTTCTCCTTTCACTATAAAAGAGAGGGAGAGGAGCCATGAAGGGGACTCTTATCCCATGTAATGTTATGCTGGAGAAATGTTTACTCCCATCCCTATCACTTGTGCCCTATATGCTCATAAAACCTTGTACATTTGATCAGAGGTTGGTATCCTTGGAGGAGAGAAACAAGAGACCATGGATCTTGGTTTTATGAAGTTCCATATTGTATTGAGCTTCTAATCGCATGCTTGTGAGAGATCAACCTTCATCGGAGGAGATCGTCTCTTTGTAGGAGAGACATTTCCACTTGCTTGTGAGAGCCAATTCTCTTTGCATTGTATGAGAACATCTCTTTGATACTATCACTTGTTGTGGGAATTATTCAACCACTATTGATGTTGGAATTTAGCTCTTTTGTAAATGAGAGTATCTTTTGAAGAAGAGAATAGAAATGGTTCGACGATTGAACGCACTCAGAGACGTAGCTAGGAGGTTTGGTGAACTTCATTACCAAATGACTATTGCTTGTCTCATGTTTTCTTTGTGCATGTTATTTTCCGCAATTATGTTCCTTATGCGATGATAAATGAGGCTAATGACACATTCATAAATTTAAGCATGCACATTTGATTCAAGCCTTTAATTGCAATCAAGTTCAATAAAAAGGATCTTGTTGTTGATCCTTTTGTCAAGTGAACCGTTTGATCACTTTCAAGTTGATTTTAAGGTCACCCCAAATCAGATCAAATTTGGTGCCCTCTGCACCTAAAGTATTAGTAGTGTTATTCATGAAGACCAATCGGTATAAAGGATTCAAGTGTGGGATTGGGTCTCTATCTATGAATTCATGAGCATGCACAAAAGTTGAGATTTGGGGGTCAGTAGCCTTGGGAAACTCACCCAAGGCAGGTGTTTAGTATGTATCATATTCTTTGCATGTGGGTTGCATCACCTTATGATCGATTTCAGTCCACTGCTTTGTCATATGTGTTAGGTACTAGCATGGTGGAGGCTGAGAGGGTGGCGCACCAATGCCCCCCTCCATTATGCGAAGCGAATTTTGGTGAGGGGTGATAGCCCAAAAAAAAATTGAGCTATTTTTTTATAGAAAAATGCAATTATTCTCGATTAAGGATCGGGATCTCAATCTAATATGGGTTAATGGATTAGAGTTTTGGATGTTGTAGAATACCTAAATATTGTACTATGAATGGTTAAGAAAAACACAATGAGAAAGATATAAGCGTGGCTCTAAGTTTTATCGATTTTCCCCATTAAGGGTTTCCAAGGTAAATGTCTATGTTTTGTGTGTGTGTCATTGTTAACCTATGTTTTGCATAAGAATTTGTGTGAATTGTTTCACTCTATAGGTTTAAAACTTACATGTGGTATCATAGCTTGATTATTGGCTTGAGGGGGACACCTTTGTTAGGATCTGACTCATTTGGTAGAGCAAGTTTATCTTTTGCTTGTAAGAAACCTAGGTTGAGTGGAAGCTTTGCAGTGGTGATTCATGCATTGAAAGAGAATGGAAAGTAGTTTTATAACCAAGATTGAGAAATTCAACGTCCAAAATTTTTGAGCTATGGAAGCTCAAGATAGAATATCTTCTTGTAGATCAAGAACAATGGATTATTGTGGATCAAGGTACACAACCTACTAGATCGACGAAAGAATATTAGGAGAAGCTAGAAAGAAGGGAGAGGAGTACAATTTGACTTTGTCTATCATATTTAGTGTTGTTGAATGTATCTGGAGAATATAGTGCATTGAAGATATGGAATAAGCTAAGGAGATTGTATCATTCAAAATCCCTATTAAACAAGTTGGTTCTTCAAAATAAGTTGTTTCACCTTAGGATAGATGATAATGACATGGTGACATATCATCTAAATGTCTATAATATTATGGTAAATCAACTTACCTCTGTTGGTATTAAGATGGAGGAAGAAGATACGTGCATTACCGTGTTATGTTCTTTGTTATATTCCTTGGATAATTTGATTGTAGCAATATGTAGTTCTAGTTAACTGACTTTAAAGTTTGGGGAAATAGTGGCATCCTTGCTATCAGGGGAAATGAGGTGGAACACCATGGATAATCAAAGCATGATTCCTTGTTTGTGAGAGGTCATTCCCAATATAGAAACAAAATTAAGGCTTTAGGGGGAGATCCAAATCTAAGGTTAGATCTAAATCTCCAGGAAAATATTTGAGGAAATGTGGTAAAAATGGGTAATATAAGAAGGATTACATATCTAAAAATGTTGATAAATAAAAGGGATCCAATGATGCCCCTTCCATAGAGGTGAATAAATCCTCAGAAGAAGGAGGGGATGTGTACCTTTCTTCTACAGGTACCCGTTCAAATCGTGATGTATGGTTGATTAACACAGGTGCGTCTTTTCGTATGAATCCTCATAGGGAGTGGTTATGTGAATATGCGAAGCATAATGGAGGTGATTTTTTCTTAGGAGATGACTCAATCGAAAAAATCATAGGACGTGGAAGAGTTAAGATGTTGCTCAAGGATGGAAGCATTAAAACTCTCCCTGGGGTTTTAGACATTCCAGATCTATCTAGAAACTTGAAATCCATCGTTAAGATGAGTGATGTAGGCATACAAACTGTGTTTGCAAAAGAAACATGCAAAATGGTTCGAGAATTAATGGTATTGATGAGAGGAGTTCATAATGTAACTCTTTACAAACGGTTCAAAAGCATAATCATCAATGGGTGTAAAAATTATGTCGTGCATGAAAGTGGAGATAAAGAAGACAGAACCCTACTATCTTTGGACGAAAGACAATGTTATGGCATCAAAGATTGCGACATATTGGAGAGAAGGTCCTTCGATCATTACATGGTAAAGGTATGGTTGAAGGTATGTATGAATGCACACTAGATTTTTATTTATGTGAACATTACATGTATGCTAAACAAAATCAAGTAAGATTCACATCCAGTGCTGCTAGAGAAAATGGAGTCTTAGAGTTAGTACATAGTGATGTGTTTGGACCTGTACCTATTCCATAATTAGGTAAATCTATGTATTATGTTTCATTTATAGATTATTTCTCAAGTAACACATGGATTTATTTCCTTTGAAAGAAATATGAAGTATTTGATAAATTTAAAGAGTTTAAGGATTTTGTAGAGAATCAGACAGAGAAGAAAATAAAGGTGTTGAGGATAGATAATGGTGGGGAGTTATGAAGGAATGAACTCGAGGAATTCTGTAAGAAGTGCAGAAGAGCAAGCCATAAGACTACTCCATACACACCTCAACAAAATAGAGATGAAGAAATATTGAATATGACATTGATGGAAAAATCAAGGAGCAAGTTGAGTGATGTTAGGTTAGGATAGAAATTATGGGAAAAGGCAGTGGATTTTGCATGTTACATGGTAAATCAATCATCCACATCAACATTGGTTGACAAAATTTCGCATGAGGTAAGCACTGGTAAGAAAATATCTCTTAAATATTTGAAAGTTTTTAGGTGTGATGCTTATGTAGATGTTCCAAAGGAAAAAAATGAGTGAATTGGATATTAAAGGTGAAAAATGTATCTTTATTGGTTACAAAGATGGTGTGAAAGGTTTTAAATTTTGGAACCCAATAACTAAGAAGGCTATTTACAGTCAAGATGTTGCTTTTAGAAAGGTTAAAGATGTTCGTAGACAGGAAGTCACTCCAATGGAAAGGAACCAAAGAAAATAGAGTTTGAGTTGGAGGATGAAGAATTTGACTCAATAGAAGATGCTCAATTAGAAGATGAAGAACCTCATACCATAGTTTTAAGGAGATCGTCTCGGGAAATAAGGAAACCAAAAAGATATTCCCCTCCTTATTTTCAGTCTTGTTTTGCTTTATCTATTACTAATGATGATCTTAGAAATGTGAAGGAAGCAGTTGATTCAGAGGACCGTGAACTCTGGAAGAAGGTCGTGGTTGAAGAAATGGATGCCTTGGATAGAAATGAAGCTCATGATCTAGTTGAGTTACTAGCTAGAAGATAAACCATTGGTAGTAAATGGTGGTTTAAGAAGAAGTTGAATGGAAAAGGTAAAGTGGAGAAGTACAAATCCCGCTTAGTAGCAAAGGGATATTCTTAGGTAGAGGGAATTGATTTTAGTGAAATTAATTTTTCTACATTTGTTAAATTAACTTCTATCAAGTTCCTTCTTTCTATTCTTGATGCTTTTGATCTTGAAGTCAAGTAGATGGATGCTAAGACAACATTCTCACATGGGGATCTTGAAGAAGAAATCTACATGAAACAACCATAAGGTTTTACAATAAAGGGAAGGAAAGAGATGGTCTGCAAGCTAAAGAAGTCCCTTTATGGTTTAATGCATTCTCCAAGGATGTGGTACCAAAATTTTGATACAAACATCCTTGGGTTGGGGTTTGTGAGAAGCAACATTGATCACTATGTATATTCCAAGAAGCTTGGTGATCAATTCATTAATATGGTATTGTATGTTGATGACATGTTGTTGATTGGAAATAACACGAATGTCATAAAGGAAGTGAAATCAAATCTATCCTCCAAATTTGACATGAAGAATCTCGGTGCTGCCAACTTTATACCGGGAATAGAGATTAAAAGAGGTTGTTCAAACACAAAACTGTGGTTGAATAAATGGAAATATGTTGAGAGGATATTGTAGAGATTTAACATGCATGAAAGTAAACCATTCAAGGTCCCTATTTCTATAGGTGTAAAGTTATTTGCAAATCAATGTTCCAAGACATAAGAAGAGGAAAAATACATGCCACAAGTTTTGTATGTTATTGTTGTTGGTAGATTGATGTATGCAATGGTATGTACCATACTAGAAATTACCCATGCAGTGGGAGTTTTGAGCAAATATATGTCAAAACCAGGGAAGGAGCACTGGACACTTGTAAAGAGGGTATTCATGTATTTGTGTGGCACCACATAGTATACAATCTGCTACTAAGAACAACTTGGACTAGACAAAGTAATAGATGTACATGGATTTGTTGACGCGGATTGGACTGGAGATCCTTATCGTATAAGGTCTACAAGTGGTTATGTGTTTAACCTATTTAAAGGAACTATCAATTGTATGAGCAAGAGACGGGCTGCAATTTCACTCTCGACCACATAAGTTGAATATATGGCAGCCACCCATGCAAGTAAAGAACTTGTATGGTTGTATAGATTATGTTCAAGTATTGTGTTTGTACAAAAATTTGTAAGGTCGGATTGCGACAGTCAAAGTGCAATATTTCTGGTAAATAACCCTGCTTATCATGCTAAAACAAAGCATATTGATGTGCAGTACCACTTTGTGAAAAATATGTTTGAAGACAAGAAGGTGTTTCTGGGAAAGATTGACACCTTAAAGAATGTTGCAAACTCATTGACAAAGTATGTTAGTACTAAGGAGGTCTCTTGGTGTAGAGAATCTATGGGCATTAATGCCTTGAACTTGTGACCCTATCAGTATGTGGCCCACTTTTCTCTAAAGAAAACAACAACTAGGTGAATGTTCAATATGTGTTATATTATTTGCATGTGGGTTGCATCACCTTACGATCCACCTATGTCTATTGCTTTTCCATATGCATCGGGTGCAAGCATAGGGGGGTCGCACTGGTGCCCCCTCCCCCCTCGCTTCGTGAAGTGGATTTTGGTAAGGGGTGATAGCCCGAACTGTTGGGTTCGATGCAACTGAAAATATTTTGGAGCTATTTTTTTTTCTGAAAAATATGTAATTAATCTCGGTTAAGGGATATTGATCTCAATCTAATATGGGTTAACATATTAGGGTTTTGGATGTCCTGGAATACCTAAATATTGTATTGTGAATTGTTAAGAAAAGCACAATGAGAAAGATAGAGGTGCGGCTCTAAGTTTTGTTGGTTTTCCCCATTAAGGGTTTCCAAGGTAAATTGTTGTGTACTAAGTGCGTGTCGTTGTTTAATCTCTATTTTTCTTAATAATCTGTATGCATTCTTTCATTTCACAGGTTTAAAACTTACAATAGTTTCCCCTTGCTCCCATTGTTCTTCCCTTATGGGACTATTCAAGGCATTGTATGCCTCTTCATTTGACTCACTAGGTTGTGGATCAGGATTATTCAACCTCCGCCTCATAGTAGGCAACTCCTTGATTTCAAGAGAGTACCTCTAATCCTCCAATATTGATAGAGCAAGTGATTATCTACTTTGAACTGTAAAAACTTATTAAAAGTGAAAACATGATCAAACCTAGGATGTCTACTCTTTAATCACATAAAACAATCCGCTAAAAAATTCATATGAGGAAGCAAAGAAAAAACTAATCTCCTAAAGAGGAGTTCATGATGGATAGGAATTGAATCTAATCAATGAAGAGTTTAATCAATAAGCCTTCCCAAAATTGGTTTGGGATGATTAGGGTTCAAATGCAATGAATGAAGGTGTGAGTGACAGTTACACTATCCTTCACGTAATAATAACCCGAGGTGTAAATACATTTGTGAATATGGGAACCCTCCAAAGAATTTGAAATAGATGTTATGCATCTTTCTCAGGTACTACAAGCACTTTCCACTTGTTGTCACCTAGGCAAGAACTTCTAGAAAGGTTACAAATTTTACCACTTTGCAACTTGCAGTCAGGTAGATCAATGGTGGGTTAGGTTTTTGCATAGGGGTAGGGAACATAGAACTCAGTCTTGGACCAGGAAATTTAGAGAAATAGTGTCACCATGTGGACTTGTCGCTTCAACTAAATCTCTTGTAAATGCATAGCTTGCTAAAAAAGAAAGCACAAATAACCTCAATAGCTACTCATCTTTAACCTCTTGCTTGACGCATGTGTTAGGCACACTTTTCCAACAAGAATTTGCACTACTTATGGATTTTACACGCTAACTCTAGTTTATTTTTAGCGGGCTTTTAGAGTTTACACTCCAACCTACACCAAGGATTTACTCCTAGACTATGTGTATTTGCTATAAAGAAAACAAGTATGGTTCATTTGAAATATTAATATTTCTTTTAAGGTTGTTGTTTACTCAAAGGGAGCGTAGATGAAACTTTGCAAATATTACAAAGACTTTGACAATGTCGTAATAATAAATACATTAATAAAACACAAAGAGCATTAATACTAATATTTCATTGAAGATAGGCGCTCTTTTCACAAAACCTTGAAACATATGACTTAAGATATTAAACTAATCAATTCTACAATGCAACTATTTTTAATTTTTAACCTAATTCAATGCAATCTAAAAACCAAAATGGTTGTAAAATACAATGCAACTAGAAGAACTTACTATCATGCAAATGAAGCAGAAATGAAAGTATTATATTCTCTTTTCCAAATCAAGATGCCAACGACAAGCACTTTATTGATGCTAATTCTCTATTATTATGGACCAAACACTATTGATCTTGCAAAAAAAAAGATTAGAAAAGTAAAAACTCAAACAAACTACAAATATTGCCCCTGATAGGCACACCTACATGTTTCTAGAAGGAAACAAGCACATATTGACACTTTACCTTAAAGCAAAATGCATGTATCGATGCTTTTATTGAAGGAAAGGCATAGGTACTTGCTTCTTTCTCCAAAGAGTAAAGCGAGTGCAGCCTAAAAATGGGAGGAAATTTTGCAGCAAAGACTTGAAAAGTCCATAAACTAGTTCTATAGTAAGTAGGGCAAGAAATAGCATGCATGTAACTAACCAATTCAAACTCTAAGGTTGGACATCATAGAGAGGAAACAATAAAAGAAATAATTTACATAGTTCTCCCCAATATGGTAACTTGTTCTATTGTAGGAATTAATTCTTAGTGTTAGGATCAGTCCATTGACAAAGCAGACAAAAGAAACACTGCTCAAGTTTCCAAATTTAGTTACAATATAAAATATGGAAGAGATGGATAGGGAAAAGTATCATTGACCAAATGGTTGGTCCCTTTGCCATGTTTTGTTATTCATCTATATATGATCTTGAATACTTTGACTTCTCATAAATTTGCACACAAACAACACACAACCTTTTTCAAACCATAAATGCATATAACATCAATAACAACAAAGCAATAAATCTTGTAACTAATTAGCCTCCTTAACATTAGTTAGTTAATCCCTCCTCATACTGTGTAATCAACAATTAAAAATTGGGTAAACTGCAAGAATTTTTTTCGGGGAGGGGAAGAAGAAAGATATTCTTATATAATTCGAGTGTGAAACAATAGTCACAAATACATAATTGATATATTGTCAACAACTTCATCACTAGAGTTTGTATTCCTCCTACCTAGACTACTTATAGACTTCAAGTCTACTTCAAACTCCTTGTCATGTTTGAATGGGAAAATCATCAAGGATTTATATCCCAACTCTCAATGAGATAATCAAATTCATAAACAAGGGTTTCTATAGAAGGGACAAGTCATAATAATCTAGGGCTCAATCTCCATTAAAACGCTCCAACATAAGGGTGTTATAATAGGTAAGGGCTCCTTCTCCAACATTTAAACTCAATTTATACTACCAAAAGTTGGTTAAGTTTGTTGGTAATGGGAATTAGGGTTGTACATGTCGAAAAAAATGCTAAACCCCATGAAAGAGAATGCATTTAATGCACATTTATGACATTTTGCACTTTTTGGATTGCATCCATGCCTTTCCTAAAGAAAAAGAATGGGTACCTACATGTTGCTGGAGGAAACACACATGTATGAGGTAAAAAGGGAATTTTGGCATGTGTTTCATGTAGAGCAAAGATAAACATTGGAAGGTATCTTGGCCAATGAAGTGTCAAAGGTCAATGATGACTAAATAATGTTATAACACTTGTGTTTTAGGGATTTATTACTTTGAGTGCAATTGTTTGGGAGGTAACATTTTGGCATCGTTGTGAAGGATAAAGTCTAGTTCTTATTATTTAGTAGATTCACTATACTGATGTAATGAGGCCATTTCTAAAGATATTATTATTGTATGGTGACTCCATGAAGGAACGAAGTCCCATTCCAGAGTTTGAAGATACTTGATGCTTGTAGAGGTGAGGCACATTTGACACAAACTTTAAGGCATTTGAAGCTTCACTTGACAACTCCACATATATGAAAATGAGTATGATGGTTGTATGTTTTTCAAATTCATATAGATGATCATTTTAAAGACTTGGAATTGGATAAGCATGGCATTTCCTCCATGGTTGGACAAGTGGTATTCTCCATTTGATTTCTCAGGTATATTCCAAATGAGTTTCATGATTTAGATTGGGATAATCACATTGCAAAATTTCATGGGTTTTCTAATTCAAATGTACCACATATTTCATCCTTCTTGAAAATTATTTCAAATCTTGATGTTGTCCATGAGTATGTTATGATGCGAATATTTACATACCTTGGAAGATGAGAGATTAGTTTGGTTTGATTCTTGTAGCCCGGGAGAAATATCATATTTTGCAGGTTTGATCAAAGCATTTCACGAGCATTGGGATCCTAGTGATGAAAAGGAAGAAAAGGTTGAGGATCTAGTTGAAGCTCATGAAGACAAATAAAGAGAGATCCAATGCCTAATGCTTGCATTTGAGATAGAAGTTGATCCCCTTGGGTGCTCTCTTAGTTGAACTCAAAGATACGAGAGATACGTTGATGTCCTTGGTTGAATATATCAAAGAAAAGTATGGTGTATTAAACTAGGGGAAACTTGAAGACCATTTTCATGAATATGATCGACATTCCCTTTCATCACATGAGCCACTTATACGTGAAATTGCAGATTTGGAAGAAGAGAAGTGTGAGGAAGTTATTGAAGACCTCGTTGTAGCACCTCATGATTTCAATGAAGATTATGCATGACATCTTGTTTTGGAAGAAGCACATTGTGAGGTACACTTAAATTAGGGTAAGGGTTTAGTATGTTATGCTCCTTTTTAGAATTCATGTTTTGATGTAGAATCACTTGTTGATTTGAAAATGATAGATATCGTACAAAAACATTGGAAGATGAATAAATTGTAGGTGATTCTGCTATCCAACTATGTAACAAACAACATGTTAGCTAAGAGGATGATGAAATGAGCACACTTTTAATGAAAGGGTGACATATATTTGATGTGGATCATTGGTTTTTTCATGGAGATCCCATTTATGAAACAAATAGGAAGAACATAGTGGAAGAAAGTTTGAATTGGAACACTCCACTTCTACTAAATATTGAAGCCAATTTCGTGAAGCATAAGGACAGTTTAGGCCCTATTTTTTTATGACCTTCGACAACCAAACATGGCTAAGGCATGTCAAGTATTTTCCATGGTCAATAAACAACCGTGTGCACTTATTGACGGGGTAGACTTATTGCAAATTTTTAATGATCGTTTTTAGGGCATTAAAACTACATAATTTTATGGCCATTGATGTCTTTAGATCTTACCCAATTGGTCTATGGAAGGTCAACGGGAAAATGTTTCTTTGGTGTTGCAATATGTTTGGGACAACAACATGTTCATGTTGTGGTTTATTGTAGAAGATCTCAACCTCCCAAATGAGAACATCAAGCCTTAGATCATGAGCTGAAGTATTTCTTCATATTTGATTATTGTCATACTTCATGTGTATGTTTAATAAATGGCTGTGAATAGGGGCAACAAAGTTGTTTCAGGTTTTCATTAGAGTTGCCCAAACCCTTAATGCTTGAGGGTAATATGGACGATTTCCACGAAGGACATATTTTGGAGCATTTATAGGTGATGCATGGCTTGATGATATGCTGACATATTTACATGGTGGAGGTGATATTAGCCTTAATACAATATTGGATAGAGCATGTTTGTATTGGCACATACTAGCCTTGGCGTGAATTTGATATTTTCATTGATTTTTAGGAGCTTACTTTTATTTCCAACTAGAGCTTGATGGATATTCCAACTTATGATTGCTTGATGATTGATGTAGCCTTTGTTTTGGTTTGTGGCCAAACACAAGGGGAAATCTCATGTTATTTATGAGATGATATAATGGTTGCATTGGATTTTTTATTTCACTTAACATTTGCATTTTCCTATGTTAGAGTAGGGTAGGAAGAATAAGCTTAATTTTGCGAGCATTGGTTTTCATTTTGCTATGTTCCCGTTGGCATTTCAGCTTGTGTTCTTTTTGTAAAGCCATTTTTTAAAATCCTTGTAACCAAAAGAAGATATTGGATTGTTTGCAGTGGAGTTACATGATATGAAGTTTGGACCCATATCACCATTGTTTCTCACCTTTTGTGGTAGTTTTATTAGGTACACCAAAGATTATGGAGTCTCTTACACTCTCTGAAGGGAATATGTCCCCATATGGTGCTAGTTGTTACCACCCAAAATGCAAGGGAATGTTGGATTTACAGAGACAAATTTTCAATAGCTTTTTTCGCATAGCTAATGAGGCAATTTCCAACATATATTTCAAGGTCATTTCTAGCAAACCTTGGAGGTTGTATTAGGAAAAATCGAGAGAATGTAATACCCACAACAATTAGAGGCTTGAATATTCTTGGGAAGACTATTCTAATGGATTCCTTAGAAATTACTAGCGTAGAGTACTAGTGTTTATTCTTATTGGTTTCAATTACAAAGATAACCCTAAGGATATGAATCAACATATTGGTTGGGTGCTCCTTTCAATCCTCAAAACAAGCAATGGAACACATGTTTCACTTACTATTTAAAGATTAATTTGGAGGATATGCTATCAAGAAAAAGAGGACTAGACCCTGTGATTTTGTGTGAGTTTGATCTTTGGATATGTTATCAATAGGGATGGTAGATGCCTAACCTATCTTGAGACTTGTTTAGGTGTGTTTTTAACAATAAAAATGGTTCCCCTTCTCTAGATATCTTTAGAATTGATGTGGCAACATAGAGGATGCAATCCTAGCAACTATATTGGTCTTGTTTCATGGTGTAAGAGGGAAAATTCTGGGATAATTTGAGGCAATAGTAGAAGAAAGCACTTATATCAAGGATATATGATCCAAATTTGAAGGGGCCATAAGCCAATAATAGAGGTGATGTTTTTTTTAAACTGGAATACTTAAACTTATATTAATAAAAAGGATTGTGGCCTATTTGGACTATCAAAGGAGTACATAGAGTCCAAAATCTTAGAGAGCAATACATAAAAAATTGCCAAGTTGTGTTCTAAAGAAAATCTATCCAGTGTCTTGGCCTCGATAAAATGACATAAACTTAAATACGTGGTGACTATTTATCTTGACAAAATGACTATAGAGGAATACAAAATGATAGAACATGAGAAACCTTCAACTAGCATGATAGACTAGGTCCACTATGGACATCTTCCATCGACACATTTTGCATAATTTCAAGGCTTTGCAACCATCTTCGAGGTTCCTTCAACATCTTGGCCTTTAATTTATTGTTGCACAATATCGTATTCCATGGAGCATTCCTTAACATACCCAATATAAACAGAGGGTTTTTCCACCATTGATTGAGAGCTCCTAGTGAAACCTAATGTCATATTATATTGCATATCCACATTTAAAGACAATTTATCCATTTTTATACCCATTCCTTGCATTCTTGTTTTCAAGTCATCATAATGAGCTTGTAGGGCTTCTATCTGATGACTAATACTTCAATTTAATTGAATAATTGCTTCTTGGAGAGTATCTATTTGCATTAGTAATGGCCTCGGGACCTTCCTTGGGTCTATTATTATGCACATTGAACATTTTCTTTTGAGCTTCTATAAGTAATGCTCAGTGATTTACATCGCATAAGGTTGAAATGGATTTGCTCTATCCACACGAAACAGAGCCAAAAAATATACCAAAAACCATTAAATAGAAACATTTAGCAACTCCTTAATCCCAACATAACCAACTAATGTTGAGCTTGTAACCAACCTACCACCCAATAAAAAATCCACCACAAGATGCCTATCCACAGACTCCCTGGAGGAACAGTATGGGCAAAGAAGAAGGAAACATAAATTTCCACACACTTGGTCAGCGTAGAAAATAGAGAGATGTGCAATAGAAAGCTGCAAAATACCTCAAATATCTTCACCTAGTTGTCACCACACAATTCCAAATGGACCAAGGAGCAAAGTGCTTAGGTACTCAACACCAAAGCTCAAACAATTTCCACGAAATTCACCCTAAATTGGCCCTTGACATCTAAGGATTATCCCACAATTGAAGTGTTCTCCCATCTCATCAACCAAATACCCTCAATGCCTTCAAGAGATGGTATGTGTGAAGGCTGTACTACACACATGGAGGTTGTAAATACCTTGTCCTTGTAATTCTCATCTCGACCATTGGTTTCCACCTTCTAATTTACGTTGTGACTCATACTACCTACCATTAATTTCAAGGAATGATACATGGGGAAGGATCTCCCCCATTTTTTGAAATTTGTCCTTTCTCTAAGGTTGATGTCATGTTAGCAAGACTATTATCATCATAATTTAATCCTTTGAGAATATGATGGTACCTATTGCTCTTGAAATTGACACTTAAATCTTGAATTTGACTAATGTATGTGGTTAAGGGGGATGACAATCTAGGTTTTGGATAGATAAATTGTATTATAACTAGTGTGGAATATACTAGGATAATGATTGCTCAATATTTTAGATTTTGTAATAGTAAAAGACCTTGATACAAAGCCACAGATTCTAGTAGTATGTTTGTTGTCACTCCCAAGACCCACACAAAGCTCAAGAACTTGTTTTCCATTGGGATTAATGATAACCACAACCCCCCATGCCCCCCTGTCCCCTTGCCGGCCTCCTTCACACTTTCCACCCTTAACAATAGAGGCAATGTTAGCATGATGCATTCTTAGTTTTTTGCATATTTAATTTAATGAGAAAAAATTACAGATCTTGGCATTATCCTATGATTCCCTATGGATTCTTTGCTTGTATATCTAAGGACTAGATGTGCACTTGATTGGGATGCTTCATCTTCGTTGTTTTGTAAATTTATCTTCTGGTGAGAGCATAACATACTTCTTGTAACGCATTTTTATATCCAAAACGTCACTCATGTAGCATATTTTTAGTATAATGAATGGGGTTCATGAAGCATATTTTGTGTAAGACTAGGTATGTTTATACATGCAAGGAGGTTTCCCTTTGGTTGATGGAAATTGGGTAATAAGTCCAACCACGACTGATGGAAATGGTAGAATTAACAATACTTCTTTACTCGGGTATCCTTGTGTTAAGTGCCTAAATCTTGGAGAGAACACATTAGCATGAATATTAGCACCTAGTTGTAGGAGAGGTTTGGTTGATTGTTCAAATGTGGTGCCTAAATTCATGCCAAGAAGAAGTGCACTTTGTGGAGGAAGTTTCCATGTTATCTTTAGTGATATCTTGGTGAGCAAGCAATTTAATTTAGAAGAGGGTGCTATTGTTTTAGGCACATGCATATGAGAGTCTCAAACATCATCAAAGTCTCTTCTTGGAAGAAGTACCCATCACCTAAGGGGCTTATTAGAGGTTGTTATGGCATATCAAAGAAGCAAATGCATCAAGGAAGATGAGCGACCCATCATTTCTATTTTGAATACCTTATTTATGGAAAGTTGGTTATCAAATGGTTCACATTGAGGAGCGACCTAGCTTTAAGGAGAACACATCACATTCTTTCATCATCCCAAGGAGAAGTAGTCCCCCATTGTGAGGAGCGTTTCCCGCCCTTGACTTAACATTTAGTAATATTTTAATGGGAGTGGTTATGAAATGGTTATTTTGAGTGTTCCAAGGAAAAGGAATACAATAGACCCTCATACATGGTCAAATGATGAAAATGCCCATTTTGCAAGCTGCTCCCTTATCTAGGTTGTTATTATCACTATTATGTGGACATTTTGAAAAGCGTCCAACTAGAAAAGAGAACACATTGTAACAACACCTTACAACTTGGTCAAACATCCATCCTTGAGGGATCATCCTTTTGAAGAGATGACACATGGCAACAAATGAGTCTTTAACACATTTTTTAAGGCTATTGAAGATGCCAAGACAAAGTGCCAATATTAAAGGAAATTCATTGACTTGCTTATGTAATTTAACATTTTATCTTAGAGAAAATAATGAATCTAGAATCCACTTATTATTATTTTATTGTAGGAGAGGTTAAATTCTATATAAAGAGAAACTCTCATTTGTGTGGCATGGTTGGATTATTGAGAGATACCATCGAAGCCTAGTTGAAAAATCTATTGGGAGGAACAAATTAAGGGGCTTATTCTATGTAAGGTGCACTATTTCTCATCTCATAGGGCTAAATTTGATTGTTGGAATTATGCTTGTAAGGGACTTATTGAAGTGTGGTTGTGCTCCAAAAGAAGGGTAAAGGTTGAGGTGAAGGCCTCCTTACTTGTCGTTGTTTTGTCATTGTTCAATTCATACATTTTTGCTACTGTCATTTCAATCTTTGAGGCGATGTTGCTGTCCTTTGTTGTTCATGACTAAACATACCTTTACTATTGTATATTTTGCTGGTTGAAGAGACACACGTTTAGAAGGGCTCTCATATTAATTTATGCACTTTAAAGCAATTAATAACAACAAGATCACTCCCCTTATCATTAATATTTCAAACCCAGTTGAATCTAGATAGTGACTCCATTTTGCCCAAATAAATTGGCACTTGTCTTGGTCCACCATCCCATTTAATCAAAAGTTTATCTTATACTTTAGGAATCCTCTCGTGTGCAAGGGGAGAGTTGGCCTAAGGAGAGACAAGGTGTTGTTGTGGTGACATTAGACAACCCTCTTGAGTTCTGTTAGGGTTTCACTTGTGTTTTAGTTCCCTTAGGGTTGCACTTGTGTTTTAGGGCTTTATCTATTTTTGTATGAATTTGTTCTAATGAAGTTGGAGTCTTTAAGAATGAATTTAGTGGAGTCTTTGAAGAATATTAGAGCCAAAATTCTCACTGTGAATGGCGACTCGGCGAGTTTTTCATCTCGATTTGCTAATTTAGAAGAATTTAAAAAATAAAATTCTAATTTTGAAAATTCTAATTAATACTTGATTTTGAACACACTGACACTATCATAATCAGGTTGACACACTGGTACAAAATCCCTGAGCGGGAGGACTGATAAGGCCCGCATTTAGAGCTACACATAATGTTAGATCACATTTACCTGGAGCACATAATTTGGATTTCAAAAAAGTACAATGACATAAACCCCCGTCAGTAACAGTAGTTAATATAATATCCACTGCTTTCGAATTTTTTAGAGCAGTTATTAGCCACTAGATTTTGTTTGATGAAAAATATTTTTCTTTGTACTTTCACTTGCGCGGCCACCTTGCCAGAGCATGTACGATAATAATAGCAACTCGACGGACAAATCTACACTCAAATCTTTCACTTCTTAACCCTCTCGGATCCACTTTCGACAACCAGACTCATTTCGAACAAACCCAAGGTTTGCATACAGATTTTACCAATTTCCATTATTCTTGCGAGTATCTGTTATATTGTATGTTCCCTTTTATGTTATGTAAAGCCCATGCATGTGTATATATACACGCTTTTTAGCAACCGTTACTGGGTTAATGGAACAGTTGGCTGATTTTCTGGAAACGAGCAAGAAGATTTTCTGGAAACAGTGAGCTGATCGTCTGGAACCGTTAATTGAATACTGTTGAGAAAAAATTCTGGAAACGAGCAAGAAGATTTATTTTTGCTGGGTGATCATGAATGCTGTATTTTATTTGTTTTATTAATGAAATTGCTTTTAAGGGGTGCTTGTTTTATAAGTGTTGATTTGTTTTCACATTCGGTTCCTAGTTCTGGAGCATATAGCTGTAACACCTCTGGATTGCACCTTGTGATGAAATTTTTGAGAATATTCATATTTTTGTGTATGGTGATTCAGGTTTTTTTCAAGAATGGATCCTAGAACCTGTCATTCATGTAGAAGGTGCAAAGGCAAAAAGAAAGCGCACGAGAAACCAGAGACAGCAAGGAGGACCAGTTATGTAGTCAAAACTTGTAGACAATGCTGTCACAGAAGTAGCTGTGATGCTTGTACAAGAAACGATGGAAGAATGCCATGTAAGCATGGTAGTTGCCAGAGAAGGTGCTCAGACAGTTCAGATACTAATAATTGTAAGGAAGAAAGGTCGTCTGGAAATAAGAATAGCAGAAGTGAGAGCCCATATTCCAGAAGTAGTAGCTTAGAATCAGATTATGGGTCAGATGGTTCCTTTTGTATGAACTCTAATTTAATGTTCAGATGCCCTCACTCCATTGTGGGGAAAACAGAAGAACAAATACGTAAGAAAAATCTAGCAAGGACTTCTCATAGGTACGTTCATACAAGCAGCACTAGGGTACACCAACACAGATACTCTCATCACTGTCCAAGAATTAGGAGGTCCTCCCATGGTTTGCATTGCTGTCATAATAAAAAAAGACATAATGATAATTACTCGGGTGATTCTGATGACTCTAGAAAGAGAAATAATGAATTCAGTTTTTGCAGACATAGACACAGGTCCCATGTCTCAGGTCCTGTCAGTTCCCACGAAATCTGCCATTCAAAGAAACCAGAGGACACTAAACATTGTAGCTCAAGTTCAATGGGAGTTAAAGAAGAGTTAATCTCAAAAACGAGAGATTTTGCGGATGGTGTTTGCATTACATCTGAAGATCATAATGTGGAAGGTTCAAATGTTTGTTGTGTTGAACACATACAAATGCCTTTTGGATGTGAGAAAGGCTCCTTAATTATCAACAGAGAGCAAAATGGAGCAATGGCACGCTGCGCCACTGGAAACGAAAAAACTGAAAAACAAGAACATCACGACGAATGGCTGCAACTCAGCTTAAAAACTTATCCACGTCCAAATCTCACAGTGGAAGGTATTTCTAAAAGTGATTTTAAACTTTCTCTTCCAGAAGTTGAAGAACAATTAAATGTAAGGGATTACTTCCATTCTGGTCCAAGTGAAATAAAGAAAGTTAACATAAATTCAATTCAATCATCTACCGTTGATTTTCCAGCTAGTAGTCCTAGATTGGATCCTTTCATGTACCATCAACCAAGGGAGAACTTAGATTATATTACAGTTCTGCCCGACTTAAACTTGCCACCAAATATAGCAAATGTATGTCATGGCATCAGTATACCAGCAAAATGCGCCAAATCAAGGTTAGATCTCCACTGCAACTGCCATAATTCGCATGTACAAGAAGAACCTCGGTGCACATTATTGAATCAGAGGCGGAATTGGGCTAATTTAGGTATGGAAAGCAAGCAGATTGTGGGCCGATTTGATATATTTAATGAATGACTCCATGCAAACCTCTAAAATTACACATTCATATTCATTGTGCAGATCATGAGGAGAAATGTCGTGTTTCTGAACATGCTCTTCTTCCAAAATGGCTGAAGGAAAACTCCATAAATCACACCAGGATTCGTGCCATTGGCAATGAGGCACTCATGGGTGTGCATATTGGAGGTACGCCTTTCATGCTACAACAACCGAACTTTCAGAGATTTATTTCATTTTGAGCAGATGTGTCAATATTGATCTCTCCATGATTAAAACTTGTATGGTGCGATTGCCTATAGAATCAAACGAGTGTTCCAGGCTTTAAAAGTATCCAAATTTTGGGTTTTCATATTATTTTTTGGTCATGCAGATTCACATATTAAGGCCTCCAGCATTTCTGGCGCTGCTGATTATAGTAATTTTATTGACCGTCATTTACAATTTTCTGCAAAGACTGAAGCCTTGGCAGATATGATAATTATTCTTGATGATTCCGAAGGTGAACGGTCTAAACAGAACACATCATGTAGTTTGCCAGGGCAACATAATGTTGTTGGGACCTGTGAAAAAACTTCAGTGCCAGAAGAGATTTCAGATAATCATGCAACTCAGATTCTTGTTCATGGTAGAAATCTGCAAGGCCCTTTAAGTGCAGGAAATGGAACGGAGGACAGAGAAGAGATAAATATTGAGTTGAGGTGGCCTTTTCTTGCTCAGTCCACAGAAAATTTAGGTAAGTACAGTGATTCAGTGGTTCGTTTGCATTCAAACAAATGCAGTATACTTGAGATTAGCTCCAGTGAGAATGTTTCAATAAATAATGTAATGGCAGATGACACACCACCCAACAATTCATCTCTGCAAGAGGATGGAGGGTACATACCACAAGCAGATTTAGCAGTTCCCAGATTTGACAACGACACAATGGCTGGTTATGGCAACTATAAAGTAGATAATTATTTTGATAAGGGAGGGTCCATAGGAGGGTTCAAATCAAAAGAAAACGATTTTCCCTGCAAAAGCTGGTCTAATAACGATAATAAAAACATTCCAGCGGTTGGTAGCAGCAAAGATAAATCGGGCACCTTAGAACACAACTTAATTGAACCACAGTGTATTGAAGCAAACTCAGTTCGAATAGCAAAGTCAGAATATCAAATGTGGAATAGGGGCATAAGTTGTGATCTCTGTGGCCAAGGTCCATCTTTGATGTATGGGGAATGGTATGCTTGGTGTTGTGGTTCTCGCTTATCCCATTGCATATGTACAGAGGAGCACAAACGGTAGGTTTAATTATTTTATATAAAATTAGTATTTGAATTTCTTGTGTTAGTTTATATAATCATTATTTTTGTTAATCTCATCTTTAATAAATATCATTGAGATCCATAAATAGATATCAAGTGGACATAACAAATAAATTTTCCTATTGCTGTTTTAATTATGCTGTAGACATTACATCTGACAGGGTATGTTCTTATTGTAGAAAATTGTTGTTGTCAATGAAATGCAAGAAAACAAAAGATTTGAAAAAATTGAATGGCCATAAGTGGAGTGGAAAGGTTCACAGAATGTGCGCCCTTTGGTCCTCAGAAGTGAGTACGGTTGTAATATCCAGTATTTGCAGATCATCTCACCAGGGGTTAGTAATAGTTTTCACAACTCTGAGTGTAGTTCTCTTTTAAATTTGCAGGTTTTTGAAAAGGGTGATGCAAGAGATCAACTTGAGGGTCTAATAGATGTTGTAAGAAGAGGGAGATCCTTGGTGAGGCATCATAGTTCATTGAATAATGGATTTAGTTTTGAATTACTTTTAACTTTTAAGTTTTCCATATTCTGCCTTACTGTGATTGATTAATCCAAGATGGTAATGAACCTTTCTTACTGAGATGTTGGATTCATAGTTTAAACTACCGCATATGATTGGGGAGGAAGTCTTTGTTTATGTTTATGTAAAAGTTTTTAACTGAAGTTCCATTTACCTTGATGTCTGTAAAATTAAAAAATGCATGCATAGCATGTTTTAAGTTATTCAAATATTAATCTGTCACTGAATATAGCAGGAGCCTTTATACATAATTGTTATGTTGCACAAGTCTTTGGAGTTTATTTGCTAATAATATACAAAATTGTAAAAAAAGTAAATTGCGAAAGATTGAAATATAGTACAAAATTATGAAATAAAGTACACTAACCATACACGACCCGATTAGGGTGGATTTGAGTGCATGTGTTGATCTAAGAAAGCAAGGAAAAGTTAGAAATGAAACAATTAATCTACTTTAACAAAACTAGAAAAAAGTAACTAAGCTAAACATCAAACACACAAAACCGACATGGACCCCCTAGGGGGTTCTGTGGGCGCTGGGTAGCCCACTTGCTTTTATTAATTACAATTTACAAAACTCTTGAAGGTGGATGCCTTTGGTCCTTATGAATCTAGATCCAAAGGCTTATAAGGTTTCAGAAATGATACAAGATGGAAGAGTGATGCTCCAGGAAGCCTTGGATGGGTTCAGATCTTCAATTTTTTGGTAGCATTTCCTCTTGTTATGGCGATAAAAATGTAAAACTAGCCATCTGAAATGCACCAAATGTGCCCAAATGAACGTTAAAAGCATACAAATTGTAAGTACCAAAAGATAAGAATTATGCACAAGTACTTAAGCAACCCAGATCTACTAAAAATAACCTTTAAATCCTAGATCTAGTAACATACTTAACTTATCATCCTCTTAAAATATTATTTTCAAATGAAACTAATTTAACTAAGCATGCAAGTAATGGTAACCAAAAAAGTTTAAATTTAAAATGAAGGAAAGAGAGAGATAGAAAGAATGTTGGAATCTTGGGAATTTTCGAGCTATGGAGCTTGTTGGTGGAGAATGGAGGGACTGTTTCCTGAAAGTACTTGAAGATCAGTAGAGCCAAACTAGATCATCTGCATATTCAAGCTTAGGTAGCCTGCACAACTAAAACTACTTGCACAAAAGCATCAAATCCGGTGCTTCTTGTTACCGGATGAACTAGCAGGGCTAGTATCCGATGAACAAATATAGGAAAGGAGTGACCACTGTCACCTTAGTCACACTTCCAACTGCTTCGGAGAGTCATAACCTCCAAGGGGAGAGCTCTTTGATACTCTGCAAACACTTAAGATAGAAAGATGCTATGTCTTCTAGATGACATGGTTAGTGACTGGTGCCTTCAATCAATGTGATTATATAAAAGAAGAAGACATACTAAACAAGTTAAGGTTTTGTATAGGTTAATAGTAAATGTATCCAATGAAAGTATTAAATCCAATGATGTATGTGATTAGCACTAGAAGCAACCAACAACACTTGAGTATACGAGAAAGATAATTCCATCAATCGTAAGCATTACCAAGTGCCATCCAATGTAAATGCATCAATAGTTCTTTAATAACAAACATGGGACTGCTATAGCGGTATCACAGTCATACAGTATGACAGTCCTTCATGATAGTTTACCAGCAATAGGTTAAGTGCACGAGTGTATAATAAATGTGTTTCAATGTAGAAGATATTAGCTACAACTTCACACCAATTTATGACAGCCAAATAAAAGTGAGTTTCAGACTATATGCGAGAGTATTAACAACAAGAAGAAAGTAATTTTGTAACAATGGTAATTGGTAAGTCATTCAAAGGTATGAGAGTGATGTAAACAATACTTCATTCAATAAATGTAAGTTAACAAACTTATATAGCAGCTTGAAGAGTATTGTTATCACCTAAACTGTAGTTGCCCCTGTGGGTGTATCCATTAATGGATGGCAATAGGGAAGGACAACTCAAAGGTGGAACCACGATCACCTTGACCTCCAATAGATGGTTGTCACGCCAATCGAGGCAACCTTCACTTTATGCTATCTAGCCCAAATAACAAAGGGGGAGACCCAGATCTACTCCCGACAGGAGAGATCAAACCAAACACCCAAATCGAAGTATGAATGAAGTATTTTAAGGTGTATGGTGTATCCTAGACCTAAGGATAAAGTCATAAGACAAGTGAAGGGTTCAATGAGTATAGCTTTGGTTCATCTTTAATGTGAGAGTGACTTATTGTATTTGAAATGAGATCCAAGATTAGAGTACTAGTTCAATGTGAGAAAATCCACTGCCTTGGGAACCGTGTCCAATGCAGGGTAGTTTAGGGGTTGAATTGGGGCTAACTAGTACACGTGACAAGCTTGATCATGAGATATCATAACATCAAAGGGTTTAGTCCACCAAACAAGAATCAAACCACAAGTTAATCCAACAATCTAGGAAAGTCGAATTGACTTGGAGAGAGATCAGTGCCTTGGGAATTGGGATGAATGGAGTCAAGAAATGATTAACTTATGGTTGATGACCCCTATGGCATAAGACAAGTGGGCTATTAAAGGTTTGATGAATAGATGTGTCTAGATCTAATAATTCGTGATGTGACCTAAGTGGACCACAATCCCTTAAAACAAGGAATGCTATCCCCAAGGCAAGATTTCACAAAGTGACCTACTAGACCTAGGTTTCAAGGTGTGCTTGTCCCAAATCCATCAAAATCTCATGTACCCATGTCCTAGAAGTGGACCAACTCAATCTCCCAAGGAAGTGCGACTTTGCCCAAGGAGGGTAAAAGGTGGGGTTAATGGGATCAAGACAAGTCCAATGGCATCCAAACTTTAGATCCAAGTAGTTTAAGCAAATGACAATGTGGATCTAGAAAATCAAGGCAATCCAAGGGTTAGATCTTACTAGATCTGAGTTTTAAGATACCAAGTGGTCCAAAATGGGGATTAAATCCCTTAAAATGTGGAATATGGCCCACAAGGTAGAAATCAGAAAAGTGACAGTGTAGGGGTAGTTTTTAGGATGTGTAGTTTACGATTCAAGCAAAATATCAACTACCCATGTACTAGATCTAGGTCAACTCACCCTCACCAAGAAGTGCGACCTCACTTGGGGAAGCTAAGTTGGCTTGGGAAGAGGGTCAAATGGAGGCCAATCCTCACCAAACTATAGATCCGGGATGCCGTGGATACTATAGAGGTGGGTTTTAAATATCTTATCCAAGGAGCCACTAGATCTTAGTAGATCTGAGAAAATGTAACAATGAGGGTTTTGATTAATTAGGGTTTTCAATTATGTGTTGTGCCAATGGATTGGAATCAAGAAAAGAAGAACAAACCTGTGGATCTTACCTGGGTAACCTTGTAGATGCCTTGATGATGATGATCTATGCAAACTCGATCAATTTGAAGTAGATCTCATGAAGTGTGATTTGCCCAAGGAAGCCAATGCGCCCTCTCTCCTGCACAATAAACGTCAACAATATCAGATTTACTGTAGACAAGAGATAAGACTAATGCCACAAGAGAAATAACGGAAAGATAGCAAACCTTGTAGATGCCTTGATGATGATGATCTATGCAAACTCGATCAATTTGAAGTAGATCTCATGAAGTGCGATTTGCCTAAGGAAGCCAATGCGCCCTCTCTCTTGCACAATAAACGTCAACAATATCATATTTGCTGTAGACAAGAGATAAGACTAATGCCACAAGAGAAATAACGGAAAGAAAGCATAAATCACAATGATACTAATGATAACCCCCTGATACAAGTGAATGCCAAGAAGATCGATTTGAAGAAGCCTTGCAAAATCGCCCTAGTTGAAGCCGCCCTTCTGTAGACAAGACAAAGATTTCCAAAAGAGAGATCTTACCACAAATACCCAAATGCTAGGATGCAATAGACTTTCCAATCACCATCTAAGAACACCAGATGCAAAGGAGACCACAAGAATTTCCATAAGAGAATTTTTCTATATCAAGATTCCAAGAGCCAAAGACCCCATTACAATGAGAAGCTCTCTCCTTTAAATAGGAAGGAGAGGCACCAAAACCCTAACCACTTTTTGAATGAGTGGCCAAGATTAAAAGATACAAATGTCTAATCAATGGTTGAGATGAGCTCAACAATAAAATACATGGATCACTAATAAAATATAATCGTAAGTGGACAAAATCGCCCTAGGAGAGGGGATCCCACCAAATCATGATGACAAAATATAATAAATAGCTTATGGTGGGTCCTAGGGGTAATTTTAGACACCCTTGGTCAATCCCCATAGCACAATAATAATAAAATAGTCATCAATATACCAAATCGTGCCTCTATGGACAAATCGTGGGCCTTAGGAGGCCTCAGAAATCATCAAAAAATGCCATAAGTGATGGATGCGGGTCTCGATGAAGCTGAAACTGCTGGAGAAGGTCGGGAAGACATCCCACTCATCATCACTGATCATTCCATGCCAAAAATTTGCCTCAGTAGCCCAAATCGAATTCCTTTGTAGCCATTTATACCAATCCTAAAATGCCTCGGGAAGCGTGAAATTGCCCCAAACTGCCTCCTGGAGTGCCTGTGCTGTCAAGGTGAGGGCACCAGTCTGTCCGGGAGGGGGGTAATATGGTAAAAATAAGTGGCTGGACCACCCCCTCCAAGCACAACGCCCTAGGTAAACCAGATAAAATCCATCTCTGCTCTAACAGGGTCTTCGATAGACCAAAACTGCACTAGGATAGCCTACTGAGGCTCAATCATCACTGTAACTACCCGGAACTGAAAATAGACTGTCACATTGGACTCAGAAGGTCCAAATCCCTCCAAGATGTGTACTCATACACCATATGGATCTCTGCATGATCATATAATATATCCAATATACCGGAACGGGTGAAATAATAATAATCTGTAAATGATCAAATACTGCTGTAAACCAAAAATCATCATCATAACCTTGTATCTGCTGCATAGAACCATCATGTACATGTACATGGACCATATATCATCTATCTGTATCATCACAAGGTCCAACCACTTCATGTCCTATGGTTGACCTTAGTCAAACTAGGTTTGACCAAGTCAACATGACCAAATATAACTCAGACTATCATCAGAAGTTGCTGCAAAGTGTCAAAGGTTAATGCATGCTCTACAACTTATTCAAATAGCAATTATAACAAAAAGTAATCATTACTGGCAATCTAAATCCAAATATATAGTGTCATTAATTATTATTATGACTTAGACTAGACTTTCAAGACCATACTCACTTCATAGTTGTGATCAATTTGCTAGTGAAGGGTGAAGGCTTAAAATAAACAGGCTAGGCTAAGGGATGACTCACTGACTCAACATTGTGACACTTTGGATATGGGAAATGGAATACACACCATAGTATATACTGAATGAGCAACAACACAGGGAATGGCGGTGTCCCACAAATGGATAAGTTGTTCAAAGAGGGTTTATTCACCTTTAACAGATGCGCACAATCCATAATACAAATGAGGCCAACAATTGTTTTGATATAGCATTTAAGTTCCATTGCTTTTTTGGGCCTGAAGTTTCCATAGCCTTTGATCTATGGGTGTTTATAAACACATTGCATAGATTTACATTTATTTTAGGCTTTTTGCTGCAGGTGTGTTTTTAAGGCACTTGTTTACCTAGGTATTTTACATTTCACAAAAGATATAACATTTTATTTCATAGCCATTTTCATTTGGCTTGCCTTTCATTCATGTGTGTTTAAAAACACATTGCATGAACGGGCTTTTCATACAAGATATAACATTTCATTTTCCAGATTTTGTATTCATGGCAGCACTAAAAGTTTCAGGTTTAGCCAACACAACTTTAGTGACTAGGGGGAATTCACAAGGAAATCCAACTCACCATAGGCAAGTTTTGTCACCAACTCAGAGCCGAGACACAATAAACAGGGAAGCTCATCCAATACAGAGGCTACAGTGGGGAAAAGTCCTCCATGCCACTAGTCAAGTAGTAAGTCAGGGTGATAAACTAAAAGGTAGGGAATGGATGGATGAAGACAATGAATAATGGAGCAAACACTAGCAAGCCAAGGTATGGTGGAATGATCACCTCTATTCTCCTCAAGGAGGGTAAAACCAATGAGTATGAATAATGAACTTCTAAGTCTGAGTAGGGACAATATAATATATATAATAAGATCAACCAGGTCCACATATCTATATGATTTCCAGATCATGACACTAAGTGCTAAGACATGCTATAAGAATAAATATAAAAGCAACATAACCACAACACCATGATATACCTGCTGAGTCATATACCTGAATGCTCATCATCTAAACCATCATCTGTCCTCTGAAACTGCTACTGTAACTCTGGGCACTACTGACTGCTCTGTACCAATGGTATAATAGCTACATCGGTCGTCTCTCTGAGTGTCCTGAGACTCAGTGATGGCATGGGAATAAAACTGCTGTCCAAATCTAATAGTGATCCATAATAGATGCTCATCTTAGCATCTCAATGTAAGGGAACTGGCTGAATAGTGTACTGGAATCAGAAAAATAATGTATGGTAGCCCGACTACTATATATGTGATAACAAGTATGTTTTAGACCTCTTATATCACCAATGGCAGCCTTAAAACAATTGCAAAATGTACTCAATGGCTAACCTTCCTTTGGGGTTTGATGTGTTGGTTTGGCAAGTGAAGGTTGACTGCCAAAGTTGATAGTCTATCCCCTTTTTTGCAGACTGTAACAGTAGGGACAAGAGGATTGTTAGAGGGCTGATATAGCCTCGATTTTAGGCACTAAAGGAGGGTCGAGCTAAGGCAGGACCCAAGGAAGGAGGGCCGAGCCAAGTGGGCTTAGAGGGGAAGACCAAGGGTGAGGGAGAATGGAGAAAGGGATGGAGAGGAGGATGGAAGAGGGAGAAAGGAGAAGAAAAGGTGTAGGAAGGGAGAGTAGGCCGCTAAGGAAAAAAGTAGGGCTGATTTTTAGGTTTAGGGTTTAGTTTTAAGATTTTTTAAATTTTTATAGTTTTAGGGCTTCCTAAAATGTCGTCCTAGGGTTTTTAGGGTTAAAAAAGGCAAGACGAATTTGTAGGAGAGGGCCGAAATTTTAGGAAGGCCAAAATTTTGAAAAAATTAATTTTTTGATTTTCTAGAGTTTTAGTGATAAAATTGCAGATCTAATTCTAACCCTAATTCTACCATGAAAATGCAAATTTACACATGTATATGCAAGTGAAATTTAGTAAAAGTTGATAACTTAGGGTTTTAATGGATGTTACCCCAAACCCTAGCCTTAGAGGAAGGTGATCAACCTTCCTCTTGGAGGTAATTCTCCTTGCTACTAGGTTAGGGATTCTTGTCTAGGGTTGGTTTCAAGACCCTAAACTAGGGAAAAATTGGAGCTCCAAGGCCAAACTTTGTAAAACACCTCCTCTTGGGAGCATTTTTACTATGCAACGAGGATATAACAACAGTCAAAAGCCCTATTCAAAGAGAATGTATCCCTAGAGTTACCATTCAATTATTCAAGATGCAAAATTTACCTACCATTCGTCAAGCAAACCTTAAAAATGTAAAAGACTTACTTGAGCATGAATTATTCCAACCATTCTAGCATCCACAAACCATTAGGAAGACAAAGAAAGCATCCAACTTCATCCAAGAGCAATAAGAATTATCCCTCCAAGAGGTGCATATCACTTCATAAGGCCCCTTCTAGGGTAAAAGAGCAGCATAATGAATTTTATCCCATAAGTTGTGTGTAAAAATGAAGTGAGGAGATTGTATTTATATGATCTCACACTCACTTTTTACAAAATAACCAATCCTACATGCTTTAAAATGTCAATTTAAAATTAAAACATGTCAATTTAAAATTATAACACAAAATAATATAAAATAATCAAATATGTGGGTAACTTGGGGCATTTTCCCTAGAGTTTACCCAAAAATGACTAAAATAACTAAAAATGAGCAAATCACTCCAAACTGAAGGTTAGAGTAGGCAGGGGGGGATGTCATGCCCCATCTAACCCTAATAGTAGTGAAAATGCTTCAACGCCCCCCCATATCAAGCGATGTGGCCTGGTACAAAGGATGATGTCATCATGCCAAGGAGCCTGAGGTGACCTAGAAGGGAGGCAAAAGCCTCACAAATAAGAGAAATGTCACCGGAGTAATGAAACAAGTGAGGGGTCATGTGACCCAATGACCCACCCCTAGGAGCCTTGGACATATCAACCTCAGGGCTAGAAGTCCTGTAATGAGGTAGTCAACAATGCCACTAAGCCATAGTACTCCTGAGAGAAGGACCTGTTATCACCTAAGATGTAGTTACCCCTATGGATGGATCCAGTCATGGATAGCAATAGGGAAGGGCAACTCAAAGGTGCAACCACGATCACCTCGACCTCCAAAATGTATGGTTGTCACGCCAGTCGAGGCAACCTTCGCTTTATGTTATCTAGCCCAGACAACAAAGGGGGAGACCCGATCAACTCCCGATAGGAGAGATCAAAACCAGGACACCAAATCAGGGTATTTCTAAGTGAAGTTAGGTGTATGGTTTATCCTAGACCTAAGGATGAAGTCACAAGCCAAGCAAGGGGTTCAATAGATGTAGCTTTGGTTCATAGTTGATGTGAGAGTGACTTATAATGTTTGAAGTGGGATCTAGGATGAGTGTACTAGGTCAATGTCAAAAGATCCACTGCCTTGGGAACTGTGTCCAATGCAGGATAGTTTTGAGGGATGTATTGGGGCTAACTAGTACATAAGACAAGCTTGACCATGATTCATGATAGCTTTAAGGGTATAGTTCACCATGCAAAAGTCAAACCACAAGTCAATCCAACAATCTAGGAGAGTTGGGTTGTCTTGGAGATAAACCAGTGCCTTGGGAATTGGGAAGTGGAGTCAAAGTGGGGTTGACTTATGGTTTAGGACTCCTACAACATGAGATAAGTGGGCAATATAGGTCCTGATGGTTAAATGTGTCTAGATCTAGGTTTGACCCAAGTGGACCACAATCCCTTAAAACAAGGAATGCAGTCCCCAAGGCAAAATTTGACAAAGTGACAGTCTAGACCTAGGTTTTGAATTATTCTGGTTCCGGATCTGCAAGAATCTCAAGTACCCAGTTCCTCGAAGTGAGTGAACTCACTTCTCCAAGGTGGTGCGACTTTACCTAAGGAGGCTTCAATTTGGGTTTAGGTGGGTCAAATCATGTCGGATGGCATCCAAACTTTAGATCCGGGTAGATCAGTCAAGTAGGAGTGTGGATCTATAATTTCGTGGCAATCCACCGGTTAGATCTTTGTAGATCTGAGTTTTAGTGTTCCAAGTGGTCCAAAATGGGGATTAAATCCCTTAAAATGTGGAATGGGGCCCACAAGGTGAATTTCAAGAAAGGGACAACCTGGGTGTATGTTATTTGATGTGTAGATGTCAAATCAAGTGGAATCTCAAACACCCATGTTCTAGATCTAGGTCAACTTGCTCGAATGGTGAAGTGCGCCTTCCTTGGGAGAAGCTAAGTTGGCTTGGGAGAGGGGTCAAACGGAAGCCAATCCTCACCAAACTATAGATCCGGGATGCCGTGGATGCTATAGAGGTGGGTTTTCAATATCGTGCCCAACAACCCACTAGATCTCAGTAGATCTAAGAAAATGCAAAATTGGGGTTTTAATTAATTAGGGTTTTAAGTGTTTTTGACAATTGGATAGATCATGGAGATAGAACTTACCTTGAGATCATACCTGAATGATGTGGATGAGATGCCTTGATGTTGAGGAAGATTCCCGCAGAGATCAAATGAGAGATTGTTGATTTGCTTGCCAATTTGATGCCCAAGTCCACAAGTGCGCCTTCCTCTACCTGTCAAACCAAGGAATAAAGATTCAATCAGTAAGAGCAAGTATGGAAGAAATACAAGAGAAATGCAAGTAGTAACATGAAATAGAAGGTCCTGGGACAGTAATACTCCCTGTTACCAACGAAGAGCTCCAAAGAAGAAGTAGGGAGAGTCTTCCCCTACCAATACCTCCTCCTCCAAGCAAATCGGCCTCCACCTGTAGATGCAAAATCGTGGTACAATAGATATGGAAAACAAGATCTCCAATAACTCAGTGCAAAGGAAGAACCAACGAACGAACACCAAAAACATTCACCACAACATTGGAGATAGATGCAATAATAATTTTCTATTCCAATAATCCAGAGCCAAAAGTCCATTTACAATGAGAGGCTCTCTCCTTTAAATAGGAAGGAGAGGCACCAAAACCCTAACCACTTTTTGAATGAGTGGCTAAGATTAAAAGATACAAATGTCTAATCAATGGTTGAGATGAGCTCAACAACATAATATATGGATCACACATAAAATATAACATAAGTGGACAAAGTCGCCCTAGGAGAGGGGAATCCCACCAAATCATGATGACAAAATATCATAAGAGGCTCATGGTGGGTCCAAGGGGTAATTTTATCCCTCCTTGGTCAATCCCCATGGCACAATAACCAATAAATAATCATGAATGTACCAAATCGTGCCTCCAAGGTGAAGTCGTGGTCCTCAAAAGACCTCAAAAATCCACAGAAAGTGCCATAAGTGATGGATGCGGGCCCCGATGAAGCTGAAACTGCTGGAGGAGGTGTGGAAGGTCCCGATCTATCATCACTGATCATCCCATGCCATAACTTTGCCTCAGTAGCCCAAATCGATTTCCTCAATAGCCATTTCTACCAATCCTGAAATGCCTCGGGAAGCGTGAAACTGCCCAAAACAGCCTCCTGGAGTGCTGGCGCTGTCAAGGTGAGGGCACCAATGTGTCCGGAAGGGGGGTAATATGGTAAAAACAAGTGGCTGGACCACCCCCTCCATCATCAGCGCCCTAGGTCAACCGGATAAAAGTCCTCTCTGCTCCGACAGGGCCTCCAACAGACCAAAACTGCACTGGGACAGCCTACTGAGGCTCAATCATCACTGTAAGTGCCCGGAACTGAAAACAAACTGTCCCATTGGACTCAGAAGGTCCAAATCTATCCAAGATGTGTACTCATACACCATATGAGTCTCTGCATGATCAAAATAAATATCCAATATACCAGAACAAGGCCAATAATAATGCGCTGTACATATACAAACACTGCTGTAACCCCAGAATCATCATCATAACCCTGTAGCTGCTGCATAGAATCATCCTGTATGTGTACATAGACCATATATCATCTATCCATATCATCATAAGGTCTAACATCTCATGTCCCATGGTCCTCCATGGTCAAACTAGGTCCAACCAAGACCAAATATAACTCAGTCCATCATCCAAGGCTGCTGAAAAGTATCAAGGTTAATACATGCTTTACAACTTATTCAAATAGCAATTATAACACATAATGATCATAACTGGCGATCTACATCCAAATATATAGTGTCGTTAATTATTATTATTACTCAGACTAGACTTTCAGGACCATACTCACTTCATAGTTGTGATCAATTTGCTAGTGAAGGGTGAAGGCTGAATTAACTGGCTAGGCTAAGGGATGACTTAGCTGTCTTGACTTTGTGACACTTTGGCAAGGGAAAGGGAATACACCATAGTATATACTGAATGAGCAATAACACAGGGAATGGCGGTGTCTCACAAATGGATGAGTTGTTTAAAGAGGGTTTATTCACCTTCACAGATGCGCACAATCCATAATACAAATAAGGCCAGCAATTGTTTAGATATAGCGTTTAAGTTCCATTGCTTTTTGGGCCTGAGGTTTCCATAGCCTTGATCTATGTGTGTTTACAAACACATTGCATAGATTTACATTTTTTCTTTTAGGCTTTCTGCTGCAGGTGTGTTTTTAAGGCACTTGTTTACCTGAGCACTTCTAGGTGTGTCATGGACAGCTTGTTTACCTAGGTATTTATTTTCCACAAGATATAACATTTTATTTTATGGCCATTTTCATTTGGCACGCCTTTCATTCATGTGTGTTCACAAACACATTGCATGAATGGGCTTTTCATACAAGATATAGCATTTCATTTTCCAGATTTTGTATTGATGGCAGCACTAAAAGTTTCAGGTTCAGCCAACACAACTTTAGTGACTAGGGGGAATTCCAAGGAACTCCAACTCACCATAAGTAAGTTTTGTCACCAACTCAGAGCCGAGACACAATAAACAGGGAAGCTCATCCAATACAGAGGCTACAGCGGGGAACAGTCCTCCATGCCACTAGTCAAGTAGTAAGTCAGGGTGATAATCTAAAAGGTAGGCCATGGATGGATGAAGACAATGAAATGATGGAGCCAACACTAGCAAGCCAAAGCATGGTGTAATGATCACCTCTATTCTCCCTAAGGAGGGTATATACCAATGAGTATGAATAGTGAACTTCTAAGTCTGAGTAGGGACAATATAATATATATGATAGATCAACCAGGTCCATATATCTATATGATCGCCAGATCATGACACTAAGTGCTAAGACATGCTATAAGAATAAGTATAAAAGCAATCTAACCATAACACCTGTAATATACCTGCTGAGTCATATACCTGAATGCACATCAACTTGTACCATCATCTATCCTCTGGAACTGCTGCTGTAACTCTGGGCACTACTGGCTGCTCTGTACCAATGGTATAATGGCTACATCGGTCATCTCTCTGAGTGTCCTGAAACTCAGTCATGACATGGGGAATACAACTGCTGTCCACAATCTGAATGTGATCCAATATAGATGCTCATCTCGGCATCTCAAATGCAAGGGAACTGGCTGAATAGTGTACTGGAATGAGAAAAATAATGTATGGTAGCCCGGCTACTATATATGTGATAACAGGACCAAAGGGTCTGGCTATAACCTCCACTCAGAAAATGCTGGATAACATCCCTCCTGGTCCGAAAAAATGACCCTCTATCCCTGGGGAGACATCTGAAGGTGCGCTGGTATTGGTACCACTTAACACTTCTCATGCCAGAAATCAGAAGAGTAAGCATACAAACTAGTAATAACATACTACTTCTATACTGTGGACATGAGCAAGCAATATATGAAATCAAACTAGAATCATAAATCCTACCAACCACTAATAGTCCTTTGAAGGCCTTGATCATCCACAAATGCATCAAATAATTAAGTTGCGCTGCAGTTACCTCATAAACCATTGACATTTGCATCCACACACATAGAGCACTACACCATAGATTTTCCTCCAAAGCCTTCTTATTCCAAAAAATATTACAATACAACAGTTACATGACTCACTAGCCTTTCGGTCCTCTCTTACCATTGCCAAACAAGAGCTAAACCTCTTGGTTAGAAAATAAATGGAGAAGGAGGGGGGGGCACACTCATCAAGGGATTGAGGGGGGCACATCACTAAATCAAATGAGTGATCCATGCCATGATTTGGTGCTTGATTAATGGGAGAATGAGTGAGGTGGTAGCCACATGGGAAAGGTGCCCCCACTCCAACCTTGGAAACTCCTCCAAGCCATAACAAGTCGCCACATAACCCACACGTGAGCATGAGAGGGAGGGCACATCCTCTCAAGATACCCATTCGCTATCCTCACGCTTTGACTTCTAACCACACGCTTTATCCTGCAAGATGATTCGCCCTCCATAAGAGACAACCATGCCACCTTTTCAACATGTTTTAATCATGTTCCCTTGATTTTCTCAATTTGTCCTTTTGTGTCTTTTTAGCATTTTTTTGACATTTTGTCGCTCTTTTGAGCAAAAATGCTTTAAGTGATAATTTAATCACCCGAAACATAGAAAAAGTGGGTCCCAGGGTAAAGAGGACACTCTGAGTGTGAAAACGAGCATCCCCACGCCAAATTTCGCCTCCATACCATACTTCTATTACAATTTGAAATTTCCCATTTAAACTATTAAAAAAAAGCCTAAGTTTACGGGAAAATTATTTTTGTCCGAATTGATAGAAAATCCTAGGGACCTAGTGCATGTCCATACGACTCATTATTGATGGCTAGCATGTAAAAATACATAGACACTTAGGCTTTTATAACCTCCCAAGGTTTGACCGCCAAGGAAAATACTCTGGCTTTGGAAGTGTGAGTGAAAAACTCAGGAATTATATGTCATTGAAGCGCAACGCATAATTCCCATGGAAAAAAAACTCTAGAGTATCCCCTTGACATATAACCCAAGGTAAGTCAAGCCTGTTACAAAAAGACCATGCTTAGACCAACTTATTACAATTTCCCATGGGGGGATGGACATGCATTTTTTTTGAAAAAGAGCCAAAATTTGGCCTGATGGATCTTAGAACATTGATGATGAACAATTTGATTGTTCAAGTTTTCGACGGTTCACACGGAATCCACTAATTCAAGTTTTCGACGGTTCACACGAAATCCACTAAGTGCAATTTAGGGGATAACAGGTAGTATGTGCAATCAAATGAAAGTAAAAGCTTCCTTCCTCAAACAATTACTATGAACATATAATCGTTTATCAAATAAGGAAGGCATAGTGTATAAATAATGTTGCAACAACAGTAAGTAAAGGTGAATTCAATAGTGAGTTCCACAGTAATGATAGTCTTATAACAGTAATTCCCAATAGTAAACAGTTCAATAATTATTCACTAATAACTCAAACAACCATAAAGATCATTCATCCAATAATTAAGCAAAATATACAAATGTTATTGCAAAGATTATAATTCTTACAGTGACCACCAAATTTCGATAGTAACCTTCAGCAGTGAACAGTCTAAGGATTATCAAACTTGGGATATTCAGACAGCAGTTAACATTTTCAAATATTAGCCAAATCAGACTTCATCAAAGAGGAATCTTGATAGAAAATGGCAACACTCTAACAAAGTCTGTTATAACAATCCTGTATGTTGCCGCCTAATACACACCTGGGGGGGGGACGCGACATGAAACCTTCAAGCCACTCGGTGTGTCCTTGGGGGCAAGTCAGAGTCAAGTGCTGTCACTTGATTACTCTACTCCTCCATCTAGGCTACTCCTATCGAAGCCAAGGGGGGTGGTCCCTATAAAAGAAACTATGGCTTTTAAAATATGAAAACAAGTAAAAGCTATTCTAGGAGTTATGAAATGGAAAATACTGGAACAAAGAAATAATTGCAATTTGAATTCAAGTACAACAACACATAAGATTAAAAACCATTCACGATATTCCGTAGATTAACTTAACCATGATAACGCATAATGACTAGTGCCGTGTGATGCAGTTGTGTTGTGTCGTGAAAGTATTGCAAAATCTTGTTTCCAGTTTTAAAATTATTAATGTGTATTAAAGGAGTGGGTTTATTCTTTGTTTGGCCCAACACCAACTCACTCCTTTGAATTAGGCGTTGTGACAACTACACCAAGTGTCCAACCAAGCGAGGATGAACTTGCTTATGGCAGCTTGTTGGCTCTATGGTTAGCCTCACTTGACCTCCCGAGTTCTCAAGAATGAGTTTTTGTAGGATTTTCCTATTATACTAATCTCTCTATGTCCTTTTCTGATTGGCCAACTGTTCAGTCTATGCTACAGCGATCAAGAGCATAGGTCGGGTTTCGAGTCTTGGTTTATTTTATTTAAATAAGATAGATTTTCTACTTGATTAGATCTACCTCCAAGAATCTCTTTTCCATGCGAATTCCAGTACTTGAGCAAGCTCTTTCCGTGGCACCGTACTTCGGGAAAACTAGGACCAAATTACTATAAAAGCAAGAAATTGTTAAAAAATGAGAAAAACTAAGTCCTGAGAACTCTTGTGGCCCACAGTTGAAACGAATCCAACAAGTTAAATTTTAATCCTATGTTTATTTTATTAGAAGTGAAAAAATTGAAAACAAATCAAAAGTAATTGTGAGGTCCTAAGAACACTTGTGATCCACCGTTGAAACATAACCAACAAGGTTAATTTTAGTTTGTTCTTTTTATTAAGAGCAGAAAAATAAAAATCTAAACTAACAAAGCAAAACACAAAAAAAGTGAGACGACATTGATCCCCCCTGGGGGGATGGGGTGTGGGCACTGGTTAACCCACTTGCTCTCGTTTTAAAATCTTTTACAATGCTCTTCAAAAGTACTTGTAGTCCTGTTATCACACAACTTGTAGTTGTCCCTAAAGGTATCCCATCCAGGATGGTAGAGGTGTCGGACAACTAAAGAGGTGACCCAAGAGATGCCACGGTTCCCAATGCAAGCTGGGAGTCGTGTCAACCGAGGCACTCTTCACTTTAGATCAAAGACTAATCAAGATCAAGGAGAGACCCTAGCCAATCAATGAAGACTAGCTAATCCAAAGATTCCTAGGGAAATGTGTAAAATGAAACAAGGAGATCAATGGTGGTTGATTTTAGATCTAAGAAGGTTAAGTGGACCCACAGGGTTAAGATATGGTTGAAGAGGCTTAAGGAGTGACAAATGGTTCAACCAATGAATGATAAGGTCCACTTATGATGCTCAATTATTAGATCTAAAGGGATATAATGCCATGTAAATTATGCCAAGTGGGACCCACTCCTTAAAAAGTGGAAAATAGTCCAAGTTGGGCCCACTAGGTCAAAGTTGGAATGAAATGGCACTAGGGGTATGCTATGACATGGATCTAGAGGTTTGATGAAGAAATAGCAATACCCAAGTATGGGATCTAACAAAAGCCCACCTACCCAAGGAGTGTGAATTGCCTCAAGGAGGACTAGTGCCTTGGATTAAGGGGCAAATGGAGTCGGATGTCCACCAAATTATAGATCGGGATAGTTGAAGTAAATATCAAGGTGGGTTTTCAATGTCAAGTACATGCCATGGCTAGATCTCCATAGATCTAATGCATTACCAAGTGACCCAAGTGGGGCACAACCCTCAAAATGAGGAATGGGGCCGACAAGGTGAAAATCAAGAAGGTGAAGCACTAGAGGTAGATTTTGAGGGGTGATCTACTCAATGAAACAACAAACTCACCTACCCAAGCCTTGGAAGTAGCAAACAGCCACCCTCCCAACGAGTGCGATTTCCCTTAGAGAGACTAAGTGCCTTGGGAAATGGATCAAATGAAGGCCAAACACCACCAAACTATAGATCCGAATTGCCTTGGATGCTATAGAGGTGGGTTCTAAATATTATTCCCAAAAGCATGCTAGATCCAAGTATACCTAAAAAAAAGAAAAATGAGGGTTTTGAATTTTAAGGGTTTTATAACCAATGAAGAAGAAAGAATGGATCTAGGCACATACCTTGTAGAACATACCTCTAATGTTTGTGGCCACTTTGCAAATTGATAACCTTCTCCTTGTGTGTATATTCAAGAGTGAGATCTCGAGTCTCCAAGCCAAATCGTCCTCCCTCAAAGATGACCAAATTGTCTTCCTCCTGCAAGACAAGATCTAATGAGAAACAGTGCCTAGCAAAAGAATTATGAAAATGATGAAAATATGAAGTAGAAAGCATCAACTATGTCACAATGATACAATAATGATACTCTCTTCAACAAAAGACCAAACCAAAGCAAGTTATGGGGTTTCCCCACAATAGCCTCCCTTGAAGTCGTCCTCCTCTCCACCAATTCGACCTTCCCTGTAGAAAACAAATTGAAGCCCCAAGAACCACAATGATACACAAGAACAAGATTGTATATTCAACTTGCAAAAGAATCCATCAAGACAAGAGAAGTAGATCCACAAAATAGTTTCTTTATTCCAATCTTCAAGAGCTCCAAAGGTGCCTTTACAATGAGGGGGTCTTCTCTTTTTATAAGAGAGAGAGACCAAAACCCTAAACCACTTTTGAAAACTACTGGTTGAGATCAAAAGTTACAACAACATAATCAATGGCTAAGATGAGCCAATACAATATAACACATGGATCACTCAAATAAAGGGTGACGTCATAGCTAAAATGTCTCTAGGAGGGGTGACGTCACACATGGGGGGTGGCTAGATAACATGGAGCCACAACATAAAACATGGACAAGTGACTAGGAGCACATGGTGGGGCTAGGAGGTATTATTTCCCTTCACTAGCATGTCCCCATGGCACAATTATATGAAATATGAGTCTAAGACATGTCCAAGTGTACAAATGATCAAATCCTATCCCCATAATCAAAGAGAGAAATACAATAAAAGAGCTGTTGTAGCCCATGTGGACCCCACTGACTGATGCCAACTGATTTGGAAGAAGGGGGATACACCATGGATGACCTTTGAGAAGACAAAGTGCCAAAACCTTGCCTCAATTGCCCAAATCGAATTCCTCAATGACCCTTTTATTCCATATTTTTTATCTGCTGAAAAACCCTGAAAGTGACCAAAACTGCCTCTCAGGTGTCTGCGTTGTCCATCTGAGTGCACCATCATGTCCGGGAGGGGGGTAATATGGTAAAAACAAGTGGCTGGACCACCCCCTTCCTCTGTAGCTCCCTAGGAAACGACTAGCCTCCAAGGATACTGCTGGACAGGCTACATTAGCATGGCCAATCTGGTCAATAGGTGGAAAACTGCTAGTATCATGCCCATGAGTGCCCAGAACTGAAAGATAAGTGTCTCAATGGATCCAGAAGACCCAAATCCACTAGAGATGAGTACTTATACACCTCATGATAACCTATAGAATCATCTGTAGGGTCCACCATACCCTGACAATGTAAAATATGATGATCTAGAGATAATAATAAAAATGACCAACTGCATCAATCATCATCTGGAGCATATGTCCAACATATGGAATCATCAATAGGTGCATGTGGGACCATAGATCAACATCATAAAGCATGAATGGTCCATCTCATCACGGATCCCAAGAATGACCATGGTCAAACTATGTTTGACTAGGTCAAAATACAACCAAAGATTAGATTATAACAAATGACTAAGACATGTTCCTTTAACCATATTCATAGCTTAACTTAAAGTATAAACATCAATCAAGTGGCAGTTAATAAATAGATATTAAATGTTATTTATAACTTACTTGCACCAAAGCTTTAAAGGCATACTCATCCAATGGACATGGCCTAACTGCTAGCATAGGGTGAAGGCTTAGGACAAGGCTAAGTAAAAGGGGTGACTTGACCAACTTAGCTAAGTGATACTTTGGACGGGGAAAAGGGGAGCTGCACACTGTGCTAGACAAGATAAACAAAGGGAATGGCAGTGCCTCACAAATTGATAAGTTGTTTAGAGAGTGCTTATTCAACCTTGGCATCATGTCTACATCAAGTTGCTCCAAGTTCATTAGGATCATTCATTTAATTTCCATGGCCTTTTTGGCCTATATGACCCCTCTGGGATTTTGCATGCGCTTAAAAGCACAACTAATCGCAGCTTGCATCCAGGGTATATTTACATATATGAGGTCAATAATCTTTAGATTTAGCATTTATTTAACCATTGCTCTTTAAACCCTTCATGGGGTACTTAGCATTTCATTGCTTTTGCCTTGAATTCATCGTGTGTTTAAAAACACATTCTAGAATTTAATTTCAATGGGCTTTCATAAGAGATTTTCAATAATTTCCATACAAGTAGTAGATGTGCTTCAAGTTTTAGCCAACAACATCTCATGTGACTAGGGGGAATTCCGCAATCTAAACCAAACATCGGGGCAACCGACTAGAATGATAAAGGCATAAAATCCAACTCACTAAAGGCAAGTTCTGTCACCAACTCAGAGCCGAGACACAAAACAAATGTGGATGCAAATCCAACACAGAGGTAGAAGTGGGGAAGTCATCCATATCAAAAGTCAAGAAAGCAAGTCAAGGTGAAAGCCAAAATAGGGAAGGTCATGGATGGATGGAGTCAAGTGAATGTGGTGCCTAAGCTAGCAAACATAAATGTCAGGAAAGACCATGTCCATGCTCATAGGAGGGTAGTGAAACCAATGAGTAGAGCCAGTGAACCTTTAAGTGCAAGTAATACATTCAATTCATTATTTAAATCCAACAAAGATAGTTCATTTCATTTATTAAATAATACTGCCACATCATGAGTTATATACCAAGTTAATGCTATGAAGATGACTAAAACAACAAGATAATAATCAATGCTAACAATCACAGGTGTGATGGTCATATCACTGCATATCAATAATCATCATCTAGAACTAATGAAACACTGCTGCAATAATAACATCTGGAACTCTAGGATCTAAATTGAAACTGTATGGAACAAAAGGTCATATCGGTCATCAAATCTAAGCTCTTAAGGCTCAGCCTTGGAACAAGGTATACTCAATGTCTGATATACACTGCTCTGATCTCTAAGTGATCTCAAATAATGTCGCTCATCATAACTGATCTCTGTAAAGGCAAAGCTCCGAAAAGTGTAGATATCTGCTCAACAAAAATAGTAGCCCAACTACTATGGTGTGATAACAAGTCCCTTGAAGATTTGGGAGTAACAAGTTTACAATAAATTCAAAGAGAATGAACTGGATAAAGAGGGGGGTTCCCAAAATGCTCCAGATGGCCACAGAAGCCTCTGGATCTCAGATTTCGGTCACTTTAATGTTCAAAACCTGCTAAAAACTATAAAAACCAACAAGCTTATTTAGATCAAATGTGGCTAAAAACACTTTAAGAATGTTCTTGGCAACACTACAAAAAATTCTAAGTAAACTAGTTAAATGAAAGCACAATTTTAACTAAGGCAGGCAAGCTAAAAAGCTTGCCTTCCTAGGATCTTTGCTTGCCTCTTTAAGAAATGGCAAGCAAATCAATAGCACTATATTTGCTTGATAAGGATTTTAACTTCAAAATTTCTTCTATCTTGCTCTTTTAGATCTACGATTTAAAACTTGCAAAAAATGGAGAAAAAAAAATCTAGATATAGAATATTAGATAAGCCTTTTTTAATTTTGAGATTGCAAACATTTAGATCTACTTTAAAAATAAACTTTGAATCAAGATCTAAATGGAAAACAAAACTAGTAACTAGAAGAGATGAGAGAAATTGGATCGAGAGGTTATGAACCCATGGGGGTTGAACACTGAAGATGGGCTATGGATTCTGCTTCTTGATGCACTGATGGGATTGCTTTCTTTGTTCTAGATCTTCTGAATGAAAAGAAGAGCTAACATGCTCATCCACTCCTCCTGCTTAATCAACCTGCAAGATCATAACAACACTAGCAAAGGGGATTAAGAGCATCTGCGTGAATGATTAAAAGAAAACATAAGACATAATAGACTCAAGCAAGAAATCTTAATACCTCTAGCATTCTAGTATCATTAACAATAGTCAATAATCTATAAAGCACTACTTACTATTCTTTATGAAAATACTTTCCCTTCAAAGACAAATGAATCCCAACATTACTAGCATGCAACAATGATACAGATTACCTCATATTAGCAAAGCATGGAACGATCCAAGACCATAGACAACACCAGAGTAGCCTCCAAAGCCTCTTATTAATTCAATGAAAAATATTTCAATAGCAAGCAGAGGTTTGACCTTTTGATATCGTTACAATGGAGAAGAGATGCTCCTTCAATAAGAAATTGCATTCATGGGGGGGCGTATTCGCCAAGGGAGGGCGCATCATAGAAGAGAGAGTTCAACATTTAGAAGTGACTGGCGTTGATTTGGTGTGATTGGAACATGATTGGAAACTAACCCAAGAGGATTGCGCCACCTCTCCACGAGGTAGGCGCATCCTACCTTGAAATTATCACTCTCAATCACAAGCCGCTATATGGAGGAGTCGCAAATTTTGAGTGATGGGCGCTGTTATCACACAACTTGTAGTTGCCCCTAGAGGTATCCCATCCGGGACGGTAGAGGAGACAGGCAACTAAAGAGGTGACCCAAGAGATGCCACGGTTCCCAATGCAATGTGGGAGTCACGTCAACCGAGGCACTCTTCGCTTTAGGTCAAGGTATAACTAGACCAAGGGGGAGACCCTATACTCCAATCACAGTTGATTGGATCCAAACAAAGGTTTCTAAGGGTAGATAAGTAATGAGTTACGGAAACCAATGCAAGGCTAAGTGGACCTAAGGGTTAAGGTATGGTTGAGGGTGATGTAAGAGATTGTTAGTGTTTCAACCTATGTATGGTTTAGGCCACTTTATGGGGTATGATTACTAGGTATAGTACCATGTGTTTGCACAAGTGGGTCTTGTTGTCTTGGGAAGTGTGAAATGGTTCTAGGTGGACCCACAAGGTGAAGTTAGGTGTGAGGATGGTACTATAGGTTAGATCTAGGCTAGATCTATAAGTTGGAGTTGGTTCTAGGATTACCCATGTACTAGATCTATGGTTTGACACTAATCCCAAGGAGTGCGCCTTGCTTGGAGAAGGACTAGTGCCTTGTTGGATGGGCTAATGGAGTCAAAAAGGATGTCAAAGTGTAGATCGGGACACCTAGAAGCCAAGGCAAGTGGGTTGAAAGAGATCTAATGGTTGGATCTTACTAGATCTAGGTTTTTTTAAAAGATGACCAAAAGTGGACCACAATCCCTTAAAACAAGGAATGCAATCCCCAAGGCGGATCTTGACAAACGGACAGTGTAGACCTAGGTTTCAAGGCATGGGCATTCCAAATCCACAAAAATTTCCAACACCCACTTCCTAGAAGTGGACCAACTCAAAACTTCAAGGGGGTGCGACTTGCTCAAGGAAGGGCAAAAGATGGGTTTGGTGGACCAAATCAAGTCCAATGGCCACCAAACTATAGATCCGGGGTGTTAGTACCCCGATCTATGTTCCTTCAAAGTTTCAAGTGAATCAAGTGGCTAGATCTTAGTAGATCTAGGTTTTAAGGTACCAAGAAGATCAAAAGGGGGTTTCAACCCCTTAAAACATGGAGAGATGTCCACAAGGTAGTTTTCACCAAAGTAAAGATATGGGTTTAGGTTATCAAGTGTCTAGATTCCAAATCAAGTGAGATCTCACCTACCCATGTGCTAGATCTAGCCCAACAAGCCTCTCTCTAGGAAGTGCGATTTGGGTCAAGGAGGGCTTTTTGCCTTGAAAAATGGGTCAATTCTTAGCCAATCACCACCAAACTATAGATCCAACTAGGGGTGGATGCTATAGAGGTGGGTTTTCAATATCTTTTCAAAAGGAGGGCTAGATCTAAGTAGATCTAAAAAAACACCAAAAAAACACCAAAAAAACAAGGGTTTTAATTTTGATTAGGTTTTTTGTGATCTAGAAATTATGGAAGATTCAAGGAAGAGAAGATCATACCTCTTGGAACATACCTGGATGAAGAGATGAATGCTAGTTGAGACGAGGATTACTTTGCCAAAGATCAAATGGAAAATTGTTGAAGCCCTCTTGCCAAATCGATTTTTCCAAGCCACATGTGATTCCTTCTAACCTGTCAAGCCAAGGAGCAAAGCATCAATTAGTTTAACAAATTGAAGGTAGATGCAAGCAAGAGAGAGAGAGAAACATAGAATAGTTGACACAAAGGCAAAACTACTCCCTGTCAAACCAAAACGACTTCTTCCAAGATTGAAGGGCAAGCCTCCCCACCAATTCGCCCTTGTCCAAAATCGCCCTCTTAACCTGCAAATAAAATATGGCAAATATGCAAGATAGCTACAATAGATCTTCCAGTGCAATGGACAATAGCATTTACAATCGAAACAACCAACATCCACTCCAATCCAAGCATGTACTCCAAAAGATAGAAATTTTATTCCAAGAGCCAAGAGCCAAAAATCTCTAGATGAATTTTACAATGAGGGGGTCTCCTCCTTATATAGGATAATAAAGACCAAAACCCTAGATCTCAAAACCACTTTTTGAAATGAGTGGTTGAGATTAAAAGATCTCACAACATAATCAATGGCTAATAATAAATCATAACCATATATCACATGGATCACCCACATAATGATAGCGCCCCCACTAAAAAGGTACAATGAGGGGTGACGTCATCCACAAGAGACAATATAAGCATCAAAATCCACCTCATGGTGACTAGGACATAACAATATAAGCTCATGGTGGGGCTAGGAGGTTTTAATCCTTACTAGCTCATCCCCAAGGCACAATAAAAATAATAAAATATGTCCAATATAATAAAAATGACCAAAACTGTCCTCAGAATCCATGATAGTCAAGCAGTAAATGTCCTCCTGTGATCAATCTGGGCATACCCACATGGTGAAAACTGACTGGAAGGTAGTGATGCCGCCCTGGAAGACCTCTGTGAAAACCAAATGCCAAAACCTTGCCTCAATTGCCCAAATCGATTTCCTCAGTGACCACCTTTTCCCATTTTTTAACTGCCTCGGGAACTGTGAAAGTGCCAAAACTGCCTCCTAGGGTGCTAGCGCTGTCGATCTGAGCCCACCAGGCTCTCCGGAAGGGGGGATAAATGGTAATAACAAGTGGCTGGACCACCCCCTCCATCATCAGCGCCCTAGGTGAACTGGCCTCTCGGGGCCCCTGCTGCTCAGGCTGGGAAATCAGCCCCAAATCTGGTCAACAAGTGTAAAACTGCATCAATCACTGTCAGAAGTGCCCGGAACTGAAAGATAAGTGTCTCAATGGATCCAGAAGACCCAAATCCACTAGGAATGAGTACTCATACACCCTGGGTTGCCCTAATGGGCCAGCTGTAGGGTCCACCATATATGGACAATGTATAATCTGCTGATCTGAAATAATAATAAACCTGTTGAAATGGATCAAACATCATCTGCATCATATGTCCATCATATGATATCATCATCAAACATGTGGGACCATAAATCACCATCAATAATCATCCATACATGGTCCACATCATCACGGATCCCAAGAATATATAATCAAGGATAAATCACATCAGTAGACTAAGACAATGTTTCTCTAATCATTCCCACAGCTAAGCTCAAAGTATAAAATTTCATTCAGTGGCATTAATCAAGTTAACATATTCCGTGGTCATATAAAATTACTTGCACAATAGTTCAAATGACAAACTCACCCATTGGACATGGTCAAACTGCTAGTGAAGGATGAAGGCTAGGAGCAAGGTTGGGCCAAGGGTTTGACTTGTCTAACTTAACTCAAAAATACTTTGGACTGGGAGAAGGGGGAAGCTACAAACTCTGTGCTGGACAAAAATAAACACGGGGGATGGCTGTGCCTCACAAATGGATAAGTTGTTTAGAGAGTGCTTATTCAACTTAGGCATCATGTCTACATCAAGTTGATCCAGGTTCATTAGGATCATTCAATTTTATTTCCATGGCCTTTTTGGCCTACATAACCCTTCGGATTTCAGATGTGTTGAGAAGTACAACTAGTTGCAGCTTGCATCTAGGGCATGTTTTTCACATATTTATAAGGTCAGCAATTGTTTAGATATAGCTTTTAAGAACTATTGCTTTTTGGACCTTTCTTATACTCTTCGCGGAGTATTTTTAGCTTTTCATTGCTCTTGCCCTTTTTTTTGTTTCCATGGGCGAATTTTTTAAGTTTCCATAGGTAGAACATGAGCTTTCAGTTTTAGCCAACAACATCTCAAGTGACAAGGGGGAGTTCGAGCCAATGCCAAACATCGGGACAACCGACCAGAATGATTTAGGCCTACAATCCAACTCACCAAAGGCAAGTTCTGTCACCAACTCAGGGCCGAGACACTGAATAACAGGGATGCGGTCCAAACACAGAGGTAAAAAAATGGGGAAGTCCTCAGTATCAGAAAGTCAAATGAGACAAGTCAGGGTTTAAAGTCAAACAGGAAGGTCATGTATGGATGGAGACAAGTGAATATGGAGCCTACACTAGCAGACAACTGGTGTCGGGGAAAGACCATGTCTATGTAAGGTGAAATACCGGTAAGTTTTGCTAAATGACCTAAAAGTGCAAGCAATTGTCCATTTTATGATTTACAGTTCATTTTAAATAGTTTGCCACATCAGGAATAATATACCAAGCACATGCCATGATCATGACTAAATCAACAAGATAATAATCCACAGTCAGTGAGAACATATCCATAACATCATCATAATAATCATCATCATGCATCATCTGGAACACTGCTGCAATATATCTCTAGGCACTGAACTGAAACTGTAATGGGATAAGTGGTCACATCAGTCATCAAATCTGAACTCTCAAGGCTCAGCCTTGACACAAGGTCATAAAATCTGAATAATGTACTGCTCTGATCATGAGTGATCCAAAAATATATATAGCCATGCTCTGGAATAAAGGAAGCTCTGGAATGTGCAGATATCTGCTGTACAAGAATAGTAGCCCTGCTACTATGGTGTGATAACAGGCGCATCCATAAAATGATACGCACACATTTGAGTTTTCAATCAACCCAAAAATGACGCTTTAACCTTAGGAATATAATCGCCCTTTATTTCGAATGATTTTCCAAGTCATTTTGGCACATGTTAATTGCTTTTTGTAAATATATATATATATATTTTTATATGGTGTCATTTTGTCGCACCATTAGCATTTAAATGCCATTCTGTAGCCCGATAAAAAAAATGCTCCACGTGATAATTTAATCACCCGAAACATAGGAAGACTGGGTCCCAAGGTAAATAGGACGCTCTGAGCGTGAAAACAAGCATCCAAGTGCCAAATTCCGCTTCTGGATCACACTTTTTATCACAATTTGAAAATTTCCAATTAAACCATTAAAAATGGTATAATTTTGCTGAAAAATTATTTTTCTCGGAATTGACTCAAACTCCTAGGGGACTTAGTACGTGTCCATACGACTCATTATTGATGGCTAGCATGAAAAAATACATAGACACTTAGGTTTTAATAACCTCCCAAGGTTTGACCACTAAGGTGAATACTCTAGCTTTGGAGGTGTGAGTAAAAAACTGGGGAATTATACGTCGCTGAAGCACAATGCATAATTCCTAAGGAAAAAACACTCTAGAGTATCCCCTTGACAGATAAACTTAAGGTAAGCCAATCTTGTTACAAAAAGACCATGCTTAGACCAACTTATTACAATTCCCCATGGGGGTACGAACACACAAAAGTTAACAAAAAGGTCCCAATTATGGCCTGATGGACTTTAGTATCGCTGAAAAAGAACATGTAACATGTTCATCCTTGACACGCTCGCTTGAAAGTCCAACTGAGTGCAACTCAGGTGGGAACAATGTAGAAGGTAAACAATACAACTTTTAGTTCTTTATTGTCACTCTTAAAACAATAATCAAATGTCCTTTTTGCTAACCTTTTTGATTGTTATTTGTTTGCTATTATGTGTGTTTTATGACAGGTTTCAAGGAGACAGCAGGACAACAGGCTACCCCCTTTATGATAGACTGGGGATGAGGGAAAAGGAAAGGCTGTTACAGCCTTAGAGTGGGCCGCCAAAGGGAGAGCGAGGCCTGCAGAGGAGGGCTGAGGGCTTGGGATAAAGGTTGAGGTCTTTAGGAGAAGGAAGAGGGCTGCTATGGCATAAAAGAGATAGCCTGAGGGCTTTTGGAGGAGTTTAAGGTTAAGCCAAGGAAGAAAGGGACTAGGCCGAGTGTCTTAAATGAGAATAGGGTTGTTAGGGAGGAATAAGGGTAGAATTAGGGTTTAGAGCAGGTTAGGGTTTATACTTTTAGGATTAGGGTAGATTTTAGGGGTTTTTAGAAATTTTTTATATTTTTAGGGCTGCCACAATTTCTCCCTAGGGTTTTTAGGGCCTAAAATGGAAGGACAAATTTGTAGGAGGGATGGTCGAAATTTTAGGGAGGCGAAAAATTTGAAAAAAAATATTTTTTGATTTTTTAGGGTTTCAGACATAAAATTGCAGACCTAATTCTAACCCTTATTTTATCATGAAAATGCAAAATTACACATGAAAATGCAAGAAAAAATGATAAAAAATTGATAACTAGGGTTTTAATGGATGAAACTGTTATCACATATATAGTAGCCGGGCTACCATACATTATTTTTCTCATTCCAGTACACTATTCAGCCAGTTCCCTTACATTTGGGATGCCGAGATGAGCATCTATATTGGATTACTATCAGATTGTGGACAGCAGTTGCATTCCCCATGCCATGACTGAGTTTCAGGACACTCAGAGAGGTGACCGATGTAGCCATTATGCCATTGATACAGAGCAGACAGTATTGCCCAGAGTTACAGCAGCAGTCTCAGAGGACAGATGATGGTACAGGTTGATGAGCTTTCAGGTATATGACTCAGCAGGTATATCATGGTATTATGGTTAGATTGCTTTTATACTTATTCTTATAGCATGTCTTAGCACTTAGTGTCATGATCTGGTGATCATATAGATATTTGGACCTGGTTGACCTATTATATATATATTACTGTCCCTACTCAGACTTAGAAGTTCACTATTCATACTCATTGGTACATACCCTCCTTAGGGAGAATAGAGGTGATCATTCAACCATACCTTGGCTTGCTAATGTTGGCTTCATCTTTTCATTGTCTTCATCCATCCATGGCCTACCTTTTAGATTATCACCCTGACTTACTACTTGACTAGTGGCATGGAGGACCTTTCCCCACTGTAGCCTCTGTATTGGATGAGCTTCCCTGTTTATTGTGTCTCGGCTCTGAGTTGGTGACAGAACTTACCTATGGTGAGTTGGAGTTCCTTGTGAATTCCCCCTAGTCATTAAAGTTGTGTTGGCTAAACCTGAAACTTTTAGTGCTGCCATGAATACAAAATCTGGAAAAATAAAATGCTATATCTTGTATGTGAAAGAAATGCCAATTGAAAATGGCCATGAAAAATAAAATGTTATATCTTTTGGAAAAATAAATACCTAGGTAAACAAGTTGTCCATGACACACCTAGAAGTGCTCAGGTAAACAAGTGCCTTAAAAACACACCTACAGCAGAAAGCCTAAAAATAAATCTATGCAATGTGTTTGTAAACACACATAGATCAAGGCTATGGAAACCTCAGGCCCAAAAAGCAATGGAACTTAAATGTTATATCTAAACAATTGCTGGCCTTGTTTGTATTATGGATTGTGCGCATCTGTGAAGGTGAATAAACCCTCTTTAAACAACTCATCCATTTGTGAGACATGCCATTCCCTGTGTTATTGCTCATTCAGTATATACTATGGTGTGTATTCCCTTTCCCTTGCCAAAGTGTCACAAAGTCAAGTCAGTCAAGTCATCCCTTAGCCTAGCCAGTTATTGCAGCCTTCACCCTTCACTAGCAAATTGATCACAACTATGAAGTGAGTATGGTCCTGAAAGTCTAGTCTGAGTAATAATAATAATCAACAACACTATATATTTGGATTTAGATCGCCAGTCATGATTACTCTGTGTTATATTGGCTATTTGAATAAATTGTAAAGCATGTATTAACCTTGACACCTTGCAGCAGCTATGGATGATAGTCTGAGTTGTATTTGGTCTTGGTTAGACCTAGTTTGACCATGGAGGACCATGGGACATGAGATGTTGGACCTTATGATGATATGGATAGATGATATATGGTCTATGTACACATACAGGATGATTCTATGCAGCAGCTACAGGGTTATGATGATGATTCTTGGGATACAGCAGTGTTTGGTCATTTACAGATCATTATTATTGGCCCTGTTCCGGTACATTGGATATTTATTTTGATCATGCAGAGATTCATATGGTGTATGAGTACACATCTTGGATGGATTTGGACCTTCTGAGTCCAATGGGACAGTTTGTTTTCAGTTCCGGGCACTTACAGTGATGATTTAGCCTCAGTGGGCTGTCCTAGTGCAGTTTTGGTCTGTTGGAGGCCCTGTCGGAGCAGAGATGACTTTTATCCGGTTGACCTAGGGCGCTGATGATGGAGGGGGTGGTCCAGCCACTTGTTTTTACCATATTACCCCCCTCCCGGACACATTGGTGCCCTCACCTTGACAGCGCCATCACTCCAGGAGGCTGTTTGGGCAGTTTCACGCTTCCCGAGGCATTTCAGGATTGGTAGAAATGGCTATTGAGGAAATCGATTTGGGCTACTGAGGCAAAGTTATGGCATGGGATGATCAGTGATGATAGATCGGGACCTTCCACACCTCCTCCAGCAGTTTCAGCTTCATCGGGGCCCGCATCCATCACTTATGGCACTTTCTGTGGATTTTTGAGGTCTTTTGAGGACCACGACTTCACCTTGGAGGCACGATTTGGTACATTCATGATTATTTATTGGTTATTGTGCCATGGGGATTGACCAAGGAGGGATAAAATTACCCCTTGGACCCACCATGAGCCTCTTATGATATTTTGTCATCATGATTTGGTGGGATTCCCCTCTCCTAGGGCGACTTTGTCCACTTATGTTATATTTTATGTGTGATCCATGTATTATGTTGTTGAGCTCATCTCAACCATTGATTAGACATTTGTATCTTTTAATCTTAGCCACTCATTCAAAAAGTGGTTAGGGTTTTGGTGCCTCTCCTTCCTATTTAAAGGAGAGAGCCTCTCATTGTAAAGGGACTTTTGGCTCTGTATTATTGGAATAGAAAATTATTATTGCATCTATCTCCAATGTTGTGGTGAATGTTTTTGGTGTTCGTTCGTTGGTTCTTCCTTTGCACTGAGTTATTGGAGATCTTGTTTGCCATATCTATTGTACCACGATTTTGCATCTACAGGTGGAGGCCGATTTGCTTGGAGGAGGAGGTATTGGTAGGGGAAGACTCTCCCTACTTCTTCTTTGGAGCTCTTCGTTGGTAACAGGGAGTATTACTGTCCCAGGACCTTCTATTTCATGTTAGTAGTTGCATTTCTCTTGTATTTCTTCCATACTTGCTCTTACTGATTGAATCTTTATTCCTTGGTTTGACAGGTAGAGGAAGGCGCACTTGTGGACTTGGGCATCAAATTGGCAAGCAAATCAACAATCTCTCATTTGATCTCTGCGGGAATCTTCCTCAACATCAAGGCATCTCATCCACATCATTCAGGTATGATCTCAAGGTAAGTTCTATCTCCATGATCTATCCAATTGTCAAAAACACTTAAAACCCTAATTAATTAAAACCCCAATTTTGTATTTTCTTAGATCTACTGAGATCTAGTGGGTTGTTGGGCATGATATTGAAAACCCACCTCTATAGCATCCACGGCATCCCGGATCTATAGTTTGGTGAGGATTGGCTTCCGTTTGACCCCTCTCCCATGCCAACTTAGCTTCTCCCAAGGAAGGCGCACTTCACCATTTGAGCAAGTTGACCTAGATCTAGTACATGGGTGTTTGAGATTCCACTTGATTTGACATCTACACATCAAATAACATACACCCAGGTTGTCCCTTTCTTGAAATTCACCTTGTGGGCCCCATTCCACATTTTAAGGGATTTAATCCCCATTTTGGACCACTTGGAACACTTAAACTCAGATCTACAAAGATCTAACCGGTGGATTGCCACGAAATTATAGATCCATACTCCTACTTGACTGATCTACCCGGATCTAAAGTTTGGATGCCATCCGACATGATTTGACCCACCTAAACCCAAATTGAAGCCTCCTTGGGTAAAGTCGCACCACCTTGGAGAAGTGAGTTTACTCACTTCTAGGAACTGGGTACTTGAGATTATTGCAGATCTGAAACCGGAATAATTTAAAACCTAGGTCTAGACTGTCACTTTGTCAAATCTTGCCTTGGGGACTGCATTCCTTGTTTTTAGGTATTGTGGTCCACTTGGGTTAAACCTAGATCTAGACACATTTAACCATCAAGACCTATACTGTCCACTTATCTCATGTTGTAGGAGTCCTAACCATAAGTCAACCCCACTCTGACTCCACTTCCCAATTCCCAAGGCACTGGTTTCTCTACAAGGTAATTCAACTTTCCTAGATTGTTGGATTGACTTGTGGTTTGACTTAGGCATGGTAAACTATACCTTTGAAGACATCATGAACCATGGTCAAGCTTGTCTCATGTACTAGTTAGCCCCAATACAACCCTTTAACTATCCTGCATTGGACACGGTTCCCAAGGCAGTGGATCTTTTGACATTGAACTAGTACACTAGCCCTAGATCTCACTACAAACATTATAAGTCACTCTTACATTCAACTATGAACCAAAGCTATACCTATTAAACCCCTCACTTGGCTTGTGACTTCATCCTTAGGTCTAGGACAAACCATACACCTAACTTCACCTAGAAATACCCTGATTTGGTGTCTTGGTTTTGATCTCTCCTGTCGGGAGTAGATCGGGTCTCCCCCTTTGTTGTCTGGGCTAGATAACATAAAGCGAAGGTTGCCTTGACTGGCGTGACAACCATACATATTGGAGGTCGAGGTGATCGTGGTTGCACCTTTGAGTTGCCCTTCCCTATTGCTATCCATGACTGGATCCATCCATAGGGGTAACTACATCTTAGGTGATAACAGAAACCTTAAACCCTAGCCCTAGAGGAGATGTGACCATCCTCCCTCTTGGAGTAATTCTCTCTTTGACTTCTAAACTAGGGCTTCCTACAACAACCTCTAGGGTTCGTTATAGGACCCTAATCTAAGGCAAAATTAGAGATCCAAAGCCAAACTAGGAAAAACCTCCTCTAGGGAGTGTTTTCCACCATGCAAAGAAAGAAGACAAGAAGGCCTAAATTAGAAAAAAATGCAGCTCTATGGCCACCATTCAATCATAAAAAAACAAGAAACTCACCTACCTTCACCAAGCAAGGCTAAAACAAGACTTACTTGAGCTTTGTGTTGTTCCAACAATTCCTAACATCCACCATGCCGGAGCAAAACCCTAGAAATGCATCCAATTTGATCCACAAGCCAAAGAAGAGAAATCTCCAAGAGGTGCGCATCACTTTCCAGGAGACTATCTAGGGTAAAAGAGCAACATAATGTAATTTATATCTTATGTGTTATGATTTACAAATGAAGTGAGGAGTTGTATTTATAGTGTTCTCAACTCCCTTTACAAAAATAACTAGGTCAAATTAAATGAAGTGAGGAGTTGTATTTATAGTGTTCTCAACTCCCTTTACAAAAATAACTAGGCCAAATAAAATGTCAATTTAAAAATATAATATGAAATAATATAAAATAGTCTAAAGATAGCCAAAAGATGGCTAAAAGATGGCTATTTGGGGTATTTCCCCCCTGGGTGCCTAAAACTGCAAAAAATAGGTAAAACTGAACAAAAGGCTTCACTTCGAAAGGTGGAGTGAGCAGGGGGGATCGTCATGTCCCATCTAACCCTAACAATGTTGAAAAACCCTCAACGTCCCCCCTCTACAAGCTTGTGGGCCTAGTGACCAAGGATGATGTCGTCACTGAAAATGGACCAAGGAGAGAGGGCGCTCTGCTAGAAAGGGGTCAGGATGGGTGCAGAGGGTGACCGGAAAAGGAGGCAAGTGCCTCAGAGCTGAAATACTGTCACCGATGTAGAAAACAAGTAGGGGGTCATGTGACCCAGTGACCTTCCCCTAGGATCCCTGGACACCAACCTCAGGGCTACAAGCCTCTGCATGAGGCAGTCAGCAATGCCACTAAGACATAGTACTCCTAAAGGAAGGACCAAAGGGTACGGTCATAACCACCCCTATAAAAGTGCTGATAATACTCCATCAGGGCCTTGAAGAAAAATGCGATCCCTCTCCTTGGGCATACATCTGAATGTGAGCTAGTACTAGTACCACGTAACACTGGGTCCAACTGTGGGACAAGTGCTCTTTTCGGGAGTGTTTGAGAACATGTGAATCTTCTGGGTACCTGTAGACCTACACACATATCAAATATTGGAGGGCATCAAAAGCACCATGAGGCGGACACTTCCGTCCTGTGTTGCTCAGCACAATGAAATGAAAATAATTGAACACGAAGAACAACAAAATGCACTTCAAGGGTTACAGTATATTTACTCAACTGAAACTAAACCTACCTATGTTAAACATGATAATCAGAATGGGTTAAGTGAAATCATACCACCAATGTAGCCAGCTGAGTAGGTCATTCATACCTGATCTTTTTCCTTTGTCTTTAGAGACAATCCATGATAAGATCTCATTGGCTATGAGTGGAGTACATACTAGGATTTGCATCAGGATGAGGAATGGAAGCTGAATAAATGTAGGAACCTAGAAGCCTCAATACTGCTACCATGGAGAAAGATTGCTTTCACAAGCTTCATTTATCCACACTTCTACTGGGCTTATGTATGGGCCATCTCCATCATACATTTGCTTTGAGAATTTTTTCTGGTGGTCTGATTTGGGACTTGGGAGACCATTTGTAAAGATGGACTTCGAAAATCTTCATATGCTAGCAACAACTTGTCCCTACATCTTTGCTTAAACATCTCTTTGGATACACAAGTATATTGTTCATCTTTGTAATGATCATATTAGTATCCCTAATAATTTTTAAAATTTTGAAATTATCAGCCACATAATTCACTCCTTCACATTTCAAACGAAAATATAAACAATTGATATCACATCTCAAATAAAAAGATTAACAATAAATATCGTGGCAATTTAAAATGAATATCATACCTGTCCACGTACCTGTATTGGTTTTGTTGAAATGCATGGTTGAAAACTTACCAAGACTAGACAGAAAGGGTTGAACCATTTCCATAATGTTCCTTGAGGAATGTTGCTAGTTAAGGCATACCTTGGGTTGATTGACTTTTGCAAAGCTCATTGCAAGATGGTACTGAAAATACTGTTCTGGAGACATCATCGACTAGAATATAGTGGAAACACTCTGAATATGGAAATCGACAACATGAACCACATCTCGGACTACTCCATCATCGAGTAAAGCAAAAGGGTTGATCCATTCTTCATTGATGGCATAGTAGGCTTCCTCACTCAAATGTGTGCTCGGGAGAGGGTCCACCATGATGCTGCAAGGTCTTGAAGAATCATACATTGGTGGACCAAGGAAATTCTAGTTACCGTCGTCTTCGTATACTTGTAATTTTCTTCCAAGAGAGCCAAAATATCATAAGAAATTGTAACCAGAGGATATGGAGAACTCACCATTTCTGTAAATTCTTCAGTTTCTTCAACTGAGGCTTCTTGCTCTTCATCTTCAGGAATCCCTTCATCTTCGTTCATAAGGGCTATTATGTCATTTACCAGATTCTGAACAATAGTTTCTTCAAGCAAACCTTCCAAGATTTGATCTTCATCATGAACTTCCACGACAAATACTGCTTCATGCTCCTCTGAGACCTAGTTATCAATATCCGTATGATCGTCCTTTATAATCTTTGGGGATTTTCTCCTAGTATTGGGATCCCATTGATTGCAGAATGCCTCAATCAGTTGCAGAAAGGAAGATATCCCCTTAGGAGGAAGTTCTGTTATCACCAAACTTATAGTTGCCCCTATAGATGGATCCAAGATGGATGGTAGAGGGGATGGGCAACCAAAGAGGTGAACCAAGATAGCCTGGACTCCCAAATGGATGGTTGTCACGCCAATCAAGGCAATCTTCAATTGATGTTGTCTTAGCCCAAGACAACAGTGGGGGAGACCCAGATCTACTCCCGACAGGAGAGATCAAACCAAAACACTAGATCAAATCAATGGGGGATGAAGTACGTAAGGTGTAAGGTGAAGTAAACCCTAGATCTATAGATGAAGCCACAAGATGAAGTATGGGTTGGATCAAGAGGCTTAAGAAGATATGAAATTGATCGAATGTGGAAATACAAGTGACTTATGATATTAATTATCAGATCCAGAATCAAGGTACTAGCAAATGATGGAAATATCCACTGCCTTGGGAACCATGTCCAATGCAGGGAGGTTAGGAACATGATTAGGGCTATCTAGTACCTTTGGATGGACTGTTTGACAGGTATGACAGTATCGAAACACACAAGCCTCAGAGATAGGATCAAAACACTGAAAAGATGGCCAAGTAGGGGAATGCGCTAGGTTTGAGGGATTAGTGCCTTGGAGTTTGGGCCTTGTGGATTCACCCAAGCATGACGCCTAGGAGAACCCACTTTGGGGTTGGTCCAAGCTAAAATACTCAGAAATGGTTTGCCAATTGATCAAGGGATTTGATCCATAGAATTTTTTGATTATTTTAAGTGAGGGTTTTGACAGTAAAATAATGATGCCAATGGATTGGAACCAAGAAAAGAAGAACAAACCTGTGGATCTACCTGGAAAACCTTGTAGATGCCTTGATGATGATGATCTATTCCTTCCCGATCAATTTGAGAAGATTTGGATGAGTGTTATATGCAAATCGATTTTCCCAAGCCAATGCGCCCTTCCTCCTGCACAACAAACGCCAACAATATTAGATTTGATGCATCAAGAGAAATGGACAAATGCTATAAGAGAAATAAAAAGAAGAAACCATAGATCACAATGATACTAATGATAACCCTATGATACAAGCGATGCCAAACAAGCGAGTTGAGGAAGCCCTGCAAAAACGCCCAAGTGAAGTCGCCTTCATGTAGACAAGACAAAGTTTCCACGAAAAATATAGATATCACCACAAATACTCAAATGCTAGGATGCAATAGACTTTCCAATCACCATCGAAGAACACCAGATGCAAAGGAGACCCAAGAATTTCCACAAGAAGTTTTTCTATTATCAAGATTCCAAGAGCCAAAGATGCTTTACAATGAGAAGCTCTCTCCTTTAAATAGGATGGAGAGAATCCAAAACCCTAACCACCTTTTGAATGGATGGCTAAGATTAAAAGATCATAATGTTCTAATCTACGGTTGAGATGAGCTCAATATAAAGTACATGGATCAATATAAAATATAATACATCAATGGACAAAATCGCCCTGGGAGAGGGGGTCCCACTCAACATGATAAAATAAACATGAATAAAGCTCATGGTGGGTCTAGGGGGTAATGTCTTAACACCCCTAGTGTGTCCCCATGGCACAATATCAACAAATGACAAATCCTAGCACCAAATCGTGCCTCTCTGGGAAAGTCGTGAGCCTCCAAAGGCTCCAGAAAATCATCAAATGTGCTGAAGAGATAGGTGTGGCCCCCAATGAAAGTTGAAATTGCTAGAGAAGGGGTGGAAGACATCACGCTCATCATCAAAACTCATCCCATGCCATTTCCTTGCCTCAGTAGCCCAAATCGAATTCCTTAGTAGCCATTTTTACCATTTTTAATCTGCCTCTGTAACTGTGAACCTACCCAAACTAACACCTGGAGTGCCTGCACTGTCCAACTGAGCCCACTAGGGTTTCTAGGAGGAGGGTATAATGGTAAAATCAAGTGGCTGGACCACCCCCTCCTCATACAACGCCTTAGGTGAACCAATCAAATCATCTCTCTGCTCTGACAGGCCATCTGACATGGCAAAACTGCACCAAAATGGTGAACTGAGGGAAAACATCATTGTAACTGCTCGGAACTGAAAACAAACTGCCTCATTAGACTCAGAGAGCCCAAATCCATCTAAGGTGTGCACTCATACACCCTATGGATCTCTGGATGATCATATAAAATATCCAATATATCCAGATAAATAAATAATAACAATCTATAAATGATCAAATAATGTTGAAAACCACAAACCATCATCATAAACCTGTAACCACTGCATAGAACCATCTGGTGACCTGTAATAGACCACATATCATCTATATGCATCATCCGAGGTCTATCCACCTCATGTCCTGTAGCTGACTTTGGTCAAACTGGTTTGACCAAGTCAACATGACCAATAATATGACCAAGGCTAACATCAAACTGTTGTAAGTGTTAAAGGTTAAAACATGCTCGACAACTCATTCAAGTAACAATAATAACAAGAAGTAATCATTTCTTTGGCGATCTAAAACCAAAATATAGAGAGTTTACAATATTATTTAAGACTGAGACTAGACTTTCAAGACCATACTCACTTCATAGTTGTGACCAATTTGCTAGTGAAGGGTGAAGGCTTAAATCGAATAGGCTAGGCTAAAGGACAACTACTAACTTGACACTGTGACACTTTGGATATGGAAAGGGAATACACACTCTAGCATATGATGGATAAGCAGTAACAAAGGGGATGGCAGTGTCTCACAAAATGGGTAAGTTACTTTCAGAAGTGCTTATTCACCTTGACAAATGCTCACAATCCATATCAAATACAAGTGAGGCCAGCAATCTTTTAGATATAAGATTTAAGAACCATTGCTTTTTGGGCCTTTGAGTTTCCATAGCCTTGATCCATGTGTGTTCAAAAACACTTGTTACATGGATTTACATTTAATAAGGCTTTTTGCTCCACGTGTGTTCAAAAACACTTGTTACATGGGCTTTACATTTCACATTTCACATTTCATTTTAAAGCCAATTTCATTAGGCTTGCCTTGCATTCACGTGTGTTCAAAAACACTTGTTACATGAATGGGCTTTCATAAGATATACATTTCATTTCCATATACATTGTATTGATGGTAGTGCTATTTGTTTCAAGTTTAGCCAACACAACTTAGGCAACTCAGAGCCGAGACACAATAAACAGGGAAGCTCATCCAACAAAGAGGCTATAGCGGGGGAAGGTCCTCCATGCCACTAGTCAAGTAGTAAGTCGGGATAATCAACAAACTGGAAAGTAATGGATGGGTGGAGACAATGAATAATGAGACCAACACTAGCAAGCCAAGGATGGTGGGAATGATCACCTCTATTCACCCTAAGGAGGGTAAAACCAATGAGTATGAGTCAAGAACTTCTAAGTCTGAATGAGGACAATATATATATATATATATATATCTATATAAAGATACAACTAGGTCCACATATCTATATGATCGCCAGATCATGATACTAAATGCTAAGACATGTCACAAGAATGAGCATAAAAGCAATATAAGCAAAACACACAATAATACCTGCTGAGTCATATACCTGAATGTACACAATCTGAACCATCATCTGTCCACTGAGAACCTGCTGCTGCAACTCTAGGAAATACTGACTGCTCTGTAAACGGCTAAATCGCTACATTAGTCCTCAAATCTGAGTGTCTTGAGACTCAGTCATGGCATGCGAATATACTGCTGTCCATAATCAATATAGTGATCCATCATAGATGCTCATCTCAGCATCTCATATGTAAGGGAACTGGCTGAAAAGTGTACTGGAATCTGAAAAATAGAATATGGTAGCCCGACTACTATATATGTGATAACAAGTCCATCATACCAAGCATCCTGTTATCACACAACTTGTAGTTGCCCCTAGAGGTATCCCATCCGGGACGGTAGAGGAGTCAGGCAACTAAAGAGGTGACCCAAGAGATGCCACGGTTCCCAATGCAATGCGGGAGTCACGTCAACCGAGGCACTCTTCGCTTTAGGTTAAGGTATAACTAGACCAAGGGGGAGACCCTATACCCCAATCACAGTTGATTGGACCCAAGCAAAGGTTTCAAAGGGTGAATAAATGATGAGTTACGGAAACCAATGCAAGGCTAAGTGGACCTAATGTTTAAGGTATGGTTGAAGGTGGTATCATGGATAGTTAGTGTTTCAAGCTATGTATGGTTTAGGCCACTTGATGGGGTATGATTGTTAAGTATAGTACCATGTGTTTACACAAGTGGGTCTTGTTGCCTTGGGAAGTGTGAAATGGTTCTAGGTGGGCCCACAAGGTGAAGTTAAGTGTGAAGATGGTACTATAGGTTAGATCTAGGTTAGATCTACAAGTTAGAGTTGGTTCTAGGATTACCCATGTGCCAGATCTAGGGTTTGACACTAATCCCAAGAAGTGCGCCTTGCTTGGAGAAGGACTAGTGCCTTGTTGGATGGGCTAATGGGGTCAAGAAGGATGTCAAAGTGTAGATCGGGACACCTAGAAGCCTAGTCAAGTGGTTTGGATGAGATCCAATGGTTGGATCTTACTAGATCTAGGTTTTTTGAGTGAAGACCAAAAGTGGACCACAATTCCTTAAAACAAGGAATGCAATCCCCAAGGTAGATCGGGACAAAAGGATAGTCTAGACCTAGGTTTCAAGGCATGGGCATTCCAAATCCACGAAAATCTCCAACACCCACTTCCTAGAAGTGGACCAACTCAGAAAATCAAGGGGGTGCGACTTGCTCAAGGAGGGTCAAAAAGTGGGTTTGGTGGACCCAATCAAGTCCAATGGCCACCAAAATGTAGATCCGGGATGTTAGTACCCCGATCTATGTTCCTTCAAAGTTTCAAGTAAATCCAATGGGTAGATCTTAGTAGATCTAAGTTTCAAGGTACCAAGAAGATCAAAAGGGGGGGTTCAACCCCTCAAAACATGGAGAGATGTCCACAAGGTAGTTTTCACCAAAGTAAGGATATGGGTATAGGTTATCAAGTGTATAGATGTCAATTCAAGTGGGATCTCACCTACCCATGTGCTAGATCCTACCCAACAAGCCTCTCTCAAGAAAATCGATTTAGGTTCAAGAAGGCTTTTTTTTTTTGCATTGAAAAGTGTGTCAATTTTTAGCCAATCACCACCAAACTATAGATCCAACTAGGGGTGGATCCTATAGAGGTGGGTTCTTAATATCTTTTCAAATGCAAGGGTGGATCTAAGTAGATCTAAAAAAATACCAAAATTGGGGTTTTGATTTAATTAGGGTTTTATGACCAATGGAGATAGAATGGATGAAAGAGGCACATACCTTGTAGATCTTACCTCAATTTGCTTATGGCCACCTTGCAAGTTGATAGCATTCTCCTATGTTTATATTCAAGAGTGAGATCCAAGTGCTCCAACCAAATCTCCCTTCTCCAAGATAGCCAAATCGTCCTCCTCCTACAAGACAAGACCAAAGAAACAAGTCAAGCAAGATGATTATGAAAATGGTAGAAAGATGTAATAGAAAGCATCAACTATGTCACGAAGATACAATAATGATACTCCCTGTCACAAGATCAACCCAAGAGAGAATATGTGGATCCCTCCAACAATAACCCTCCAAAAGTCGCCCTCCTCTCTCCAATTCGACTTTCCTGTCAAAAGGTTAGCAAAAACACAAGAATCCACAATGATACATAGAAGAGATACTTTATATTCAATATGCAAGAGAATCCACAAGCCAAGAGAGATGTGCTCCACAAAAAATCTTCTATTCCAATATTCCAGAGCTCCAAAGGTGAGCTTTACAATGGGGGGGTCTCCTCCTTATATAGGATAATAAAGACCAAAACCCTATACCACTTCATAATACTACATCAAATGAGTGGTTGAGATTATAAGATCTCATCATACAATCAATGGCTAGGATGAATCCATAACATAATATCACATGGATCACTCAACATAACAATAGCGCCCTCACTAAATGGTACAATGGAGGGTGACGTCATCCCACTAGAGGGGTAAAAAGTACAATAATCCACCTCATGATGACTAGGACATGGTAAAATAAGCACATGGTGGGGCTAGGAGGTATAGATCCTTGCTAGCTCACCCCAAGGCACAATAAAATAATAAAATATGTCCAATATAATAATAATGACCAAAACTGTCCTCAGAATCCATGACAGTCAAGCAGTAAATGTCCTCCTGTGATCAATCTGGAGATACCCACATGGTGAAAACTGACTGGAAGATAGTGAGATCACCCTGGAAGACCTCTGTGAAAACCAAATGCCAAAACCTTGCCTCAATTTCCCAAATCGATTTCCTCAGTGACCACTTTATCCCATTTTTTAACTGCCTCGGGAATTGTGAAAGTGCCAAAACTGCCTCCTAGGGTGCTAGCGCTGTCCATCTGAGCCCACCAGGCTCTCCGGAAGGGGGGATAAATGGTAATAACAAGTGGCTGGACCACCCCTTCCATCATCAGCGCCCTAGGTGAACTGGCCTCTCGGGGCCCCTGCTGCTCAGGCTGGGAAATCAGCCCCAAATCTGGTCAACAAGTGTAAAACTGCATCAATCACTGTCAGAAGTGCCCGGAACTGGAAGATAAGTGTCTCAATGGATCCAGAAGACCCAAATCCACTAGAAATGTGTACCCATACACCATGGGTTGCCCTAATGGGCCTGCTGTAGGGTCCACCATATATGGACAATGTATAATCTGCTGATCTGAAGAAATAATAAACCTGCTGAACTGGATCAAACATCCTCTGCATCATATGTCCATCATATGATATCATCATCAAACATGTGGGCCCATAAATCATCATCAATAATCATCGTACATGGTCCACATCATCACGGATCCCAGAAATATATATAATCAAGGATAAATCACATCAGTAGACTAAGACAATGCTTCTCTAATCATTCCCATAGCTAAGCTCAAAGTATAAATTCCATTCAGTGGCATTAATCGAGTTAAAATATTTAGTTGTTATAAATAATTACTTGCACCATAGTTCAAATGACAAACTCACCCATTAGACATGGTCAAACTGCTAGTAAAGGATGAAGGCTAGGAGCAAGGTTGAGCCAAGGGTTTGACTTGTCTAACTCAACTCAAAAATACTTTGGACTGGGAGAAGGGGGGAAGCTACAAACTCTGTGCTGGACAAAAGAACACGGGGGATGGCTGTGCCTCACAAATGGATAAGTTGTTTAGAGAGTGTTTATTCAACTTAGGCATCATGTCTACATCAAGTTGATCCAAGTTCATTAGGATCATTCAATTTATTTCCATGGCCTTTTTGGCCTACATAACCCTTCGGATTTCAGATGTGCTGAGAAGCACAACTAGTTGCAGCTTGCATCCAGGGCATGTTTTTCACATATTTATAAGGTCGGCAATTGTTTAGATATAACTTTTAAGAACCATTGCTTTTTGGACCTTTCTTATACTCTTCGAGGAGTATTTTTAGCTTTTCATTGCTCTTACCCTTTTTTGTTTCCATGGGCGAATTTTTTAGTTTCCATAGGTAGAACATGAGCTTTCAGTTTTAGCCAACAACATCTCAAGTGACTAGGGGGAGTTCGAGCCAATGCCAAACATCGGGACAACCGACCAGAATGATTTAGGCCTACAATCCAACTTACCAAAGGCAAGTTCTGTCACCAACTCAGAGCCGAGACACTGAATAAACAGGGATGCGGTCCAAACACAGAGGTAGAAAAATGGGGAAGTCCTCGGTATCAGAAAGTCAAATGAGACAAGTCAGGGTTTAAAGTCAAACAGGAAGGTCATGTATGGATGGAGACAAGTGAATATGGAGCCTACACTAGCAGACAACCAGTGTCGGGAAAGACCATGTCTATGTAAGGTGAAATACCAGTGAGTTTTGTTAAATGACCTAAAAGTGCAAGCAATTGTCCATTTTATGATTTACAGTTCATTTTAAATAGTTTGCCACATCAGGAATAATATACCAAGCACATGCCATGATCATGACTAAATCAACAAGATAATAATCCACAGTCAGTGAGAACATATCCACAGATCATACAACATCATCATAATAATCATCATCATGCATCATCTGAAACACTGCTGCAATATATCTCTAGGCACTGAACTGAAACTGTAATGGGATAAGTGGTCACATCAGTCATCAAATCTGAACTCTCAAGGCTTAGTCTTGACACAAGGTCATAAAATCTGAATAATGTACTGCTCTGATCATGAGTGATCCAAAATATATAGCCATGCTCTGGAATAAAGGAAGCTCTGAAATGTGCAGATATCTGCTGTACAAAAATAGTAGCCCTGCTACTATGGTGTGATAACATCTGGCTCCAGCTGGGACAAGTGCTCTAAGGGAGAGAGCGCTTGAGAACCTCATAGTCTCTGGTCTCGAACTGCTCTGCATCAATCTTCAATCCAGCACTGCACCATCCTTGCTTTCAGCTTTTATCTTGCACCTGTTCCTGCTCTCACAAACACTAGAATACCATCATGGAGCATGTATGGGACAAATATAAAATAAAACTGAAAACTAATCTAAAGCATAAACTGAAAATGCGTCAAAATATAAATATAAACTAACATGGCATACATTATTCTTATTTTTGTTTACTGTGCAGGAGGAAAATGATACTTCTTAAATCAGGCAAATCTCAACCAGCACAGGCAGCTAACAATAGAAATGCTAACTATAATTTCTTAAATGTATGCAGGAGAAAAGACAAGCTTAGAGAGGAGCAAGACTCAACTCAGGCAGAAACAAGAAAAAGGACAATACTCGGCACACAGAAAAAGAAAAATCACACAAATCCTACTGCTCAAGTGAGCTTATTCAGAACCTACCTAATCTAAACATGCAAGGCAAGGTAAGGAGGGTCAGGGATAATAATCCCTTAGCTCCCTTTGATTGATAGGGAGTAAGATGCGTTGGCCAGTCCCAGTGGTGAGAAAACACATCTCATCAATGCAGCGCTCAACATTAAGTGGTCCAACCCAAAAGTCACCTGATCCCCTAGATCGTATATAGAATAAATCATTAGGTATTACAACCTTATCACCAATTTCAAACCTTTGGTGATTTACAGATTGAGGGATGACTTCAATAACATGTTCAGGAAAAGGTTGGATATCAGAAGTGCATTGAGGTTGAGGTGTAACTATACTTGAATTCCTATTGGGAGGAATTTCATCAAATCTGGGAGGTCCACCGTCTAAAGGTACAACTACACTACCAATCAAGACTTCTCCTACAGTTCCCCTAGGAGGACTTTCTTCTAGCGGGTGAATGATACTTTTTTGTGTTTCCCCTATGGTCAAAAGGTCAGTATCAACATCCTCATTCACTTCAGCTTGGGTTAAGGGTGGAGGGCTTTGATTTTCACTACTTCCGCTACTACCCTCTCCTGATGGGATAGGAATGGTCATGTTCTCTAAAAATGCCAAATGGTCATCAGAAATGGGACTATGAACTGTGTTAGGTGCACTGTGATTGCTCGTATTCAAAGGTGTTGGTGAAGAATAAAGTGTGTTTGTGGAATCAATATCCTCTTCACCACTAGGTAACTCACTAGGTAGGAGGAAACTAGGGTAGTAAGGAGGTAAGTGTGAGTCAGTGGCTTCTTCTTGAAAAAGGGCTAGATTGTTCAAAGAAAAGTCTTCCTCAGGGGCATCATGGATCAAGGCATGTTCTTGCCAACTCATAGAGTTGTCATTCACTTGCCTCAAAACCCCATCCTCTAAAGACAAATGGGACAAATGATCAGGCACATCTGAAAAGTGATAATCAACTAGTTCTTCATCATTTCCCTCGGGTGTGGGCAGGTGTGTTCCTTCATTGTTATTTGTCCAAGGAGTGATGTGAGGTAAGCCTTGTCTTCCTCTTTCTGTGTTAAGGTCAACTAGGAAAAGCCACTCATGTACAGTCCTAGGTATATACTCACCCCTTCTAATTTGATCAAAGTTATCTTCCGAAGTGTTTAGCCGAGTAGGATGTGCAGGTTGGTCAACGTTTGGCCCTACACTATTGGGTTGGTTCAAGGTCCTAAGGTTTTCTGATACTACACCCCGAATGGACTGGGGGTCAACCTCAATAATTCTTTCTTCTTCCATGCTAGGATCATCATCATGACCACCCATGACCATAAAGATACCCTCTGGTAATAACTCACCCTCACCAAAAGTGTTTCTCACGCCATCCTCATAATTCTCAAGATGTCCATCATAAAATGGCTCCCGATACACCCTAACCAAAGACCCATCAGAGTTGGGGATGGTAGCATACGACAAGTCCATCTGAAGATGTCCCCCTAGCCCAGCGGACCACTTCCTACAAAGGAGCATGCCATAGGCTGGAGGGAGATCTATGACTACTATATCCATCAGCATAGATATGTCGGGGCACGAAAACAGGTCAGCTCTCAGGTTTTTGATCAAGCCAAAGACTTTGACTGGTTTAGAGTCAATCCCACAAACGTTCCCATAAGGTCTAGTTATCTTTAGTCCCATAGCTTCCATGACTTGTAAAGGCATCACATTCATGGAGGCACCAGAATCCAACATACAGTTATGAAGGAGGAGATCACCTATGCGCAGTGTAAGGTAAAATGGTTGATGACCCCCATTCTTCCTCTCATACAAGGCAGTTTGGATGTTAATGGGAGGGTCATCCTCTTCCTCAACCACATCACAAGGTGCTGGGTTTTGAGAAGATGGATCCTCACCACTAGTCGTGGCAGTCTCAGGGATACTCTCGAAAAACTCTACCACTTGCTCCTTTATGGAAGGGATTTTCATTAACTCAGTGAGTGGAATGTTATGCATAACTTTGTCTAACTCTCTTTCGATATTGATATCAAAGTCATACTCAGGCAAAGGGATTGGTTCACTCACTGGATTAGGCAACTCTTTGTTTTTCTTTTCACTAAAAGGGGTAGGCTTTGGGCCATCCTTTCTTCGTTGATAAGTTTTAAAAGGAGTTTGGTCATTGTTAACTTGTTCAGTAGCATAGATGGGACCACTAGGGTTTGTTTCTTCTATGGTGTTTTCTTCATGATCAATCAGGATTCTTCCGAAGTTTTTGTCAAATCTTAAGTCATCAACCCAATTAATGTTCTTTGGAGAATCCGGAGTATCATCACCATGGGTGGTATACTCAGGATCTTCCAACTTTTGCTCTTCAGACCAGTTTATGATAGGAGGTTCTTGATTCATAGGGTTTCTTCTATCTCCTTCATTAGGTTTCTTTTGTTGATTCCAATAAGGTTTAGGACCATAGGGCTGCCTATATCTATCCCCTTCTCTGTTTTTGGCTAGGTCCCTAGTTAGGAGGGTTAAGTTTTTCATCATTTCATGCATACTCTCCATCATTTCATTTGGATCTTTGCTAGGTTCCTTACTTTTCTTAAACTTAGGCTCAGATCTAGAGGAAGAAGGTCCACTAATTAGGTCAAAGAAGTTTTGTTTTCCCATGGAGGCAGCATTTGCCTCAGCTTTCTTGGCATTGTCTTGGGCTTCCTTCAAATTATTAGGGTCTTTGTCCTTTAGGTGGTAACCCAGGTAACCTTCATAAGCATTAAGGTAATGAATCAAGATGGCTTGGTCAAGGGGTCTTATGTTACTTGGGATGTTGGCAACAGTCCTATCGAAGCGTTGGTTAAACTCATGGACAGACTCATTCTCTTTCTTTTTGATGTCAAAAAGTTGGTGTAAAAGGAAACACCCATCTAACTTGACTGACCACTCTTGCTTGAGTTTATCGGTGAATACATCATATCCATTGATTGATGATGCAGGCAAGCGGTCAAACCATTTGCGAGCATCACCCTCCAAGGATGCAAAGAGACCCCTAATAAACACATCCTCCTTTTCAGCCCCATATGCTTCCATATGAGCCCAAACATTGTCTATGTGGTCCTCGATAGAGGTGGCACAGTTGCCATTAAATTTCGGGATCTTTTCAAAGTACTTGTCTGGCATACTATGGGGAGCACCCAAGATCTGAGAAAAGTCTAAGGGAGAAGCTCTAGCCTTATGACCAAAAGCACGAGCAATAGGAGGGTTGTTTTGGTTGTTGATACCGGAGTTTGACTGACCTTGTCCTGCCATTGGATTGATTGGGCTTGAACTAGAGTTGTGATTAGGTGATAAAGGAGGAACTGGATTGAACAAAGGGGATCCTAAGATACGGTTTGGGGAACCTGAGTTAACAAGTTTCCACAAGAAATTAGTTGATTGGGTTTTAGGATCTCTTTTGTGATATGTGAGTGGGGTTCCTTCCAAATGATTTGATTTACTTCGCGTGTTGTAAGGATGACTATGAGCTCGCTCCTCAGCGGAGTCACGATTAGGAGTCGCCAGGTAGATTTTTAAGCTCTACTACCAAGAGGTATGTCGTTTAAAGTGCAGAAAGGTAGTGAGACACAAAGGTGTGTTGAACCAAGGTAGGCCCCTACCTCCCCGGCAACGGCGCCAAAAATGTTATCACACAACTTGTAGTTGCCCCTAGAGGTATCCCATCCGGGACGGTAGAGGAGTCAGGCAACTAAAGAGGTGACCCAAGAGATGCCACGGTTCCCAATGCAATGCGGGAGTCACGTCAACCGAGGCACTCTTCGCTTTAGGTTAAGGTATAACTAGACCAAGGGGGAGACCCTATACCCCAATCACAGTTGATTGGACCCAAGCAAAGGTTTCAAAGGGTGAATAAATGATGAGTTACGGAAACCAATGCAGGGCTAAGTGGACCTAATGTTTAAGGTATGGTTGAAGGTGGTATCATGGATAGTTAGTGTTTCAACCTATGTATGGTTTAGGCCACTTGATGGGGTATGATTGTTAAGTATAGTACCATGTGTTTACACAAGTGGGTCTTGTTGCCTTGGGAAGTGTGAAATGGTTCTAGGTGGGCCCACAAGGTGAAGTTAAGTGTGAAGATGGTACTATAGGTTAGATCTAGGTTAGATCTACAAGTTAGAGTTGGTTCTAGGATTACCCATGTGCCAGATCTAGGGTTTGACACTAATCCCAAGAAGTGCGCCTTGCTTGGAGAAGGACTAGTGCCTTGTTGGATGGGCTAATGGGGTCAAGAAGGATGTCAAAGTGTAGATCGGGACACCTAGAAGCCTAGTCAAGTGGTTTGGATGAGATCCAATGGTTGGATCTTACTAGATCTAGGTTTTTTGAGTGAAGACCAAAAGTGGACCACAATTCCTTAAAACAAGGAATGCAATCCCCAAGGTAGATCGGGACAAAAGGATAGTCTAGACCTAGGTTTCAAGGCATGGGCATTCCAAATCCACGAAAATCTCCAACACCCACTTCCTAGAAGTGGACCAACTCAGAAAATCAAGAGGGTGCGACTTGCTCAAGGAGGGTCAAAAAGTGGGTTTGGTGGACCCAATCAAGTCCAATGGCCACCAAAATGTAGATCCGGGATGTTAGTACCCCGATCTATGTTCCTTCAAAGTTTCAAGTAAATCCAATGGGTAGATCTTAGTAGATCTAAGTTTCAAGGTACCAAGAAGATCAAAAGGGGGGGTTCAACCCCTCAAAACATGGAGAGATGTCCACAAGGTAGTTTTCACCAAAGTAAGGATATGGGTATAGGTTATCAAGTGTATAGATGTCAATTCAAGTGGGATCTCACCTACCCATGTGCTAGATCCTACCCAACAAGCCTCTCTCAAGAAAATCGATTTAGGTTCAAGAAGGCTTTTTTTTTTTTGCATTGAAAAGTGTGTCAATTTTTAGCCAATCACCACCAAACTATAGATCCAACTAGGGGTGGATCCTATAGAGGTGGGTTCTTAATATCTTTTCAAATGCAAGGGTGGATCTAAGTAGATCTAAAAAAATACCAAAATTGGGGTTTTGATTTAATTAGGGTTTTATGACCAATGGAGATAGAATGGATGAAAGAGGCACATACCTTGTAGATCTTACCTCAATTTGCTTATGGCCACCTTGCAAGTTGATAGCATTCTCCTATGTTTATATTCAAGAGTGAGATCCAAGTGCTCCAACCAAATCTCCCTTCTCCAAGATAGCCAAATCGTCCTCCTCCTACAAGACAAGACCAAAGAAACAAGTCAAGCAAGATGATTATGAAAATGGTAGAAAGATGTAATAGAAAGCATCAACTATGTCACGAAGATACAATAATGATACTCCCTGTCACAAGATCAACCCAAGAGAGAATATGTGGATCCCTCCAACAATAACCCTCCAAAAGTCGCCCTCCTCTCTCCAATTCGACTTTCCTGTCAAAAGGTTAGCAAAAACACAAGAATCCACAATGATACATAGAAGAGATACTTTATATTCAATATGCAAGAGAATCCACAAGCCAAGAGAGATGTGCTCCACAAAAAATCTTCTATTCCAATATTCCAGAGCTCCAAAGGTGAGCTTTACAATGGGGGGGTCTCCTCCTTATATAGGATAATAAAGACCAAAACCCTATACCACTTCATAATACTACATCAAATGAGTGGTTGAGATTATAAGATCTCATCATACAATCAATGGCTAGGATGAATCCATAACATAATATCACATGGATCACTCAACATAACAATAGCGCCCTCACTAAATGGTACAATGGAGGGTGACGTCATCCCACTAGAGGGGTAAAAAGTACAATAATCCACCTCATGATGACTAGGACATGGTAAAATAAGCACATGGTGGGGCTAGGAGGTATAGATCCTTGCTAGCTCACCCCAAGGCACAATAAAATAATAAAATATGTCCAATATAATAATAATGACCAAAACTGTCCTCAGAATCCATGACAGTCAAGCAGTAAATGTCCTCCTGTGATCAATCTGGAGATACCCACATGGTGAAAACTGACTGGAAGATAGTGAGATCACCCTGGAAGACCTCTGTGAAAACCAAATGCCAAAACCTTGCCTCAATTTCCCAAATCGATTTCCTCAGTGACCACTTTATCCCATTTTTTAACTGCCTCGGGAATTGTGAAAGTGCCAAAACTGCCTCCTAGGGTGCTAGCGCTGTCCATCTGAGCCCACCAGGCTCTCCGGAAGGGGGGATAAATGGTAATAACAAGTGGCTGGACCACCCCTTCCATCATCAGCGCCCTAGGTGAACTGGCCTCTCGGGGCCCCTGCTGCTCAGGCTGGGAAATCAGCCCCAAATCTGGTCAACAAGTGTAAAACTGCATCAATCACTGTCAGAAGTGCCCGGAACTGGAAGATAAGTGTCTCAATGGATCCAGAAGACCCAAATCCACTAGAAATGTGTACCCATACACCATGGGTTGCCCTAATGGGCCTGCTGTAGGGTCCACCATATATGGACAATGTATAATCTGCTGATTTGAAGAAATAATAAACCTGCTGAACTGGATCAAACATCCTCTGCATCATATGTCCATCATATGATATCATCATCAAACATGTGGGCCCATAAATCATCATCAATAATCATCGTACATGGTCCACATCATCACGGATCCCAGAAATATATATAATCAAGGATAAATCACATCAGTAGACTAAGACAATGCTTCTCTAATCATTCCCATAGCTAAGCTCAAAGTATAAATTCCATTCAGTGGCATTAATCGAGTTAAAATATTTAGTTGTTATAAATAATTACTTGCACCATAGTTCAAATGACAAACTCACCCATTAGACATGGTCAAACTGCTAGTAAAGGATGAAGGCTAGGAGCAAGGTTGAGCCAAGGGTTTGACTTGTCTAACTCAACTCAAAAATACTTTGGACTGGGAGAAGGGGGGAAGCTACAAACTCTGTGCTGGACAAAAGAACACGGGGGATGGCTGTGCCTCACAAATGGATAAGTTGTTTAGAGAGTGTTTATTCAACTTAGGCATCATGTCTACATCAAGTTGATCCAAGTTCATTAGGATCATTCAATTTATTTCCATGGCCTTTTTGGCCTACATAACCCTTCGGATTTCAGATGTGCTGAGAAGCACAACTAGTTGCAGCTTGCATCCAGGGCATGTTTTTCACATATTTATAAGGTCGGCAATTGTTTAGATATAACTTTTAAGAACCATTGCTTTTTGGACCTTTCTTATACTCTTCGAGGAGTATTTTTAGCTTTTCATTGCTCTTGCCCTTTTTTGTTTCCATGGGCGAATTTTTTAGTTTCCATAGGTAGAACATGAGCTTTCAGTTTTAGCCAACAACATCTCAAGTGACTAGGGGGAGTTCGAGCCAATGCCAAACATCGGGACAACCGACCAGAATGATTTAGGCCTACAATCCAACTTACCAAAGGCAAGTTCTGTCACCAACTCAGAGCCGAGACACTGAATAAACAGGGATGCGGTCCAAACACAGAGGTAGAAAAATGGGGAAGTCCTCGGTATCAAAAAGTCAAATGAGACAAGTCAGGGTTTAAAGTCAAACAGGAAGGTCATGTATGGATGGAGACAAGTGAATATGGAGCCTACACTAGCAGACAACCAGTGTCGGGAAAGACCATGTCTATGTAAGGTGAAATACCAGTGAGTTTTGTTAAATGACCTAAAAGTGCAAGCAATTGTCCATTTTATGATTTACAGTTCATTTTAAATAGTTTGCCACATCAGGAATAATATACCAAGCACATGCCATGATCATGACTAAATCAACAAGATAATAATCCACAGTCAGTGAGAACATATCCACAGATCATACAACATCATCATAATAATCATCATCATGCATCATCTGAAACACTGCTGCAATATATCTCTAGGCACTGAACTGAAACTGTAATGGGATAAGTGGTCACATCAGTCATCAAATCTGAACTCTCAAGGCTTAGTCTTGACACAAGGTCATAAAATCTGAATAATGTACTGCTCTGATCATGAGTGATCCAAAATATATAGCCATGCTCTGGAATAAAGGAAGCTCTGAAATGTGCAGATATCTGCTGTACAAAAATAGTAGCCCTGCTACTATGGTGTGATAACACATCCATATCTTGATCACCTCCTAGTTCGAAGGACATTACAAACATTTGCATAATGGTGTCCTCGTCTGTAATATCCTATGCCACCAAAACTTCTTTGAACTTCGTAACATGTGCTGTAACTGTATCTTCACCCTTCTGGAACATCGTGATAGATTTTAGACAACGATGTTTATCAAACTTATTCGAGTATCCTGGAATGTTTGAGAAGTCAAACGAATCGAGAATTCCCATATATTTTTCTTGATATCGCTTGCTTTGAACATTTTTGTCTTTTCTTCAATGGATTTGCCTGCAAAGTTAGCTTTTAAGAAAATATTATCAAAGCAAGGATTACCTCTCAGTCTTGTTCTTGTAAAACACTTATTTTGATTTTCTTCAATGGGAGTCGCAAGGAGAGACTTCTCAACTTAGACTAAAACAAATCTCACCAAAGTACTAGACAATAACGTACCTTGAGTACTGGAAGAAGCAATCTCCAATGGAGTCGCCAGATAGGCTCTGCAGGGTTAGACCTAATAAATATACTACAATTGTAAAGAGGTGGACTCACCTTGAGTTCTTACCTAAGTGTCGTTTTTGCCAAAGGTGTAAATGAATCCAGATAAACCACTTCAATCTTTGAAACGTCATCGGCAACGATGCCAAAAATGTTACTGGACAAACTAGTAGGGCCAGTGTCCGATAGACAATGTAAGGAGAGTGTGACCTAATGTCACCTCAGTCACACTTTCACAAACTTCTTAGGAGTGTCGTGACCTCTAAGGGGAGAGCCCTTTTTGTTATATATGTTAAACACTTAGGCAACCAAACTAGATCTTCTATGTAAATGTATTATTGACCAGTGTCTTTAAGGAGTCAAATAAAACATGAAGAAGAAATATGAAGGTAGTATGTGCAATCAAATGAAAGTAAAAGCTTCCTTCCTCAAACAATTACTATGAACATATGATCGTTTATCAAATAAGGAAGGCACAGTGTATAAATACTGCGGCAACAACAGTAAGTAAAGGTGAATTCAATAGTGAGTTCCATAGTAATGATAGTCTTATAAAAGTAATTCCCAATAGTAAATAGTCCAATAATTATTCAGTAATAACTGAAACAACCATAAAGATCATTAATCCAATAATGAAGCAAAATATACGAATGTTATTGCAAAGATTATAATTCTCACAGTGACCACCAAATTTTGATATTAACCTTCAGCAGTGAACAGTCTAAGGATTATCAAACTTGTGATATTCAGACAGCAGTTAACACCTTCAAATATTAGCCAAATCAGACTTCATCAAAGAGGAATCTTGATAGCAAATGGTAACACTCTAACAAAGTCTGTTATAACAATCCTGTAGAAGGTAAACAATACAACTTTCAGTCCTTTATTGTCACTCTTAAAACAGTAATCGAATGTCCTGCTATCACAAAACTTGTAGTTGTCTCTAAAGTCTAAAGGTTTCTCTGTGCTGGAATGAGGTCCAAGTGAGTGAAGGAGGTGTGCTAAATAAGGGACAACATCCCTTAACAAGATGCAATCACCTCTATGTAATAATTTAATAAAAACCAAGGTGGTCATGTGCCCTAGTGGGTTACCTCTAGAAGCCCGGAAAACCAACCCATGGGCTTAAAGCCCTACGTGGTGGGGACATCCACACACCAAAGGGGCAGTCAGTTGTGCCACAAAGCCAAGTACTCCTAATAGTGAAACCAAGGGAGCCTCCCATGACCAATCCAGGGGGACAACAACCCCTAATCCAAATATCCACAACATAATCCCACTTTTGCCTTTACAAAAAAAATTAAACCCCTTGCTCTAGGTTTGGCCCTGTTGGAATGCTGCAGTGGCTCCGAGGCGTAACAACTGGCTTCAACTACGGGACATGCGCTCTTATCGGGAGTGTATGAGAACCTCCTAGGATCTTTTGGGTACCTGTAGACCTGCACACACATCTAACAACAAAGACATTAAATGCATCGAAGGCAGACATTTCCATCCTGCCTTGTTCAAAATGAAATGCAAAGAACTCAAAATGAAGTAACAAGTGCAATGATGAACAGGATCACTTCTTTCCATTGAAAACATAGTCAAATCATCGTGATAGTTTTCAATGATCTTATCTTATCAATAATGTCTTTGAAGGAAAAATCCACGGCTCTTTGGAAATTAGATCCAACATTCAATAAATTGAATGGCACTCTAAGATACTCAAATGTTCCCCATGGCATAGTGAAAGCCGTCTTATTTAGGTCCTCCTTTTTAACTGACACTTTGTTGTATCCTAAAAAACCATCTAACATGCATAACATACATGATCCTGTAACATTCTGCAACAGATGTTCCATGTTAGGAAGCAGATAATTATTTTTGAGAGATAATTGGTTCAAGTTCCTAAAATCAACACATATCTTGATTTCACCATTTTTCTTCTTCACTACCACTAGATTTGCCACCCAGGATTAATGTCTTCCGGGTGCTATGATTTGAGTGCTCAGCATCTTATAAAGTTCCTTTTGAATACACGGAATGAATTTAAGATTCATATGTATTTTCTTTGGTTTGAATGGCTTTGTTCCTTCTATTAATGGAATCATGTTCCTTCTTTGTGCTAGTTGTGCGGGGAGTACCAAAGAAAAATACCAATACTATCAGGGCGTATGGCTTGCCTAGTTCGGTCGTCAACCTCTCCTATTGTGATCTCTCCTACCATTCGAGGCCGTAGAGAATAAATGCTTGATACATGTTATGTCGGACTAACTGAAAGAGCAGGAAGATGTGTTCTGAGATATGTCTCGTTGTTGCAGTGTTGTGACCTGTGGCTGGGATATGTGGAAAGCAGGCTGACTGTTGATGTGCTATGAGCTGTCGTGAGATTTGAGGGACATATTTCTAAGGCTCTTGCTGGTCTAGTGCAGAAGGCCTCCCCAGTTCTCACAGATCTAATGGTTGATGTACTGCTGCTGTCTGCTTGTCTCTTGGTACCTCTGTTTGCTGGAAGCACCAGAAAGAAAGGTGTAATCAGCCGGATAGGGTTTGGTCAAGGCTGGAATGGGCAAAGTGAACAAGATCCAAATCCAAAAGCCTCCCCTCATGTAAATTGCCAAGCATCTTTGGTTCAGGATGCGAAAGAAAGCGTATAGATAGTTCTGAGATTCCCTGAAAAGACAGAAAAATCATCTTCTAACCTCGTAGTAGATGTGGCACCTGAAGATGAAGTACTCATCTGTCTTGGTCTTTTGAAGATGACAAATCTAGCAGATTCTATGTCTTGGGGTGATATGGTGGTCGGATGTGAAGATAATGAAAACCAACCCAAAAATTGCCGATGGGGATCCAAAAAGCATGCGTTCAATGCTGAAGTGTGTAGGGGGGGCTGAACAATAAGGTCATCTCTCAGCTCAAAAAAGTGCTCTGTGTAGAAGGCCATCTCAGGGCTTAGCCCACCTTGTGGGTCAACCCAAGTAACCCAAATACACTGTTTGGTGATGTAGTCTCTGATGATCCTATTCAGCTCTAGCGTATTTAGTAGGAGTCGACCTGGGGCGTCGAGAGAGTATCTAGTAGTGGAGATGGCCTTTTAGGAACAATAGGCAAGATAAGGATAGTGATCCCTGCTGTCTGAGGAGTCCACAAATCGCGAACCTGGTGCAAAACATGGTCTAAATTATCCCTAACTTGCATTCAGTTTCTATTTATTTATAATACAATGAATAACTGAGATTTAACCACCAAGACTACTTACACTAACTACTGTCAATTTCCACAAATCTATGTGGTTTTTCTCCCATGTTTATTGGGTATCACAGTATCAGTGGTGTTAAAATTGCACAACCAAAACTGCTTACAGTGAAACTTTACTTCCAATGACTTTCTCATACGGGCCCACAATATGTTTTCATAGGTACAATATGTTTAAATATTTGACTTGCAACCTAGATCAAGGCTATTAAATAACTCATCAGGACACTTTTACATAAGTAATCTTATGCTAATTCTTCTTTAGCTGGTTTTCTGAGAAATTAAGGGCAAATTACCAAGCGTTTATCAAATCTTTGTTTCTAACATGATATATATTTAAAGCTATGTCTGTACAAACTCCCCGATCATAAAGCAATGGGTTAGTTCATTACTTCTTCATTGGAACCCTATGATAGAGTGCAACACATGCTGCAATGCTTTTTAACCTGTTTATACATGTCAAGGTTATTTCTAACTGTTATCTATGCTTCAGTGAGAAAATTTTCTATTTTGGTTGTCATGTTATAATTCTATTGCTGGCATTTGTATTGACTTGTTACAGCTGTTAGTAATTCATTTCAAATAAACCAGTTCTGTGCAGCGTGTAAGCGAGTTGGAGCTACGCTGGGTTGTCGAGTAGACAAGTGCAGGAGAAGTTTTCATTATCCTTGTGCAGACAGGCTTTCTAGCCAGCTGCGTTGCCGGATGTGGGAAGGGTTCAAACTTCCGGTTGCTTGTTATAACCACAGTCATGTAGATGACTATTGTACGACTGCTAAAGACAGGATGCCACATATTAACATTAAGTGCAGAAAGAATCCTGTGACAGCAAATGGAAACCAACATGCTACATCATGTAAGGACTTCTGAGCTACCTTATTCTATAGAGTTTTGATGCATATTGTGCCTACTATGTTTCAATCATTTGAATAGTTGTAGGATAATAGATATGTTGTATAACTAATCTTGTACAGAACATTGTAAAGGGCTGCAAAAGTCGCTAAGGTTGATCTACATTGACAATTATTGAGCTGACTCATCATATCATTTTCCTATAGAAGAGATGATTATATATTTTATTCTTAAACGTAAGATAATTTGGCTTTATGAAGACTGTGGCAATGGGAAAACAAAGGTTGGAGAAGAAGAGAGGAAAAAATCAAGTATATTTGCACTAGAATTCAATATCCTCCCAAACCATTCAAACTTGAAATACCTTTATAACACTCAGATCATCGAAGTTCAAATTTTAGACTGCAACTGCATGCTAAAGGCCAAGGCTCACAAGGGGCCTGCTAATTTCTGGCCAAATTTCTAGGAACACTTCTAGATGGTCTTGAGATGGTTTGTATAAACACGACCCCAACCAAGTGTGTAGAAAAGAAAATAATTATTTTTAGGGTGAAGAGATTTAAATTTCCAACACTGCCACATTCTTAAGCTTAGGGTTTTTCCCTAGCTATATGCCTAGAATGTCTAAGATGCACAATTTTTTTAATAAAATGGTGGTTTTTATATTATGTTAATTATTAAATGACTAGAACAAATAGACCAGTACCCTATGGATTCAAGAAGATGAAAAGAAAGCAAGTAGGGAGAAAGAAAGATCCAATTTCTCTTAAGTTCTATTGAAAACAAAATTAAAAGCAAGAGCCTATGAAAATTATAGAAATTCTTATAACAAAGAGCAAGAAATAGTTGCAAAATAATTGTTTGATCGTCTTTATTACCAACAGTTGTAGGAAGAACAAGGTGTTCGACAGGGTCAGAGAAGATAAGATAAGATAAGACAAGATAATTTTATTAATGTCCAACGAATGACCACAAAAGTAGGTCAATGGGACTAGAAGGATACAAACAGTATGAGTACAATGTGGGAGTGCAAACACAACTCCTAGACAATGTCGGAGCTTAACCTAATAGAGAAAGATAAAGTAAAGAAAGATACAAGTAGTGAGACGTCCTTGTAAACCTATGTAAATCCGTGGTAAGGCATGGTGATGTAGGAGAAGACAAACAATGAGGTTGATAAAGTCAAGAAACTCTGATTCTAATAACCGACGACAACGGGGGTGATTGGGGCACTAGCTCGATATCCCTATCAGAGTCTTTTGGAGCCACCAACCAAGGTGTCTTGATGGACGATTGTTGGGGGGGGGGATGTAGGAGCGAGGAATACTCCTAACATTTGAGGCTGAAGGAAAAAAACTTGGGATAGATCTTTGACTGCTATGCTTTGGCCAGGAAGGCATCTGACGAGCGTGAGACATCCTGCACCGGGTTTGCTGGGAGCTGGTCCCTCTAACTCTATGGCGGTGAGTGGATTGATTTACTATTTAGCACCTCCGAGTTGGTCTCAAAGATATCGTTCGATCTCCCAAAGGAAGAGGTTGAAGGGAGGTTTCGAGGTCTTACCACTCTACTATCTGAAGTACTATGGACGTCAGATTGTCGCTTGTTGCTCTGCTCCAACTGATCAACATGAAAATATTATGTGATCTTCCTGGTCGTCCCAAGGCGAGGCAGGGTGTGTAGGAGTTGAGATCCGTGGCTGAAAATCTCTTTGATGAAGAGGGCTAGGCATCTTTGGTCCTATTATCACATCAATAGTAGCCAGGCTACCATGATTGCAAAGCAGTTCATTGTATATTTTTGAGCCAGACCTTTACACAGTTTTGATGAGATCAACCTATGATGAGCAATACTTTTGACTATCACTCACATATCAGAGCAGCCCCAGATCAGACAACAGTGAACCTTATGCCAAGACTGAGCCTCATGACCTCAGATTTGATGACTGAGATGACCATTTTCATTCCATTACAGAGCAGTGCAGTGCCCAGAGTTTCAACAGGAGTGTTTCTAGTGGTTATTTATGATCCAGGTGGTAGGTACATGTATATGGCCCAGCAGGTATATAGTGTGCATTGGTTATGATTGTCTTGCTCTTTTGGTCATCTTAGTAGCTTGACTTGGTATATATACATATGTTATATGGACTTGGTTGCTTAATGATTATCTAAATGGTCTAATTAATCAAGATTAGAAGCTATTGTTTATACTCATTGGTTTTACCCTCTTCGTAGTATGGACGTGATCATTCCCACCTTTATGCCTTGCTAGCTTAGGCATCACCTTCACTTTCCCCATCCATCCGTTCTCTCCCATATCTTTGGTTTTCACCTTGACTTACACCTCAGCCTGTGATATGGAGGACCTCCCCACTTTTGCCTCTATGTTGGATAGCGTCCTTGTTAGTTTGTGTCTCGGCTCTGAGTTGGCAACAGAACTTACCGAACCCTTGATCCTTCTGGGCCAGGAGAACCCGTTGGTGTTGGTTTCTGAGCTTAGGTGAGTTGGATTTGATACCTTGATCACTCTAGTCTATTGCCCCGATGTTTGGTCCTGACTGTGGATACTCCCCCTAGTTGATTGAGTTGTGTTGGCCAAAACCTAAACCAAATTGTACTACCATCATTACATGCATATGGAAACTGTTATCTTATCTTTTGTGCAAGCCCATGGAAACAAAAAAAACTGGGCTTCTCATCACAATTAAAGAGGGCTATGGAAATTGAAATATTAAAGCATCTTGGATGCAAGCTGCGATTAGTTGTGCTTCTAAGCACATGCAAAATCCAAAGGGTCTTAAAGGCCTAAAAAGCAGTGGTTAAATGAATGCTAAATCCAAATACTGCTGGCCATGAATTAAATGTAATGATTAATACCTCACGGAGCCTACGGGTTGGGATGTGAGATGGAGTAAGGGATAGCTAATTCTAAGTGTCCCCTAGAACCTCAAGTTACGGTTAGCTGTGCACCTAGTTACGACGGTTCTAGCAAAGATCCTCACGGAGCTGGATTCAACTTGGATGTGAGCTGTAGACATTTGCCAAGGTTGAATAAGCACCTATGTAAACAACTCATTCCATTTGTGAGACATTGCCATTCCCCGTGTGTTTATTATCCAACATATGCTTAACTGTGTATTCCCTTTCCCTTATCCGAAGTATCATAGTGTTGAGTCATTCAAGTCATCCCCTTATCCTAGCCTTGCATCTTCACCCTCACCCTTTGCTAGCAAAATGTTCACGTCTATGAAATGAGTATATTCTTGAGGTTCTATTTTGAGTAAATGATTATTTAAACTTATATATGATATAATTATTGATTAACCGCCAGTGAAATGATGCTTACTACTTTAAGTCTTGCTATTAGAATGATTAAAAGAGAATACCTTAACCATTTGCACTTGCAACATCAGGCATTTTTAGCTTGGGTCATATTTTGATTAGTCTTGACTTAGTCAAACCTAGTTTGACCAAGTCAACTATAGGATCTGAGATGAGTTGGACCAGTGATGTTCGAGCTTGATGATATATGGTCCTTTGATGCCCAAGTGATGGTTCCATGCAGCAGACATAGGTTTCACTTGATGGTTTGATGGACTTTTATAGTTATTATTATTTAGAGATCCGTTATTTTTATTGGTCCGGGCATGGTTGAGACTACAGATTGATTATCCAGGTAGCTACAGGGTGTATGAGTATTCATCTATAGTGCATTTGGACCTTCTGAATCCACTGGTACACTCAGATTTCAGTTACAGGCACTCCTGGACGAGATTTGACTTAGATTGTCACTTTACTACAGATTAGCCATAATAAATGTTGATGTAAATGTAACTTCGGAAGATATTCAATTGTATTTTATATTAATATTATTATTGTATTTTATTTGTACCTCTGACGGAGATGTTTTCCCTCCAGTCGAAGATGTCATTATTACATTTGGTCATGCAAAGTCACCGAGGTAAAACCTCCATTGTAAGTCGGGGTGATAGATCCCCTAGAGTCAAATGTAATATGGTTATTAAGTCTTCCTATAGAAGTCGGCCAAGTCAGGTTTAGTTGAGGCCGACCTAGTTAGGTAAAAGGTCAAGTTAAAAGTAAAGTATAAATAGAGAGCTAAGCTCTCTCATTTGGACATACTACTCACTAACACAAGTTCCTATAGAAAGAGAGAGAGGACAAGTTCGCTGGTGAAGAAAAGAGAGAAGCTACAGAAGACATATTTTGGGTTTTCCATTTTTGGCCTGATATTTTATTAGTGATGAAATTGTCTTTGAGGAAGTTGCGGGGTTTTCTCCTTTATGGTTTCCTCAAGGAAAACTATTGTGTCTTGTGTTTTGATGTGCTTGTTATTCTTTCAGTTAAAGATCCTATATAATATTGAATTAAAGTAGAAAAAATAACATGGTTTCAAGGCTTGCCTGAAAATAAGACATGGTGCAGCAGCAGGAAACTAGGGTTTCCAAGATTGAGGTTTTCTCTCCATAGATCATCAAGAAAAGGAGGCTAGGCTAACTAGGGTTTCCAAGTTTGAGGTTTTCACTCCATAGATCATCAAGAAAAGGAGGCTAGGCTAACTCGCCCTGGGAGGGCACTGTTATCACACAACTTGTAGTTGCCCCTAGTGGTATCCCATTCGGGACGGTAGAGGAGATAGGCAACTAAAGAGGTGACCCAAGAGATGCCACGGTTCCCAATGCAAGGTGGGAGTCACGTCAACCGAGGCACTCTTCGCTTTAGGTCAAGGTGAAATAAGACCTAGGGGGAGACCCAATAACTAATCACAGTTGATTGGACCTGTTATCACACCATAGTAGCAGGGCTACTATTCTTGTACAACAGATATCTGCACATTCCAGAGCTTCCATTATTTCAGAGCATGGCTATATATTTTGGATCACTCATGATCAGAGCAGTATATTATTCAGATTTATGTATGACCTTGTGTCAAGGCTGAGCCTTGAGAGTTCAAATTTGATGACTGATGTGACCACTTATCCCATATAGTTTCAGTTCAGTGCCTAGAGATGTATTTCAGCAGTGTTTCAGATGATGCATGATGATTATTATTATGATGATGTTGTATGATCTATGGATATGTTCTCACTGACTGTGGATTATTATCTTGTTGATTTAGTCATGATCATAGCATGTGCTTGGTATATTATTCCTGATGTGGCAAACTATTTAAAATGAACTGTAAATCATAAAATGGACAATTGCTTGCACATTTAGGTCATTTAACAAAACTCACTGGTTTTTCACCTTACATAGATATGGTCTTTCCCGACACCAGTTGTCTGCTAGTGTAGGCTCCATATTCACTTGTCTCCATCCATACATGACCTTCCTGTTTGACTTTAAACCCTGACTTGTCTCATTTGACTTTCTGATACCAAGGACTTCCCCATTTTTCTACCTCTGTGTTTGGACGGCATCCCTGTTTATTTAGTGTCTCGGCTCTGAGTTGGTGACAAAACTTGCCTTTGGTGAGTTGGATTGTAGGCCTAAATCATTCTGGTCGGTTGTCCCGATGTTTGGCATTGGCTCGAACTCCCCCTAGTCACTTGAGATGTTGTTGGCTAAAACTGAAAGCTCATGTTCTACCTATGGAAACTTATAAATTCGCCCATGGAAACAAAAAAAAGGGCAAGAGCGATGAACAGCTAAAAAAATACTCCTCAAAGAGTATAAGAAAGGTCCAAAAAGCAATGGTTCTTAAAAGCTATATCTAAATAATTGCTGACCTTATAAATATTTGAAAAACATGCCCTGGATGCAAGCTGCAACTAGTTGTGCTTATCAGCACATCTGAAATCCGAAGGGTTATGTAGGCCAAAAAGGCCATGGAATAAAAGGGAATGATCCTAATGAACCTGGATCAACTTGATGTAGACATGATGCCTAAGTTGAATAAGCACTCGCTAAACAACTTATCCATTTGTGAGACACAGCCATCCCCCGTGTTCTTTTGTCCAGCACAGAGTTTGTAGCTTTCCCCTTTCTCCCAATCCAAAGTATTTTTGAGTTAAGTTAGACAGGTCAACCCCTTGGCCCAACCTTGTTCCTAGCCTACATCCTTCACTAGCAGTTTGACCACGTCCAATGGGTGAGTTTGTCATTTGAACTATTGTGCAAGTAATTTTATATAACAACGGAATGTGCTAACTTAATTAATGCCACTGAATGGATGTTATACTTTGAGCTTAGCTGTGAGAATGATTAGAGAAGCATTGTCTTAGTCTACTGATGTGATTTATCCTTGGTTGTATATTCTTGGGATCCGTGATGATGTGGACCATGTATGGATGATTATTGATGATGATTGATGGGCCCACATGTTTGATGATGATATCATATGATGGACATATGATGCAGATGATGTTTGATCTAGTTCAGCAGGTTTATTACTACTTCAGATCAGCAGTTTATACATTGTCCATATATGGTGGACCCTACAGCTGGCCCATTAGGGCAACCCATGGTGTATGAGTACACATTTCTAGTGGATTTGGGTCTTCTGGATCCAATGAGACACTTATCTTTCAGTTCCGGGCACTTCTGACAGTGATTGATGCAGTTTTACACTTGTTGACCAGATTTGGGGCTGATTTCCCAGCCTGAGCAGCAGGGGCCCCGAGAGGCCAGTTCACCTAGGGCGCTGATGATGGAGGGGGTGGTCCAGCCACTTGTTTTTACCATTTACCCCCCCCTTCTGGAGAGCCTGGTGGGCTCAGATGGACAGCGCTAGCACCCTAGGAGGCAGTTTTGGCACTTTCACAGTTCCCGAGGCAGTTTAAAAATGGGATAAAGTGGTCACTGAAGAAATCGATTTGGGCAATTGAGGCAAGGTTTTGGCATTTGGTCTTCACAGAGGTCTTCCAGGGTGGCATCACTACCTTCCAGTCAGTTTTCACCATGTGGGTATTCCCAGATTGATCACAGGAGGACATTTACTGCTTGACTGTCATGGATTCTGAGGACAGTTTTGATCATTTATATTATCTTGGACATATTTTATTATTTTATTGTGCCTTGGGGATGAGCTAGTAAGGATTGATGCCTCCTAGCCCCACCATGTGCTTATATTATCATGTCCTCGTCATCATGAGGTGGATTTTGGCACCTATTCTTCTCTAGTGGATGACGTCACCCCCTTTTTTGTACCATTTAGTGGGGGCGCTATTGTTATATTGAGTGATCCATGTGATATATTGTTATGGGTCATCTTAGCCATTGATTGTATGATGAGATCTTTTAATCTCAACCACTCATTTGATGTAGTATTGTAGAGTGGTATAGGGTTTTGGTCTTTATTATCCTATATAAGGAGGAGACCCCCCATTGTAAAGCTCACCTTTGGAGCTCTGGAATATTGGAATAGAAAAATTCTTTGTGGAGCACATCTCTCTTGCATTGTGGATTCTCTCGCATATTGAATATACAGTATCTCTTCTATGTATCATTGTGGATTTTGGTGCTTCTTCTAATCTTTTGACAGGAAAGTCGAATTGGTGGAGAGGAGGGCGACTTCATGAGGGTTATTGTTGGAGGAATCCACATATTCTCTCTTGGGTTGATCTTGTGACAGGGAGTATCATTATTGTATCTTTGTGACATAGTTGATGCTTTCTATTACATCTTTCTACCATTTTCATAATCATCTTGCTTGACTTGTTTCTTTGATCTTGTCTTGTAGGAGGAGGACGATTTGGCTATCTTGGAGAAGGACGTTTTGGTTGGAGCTCTTGGATCTCACTCTTGAATATACACATAGGAGAACGCTATCAATTTGCAAGGTGGCCATAAGCAATTGAGGTAAGATCTACAAGGTATGTGCCTCTTTCATCCATTCTATCTTCATTGGTCATAAAACCCTAATTCATTAAAACCCCAATTTTTGTATTTCTTAGATCTACTTAGATCTAGCCTTGTTCTTGAGAAGATATTGAAAACCCACCTCTATAGCATCCACCCCTAGTTGGATCTATAGTTTGGTGGTGATTGGCTTAAAATTAACCCACTTTTCAAGGCAAAAAGCCCTCCTTGACCCAAATCGCACTTCCTAGTGAGAGGCTTGTTTGGTTAGATCTAGCACATGGGTAGGTGAGATCCCACTTGATTTGCAATCTAGACACTTGATAACCTACCCCCAGATTCTTACTTTGGTGAAATCTACCTTGTGGACATATCTCCATGTTTTAAGGGGTCAAAACCCCCTTTTGAATTTATTTACACCTCAAAACTCAGATCTACTAAGATCTAGCCCTTGGATTGACTTTATTTTTTGGACATGCATAGATCAGGGTACTAGCATCTTGGATCTATAGTTTGGTGGCCATTGGACTTGATTTGGTCCACCAAACCCACCTTTTAACCCTCCTTGAGCAAAGTCGCACCACCTAGGGAAGGAGAGTTTGTCCACTTTGAGGAAGTGGGTGTTTGAATTTCTTGTGGATTTGAAACGGCCATACCTTGAAACCTAGGTCTAGAGTATCTCTTTGTCACGATCCGCCTTGGGGGTAGCATTCCTTGTTTCAAGGGAATGTGGTCCACTTAAGGTCATTACTTGAAAACCTAGATCTAGCAAGATCCAACCATTAGATCTCATTTAGCCCACTTGACTTGGCTTCTAGGTGTCCCGATCTACACTTTGACATACTTTTTGACCCCATTAGCCCACTTAACAAGGCACTAGTCCTCCTCAAAGCAAGTCGCACTCCTTGGGAATTGTGTCAAACCCTAGATCTAGTATATGGGTACTCCTAGAATCAACCTAAAGTCATAGATCTAGCCTTTATCCAATCTATAGTACCAACTTCACACCTAGCTTCATCTTATGGGCCTATCTAGAACCATTTCATGCTTCCCAAGAAAACAAGACCCACTTGTGAAAACACATGGTACCTCACCTTGACATCATACCAAACAATGTGGCCTAAACCATACATAGGTTGAAACACTAACAATCCATTAAACCACCTTCAACCATACCTCAACTCTTAGGTCCACCTAGCCTTGCATTGGTTTCCGTAACTCTTCATTTGCTAACCCTTAGAAACCTTTGTTTGGGTCCAATCAACTGTGATTGGGTATAGGGTCTCCCCCTTGGTCTAGTTACACCTTGACCTAAAGCGAAGAGTGCCTCGGTTGACGTGACTCCCACCTTGCATTGGGAACCGTGGCATCTCTTGGGTCACCTCTTTAGTTGCCTATCTCCTCTACCGTCCTGGATGGGATACCACTAGGGGCAACTACAAGTTGTGTGATAACAGGACCCAAACAAAGGTTTCTAAGGATATGTAAATGAAGAGTTATGGAAACCAATGCAAGGTTGAGTGGACCTAGATGTTAAAGTATGGTTGAAGGTGGTTTGGGAGATTGTTAGTGTTTCAACCGATGTATGATTTAGGCCACATAGTTAGGTATAATGATAAGGTACACCACCATATGTTACACAAGTGGATCCTACTTTCTTGGGATATGTGAAATGGCTTGAAGTGGACCCACAAGGTGAAGCTAAGGGATGCAATTGGTACTAGATGTTGTGTAATGAGTAGATCTATAGATCTAAGTTGAATTTAGGATTACCCATGTACCGGATCTAGGGTTTGACACAATTCCCAAGGAGTGCGACTTGCTTAGAGGAGGACTAGTGTCTTGTTGGGTGGGCTAATGGGGTCAAAAGGTATGTCAAAGTGTAGATTGGGACACCTAGGAAACAAGTCAAGTGGGCTAATTGGGATAGAGTGGTTGGATCTTGCTAGATCTAGGTTTTCATTAAATGACCCTAAGTGGACCACAATCCTTTGAAACAAGGAATGCTACCCCCAAGGCAGATTGTCACAAAATGATACTCTAGACCTAGGTTTCAAGGTATGGCCGTTCCAAATCCACAAAAATATCAAACACCCACTTCCTCAAAGTGGGCAAACTCACTCACCCAAGGGAGTGCGACTTTGCTCAAGGAGGGCTAAAAGAGGGGTTAAGTGGACCAAATCAAGTCCAATGGCCACCAAACTATAGATCCAAGTAGCTTATGCACCGATCTATGTGGATCTAGAAAATCATGTCAATCCAAGGGTTAGATCTTACTAGATCTGAGTTTTAAGGTGCCAAGAAAATCAAAAGGGGGTTTTAATCCCTTAAAACATGGAATGATGCCCACAAGGTAGAGATCACCAAAGTAACAATCTGGGGGTAGGTTATCAAGTGTCTAGATTGCAAATCAAGTGGGATCTCACCTACCCATATGCTAGATCTAACCAAACAAGCCTCTCTTAAGGAAGTGCGATTTGGTTCAAGAGGGCTTTTTTCCTTGAAAAGTGTGTCAATTTTAACCCAATCACCACCAAACTATAGATCCCACTAGGGGTGGATGCTATAGAGGTGGGTTTTTAATATCTCTTCAAAAGCAAGGCTAGATCTAAGTAGATCTAAGAAAACCAAAAATGAGGGTTTTAATCAATTAGGGTTTTTATGATCTAGAAATTATGGATGATTCAAGGAAGAAGAAGATCATACCTTTGGAGCATACCTGGATGAAAAGATGAATGCTAGTTGAGACGAGGATTACTTTTGCCAAAGATCAAATGGAGAATTGTTGAAGCCCTCTTGCCAAATCGATTTTTCCAAGCCACATATGAGTCCCTCTAACCTGTCAAAACCAAGGAGCAAAGCATCAATCAGTTTAACATGTTGAAGGTAGATACAAGCAAGAGAGAGATCAACAAAGAATAGTTGGCACAAAGACAAAACTACTCCCTGTTTAACCAAAACGTCTTCCTCCAAGCTTGAAGGGCAAGCCTCCCCACCAATTCGCACTTGTCAAAAACGTCCTCTTAACCTGTAAAAAAAGATATGGCAAATATGCAAGATAGCTACAATAGATCCTCCAGTGCAATGGACAAAAGCATTTACAATCGAAACAACCAACATCCACTCCAATCCAAGCATGTACTCCAAAAGATAGAAATTTTATTCCAAGAGCCAAGAGCCAAAAATCTCTAGATGATTTTACAATGAGAGGCTCCCTCCTTAAATAGGATGGGGAGAGAGTACAATCCTAACCACTTTTTACATGAGTGGTTAAGATTAAAAGATCAAAAGATCTAATCAACGGCTAATAATAAATCATAACAATACATCACATGGATCACCCAATATAATAATGACGTCCCCACTAAATGGTACAAAGGGAGGATGACGTCATCCACTAGAGGGGTAAAAGTACAAGAATCCACCTCATGATGACTAGGACATGACAAAATAAGCACATGGTGGGGCTAGGAGGCATCAATCCTTACTAGCTCATCCCCAAGGCACAATAAAATAATAAAATATGTCCAAGATAATATAAATGATCAAATCTGTCCTCAAAATCTGTGACAGACAAGCAGTAAAAGATCTCCTGTGATCGATGTGGACATACCCACATGGTGAAAACTGGTTGGAAGATAGTGAGATCACCCTGGAAGACCTCTGTGAAAACCAAATGCCAAAACCTTGCCTCAATTGCCCAAATCGAATTCCTCAGTGACCACTTTATCCCATTTTTTAACTGCCTCGGTAACTGTGAAAGTGCCAAAACTGCCTCCTAGGGCATCTGCGCTGTCCATGTGAGCCCACTAGGCTCTCCATAAGGGGGGGTAAATGGTAAAATCAAGTGGTTGGACCACCCCCTCCACATACAACGCCCTAGGTGAACTGGCCTCTCATGGCCCCTGCTGCTCAGGCTGAGAAATCAGCCCCAAATCTGGTCAACAAGTGTAAAACTGCATCAATCACTGTCAGAAGTGCCCGGAACTGAAAGATAAGTGTCTCATTGGATCCAGAAGACCCAAATCCACTAGGAATGTGTACTCATACACCATGGGTTGCCCTAATGGGCCAGCTGTAGGGTCCACCATATATGGACAATGCATAATCTGCTGATCTGAAGTAATAATAAAACCTGCTGAACTGCATCAATCATCATCTGCATCATATGTCCATCATATGATCTCATCATCAAGTATGTGGGATCATGAATCATCATAAATAAGCATATATATATGGCCCACATCATCACGGATCCCAAGAATATACAACCAAGGATAAATCACATCAGTAGACTAAGACATGCTTCTCTAATCATTCTCACAGCCAAGCTCAAAGTATAACATCCATTCAGTGGCATTAATCATGTTAGCATATTCCTTTGTTATATAAAATTACTTGCACAATAGTTCTAATAACAAACTCACCCATTGGACATGGTCAAACTGCTAGTGAAGGATGAAGGCTAGGAACAAGGTTGGGCCAAGGGGTTGACTTGTCTAACTTAACTCAAAAAATACTTTGGATTGGAAAAAGGGGGAAGCTACAAACTCTGTGCTGGACAAAATAACACGGGGGATGGCTGTGCCTCACAAATGGATAAGTTGTTTAGAGAGTGCTTATTCAACTTTGGCATCATGTCTATATCAAGTTGATCCGGGTTCATTAGGATCATTCAATTTCATTTCATGGCCTTTTTGGCCTACATAACCCTTCGGATCTCAGGTGTGCTGATAAACACAACTAGTTGCAGCTTGCATCCAGGGCATGTTTTCAAATACATATAAGGTCAGCAATTGTTTAGATATAGCTTTTAAGAACCATTGCTTTTTTTGGACCTTTCTTATACTCTTCGAGGAGTATTTTTAGCTGTTCATCGCTCTTGCCCTTTTTTTAGTTTCCATGGGCAAATTTATAAGTTTCCATAGGTAGAACATGAGCTTTCGGTTTTAGCCAACAACATCCCAAGTGACTAGGGGGAGTTCGAGCCAATGCCAAACATCGGGACAACCGACCGAAATGATTTAGGCCTACAATCCAACTCACCAAAGGCAAGTTTTGTCACCAACTCAGAGCCGAGACACTGAATATACAGGGATGCGGTCCAAACACAGAGGTAGAAAAATGGGGAAGTCCTCAGTATCAGAAAGTCAAATGAGATAGGTCAAGGTATAAAGTCAAATAGGAAAGTCATGTATGGATGGAGTCAAGTGAATATGGAACCTACACTAACAGACAACTGGTGTCAGGAAAGACCATATCTATGTAAGGTGGAAAACCAGTGGATTTTGTTAAATGACCTAACTGTGCAAGCAATTGTCCATTTTATGATTTATAGTTCATTTTAAACAGTTTGCCACATTAGGAATAATATACCAAGCAAATGCTGTGAACATGACTAAATTAACAAGATAATAATCCACAGTCAGTGATAACATATCCATAGATCATACAACATCATCATAGTAATAATCATCATACACCATCTGAAACACTGCTGCAATATATCTCTAAGCAGTGAACTGAAACTGTATGGGATAAAGGGTCACATCGGTCATCAAATCTGAACTCTCAAGGCTCAGCCTTGACACAAGGTCTAATATAAGTCTGAATAATATACTGCTCTGATCATGAGTGATCCAAAATATACAATCATCATAGCCATGCTCTGAATAATGGAAGCTCTGGAATGTGCAGATATCTGCTAAGCAAGAATAGTAGGCTTGCTACTATGGTGTGATAACAGGCACATCTTTCTGTCGAAGCAGAATCAAATTCCGAGAATTTTCATTTTTGGACCTGTCACTACTACCAGAGAAAAACTAGGGCATCATCTATTCTGGGATTCTGTCCACAGATTTAAAAAAGTGAGTACATTGGACAAATCGCCTTGAGGAGGTGCATCTTCTTGTCTAATCAGAAGTTCAAGATTGCATGTTTGGGAAATTAGGGTTTCTCTGACAAGCCCTAGGGTAGCCAACTCTAGAACCAGGTTGGGAATCTCAAATTGGTAAGATCTAAATCTTTACTATTTCCATTTGAGGTACCCATTCAAATGTCTCACCACACCAAGCTTGAGGATAAGATTGAGGGATCTGATAACTTCCGAGTATGGAAATATAGGTTTGCCCTTGTCCTTGAAGAAAATGATTTGGACAAGTATGTGAATGAAGAGGTTCCAGCACCAGAGGGAGATGAGGCTAAGGCTATCCATAAGAAGAACTTGGTTAAAGCCAAGAGAATTATTGGTTACTCCATTAAGGATCATCTCATCCCACATGTGTCATCCTTGAAGACACCCAAGGAGATGTTCGATGGATTGACAAGACTATTCGAAGGGAAGAACATCAATCGGAAGATTACATTGAGGAACCAGCTCAAGAACATAAATATACAAAACTCAGAGACCATGCAATCCTATTTCACAAGGGTCTCACAGATCAAGGAGCAACTTGAAGCAGCTGAAGAGAAGGTAGAAGAAGGAGAGATTGTTATGACCACTTGGAATGGTCTCCCGAGATCATGGGACTCATTCATTCAAGGGATATGTGCCAGGAAGAAGTTGATCACATTCAACAGACTATGGGAGGAATGTACACAGGAAGAAGCTAGACTTGTGGCACAAGAAGAGAAGATGGGAGCAAATGATGATCAAGCTCTCACAACTCACGCTAGAAGAAACCACAACAAGAGGGAGCACAATCAAAGTAAGAGGAAGAACTACGATAGACAAAGAAGACCCATACGAGATCTATCCAACATTAGATGTTATGTATGTGATGACAAGGGACACTACTCCAGATATTGTCCCAGAAAAAGAGGCTCCAACAAGAAGACAAACAAGAAGAGACATCATGCTGACACTGCGGAAGATGATGGACCTGCAAGGAAAAGAACCAGAGAAGAAGAAAGAGATGATTCTTCAAGTGATGAAGAATATGTCCTGATCTCAGCACTCACGGGCACTGTTACACATGGGTGAAATGATTGGCTTGTAGATAGTGGAGCTTCCAAGCACATGACGGGATACAAAGAATCATTCGTCAATCTATCTGAGCATGAGTCTAGTGTTGAAAACCTCGCTGAAAAATCAACGACTTTTTAAAAAAGTTCCGAGTTTTTCCCCAAGCCGAAAAATCAGCTGGGAAAAATCATGATTTTTTAAAAAGTCGTGGAGGCGCGACTTTTTAGCAAAAAGCACGGGTCGACCCAAAAAGTCGCCCAGGTCTCCATAATGGAAAAAATCGGTTTGGGGAAAAACTCACGACTTTTTAAAAAGTCGTGGAGGCACGACTTTTTAGTAAAAAGCGCGGGTCGACCTAAAAAGTCGCCCAGGTCTCCATAATGGAAAAATCGCCAAGGAGGCTTTTTCATAGTTTTAAATACTCGGCTTATTTTAAAAAAAATTAATGAGTTTTGTACAAGTGATATTGATGTCAACAATACTAAATGGTAATGTTAAATTCTTAAAGTAAAAGGATGGAAAATGAAAGATAAAGACAATGTCAGGATGGAAAATTTTAACATTACCATTAATTGTTTCAGGATGTTTGAGAGTGGTTCCAACCTCATCGGACTTAATATGCAAAGAGTAAAATTTTAGATCCCATTCAGAATTCAGCAGACTTAATGGTTTTCAGGATTTCAGGAAGGCAATGTTTCCACTGGATACTATCATGTATGTGGGTAAGGGATTGGAATTTAATGAAGCAAATCAAGCTCTCTATGTACCTTGATGTTGGTGGTGTCAATTCCTGATTGTTGAAGTTGATTGAATTCCTCTGTCACGACCTTAATAAAAAATGTACCCTTTAGTCAAGCAAAATCACTTATTAAGCATTGGAAGCTCTTTCTATCTTATTTTAACGCTTGGATTAAGAAGTTTCATCCAAATTGTAGGGTGTTAAATTTTAATTGATGTCCTTGGAGGATCAACTTCGAGATTAGAGGTAGGGGCAAGGGCTAGAGCCTAGAGGTGGGGGAACATGGTGCTATTGATGAATAGGATCCTAAACATAGACAATGATTTTGATGATTATGTTTTTTCAATCTTGATATAGATATGTATTGCACTTGGTGCAATTTTGATAATATTTTGTCTCTAATGGTTTGGAATCATAGCTAGGTATCTTTAATATATATTTTTTCATTAAAATTGTAAAATTTTATGTATATTTTAGCAGTCCGAGTCATTGAAATCAAACTGCTCTGAGTTATTTGCATCCACTATATCTATATATCAACGCTTTCTCCATATTTATGTTCCAAGGTGTTTATCTGATGTTATTGTTGCTTTTTATGTTTAAAATTTTGAAAAAAATGAATGTATTTTGTATTTTTTAATGTTTGTCGACTTTTGCGGATTTTTTCGCCAATGTTGCCGACAAGTTGTATTCGGGACCCTTGTCGATTTTTTGCCAATGCCGACTTTTTCAACATTGCATGAGTCAGCTCATAAGGTGAAACTTGGGAATGATTACGAATACCCCATAAAAGGAAGTGGAGAAGCTTCCTACAAGCTAGACTCCAGAAAATATATGAAGATGAAAGATGTGCTATATGTTCCACGACTAAAGAAGAACCTTCTCTCCATATCAACACTAGATGCTAAAGGAATGAGGGTTGCATTCGTAGATGGCCAAGTCCTAATGTGGCCAAAGGGAAAGACGATAGATGATGCAACTTGTTATCACACCATAGTGGCAGGGCTACTATTCTTGTTTAGCAGATATCTGCACATTCCAGAGCTTCCATTATTCAGAGCATGGCTATGATGATTGTATATTTTGTGATCACTCATGATCAGAGCAGTGTTATTCAGACTTATGTTAGACCTTGTGTCAAGGCTAAGCCTTGAGAGTTCAGATTTGATGACCGATGTGACCCTTTATCCCATACAGTTTTAGTTCAGTGCTTAGAGATGTATTGCAGCAGTGTTTCAGATGGTATATGATGTTTATTACTATGATGATGTTGTATGATCTATGGATATTTTATCATTGACTGTGGATTATTATCTTGTTGATTTAGTCATGTTCATAGCATCTGCTTGGCATATTATTCCTGATGTGGCAAACTGTTTAAAATGAACTATAAATCATAAAATGGACAATTGCTTGCACATTTAGGTCATTTAACAAAAACCATTGGTTTTCCACCTTACATAGATATGGTCTTTCCTGACACCAGTTGTCTGCTAGTGTAGGCTCCATATTCACTTGACTCCATCCATACGTGACTTTCCTATTTGACTTTAAACCTTGACTTATCTCATTTGACTTTCTGATATTGAGGACTTCCCCATTTTTCTACCTCTGTGTTCGGACCGCATTCCTGTATGTTCAGTGTCTCGGCTCTAAGTTGGTGACAAAACTTGCCTTTGGTGAGTTGGATTGTAGGCCCAAATCATTCTGGTCGGTTGTCCCGATGTTTGGCATTGGCTCGAACTCCCCCTAGTCACTTGAGATGTTGTTGGCTAAAACTGAAAGCTCATGTTCTACTTATGGAAACTTATAAATTCGCCCATGGAAACTAAAAAGGGCAAGAGCGATGAACAGCTAAAAATACTCCTCGAAGAGTATAAGAAAGGTCCAAAAAGCAATGGTTCTTAAAAGCTATATCTAAACAATTGTTGACCTTATATGTATTTGAAAACATGCCCTGGATGCAAGCTGCAACTAGTTGTGCTTATCAGCACACCTGAGATTCGAAGGGTTATGTAGGCCAAAAAGGCCATGAAATGAAATTGAATGATCCTAATGAACCTGGATCAACTTGATGTAGACATGATGCCTAAGTTGAATAAGCACTCTCTGAACAACTTATCCATTTGTGAGGCACAACCATCTCCTGTGTTATTTTGTCCAGCACAGAGTTTGTAGCTTTCTCCCTTCTCCCAGTCCAAAGTATTTTTGAGTTAAGTTAGATAAGTCAACCCCTTTGCCCAACCTTGTTCCTAGCCTTCATCCTTCACTAGCAATTTGACCATGTCCAATGGGTGAGTTTGTCATTTGAACTATTGTGCAAGTAATTTTATAACAAAGGAATATGCTAACTTGATTAATGCCACTGAATGGATGTTATACTTTGAGCTTGGCTGTGGGAATGATTAGAGAAGCATGTCTTAGTCTACTGATGTGATTTATCCTTGGTTGTATATTATTGGGATCCGTGATGATGTGGGCCATATATCTATACCTATTGATGATGATTGATGGTCCCACATACTTGATGATGATATCATATGATGATTGATGCAGTTCAGCAGGTTTTATTATTACTTCAGATCATCAGATTATGTACTGTCCATATATGGTGGACCCTACAGCTGGCCCATTAGGGCAACCCATGGTGTATGAGTACACATTCCTAGTGGATTTGGGTCTTCTGGATCCAATGAGACACTTATACTTCAGTTCCGGGCACTTCTGACAGTGATTGATGCAGTTTTACACTTGTTGACTAGATTTGGGGCTGATTTCCCAGCTTGAGCAGCAGGGGCCATGAGAGGCCAGTTCACCTAGGGCGCTGTATGAGGAGGGGATGGTCCAGCCACTTGTTTTTACCATTTACCCCCCCTTTTGGAGAGCCTGGTGGGCTCAGTTGGACAGTGCAGATGCCGTAGGAGGCAGTTTTGGCACTTTCACAGTTACCGAGGCAGTTAAAAAATGGGATAAAGTGGTCATTGAGGAATTCAATTTGGGAAATTATGGCAAGGTTTTGGCATTTGGTTTTCACAAAGGTCTTCCAGGGTGATCCCACTATCTTCCAGCCAGTTTTCACCATGTGGGTAGGCCCACAGCGATCACAGGAGGTCTTTTACTGCTTGTCTGTCACAGATTTTGAGGACAGATTTGATCATTTATATTATCTTGGACATATTTTATTATTTTATTGTGCCTTGGGGATGAGCTAGTAAGGATTGATGCCTCCTAGCCCCACCATGTGCTTCTTATGTTATGTCCTAGTCATTATGAGGTGGATTTTTGTACTTTTACACCTCTAGTGGATGACGTCATCCTCACTTTGTACCATTTAGTTAGGGCGTTATCATAATATTGGGTGATCCATGTGATATATTGTTATGATTCATTATTAGCCATTGATCATGTATTGAGATCTTTTAATCTCAACCACTCATTTGATGTAGTATTGTAGAGTGGTATAGGGTTTTGGTCTTTATTATCCTATATAAGGAGGAGACCCACTATTGTGTAGCTCACCTTTGGAGCTCTGGAATATTGGAATAGAACCCCTCTTTGTGGAGCATATCTCTCTTGTCTTGTGGATTCTCTTGCATCTTGAGTATACAGTCTATGTATCATTGTGGATTTTGGTGCTTCTACTAGTTTTCTTGGAGAAAAGTCGAATTGGTGGAGAGGAGGGCGATTTCTTGAGGGTTATTGTTGGAGGGATCGACATATTCTCTCTTGGGTTGATCTTGTGACAGGGAGTATCATTATTGTATCTTCGTGACATAGTTGATGCTTTCTATTACATCTTTCTATCATTTTCATAATCATCTTACTTGACTTGTTTCTTTGATCTTGTCTTGTAGTAAGAGGACGATTTGGCTATCTTGGAGGAGGATGTTTTGGTTGGAGCTCTTGGATCTCACTCTTGAATATACACATAGGAGAATGCTATCAATTTGCAAGGTGGCCACAAGCAATTGAGGTAAGATCTACAAGGTATGTGCCTCTTTCCATCCATTCTCTCTTCATTGGTCACAAATCCTAATTAATCAAAACCCCAATTTCGGTTTTTCTTAGATCGACTTAGATCTAGCCTTGCTTTTGAAAAGATCTTAAGAACCTGTTATCACATATATAGTAGCTGGGCTACCATACATTATTTTTCTGATGCCAGTACACTATTCAGTCAGTTCCCTTACATTGGAGATGCTGAGATGAGCATTTATATTGGATCACTATCAGATTTTGGACAGCAGTTGTAGTCCCCATGCCATGACTGAGTTTCAGGACACTCAGAGAGATGACCGATGTAGCCATTATACCATTTGTACAGAGCAGTCAATAGTGCCCAGAGTTACAACAGCAGTTTCAGAGAACAGATGATGGTACAGGTGATGAGTATTCAGGTATATGACTCAGCAGGTATATCATAGTGTTGTGGTTATATTGCTTTTATATTTATTCTTATAGCATGTCTTAGCACCTAGTGTCATGATCTGGCGATCATATAGATATGTGGACCTGGTTGATCTTATTATATATATTATATTGTCCCTACTCAGACTTAGAAGTTCACTATTCATACTCATTGGTTTTGCCCTCCTTAGGGAGAATAGAGGTGATCATTCCACCATACCTTGGCTTGCTAGTGTTGGTTCCATTATTCATTGTCTTCATGCATCCATTGCCTACCTTTTAGTTTATCACCCTGACTTATTACTTGACTAGTGGCATGGAGGATCTTTTCCCTACTGTAGCCTTTGTATTGGATGAGCTTCCCTGTTTACTATGTCTCGGCTCTGAGTTGGTGACAAAACTTACCTTTGGTGAGTCGGATTGTAGCCCTAAATCATTCTGGTCGGTTGTCCCGATGTTTGGCATTGGCTCGAACTCCCCCTAGTCACTTGAGATGTTGTTGGCTAAAACTGAAAGCTCATGTACTATGTATGGAAACTGATAAATTTTCCCATGGAAACTAAAAAGGGCAAGAGCGATGAACTGCTAAAAAATACTCCTCGAAGAGTATAAGAAAGGTCCAAAAAGCAATGATTCTTAAAAGCTATATTTAAACAATTGCTGACCTTATACATGTATAAAAACATGCCCTGGATGCAAGCTGCAACTAGTTGTGATTATCAGCACACTTGAGATCCGAAGGGTTATGTAAGCCAAAAAGGCCATGAAATGAAATTGAATGATCCTAATGAACCCGGATCAACTTGATATAGACATGATGCAAAAGTTGAATAAGCACTCTCTAAACAACTTATCCATTTGTGAGACACCGCCATTCCCTGTGTTGTTGCTCATTCAGTATATACTATGGTGTGTATTCCCTTTCCCATATCCAAAATGTCACAAAGTTAAGTCAGTCAAGTCATCCCTTATCCTATCCAGTTATTTTATCCTTCACTCTTCACTAGGAAATTGATCACAACTATGAAGTGAGTATGATCTTGAAAGTCTAGTCTGAGTAATAATAATAATTAATGACATTATATATTTGGATTTAGATCGCCAGTAATGATTACTTTGTGTTATAATTGTTATTTTAATAAGTTGTAGAGCATGCATTAACCTTTGACACTTTGCAGCAGCTTCCGATGATGGTCTAAGTTATATTTGGTCATGTTGACTTGGTTAGACCTAGTTTGACCAATGTCAACCATAGGACATGCGATGGTTGGACCTTGTGATGATATGGATAGATGATATATGGTCTATGTGCATGTATATGATGATTCTATGCAGTAGCTACAGGGTTATGATGATGATTCTTGGTTTACAGAAGTATTTGATCATTTACAGATTATTATTATTTGCCCTGTTCCGGTATATTGGATATATATTTTGATCATGCAGAGACTCATATGGTGTATGAGTACACATCTTGGATGATTTTGGATCTTCTGAGTCTAATGAGATAGTTTATTTTCAGTTCCGGGCACTTACAGTGATGATTGAGCCTCAGTAGGCTATCCCAGTGTAGTTTTTGTCTGTCGGAGACCCTGTCTGAGCAGATGTGATTTTTATCCGGTTTACCTAGGGCGTTGTGCTTGGAGGGGGTGGTGCAGCCACTTGTTTTTACCATATTAACCCCCCTCTCGGACACACTGGTGCCCTCACCTTGACATCGCAGGCACTCCAGGAGGCAATTTGGGGCAGTTTCACGCTTCCCGAGGCATTTCAGGATTGGTAGGAATGGCTATTGAGGAAATCGATTTGGGCTACTGAGGCAATGTTTTGGTATGGGATGATCAGTGATGATGGATTGATGTCTTCCACACCCCCTCCAGCAGTTTCAGCTTCATCGGGGCCCGCATCCATCAGTTATGGCATTTTCTCATGATTTCTGAGGTCTTTTGAGGCCTATGATTTGACCATAGAGGCACGATTTGGTATATTGATGACTATTTTTTTATTATTGTGCTATGGGGATTGACCAAGGGTGGCTAAAATTACCCCTTGGACCCACCATAAGCTTCCTATTGTATTTTGTCATCATGATTTGGTGGGATTCCCCTCTTCTAGGGCGATTTTGTCCACTTACATATTATATTTTATTAGTGATCCATGTATTTTATTGTTGAGCTCATCTCAACCATTGATTATACATTTGTATCTTTTAATCTTAGCCACTCATTCAAAAAGTGGTTAGGATTTTGATGCCTCTCCTTCCTATTTAAAGGAGAGAGCTTCTCATTTGTGAGGGGCCTTTGGCTCTTGGATTATTGGTATAGAAAAACTTTCTTGTGGAAATTCTTGTGGTCTCCTTTGCATTTGGTGTTCTTAGATGGTGATTGGAAAGTCTATTGCAACCTAGCATTTGGAATTTGTGGTAAGATCTATCTATTTTGGAAATCATTGTCTTGTCTACAGGAGGGCGACTTCAACAAGGGCGATTTTGCAAGGCTTCTTCAAATCGACTTTCTTGGCATTTGCTTGTATCATAGGGTTATCGTTAGTATCATTGTGATCTATGCTATCTTTCTGTTACTTCTCTTGTGGCATTAGTCTTATCTCTTGATTACATCAAATCTGATATTGTTGACGTTTGTTGTGCAGGAGAGAGGGCGCATTGGCTTCTTGGACTAAATCGATTGCATAGAAAACTACCTCAAAGCTTCTCAAATTGATCGGGTTTGCATAGATCATCATCATCAAGGCATCTACAAGGTTACCCAGGTAAGGTGCACAGGTTTGTTTCACTTATCTTGATCCAATCCATTGACATAGCTCATAAATTGATAAAACCCTTATTTCTTCAAACCCTCATTTTTACATTTTCTCAGATCTACTTGGATCGAGTGGGTTGTTGGGTATAATATTGAAAACCCACCTCTATAGCATCCACGACATCCCGGATCTATAGTTTGGTAAGGATTGGCTTCCATTTGACCTTCTTCCCAAGCCAACCTAGCTTCTCCAAGCAAGGGCACACTTCTTGGTGAGGGTGAGTTAACCTAGATCTACTTGATGGGTGTAGTTGAGATCCTGCTTGTTTCATGATCTACACATCCAATAACCTACCCCCAGATTGACACTTATCTGATTTCTACCTTGTGGGCCCTATTCCACATTTTAAGGGATTTAATCTCCATTTTGGACCACTTGGTATCTTTAAACTCAGATCTAGTAGGATCTAGCCATCGGATAGCCTTGAAATTGTAGATCCACACTCCCACTTGATCAACCTACTTTGATCTAAAATTTGGATGCCATTGGACTTGTCTTGATCCATTTATCCCACATTTTAGCCTCCTTGGGTAAAGTCGCACCACCTTGGAGAAGTGAGTTGGTCCACTTCTAGGACGTGGGTACTTCATATTTTTGTGGATTTGGAACGGGCATAATTCAAAACCTAGGTCCACTTAGGTCAAACCTAGATCTAGACCTATTCATCCATCAAGACTTTAATTGCCCACTTGTCTCATGCAATAGTAGTCCTTAACCACAAGTTAACCTTACTTTGACTCCATTATCCCAATTCCCAAGGCACTGGTTTCTCTCCAAGTCAATTCGACCTTCGTAGATTGTTGGATTAACTTGTGGTTTGATCTTAGTGTGGTGAACTAAACCCTTTGATGTCATCATGTATCATGATCAAGCTTGTCACTTGTACTAGTTAGCCCCAATTCAACCCTTAAACTAACCTGCATTGGACACGGTTCCCAAGGCAGTGGATTTTCTCACATTGAACTAGTACTTTAATCCTGTATCCTATTTCACAAATCATAAGTCACTCTCTCATCAATAATGAACCAAAGCTATACTCATTGAACCCCTCACTTGTCTTGTGACTTCATCCTAAGGTCTAGGATAAACCATACACCTTACTTCACTTAGAATTAACTTGATTTGGTGTCTTGGTTTTGATCTCTCCTGTCGGGAGTAGATCGGGTCTCCCCCTTTGTTGTTTGGGCTAAATAACATAAAGCGAAGGTTGCCTTGACTGGCATGACAACCATCTATTGGAGGTCGAGGTGATCGTGGTTGCACCTTTTGAGTTGCCCTTCCCTATCGCCATCCATTAATGGATACATCCATAGGGGTAACTATAGTAGGTGATAACAGAACCCACCTCTATAGCATCCACCCCTAGTTGGATCTATAGTTTGGTGGTGATTGGGTTAGCATTAACACACTTTTCAAGGCAATATAGCCCTCTTGAACCAAATCGCACTTCCTTGGAGAGGCTTGTTGGGTTAGATCTAGCATGTGGGTAGGTGAGATCCCACTTGATAACCTACCCCTAGACTTTTACTTGGGTGATTTCTACCTTGTGGGCATCATTTCCACATTTTAAGGGATTAAAACCCCCTTTTGAACTACTTGGCACCTTAAAACTCAGATCTAGTAAGATCTAACCCTTGGATTGGGTTGATTTTCTAGATCCACATAGATCGGTGCCTAAGCTACTTGGATCTACAATTTGGTGGCCATTGGACTTGATTTGACCCACCTTATCCACCTTTTAACCTTCCTTTAGCAAGGTCGCACTTCTTTGGGTGACTGAGTTTGCCCACTTCTAGGGCCCGGGTAGTTGAGATTTCAGTGGATTTGGAACGGGCATACCTTGGAACCTATATCTAGACTATCATTTTGTGATGATTTGCCTTGGGGGTAGCATTCCTTGTTTTAAGGGATTGTGGTCCACTTGGGTCATTTCATAAAAACCTAGATCTAGCAAGATCCAACCACTCTATCTCAATTAGCCCACTTGTCTTGACCTCTAGGTGTCTCGATCTACACTTTGACATATCTGTTGACTCCATTAACCCATCCAACAAGGCACTAGTCCTCCTTAGGCAAGTCGCACTCCTTGGGAATTGTGTCAAACCTTAGATCCATTAAGTGGGTATTCCTAATTTCAACTTAGATCCATAGATCTACTCATTACATATCCTCTAGTGCTAATTGCATTCCTTGTGGGTCCACTTTAAGCCATTTCACATACCCCAAGAAAGTAGGACCCACTTGTGTAACACATGGTACTATACCTTGTCATTATAACTAGTCATGTGGCCTAAATCATACATTGGTTGAAACACTAATCATTTCTCAAACCACTTTCAACCATACTTTAATTTCTAGGTCCACTATATCTTGCATTGGTTTCCGTAACTTACCATTTACTCATCCCTAGGAACCTTTGTTTGGGTCCAATCATCTTTGATTGGTTATAGGGTCTGTCCTTAGGTCTTGATTTATCTAGATCTAAAGTGAAGAGTGCTCGGTTGACGTGACTCCCACCTTGCATTGGGAACCGTGGCATCTCTTGGGTCACCTCTTTAGTTGCCCATCTCCTCTACCATCCCGGATGGCATACCACTATGGGCAACTACAAGTTGTGTGATAACATAACTGTGATTGGAGAGCAAGAGGGAGGTTTGTACAAGTTGAAGGGCCAACCTGAGCAAGCATTGGTTCATGACTCCATGGAACCAAGTGAACTATGGCATAGAAGGCTTGCACATGTGCACTATGGAGCACTACCTATTGCAAACAAAACAGTTTCAGGACTTCCAGAAATCCAGGCTAAATATGAAGGCATTTGCAAGGGATGTGCGCAAGGAAAGAATGCAAAGAAAGCGTTTCCCAATTGTGTGTTATCACACAACTTGCAGTTGTCTCTAAAGGTATCCTATCCAGGACGGTAGAGTTCTAGACAACTAAAGAGGTGAGCCACGAGATTGCACAGTTCCCAATGCAAGTTGGGTGTCACGTTAACAGAGGCACTCTTCACTTTGGATCAAGCCTAAGCAAGACCAAGGGGGTGAACCTAACTTAGCCATTGAAGGCTAGCGAACTCAATCTAGACCTCCTAGGGAAATATGATGATGAAAGAGTAGGAGACCAAGGTGAAACACGATCTAGATCTAGGATGAAGTGGACCCAAGATGGTTAGGGCTTGGTTGAAGAGGCTTAAGGTAAGGACAAATGTTCAACCAAGTGTAAGATAAGGTCACTTATGGATTAAGAATAGTAGATCTAGATAGATCTAATGCCAAGACAAAATAAGTAATTGGAGCCCACCCTTAAAAAGTGGAAAATGGTCCAAATGGGGGCCCTCAAGGTCAAAATCCAGATAAAATGGCATTAGGGGTATGCTATAGCATGGATCTATGGATTTGAGAAGAGATTAGCAATACCCATGTGTGGGATCTAGCAAATGGCCACTTACCCAAGAAGTGCAACTTCCTCAAGAGAGGACTAGTGCCTTAGATCGGGGGGCAAATGGAGTAGAATGTCCACCAAACTTTAGATTGGGAATGTTGAGATGATTATTAAGGTGGGTTTTAATTATTAAGCCCAAGTGATTGCTAGATCTCCATAGATCTGAAAAATAAAAAATGCAAGGGTTTTGACTTTTAGGGTTTAAATGACCAATGGATTAAAATGGATGGAACTAGACACATACCTTGTAGAACATACCTCAAAACCTTGTGGCCACTTTGCAAATTGATAAGTCCCCCCATGTGTGTATATTCAAGAGTGAAACCCAAAGCTCCAAGTGAAATCGCACTTCCTACAAGTTGACCAATTTGCCCTCCTCCTGCAAGAAAAGATCTAGATGAGAATCGATCTAGCAAAAGAATGCCAACAATGATGAAAACATGAAAGAGAAAGCATCGACTATGTCACTAAGATACAATAATGAGACTCCCTCAAAATCATCTTCCTCTTCACCGATTCGGCCTCCTTGTAGAAAAACGTTTGAAACCCCAAGATCCACAAATGATACACAGAGAAAAGATTGTATATTCAACTTGCAAAAGAATCCATCAAGACAAGAGAAGAAGATCTACATAATAATATTTTTATTCCAAGTTTGAAGAGCTCCAAAGGTGCCTTTACAATAGGGGGGTCTCTTCCTTAAAAAGGATGAGGGAGACCAAAACCCTAAACCACTTTTGAAAACTAGTGGTTGAGATCAAAAGATATCAAAATATAATCAACAGCTAAGATGAGCCGGTACATAATAACATGGATCAACTCACTAGAAGGGAGGTTGCACATCACTAAAACACCCTAGGGGGGATGGCGCACTAAATAAGGGAGACTAAAACACATTTGTTCCACGTAAGATGACTGGGACAATTTACTAGGAGCACATGGTGGGGCTATGAGGTATTATTCCCCTTCACTAGCATCACCCCATGGCACAATAATATAACGTGAGACTCAATGACATGTCCAAGTACACAAATGATCAAATCCTGGCCCCCTCAACAGAGAGAAAAATACATCAAATCACATCTTGATGACTGTCTGGACTTCGCTGACTGCTGCAAACTGATTTGGAAGGAGTGGGATACACCATAAATGACCTCAGAGCAGACCTCATGCCAAAACCTTGCCCTTATTGCCCAAATCGAATTTCTTTATGACCTTTTTATTCCATTTTTAATCCTCTTGAAAAACCATCAAACTACCTGTTATCACATATATAGTAGCCAGGCTACCATACATTATTTTTTAGATTCCAGAGTACTTTTCAGCCAGTTCCTTTACATTGAGATGATGAGATGAGCATCTATCTATGGATCACTATAAGATTTTGGACAACGTATGTATTCCCCATGCCATGACTGAGTCTCAGGACACTCAGAGAGATGACCGATGTAGCCATTATACCATTTATGCAGAGCAGTCAGTAGTGCCCAGAGTTACAGTAGCAGTTTTAGAGGACAGATGATGGATCAGAATATGAGCATTCAGGTATATGACTCAACAGGTATATTTTGTTGTCATGGTCATATTGATTTTATATTCATTCTTATGGCATGTCTTAGCACTTAGTGTCATGATCTGGAGATCATATAGATATGTGGACCTAGTTGATCTTATTATATATATTCTACTGTCCTTACTCAGACTTAAAAGTTCATTATTCATACTCATTGGTTTTACCCTCCCTAGGGAGAATAGAGGTGATCATTCCACCATACCTTGGCTTGGTAGTGTCGGCTCCATTATTCATTGTCTTCATCCATCCCTTGCCTACCTTTTAGTTTATCACCCTGACTTACTACTTGACTAGTGGCATGGAGGATCTTTCCCCACTGTAGCCTCTGTATTGGATGAGCTTCCCTATTTATTGTGTCTCGGCTCTGAGTTGGTGACAAAACTTACCTTTGGTGAGTTGGATTGTAGGCCTAAATCATTCCGGTCGATTGTCCCGATGTTTGGCATTGGCTCGAACTCCCCCTAGTCACTTGAGATGTTGTTGGCTAAAACTAAAAGCTCATGTACTACTTATGGAAACTGATAAATTCTCCCATGGAAACTAAAAAGGGCAAGAGCGATGAACTGCTAAAAAATACTCTTCGAAGAGTATAAGAAAGGTCCAAAAAGTAATGATTCTTAAAAGCTATATCTAAACAATTGCTGACCTTATATATGTATAAAAACATGCCCTGGAGGCAAGCTGCAACTAGTTGTGCTTATCAACACCCCTGAGATCTGAAGGGTTATGTAGGCCAAAAAGGCCATAAAATGAAATTGAATGATCCTAATGTACCTAGATCAACTTGATGTAGACATGATGCCTAAGTTGAATAAACACTCTCTAAACAACTTATCCATTTGTGAGACACCGCCATTCCCTGTGTTGTTGCTCATTCAGTATATATTATGGTGTGTATTTCCTTTCCCATATCCAAAGTGTCACAATGTTAAGTCAGTCAGTCACCCTTTGGCCTAACCAGTTCATTTTTAGCCTTCACCCTTCACTAGCAAATTGATCACAACTGTGAAGTGAGTATGGTCTTGAAAGTCTAGTCTGAGTCATAGTAATAACTAATGACACTATATATTTGCTGCTAGATTGCCAATAATGATTACTCTTTGTTATAATTGCTATTTGAATGAGTTGTAGAGCATGCATTAACCTTTGACACTTTGCAGCAGCTTCTGTTGGTAGTTATATTTGTTCAATATTGACCTGGTCAAACTTAGTTTGACCAAGGTCAGTCATAGGACATGAGATTATTGGACCTTATGATGACACAGATAGATGATATATGATCTATGTACATGTACATGATGGTTCTATGCATCAGATACAAGTTTATGATGATGATTTATGGTTTTCAGCATTATTTGATCATTTACAGATTATTATTATTTCACCTGTTACGGTATATTGGATATATTATATGATCATGCAGAGATCTATATGGTGTATGAGTACACATCTTGGATAGTTTTGGACCTTCTGAGTCCAATGAGACAGTTTACTTTCAGTTCCGGGGAGTTACAATGATGTTTGAGCCTCAGTTGGCTCTCATAGTGCAGATTTGGCCTGTCTGAGGCCTTGTTAGAGCAGAGTGGGTTTTTATTTGATTCACCTAGGGCGCTGATGATGGAGGGGGTGGTCCAACCACTTGTTTTTACCATATTACCCCCCTCCCAGACACACTGGTGCCCTCACCTTGACAGCACAGGCACTCGAGGAGGTAGTTTGGATTGGTAGAAATGGCTACAGAGGAATTATATTTGGGCTACTGAGGCAAATTTTTGGCATGGGATGATCAGTGATGATGAGTGGGATGTCTTCTGCACCTTCTCTAGCAGTTTCAGCTTCATTGGGGCTCACATCCATCACTTATGGCATTTTCTGATGATTTCTGAGGCCTCCTGAGGCCCACGATTTGTCCATAGAGGCATGATTTGGTACTTTGATGACTATTGTATTATTATTGTGCTATGGGGATTGACCAAGGGTGGCTAAAATTACCCCTTGGACCCACCATAAGCTTATTGTTATTTTTTGTCACCATGATTTGGTGGGATCCCCTCTCCTAGGGCGATTTTGTCCACTTATGGTTATATTTTATGGTTGATCCATGTATTTTATTGTTTAGCTCATCTTAGCTATTGATTAGATCTTTTGATCTTTTGATCTTAGCCACTCATGTAAAAAGTGGTTAGGATTATGGTCTCTCTCCATCTTATTTAAGGAGAGAGTCTCTCATTGTAAAATCATCTAGAAATTTTTGGCTCTTGGCTCTTGGAATAAAATTTCTATCTTTTGGAGTACATCCTTGGGTTGGAGTGGATGTTGGTTGCTTTGATTGTAAATGCTTTTGTCCATTGCACTGGAGGATCTATTGTAGCTATCTTGCATATTTGCCATATCTTTTTTTTTACAGGTAGAGAAGACTTCTTCAACAAGTGCGAATTGGTGGGGAGGCTTGCCCTTCAAGCTTGGAGGATGATGTTTTGGGTTAAACAGGGAGTGGTTTTGTCTTTGCACCAACTATTCTTTGCTTATCTCTTTCTTGCTTGTATCTACCTTCAACATGTTAAACTGATTGATGCTTTGCTCCTTGGTTTTGACAGGTTAGAGGGACACATATGTGGCTTGGAGAAATCGATTTGGCAAGAGAGCTCCAAAAATTCTCCATTTGATCTTTGGCAAAAGTAATCCTCATCTCAACTAGCATTCATCTCTTCATCTAGGTATGCTCCAAAGGTATGATCTTCTTCTTCTTTGAATCATCCATAATTTCTAGATCATAAAAACCCTAATTAATCAAAACCCTCATTTTGGTTTTTCTTAGATCTACTTAGATCTAGCATTGCTTTTGAAGAGATATTAAAAACCCACCTCTATAGCATCCACCCCTAGTTGGATCTATAGTTTGGTGGTGATTGGGTTAAAATTGATCCACTTTTCAAGGCAATATAGCCCTCTTGAGGCGAATCGCACTTCCTTGGGAGAGGCTTGTTTGGTTAGATCTAGCATATGGGTAGGTGAGATCCCACTTGATTTGCAATCTACATATTTGATAACCTACCCCTAGACTCTTACTTTGGTGATTTCTACCTTGTGGGCATCATTCCACACTTTAAGGGATTAAAACCCCCTTTTGAACTAAGTGGCATCTTAAAACTCAGATCTAGTAAGATCTAACCCTTGGATTGCCTTGATTTTCAAGATCCACATAGATCATTGCTTAAACTACTTGGATCTATAATTTGATGGCCATTGGACTTGATTTGATACCCCTTCTCCATCTTTTAGCCCTCCTTGAGCAAGGTCGCACTCCCTTGGGTGATTGAGTTTGCCCACTTTGAGGACGTGGGTAGTTGAGATTTTTGTGTATTTGGAACGGGCATACCTTGAAACCTAGGTCTAGAGTATCATTTTGTGACGATCTGCCTTGGGGGTAACATTCCTTATTTTAAGGGATTGTGGTCCACTTGGGTCATATCATGAAACCCTAGATCTAGCAAAATCCAACCATCATATCCCAATTAGACCACTTGATTTGCATGCTAGGTGTCCCGATCTACACTTTGACATATCATTTGACTCCATTAACCCATCCAACAACGCACTAGTCCTCCTTAGGCAAGTCGCACTCCTTGGAAATTATGTCAAACCTTAGATCCTATATGTGGGTATTCCTAATTTCAACTTAGATCCATAGATCTAATCATTACATATCCACTAGTATCGATTGCATCCTTTAATCTCACCTTGTGGGTCCCATTTGAACTATTCACATATCTCAAGAAAGTAGGTCCCACTTGTGTAACACATGGTACTAGATCTTGTCATTATAACTAATCATGTGGCCTAAATCATATATTGGTTGAAACACTAATCATCTCTCAAACCACCATCAACCATACTTTAACTTCTAGGTCTACTTAAGCTTGCATTGGTTTCCGTAACTCATTATTTACTTATCCCTAGGAACCTTTGTTTGGGTTCAATCATCCTTGATTGGTAATAGGGTCTCGCCCTAGTTCTTGATTCATCTAGATCTAAAGTGAAGAGTGCCTCAGTTGACGTGACTCCCACCTTGCATTGGGAATCATGGCATCTCTTGGGTCACCTATTTAGTTGTCCATCTCCTCTACTGTCCCGGATGGGATACCACTAGGGGCAACTACAAGTTGTGTGATAACATTGCCCATAGCTCATTGTTTGGTGCTTGCGGTGAGAAACTGACTGTGCCATCATGTCCGGAAGGGGGGTAATATGGTAAAAACAATTGGCTGAACCACCCCCTCCCTCTGTAGCTCCCTAGGAAACGACTAGCCTCCAATCTCAGCCTCCTAAGACTTATCACTATCAAGAGTATCTCACTCATCCATCTGAAACTCCAGAATCACTCCCCTCATCCTTCTCATAATGGTGAGCATCTTGCCCACCCATCTGCTGACCAGACTTACTCCGCTTAGCCTCATCTCTGCTATGAATACTGATGTTAGCCTGAAGGAAGGCAATGTATGGGATTTACGACACTTGTTTCACTTGCGACAATTTGAAAGTTAGGGCTTTGTATAGAAAAACCTAGTCATCGTGGAACTTTCACTATAAATCACCTTTGGAGAATGTTCAGGATCTGAAACTTGGATAGGCCGAATATGACATGTTCCTGTACCTTCTGTCCAAGTTTCAGCCTCATATTCGTTGTACTTTGTGAGATATGATCCGTACAAATTATGGTTTCTGCCTCTTCCAGAATGCAGCCCTAAACAGGTGAGCTAGGAAAAAAGGTCATATCTCTAGCTAGGAAGCTCCAAATAGAATTCTGTAAAGAGTGACAGTTAGGGCACGGACTTTAGTTTCACAGGTCTGAGTATCAGAGGCCGAAGTTGAAACAGTGACACGTGGCACGCCGTACAAGTTCGGTATGTTGTTTCATCCCATAAACAGGTCATGTTGGGAAACATATCTCTTTAATGGAGAATCCCATGAAACTCAAACTTATGGGATTGGAAAGATGAAAGGTCAGGCTACCACAGGCCAAAGTTTCAGACCCTGAGGATCTAAAATTTCAGAGATACACTAGAAACAATACTGCACATCTAAAATGGCTCAACGGTGGTGTTATCAGACAACTTGTAGTTGTCCCTAAAGGTATCCAATTCGGGATGGTAGAGGAGACAAACAACTAAAGAGGTGACCCAAGAGATGCTACGGTTCCCAATTCAAGATGGGAGTCACGACAACCGAGGCACTCTTCACTTTAGATCTAGATAAGTCAAGATCAAGGGGGAGACCCTATAGCCAATCGACAGAAGATTAGCCAAAGCAATGGTTCCTAGGGGGATGTGAAAGTTGAGTTACGGAAACCAATGCAAGCTTAGGTGGATCCAAGAGTTATGATGTGGTTGAAGAGGCTTAAGAAGTGACAAGTGTTTCAACCAATGTATGAGTTAGGCCACCTAGGGAGATCAAAAAGATAGGTTTAGTACCATGAAATACACAAGTGGGACCTGTTATCACACCATAGTAGCAGGGCTACTATTCTTGTACAGCAGATATCTGCACATTCCAGAGCTTCCTTTATTCCAGAGCATGGCTATATATATTTTTGGATCACTCATGATCAGAGCAGTACATTATTCAGATTTTATGACCTTGTGTCAAGGCTGAGCCTTGAGAGTTCAGATTTGATGACTGATGTGACCACTTATCCCATTACAGTTTCAGTTCAGTGCCTAGAGATGTATTTCAGCAGTGTTTCAGATGATGATGATTATTATGATGATGTTATGGATATGTTCTCACTGACTGTGGATTATTATCTTGTTGATTTAGTCATGATCATGGCATGTGCTTGGTATATTATTCCTGATGTGGCAAACTATTTAAAATGAACTGTAAATCATAAAATGGACAATTGCTTGCACTTTTAGGTCATTTAGCAAAACTTACTGGTATTTCACCTTACATAGACATGGTCTTTCCCCGACACCAGTTGTCTGCTAGTGTAGGCTCCATATTCACTTGTCTCCATCCATACATGACCTTCCTGTTTGACTTTAAACCCTGACTTGTCTCATTTGACTTTCTGATACTGAGGACTTCCCCATTTTTCTACCTCTGTGTTTGGACCGCATCCCTGTTATTCAGTGTCTCGGCCCTGAGTTGGTGACAGAACTTGCCTTTGGTGAGTTGGATTGTAGGCCTAAATCATTCTGGTCGGTTGTCCCGATGTTTGGCATTGGCTCGAACTCCCCCTAGTCACTTGAGATGTTGTTGGCTAAAACTGAAAGCTCATGTTCTACCTATGGAAACTTGAAAAATTCGCCCATGGAAACAAAAAAAAGGGCAAGAGCAATGAAAAGCTAAAAATACTCCTCGAAGAGTATAAGAAAGGTCCAAAAAGCAATAGTTCTTAAAAGCTATATCTAAACAATTGCTGACCTTATAAATATGTGAAAAACATGCCCTGGATGCAAGCTGCAACTAGTTGTGCTTCTCAGCACATCTAAAATCCGAAGGGTTATGTAGGCCAAAAAGGCCATGGAAATAAAATTGAATGATCCTAATGAACCTGGATCAACTTGATGTAGACATGATGCCTAAGTTGAATAAGCACTCTCTAAACAACTTATCCATTTGTGAGGCACAGCCATCCCCCGTGTTTATTTTTGTCCAGCACAGAGTTTGTAGCTTCCCCCTTCTCCCAGTCCAAAGTATTTTTGAGTTAAGTTAGACAAGTCAAACCCTTGGCCCAACCTTGCTCCTAGCCTTCATCCTTCACTAGCAGTTTGACCATGTCCAATGGGTGAGTTTGTCATTTGAACTATTGTGCAAGTAATTTTATATGACCACGGAATATGTTAACTTGATTAATGCCACTGAATGGAATTTTATACTTTGAGCTTAGCTGTGGGAATGATTAGAGAAACATTGTCTTAGTCTACTGATGTGATTTATCCTTGATTATATATTCTTGGGATCCGTGATGATGTGGACCATGTATGGATGATTATTGATGGTGATTTATGGTCCCACATGTTTGATGATGATATCATATGATGGACATATGATGCAGATGATGTTTGATCCATTTCAGCAGGTTTATTATTATTTCAGATCAGCAGATTATACATTGTCCATATATGGTGGACCCTACAGCTGGCCCATTAGGGCAACCCAGGGTGTATGAGTACTCATTCCTAGTGGATTTGGGTCTTCTGGATCCATTGAGACACTTATCTTTCAGTTCCGGGCACTTCTGACAGTGATTGATGCAGTTTTACACTTGTTGACCAGATTTGGGGCTGATTTCCCAGCCTGAGCAGCAGGGGCCCCGAGAGGCCAGTTCACCTAGGGCGCTGATGATGGAGGGGGTGGTCCAGCCACTTGTTATTACCATTTATCCCCCCTTCCGGAGAGCCTGGTGGGCTCAGATTGACAGCGCTAGCACCCTAGGAGGCAGTTTTGGCACTTTCACAGTTCCCGAGGCAGTTAAAAAATGGGAAAAGGTGGTCACTGAGGAAATCGATTTGGGCAATTGAGGCAAGGTTTTGGCATTTGGTTTTCACAGAGGTCTTCCAGGGCGGCATCACTACCTTCCAGTCAGTTTTCACCATGTGGGTATGCCCAGATTGATCACAGGAGGACATTTACTGCTTGACTGTCATGGATTCTGAGGACAGTTTTGGTCATTTTTATTATATTGGACATATTTTATTATTTTTATTGTGCCTTGGGGATGAGCTAGTAAGGATTAAAACCTCCTAGCCCCACCATGAGCTTATATTGTTATGTCCTAGTCACCATGAGGTGGATTTTGATGCTTATATTGTCTCTTGTGGATGACGTCACCCCTCATTGTACCTTTTTAGTGGGGGCGCTATCATTATGTGGGTGATCCATGTGATATATGGTTATGATTTATTATTAGCCATTGATTATGTTGTGAGATCTTTTAATCTCAACCACTCATTTCAAAAAGTGGTTTTGAGATCTAGGGTTTTGGTCTTTATTATCCTATATAAGGAGGAGACCCCCTCATTGTAAAATTCATCTAGAGATTTTTGGCTCTTGGCTCTTGGAATAAAATTTCTATCTTTTGGAGTACATGCTTGGATTGGAGTGGATGTTGGTTGTTTCGATTGTAAATGCTATTGTCCATTGCACTGGAGGATCTTTTGTAGCTATCTTGCGTATTTGCCATACTTTATTTGCAGGTTGAGAGGGCGACTTTGACAAGTGCGAATTGGTGGGGAGGCTTGCCCTTCAAGCTTGGAAGAAGTCGTTTTGGGTTTGACAGGGAGTGGTTTTGCCTTTGTGTCAACTATTCTATGTTTTTCTCTCTCTTGTTTGCATCTACCTTCAATTTGTTAAACTAATTGATGCTTTGCTCCTTGGCTTGACAGGTTAGAAGGAATCTCATGTGGCTTGGAAAAATCGATTTGGCAAGTGGGCTTCAACAATTCTCCATTTGATCTTTGGCAAAGTAATCCTCGTCTCAACTAGCATTCATCTCTTCATCCAGGTATGTCCCAAGAGGTATGATCTTCTCTTCCTTGAATCTTCCATAATTTCTAGATCATAAAAACCCTAATCAAATTAAAACCCTTGTTTTTGGTATTTCTTAGATCTACTTGGATCTAGCCCTCCTTTTGAAAAGATATTGAAAACCCACCTCTATAGCATCCACCCCTAGTTGGATCTATAGTTTGGTGGTGATTGGCTAAGAATTGACACACTTTTCAATGTAAAAAGCCTTCTTGAACCTAAATCGATTTTCCTAAGAGAAGCTTGTTGGGCATGATCTAGCACATGGGTATATGAGATCCCACTTGATTTGACATCTAGACACTTGATAACCTATACCCATATCCTTACTTTGGTGAAAACTACCTTGTGGACATCTCTCCATGTTTTGAGGGGTTGAAACCCCCTTTTGATCTTCTTGGTACCTTAAAACTTAGATCTACTAAGATCTACCCATTGGATTTACTTGAAACTTTGAAGGAACATAGATCGGGGTACTAACATCCCGGATCTACATTTTGGTGGCCATTGGACTTGTTTTGGTCCACCAAAACCCACTTTTGGACCCTCCTTGAGGAAGACGCACCCCCTTGATTTTTGAGTTGGTCCACTTCTAGGAAGTGGGTGTTTGAGATTTTCAGAGATTTGGAATGCCCATGCCTTGAAACCTAGGTCTAGACTGTCCTTTTGTCCCGATCTACCCTGGGGATTGCATTCCTTGTTTTAAGGAATTGTGGTCCACTTTTGGTCATCACTTAAAAACCTAGATCTAGTAAGATCCAACCATTGGATCTCAACCAAACCACTTGACTTGGCTTCTAGGTGTCCCGATCTACACTTTGACATCCTTCTTGACCCCATTAGCCCATCCAACAAGGCACTAGTCCTTCTCCAAAGCAAGGCGCACTTCTTGGGATTAGTGTCAAACCCTAGATCTAGCACATGTAGAACCAACTCTAACTTGTAGATCTAACCTAGATCTAGCCTATAGTACCATCTTCACATTTAACTTCACCTTGTGGGCCCACCTAGAACCATTTCACACTTCCCAAGGCAACAAGACCCACTTATGTAAACACATGGTACTATACTTAGCAATCATACCCCATCAAGTGGCCTAAACCATACATAGGTTGAAACACTAACTATCCATGATACCACCTTCAACCATACCTTAAACATTAGGTCCACTTAGCCTTGCATTGGTTTCCGTAACTCATCATTTATTCACCCTTTGAAACCTTTGTTTGGGTCCAATCAACTGTGATTGGGGTATAGGGTCTCCCCCTTGGTCTAGTTATACCTTGACCTAAAGCGAAGAGTGCCTCGGTTGACGTGACTCCCGCATTGCACTGGGAACCGTGGCATCTCTTAGGTCACCTCTTTAGTTGCCTAACTCCTCTACCGTCCCGGATGGGATACCTCTAGGGGCAACTACAAGTTGTGTGATAACAGGACCCACTTCCTTAAAGTATGGAAATGACCCAAATGGAACCCACAAGGTGAAGTTAAGAGTGATATGGCACTAAGGGGTGTTGGATGATGTGGATCTATTGATCCAAGTTAGATTAGGAGACACCCAAATATGGGATCTAGCACATGACACAATCCCCAAGGAGTGCGAATCGACCCAAGGAGACTAGTGCCTTGAAATGGAAGGGTAAATGGAGTTGTTATCACATTTATAGTAGCCGGTCTACCATACATTATTTTTCTGATTCCAGTACACTATTCAGCCAGTTCCCTTACATTTGAGATGATGAGATGAGCATCTATATTGTATCACTATCAGATTGTGGACAGCAGTATATATTCCCCATGCCATGACTGAGTCTCAGGACACTCAGAGAGATGACCGATATAGCCATTATACCATTTGTACAGAGCAGTCAGTAGTGTTCAGAGTTGCAGCAGCAGTTCCAGAGGACAGGTGATGGTATAGGTTGATGAGCTTTCAGGTATATGACTCAGCAGGTATATCATGGTGTTATGGTTAGATTGCTTTTATACTTATTCTTATAGCATGTTTTAGCACTCAGTGTCATGATCTGGCGATCATATAGATATTTGGACCTGGTCGATCTATTATATATATTACATTGTCCCTAATCAGACTTAGAAGTTCACTATTCATACTCATTGGCTTTACCCTCCTTAGGGAGAATAGAGGTGATCATTTGACCATACCTTGGCTTGCTAGTGTTGGCTCCATTATTCATTGTCTTCATCCATCCATGGCCTACCCTTTAGATTATCACCCTGACTTACTACTTGACTAGTGGCATGGAGGACTTTACCCCAGTGTAGCCTCTGTATTGGATGAGCTTCCCTGTTTATTGTGTCTCGGCTCTGAGTTGGTGACAAAACTTACCTATGGTGAGTTGGAGTTCCTTGTGAATTCCCCCTAGTCACTAAAGTTGTGTTGGCTAAACCTGAAACTTTTGGTGCTGCCATGAATACAAAATCTGGAAAAATGAAATGCTATATCTTGTATGAAAAGCCCATTCATGCAATGTGTTTCTAAACACACATGAATGAGAGGCATGCCAAATGAACATGGCAATGAAAATAAAATGTTATATTTTTTGGAAAAATAAATACCTAGGTAAACAAGCTGTCCATGACACACCTAGAAGTGCTCAGGTAAACAAGTGCCTTAAAAACACACCTGCAGCAGAAAGCCTAAGAAAAAATGTAAATCTATGCAATGTGTTTATAAACACACATAGATCAAGGCTATGGAAACTTCAGGCCCAAAAGCAATAGAACTTAAATGTTACATCTAAACAATTGCTGGCCTTATTTGTATTATGGATTGTGCGCATCTGTGAAGGTGAATAAACCCTCTTTAAACAACTCATCCATTTGTGAGACACCGCCATTCCATGTGTTATTGCTCATTCAGTATATACTATGGTGTATTCCCTTTCCCTTGCCAAAGTGTCACAAAGTCAAGTCAGTCAAGTCATCCCTTAGCCTAGCCAGTTAATTTAGCCTTCACCCTTCATTAGTAAATTGATCACAACTATGAAGTGAGTATGATCCTGAAAGTCTAGTTTGAATAATAATAATAATTAACGACACTATACATTTGGTTTTAGATCGCCAGTTATGATTACTATGTGTTATAATTGTTGTTTGAATAAGTTGTAAAGCATGTATTAACCTTGACACTTTGCAGCAGCCTTGGATGATGGTCTGACTTATATTTGGTCTTGGTTAGACCTAGTTTGACCATGGAGGACCATGGGACATGAGATGTTGGACCTTATGATGATATGGATAGATGATATATGGTGTATGTACACATACATGATGATTCTATGCAGCAGCTACAGGGTTATGATGATGATTCTTGGTTTACAGCAGTGTTTGGACATTTACAGATTATTATTATTGGCCCTGTTCCGGTATATTGGATATTTATTTTGATCATGCAGAGACTCATATGGTGTATGAGTACACATCTTGGATGGATTTGGACCTTCTGAGTCCAATGGGACAGTTTGTTTTCAGTTCCGGGCACTTACAGTGATGATTGAGCCTCAGTAGGCTGTCCCAGTGCAGTTTTGGTATGTCGGAGGCCCTGTCGGAGCAGATGTGATTTTTATCCGGTTGACCTAGGGCGCTGATGATGGAGGGGGTGGTCCAGCCACTTGTTTTTACCATATTACCCCCCTCTCGGACACACTGGTGCCCTCACCTTTACAGCGCAGGCACTCCAGGAGGCTGTTTTGGGCAGTTTCACGCTTCCCGAGGCATTTCAGGATTGGTAGAAATGGCTATTGAGGAAATCGATTTGGGCTACTGAGGCAATATTATGGCATGGGGTGATCAGTGATGATAGATCGGGGTCCTCCACACCTTCTCCAGCAGTTTCAGCTTCATCGGGGCTCGCATCCATCACTTATGGGACTTTCTGTGGATTTCTGAGGTCTTTTGAGGACCACGACTTGACTAGGGAGGCTCGATTTGGTACATTCATGATTATTTATTGGTTATTAACTTATTGTGCTATGGGGATTGACCAAGGAGGGATAAAATTACCCCTTGGACCCACCATAAGCCTCCTATGATATTATGTCATCATGATTTGGTGGGATTCCCCTCTTCTAGGGCGATTTTGTCCATTTACATTATATTTTATTTGTGATCCATGTATTTTATTGTTGAGCTCATCTCAACCATTGATTAGACATTTGTATCTTTTAATCTTAGCCACTCATTCAAAAAGTGGTTAGGGTTTTGGTGCCTCTCCTTCCTATTTAAAGGAGAGAGCCTCTCATTGTAAAGGGTCTTTGGCTCTTGGATTATTGGTATAGAAAAATATTCTTGTGGAAATTCTTGTGGTCTCCTTTGCATCTAGTGTTCTTAGATGGTGATTGGAAAGTCTATTGCAACCTAGCATTTGGAAATTGTGGTAAGATCTATCTTTTTTGGAAATCATTGTTTGTCTACGGGAGGGCGACTTCAACAAGGGCGATTTTGCAAGGCTTCTTCAAATCGACTTTCTTGGCATTCGCTTGTATCAGGGGGTTATCATTAGCTTCATTGTGATCTATGCTATCTTTCTGTTACTTCTCTTGTGGCATTAGTCTTATCTCTTGATGCATCAAATCTGATATTGTTGACGTTTGTTGTGCAGGAGAGAGGGCGCATTGGCTTCTTGGATCAAATCGACTTGCATAGAAAACTACCTCAAAGCTTCTCAAATTGATCGGGTTTGCATAGATCATCATCATCAAGGCATCTACAAGGTTACCCAGGTAAGATCCACAGGTTTGTTTCTCTTCCCTTTATCCAATCCATTGACATAGCTCATAAATTGTTAAAACCCTAAATATTTCAAAACTCCCATTTTACATTTTCTCAGATCTACTTAGATCTAGTGGGTTGTTGGGCATAATATTGAAAACCCACCTCTATAGCATCCACGGCATCCCGGATCTATAGTTTGGTGAGGATTGACTTCCGTTTGATCCCCTTCCCAAGCCAACTTAGCTTCTCCCAAGCAAGGCGCACTTCCTGGTGGTTGTGAGTTGACCTAGATCTAGGTGATGGGTGTTTGAGATCCCGCTTGATCCATAATCTACACATCAAATAACATACACCCAAGTTGTTACTTTTCTGAAATTCACCTTGTGGGCCCTATTCCACATTTTAAGGGATTTAATCCCCATTTTGGACCACTTGGAACACTCAAACTCAAATCTACTAAGATCTAGCCGTTGGATTGCCACAAAATTATAGATCCATATCCCTACTTGACTAACCTACCCGGATCTAAAGTTTGGATGCCATCCGACTTGTCTTGACCCACCTAACCCTACTTTTAAGCCTCCTTGGGCAAAGTCGCACCACCTTGGAGAAGTGAGTTGACTCACTTCCAGGAACTGGGTACTTGAGATTTTTGGATATTTGGAACCGGAATAATTCAAAACCTAGGTCTAGTGTGTCACTTTGTCAGATCTTTCCTTGGGGATAGCATTCCTTGTTTTAAGGGATTGTGGTCCACTTGGGTTAAACCTAGATCTAGACCTACTTATCCATCAAAACCTTAATTGCCCACTTGTCTCAAGTATTAGGAGTCCTTAACCACAAGTCAACCCTACTTTGACTCCATTATCCCAATTCCTAAGGCACTGGTTACTCTCCAAGTCAATTCGATTTTCCTAGATTGTTGGATTAACTTGTGGTTTGACTTTTGCATGGTGAACTAAACCCTTGAAGCTATCATGTATCATGGTCAAGCTTGTCATCTGTACTAATTAGCCCCAATTGAACCCCTAAACTACCCTGCATTGGACACGGTTCCCAAGGTAGTGGATCTTACAACATTGAACTAGTACACTCATCTTAGATCTCACTTCAAACATTGTAAGTCACTCTCACATCAACTATGAACCAAAGCTATACTCATTAAACCCCTCACTTGGCTTGTGACTTCATCCTTAGGTCTAGGATAAACCATACACCTAACTTCACTTAGAAATACCCTGATTTGGTGTCTTGGTTTTGATCTCTCCTGTCGGGAGTAGATCGAGTCTCCCCCTTTGTTGTTTGGGCTAGATAACATAAAGCGAAGGTTGCCTCTACTGGCGTGACAACCATATACTGGAGGTCGAGGTGATCGTGGTTCCACCTTTTGAGTTACCCTTCCCTATTGCCATCCATGACTGGATACATCCATAGGGGTAACTACAGTTTAGGTGATAACAGGAGTCAAAAGTATGCCAAATTGTAGATCGGGAAGGTCAAGGCAATTATCAAGGTGGGTTGTAAGTGGCATGCCCCAAGGTAGGCAAGATGTCCAGAGATCTAAGGTTGAAAATGCATCACTCAATGACCCAAGTTGGGCACAACCCTCAAAATGAGGAATGGGGCCCACAAGGCAGAAATCAAAGAAGTGAAGCACTAGGGGTAGGTTATCAAGTGAGAGGAGTTCAAATCAAGTGGGATCTCACCTACCCATGTCTTGGAACTAACCCAACTAGCTTCTCGCAAGGGGTGCGAATTGCCTTCAAGAGAGCTAGGTGCCTTGAAAATTGTGTCGAATGGAACCCAATCACCACCAAACTATAGATCCGAATTGCCGTGGGTACTGTTATCACACCATAGTAGCAGGGCTACTATTCTTGTACAGCAGATATCTGCACATTCCAGAGCTTCATTTATTCCAGAGCATGGCTATATATATATTGGATCACTCATAATCAGAGCAGTACATTATTCAGATATTGTTTGACCTTGTGTCAAGGCTGAGCCTTGAGAGTTCAGATTTGATGACTGATGTGACCACTTATCCCATTACAGTTTCAGTTCAGTGCCTAGAGATGTACTTCAGCAGTGTTTCAGATGATGCATGATGATTGCTATTATGATGATGTTGTATGATCTATGGATATGTTCTCACTGACTGTGGATTATTAGCTTGTTGATTTAGTCATGATTATAGCATGTGCTTGGTATATTATTCCTGATGTGGCAAACTACTTAAAATGAACTGTAAACCTTAAAATGGACAATTGCTTGCACTTTTAGGTCATCTAACAAAACTTACTGGTATTTCACCTTACATAGACATGGTCTTTCCCGACACCAGTTGTCTGCTAGTGTAGGCTCCATATCCATTTGTCTCCATCCATACATGACCTTCCTGTTTGACTTTAAACCCTGACTTATCTCATTTGACTTTCTGATACTGAGGACTTCCCTATTTTTCTACCTCTGTGTTTGGACCGCATCCCTGTTTATTCAGTGTCTCGGCTCTGAGTTGGTGACAGAACTTGCCTTTGGTGAGTTGGATTGTAGGCCTTGGCTCGAACTCCCCCTAGTCACTTGAGATGTTGTTGGCTAAAACTGAAAGCTCATGTTCTACCTGTGGAAACTAAATAAATTCGCCCATGGAAACAAAAAAGGGCAAGAGCAATGAAAAGCTAAAAATACTCCTCGAAGAGTATAAAGAAAGGTCCAAAAAGCAATAGTTCTTAAAAGCTTTATCTAAACAATTGCTGACCTTGTGAATATATAAAAAACATGCCCTGGATGCAAGCTGCAACTAGTTGTGCTTCTCAGCACATCTGAAATCCGAAGGGTTATGTAGGCCAAAAAGGCCATGGAAATAAATTGAATGATCCTAATGAACTTGGATCAACTTGATGTAGACATGATGCCTAAGTTGAATAAGCACTCTCTAAACAACTTATCCATTTGTGAGGCACAGCCATTCCCCGTGTTCTTTTGTCCAGCACAGAGTTTGTAGTTTCCCCCTTCTCCCAGTCCAAAGTATTTTTTTAAGTTAAGTTAGACAAGTCAAACCCTTGGCCCAACCTTGCTCCTAGCTTTCATCCTTCACTAGCAGTTTGACCATGTCCAATGGGTAAGTTTGTCATATGAAATAGGGTGCAAGTAATTTTATATAATCACGGAATATATTAACTTGATCAATGCCACTGAATGGAATTTATACTTTGAGCTTAGCTATGAAGTGATTAAAGAAGCATTGTCTTAGTCTACTGATGTGATTTATCCTTGATTATATATATTCTTGGGATCCGTGATGATATGGACCATGTATGATGATTATTGGTGATGATTTATGGTCCCACATGTTTGATGATGATATCATATGATGGACATATGATACAGATGATGTTTGATCCAGTTCAGCAGGTTATTATTATTACAGATCAGCAGATTATACATTGTCCATATATGGTGGACCCTACAGCTGGCCCATTAGGGCAACCCAGGGTGTATGAGTACTCATTCCTAGTGGATTTGGGTCTTCTGGATCCATTGAGACACTTATCTTTCAGTTCCGGGCACTTCTGACAGTGATTGATGCAGTTTTACACTTGTTGACCAGATTTGGGGCTGATTTCCCAGCCTGAGCAGCAGGGGCCCCGAGAGGCCAGTTCACCTAGGGCGCTGATGATGGAGGGGGTGGTCCAGCCACTTGTTATTACCATTTACCCCCCCTCCCGGAGAGCCTGGTGGGCTCAGATGGACAGCGCTAGCACCCTAGGAGGCAGTTTTGGCACTTTCACAGTTCCCGAGGCAGTTAAAAAAATGGGATAAAGTGGTCACTGAGGAAATCGATTTGGGCAATTGAGGCAAGGTTTTGGCATTTGGTTTTCACAGAGGTCTTCCAGGGTGGCATCACTACCTTCCAGCCAGTTTTCACCATGTGGGTATGCCCGGATTGATCACTGGAGGACATTTACTGCTTGACTGTCATGGATTCTGAGGACAGTTTTGGTCATTATTATTATATTGGACATATTTTATTATTTCATTGTGCCTTGGGGTGAGCTAGCAAGGATTTATACCTCCTAGCCCCACCATGTGCTTATTTTATCATGTCCTAGTCATCATGAGATGGATTATTGTACTTTATACCCCTCTTGTGGGATGACGTCACCCTCTATTGTACCATTTAGTGAGGGCGCTATCATTATATGGGTGATCCATGTGATATATGGTTATGATTTGTTATTAGCCATTGATTATGTTGTGAGATCTTTTAATCTCAACCACTCATTTCAAAAAGTGGTTTTGAGATCTAGGGTTTTGGTCTTTATTATCCTATATAAGGAGGAGACCCCCTCATTGTAAAAATCATCTAGAGATTTTTGGCTCTTGGCTCTTGGAATAAAATTTCTATCTTTTGGAGTACATGCTTGGATTGGAGTGGATGTTGGTTGTTTCGATTGTAAATGCTATTGTCCATTGCACTGGAGGATCTATTGTAGCTATCTTGCGTATTTGCCATACTTTATTTGCAGGTTGAGAGGGCGACTTTGACAAGTGCGAATTGGTGGGGAGGCTTGCCCTTCAAGCTTGGAAGAAGTCGTTTTGGGTTTGACAGGGAGTGGTTTTGCCTTTGTGTCAACTATTCTATGTTTTTCTCTCTCTTGCTTGCATCTACCTTCAATTTGTTAAACTAATTGATGCTTTGCTCCTTGGCTTGACAGGTTAGAAGGAATTACATGTGGCTTGGAAAAATCGATTTGGCAAGAGGGCTTCAACAATTCTCCATTTGATCTTTGGCAAAGTAATCCTCGTCTCAACTAGCATTCATCTCTTCATCCAGGTATGTCCCAAGAGGTATGATCTTCTCTTCCTTGAATCTTCCATAATTTCTAGATCACAAAAACCCTAATCAAATTAAAACCCTTGTTTTTGGTATTTCTTAGATCTACTTAGATCTAGCCCTCGATTTGAAAAGATATTGAAAACCCACCTCTATAGCATCCACCCCTAGTTGGATCTATAGTTTGGTGGTGATTGGCTAAGAATTGACCCATTTTCTAAGACAAAAGCTCTCCTTGACCTAAAGCGCACTTCCTTGAGGGAGGCTTGTTGGGCTAGATCTAGCACATGGGTATGTGAGATCCCGCTTGATTTGACAACTAGACACTTGATAACACATACCCATATCCTTACTTTGGTGAAAACTACCTTGTGGACATCTCTCCATGTTTTGAGGGGTTGAAACCCCCCTTTGACCTCATTGGTAACTTAAAACTTAGATCTACTAAGATCTACCCATTGGATTCACTTGAAACTTTGAACATGCATAGATCGGGGTATTAGCATCCCGGATCTACATTTTGGTGGCCATTGGACTTGGTTTGGTCCACCAAAACCACTTTTTGCCTCTCCTTGAGAAAGTCGCACCCCTTGGGAATTTTGAGTTGGACCACTTCTAGGAAGTGGGTGTTGGAGATTTTTGTGGATTTGGATTGCTCATGCCTTGAAACCTAGGTCTAGACTATCCTTTTGTCCCGATCCACCTTGGGGATTGCATTCCTTGTTTTAAGGGATTGTGGTCCACTTTTGGTCATTACCTAAAAACCTAGATCTAGTAAAATCCAACCATTGGATCTCATCCAAACCACTTGACTTGGCTTCTAGGTGTCCCGATCTACACTTTGACATCCTTCTTGACCCCATTAGCCCATCCAACAAGGCACTAGTCCTTCTCCAAGCAAGGCGCACTTCTTGGGATTAGTGTCAAACCCTAGATCTAACACATGGGTAACCCTAGAACCAACTCTAACTTGTAGATCTAACCTAGATCTAGCCTATAGTACCATCTTCACACTTAGCTTCACCTTGTGGGCCCACTTAAAACCATTTCACACTTCCCAAGGCAATAAGACCCACTTGTGTAAACACATGGTACTATACTTAATAATCATACCCAATCATGTGGCCTAAACCATTCATAGGTTGAAACACTTATTATCCATCACACCACCTTCAACCATACCTTAACCTTTAGGTCCACTTAGCCTTGCATTGGTTTCCGTAACTCATCATTTACCTACCCTTAGAAACCTTTGTTTAGGTCCAATCAACTGTGATTGGGGTATAGGGTCTCCCCCTTGGTCTAGTTATACCTTGACCTAAAGGGAAGAGTGCCTCGGTTGACGTGACTCCCACATTGCATTGGGAACCGTGGCATCTCTTGGGTCACCTCTTTAGTTGCCTGTCTCCTCTACCGTCCCGGATGGGATACCTCTAGGGGCAACTACAAGTTGTGTGATAACATTTTTGGCGCCGTTGCCGGGGAGGTAGGGGCCTACCTTGGTTCAACACATCTTTGTGTCTCACTACCTTTCTGCACTTCAAACGACATATCTCTTGGTAGTAGAGTTTAAAATTCTACCTGGCGACTCCTAATCGTGACTCCGCTGAGAAGAGAACCCATAAAGAGATGTCTAATCAAAATAACATCTCTCCCGAAATGACCATGGAATTTATGACAAACATGTGTGAAATGGTCACCAACATTGCTACATATCTTAAGAATCAAGATGAAGATTTCAAAAGACGTGATCAACAAACCAAAGAGATGTTAAAATCCATCTGTAGCAATTCAATTCCTCCAAAGGCTAGTCCTCCCAAGACTCAGCAACCTAAAACAACTGACCCACAGCCTAGCAAGACAGTGCATCAACCTGTCCGAAGAATCTTGCCAAAAGCTCCAAAGCTTTCTCCTGAGGTCACCTCGAAGGGTAAAACTGTAACCAACACTAGCCAATCTCCTCCTGCAAACAAAAAGACAGATCAAGCAATAAAAATTGATCCTCCCCCTAAAACTAATGTTCCCAAAGCAACCCTTTGGAGAAAGCAACCAAAACCTCCCACGATTCTAAAACCTAACAAGGAACTCCCTAGAACAAACATTCCAAGTAAGCTAGCCAATTCATCTGCTTCGGTTTCTCTAAAAGATCTAATCAAGATCCCGGCTGTTAAACGTGACATTATGAAATTCCTAGGATTAGGTACAAATGAAAAGGATAAGGAAAACCCTCACAACCTAAACATAGACATTACAAGCTTCCTGGAAAAGATAAACATGCCTATTCCATTTTGTGAAATTTTTAAGATCCCTTCATTCCACAAAAGAGCTACCACTCATCTTGGGATTCAAACAAGGAAGCAAGCTCCTCAGAAAGCTGTTGCAGAGATTAGGGATTCCCCTGTCATGATCCAAAGTGTCTCTGGTGACAACTCGGGAAACTTCCCACCCTTTTATGTTGCGTTGGAAGTGAATGGTTTAATACTACATAATTGCATGTTGGACTCAGGAGCTGAAGTAAGTGTCATGCCTTTAAGAGTCATGGAACAACTTGAGTTAGTACCCACAAGACCCTACAGAAATGTATGTGGCATGGATTCCAAACCTGTGAAATCTATTGGAATAATTGAAAACCTGCCCGTTAGGTTAGCTGCCTGCTCTGACATTGAGCTCTCAATGAATGTTTTAGTCCTAGATATCCCTGATGCATGGGGAATGTTGCTATCCAGGGAGTGGTCGGCAAGATTGGGGGGAAGTGTCCAAATGGATTTAACCTACGCCACAATCCCAACCAAAGAAGGTTCATTCATAACTCTGTTTAATGAACCACCTATGCGAGAACATGTTGAAACACCTGAACACTTATTCACTGAAGCAATGTATTCAAGTGATGAAATTGGAAACTTCATGATTTTAGCAAATTACTGGGAGGAGGTTAAAAAGCAACCTTTTTCACATGAACAAGTTTGGAAAATGCATTTTGATGGGGCCCGTTCCCGACATGGTGCAGGAGCCGGTATAGTCTTAATTTCACCATCAGGAGAAAAGAGCTTGTTTTCTTTCCGTTTAGAGTTCGATTGCACCAACAATGTAGCCGAGTATGAAGCATTACTTCTAGGTTTAGAAATTGCCAGAGAAAGAAAAATCAAGTCAATATCTGTCACAGGAGATTCTGACCTCATTGTGTCCCAAATAAAAAACAAATTCGCCGCTAAAAATAATAGACTTAGAGACTATAGAAATGCAGTTTGGGACACCATTGAATGCTTCGATGCCTTCGGGATCAAGGCTGTTCCCCGAGAACAAAATACTTTGGCTGATGAACTATCCGTAATGGCCAGTACTCTTCAAACTTCTGAATCTTTAAAACAAGAAAACTGCAAACTTGAAGTTTTATTCAGACCATCTGTCCCTGATAATGAAGACCATTGGCAAGTTTTTGACAATGATGCCCAAATCATACGATTTTTAAATGCTTCTAGAACCCCAATGGTAAATTTCGAGGATGAGATAAAAGGTGATACAATTGAAGGTATGGATGTCACAGAAATAGCTTTCCCCCTTGAAAGAAATTTCAACAGGCATGATGAATACAAGGGTAGGAGCGCTGAACCTGTAGATGGGGTCATTGAAATAAATGTAGGGTCTGCTTGTTCTCCAAAAATGATCAGAATTGGGATAAATGCCTCAGGAGAAGAAAGAAGAAGAATTATTGAACTAATCAGAGAGTATAAAGACATCTTTGCTTGGGTCTATGATGATTTGAAAACTTATGACCAGTCCATTATAGAACACACTATTCCTCTTAAAGAGGGAGCCAAACCATATCGACAAAAGTTGCGAAACATGAACCCTAAGTTAGCTCCCTTAGTTAAAAAGGAATTGGAAAAGATGTTGGCAGCAGGTATCATTAGACCAGTCAGACATACAACCTGGGTATCCAATCCCGTAATTGTAAGGAAGAAAAACGGGGAGATTAGAATTTGTATTGACTTTAGGAACCTAAATCAAGCGTCTCTAAAGGACAACTATCCTTTGCCCAATATGGAAAATCTGTTGCAAAGTGTAACAGGGGCTGGCATGTTATCCTTACTTGATGGATTTTCTGGTTACAACCAGGTCCAAATCAAGAAGGAAGATCGTGGGAAGACAACCTTCACCACCCCATGGGGAACCTTCGAGTATATAAGAATGCCATTTGGGCTTTTGAATGCAGGATCAACCTTTCAAAGGGCAATGGATCATGCATTTGAGGGCCTAATTGGCAAAATCATTGCAATTTATCAAGATGATCTAACTGTATTCTCGAAAGACAGGGGAGATCACGTAAAACATTTAAGGAGAATATTTGAAAGATGTCGGAAATTTGGAATATCCTTGAATCCTAAAAAGTCTACCTTCGGGGTGGATGAAGGGAAGTTGTTAGGTCACATTGTGTCCAAAGAAGGCATTAGAATTGATCCGGAAAGAGTGCAAGGAATCCAAGCCATAACTCCCCCAAACGATGTCAGCTCATTACGATCATTTTTCGGAAAAATAAACTTCGTAAGGAGATTTATCCCTAACTTAGCTGAATTGGCCAAACCTTTGAATAATTTGCTGAAGAAGAATGTGAAATTTGTTTGGGATAAGAAATGTGATACCTCATTCGAGTCTCTAAAGAAAGCCATTGCTTCTGCACCTGTCCTAGTAAGCCCCAACTACAATAAGGAGTTCTTGATCTATTCTTATGCTTCCGAGGAGACCATAGCAGGGGTGTTGTTGCAAAAGAATGAAGAAAACCATGAACAACCGGTTGCCTTCATGAGTAAAAACCTTAGAGATGCGGAACTAAACTACACAACCACTGAAAAACAGGCCTATGCCTTGGTCAAATCGTTAAAACATTTTAGGACATATATCGGATACTCCAAAATTATGGCTTACGTCCCTTATCAAGCGGTGAAAGATGTCTTATCTCAGCCTGATGGCATAGGTGTTAGGGGAAACTGGATTTCTAGGATTCAAGAGTATGATATTGAAATCAAGCCGATCAAGATAGTAAAAGGCCAAGGACTAGCACAGCTGTTAACTGATTCCAAACTACAACAAAATAACATGGTCCTGTATATTAACGAAGATCACGAATGGTACAAAGACATCATTTTCTACCTCAGACATATGACTTGTCCAGACCACCTTGTAGACCACCAAAGAAGAGCTTTGAGGTTAAAAGCATCTAAGTATGTCTTGACAGAAGATGGGTTGGGATGGAAGAATCCAGATGGAATCATACTTAAATGTGTAAACCATGATGACTCCCAAAGAATTATCAAAGAAATGCATTCTGGATTGTGTGGAGGACATTACGCACCAAGAACCACAGCTGCTAAAATCATGAGAGCGGGATATTATTGGCCATCCTTGTTCAAGGACGTACACATTTTCGTCAGAGCCTGTCAGGAGTGTCAATTCTATTCTGGAAAACCTAGACTACCTGCCCTGCCCTTGACCCCAGTCATTATAGAAGAACCTTTTCAGCAATGGGGAATGGACTTTGTAGGACCTATAAACCCTAGTTCATCAAGTGGACACAAATACATACTGACTTGCACAGACTATTTCACTCGCTGGGTGGAAGCTATCCCTACCAAGAAATGCACTGCAGAAGTGGTGGTCAAGTTCTTAGAAGAGAATATAGTCTCTAGATACGGCTGTCCCTACAAAATTACAACTGATAATGCACCAGCTTTTAGCAAAATTGAGATGTCCACCTTTTGTACTGATCATGGGATCACTTTATCTCACTCTTCTAACTACTACCCACAAGGAAACGGTTTAGCAGAATCAAGTAATAAAAATTTGATAAGGCTCTTAAAAAGGATGATTGGTGAGAACAAAAGGACTTGGGATGTAAAGTTAAAATATGCCCTCTGGGCAGACAGAACGACAGTCAAAAGAATAACTGGAAAAGCTCCTTTTGAAATAGTATATGGGCAGAATTGTAGACTGCCAATCAACCTTCAAATCCCTGTGTATGAATTATTACAACAGTGTTCTTCGGCTCAAGAAGCCTTGCAAGCAAGAATTGACAGGTTAGTAGAGCTAGATGAGACTAGAAGGGAAGCCTGGAATAAAATGGTGATAGAGCAAGAAAGAATAAAGGGAACATTTGACCAAAAGAGTAGAGATGTGATATTTGGAATTGGGGATATAGTCTTGTTATGGGATAAACACAAAGAGAAACCTGGGAATCATGAAAAGTTTGAGAAGATATGGATGGGCCCTTATCGAGTAAGTAGGATGGCTGGCAAAGGAACAGTGTATTTAGAGACTTTAGATGGAGACGAGTTGGAATTGCCTGTAAATGGGAGGTTACTAAAACACTACTTCCCACCTATAAACCTAGAATGATGCCTTGCATTGCCTGTTTAGAGTAGGTAGCTTCTAAATAAGCTCACTTGAGCAGTAGGATTTGTGTGACTTTTCTTTTTCTGTGTGCTGAGTATTGTCCCGTTTTTCTTTTTCTGCCTGAGTTGAGTCTTGCTCCTTCCCAAGCTTTTCTCTTCTCCTGCATGCATTTAAGAAATTATAGTTAGCATTTATATAGTTGGCTGCCTGTGCTGGTTGAGATTTGCCTGAATTAAGAATGTACTCCTTTCCTCCTGCACAGTAAATAAAATGATAATGATATATGCCATGTTAGTTTTTCAAGTTCATGCTTTAGATTATATTTCAGTTCAATTTTATTTTATTTTTATCCCATACATGCTCCATGATGGTATTCTAGTTTTTGTGAGAGCAGGAACAGGTGCAAGATAAAGGCTGAAAGCAAGGATGGTGCAGTGCTGGATTGAAGATTGATGCAGAGGTGTTCGAGACCAGAGATTCTGAGGTTCTCAAGCGCTCTCTCCCTTAGAGCACTTGTCCCAGCTGGAGCCAGATGTTATCACACCATAGTAGCAGGGCTACTATTCTTGTACAGCAGATATCTGCACATTCCAGAGCTTCATTTATTCCAGAGCATGGCTATATATATATTGGATCACTCATAATCAGAGCAGTACATTATTCAGATATTGTTTGACCTTGTGTCAAGGCTGAGCCTTGAGAGTTCAGATTTGATGACTGATGTGACCACTTATCCCATTACAGTTTCAGTTCAGTGCCTAGAGATGTACTTCAGCAGTGTTTCAGATGATGCATGATGATTGCTATTATGATGATGTTGTATGATCTATGGATATGTTCTCACTGACTGTGGATTATTAGCTTGTTGATTTAGTCATGATTATAGCATGTGCTTGGTATATTATTCCTGATGTGGCAAACTACTTAAAATGAACTGTAAACCTTAAAATGGACAATTGCTTGCACTTTTAGGTCATCTAACAAAACTTACTGGTATTTCACCTTACATAGACATGGTCTTTCCCGACACCAGTTGTCTGCTAGTGTAGGCTCCATATCCATTTGTCTCCATCCATACATGACCTTCCTGTTTGACTTTAAACCCTGACTTATCTCATTTGACTTTCTGATACTGAGGACTTCCCTATTTTTCTACCTCTGTGTTTGGACCGCATCCCTGTTTATTCAGTGTCTCGGCTCTGAGTTGGTGACAGAACTTGCCTTTGGTGAGTTGGATTGTAGGCCTTGGCTCGAACTCCCCCTAGTCACTTGAGATGTTGTTGGCTAAAACTGAAAGCTCATGTTCTACCTGTGGAAACTAAATAAATTCGCCCATGGAAACAAAAAAGGGCAAGAGCAATGAAAAGCTAAAAATACTCCTCGAAGAGTATAAAGAAAGGTCCAAAAAGCAATAGTTCTTAAAAGCTTTATCTAAACAATTGCTGACCTTGTGAATATATAAAAAACATGCCCTGGATGCAAGCTGCAACTAGTTGTGCTTCTCAGCACATCTGAAATCCGAAGGGTTATGTAGGCCAAAAAGGCCATGGAAATAAATTGAATGATCCTAATGAACTTGGATCAACTTGATGTAGACATGATGCCTAAGTTGAATAAGCACTCTCTAAACAACTTATCCATTTGTGAGGCACAGCCATTCCCCGTGTTCTTTTGTCCAGCACAGAGTTTGTAGTTTCCCCCTTCTCCCAGTCCAAAGTATTTTTTTAAGTTAAGTTAGACAAGTCAAACCCTTGGCCCAACCTTGCTCCTAGCTTTCATCCTTCACTAGCAGTTTGACCATGTCCAATGGGTAAGTTTGTCATATGAAATAGGGTGCAAGTAATTTTATATAATCACGGAATATATTAACTTGATCAATGCCACTGAATGGAATTTATACTTTGAGCTTAGCTATGAAGTGATTAAAGAAGCATTGTCTTAGTCTACTGATGTGATTTATCCTTGATTATATATATTCTTGGGATCCGTGATGATATGGACCATGTATGATGATTATTGGTGATGATTTATGGTCCCACATGTTTGATGATGATATCATATGATGGACATATGATACAGATGATGTTTGATCCAGTTCAGCAGGTTATTATTATTACAGATCAGCAGATTATACATTGTCCATATATGGTGGACCCTACAGCTGGCCCATTAGGGCAACCCAGGGTGTATGAGTACTCATTCCTAGTGGATTTGGGTCTTCTGGATCCATTGAGACACTTATCTTTCAGTTCCGGGCACTTCTGACAGTGATTGATGCAGTTTTACACTTGTTGACCAGATTTGGGGCTGATTTCCCAGCCTGAGCAGCAGGGGCCCCGAGAGGCCAGTTCACCTAGGGCGCTGATGATGGAGGGGGTGGTCCAGCCACTTGTTATTACCATTTACCCCCCCTCCCGGAGAGCCTGGTGGGCTCAGATGGACAGCGCTAGCACCCTAGGAGGCAGTTTTGGCACTTTCACAGTTCCCGAGGCAGTTAAAAAAATGGGATAAAGTGGTCACTGAGGAAATCGATTTGGGCAATTGAGGCAAGGTTTTGGCATTTGGTTTTCACAGAGGTCTTCCAGGGTGGCATCACTACCTTCCAGCCAGTTTTCACCATGTGGGTATGCCCGGATTGATCACTGGAGGACATTTACTGCTTGACTGTCATGGATTCTGAGGACAGTTTTGGTCATTATTATTATATTGGACATATTTTATTATTTCATTGTGCCTTGGGGTGAGCTAGCAAGGATTTATACCTCCTAGCCCCACCATGTGCTTATTTTATCATGTCCTAGTCATCATGAGATGGATTATTGTACTTTATACCCCTCTTGTGGGATGACGTCACCCTCTATTGTACCATTTAGTGAGGGCGCTATCATTATATGGGTGATCCATGTGATATATGGTTATGATTTGTTATTACCATTGATTATGTTGTGAGATCTTTTAATCTCAACCACTCATTTCAAAAAGTGGTTTTGAGATCTAGGGTTTTGGTCTTTATTATCCTATATAAGGAGGAGACCCCCTCATTGTAAAAATCATCTAGAGATTTTTGGCTCTTGGCTCTTGGAATAAAATTTCTATCTTTTGGAGTACATGCTTGGATTGGAGTGGATGTTGGTTGTTTCGATTGTAAATGCTATTGTCCATTGCACTGGAGGATCTATTGTAGCTATCTTGCGTATTTGCCATACTTTATTTGCAGGTTGAGAGGGCGACTTTGACAAGTGCGAATTGGTGGGGAGGCTTGCCCTTCAAGCTTGGAAGAAGTCGTTTTGGGTTTGACAGGGAGTGGTTTTGCCTTTGTGTCAACTATTCTATGTTTTTCTCTCTCTTGCTTGCATCTACCTTCAATTTGTTAAACTAATTGATGCTTTGCTCCTTGGCTTGACAGGTTAGAAGGAATTACATGTGGCTTGGAAAAATCGATTTGGCAAGAGGGCTTCAACAATTCTCCATTTGATCTTTGGCAAAGTAATCCTCGTCTCAACTAGCATTCATCTCTTCATCCAGGTATGTCCCAAGAGGTATGATCTTCTCTTCCTTGAATCTTCCATAATTTCTAGATCACAAAAACCCTAATCAAATTAAAACCCTTGTTTTTGGTATTTCTTAGATCTACTTAGATCTAGCCCTCGATTTGAAAAGATATTGAAAACCCACCTCTATAGCATCCACCCCTAGTTGGATCTATAGTTTGGTGGTGATTGGCTAAGAATTGACCCATTTTCTAAGACAAAAGCTCTCCTTGGGGCTAAGGACCTAATTGGGGCTAACTAGTACCAAAGATAGGCTTGATGAGTGGATATGACAATGTCTAGGTGTTCAAGCAAATTGACAAAGACCAAACCACAAGCAAACTCAACAAACCAGAAAATTCGTGAGGGCTTGGAGAAGGATCAGTGCCTTGGAAAATGGGCCAAATAGAGTCGGATGTCCACCAAACCGTAGATCAGGGATGTTGAGGTGTAAAGCTAGGTGGGTCTTGAAAATTAGGATCATCGAATGGCTAGATCTCAGTAGATCTGAGATTGAAATGCATCACCAAGTGATCCAAGTGGAGCTCAACCCTCAAAATGAGGAATGGGGTCCACAAGGAAGAAATCAATAAGGTGAAGCACTAGGGGTAGGTTATCAACTGTGGAGATTAAGGATCAAGTGGGATCTCACCTACCCAGGTGCTAGATCTAGCAAAACTCACCCATCCAAGAAGTGTGACCTCACTTGGAGAGGCTAATTTGCCCTGGGAAATGGGTCAAATGAGGTCCAATCCACACGAAACTATAGATCCGAATCGCCATGGATGCTATAGAGGTGGGTTTTAAATGTTTTACCCAAAAGCCAAGTAGATCTAAGTAGATTTGAGAAATTGTAAATTGAGGGTTTTAACAATGAAGTAGTTGTGCCAATGGATTGGAACCAAGACAAGAAGAACAAACTTGTGGATCTTACCTGGGTAACCTTGTAGATGCCTTGATGATGATGATCTATGCAAACTCAATCAATTTGGAGCGATTTGAAGTAGTTTTCTATGAGATCGATTTAGTCCAAGGAAGCCAATGCGCCCTCTCTCCTGCGCAACAAACGTCAACCATATCAGATTTGTTGCAAACAAGAGATAATGCTAATGGCATAAGAGAAATAACAGAAAGATAGCATAGATCACAATGATACTAATGATAACCCCCTGAGACGAGCGAATGCCAAGTGGAGCGAGTTGAAGAAGCCTTGCAAAAACGCCCAAGTGCAGTCGCCCTCCTGTAAACAAGACAAAAGTTTCCAAAAAATATAGATCTTACCACAAATGCCCAAATGCTAGGATACAATAGACTTTCCAATCACCATCTAAGAACACCAGATGCAAAGGAGACCACAAGAATTTCCACAGAAAAGTTTTTCTATATCAAGATTCCAAGAGCCAAAGACCCCTTTACAATGAGGAGATTTCTCCTTTAAATAGGAAGGAGAGGCACCAAAACCCTAACCACTTTTTGAATGAGTGGCTAAGATTAAAATATCGAAGTGATCTAATCAATGGTTGAGATGAGCTCAACATAAAAGTACATGGATCAATATAACAATATAATATAACAATGGACCAAATCGCCCTAGGAGAGGGGGGTCCCACCAAAAGTGAATGATAAAACATAAGATCTAGCTCATGGTGGGTCCAAGGGGTAATTTCTAACACCCTTGGTCAATCCCCATGGCACAATATCCAAAAATAAATAAGCTAGACACCAAATTGTGCCTTTCTAGGAAAGTCGTAAGCCTTAGGAGGCTCCAGAAATCAATATAAAATGCCATAAGTGATGGATGTGGGTCCCACTAGAAGCTGAAACTGCTGGAGAAGGTGTGGTAAACATCCCACTCATCATCACAAATCATCCCATGCCATAACTTTTCCTCAGTAGCCATTTTCACCAAATCGAATTCTTCAGTAGCCATTTTCACCATTTCTTGATTGCCTCGGGAAATGTGAATATGACCAAACTGCCTCCTGGAGTGCCTGCTCTGTCAAGTGTTAAATTTTGAGCATTAATTCATTATACTCTAGGATCTTTGCTGAGAGAATAACATCTACAGTATATCAATGCATGACAATCATAATATGACAAGCATCACAAGCATCACAAGAATCAAAAGCATAGAGACAAGAGACACAGAGTTTTCGTGGGGAAAACCATAAGGTGAAAAACCCCACAACTTCCTCAGAGATAGAGAGAGCAATGGCTCAACCAAAATACAACCAAATAACACAGAGATAGTCTCCTAGCAGATGATCCTCCTCCTCCTCACAAGTGTGCCACTTTCCAGAGAGAGAGTGAGTTACTTTTCCGAGTGAGTAAAATAGAGATCTCCTATCTCTATTTATACTCACCTTTTTGCCCAGTGACTTACTGGGGCCGACTTGTCTACTTAGATACACCCACATTATATTATATATTAATCAGGGTCGACCCCATAAGGTGGTCTAATAACCCATCGGCAAGTACACACACTTGCGACACTTGTCAATCCACATGACGACACTTCCTTATAGAGGAATAACACATCTCTTATAAGGGTACAATAAATATATATATAATATACAGATGAAATACATTCCGAGGTTACATATACATCAACACTCCCTCTTAACTAGGAAGGTATTTCTCAGCATAGTTCTTCTAGCACAAGTCATCTTCTCTGGATCATCGTCACTGGATAATCGTCATCGAGTCATCATCATCATCGTCACTGCTGCTGCTATCTCAATCAATCTCTGAATCTACTCGTCATAGGAAGTTCTACAGAGCCAGTCCTTTTTCATACTGGATGTAGGCCCACCACCTGCAGGTCTTTATCATCACTGGCCATACTGTGGAATCCTCAGGACTTATTACGTGCGTCACAAAACCTGGCTGCAGCATCCCAGGCTATTACGAGCACACAGCTCTACCTGTAGGATCTCCCAGGAGCACATTACATGTGACCCATCACAAAACCTGGCTGAAGCATCCCAGGCTATTACGAGCACACGGCTCTACCTGTCGGATCTCCCAGGAGCACATTACATGTGATCTCACCACAAAACCTGGCTGAAGCATCTGAGGCCTTTTTCATCCTGTCCAGATCTCCCAGGAGCAAATTACATGTGGTCATGGCAAAACCTGGCTGAAGCATCTGAGGCCTTTTTCATCCTGTCCAGATCTCCCAGGAGCAAATTACATGCCATAGGACAAAACCTCACAAGAGCATCTGCCAGATATCCCAGGGCACTGAATTACATGCCATAGGCAAAACCTCGAAAGACTATCTGCAGATCTCCCAGGGCACAAATTACATGTCCTCCCAAGCAAAACCTCGCAAGAGCATTTGCCAGATGTCCCAGGGCACCGAATTACATGCCATAGGCAAAACCTCGAAAGACCATCTGCAAATCTCCCAGGGCACAAATTACATGCTTTCCTGCACAACCTGATCCACGGCCACAAAGTATCATCTGATACTCATCATCATCACTGCAACATCCTGCTGCATGTCATCTGTAGAAGCTCGTCATCTACGATCATCCTGATCATACAATGCATCCATCTGATGCACACATAGATACATGATCCACACAATGTATCCATCAATCATACATGATCTACCTGATCATACAAAGATACATGATCCACACAATGTACCCATCAACATACATGATCTACCTGATCATACAAAGATACATGATCCACACAATGTATCCATCAGCATCCATGATCTACCTGATCATACAAAGATACATGATCCACACAATGTATCCAACAACATCCAACATGATGCGTTCATACAAAATACATACACATGATCCAACCGATCATATCCAGCATCCAACATGATGCGTACATACATAAATGATCCAACTGATCATATCCAGCATCCAACATGATGCGTACATACATAAATGATCCAACTGATCATATCCAAGCAGAAACCAGAACATCATCCTGATGCCCATTATCCAGCGCTTACATCCACAGCGATGTGAAGGATCCTCCTTCCAACATGCTTGGAATGGCTTCAGCAAATGTGTCCATCACTTCTTCCTCGAAGTGTCCTCGATCTGAAGAACGCCAAGCCTCTCTCTGAAGTACTCGAACTTCACTCTGGCTAGCGGCTTCGTCAGCACATCTGTAATCTGCTCGTCTGTCGCAACATATAGGAGCTTCACAGCTCCTCTCTGCACCATATCCCTGATATAGTGATATTTGATCTCTATGTGTTTCGACCTGTCATGAAACACTGGGTTCTCGGACAGCTTCACACAACTCTGGTTATCACAGAAGATACCAGTAGCCTCCAATGGGAGATCAAATAACCCAGACAGTAGCTTCCGTAGCCATACTGTCTCACAACTAGCTGAACAGGCTGCAACATACTCTGCCTCAGCTGTACTCAGTGCTACGCAGGACTGCTTCCTGCTAAACCAAGAGATCACACCTGATTCCATACTGAAGCAACACCCAGATGTGCTCTTCCTGTCTGCAGCACTGCCAGCCCAATCTGAATCAACATAACCCTGCAGGTTAAACTTTTGATTCTCCTCATACCTGAGCCCATAATCCACTGTACCCTTCAGGTACCTCAAAACAACAACCAGGTGAACACTCCTTGGATTCGTCAGGAACTGGCTCAATGTGTTCACAGCAAAGCAAGTGTCTGGACTCGTGTTCGTTAGGTACATCAAAGACCCAATCATCTGACGATACATAGAGACATCAATCGGATCAGATGAAGCATCACATAGAAGCTTCAGATTCGATGCCATAGGTGTGGCCATAGCCTTGCAGTCCATCATCCCGAACCTCTTCAGGATCTCTACTGCATACTTCCCTTGTCCAAGGAAGATTCCATCACTCTGCCACACCTCCATGCCAAAAACAAATAATGCATCATCCCCAAGTTCTTCATCTCGAACTCGGCAGTAAGCTTCCGCTGCATGTTGGCAATCAATCTATCTTCACCTGTAACAAACAGGTTATCCGCATACAAAAGTAGTATCACTGGATTGCCTTCCTGAACCTTGTAGACAAGGTTGGAATTCGCTTTACTCTTGGTAAAGCCCAAACTGGATAGAAAGCTGTCTATCCTACCATACCAAGTTCTGCACACATATATGACTACACCATGCTGTCTTGAAATCTATCTGGTGCATCTTCTATTTCATCACTTTTATATTTCTCAATGTTGCCATCTGCAACATGCTTGATTTGATAGATCTATTTGGAAGTCATAACAAACTTCCCTTCACATCTTGGGACCGCATCCCAAACATCATTTTTCATGATCGACGGATCATGGCATTCTATTTCTTCATCCCAGATCCTGGGAACTTCAATATCTTCAATAGATATCTTTGTTGCTGGAACAAATGTTGTAGTCCTTTTGTAGGTGAAGATTTACGGTCTTTCCTACAAAACAGGTTAAATTGCATGATTAGAAACATTTCATAATTTTTAGAACAAATTTTTACACATAAAGAAATATGTCATACAATCATGCAATTATCTTAGCCAATGCTTCAATACAACATTTATCCATATCCCGTAACTTTCTAGATGCCTTCCGATCTCTACCAGAACATTGTTAAGAGTGTGCACAACTCCCAACATGTCAGCAAAGAGGTTTCATTCTAGATAAGTAGCAATGGAATGTTGTACAGTGCCATAGGACACTTACCCATGTATATTAGTAGAATACTGTTCATCAATGCAACTATTCTAATATGCACAATACATATCCTAAGTCTAGGAACATGAGCATATACATCATTGAACAATTTTATTTAAACAAACACATATGCAAGAAATGATGATTAAAATACTTATCTTTGTTTGTTCGTTGGGTGGACTCCCTCTGAGTCTTCGCTTTCTTGCAGGAGCTGCTGGAGTCCTAATCTGCAGTAGCTTCTTCTACACCTTTGTGGAATGTAGGGAGATGGTCAGCTCCATCTGAAAATCTGCATCCTTTCAGGAGCTGCTGGAGTGTGCTCCCTCTTGAATTTGAACTTATATTCATCCTTGCTGACATCAATCTTCTTGAACCCAGAAAAGACCTCTTCTGGTGTCTTGTTGTCCAATATCTTGTGGGGAGTTCTGTTCTGCACATATACAACTGTTCTAACTGCTTCTGCCCATATATGCATAGGTAGATCCTGGTCATGCAGCATTGCCCTTGCTGCTTCCATGACTGTTCTGTTCTTCCTTTCTGCAACTCCATTCTGTTGAGGATTATAAGGAGCAGTCAACTCCCTTTTAATCCCTGAATCACTGCAAAGCTTCTTGAAGTCATTTGAGGTGAATTCTCCACCATTGTCAGATCCGAATGTCTTGATTTTCTTGACAGTTTGATTCTCCATCAAGGTTTTGAATTCCTTGAATTTATCAAGCACCTCATCTTTTCCCTTCAAGAAGTATACCCAAGTCTTCCTGGAGAAGTCATCAATAAATGAGACATAGTAAACATACCCACTTAGGGAACTGGATGACATAGGACCACATACATCTGAGTGGATGATTTCCAGGATGTCTTTTGTCTTGCTTTCACTTCTTGGGAAAGCCTTCTTAATATTCTTACCTTTTGCACATCCTTTGTAAACAACTTCATTTTTGGTCTTGATTTCAGGAAGATCCTCTACTGCCTTGCTTGCAGTTGGAAGTGCTCTATAGTGCATGTGAGCAAGTCTTCTATACCAAAGTTCACTTGGCTCCATGGATTCATGCACCATGGCATGTTCAGGTTGTCCCTTCAATTTATACAAGCCTCCCTCTTGCTCTCCAATTACTACTGCATCATCTATGGTCTTTCCCTTTGGCCACATTAGGACTTGGCCATCCACAAATGCAACCCTCATACCTTTTGCATCTAATGCAGAAATGGAGAGTAAGTTATTCTTGAGCCCAGGTACATAAAGTACTTCCTTCATCTTCAGAGATTTTCCAGAATCTAGGTTGTAGGAGGCTTCACCACTTCCTTTGATTGGGTATTGATAATCATCCCCAAGTTTCACCTTATGGGGTGATTCATGTTCAGATAGGTTCACAAAAGATTCTTTGAACCCAGTCATGTGTTTGGAAGCCCCACTATCAATCAACCAATCATTACAACCATGGGAGATGGTACCTGTGAGAGCAGAGATCAGAACATACTCTTCTTCACTTGATGAGTCATCATTGCTATCACTTTCTGCCCTAGCCTTCTTCTTTGGAGGTTCATCATCTTCAGCAGCATGAGCATGAAACCTTCTTTTGCCACCCTTCTTCTTCTTATTTGAGATGTTGTTGTCCTTCTTGTTCTTGGGACAATTTATGGCAATATGTCCTTTCTCATTACAGGTGAAGCATACTCTTCTTTCTTTGAATTGATGTGAAGATCTCTTGGAGTGAGATGGCTCTTTCTTGAACTTTCCTTTCCTGGTGTGGGCTGCAAGAGCTTGATCTTCACCTCCCATCTTTTCTTCACGAGCTATAAGTCTAGCTTCTTCTTGAGAGCATTCTTCTCGAAGTCTACTGAAGGAGATCAACTTCTTCCTTGCACAAATTCCTTGAATAAAGGAATCCCATGACCTGGGTAGGCCATTTAGAGTGGTCATCACCACTTCACCATTCTCCACCATTTCATCTACTGCTTCTAATTGTTCCTTGATCTGGGAGACCCTTGAAAAGTAAGATTGAATGGTTTCTCCATTCTGAAACTTCACTGCTTTCAATTGGTTCCGCAGGGTCATCTTCCGATTTATGTTCTTTCCTTCAAATAGCTTGGTCAAAGATTCAAACATCTCCTTGGGTGTCTTAAGAGAAGACACATGGGGTTTGAGATGGTCTTTGATAGAGTCAACAATGATTCTCTTTGCCTTGACCAAGTTCTTCTTGTGTAATGCCTTGGCTTCTTCATCCTCTGGGATAGGGATGTCTTCTTTCACATATGAGTCCAACTCATTCTCTTCCAGGATTAACCCAATCCTATACTTCCAGGCTCGGAAGTTATCAGCCCCTTCAAGCTTATCCTCAAGCTTAGTGTGGAGAGACATCTTTAAGAGTACTTCAAATGGAAATAGAAAAGATTTAGGACTTACCACTTGAAGTGCTGAAAACTAGATCTGGTCTCGGATTAGGGTTTGTTAGAGAAACCCTAAAAATTCAAAATGTGAATTTCAAAATTCCAAAAAGATAGAAAGATGCACCTTGGAGAGCTGATCAGCCTAGTACATTCAGAATTTGAGATCAACAAAGTCTTGCCCTTCAAAATTGCCTTTTTGTCCTCCCGGGTTCACTGGGGAGAGCCCTGAATTAGGGTTTGAGTTTCCCGGAGATCTACCCAGCCAAAAATCTCGATCCAAAGCTCTAACCTTCGATTTTTGCAAGGAGCTTCCAGCTGTGCCTTCAATTTCCAGAAATTCCTATTTTTGTGGAAACCCTAATTTTTAGGGCAAAATCTGAAAAATGCTCGGAACTGAAGTCTGATTGGACAGATAGATGCGCCTTGATGAGTAGATCCAATCTACTATACGGAATTTCAAAAATCTGTGGAGAGAAACCAAATAAACAAGGAATACAAGCTTCCGTCACTGCAAAATGTCTTCTTCTCAGGTTAGCTCTGATACCATGTTAAATTTTGAGCATTAATTCATTATACTCTAGGATCTTTGCTGAGAGAATAACATCTACAGTATATCAATGCATGACAATCATAATATGACAAGCATCACAAGCATCACAAGAATCAAAAGCATAGAGACAAGAGACACAGAGTTTCCGTGGGGAAAACCATAAGGTGAAAAACCCCACAACTTCCTCAGAGATAGAGAGAGCAATGGCTGAACCAAAATACAACCAAATAACACAGAGATAGTCTCCTAGCAGATGATCCTCCTCCTCCTCACAAGTGCGCCACTTTCCAGAGAGAGAGAGAGTTACTTTTCCGAGTGAGTAAAATAGAGATCTCCTATCTCTATTTATACTCACCTTTTTGCCTAGTGACTTACTGGGGCCGACTTGTCTACTTAGATACACCCACATTATATTATATATTAATCAGGGACGACCCCACAAGGTGGTCTAATAACCCATCGGCAAGTACACACACTTGCGACACTTGTCAATCCACATGACGACACTTCCTTATAGAGGAATAACACATCTCTTATAAGGGTACAATAAATATATATATAATATACAGATGAAATACATTCCGAGGTTACATATACATCAACATCAAGGTGAGGCCACCAGGCTCTTTGGGAGGGGGTTAATATGGTAATAACAAGTGGCTGGACCACCCCCTCCATGCACAGCGCCCTAGGTGAACTCATCAACTCTCTGCTCTACTCTGACAGGGCCTCTGATAGGCCAAAACTTCACTACGATAGCCAACTGAGGCCAAAAATCATTGTAACTGCCTGGAACTGAAAACAGACTGTCTCATTGGACTCAGAAGTTCCAAATCCATCTAAGATGTGTACTCATATACCATATAGATCTCTGCATGGTCAAATATAAGTGGCCATCATATCCGACAAACCAAATAATAATAATCTGTAAAATTGCTGAAAAGCACAAATCATCATCATAAGCCTGAAACCATTGCATAGAACCCCCATGGTGACCTGTACCAGACCATATATCATATCTCTGTGTCATCTGAGGTCTGCCACCTCATGTCCCGTGGTTGACTTTTGGTCAAACTATGTTTGACCAAGTCAACAATGACCCAAAATAACTGAGGCTATCATCATAATGCTGCAAGGTGTCAAAGGTTAAAGCATGCTTTACAATCCATTCGAATAGCAATTATAATAATAAGTAATCATTACTGGTGATCTAAATCCAAATATATAAGGTCATTAATTATTATTCATAACTCAGACTAGACTTTCAAGACCATACTCACTTCATAGTTGTGATAAATTTGCTAGTGAAGGGTGAAGGCTAAAATAAACATGGCCAGGCCAAGGGATGACTCACTGACTCAACACTGTGACACTTTGGATATGGAAAAGGGAATACACACCATAGCATATACTGGACAAGCAATAACACAGGGAATGGCAGTGTTTCACAAATGGGTAAGTTGTTCAAAGAGTGTTTATTCACCTTGGCAGATGTTCACAATCCATAATACAAATGAGGCCAGCAATCTTTTTGATATAGAGTTTAAGTTCCATTGCTTTTTGGGCCTTTAGTTTCCATAGCCTTTGATCTATGTGTGTTTATAAACACATTGCATAGATTTACATTTCATTAAGGCTTCTTGCTGCAGGTGTGTTTTTAAGGCACTTGTTTACCTGAGCACTTCCAGGTGTGTTTTTTAGACATCTTGTTTACCTGGGTATTTACATTTCACAATAGATATAGCATTTGATATTTCTTTGCCAGTTTCATTTGGCTTTTCACAATAGATATAACATTTCCTTTTCATAATTTGTATTTATGGCAACACTATCTGTTTCATGTTTAGCCAACAACATCTTTAGTGACTAAGGGGACTTCGTGCCAGTGCCAAACATCGGGACAACTGACCAGAATGATTTAGGCCTACAATCCAACTCACCAAAGGTAAGTTTTGTCACCAACTCAGAGCCGAGACACAATAAACACGGAAGCTTATCCAATTCAGAGGCTACAACGGGGAAAGGTCCTCCATGCCACTAGTCAAGTGGTAAGTCAAGGTAAATGCCAAACTAGGTAGGTAATGGATGGATGAAGACAATGAATAATGAGACCAACACTAGCAAGCCAAAGTATGGTGGGAATGATCACCTCTAATCTCCCTATGGAGGGTAAAACCGATGAGTATAGGTCAAGAACTTCTAAGTCTGAGTAAGGACAATATGATATATATAAAAGTACAACCAAGTCTACATATCTATATGATCGCCCCTATGATGATGATGATGTTGCAGTGGGATTGTATCGTCCCTGGACACATGGCCTAAAGGGATCTGTAGACTCTTGTCTCCGAGAATGTGATGACGATGATGTTGTAGTGGGATTGTATAATCCCTGGACACATGGCCTAAAGGGATCCGTAGACACTTGTCTCCGAGAATGTGATGATGATGAAGTTGCAATGGGATTGTATCAGCCCTGGACACATGGCTTAAAGGGATCCGTAGACTCTTGTCTCTGAGAATGTGATGATGATGATGTTGTGTTGGAAAATCCTAGATTTGATCTAGGTCACATCCAGTATGAAAAAGGACTGGCACTGTTGTGGAAAATCCTAGATTTGATCTAGGTCACATCCAGTATGAAAAAGGACTGGCTCTGTGGTGGAAAATCCTAGACTTGATCTAGGTCACATACAGTATGAAAAAGCACTGGCACTATGGTGGAAAATCCAAGACTTAATCTAGGTCACATCCAGTATGAAAAAGGAGTGGCACTGTAATGGAAAATCCTAGACTTGATCTAGGTCACATCCAGTATGGAAAAGGACTGGCACTGTGGTGAAAAATCCTAGATTTGATCTAGGTCACGTCCAGTATGAAAAAGGACTGGCACTGTGGTGGAAAATCCTAGATTTGATCTAGGTCACATCCAGTATGAAAAAGGACTGGCACTGTGGTTGGATTGTATGATCCTTGGAATTCACTCCAGAACTGATCCGATGACTTCTGTCCTTGAGAATGTGGTTGGATTGTACCATCCTTGGACTTCTGTCCTAAAGTGAAAGGGATTGATCACCCCGTAACTGGATCATGTGTGTTGCAGGTCATGTTGCTCGTGATCGAAAGATTTAGATGATGTTGTTGATCGAAAGATCAAGATGATGTTGCTGATCGAGAGATCAAGTTTTGCTGTCGATGATCGAGTGCTGCAGAAGATGAAGACCAAAGATGAAGACTTAGTGCTGTACAAGATGATGCTCCAATACTGAAGATGTTGAAGATATTGAAGATGTTCCAGTAACTGTTCCAGTTGCTGATGCTGTTGAAGAAAACTTCCAATGATTTATAGATGTATCACCTTGATGTTGTTGATGATGCTCTCTCTCCTTGCTCCTACAGTTGATGTTGATGTTGTCAGTAGAATACCCTTCGCGTTAAAGGGAGTGTTGAAATATTGTAACTTCGAAGAATATTCTATCGTATTTCATTATTGTAATTTATTCGGAGTTGTTTTATTCCTCCGCCAGGATGTTATTATTGTATTGGTTATGTAAAGTCATTGAGGTAAATCCTCCCTTGTAAGACGGGGCAATAGATCCCCCTAGAGTCAAATGTAAAGGGGTTTTTAAGTCCCCTAGAGGAGTCGGCTCAGTCAGCATTAGTTGAGTGGTAAAGTTAGTTGAGGCCGACATGTCAAGTTGTAAAATTAAAGTAGAAGTGAATGTATAAATAGAGAGCTAGGCTGTCTCATTTATTCATTCATTCACACACACACTCACTTGTGTAATTCGCATAGGAGAGAGAGAGAGAGAGAGAGAGAGAGATCTGCAAGGAGAGGGAGCACTTGTTTGGGGTTTTCTCTTTGTACTTTTGATCATCTATATTGAGGATGTTTTGCTGGGTTTTCTTCCCCTAGAGGGTTTCCCACGATAAATTTGTGTCTCTTGTGTTTATGCTGTGCTTGTTATTCTTTCAGTGATCTTGTATATGCTATTGTTGTGAAATTGAATTGAATACTGATGTTATCTATATTAGCATATTGAATCTTAACAGGCTCAACACCCAAGCATGGTTATAAATGAATTTGGTTATTTGTTTGCACTCTTGCACAACTGCTTGCACCCATTCCATCTTCCCAATGTTCTCCAGCATCAAGTCTATGCAATGGGCAGCACATGGAGTCCAAAAAATGGTGGGGTATTTTGCAGAAAGCAACCTTCGAGCTGCCGCATAATTTGCAGCGTTGTCTGTGACTACCTGGATAACATTTGTTACCCCGACTTCCTCCACAACATCAGACAATAATGATAAAATTAGATTTGCATCCCTTACATGCAAGGATGAATCAATGACCATCAGAGAAAATTGTGCAACCTGTAAACTTCCATTAGTTTTTAATTGAAAGCTCTCCAATTGTTCCTTACCACACTCGAGCTCCTCATCTAGCTCTTTCTTGCTAAGTGCATTATAGGAGGGGGCTTTGTATCCAGGGCCAGCAGTTGCAATGGCATCTACCATGGGTTGATAAAAATAAGGCTTTGCATAGGTAAATGAAAGGCTGTTATGGTACCCAAACCTCTTAACTGCCATATCTGCCTCTTTCCTCTTCTTTTCATTGAAGCTCTGCAAGGATGGCTGAGATCCTGGAGTTGTGCGAGGAAGGAAGAAAGAAGACGTTACACTTCTATTAACTGCAGCAGCTGAAGTGGACCCTCCTGTAGTTGGACTTGCATTCGGTGCTGCCATGGGAGATCTACCTATCATGGAAGTTTCAAACTTGTATCTTGCCCTCTTTTCACTCCGCTCTCTAATGGCATCCAAAGCAACTACCATTTCTACTGTGACTTCATTTGGGCATTTCTCACAAACAGACACATCTTTGCAAACAATTCTTGCTAGATGATATTTCATCCTGTTTATGCCCCCAGACATTTGAGAGCAGAAGTTGGAAAGGACCCTGTGGTCTTCATTGGGATTCACCCTGACACAATATTTCCATGCCGGATCAAGAGGCCTTCTAGCCTTAGTTGCCATGGAATCTGGATTCCTTTTAGTGCATGTCTCTATCTGTTTTGGAGACAATATTTGATCATTTGTATTATTTTGGACACATTATTTTATATTATTGTGCCATGGGGATGAGCTAGTAAGGATTGATGCCTCCTAGCCCCACCATGAGTTTTTTGAGTCATGTTCATGTCTTATGAGGAGGGCTCATATGTTTTAGCCCCCTCCTAGTGATGACGTCACTTTCCATGAGTCTTTTTGAGGGATGACATCACCCTCTACTTTGAGTGATCCATGTGATATATTGTACTGTCATCTTAGCCATTGATTATATTTGTTGATCTTTTAATCTCAACCACTCACTTGTTGTATTGTAAAGTGGTTTTGAGATCTAGAGTTTGGTCTTTATTATCCTATATAAGGAGGAGACTTCCCTCATTGTAAAGCACCTGTTATCACCTAAGATGTAGTTACCCCTATGGATAGATCCAGTCATGGATGGCAATAGGGAAGGGCAACTCAAAAGGTGCAACCACGATCACCTCGACCTCCAATATATGGTTGTCACGCCAGTCGAGGCAACCTTCACTTTATGTTATCTAGCCCAGACAACAAAGGGGGAGACCCGATCTACTCCCGACAGGAGAGATCAAAACCAAGACACCAAATCAGGGTATTTCTAGGTGAAGTTAGGTGTATGGTTTATCCTAGACCTAAGGATGAAGTCACAAGCCAAGTGAGGGGTTTAATAGGTATAGCTTTGGTTCATAATTGAATGTAAGAGTGACTTATAATGTTTGTAGTGAGATCTAGGGCTAGTGTACTAGTTCAATGTCAAAGGATCCACTGCCTTGGGAACCGTGTCCAATGCAGGGTAGTTTAGGGGTCAGTGTTGGGGCTAACTAGTACATGAGACAATCTTGACCATGGTCCATGATGTCTTCAAAGGTATAGTTCGCCAAGCAAAAGTCAAACCACAAGTCAATCCAACAATCTAGGAGAGTGGGTTGTCTTGGAGATAAACCAGTGCCTTGGGAATTGGGAAGCGGAGTCAAAGTAGGGTTGACTTTATGGTTTAGAACTCCTACAACATGAGATAAGTGGACAGTATAGGCCTTGATGGTTAAATATGTCTAGATCTAGGTTTGACCCAAGTGGACCACAATCCCTTAAAACAAGGAATGCAGTCCCCAAGGCAAGATTTGACAAAGTGACAGTCTAGACCTAGGTTTTGAATTATTCTGATTCCGGATCTGCAAAAATCTCAAGTACCCAGTTCCTAGAAGTGAGTCAACTCACTTCTCCAAGGTGGTGCGACTTTGCCCAAGGAGGCTTAAAATGGGGTTTAGGTAGGTCAAGACAAGTCGGATGGCATCCAAACTTTAGATCCTAGTAGATCGGTCAGGTAGGAGTATGGATCTGTAATTTTGTGGCAATCCACCGGTTAGATCTTTGTAGATCTGAGTTTAAGTGTTCCAAGTGGTCCAAAATGGGGATTAAATCCCTTAAAACGTGGAATGGGGCCCACAAGGTGAATTTCAAGAAAGGGACAACCTGGGTGTATGTTATTTGATGTGTAGATGTCAAATCAAGTGAAATCTCAAACACCCATGTTCTAGATCTAGGTCAACTTGCTCAAATGGTGAAGTGCGCCTTCCTTGGGAGAAGCTAAGTTGGCTTGGGAGAGGGGTCAAACGGAAGCCAATCCTCACCAAACTATAGATCCAGGATGTCGTGGATGCTATAGAGGTGGGTTTTCAATATCATGCCCAACAACCCACTAGATCTCAGTAGATCTAAGAAAATGCAAAATTTGGGGTTTTAATTAATTAGGGTTTTAGATGTTTTTTGACAATTGGATAGATCATGGAGATAGAACTTACCTTGAGATCATACCTGAATGATGTGGATGAGATGCCTTGATGTTGAGGAAGATTCCCGCAGAGATCAAATGAGAGATTGTTGATTTGCTTGCCAATTTGATGCCCAAGTCCACAAGTGCGCCTTCCTCTACCTGTCAAACCAAGGAATGAAATTCAATCAGTAAGATCAAGTATGGAAGAAATACAAGAGAAATGCAAATAGTAACATGAAATAGAAGGTCCTGGAACAGTAATACTCCCTGTTACCAACGAAGAGCTCCAAAAAAGAAGTAGGGAGAGTCTTCCCCTACCAATACCTCCTCCTCCAAGCAAATCGGCCTCCACCTGTAGATGCAAAATCGTGGTACAAAAGATATGGCAAACAAGATCTCCAATAACTCAGTGCAAAGGAAGAACCAACGAACGAACACCAAAAACATTCACCACAACATTGGAGATAGATGCAATAATAATTTTCTATTCCAATAATCCAGAGCCAAAAGTCCCTTTACAATGAGAGGCTCTCTCCTTTAAATAGGAAGGAGAGGCACCAAAACCCTAACCACTTTTTGAATGAGTGGCTAAGATTATAAGATACAAAAGTCTAATCAATGGTTGAGATGAGCTCAACAATATAATACATGGATCACACATAAAATATAACATAAGTGGACAAAATCGCCCTAGAAGAGGGGAATCCCACCAAATCATGATGATGAAATATCATAAGAGGCTTATGGTGGGTCCAAGGGGTAATTTTATCCCTCCTTGGTCAATCCCCATAGCACAATAACCAACAAATAATCATGAATGTACCAAATCGTGCCTCCATAGTGAAGTCGTGGTCCTCAAAAGACCTCAAAAATCCACAGAAAGTGCCATAAATGATGGATGCGGGCCCCGATGAAGCTGAAACTGCTGGAGGAGGTGTGGAAGGTCCCAATCTATCATCACTGATCATCCCATGCCATAACTTTGCCTCAGTAGCCCAAATCGATTTCCTCAATAGCCATTTCTACCAATCCTGAAATGCCTCGGGAAGCGTGAAACTGACCCAAACAGCGTCCTGGAGGGCTAGCGCTGTCAAGGTGAGGGCACCAATGTGTCCGGGAGGGGGGTAATATGGTAAAAACAAGTGTCTGGACCACCCCCTCCATCATCAGCGCCCTAGGTCAACCGGATAAAAGTCATCTCTGCTCCGACAGGGCCTCCAACAGACCAAAACTGCACTGGGGCAGCCTACTGAGGCTCAATCATCACTGTAAGTGCCCGGAACTGAAAACAAACTATCCCATTGGACTCAGAAGGTCCAAATCTATCCAAGATGTGTACTCATACACCATATGAGTCTCTGCATGATCAAAATAAATATCCAATATACCGGAACAGGGCCAATAATAATGCGCTGTACATATACAAATACTGCTGTAACCTCAGAATCATCATCATAACCCTGTAGCTGCTGCATAGAATCATCCTGTATGTGTACATAGACCATATATCATCTATCCATATCATCATAAGGTCTAACATCTCATGTCCCATGGTCCTCCATGGTCAACTAGGTCCAACCATGACCAAATATGACTCAGTCCATCATCCAAGGCTGCTGAAAAGTATCAAGGTTAATACATGCTTTACAATTTATTCAAGTAGCAATTATAACACAGAGTAATCATGACTGGCGATCTAAATCCAAATATATAGTGTCGTTAATTATTATTATTACTCAGACTAGACTTTCAGGATCATACTCACTTCATAGTTGTGATCAATTTGCTAGTGAAGGGTGAAGGCTTAAATTAAATGGCTAAGCCAAGGGATGACTTAACTGCCTTGACTTTGTGACACTTTGGCAAGGGAAAGGGAATACACCATAGTATATACTGAATGAGCAATAACACAGGGAATGGCGGTGTCTCACAAATGGATGAGTTGTTTAAAGAGGGTTTATTCACCTTCACAGATGCGCACAATCCATAATACAAATAAGGCCAGCAATTGTTTAGATATAGCATTTAAGTTTCATTGCTTTTTGGGCCCGAATTTTCCATAGCCTTGATCTATGTGTGTTTACAAACACATTGCATAGATTTACATTTTTTCTTTAGGCTTTCTGCTGCAGGTGTGTTTTTAAGGCACTTGTTTACCTGAGCACTTCTAGGTGTGTCATGGACAACTTGTTTACCTAGGTATTTATTTTCCAAAAGATACAACATTTTATTTTCATTGCCATGTTCATTTGGCATGCCTCTCATTCATGTGTGTTTAGAAACACATTGCATGAATGGGCTTTTCATACAAGATATAGCATTTCATTTTTCCAGATTTTGTATTCATGGCAGCACTAAAAGTTTCAGGTTTAGCCAACACAACTTTAGTGACTAGGGGGAATTCACAAGGAACTCCAACTCACCATAGGCAAGTTTTGTCACCAACTCAGAGCCGAGACACAATAAACAGGGAAGCTCATCCAATACAGAGGCTACAGTGGGGAAAAATCCTCCATGCCACTAGTCAAGTAGTAAGTCAGGGTGATAATCTAAAAGGTAGGCCATGGATGGATGAAGACAATGAAATGATGGAGCCAACACTAGCAAGCCAGAGTATGGTGTAATGATCACCTCTATTCTCCCTAAGGAGGGTATGTACCAATGAGTATGAATAGTGAACTTCTAAGTCTGAGTAGGGACAGTATAATATATATAATAGATCAACCAGGTCCATATATCTATATGATCGCCAGATCATGACACTTAGTGCTAAGACATGCTATAAGAATAAGTATAAAAGCAATCTAACCATAACACCGTAATATACCTGCTGAGTCATATACCTGAATGCACATCAACCTGTACCATCATCTGTCCTCTGGAACTGCTGCTGTAACTCTAGGCACTACTGTCTGCTCTGTACCAATGGTATAATGGCTACATCGGTCGTCTCTCTGAGTGTCCTGAAACTCAGTCATGGCATGGGGAATACAACTGCTGTCCACAATCTGATAGTGATCCAATCTAGATGCTCATCTCAGCATCTCAAATGTAAGGGAACTGGCTGAATAGTGTACTGGAATGAGAAAAGTAATGTATGGTAGCCCGGCTACTATATATGTGATAACAGCACCTTTGGGCTCTGAAAAACTTGGAATGAAAATAATATTTTGGAGATCTACTTCTTGGCTTTGATTGGGTTACTCTTGTATATGTTCTTGCATCTCTTATTTCTAGACATTCTTTGCTTTATAGGTGAAATCGACATCAATATAAGGGAGGTCGAATTGCTTGAAGCTAGCCACGATTTGCTTGATGGGAAGATTGTAGGGGTTGCTCACATCCCCCATTGGCAAGACGTTTTCATCTTGAGTGAGTTTTTCAATTGTGCTTTGTCCATTGATTGCTTCTTTGATATGACATGCTTAGATCTTATGGATTTGTGGATCAAATCTAACTTGATGTAGTTTGATTTACAGGTTTTCATGAGACATCTCTCCTCCTAGGGATTGGACGTGTTGGGTTGAAGACACTTGGATCAAGCTTGGAATTGTAACTAGGGAAAGAATCATCCATATGCTAAGAGGCCGCAAGATTATGAGGTAAGATCTACAAGTTACATATCTATTTCGCTTGTTCTCCATCCTATTGGTCAAAAACTCCATTAAAATCAAAACCCTCATTTTTCATTTTTTCTAGATCTACTTGGATCTAGCTTGGCTTTAGGAAAAGTATTGAAAACCCACCTCTATAGCATCCACGGCAATTCGGATCTATAGTTTGGTGTGGATTGGCCTCCATTTGACACATTTTCCAAGGCACATTAGCCTCCTTGAGCGAAGTCACATTCCTTGAGGGAGACTAGTTGGGCTAGTTCCAAGACTTGGGTAGGTGAGATCCCACTTGATTTGCACTTGTCTACTTTGATAACCTACCGCTAGTGCTTCACCTCTTTGATTTTTTTCTTGTGGGCCCCATTCCTCATTTCGAGGGTTGTGCCCCACTTGGGTCATTGGGTGATGCATTTTCAATCTTAGATCTATGGAGATCTAGCTCACATTGGGGCATGCCACTTAAAACCCACTTTGATAATTGCCTTGACTACCCTGATCTACATTTTGGCATCATTTGGACTCCATTTGCCCCTTCATCTAAAGGCACTAGTCTCCCTAGGTCAATTCGCACTCCTTGGGGTTAGTGTCATTTGCTAGATCCCATATGTGGGTATCATCTATCTCCTCCTAGATCCATAGATCTACATCCTTGCATACCCCTTAGTGCCATATCACCCCTGACTTCACCTTGTGGGTCCCATTTGGACCATTTGTCATTTGGACCATCTCATTATCTTTTAACTCCTAGAATATGAGATGGAAAAATAACAACTAAGCACTGTTTGCAAATTAAATCAATCAATTAACCCCACACAAGATAGATAAGCATTCACGACATTTATGATTGAAACTTAAAATATAGAAAATTAAAGACCAGTGCCGAGAATAAATAAACGCTTGCAATTGTTGCTGTTTAGGGTTGCTTGTGTAGTCTCAATGAAAGTATTGCAGTGTCTTAGTTGGTAAATTTTATGATTATTAAATGAGTGTGTTAAGGAGTGGGTTAATTCTTGGTTTGGCCCAAACGAAACCTATCCTTCGAACTGAATGCTCTAGCAACTTTACCAAGTGTCCAACTAGGAGCGGATGAACCGGCTTAAGAACCTGTTGACTCTGTGGATTCAATCCATGCAACCTCCCGAGTTCTTAGGATTCAATTCCAATGGATTGTTCTATTAAAACTAAGTACCTTGCACCCGTTTCTGATTGAGCCAGCTGTTCCGACTAAGCTGCAGTAGTCAAGAGCATACTCCAGGCTTGGGGCGTTGTTCGTTTTATTAAAATGTGTGAGTGGATGATTAATCTGCACTAAACCCCAAGAATAAAGCAAGGGGGGTTAATTTTAGGATTAAATTTTAAGAACAAAAGTAATGATTGAATAAAACACGAAAGCATATAACGAACTGATAAACATGTCATCGGATGACGTTGTGTGCTTGAGTGAGTTGTTTAATTACTACTGCTCAAATGAAACCAATCTAAAACGAAAAATTAGAAAAAGTTGTGAAAAATAAAAAAATGAAAAAAGGTGCGAATCCCCGCTGGGGGGATTGGGGTCAGGCGCTGGAATTGCCTGCTATGCTCTTTTTATTCTTTGTGTTACAATATGAAACTTGAGATAGAATACTGCTTGCGCTTTATGCTTAGGGAACAAGTCAGTTTACAATATAAGAGACAAACGAAATAGTCTCTGGATTATTCTGAAAGTTCCAAATCTCTGGATTATTCTGAAAGTTCCAAATGCAAATTTTTTATGTGTTTTCTTACTCCAACCTGCTATGAAATCAAAACATATCAGTGAACTATGTTGGTTAGAAAAGTTAATCAAAACACTTAAAGAGTGTTCTGATAATGCTAAAAAGTGCAAAAAATTGAAACTAGCTTAAACTAGTATGTAAAATTGGTGTTTTGGACAACTTTTTTGAGTTTTTAAAAGACTTTAAAACTAATTTCTAATGCACAGAACCAGAAAACCAGCGATCTAAAAAAGGTGAAATATACTCTAAAACATGATCTAAACTAGCTTTTATTCATGATGCATACTTCTTACTCCAACCTGCTATGAATCAAAACATATCAGTGAACTATGTTGGTTAGAAAAGTTAATCAAAACACTTAAAGAGTGTTCTGATAATGCTAAAAAGTGCAAAAAATTGAAACTAGCTTAAACTAGTATGTAAAATTGGTGTTTTGGACAATTTTTTTGAGTTTTTAAAAGACTTTAAAACTACTTTCTAATGCGCAGAACCAGAAAACCAGCAATCTAAAAAAGGTGAAATATACTCTAAAACATGATCTAAACTAGCTTTTATTCATGATGCATACTATGTAAAAAAAAAGTGGAAAAATAAACTAAGGCAAGCTAGAAAGCTTGCCTTCTTAGGGTCTTTACTTGCCTCTTTAAGAGATGGAAAATAAATAGTTTTGACACTTTGACTTGCTTGAATAAAACTTTTAAAGCACTAAAATTCTCAAAACTTTCTTTTTTGATCTAAACTTTTAAAAGCTTGAAAAGATGAGAAAAAAAATGCAATCTAGATCTTTAATCAAATTCGACTTTAACTTGTTTGGATTGCAAGAATTACATCTATTTAAGATGCGACTTTGGATCTAGATTTAAAGAGTAGAGAGAAAGTAACCGATTTAGACTTAGAAAATGTGGATCTTGAAATTGAACCCTGGGGGGTTTGAGCGTTAAGTTTGGGCAATGGAGTTGTTCCCATGAAGGACCAGAGAGATGGAGCTTTGTTCGAAGGTTCCAGAAGATGAGCAAGCTAACATGCTTGGTACTTCTTCCAGCGTAGGTTATCTGCAAAAGGATCTCATAACACTTGTACAAAAAGATCAAAAATATCTGTTTCTGCAAATAAAAAGAGTGATCAAAGATGTAAGTTCAAACAAGAAACTATATATCTTTGTTGATCCTTCTACCATTCAACAACAACAAATAATCTATAAAGCATTACCTGATGTTCTTACTGAAAGTAATTTCCTTCCAAAGACAGATCTATCTCAACAATATATAAGACATATGAAATCAATACAGGTTACCTCATAAGCAAAGCTTAACACATCATGTATCCACAGAACACTTCAGGACTAGCCTCGAAAGCCTTATTTTATTACTCAAGTATTCAGAAAATGATACAACAATACAAGAGCAGAGGTTCCACCTTCAGATCAATAATAATGGACCTCAACTCCTCTATTCATAGCACAAGGCAAGTAGCCTGGGTGCCAAAACCCGAAGGAGAGAAAACTCCTTGATTGTAGAGCAAGCAACCTCCAAAGCCAATGAAGAGGCATTGCTCCAAATGGCCAAAAACAACAAAATGGAAAGCAACCGAGTTGTGAAAGCATCTCACGTGAAGGATGAGAGCAAGTTATGGATGTTTCCATGACTCGTTGGAAAGGTGAGTGGGTGTTTAAAAATAGTATTGTAATCATGGGCCATGCCATATGAGGTGGCAGTACCACCAATCCAACCCAACTCTCTAGCAAAATCGTACGGCCCTGAGGAATGGCCCACGTGAAGGTGGAGCTTAGCATGAATTCGGTCAACCTTTGAAAACTCGCTTCCTTTCATCACATAAGTTATAATACATGCTTCAACTTTTAATCCTTAATACGGCCAACCTTAATAGTATACCATGCCATGTCAAATGGGATGGAAGAATGGCCCATGTGAGGAAATCTGTACGGATTTCTTACTTGCTCATAACCTTTATAAATCGACTTTAATACATAAGCTATGCCTCTTTGCATTAATGCCATGTCATCTAGGGTGGAAACCCCACTTGAAATCACCTTCAACAAATTAATTCGTACAGCTGCCCACGTGAAGGAAGATGAGGGATAAGGCAAAGTTCAAACTTTGACTTTTAATATGATGTTATAACCTAAGCTTGAACTCTTTCATGAAGTCGCCCTCCTTTAGTGATTAATGCCATGTCAATTGGCATGTGCCAATATTCCTTTTTTTTAAATATTTTAATTATTTGGCCACGTGCATTTTGATGCATCTTTAGCATTAAAGTGCCACTTTATAGCTCTGATAAGCAAAATTGCTCCACAGGGGTTTTCGGTCGCTCGAAATGTAGGAAAACTGGGTATCGGGGTAAAGAGGATGCTTTGAGCTTGAAAATGAGCATCCTTGCGCCAAAATCCGATTCCGGATCAAACTTTTATCACCTTGTGAAATTTTTTAATTAAACCATTAAAAAATGGCTTAAAAATGCGAAAAAATATTTTTTGTCGGAATTAACTGAAACTTCAGGGGGACCTAGTACATGACCAAACGACTAAAACTTAGTCCCTAGCATGTTTATAAACGTTATGAAATGTGCTTTAATAATCCCCTAAGGCCTAACCCCCACTTTGGGCATTCCAGCTTTGGAGGTGCAGGAGAAAAACTCATCGATTATACTCGGCTAAAGGCAAAGCATAATCGACAAGGGAAAAAACTCCTTGGAATACCTTCTTTGGTTGTGAAGTCCTAGGGAACCGAGTCACTCAAAACCACCATGCTAGTACACTTATTACAAACCTCGTGGGGCATGGTCATGCATTACAAAACATTAAAAAAGGGGCCTTGAACAAGCCGAAATTGGAACTTCTGAACTTTGAAAAGGCACAAGTAAATGTGCAATACTGGCGGCTCACTGAAGTCCAACTGTAGTGCAACTCAGTTGGTAACATAGATAATTTGGAGATGATAGTTCTTCTGAGGAAGAAAGGGAAAGAGCTATTGCTGTTAGAGAAATAAACCTTGAGTCACTTCGAGGTGAAGTGTCAGAAGTGCTTAGGGATTTGAACCAACCTAGTGATGTAGAGCCACACATTGAGCAACTTGAGCCCATCACTCAACTAAACACCTCTGAGGTTAATTTTGATCCAATAAGAAGGGGTGAGTATATACCTAGGACGGTTAAGAAATGGCTTTTTCTGGTTGACGTTAACATGGAAAGGGGAAGGCAGGGCCTACCCCACATCATTCCTTGGGCAAATAGAAATGAAGGGATACATCCTTTTCATGATGTGAGAAGTGATGAAAGCATAAATGAAGATCATTTCACTAATGTCCTTGATGACTTGTCTCATATGTCCTTGGAAGATGCAGTGTTAAGGCAGGTGAACGACAATTCTATGAGTTGGCAGGAACATGCCTTGATACATGCTGCCCCTGGGGAAGATTTTTCTTTGAATAATCTTGCCATCTTTCAAGAGGAGCCCCATGAGGTTAGTTTGCCTTCGTCTTATCTTGGAATCCCTAGATTTCTTTTTCCCCGTGACTTACCTATTGGTGAAGAGAGTATGAACTCTAGTGACACATTTCACACTCCTTCATCTTCACCAACATCTTTAGACACGGGAGCTCAGAGTGCTTCTAACATAGTTCCTAGTCATCCTTCCTTCACCACTGATAGTTCCTATTCATCTATCATCATCTGAGAATAATAATAACCATAAAGATGTTAGTTTTGTACCTAGGGAAGTGTTCCCCTAGTGACATTTCCCTAATGTCACTTAGAAGGGGGAAAAAGGTGACCCTCACATTAAAAGCACATTAATGAGACTTTATAACACTAAAGTCACTTTTTGATTTAATTTAAGTGGCTGAGTGATTTTATTTATGAGAATTAAATAAATGTGATTTTCACTCTCTTCAAATCTTGTCCATTGGATTGGATCTATCTCCACCGTCGGATTAGATGCCCACTTAGGGTTAGAACAAAAAGCTTGAGGGAGGCACATTTGAGCTCACTTTGTTATTGAAGTGAAGAGAGAAGAATAGAGAGAGACCGAGAGCACCTGCACGATTTTCGAGGCAACCTTCAGATAGTTGGGCACTGAAATCGAGGCATGGAATTGGCATTTATTATCAGCACGGATTTCTAGTTAGTAGCATTCATCTTCAGCACGAATCCCGAGGAGTTAGATCGTACAACAGTCACATTTTCTGCACGTAGTTCGAGGGTTTTCTGGGTATGGTTTTCAAGGTTCTCGGCACACTTTTCGAGGCATTAATTCCTGGCTCTGTTATCGAGGCAACTGACACAGAAATAAAGGTTAATTCTGCGCGGGTTTCGAGAAACAGTAGGGTACAGCAGGTCCGTACAGACCATACCACTGTCACTTCTCAACAGGGATTTCGAGGGTGATTCATGCACATAAATCGAGGGACAGTAGGGCACAGTTCACGAGGTTGACTCTGCACTGTTTTCAATGAGGGTACATCATTAATATCAGATTGTTATTTGCACAGTTTTTGAGAGTCTCTGCACACATTTCGAGGCAGCTCTATGGGTGCATTTCCTGAGTGGAGATAAGTTGTATTCTCACTGTATTACTGTTCTAATTTTTGCTGCTGAAGAAATAAATATCTCTCTCTCTCTTACTGGTTTTCCCCGTGGGGGTTTTTCCAGTGCACAGTTGCCCAAAAATCCGAGTCTATCTTTTTTATGGTGTGCATGTGTTAAATATTTGTTTTCAGCCTGTTAGTGGTAGTTTACTGTGTGTTTAATTGTTACAGTATTTTTCATAAGTAACCTTCAGCCAATGTAAAATCGGCTGTTGGTGAAAATCACTTGAAAAGTTGACATAAACCAGCAAGTAGTAAAACCCAGAAAAATCTACATGGTATCAGAGCGCAGGGGCAGAAAATAGTAGTATTTTTGCAGCACATAGAAATTTTCGGAACTCAGATTTTTTTTGAGATTTTCTTCTGTTAGTGATCAACATTCTGTTGGGTTGAAGTTGAGATGGCTATAGGTCTGAGGATTGAGGACAGGTTGAATGGGACTGAGAATTTTGTGCCATGGACGGCCAGAATTTTGTTGATTTTGGAGGAGAATGAACTATGGGTGGAGGCGGTCAAAAGTACTACTGCCAACCCCATTGTCATTCCAGATGGTACAGATGCATCTGCTCTTTCAACCTTCAACAAGAAGGATTGTAAGGCTAGGAGGATTATCCTTCACGTAGTTAAAGACCACATAATCCCTCACATTTTCGGTAAGACCAGGGCACATGAGATTTGGAGAGCCTTGACCAGCTTGTATGAGAGTTCCAATGAGAATAGAAAGATGGTTCTCAAAGAGAAACTCAAGAGTATCTAGATGAATGGAGGAGAGGGAGTCACAGCTTACCTCACTAGGATTTCTGCAGTTCGGGATGAACCGGCAGCGGTTGGTGAAGTGGTATCTGCTACTGAGCTTGTACGCACAGTAGTGAACGGGGCTTTAAAGTCCTGTAGTGTATTTGTGCATGCCATAGTGGGTAGAGAGAACCTACCGTCTTGGGAGAGACTGTGGGATGAGTTTGGGCAGGAGGAGACCAGGAGGGGTCTCGTACAAGGCAGTTCATCACAAAGTGGGGTGGATGAGGAGAACGTGGCACTGACAGCCAAGGGTAAGAAGAAGAAGGGTGGGGCGAAGAGGCAGCAGCAGCAGCAACCACAGGGTGGACAGAAGGACTTGAGTAAAATCAAGTGCTATTGTTGTCAGGCGTTTGGGCACTATGCTTCACAGTGTCCAAGCAAGAAGAAGAAGAAGGAAAAAGGACAGCGGACAGCAGCCTCAACGGAGGTTGATGAGTTTGGTGATAGGTTTTAGAGGGAGTTTTCCCTATATGCTAGACAGATTTAGAGAGAGAGAGTCTCTTTAGCCACCAGCACAGATATCGATATGGAGAGTGAGAATTCATTGTTGACAGGGCATCAGACAGGTCCATCCACCACTAGTACGTGGTACATTGACAGTGGAGCCTCGAGACACATGACAGGTACTCGAGAGTTGTTCTCCGAGCTATCGCGGACAGTTAGGTATGTGGAGGTGGTACTTGGTGACAATACCATTGTTTAAGCAGTTGGTCAGGGGACCATTACATTTGAGAGGGAGTCCATGAGTCCCATGACTTTAAGGGATGTGTTGTACGTCCCTCGGATGAAAAAGAACCTTGTTTCAGTTTCCACTATTGAGGACAGGGGTCTTGGGGTGTGTTTCTTAGATGGGAGAGTGCAGGTGTTCCCCAAGACTACAGGTGTATTTACCCCCATGGATATTGGAGTTAGATGTGGACGACTGTAGAAGTTATTTTTTCAGCGGCAACATGCTCTAGCACACAGCAGCAGCAGTGAGTTATGTGAGCTATGGCACAGGAGGATGGACCACCTACATCACCCAGCTCTGAGATTGTTCAGGACCATGGTTACAGGTTTACCTGAGTTCGACACCGAGCAGAGTAATGTGTGCAGGGGGTGTGCTTTGGGAAAGTACACCAAGACTGCTTTTCCAAGGAGTGACACGAGAGTAGCATGAGTGCTTGACTTGATCCATTCTGACATTTGCGGTCCTATGTCTTCAGTATCTTTGACTGGTCACGAGTACTACATTAGCTTCATTGATGACTACTCCAGGAAGACCTGGATCTACTTCTTGAGGAACAAGAAGTCCCCTCTAGTGATGTCTTCCAAGGGTTCAAAGCCCTTGTGGAGAAGCAGACAGGGAGGAATATCAGGATGTTGAGATCAGACAATGGGGGTGAGTATACCTCTAAGGAGTTCAATTCTTTTTGCAGTCTGGAGGGTATACAGAGACAGTTGACAGTTTCCTACACTCTTGAGCAGAATTGAGTAGCAGAGAGAAAGAACAGGTCGATCGTGGGAGCAGCGAGAGCCATGCTTCATGATCAGGGGTTATCGTTCTTTCTATGGGCAGAGGCATGCAACACTGCAGTGTATCTGCAGAACAAGAGTCCCCACTGTGCTTTGGGGAGGATGACTCTAGAGGAGATGTATTTAGGCAAGAAGCCTGAGGTGAGCCATTTTCGGATATTTCGCTCTCTGACTTACTCTCACGTCCCTTTGAGAAGAGGACGAAGTTTGAGCCCACTGCAGAGAGAGGTATCTGTTATCACACAACTTGTAGTTGCCCCTAGAGGTATCCCATCCGGGACGGTAGAGGAGTTAGGCAACTAAAGAGGTGACCTAAGAGATGCCACGGTTCCCAATGCAATGTGGGAGTCACGTCAACCGAGGCACTCTTCGCTTTAAGTCAGGGTATAACCAGACCAAGGGGGAGACCCTAATACCCCAATCACAGTTGATTGGACCCAAGCAAAGGTTTCAAAAGGTGAATAAATGATAAGTTACGGAAACCAATGCAAGGCTAAGTGGACCTAATGTTTGAGGTATGGTTGAAGGTGGTATCATGGATAGTTAATGTTTCAATCTATGTATGGTTTAGGCCACTTGATGGGGTATGATTATTAAGTATAGTACCATGTGTTTACACAAGTGGGTCTTGTTGCCTTGGGAAGTGTGAAATGGTTCTAGAAAGGCCCACAAGGTGAAGTTAAGTGTGAAGATGGTGCTATAGGCTAGATCTAGGTTAGATCTACAAGTTAGAGTTGGTTCTAGGATTACCCATGTGCTAGATCTAGGGTTTGACACTAATCCCAAGAAGTGCGCCTTGCTTGGAGAAGGACTAGTGCCTTGTTGGATGGGCTAATGGGGTCAAGAAGAATGTCAAAGTGTAGATCGGGACACCTAGAAGCCAAGTCAAGTGGTTTGGATGAGATCCAATGGTTGGATCTTGCTAGATCTAGGTTTTTAGGTGATGACCAAAAGTGGACCACAATTCCTCAAAACAAGGAATGCAATCCCCAAGGTAGATCGGGACAAAAAGACAGTCTAGACCTAGGTTTCAAGGCATGGGCGATCCAAATCCACAAAAATCTCTAACACCCACTTCCTAGAAGTGGTCCAACTCAAAATTCCCAAGGGGTGCGACTTTCTCAAGAAGAGGCAAAAAGTGGTTTTGGTGGACCAAACCAAGTCCAATGGCCACCAAAATGTAGATCCGGGATGCTAGTACCCCGATCTATGCATGTTCAAAGTTTCAAGTGAATCCAATGGGTAAATCTTAGTAGATCTAAGTTTTAAGTTACCAATGAAATAAAAAGGGGGTTTCAACCCCTCAAAACATGGAGAGATGTCCACAAGGTAGTTTTCACCAAAGTAAGGACATGGGTTTAGGTTATCAAGTGTCTAGATGCCAAATCATGTGAGATCTCACCTACCCATGTGCTAGATCTAGCCCAACAAGCCTCTCTCAAGGAAGTGCGCTTTAGGTCAAGGAGAGCTTTTTATCTTAGAAAATGGATCAATTCTTAGCCAATCACCACCAAACTATAGATCCAACTAGGGGTGGATGCTATAGAGGTGGGTTTTCAATATCTTTTCAAAATGAGGGCTAGATCTAAGTAGATCTAAGAAATACCAAAAATTGGGGTTTTGATTTAATTAGGGTTTTATGACCAATGGAGATAGAATGGATGAAAGAGGCACATACCTTGTAGATCTTACCTCAATTTGCTTATGGCCACCTTGCAAGTTGATAGCATTCTCCTATGTTTATATTCAAGAGTGAGATCCAAGTGCTCCAACCAAATCTCCCTTCTCCAAGATAGCCAAATCGTCCTCCTCCTACAAGACAAGATCAAAGAAACAAGTCAAGCAAGATGATTATGAAAATGGTAGAAAGATGTAATAGAAAGCATCAACTATGTCACGAAGATACAATAATGATACTCCCTGTCACAAGATCAACCCAAGAGAGAATATGTGGATCCCTCCAACAATAACCCTCCAAAAGTCGCCCTCCTCTCTCCAATTCGACTTTCCTGTCAAAAGGTTAGCAAAAACACATAGATCCACAATGATACATAGAAGAGATACTTTATATTCAATATGCAAGAGAATCCACAAGCCAAGAGAGATGTGCTCCACAAAAAATCTTCTATTCCAATATTCCAGAGCTCCAAAGGTGAGCTTTACAATGGGGGGTCTCCTCCTTATATAGGATAATAAAGACCAAAACCCTATACCACTCTACAATACTACATCACATGAGTGGTTGAGATTATAAGATCTCATCATACAATCAATGGCTAGGATGAATCCATAACAATATATCACATGGATCACTCAACATAACAATAGCGCCCTCACTAAGTGGTACAATGGAGGGTGACGTCATCCCTCAAGAGGGGTATAAAGTACAATAATCCACCTCATGATGACTAGGACATGATAAAATAAGCACATGGTGGGGCTAGGAGGTATAAATCCTTGCTAGCTCACCCCAAGGCACAATAAAATAGTAAAATATGTCCAATATAATAATAATGACCAAAACTGTCCTCAGAATCCATGACAGTCAAGCAGTAAATGTCCTCCTGTGATCAATCTGGAGATGCCCACATGGTGAAAACTGACTGGAAGATAGTGAGATCACCCTGGAAGACCTCTGTGAAAACCAAATGCCAAAACCTTGCCTCAATTTCCCAAATCGATTTCCTCAGTGACCACTTTATCCCATTTTTTAACTGCCTCGGGAACTGTGAAAGTGCCAAAACTGCCTCCTAGGGTGCTAGCGCTGTCCATCTGAGCCCACCAGGCTCTCCGGAAGGGGGGATAAATGGTAATAACAAGTGGCTGGATCACCCCTTCCATCATCAGCGCCCTAGGTGAACTGGCCTCTCGGGGCCCCTGCTGCTCAGGCTGGGATAAATTACTTGCACCATAGTTCAAATGACAAACTCACCCATTGGACATGGTCAAACTGCTAGTGAAGGATGAAGGCTAGGAGCAAGGTTGGGCCAAGGGTTTGACTTGTCTAACTTAACTCAAAAATACTTTGGACTGGGAAAGGGGGAAGCTACAAACTCTGTGTTGGACAAAAGAACACGGGGGATGGCTGTGCCTCACAAATGGATAAGTTGTTTAGAGAGTGCTTATTCAACTTAGGCATCATGTCTACATCAAGTTGATCCAAGTTCATTAGGATCATTCAATTTATTTCCATGGCCTTTTTGGCCTACATAACCCTTCGGATTTCAGATGTGCTGAGAAGCACAACTAGTTGCAGCTTGCATCCAGGGCATGTTTTTCATATTTTCACAAGGTCAGCAATTGTTTAGATATAACTTTTAAGAACTATTGCTTTTTGGACCTTTCTTATACTCTTCGAGGAGTATTTTAGCTTTTCATTGCTCTTGCCCCTTTTTTTTGTTTCCATGGGCGAATTCATTTAGTTTCCACAGGTAGAACATGAGCTTTCAGTTTTAGCCAACAACATCTCAAGTGACTAGGGGGAGTTCGAGCCAATGCCAAACATCGGGACAACCGACCAGAATGATTTAGGCCTACAATCCAACTTACCAAAGGCAAGTTCTGTCACCAACTCAGAGCCGAGACATTGAATAAACAGGGATGCGGTCCAAACACAGAGGTAGAAAAATAGGGAAGTCCTCAGTACCAGTAAGTCAAATGAGACAAGTCAGGGTTTAAAGTCAAACAGGAAGGTCATGTATGGATGGAGACAAGTGGATATGGAGCCTACACTGGCAGACAACAGGTGTCGGGAAAGACCATGTCTATGTAAGGTGAAATACCAGTAAGTTTTGTTAGATGACCTAAAAGTGCAAGCAATTGTCCATTTTAAGGTTTACAGTTCATTTTAAATAGTTTGCCACATCAGGAATAATATACCAAGCACATGCTATAATCATGACTAAATCAACAAGCTAATAATCTACTGTCAGTGAGAACATATCCATAGATCATACAACATCATCATAATAGCAATCATCATGCATCATCTGAAACACTGCTGAAGTACATCTCTAGGCACTGAACTGAAACTGTAATGGGATAAGTGGTCACATCAGTCATCAAACCTGAACTCTCAAGGCTCAGCCTTGACACAAGGTCATAAAATCTGAATAATGTACTGCTCTGATCATGAGTGATCCAAAATATATAGCCATGCTCTGGAATAAAGGAAGCTCTGGAATGTGCAGATATCTGCTGTACAAGAATAGTAGCCCTGCTACTATGGTGTGATAACAGTATCTTTGTGGGTTACGATGAGACTTCGAAGGCATATCGACTTTACATTCCTGGCTATAGGAGAGTTGTAGTGAGGCAGGAAGTGAAGTTTGATGAGGAGAGGGCCTTCAAGAAGTCGAGAGAGATGGAGCAGAGGGAGCCACCAGCTCCCACACCTTAGTTGACATAGGCTTCTTCGATACAGGTTTCAGGTCCGTAGGTTTCTGGAGTGACTGGATCACAGAGTATAGGCACAACTTCTACAGGATCAGTGGTTCAGGTGACAGGTACTTCAGGGACAGTTTCAGGGACAGGCACAGGTTTGGGCTCATAGGTTACAGGGTCTTCAGGGACTGGTTCATCAGTCACTGGTCCTCGGGGTGTTAGACCTTCTGCTTCTGGGAGTTCCTCGGATGAGGATAGACTAGTTTGGGAGGAGCCTTTAAGGAAGAAGAAGCTGAAGTGGCTTCAAGACACATTCAAGGAAGCAGAAGCATTTGGTAGACCTTAGGAGGCGATCAGGTCAGTAGTTGAGCCAGACAGATATGGGATGGCCCTTGTTGCGAGTCTTCGTGACTCTGCTCCTTCCACATTTGAGGAGGCTTCTCAGCATTAGGTATGGAGAGATGCCATGATGGAAGAGTACCATTCCATCATGAAGAATGATGCTTGGGAGATTGTGCCGAGACCTGAGGGGAAGTCAGTGGTGACTTCCAAGTGGCTTTACAAGATCAAGCATGCTGCAGATGGCAGTGTGGAGAAATTCAAGGCTCGGTTTGTGGCTAGGGGGTTCTCATAGGTTGAGGGAGTTGACTATGATGAGACATTTGCTCTAGTTGCTCGGTATTCCTTCGACAGAGCAGTGATATCTATAGCAGCAAAGATGGGTTGGAAGATCCACCAGATGGATGTGAAGACCGCGTTTCTCAATGGTCTTCTGCAGGAGGAGGTGTATTTAGAGCAACTACGGGGATTCGAGATTCATTGGAGAGATTCTCATGTGTGGAGGATTAGGAAAGCACTGTACGGACTGAAGCAAGTTCCTAGAGCTTGGTACTCTAGGATCGATGCATATTTGACTTCGATGGGATTTCAGAAGAGTGAGGCCGATCCCAACCTTTACTACATTGTGGTTGGTGGAGATCCCCTCATTCTTCTGTTATATGTTGATGACTTATTTATCACTAGAGATGAGCGTCTGATTGCACATTGTAAGAGAGACCTTGCAGCGAAGTATGAGATCACTGATATTGGGCTGTTGCATTACTATTTGGGGATGGAGGTTTGGCAGGAGCCTGGACATATTTTCCTTGGACAGGGGAAGTATGCAGTTGATATTCTGAAGAGATTTCGGATGGAGGACTGCAGGCCTATGTCTACACCTATGATCACCAACTTGAAGCAACTTCATGCTTTAGAGGGTAAGTTGGTGGATCCCACACTCTATTGTCAGCTCGTTGGATCGTTGATATATCTTGTCAACACCAGGCTAGACTTGTGTTTTGCGGTCAACACTCTTAGCCAGTTCATGGTACAGCCTAGAAGTGTGCATTGGACTGCCGCAAAGCACATTCTGAGATACCTAGTAGGTACAGTGGATTATGGTTTGGACTACATGAGTTCGGGTGGAGTTAGCTTGGTTGGGTTCACAGATTCAGATTGGGCAGGTTGTGTGAAGGATCGGAAGAGCACTTTCGGTTGTTGTTTCAGCGTGGGCTCGGCAGCAGTGTCGTGGTTCAGCAGGAAACAGAAGTCCGTTGCATTGAGTTCTGCTAAGGCTGAGTATATGGCAGCCAGTCAGGCGACTTGCGAAGCATTGTGGCTTTGTAAGTTATTGGTAGATTTATTTGATCAGCAGCTGAGACCTACGGTGATCTATTGCGACAATCAGAATTGCATTCAGCTCTCTGAGAATCCGGTGTTCCATGACAGGTCGAAGCACATTGAGATCAGGTACGATTTCATCCGGGACTACGTCCAGAGAAGGGCAGTTGAGTTGCAGTATATTTCCACTGAGGAGCAGGTAGCAGATGTCCTGACGAAGTCTTTGGGGAGGGGGAAGTTTGTCTTCTCCAGAGATAAGTTGGGAGTGGTGCGGAACACCTTCCTCGGTAAGAGGGAGTGTTAGTTTTGTACCTAGGGAAGTGTTCCCCTAGTGACATTTGCCTAATGTCACTTAGAAGGGGGAGAAATGTGACCCTCACATTAAAAGCACATTAATGAGACTTTATAACACTAAAGTCACTTTTTGATTTAATTTAAGTGGGTGAGTGATTTTATTTATGAGAATTAAATAAATGTGATTTTCACTCTCTTCAAATCTTGTCCATTGGATTGGATCTATCTCCACTGTCGGATTAGATGCCCACTTAGGGTTAGAACAAAAAGCTTGAGGGAGGCACATTTGAGCTCACTTTGTTATTGAAGTGAAGAGAGAAGAATAGAGAGAGACCGAGAGCACCTGCACGATTTTCGAGGCAACCTTCAGACAATTGGGCACTGAAATTGAGGCATGGATTTGGCATTTATTATCAACACGGATTTCTAGTTAGCAACATTCATCTTCAGCACGAATACCGAGGAGTTAGACCATACAACAGTCACATTTTCTGCATGCCGTTCAAGGGTTTTTTGGGCACGGTTTTCAAGGTTCTCGGCACACTTTTTGAGGCATTAAATCCTGGCTCTGTTATCGAGGCAACTGACACGGAAATAAAGGTTAAATTTGCACGGGTTTCGAGAAACAGTAGGGTACAGCAGGTCCGTACATACCATACCACTGTCACTTCTCAGCACGGATTTCGAGGGTGATTGATGCACATAAATCGAGGTACAGTAGGGCACAGTTCACGAGGTTGATTCAGCACTATTTTCAATGAGGGTAAAGCATTAATATCAGACTGATATTTGCACAGTTTTTGAGACTGTCTCTGCACACATTTCGAGGCAGCTCTATGGGTGCATTTCCTGAGTGGAGATAAGTTGTATTCTCACTGTATTACTGTTCTAATTTTTGCTGCTGAAGAAATAATAAATATCTCTCTCTCTCTTACTGGTTTTCCCCGTGGGGGTTTTTCCGGGGCACAGTTGCCGAAAAATCTGAGTCTATCTTTTTATGGTGTGCATGTGTTAAATATTTGTTTTCAGCCTGTTAGTGGTAGGTTACTGTGTGTTTAATTGTTACAGTATTTTTCATAAGTAACCTTTAGCCAATGCAAAACCGGTTGTTGGTGAAAAACATTTGAAAAGTTGACATAAACCAGCAATCAGTAAAACCCAGAAAAATCTACAAAAGAGGTGCATCAATAATCATCTAAAACCAGTGTCCACTGTATGGCGTCATCAAAGGTGTATCAAAAGACCATAAATCATCATCATACATCATCACTGGTCCAACTCATCATGGATCCCATGGTTGACTTGGTGAAACTGGGTTTGACCAGGTCAAGACTGATCAAAATATGACGCAGGCTAGAAAAGCCTGCCGCTACAAGTGCAAATAGTTAAGACATGCTCTTTTAATCATTCTCATAGCAAGACTTAAAGTATTAAGCATCATTTCACTGGCAGTTAATAGATAATAGCATAAAAATAATCATTTACTTACAAAAGAACCTCAAGGATATACTCATTTTGCAGACATGATCAATTTGCTAGCAAAGAGTGAAGGTGAAGAATGCAAGGCTAGGACAAGGGGATGACTTAACTGACTCAAAACTGTGATACTTTGAATAAGGGAAAGGGAATACACAGTTAAGCATATGCCGGATAATAAACACACATGGAATGGCAGTGTCTCACAAATGGGATAAGTTGTTTAGAGGAGTGCTTATTCAAACTTGGCAGATGTGTACAATTCGCATCCAAGCTATATCAACTCTGTGAGGATCTTTTCTAGAACTGCCGTGGACTAGGTACCCGACTAACCGTAACTTGAGGTTCTAGGCCCCTTACTCCATCTCACATCACAACCTGTGGGTTCCGTGATAAATTAATCATTACATTTCATTTCCTTGGCCAACAATCTTTTGATTTAACATATATTTAACCACTGCTTTCTTTAGGCCTATATGACCCTTTTGGTAATTTTGCATGTGCTTAGAATCACAACTACTATACTTCCATGCTCGGAAGTTATCAGCTCGCTCAAGCTTATTATCAAGCTTGGTGTGGTGAGACATATTGAATGAGTACCTCAAATGGAAATAACAAATATTTAGATCTTACCAATTTGAGATGCCCAACCTGGTTCTGGAGTTGGATGGCCTAGGGTTTGTCAGATAAACCCTAATTTTCCAAATTTGGAATATTGAACTTCTGATTGGACAGGAAGATGCGCCTCCTCAAGGTGAGTTGTCCAATGTACTCCTTTTTCCAAATTGATGGACGAAAACCCCAAAAGCTTGATGCCCTAGTTTTCTCCCGACACTAGTGTCTGCGGCAAAACTGAAAATTCTCGGAATCTGATTCTGCTTCGTCCAAAAGATGCGCCCTCCTAGGGCAAGTTAGCCTAGCCTCCTTTTCTTGATGATCTGTGGAGAGAAGACCTCAAACTTGAAAGCCCTAGTTTCTCGTTGCTGCACAATGTCTTCATTTCAGGTAAGCTCTGATACCATGTTAGAGTTTGTACTTTAATTCAATATTATCTGGGATCTTTAACTGAAAGAATAACGAGCACTATTAAACACAATAGACACAATATTTTTCCTCGGGGAAACCATAAAGAAGAAAATCCCACAACTTCCTCAAAGATAGATTTGTCACTAATACAATATCAAGCAAAAAGCGGAAAACCCAAAATATGTCTTCCGCAGCTTCTCTCTTTCTCCACTAGCAAACTTGTCTTCTCCCTTGCTATGCGAACTTGTGTGAGTGAGTAGTGTGTCCAAATGAGAGAGCAAGGCTCTCTATTTATACTTTACTTTTAACTTGACCTTTTACCTAACTAGGTCGGCCTCACTAAAACTGATTGGGCCGACTTCTCTAAGGAGACTCAATAAACCCTTTTACATTTGACTCTAGGGGATCTATCAGCTCGACTTACAATGGAGATTTTACCTCAATGACTTTGCATGACCAAACATAATAATGACTTTCCCGAACGGAGGAGAAACAATGCGTTGGACCAGTGATGTTCGAGGTTGATGATTTATGGTCCTTTGATGCCCATGTGATGGTTCGATGCAACAGACACAGGTTTCACTTGATGTTTTGATGGATTTGTTATCACACAACTTGTAGTTGCCCCTAGTGGTATTCCATCCGGGATGGTAGAGGAGATGGACAACTAAAGAGGTGACCCAAGAGATGCCACGATTCCCAATGCAAGGTGGGAGTCACGTCAATCGAGGCACTCTTCGCTTTAGATCTAGATAAATCAAGACCTAGGGGGAGACCCTATTATCAATCAAAGATGATTGGATCCAAACAAAGGTTCCTAGGGATAAGTAAATAATGAGTTACGGAAACCAATGCAAGGTTGAGTGGACCTAGAAGTTAAAGTATGGTTGAAGGTGGTTTGAGAAATGATTAGTGTTTCAACCAATGTATGATTTAGGCCACATGATTAGTTATAATGACAGGATCTAGTACCATTTGTTACACAAGTGGGACCTACTTTCTTGGGATATATGAATGGTTCAAATGGGACCCACAAGGTGGAATTAAGGGATGCAATTGGTACTAGAGGATATGTAATGAGTAGATCTATGGATCTAAGTTGAAACTAGGGATATTCACATATGGGATCTAAGGTTTGACACAATTCCCAAGGAGTGCGACTTGCCTAAGGAAGACTAGTGCCTTGTTGGATGGGTTGATGGAGTCAAAAGATATGTCAAAGTGTAGATCGGGACACCATGTAGGCAAATCAAATGGGCTAATTGAGATATAATGGTTGGATCTTTCTAGATCTAATGTTTCATGATATGACCCTAAGTGGACCACAATCCCTTGAAACAAGGAATGCTACCCCCAAGGCAGATTGTCACAAAATGACACACTAGATATAGGTTTCAAATTATGCTCTTTCCAAATCTACAAAAATCTCAACTACCCACGTCCCTAAAGTGGGCAAACTTAGTCACCCAAGGAAGTGCGACTTTGCTCAAGGAGAGCTAAAAGGTGGGAAAGGTGAGTCAAAACAACTCTAATGGCCACCAAATTATAGATCCAAGTAGTTTAGGCAATGATCTATGTGGATCCTGAAAATGAAGACAATCCAAGGGTTAGATCTTACTAGATCTGAGTTTTAAAGTGCCAAGTAGTTCAAAATGGGGTTTTAATCCCTTGAAATGTGGAATGATTCCCACAAGGTAGAAATCACCAAAGTAAGAGTCTAGGGGTAGGTTATCAAGTATGTAGATTATGAATCAAGTGGGATCTCACCTACCCATATGGTAGATCTAACCAAACAAGCCTCTCCAAGGAAGTGTGATTTGGCTCAAGAGGGCTTTATTGCCTTGAAAAGTGTGTCAATTTTAACCTAATCACCACCAAACTATAGGTCCAACTAGGGGTGAATGCTATAGAGGTGGGTTTTTAATATCTTTTCAAAAGCAAGGCTAGATCTAAGTAGATCTAAGAAAAACCAAAACGAGGTTTTTGATTAATTAGGGTTTGTGACCAATGAAGAGAGAATGGATGGAAATAGGCAGATACCTTGTAGATCTTACCTCAATTGCTTATGGCTACTGTTATCACATATATAGTAGCCGGGCTACCATACATTATTTTTCTCATGCCAGTACACTATTCAGCCAGTTCCCTTGCATTTGAGATGCCGAGATGAGCATCTAGATTGGATCACTATCAGATTGTGGACAGCAGTTATATTCCCCATGCCATGACTGAGTTTCAGGACACTCAGAGAGATGCCCGATATAGCCATTATGCCATTGGTACAGAGCAGACAGTAGTGCCCAGAGTTACAGCAGCAGTCTCAGAGGACGGGTGATGGTACAGGTTGATGAGCTTTCAGGTATATGACTCAGCAGGTATATTACGGTGTTATGGTTAGATTGCTTTTATACTTATTCTTATAGCATGTCATAGCACTTAGTGTCATGATCTGGCGATCATATAGATACATGGACCTGGTTGACCTATTATATATATATATTACTGTCCCTGCTCAGACTTAGAAGTTCACTATTCATACTCATTGGTATTTACCCTCCTTAGGGAGAATAGAGGTGATCATTCAACCATACCTTGGCTTGCTGGTGTTGGCTTCATCTTTTCATTGTCTTCATCCATCCATGGCCTACCTTTTAGATTATCACCCTGACTTACTACTTGACTAGTGGCATGGAGGACCTTTCCCCACTGTAGCCTCTGTATTGGATGAGCTTCCCTGTTTATTGTGTCTCGGCTCTGAGTTGGTGACAAAACTTACCTATGGTGAGTTGGAGTTCCTTGTGAATTCCCCCTAGTCACTAAAGTTGTGTTGGCTAAACCTGAAACTTTTAGTGCTGCCATCAATACAAAATCTGGAAAAATCAAATGCTATATCTTGTATATGAAAGAAATGCCAAATGAAAATGGCCATGAAAAATAAAATGTTATATCTTTTGGAAAAATAAATACCTAGGTAAACAAGCTGTCCATGACACACCTAGAAGTGCTCAGGTAAACAAGTGCCTTAAAAACACACCTGCAGCAGAAAGCCTAAAAATAAATGTAAATCTATGCAATGTGTTTGTAAACACACATAGATCAAGGCTATGGAAACCTCAGGCCCAAAAAGCAATGGAACTTAAATGTTATATCTAAACAATTGCTGGCCTTGCTTGTATTATGGATTGTGCGCATCTGTGAAGGTGAATAAACCCTCTTTAAACAACTCATCCATCTGTGAGACACCGCCATTCCCTGTGTTATTGCTCATTCAGTATATACTACAGTGTGTATTCCCTTTCCCTTGCCAAAGTGTCACAAAGTCAAGTTAGTCAAGTCATCCCTTAGCCTAGCCATTTATTTCAGCCTTCACCCTTCACTAGCAAATTGATCACAACTATGAAGTGAGTATGGTCCTGAAAGTCTAGTCTGAGTAATAATAATAACTAACGACACTATATATTTGGATTTAGATCGCCAGTCATGATTACTCTGTGTTATAGAAGCTATTTGAATAAATTGTAAAGCATGTATTAACCTTGACACCTTGCAGCTGCTATGGATGATAGTCTGAGTTATATTTGGTCTTGGTTAGACCTAGTTTGACCATGGAGGACCATGGGACATGAGATGTTGGACCTTATGATGATATGGATAGATGATATATGGTCCATGTACACATACAGGATGATTCTATGCAGCAGCTACAGGGTTATGATGATGATTCTTGGGATACAGCAGTGTTTGGTCATTTACAGATCATTATTATTGGCCTTGTTCCGGTACATTGGATATTTATTTTGATCGTGCAGAGATTCATATGGTGTATGAGTACACATCTTGGATGGATTTGGACCTTCTGAGTCCAATGGGACAGTTTGTTTTCAGTTCCGGGCACTTACAGTGATGATTTAGCCTCAGTAGGCTGTCCTAGTGCAGTTTTGGTCTATTGGAGGCCCTGTCGGAGCAGAGATGACTTTTATCCGGATGACCTAGGGCGCTGATGATGGAGGGGGTGGTCCAGCCACTTGTTTTTACCATATTACCCCCCTCTCGGACACATTGGCACCCTCACCTTGACAGCGCTATCACTCCAGGAGGCAGTTTGGGCAGTTTCACGTTTCCCGAGGCATTTCAGGATTGGTAAAAATGGCTATTGAGGAAATCGATTTGGGCTACTGAGGCAAAGTTATGGCATGAGATGATCAGTGATGATAGATCGGGACCTTCCACACCTCCTCCTGCAGTTTCAGCTTCATAGGGGCCCGCATCCATCACTTATGGCACTTTCTGTGGATTTTTTGAGGTCTTTTGAGGACCACGACTTCACCTTGGAGGCACGATTTGGTACTTTCATGATTATGTATTGGTTATTGTGCCATGGGGATTGACCAAGGAGGGATAAAATTACCCCTTGGACCCACCATGAGCCTCTTATGATATTTTGTCATCATGATTTGGTGGGATTCCCCTCTCCTAGGGCGACTTTGTCCACTTATGTTATATTTTATGTGTGATCCATGTACTATGTTGTTGAGCTCATCTCAACCATTGATTAGACATTTGTATCTCTTAATCTTAGCCACTCATTCAAAAAGTGGTTAGGGTTTTGGTGCCTCTCCTTCCTATTTAAAGGAGAGAGCCTCTCATTGTAAAGGGTTTTTGGCTCTTGGATTATTGGTATAGAAAAATATTCTTGTGGAAATTCTTGTGGTCTCCTTTGCATCTGGTGTTCTTAGATGGTGATTGGAAAGTCTATTGCAACCTAGCATTTGGAAATTGTGGTAAGATCTATCTTGTTTGGAAATCATTGTTTGTCTACAGGAGGGCGACTTCAACAAGGGCGATTTTGCAAGGCTTCTTCAAATCGACTTTCTTGGCATTCGCTTGTATCAGGGGGTTATCATTAGTATCATTGTGATCTATGCTATCTTTCTGTTACTTCTTTTGTGGCATTAGTCTTATCTCTTGATGCACCAAATCTGATATTGTTGACGTTTGTTGTGCAGGAGAGAGGGCGCATTGGCTTCTTGGACTAAATCGATTTGCATAGAGACTACTTCAAAGCTTCCAAATTGATCGGGATTGCATAGATCATCATCATCAAGGCATCTACAAGGTTATCCAGGTAAGATCCACAGGTTTGTTTCTCTTTCCTTTATCCAATCCATTGACATAATTCATAAATTGTTAAAACCCTAAATACTTCAAAACCCCCATTTTACATTTTGTCAGATCTACCAAGATCTAGTGGGTTGTTGGGCATGATATTGAAAACCCACCTCTATAGCATCCACGGCATCCCGGATCTATAGTTTGGTGTGGATTGGCTTCCATTTGACCCCTCTCCCAAGCCAACCTAGCTTCTCCCAAGGAAGGCGCACTTCACCATTTGAGCAGGTTGACCTAGATCCAAGCGATGGGTGTTTGAGATTTCACTTGATTTGACATCTACACATCAAATAACATACACCCGGGTTGTCCCTTTTCTGAAAATCACCTTGTGGGCCCCATTCCACATTTTAAGGGATTTAATCCCCATTTTGGACCACTTGGAACACTTAAACTCAGATCTACAAAGATCTAACCGGTGGATTGCCACGAAATTATAGATCCATACCCCTATTTGACTGATCTACCTGGATCTAAAGTTTGGATGCCATCCGACATGACTTGACCCACCTAAACCCCGATTGAAGCCTCCTTAGGGAAAGTCGCACCACCTTGGAGAAGTGAGTTCACTCACTTCGAGGAACTGGGTACTTGAGATTCTTGCAGATCCGGAATCAGAATAATTCAAAACCTAGGTCTAGACTGTCACTTTGTCAAATCTTGCCTTGGGGATTGCATTCCTTGTTTTTAGGGATTGTGGTCCACTTGGGTCAAACCTAGATCTAGACACATTCATCCATCAAGAACTGTATTGTCCACTTGTCCCAAGTACTAGGAGTCCTAAACCTCAAGTCAACCCTACTTTGACTCCACTTCCCAATTCCCAAGGCACTGGCCTCTCTCCAAGTTAACTCAACTTTCCTAGAATGTTGGATTGACTTGTGGTTTGACTTTTGCATGGTGAACTATACCCTTGAAGCTATCATGAAATATGGTCAAAATTGTCACTTGTACTAGTTAGCCCCAATTAAATCCATAAACTACCCTGCATTGGACACGGTTCCCAAGGCAGTGGATCTTTTGACATTGACCTAGTACACTAGCCCTAGATCTCACTTTAAACATTGCAAGTCACTTTCACTTCAACTATGAACCAAAGCTATATCTGTTGAACCCTCACTTGGCTTGTGACTTCATCCTTAGGTCTAGGATAAACCATACACCTAACTTCACTTGGAAATACCCTGATTTGGTGTCTTGGTTTTGATCTCTCCTATCGGGAGTAGATCGGGTCTCCCCCTTTGTTGTCTGGGCTAGATAACATAAAGCGAAGGTTGCCTCGACTGGCGTGACAACCATACATATTGGAGGTCGAGGTGATCGTGGTTGCACCTTTCAAGTTGCCCTTCCCTATTGCCATCCATGACTGGATCCATCCATAGGGGTAACTACAGTTTAGGTGATAAGGCGCCGTTGCCGGGGACGCAATAGGCTTACCTTGGAAAAGCTACTAGTCCTTCCCGCATATACAACGACACATATCTTGGTAGAAGAGTTAAATCTACCTGGCGACTCCCAATCGTGACTCCGCTGAGGAGCGAGCTCATTTACATCCTTACAACACTAAGACAAATCTTATCATTATCTAGAACCCATGGGGTGCATCATTTTGTTTTTAGGTTCTTGAATTTAAAAATAAATATAAAAATATAAAAAATAAAAAAATAAAAAGATAAAAAATTATTATCCATGGCGGCTTCTGAGCGACCTAGAACTTTCGGTCGTTTAAAAGTTTTTGACTTTTCAAAAATTGTTGGGTATCCTCATCATATTCCTCATCAAGCATGTGCAAGGTTGCCTATTTTCGATGGAAGTTATGAAATCTCTGCTAAAAGACACCTTGAACTTTTTAGGGAAATTATTAAAGAGTTATCCATAACCCATGAGGATGTGTGTATGAGACTATTGGCTTCATCTTTCAAAGAAAGGGCTGGACTCTGGCTTTCGAATTTGAAACCCAATAGCATTTCTGGTTATGACATGTTTGAAGATAAATTCCTAGAAGAATGGGGAAGTGAATTCGATGATATGTATCTTTCAAATCAAATCCGAGATCAAAACCCTCCCCTTTCCGATCCTATTGTTGAATCATTTAACAATCGAATATCAAGTAATTTGTCAACATCCGGAGATGACCTTTCCTGCCCAATTTCTTCTGATGATAAGTCTTCTACTTTTGAGTCAATCGAAAGTCTAATCTTTAATCATTGTACAAATCATAAGTTTTCAAATTGCTTCTTAGGTAGCCCTAGTCCTGATCCTGAGGGAATTTCTAAGGATGAGCTTTTAGTTAACAAGTCTACTGAAGTTCCTCCCTCAGAGAAACTCATGAGTCATTCTATTTTTAGTGATCATTCAATTCCTTATCAACTTACTGAAGAAGAAGAAAGTAGGGACATAGATCAAAATCCTCTAGTGGTGGTTTCAGGTGATCATTGTGCAAATAATCAGGATATGTTAAATGAAATTATTAATCTCACCCCTGATCAATTAAATGAAAATGATCACTTATCCTCTTATAATTTTAATGATGAATTAATGAAAGATCAATATCAAGATGAGGAAGAGTTTATAAATCATACTAGGTGTTCTAATCTTTGTTCCACTTCCTACAATGAATCTTTAAATCTTCCTTTTTTCATCTTTAATCAAGATAACTTGGAGTTAGATAGTTATGGTCAATCTTGTCCTCAAGTTGTAAAAATTAAATTTGATCATCAGCTTGAAATTATTCCTAAAATAAAGAATGTTTTCTATTATCAAGATCCAAGGTCAAACTTGTCTATCCATTTGGGAGAAATTTCATATTTGCAATCCACCCTCCTTTCCCAATTCTTTCAATCATCTTTGGGTTGGTGCTCTAGTCAATCTTTTGCCTTGGAAATTTTTTACATGTTTGGAGAAAAAGCACTTCATGTCCCTTTTCAGTCACTTTGGAACCATGATGTATATTGTCAAGTTATCAATCATTCTTGGTGGCTAGAAAAGGTGTTTAAAGATCAATTCCATCTTTTCTCCATTTTTGAGCATCAAGTGGGTCTGACTTTGATTTTCCGTCTTTTAAGCTTTAATTTTTCTCCACTTGAATTTTTGATCATCAATCCCAAGGAGAATCAAGTTGAGTATGTAAGAGAAGTAAATGAAAAAGTTAATCTGTGTGAAAATGAATCGAATCACATCTCTGAGTTTAACTTGCATAAATTTTATGATCCTATCAGTTCTTTGATGGAGGATGTTTGCATCAGTCAGTCTTCTCCTTGGCATAATTTCATATTGCATCATTCAAACCATTCTTCAATTTATGAACAAATCAAGAAGATTGTGCCCTTAAATTTGTTGATCTTTAGCCCAATCTTGACTTGTTCTATTATCAAAAATCAAAGAAGAATTATTAACTTATTTGATGAATGGTTGCACTGGATTTATGATTTTACCTAACATTTGTGATGACTGGTTAGATTAGGGTAGGTAGGAAACCAAATAAGCCTACTTGGGCAGTAGTTAGTCTTTTCAGCCATTGAGTCTGGCACCTCCTTAGTCTTTAAGCTCCTTTGTAAGCTCCTAGTTTAGTTGAGTACCTGCCACTTTTCTTTTCCTGCACAATAAATTTCAAATTTTGCAAATTATGTTAGTAGTTTAATTTACTTTCTGCATTTATACTTTATTGCATTTATATTTCTTACATAGAGTAGATTTTATTTCAGTTGATTTTATATTTTTCCCACATGCGGCATGAGGTATTTTGTTAAATGTTTGTGAATGCAGAAAATAGGTTGCAAAAATAAAAGCTGGAAATAAAATGGTAGAGTGCTGGATCGTGGATTCGAGTAGCAGAGTTCGAGGACCAGAGATTCTGAGGTTCTCAAGCACTCACTTCAGCCGAGCACTTGTCCCAGCCGGAGCCAGATGTTATCACATATATAGTAGCCGGGCTACCATACATTATTTTTCTCATGCCAGTACACTATTCAGCCAGTTCCCTTGCATTTGAGATGCCGAGATGAGCATCTAGATTGGATCACTATCAGATTGTGGACAGCAGTTATATTCCCCATGCCATGACTGAGTTTCAGGACACTCAGAGAGATGCCCGATATAGCCATTATGCCATTGGTACAGAGCAGACAGTAGTGCCCAGAGTTACAGCAGCAGTCTCAGAGGACGGGTGATGGTACAGGTTGATGAGCTTTCAGGTATATGACTCAGCAGGTATATTACGGTGTTATGGTTAGATTGCTTTTATACTTATTCTTATAGCATGTCATAGCACTTAGTGTCATGATCTGGCGATCATATAGATACATGGACCTGGTTGACCTATTATATATATATATTACTGTCCCTGCTCAGACTTAGAAGTTCACTATTCATACTCATTGGTATTTACCCTCCTTAGGGAGAATAGAGGTGATCATTCAACCATACCTTGGCTTGCTGGTGTTGGCTTCATCTTTTCATTGTCTTCATCCATCCATGGCCTACCTTTTAGATTATCACCCTGACTTACTACTTGACTAGTGGCATGGAGGACCTTTCCCCACTGTAGCCTCTGTATTGGATGAGCTTCCCTGTTTATTGTGTCTCGGCTCTGAGTTGGTGACAAAACTTACCTATGGTGAGTTGGAGTTCCTTGTGAATTCCCCCTAGTCACTAAAGTTGTGTTGGCTAAACCTGAAACTTTTAGTGCTGCCATCAATACAAAATCTGGAAAAATCAAATGCTATATCTTGTATATGAAAGAAATGCCAAATGAAAATGGCCATGAAAAATAAAATGTTATATCTTTTGGAAAAATAAATACCTAGGTAAACAAGCTGTCCATGACACACCTAGAAGTGCTCAGGTAAACAAGTGCCTTAAAAACACACCTGCAGCAGAAAGCCTAAAAATAAATGTAAATCTATGCAATGTGTTTGTAAACACACTTAGATCAAGGCTATGGAAACCTCAGGCCCAAAAAGCAATGGAACTTAAATGTTATATCTAAACAATTGCTGGCCTTGCTTGTATTATGGATTGTGCGCATCTGTGAAGGTGAATAAACCCTCTTTAAACAACTCATCCATCTGTGAGACACCGCCATTCCCTGTGTTATTGCTCATTCAGTATATACTACAGTGTGTATTCCCTTTCCCTTGCCAAAGTGTCACAAAGTCAAGTTAGTCAAGTCATCCCTTAGCCTAGCCATTTATTTCAGCCTTCACCCTTCACTAGCAAATTGATCACAACTATGAAGTGAGTATGGTCCTGAAAGTCTAGTCTGAGTAATAATAATAACTAACGACACTATATATTTGGATTTAGATCGCCAGTCATGATTACTCTGTGTTATAGAAGCTATTTGAATAAATTGTAAAGCATGTATTAACCTTGACACCTTGCAGCTGCTATGGATGATAGTCTGAGTTATATTTGGTCTTGGTTAGACCTAGTTTGACCATGGAGGACCATGGGACATGAGATGTTGGACCTTATGATGATATGGATAGATGATATATGGTCCATGTACACATACAGGATGATTCTATGCAGCAGCTACAGGGTTATGATGATGATTCTTGGGATACAGCAGTGTTTGGTCATTTACAGATCATTATTATTGGCCTTGTTCCGGTACATTGGATATTTATTTTGATCGTGCAGAGATTCATATGGTGTATGAGTACATATCTTGGATGGATTTGGACCTTCTGAGTCCAATGGGACAGTTTGTTTTCAGTTCCGGGCACTTACAGTGATGATTTAGCCTCAGTAGGCTGTCCTAGTGCAGTTTTGGTCTATTGGAGGCCCTGTCGGAGCAGAGATGACTTTTATCCGGATGACCTAGGGCGCTGATGATGGAGGGGGTGGTCCAGCCACTTGTTTTTACCATATTACCCCCCTCCCGGACACATTGGCACCCTCACCTTGACAGCGCCATCACTCCAGGAGGCAGTTTGGGCAGTTTCACGTTTCCCGAGGCATTTCAGGATTGGTAAAAATGGCTATTGAGGAAATCTATTTGGGCTACTGAGGCAAAGTTATGGCATGAGATGATCAGTGATGATAGATCGGGACCTTCCACACCTCCTCCTGCAGTTTCAGCTTCATCGGGGCCCGCATCCATCACTTATGGCACTTTCTGTGGATTTTTTGAGGTCTTTTGAGGACCACGACTTCACCTTGGAGGCACGATTTGGTACTTTCATGATTATGTATTGGTTATTGTGCCATGGGGATTGACCAAGGAGGGATAAAATTACCCCTTGGACCCACCATGAGCCTCTTATGATATTTTGTCATCATGATTTGGTGGGATTCCCCTCTCCTAGGGCGACTTTGTCCACTTATGTTATATTTTATGTGTGATCCATGTACTATGTTGTTGAGCTCATCTCAACCATTGATTAGACATTTGTATCTCTTAATCTTAGCCACTCATTCAAAAATTGGTTAGGGTTTTGGTGCCTCTCCTTCCTATTTAAAGGAGAGAGCCTCTCATTGTAAAGGGTTTTTGGCTCTTGGATTATTGGTATAGAAAAATATTCTTGTGGAAATTCTTGTGGTCTCCTTTGCATCTGGTGTTCTTAGATGGTGATTGGAAAGTCTATTGCAACCTAGCATTTGGAAATTGTGGTAAGATCTATCTTGTTTGGAAATCATTGTTTGTCTACAGGAGGGCGACTTCAACAAGGGCGATTTTGCAAGGCTTCTTCAAATCGACTTTCTTGGCATTCGCTTGTATCAGGGGGTTATCATTAGTATCATTGTGATCTATGCTATCTTTCTGTTACTTCTTTTGTGGCATTAGTCTTATCTCTTGATGCACCAAATCTGATATTGTTGACGTTTGTTGTGCAGGAGAGAGGGCGCATTGGCTTCTTGGACTAAATCGATTTGCATAGAGACTACTTCAAAGCTTCCAAATTGATCGGGATTGCATAGATCATCATCATCAAGGCATCTACAAGGTTATCCAGGTAAGATCCACAGGTTTGTTTCTCTTTCCTTTATCCAATCCATTGACATAATTCATAAATTGTTAAAACCCTAAATACTTCAAAACCCCCATTTTACATTTTGTCAGATCTACCAAGATCTAGTGGGTTGTTGGGCATGATATTGAAAACCCACCTCTATAGCATCCACGGCATCCCGGATCTATAGTTTGGTGTGGATTGGCTTCCATTTGACCCCTCTCCCAAGCCAACCTAGCTTCTCCCAAGGAAGGCGCACTTCACCATTTGAGCAGGTTGACCTAGATCCAAGCGATGGGTGTTTGAGATTTCACTTGATTTGACATCTACACATCAAATAACATACACCCAGGTTGTCCCTTTTCTGAAAATCACCTTGTGGGCCCCATTCCACATTTTAAGGGATTTAATCCCCATTTTGGACCACTTGGAACACTTAAACTCAGATCTACAAAGATCTAACCGGTGGATTGCCACGAAATTATAGATCCATACCCCTATTTGACTGATCTACCTGGATCTAAAGTTTGGATGCCATCCGACATGACTTGACCCACCTAAACCCCGATTGAAGCCTCCTTAGGGAAAGTCGCACCACCTTGGAGAAGTGAGTTCACTCACTTCGAGGAACTGGGTACTTGAGATTCTTGCAGATCCGGAATCAGAATAATTCAAAACCTAGGTCTAGACTGTCACTTTGTCAAATCTTGCCTTGGGGATTGCATTCCTTGTTTTTAGGGATTGTGGTCCACTTGGGTCAAACCTAGATCTAGACACATTCATCCATCAAGAACTGTATTGTCCACTTGTCCCAAGTACTAGGAGTCCTAAACCTCAAGTCAACCCTACTTTGACTCCACTTCCCAATTCCCAAGGCACTGGCCTCTCTCCAAGTTAACTCAACTTTCCTAGAATGTTGGATTGACTTGTGGTTTGACTTTTGCATGGTGAACTATACCCTTGAAGCTATCATGAAATATGGTCAAAATTGTCACTTGTACTAGTTAGCCCCAATTAAATCCATAAACTACCCTGCATTGGACACGGTTCCCAAGGCAGTGGATCTTTTGACATTGACCTAGTACACTAGCCCTAGATCTCACTTTAAACATTGCAAGTCACTTTCACTTCAACTATGAACCAAAGCTATATCTGTTGAACCCTCACTTGGCTTGTGACTTCATCCTTAGGTCTAGGATAAACCATACACCTAACTTCACTTGGAAATACCCTGATTTGGTGTCTTGGTTTTGATCTCTCCTATCGGGAGTAGATCGGGTCTCCCCCTTTGTTGTCTGGGCTAGATAACATAAAGCGAAGGTTGCCTCGACTGGCGTGACAACCATACATATTGGAGGTCGAGGTGATCGTGGTTGCACCTTTCAAGTTGCCCTTCCCTATTGCCATCCATGACTGGATCCATCCATAGGGGTAACTACAGTTTAGGTGATAACAGCTACCTTGCAAATTGATAGCATTCTCCAATGTGTATATTCAAGAATTCAACTTCACATTCAGAATTCTCTTATGATTTGGAGCAGCCTGGGGCTTCTGTTACTACAGAAATTTTTCATCCGACAAGCCCTCTAAGGCAGTATCATGGTGTGGTTGACCTACCCCATCCTATAAATTTGTACATCAATCCTATCCAATCTTGGATAGAAGCAGCCTGCGAGAGGACCTTCCAGTGGAGGAAGCAGTTTGATGATATTCTGCATGGTCATGATCTCCCATCCAGCCCTCCCATCCTCAACATTTTCGCAGGTTTGCATCTTGTGAATAAGGTATCCTTGTTTTGGCTGGTAACCAAACACAAGGTAAATTTCTTTTTTGATGAAATGTTAAGGTGGTTGCATTGGATTTATCATTTTACTTAACATTTTTATCATGTTATGCTTAGAGTAGGAAATAAGCTCCTCAAAGTGAGCATTTACTTTCTGCATTTCCTTTTATTAGTTAGTTTTTTCCTTTTGAATAAAGTAACTTATGGTTCATTGGTTTCTTGCAAACACTTGTGCTACTGAAAGGTTTTCTTGTCAAGTTGAGATGTTTTTACGGTCGTAGAAACCTGAGATGCTGGTGTTCTCGTATGCTCTCCTTGCCTTAAGACTAGATCAAGCACACGTCCCGCAGTTGGAGCCAGATGTTACCAACTAAGTTGCACTACAGTTGGACTTTAGTGAGTCGCCAGTATTGCACATTTACTTGTGCCTTTTTCAGAGTTCAGAAGTTCCAAATTTGGCCTTTTTAGGGCCCATGTGTCAATTTTTGTAGTACATGACTGTGCCCCACGGAGTTTGTAATAGGTGTACTAGCATGGTGGTCTTTGAGTGACTCGGTTCCCTAGGACTTGACAACCAAAGAAAGTATTCCAAGGAGTTTTTCCCCTTGTCGATTATGCCTTGCCTTTAGTCGAGTATAATCGATGAGGTTTTCTCCTGCTCCTCCAAAGCTAGAATGCCCAAAGTGGGGGTTAGGCCTTAGGGGATTATTAGAGCCCATTTTGTAACATGTATAAACATGCTAGGCACTATAATTTTATCGTTTTGTCATGTACTAGGTTCCCCTGAAGTTTCAGCCAATTCCGACAAAAAATATTTTTCCGCATTTTTAAGCCATTTTTTTAATGGTTTAATTAAAAAATTTCAAAAGGTGATAAAAGTCTTATCCGGAGTTGGAATTTGACGTAGGGATGCTTATTTTCAAGCTCAGAGCACCCTCTTTACCTCGGTACCCAGTTTTCCTACATTTTGGGCGACCAGGACGCCCTGTGGAGCAGTTTTTCCTATCAGAGCTACATTTTGGCACTTTAATGCTAAAATTGTGACAAATTGCACTATGGCAAGTAATTAAAATATTAAAAAGGTGGCATTTAGCACATGCCAAATGACATGGCATAAGTTCAATAAAGAAGGCGTTTATGTCGAAAGTGCAAAGCTTATGTTATATCTTGGTTTAAAGTCAAAGTTTGATTTAACTAATGCACCCACCTTCATCCTTCACGTGGGCTGCCATACGTATTTGGTGTTGGGCGAATTACAAGTTGTGAGGCCCACAAATGACATGGCATTAGTGCAATAAAGGTGGGCGACTATAATGAAGTGGCATGGCATATGTATTAAGGTCGAATTTCATAAGATTGAGCAATTGTATTAAACCAAAACCGTACGGCCTCCTTCTCACGTGGGCCATCTTTCTTCCATCCACGCGTGAGCTGATTGACTTGGCATATCATGTCATATGCTTGGCTGAATTAATGATTAAAGATGGAAAGCATATTTTAAGAAATCAAATATGAAAATGAAGCTCACGTGGGCCATCACTCACTCCACGCAGCCGTACGGATTTTTGAGGATAGGTTTGAGTGGTGGGCACTTACACCATGAGTAGGTGGCACAAACATAAGATAGCTGCTAATTTTATCAACCAAGCAAATCTCACGTGAAAAGATACCAATTCATGGAAACATCAGTTCTCATCCTCATCCTCTCATGCGTGAGTACTTCCATAAGTGGGCAGCTTCTTCATCAACTCGACATCTTCTATCTTGGTTGGTTTTTTGCCATTTGAGAAAAGTTTCTTCATTGGCCATCTAGTTTGCTTGCTCTACAATAAAGGAGTTGTGTCTCCTTAGGGTTTTGCGCCCTAGTTGGGTTGCCTTTTGCTATAAATTGAGGAGCTTGGCTCCATTGTAAAGATCGGAAGGTGAAACCTCTGCTGGCATTGCTCGTTCATTGTAATATTTTTTTGAGTTTAATAAAGAAGGCTTTGGAGGCTAGTCTGGTGATTGTCTTTGGTTGGATCTTCATGCTTGTTATATTTGAGGTAAACTGTGTCGTGTTGCATAAGTTAGTATTGTCGAGATTGTATGTCTTTTAAAAGGAAAGTTATCTTTCATAAGGAATAGTGAGTAATGCTTTATAGGTTGCTTACTTTTGTCGATGATATTAGAATGCTAGAAGTAGTATGATCTCTTGTTTGAATTTATTATTTCTCAAGTTTTCTGTTGTTCATTTACACATATGCTCTTATCCCCTTGCTAGTTGTTTGCAGCTGTCTACAGGTAGCCTAGGCTGGAGAAGTCCACGAACATGTTAGATCGTGCCTTCATTCAGTAAATACGAACCAAGTCTCGATCTTACCGGTGCATCAGGGAGCTTGACTCCATTGCCCTCTCTTCAAAATGCTCAACCCCCAAGGGTTCCATTTTTCTGATCAAATTTTCTTCTGCTATCTTTGGTTATTAGTTACTTGTCTTAAGATCTACATTTTGTCAAGCAAATCTGAAAGTAGATCTAATGTTACAAATTTTCCTTTTCAAGCTTGCTTTATCATAAATCTAGAGTTCTTTATAGGAAAAATTTGTTTTGAATGGAATAGTATATTTGGTATTTAAGTGCTTTGGTTCGCTTAGCTTTTCCAAAAGCAAGCAAAAGATCCTGAGGAGAGTAGCTTTATAGCTCACTTTCCTTAGTCGTTTGATTTCATTTTCTAGTAGTTAAGTTAGAAATTTTTTCCATTTTTGCATCTAAACCGAACATACTTTTAAAGTGTGTTTCAGTAGTTTTTCAGTAAACTTTTGTTCGCTGGAATTTGTATCATTTTATGACAGTCCTACATTTAAAAGTTTACTAAAAGTCACTTAAAGACTCAAAAAATTGCCAATAAACTAGTCTTTCACATACATGTGTAAGTTAGTTTCAGTTTTGCACTTTGTAGTATTATCAGAACACTCTTAAAGTGTTTTGATTGACATTTCTAATCAACTTTAGCTCGCTGGTCTGTTTCATGTTCTTAGCAGGTTGGAGTTAAAAAACTCACAGAAAAGACACTTCGAAACTCCCAGAATCACCCTGAGAACTAGCCGTCAAAGCAGTGCTTTTTTGCACATCTTATTGTAAACTGTCTTGTTCCCTAATGATAAAGGGCAAGCAGTAATTCTCATAATTTCTTGATTGTAATCGAAAGAATAAAAAGAGCACAGCAGGCAATTCCAGCGCCTGACCCCAATCCCCCCAGGGGGGATTCGCACCTTTTTTCTTTTTCTTTTTTTATTTTTCACAACTTTCTTCTAGTTTTCCGTTTTAGATTAGTTTTCATTCAAGCAGTAGTAATTAAATAACACACTCAAGCACACAACGTCCTCCAAGGACCTGTTTATCATTTTATATGCTTTTGTGTTTATTTCAAATTATTATTCTGTGCTTAAAATTTAATCCTAAAATTAACCCCCCTTGCTTTATGCTTGGGGTTTAGTGTAGAATAATCATCCACTCACATGTCTTAATAAAACGAACAACGCCCCAAACCCGGAGTATGCTCTAGACTACTGCAGCTTAGTCGGAACAGTTGGCTCAATCAGAAATGGGTGCAAGGTAATTGATGTTAATAGGACAATCCATCAGAATCCAATCCTAAGAACTCGGGAGGTTGCATGGACTGAATCCACAGAGTCAGCAGGTTCTTAAGCGGGTTCATCCTCGCCTGGTTGGACACTTGGTAAGGTTGCTAGAGCACTCAGTTCGAAGTTTAGTTTTCTTTTGGGCCAAACCAAAAATTAACCCACTCCTTAACCACTCATTTAATAATCATAAAAGTTACCAACCGAGCCACTGCAATACTTTCACTGAGACTACACAAGCAACCCTACACAACAACAATTGCAAGCATTTTTACTTTCTCGGCACTGGTCTTCAATTTTCCATGTTTAAGTTTCAATCTTGAATGTCGTGAATGCTTAACTATCTTGTGTGGTGTTAATCAATTGATTTAATTTGCAAGCAGTGGTTAGTTGTTAATTTTTCATCTCATCATCTTTTTACTTCCTAGAATAGACTTTTATCCTTTGTTGTAGATTAAAAGCCTTAGATTATTTTTATAGGGACCACCCCCCTTGGCTTCGCTAGGAGTAAGCCTAGACGGAGGAGTCGAGTAATCAGGTGACAGCACTTGACTCTCACTTGCCCCTAAGGACACACCGAGCGGCTTGAAGGTTTCCTGCCGCGTAGCCTAGACGGAGGAGTCGAGTAATCAGGTGACAGCACTTGACTCTCACTTGCCCCTAAGGACACATCGAGCAGCTTGAAGGTTTCCTGCCGCGTCCCCCCTAGGTGTGTATTAGGCGGCAACAAACCCTATACCACTTTACAATACTACATCAAATGAGTGGTTGAGATTAAAAGATCTCAACATACAATCAATGGCTAAGATGAACGATAATAACATAAAACATGGATCACTCATGAAGTGATGACGTCATAGTCTAAAAATAATCATGGAGGGTGACGTCACCCACTAGAGGGGGTAAAAGTACCAAAGCCCACCTCATAATGACTAGGACATGACATAAGGAGCACATGGTGGGGCTAGGAGGCATCAATCCTTACTAGCTCATCCCCAAGGCACAATAAAATAAAAAAATATGTCCAAGATAATATAAATGATCAAATCTGTCCTCAAAATTTGTGACAGACAAGCAGTAAAAGACCTCCTGTGATCGTTGTGGGCCTACCCACATGGTGAAAACTGGCTGAAAGATAGTGGGATCACCTTGGAAGACCTTTGTGAAAACCAAGTGCCAAAACCTTGCCTCAATTGCCCAAATCGAATTCCTCAGTGACCACTTTATCCCATTTTTTAACTGCCTTGGTAACTGTGAAAGTGCCAAAACTGCCTCCCAGGGCATATGCGCTGTCCAACTGAGCCCACCAGGTTCTCCAGAAGGGGGGGTAAATGGTTAAAAAAAGTGGCTGGACCACCCCCTCCTCATACAGTGTCCTAGGTGAACTGGCCTCTCATGGCCCCTGCTGCTCAAGCTGGGGAATCAGCCCTAAATCTGGTCAACAAGTGTAAAACTGCATCAATCACTGTCAGAAGTTCCCGGAACTGAAAGATAAGTGTCTCATTGGATTCGGAAAACCCAAATCCACTAGGAATGTGTACTCATACACCATGGGTTGCCCTAATGGGCCCGCTGTAGGGTCCACCATATATGGACAGTGTATAATCTGATGATCTGGAGTAATAAATAAAACTGCTGAACTGCATCAATCATCATCTGCATCATATATCCATCATATGGCATCATTATCAAGAATATGTGGGTCCATTAATCATCATCCATAAGCACATGTGGCCCACATCATCACGGATCCCAAGAAATGACCATAGTCAAACTAGTTTTGACTAGGTCCATATATAACCAAGGAAAAATCATATCAGTAGACTAAGACATGTTCCTCTAATCATTCTCACAGCTTAGCTCAAACTATAACATCCATTCAGTGGCATTAATCAAGTTAGCATATTCCTTTGTTATATGAAATTACTTGCACAATAGTTTAAATGACAAATTTACCCATTGGACATGGTCAAACTGCTAGTGAAGGATGAAGGCTAGGAGCAAGGTTGGGCCAAGGGGTTGACTTGTCTAACTCAACTCAAAAATAGTTTGGACTGGGAGAAGGGGAAAGCTACAAACTTTGTGCTGGACAAAATAACACGGGGAATGGCTGTGCCTCACAAATGGATAAGTTGTTTAGAGAGTCCTTATTCAACTTAGGCATCATATCTACATCAAGTTGATCCAGGTTCCTTAGTATCATTCAATTTCATTTCATGGCCTTTCTGGCCTACATAACCCTTCGGATATCAGGTGTGCTGATAAGCACAACTAGTTGCAGCTTGCATCCAGGGCATGTTTTCATATACATATAAGGTCAGCAATTGTTTAGATATAGCTTTTAAGAACCATTGCTTTTTTTGGACCTTTCTTATACTCTTCGAGGAGTATTTTTAGCAGTTCATCGCTCTTGCCCTTTTTAGTTTCCATGGGCGAATTTATAAGTTTCCATAAGTAGTACATGAGCTTTCAGTTTTAGCCAACAACATCTCAAGTGACTAGGGGGAGTTCGAGCCAATGCCAAACATCGGGACAACCGACCAGAATGATTTAGGCCTACAATCCAACTCACCAAAGGCAAGTTTTGTCACCAACTTAGAGCCGAGACACTGAACATACAAGGATGCGGTCCAAACACAGAGGTAGAAAATGGGGAAGTCCTCAGTTTCAGAAAGTCAAATAAGACAGGTCAAGGTTTAAAGTCAAATAAGGAAAGTCATGTATGGATGGAGTCAAATGAGTATGGAGCCTAAACTAACAGACAACTGGTGTCAGGAAAGACCATATCTATGTAAGGTGGTAAACCAGTGAGTTTTGCCAAACAACCTAAATGTGCAAGTAAATGTCCATTTTATAATTTATATTTCATTTTAAAAAGTTTGCCACATCAGGAATAATATACCAAGCAGATGCTGAGATCATGACTAAATTAACAAGATAATAATCCACAGTCAATAATAAAATATCCATAGGTCATATAACATCATCACAATAATAATCATCATATATCATCCGAAACACTGTTGCAATACATCTCTAAGCACTGAACTGAACGGTATGGGATAAAGGGTCACATCGGTCATAAAATCTGAACTCTCAAGGCTTAGCCTTGACACAAGGTCTAACATAAGTCTGAATAATACAGTGCTCTGATCATGAGTGATCTCAAAATATACAATCATCATAGCCAAGCTCTGAATAATGGAAGCTCTGGAATGTGCAGATATCTGCTAAGCAAGAATAGTAGCCTTGCTACTATTGTGTGATAACAGGATTTTTATAGTTATTATTATTTAGAGACCATTTATTTTTATTGGTTCGGGCATGGTTGAGACTACAGATTGATTATCCAGGTAGCCACATGGTGTATCTGTGTTCATCTCTATATGAGTATTCATCTCTAGTGCATTTGGACCTTCTGAGTCGACTGGTACACTCAGATTTCAGTTACAGGCACTCTCGGTCGGGATTTCACTCAGATTGTCACTTTTCTACAGATTTGCCATAATAAAATGGCCTGGTAGCACAAATGAGTTTTTATTTGGTTCTCCTAGGGTGCTACAGAGGGAGTATGGTTTCCATCCACTTGTTATTACCATCTAGCCATACCCCCAGACACCCCCCAGACACTTTAGTACAGTCAGATTTGTGCCTGGCTTTCACATAAGATATACATTTCATTTCCATACATTGTATTGATGGCAGTTCTATCTCTTTGAGGTTTAGCCAACACATCGTAGGGCAACTCAGAGCCGAGACACAATAAACAAGGGGAGGCTCATCCAACAAAGAGGCTAAAGTGGGGGAATGTCCTCCATGCCAATAGTCAAGTAGTAAGTCGGGATAATAAACAAACTGGAAGGTAATGGATGGGTGGAGACAATGAATAATGATACCAACACTAGCAAGCCAAGAGATGATGTGAATGATCACCTCTATTCTCCCTAAGGAGGGTAAAACCGATGAATATAGGTCAAGAACTTCTTATTCTAAGTAGGGACAATATATATAATATAAAGATACAACCAAGTCCACATATCTATATCATCACCAGATCATGATACTAAATGCTAAGATATGTCACAAGAATGAGTATAAAAGCAATATAACCAAAACACAAGATATACCTGCTGAGTCATATATCTGAATGCACACAATCTGAACCATCATCTGTCCATTGAGAACCTGCTGCTGCAACTTTGTGCAATATTGACTGCTATGTAAATGGCTAAATGGCTACATAAGTCCTCAAATCTGAGTGTCCTGAGACTCAGTCATGGCATGGGAATATACTGCTGTCCATCATAGAATATAGTGATCCATCATAGATGCTCATCTCAGCATCTCATATGTAATGGAACTGGCTGAAAAGTGTACTGGAATATAAAAAATAGAATATGGTAGCTCGACTACTATATATGTGATAACATTTGGCTCCAACTAGGACAAGTGCTCTGCTGAAAAGAGCGCTTGAGAACTTCAAAATCTCTGGTCCTTGCACTTTGCTACTCGTATCATCGATCCAACACTCTAGCTCTGCATCAACTACCAAAATGACACCTGCTATCTGCAAAATGTCTAGAGCTATAGCAAACTCACAGAGCGGTCTTCAAAACAATGCATGTATATACATAAATCTCAAAATAAAAAAGGTACTGAAACTGAAATGCATGAAATATAAATGCATAAATTAAATCTAAACTACTAACATAATTTGAAAAGTTTTATTTTTATTGTGCAGGAAAAGAAAATGGCCAGTACTCGGGACTACACTAAGAGCTTCAAAAGTGAGCTTATGGAAAAGACAAAAAGTGCCAGACTCAATGGCTGAAAAACTAACTACTGCCCAAGCAGGCTTATTCAGTTCCTACCTACTCTAACCTACCCAGTCAAACAAGTGCCAAGTAAAATCATAAATCCAGTGTAACCACTTGCTGAACGAATCAATTGATTTTTCTTTACAGTTAATAATACAACAAATCAGAGGTGGCTCGGAAGTAATGTAAATGATAATTGATGCCATTCTAACTTGCTGTTTGAAATTCACAGAAAGATATGGATCATGTGAAATGAAATTATACCAGGGTTGGGATTGATTTTTGCAAACTTCTTCCATCAAGGTGTCGATAGGATCATAAAAATAATGCAAGTTTAAAATTGATGGGAGAACAAAATATGATGCACGATTTAGCCCTCCTAAGCTTTTCTTTGCTTCCTCATCTACTACTTGACTGGGACAATTAATTATGCTCACTCCATGAATGATGGACCATCCAAGTGGGGATGAATGGTAATATAATGAGAATGAGATTAATCCCACTTGTTGTTTAAGGATGGAGAAACGATGAAATTGGTCTTCATATACCCCTTCCAGCCACCAAGAAGAAGGATTAATAAATTGAAGAATGTTATTCATCAAAGATGACTAAAAGGGAAAATGAAGCACTTATCTCCATTCATGCGACAATATTTAGACTCTTGATTGAAAATTTCAAAAGTAAAAGATTGACCAGACCACAAGCTCAAAGAAGATTCGAAAAGCTGGGATGGGAGGGTGGATTGAAAATTGATTGACCTTGAATTTTGCCAAAAAGGAAAGAGCTTATTGCGAGCACCCAACCCCAAAACTTGAAATAAGCAATCCTGATCAAGAATTGAATTGGAAAAATAATAAACATTGGATGAGTTAAGTGAAGGATTATTTCTAAGCTTCCCATAATACTAAGATATTGGTTTGAGGATTCTATTAAGGAAAACTCTTGATTATTTTGACTCACTAAACCATCCTCATCATGGAAATTTTCTTTAATTGATTAATCACTAAATTCATTTGATGATAATTTATTAGGGATTGTATCAACAACCACTTGATCATTTTCATAAATTTGATCTCTAAAATTGCAATGTTTAGATGAATTCGTTTCAGAAGAAATTTGGTTATTGTCCCTATTTTCTTCTTCTTCAATATCAGGATCAGAAGTGTCATTAATTACATGATGATTGTGAAAAGAAATCTCAAAAGTATTTTCAAAGGACTCATTAATGGAAGACTCAACCATGGATGCTTCTTGATGGAAATCATTAGCATCATTCTCTTCATCAGAGATTTCTTTAGGTAATGATGATAAGATTCTCATAAGTTACCCTCTTATATCTATATTAAGACAATAATCCTGAGGAGTTGAAATTTGCTCAGTGTCATACATTACCTTCTCGCGAGACTCATTTGGCTTAGGAGAAGAGGAATCAATTTGATAAAGATAATCATTAGTTAACTCATTATTAGTATGATCTTGATCATCTTCATCAAGTTGATTTTCATCAAGACACTCATTTTTTGACTGTTCTTCCATAGGCTCATTAATGTTTTCTCCCCACTCATTTATTAACAAATCCATGAACATGTCATACCCAATGATGGATCCTGAGGCTAAATGATCAAACCATAGTCGGGCATCCCCTTCTAGGGATGCACCAAGGGCTCTCATATAGACATCCTCACCATCAACACCTACAAATTCCATATGGTCCCAGAGGGCATCCAAATGACTTTCAATAGATGTTCTAATACTTCCATCAAAATGAGGCAACCCCCTGATGTATCCATTTGGCATAAGATGAGGTGCCCCATATATTTCTGAAAAATCAAAAGGAGATGGTTTGGGTTTCCTAAAGGTTCTAGTTGCTTGAGTTGGGCGAGAATCATTTACCAAAAGCCTTGGCTGAGTTTGATTATTTTCTAATTGGTTCACTTGGGATATTCGGGGAAAAGTTATTAGATGGATGAGGCAAATAATGGGTATCATAAAAGTCTTGATATGAAGTTTCATACCCATAATTATTTTGATAATTATCCTCATACCTAAATCTCGAATTTATTTCATTATACGCTTTTAAATCTTTTAAATCCTGCTTAAGGCTTCGAAGGAAATTTGGGTCCATTATGAATTAAAAAATTAAGATTCCCTAGTGGGGTCTGTTATCACCAATCTTGTAGTTGCCCCTACAAATGGATCCAAGGTGGATGGTAGAGGGGACAGGCAACTAAAATGGTGAACCAAGAGAGCCCTAGTTCCCAAAAGGATGGTTCTCATGCCAACCAAGGCACTCTTCACTTTTGCTACCAAAGCCAAGATAGCAAGGGGGAGACCCAGATCTACTCCCGACAGGAGAGATCAACCCAATCACCAAATCAAATCAACCAAGTGAAGTACGTAGGGTGATAGGTATGGAACCCTAGAATTAAGGAATTAAGACCACTGTGGAGGCTTAGGAAAGATGTGAAATGATAGGGATCGATAACACACAGTGATTCTATGATTAAGTATGATTCCAGGATTTAAGTGCTAGTGTAAAATGATCAAATTCAACTGCCTTGGGAAACGTGACCCTTAAATGACCCTTAAAATAGGGAAAGTGACCCAGAGAGAGAATTAGAGGTTAAAATCAACAAGCTTTCTAGCACAGCTTGTGAGATAGATCTGACAGTGTTAAAATCAACAAGCTTGGGGAAATGAACCAACAGACAGGTAAACCAAACAGTCTAGGAAAGTCATAAGGGTTTGAGAGGATCAGTGCCTTGGGGTTTGGGCCTATGGAGTTACCCAAGTAAGACGTTTTCAAGAACGCACTTTGCAATATGCTTGATACCAAAAACCCAAAAATGGTTTGCCGGTAAACCAAGTCTGTTGACCCAGGGAATTTTCAGAAGATTTTGACTTAGGGTTTTAAATTTAAAATGACAGATGGATAAACTAATGGAATGAGAAACTTACCTTGAGATCATACCTGAGTGATGGAAGTGCTTTCCATGTTGTTGAGGAATTTTCCCGCAGAGATCAAATGAGAAATCTTTGATTTTTCTTGCCACAATGAGATGCCCTAGCTCCACACGTGTGCCCTCGTCTTCCTGTCAAACCATGTAAATCGATTCAATCAGAATGAACAAGAATGGAGGAAATACAAGCAAATAGCAATGATAACATGAAGTAGAGGGTACTAAGACAGTAATAGTCCCTGTTACCGACGAAGAAACCCAAAGAAGATGCAGGGAGAGTCTTTCCCTACCAATGCGTCCTCCTTGAACTGATTCGGCCTCCACCTGTAGATGAGAAAAACGTGGAACAAAATGATAACAAGATAATCTCCAATAACCCAATGGAAAGGAAGAACAAACAGTTGAATTCCAAATGCATTCACCACCACAAGACAAGTAGATGCAATAATAATTTTCTATTTCAATAATCCATAGCCAAAAGTCCCTTTACAATGAGAAGCTCTCTCCTTTAAATAGGATGGAGAGATACCAAAACCCTAAATACCAAAACCCTAACCACCCTTTTGAGTGGATGGCTAAGATTAAAAGATTAACATGATCTAATCAATGGTTGAGATGAGCTCAACATAAAGTACATGGATCAATATAACAATATAATACATCAATGGACCAAATCGCCCTAGGAGAGGGGGTCCCACCAAATATCAATGATAAAACATAAGAACTAGCTCATGGTGGGTCTAGGGGGTCATGACTTGCCTCCCTAGTGTGTTCCCATGGCACAATAATATCCAAAGACCAAGTTAGACACTAAATCGTGCCTCTCTGGGAAAGTCGTGAGCCTTAGGAGGCTCCAGAAAACCATAAAAAGTGTCAGAGAGATGGGTCTGGGCCCCACTGAAAGATGAAACTGTTGGAGAAGGGGTGGAAGACATCACACTCATCATCAAACATCATCCCATGCCACTTCCTTGCCTCAATAACCCAAATTGAATTCCTCTGTAGCCATTTTTACCATTTTTAATATGCCTTGGGAAATGTGAACATGCCAAAACAGCCTCCTGGAGTGCCTACGTTGTCAAGGTGAGCCCACCGAGTTCTCTGGGGGGGGGGTAATATTGTAAAAACAAGTGGCTGGACCACCCCCTCCAGATACAACGCACTAGGTGAACCCATCAAATCATCCCTCTGCTCTGACAGGCCATCTGATATGGCAAAACTGCATCAGGGTGGCGAACTGAGGCCAATCATCACTGTAACTGCCCGGAACTGAAAACATACTGTCTCATTGGACTCAGAGAGCCCAAATCCATCTAAGGTGTGTACTCATACACCCTATGGATATCTGCATGATCATATAAAATATGCAATATGCCCAGACAAACCAAATAATAATAATCTGTAAAAGTGCTGAAAAACACAAATTATCATCATAAGCCTGAAACCACTGCATAGAACCATCTGGTGACCTATAGTAGACCATATATCATATCTCTGCATCATCTGAGGTCTATCCACCTCATGTCCTGTAGTTGACCTTGGTTAAACTAGGTTTGATCAAGTCAATATGACCAATAATATGACCCAAACTATCGTCAAACTGTTGCAAGTGTCAAAGGTTAAAGCATTCTCTACAACTCATTCAAGTAACAATTATAACAAGAAGTAATCATTTCTCTGGCGATCTAATAACCAATTATAAAGAGTTTTAAATATTATTTATGACTCAAACTAGATTTTTAAGACCATACTCACTTCCTTGTTGTGACCATTTTGCTAGTGAAGGGTGAAGGCTAAAACTGAATGGGCTAGGCCAAAGGATGACTATTAACTTGACACTGTGACACTTTGGATATGGAAAGGGGATACACACTCTAGCATATGCTGGACAAGCAATAGCACAGGGGGTGGCCGTGTCTCACAAATGGGTAAGTTACTTTCAGATGTGCTTATTCACCTTAGTAGATGCTCACCATCCATGTCAATACAAATGAGGCCAGCAATCGTTTAGATATAGAGTTTAAGAACCATTGCTTTTTGGGCCTTTGAGTTTCCATAGCCTTTGATCTATGTGTGTTTAGAAACACATTGCATAGATTTACATTTATATAAGGCTTTCATTTCACATTTCACATTTCATAGCCAATTTCATTAGGCTTGCCTCGTATTCACGTGTGTTCAGAAACACTTGTTACATGAATGGGCCTTTTAATAGATATACATTTGATTTCCTAAGCCAATTTCATTTGGCTTGCCTTTCGTTCACGAGTGTTGAAAAACACTTTCAAGAACGGGCTTTCACATAAGATATACATTTCATTTCCATACATTGTATTGATGGCATTACTATCTGTTTCAGGTTTAGCCAACACAACTTAGGGCAACTCAGAGCCGAGACACAATAAACAAGGGGAGGCTCATCCAACAAAGAGGCTAAAGTGGGGGAAGGTCCTCCATGCCACTAGTCAAGTAGTAAGTCGGGATAATAAACATACTGGAAGGTAATGGATGGGTGGAGACAATGAATAATGATACCAACACTAGCAAGCCAAGAGATGATGGGAATGATCACCTCTATTCTCCCTAAGGAGGGTAAAACTGATGAGTATAGGTCAAGAACTTCTAAGTTTGAGTCGGGACAATATATATAATATAAAGATACAACCAAGTCCACATATCTATATGATCGCCAGATCATGATACTAAATGCTAAAACATGTCACAAGAATGAGTATAAAAGCAATATAACCACACCACAAGATATACCTGAATGCACACAATCTGAACCATCATCTGTCCACTGAGAACTTGCTGCTGCAACTCTGGGAAATACTGACTACTATGTAAATTGCTAAATGGCTACATCAGTCCTCAAATATGAGTGTCCCGAGACTTGGTCATGGCATGGGAATATACTGCTGTCCATCATAGAATATAGTGATCCATCATAGATGCTCATCTCAGCATCTCATATGTAAGGGAATTGGCTGAAAAGTGTACTGGAATCTAAAAAATAGAATATGGTAGCCTGACTACTATATATGTGATAACATTTGGCTCGAGCTGGGACAAGTGCTCTGCTGAAAAGAGCGCTTGAGAACTTCAGAATCTCTGGTCCTTTCACTCTGCTACTCGTATCCTCGATCCAACACTCTAGCTCTGCATCAACTACCAAAATGACACCTGCTATCTGCAAAATGTCCAGAGCTATAGCAAACTCACAGAGCGGTCTTCAAAACAATGCATGTATATACATAAATCTCAAAATAAAAAAAAGGTACTGAAACTGAAATGCATAAAATATAAATGCAGAAATTAAATCTAAACTACTAACATAACTTGAAAAGTTTTATTTTAATTGTGTAGGAAAAAAAATGGCCAGTACTCGGGACTACACTAAGAGCTTCAAAAGTGAGCTTAGGGAAAAGACAAAAAGTGCCAGACTCAATGGCTAAAAAACTAACTATTGCCCAAGCGGGTTATTCAGTTCCTACCTACTCTAACCTACCCAGTCAGACAAGTGCTAAGTAAAATCATAAATCCAGTGTAACCACTTGCTGAACGAATCAATTGATCTTTCTTTACAGTTAATAATACAACAAATCAGAGATGGCTCGGAAGTAATGTAAATGATAATTGATGCCATTCTAACTTGTTGTTTGAAATTCACAGAAAGATATGGATAATGTGAAATGAAATTATACCAGGGCTGGGATTGATTTTTGCAAACTTCTTCCATCAAGGTGTCGATAGGATCATAAAAATAATGCAAGTTTGAAATTGATGGGAGAATAAAATATGACGCACGATTCAGCCCTCCTAAGTGTAAATATTTGATCCAGAGATCACTACTCCCTCTGGATCGCCTTGAGATCTCAAGCGGTATGAGTCTTGATATCAATACAACATTAATATGAACTCAAACAACTAGACCTGCATTTACCAACTGAACAATATCAATGCAATCATACATAAACAACAAATGTACCCTGGAACCCTTTCGGGAGAAACCAGCAGACTATGGGGCTATTTTCTTTCTCGATCCCAGAGCATATAGGAAAAGAGACAAGTACAATACAGGGTTACTGTTATCACAGAACTTGTAGTTGCCCCTAGTGGTATCCCATCCGGGACGGTAGAGGAGATAGGCAACTAAAGAGGTGACCCACGAGATGCCACGGTTCCCAATGAAAGGTGGGAGTCACGTCAACCGAGGCACTCTTCGCTTTAGGTCAAGGTGTAGCAAGACCTAGGGGGAGACCCTATAACCAATCACAGTTGATTGGATCCAAACAAAGGTTTCTGAAGGTAGGTAAATGATGAGTTACGGAAACCAATGCAAGGCTAAGTGGACCTAAGAGTTAAGGTATGGTTGAAGGTGGTGTGAGAGATTGTTAGTGTTTCAACCTATGTATGGTTTAGGCCACATGATGGGGTATGATGACTAGGTATAGTACCATGTGTTTACACAAGTGGGTCTTGTTTTCTTGGGAAGTGTGAAATGGTTCTAGGTAGGCCCACAAGGTGAAGTTATGTGTGAAGTTGGTACTATAGGTTGGATAAAGGCTAGATCTATGACTCTAGGTTGATTCTAGGAGTACCCATGTACTAGATCTAGGGTTTGACACAATTCCCAAGGAGTGCGACTTGCTTAGAGAAGGACTAGTGCCTTGTTGGTTGGGCTAATGGGGTCAAAAGTTATGTCAAAGTGTAGATCGGGACACCTAGAAGCCAAATCAAGTGGGTAAAATGAGATCTAATGGTTGGGTTTTGCTAGATCTAGGTTTTCAAGTAATAACCCTAAGTGGACCACAATCCCTTAAAACAAGGAATGCTACCCCCAAGGCGGATCGTGACAAAAGGACAGTCTAGACCTAGGTTTCAAGGTATGGGCATTTCAAATCCACGAAAATCTCAAACACCCACCTCCTAGAAGTGGACAAACTCAATTTTTCAAGGGAATGCGACTTTGCTCAAGGAGGGCTAAAACAAGGGTTAAGTGGACCAAATCAAGCCCAATGGCCACCAAATTGTAGATCCGAATAGCTAGTACCCCGATCTATGCGTGTTCAAAAATTCAAGTCAATCCAAGGGCTAGATCTTAGTAGATCTGAGTTTTGAGGTGCCAAGAGGTTCAAAAGGGGGTTTTAACCCCTTAAAACATGGAGAGATGTCCACAAGTTAGATTTCACCAAAGTAAGAATCTGGGGGTAGGTTATCAAGTGTCTAAATTGCAAATCAAGTGGGATCTCACCTACCCATGTGCTAGATCTAACCAAACAAGCCTCTCACTAGGAAGTGCGATTTGGGTCAAGGAGGGCTTTTTGCCTTGAAAAGTGGGTCAATTTTTAGCCAATCACCACGAAACTATAGATCCAACTAGGGGTGGATGCTATAGAAGTGGGTTTCCAATATCTCTTCAAGAGCAAGGCTAGATCTAAGTAGATCTAAGAAATACCAAAACAAGGGTTTTAATTGATTAGGGTTTTTATGATCTAGAAATTATGGAAGATTCAAGGAAGTAGAAGATCATACCTCTTGGAACATACCTGGATGAAGAGATGAATGCTAGTTGAGACGAGGATTACTTTGCCAAAGATCAAATGGAGAATTGTTGAAGCTCTCTTGCCAAATCGATTTTTCCAAGCCACATGTGATTCCTTCTAACCTGTCAAAACCAAGGAGCAAAGCATCAATTAGTTTAACAAATTGAAGGTAGATACAAGCAAGAGAGAGAGAAACATAGAATAGTTGACAGAAAGGCAAAACTACTCCCTGTCAAACCCAAAACGACTTCTTCCAAGCTTGAAGGGCAAGCCTCCCCACCAATTCGCACTTGTCAAAATCGCCCTCTTAACCTGCAAATAAAATATGGCAAATATGCAAGATAGCAACAATAGATCCTCAAGTGCAATGGACAATAGCATTTACAATCGAAACAACCAACATCCACTCCAATCCAAGAATGTACTTCAAAAGATAGATATTTTATTCCAAGAGCCAAGAGCCAAAAATCTCTAGATGAATTTTACAATGAGAGGCTCCCTCCTTAAATAGGATGGGGAGAGAGTACAATCCTAACCACTTTTTACATGAGTGGCTAAGATTAAAAGATCTCAAGATCTAATCAATGGCTAACAATAAATCATAACAATACATCACATGGATCACCCAATATCATGATAGCGCCCCCACTAAGTGGTACAATAAGAGGGTGACGTCACCCACTAGAGAAACATAAGCACCAAAATCCACCTCATGGTGACTAGGACATGACAATATAAGCTCATGGTGGGGCTAGGAGGTATCAATCCTTACTAGCTCATCCCAAAGGCACAATAAAATAATAAAATATGTCCAATATAATATAAATGACCAAAACTGTCCTCAGAATCCATGACAGTCAAGCAGTAAATGTCCTCCTGTGATCAATCTGGGCATACCCACATGGTGAAAACTGACTGGAAGGTAGTGATGCCACCCTGGAAGACCTCTGTGAAGACCAAATGCCAAAACCTTGCCTCAATTGCCCAAATCGATTTCCTCAGTGACCACTTTATCCCATTTTTTAACTGCCTCGGGAACTGTGAAAGTGCCAAAACTGCCTCCTAGGGTGCTAGCGCTGTCCATCTGAGCCCACCAGGCTCTCCAGAAGGGGGGGTAAATGGTAAAAACAAGTGGCTGGACCACCCCCTCCATCATCAGCACCCTAGGTGAATTGGCCAATCATGGCCCCTGCTGCCCAGGCTGGGAAATCAGCCCCAAATCTGGTCATCAAGTGTAAAATTGCATCAATCACTGTCAGAAGTGCCCGAAACTGAAAGATAAGTGTCTCAATGGATCCAGAAGACCCAAATCCACTAGGAATGTGTACTCATACACCCTGGGTTGCCCTAATGGGCCAGCTGTAGGGTCCACCATATATGGACAATGTATAATCTGCTGATCTGAAGTAGTAATAAACCCGCTGAACTGGATCAAACATCATCTGCATCATATGTCCATCATATGATATCATCATCAAACATGTGGACCCATCAATCATCATCAATAATCATCCATACATGGTCCACATCATCACGGATCCCAAGAATATATAACCAAGGATAAATCACATCAGTAGACTAAGACACTGCTTCTCTAATCATTCTCACAGCTAAGCTCAAAGTATAACATCCATTCAGTGGCATTAATTAAGTTAGCATATTCCGTTGTTATATAAAATTACTTGCACAATAGTTCAAATGACAAACTCACCCATTGGACATGGTCAAATTGCTAGTGAAGGATGAAGGCTAGGAGCAAGGTTGGGCCAAGGGGTTGACTTGTCTAACTTAACTCAAAAATACTTTGGACTGGGAGAAGGGGGAAGCTACAAACTCTGTGCTGGACAAAAGAACACGGGGGATGGCTGTGCCTCATAAATGGATAAGTTGTTTAGAGAGTGCTTATTCAACCTAGGCATCATGTCTACATCAAGTTGATCCAGGTTAATTAGGATCAATCCATTTATTCCATGGCCTTTTTGGCCTACATAACCCTTCGGATTTCAGATGTGCTGAGAAGCACAACTAGTTGCAGCTTGCATCCAGGGCATGTTTTTCAAATATTTATAAGGTCAGCAATTGTTTAGATATAGCTTTTAAGAACCATTGCTTTTTGGACCTTTCTTATACTCTTTGAGGAGTATTTTTAGCTGTTCATCGCTCTTGCCCTTTTTTATTGTTTCCATGGGCGAACTTAAGTTTCCATAGGTAGAACATGAGCTTTCAGTTTTAGCCAACAACATCTCAAGTGACTAGGGGGAGTTCGAGCCAATGCCAAACATCGGGACAACCGACCAGAATGATTTAGGCCTACAATCCAACTCACCAAAGGCAAGTTTTGTCACCAAGTCAGAGCCGAGACACTGAATAAACAGGGATGCGGTCCAAACACAGAGGTAGAAAAATGGGGAAGTCCTCGGTATCAGAAAGTCAAATGAGATAAGTCAGGGTTTAAAGTCAAACAGGAAGGTCACGTATGGATGGAGACAAGTGAATATGGAGCCTACACTAGTAGACAACTGGTGTCGGGAAAGACCATATCTATGTAAGGTGAAAAACCAGTGAGTTTTGTTAAATGACCTAAATGTGCAAGCAATTGTCCATTTTAAGATTTACAGTTCATTTTATATAGTTTGCCACATCAGGAATAATATACCAAGCACATGCTATGATCATGACTAAATCAACAAGATAATAATCTGCAGTCAGTGAGAACATATCCATAGATCATACAACATCATCATAATAATAATCATCCAGTATCATCTGAAACACTGCTGTAAGACATCTCTAGGCACTGAACTGAAACTGTATGGGATAAGTAGTCACATCAGTCATCAAATCTGAACTCTCAAGGCTCAGCCTTGACACAAGGTCATATACAAATCTGAAATATGTACTGCTCTGATCATGAGTGATCCAAAATATATAGCCATGCTCTGGAATAATGTAAGCTCTGGAATGTGCAGATATCTGCTGTACAAGAATAGTAGCCCTGCTACTGTGGTGTGATAACAGTTACCTCAATAATCTTTTCAGGCAAACTCAAGATTTGCATGCATCCAGCTGATGCATGCACGAAAGAGATAAGCCCTAATTGGAAAACTGGATCTGAGTGTCCCTGTATCCGCCTCTGCCTAATCTATCTGTCTTTATCCTCAGCTCTGCTCTGCTCGCTCTGAAGACTGCCTTGTGACTGAAAACGACCTCCTCTGCATGCACAAGTGCGCCCTTCCTCCAACATTGAAATACTCGTAGTGAATTAGATCTCAGCAGATCTGAGCTCTGATCGTCACTGATCTTTCTCAATCTCTGAGACGAAGATACTCTGCAAGTTACAGACACTCAAATGCTCTACCGGATGCGGTACGAGCTTCTCCCTCCTTGAAGAGTGCGCCCTCCTTCACAGGTGAAGTCGTCCTCCTCTCTCTTGATCTATCTCAGATCAATGGTCTCATTGATGAAGACAGTCACCTCCTGTTTTCCTTATAATATCTCACTGAGAAGTTAGGTTTACCAAAAACCTAAAAATAGTTGCATGCATTTTACTCCAATCATTTTCCTGGTTAAAATTTTAACACTCGCTCTTAACCAAGAAAGGATTCTGTACCACTCCCATTTTCTCTCTGAAGTATTCAAACTTGGTCTTCATCAATGAATTCGTTAGAATGTCTGCAACCTGATCATCTGTAGAAATGTATTGTAGCTCAACTGCTCCCTTCTGAACATGATCACGAATAAAGTGATATATGTTCTCAATGTGTTTGGATCGATCATGAAACATTGGATTCTCAGAGAGCTTGATACAACTCTGATTGTCACAGTGAATCACCGTAGGCTCCAACTGTTGATCAAATAGACTCACCAACATCTTGTGAAGCCAGATGGCTTCACAACTGGCTAAGCTAGCCGCCATATATTCTGTCTCAGCAGAGCTCAATGCAACAAACTTCTGCTTCCTGCTGAACCATGACACAACTGTCGAATCTAAGCTGAAGCAACACCCGGAGGTGCTTTTCCTGTCACCTGCATCCCCTGCCCTGTCTGAATCTGTGAACCCCACTAGCTGGAATTCTCCTTGCCTCACATAATTTAGTCCGTACTTTGTTGTTCCACTGATGTATCTCAAAACATGCTTTGCTGCTACCCAGTGCATATCTCTGGGTTCTACCATGTACTGACTCAAGGTGTTGACAACAAAGCTCAAATCTGGTCTAGTGTTCACCAAGTACATCGAACCGATGAGCTGTCTATACTTAGTGGAATTGGCCAACTTACTCTCAGAAGCCACTTGCTTCTTCCAATTGGTTGTCATAGGGGTAGTCATAGGCTTGCAATCCTGCATCTGTAATCTCTTCAGAATGTCCATCGCATGCTTGCCCTGACTGAGAAGGATATGCCCATCCTCCTGCCAGATTTCCATCCCTAGGAAGTAATGCATCAGCCCTATATCCTTCATCTCAAACTCAGTTGCAAGATCCTTCTTGCAATCACTGATGAGTTTCTCTGCTCCAGTAATAAACAGGTCATCTACCTAAAGTACCAGAATAAGCGGATCCCCTCTCACCACAATGAATTAAAGATTTGGATCTGCTTGACACTTCTGAAACCCTAGCTGCTGCAAATAGGTATCTATCCTAGAATACCAAGCTCTGGGTGCCTGCTTTAAGCCATATAGAGCTTTCTTCAATCTGCACACATGAGACTCTCTCTCAAGTACCTCAAAGCCCTCAGGCTGCTCAATGTAAACCTCCTCCTCGATGAGTCCATTTAGGAAAGTTGTCTTGACATCCATCTGATGAATCTTCTATCCCATCTCTGCTGCAATTGAAATCACAGTCATGATGGAAGAATACCTGGCCACAGGAGCAAACGTCTCCTCATAGTCAACTCCCTCTATCCGTGAGAACCCTCTAGCCACAAACCTGGCTTTGTATTTCTCAATGTTGCCATCAGCATACTTAATCTTATAGAGCCATCTGGAGGTGACTACAGATTTTCCTTCTGGTCTGGGCACCATTTCCCAGACATTATTCTTCATGATGGAAGCATACTCTTCCAACATGGCATCTCTCCAAGCCTGCTTTCCTGCTGCTTGTTCATATGAGGAAGGTTTTGACTCACTGATGCTGCTTACTAGAGCTAAGTAACATGCAGAATCTCTGTGGAGCCTTTCTTTCTCTCACATCTTTCTTAGGAGTACCTACTACCTATGTGTCCTTCAAGGTGTCCTAAAGTGACTTGGGCTTTTTCTTCCCTTAAGTGACATCCTGAGATGAGAACTCCTCATCCTCATCCGAATATCCTGTATGTGAGTGAGTACCTCTAGTAGAGGTGCCAATAGCTGTTGATCCTGTAGCTCGAGAACCTGTAATCTAGGATCCTGATCTCAGTTGATCACCAACTTGAGATCTTGTGCCAGTCCCTGCTCTTGTGCTTGTGGAAACCGTATCTAGTGCATCTGTCACTCCAGATACTTGGGACCCGGTTGACTGCTGAGCAGTACCCTGTCCTGTGTCAAGTGGGGATGTAGCAACTTGCTGTTTTCCCTTCTCTGACTCACATGACTTTCGAAAGGCCCGATCCTCCTCGTACTTCACATCCCGCTTCACAACAGTCTTTTTGAGAGCAGGGATGTAAATGTGATAGGCCTTTGAAGTCTCATCATACCGAACCAGAATTCCTCTTTCTGCAGTGGGTTCCAGCTTTGTCCTTTTCTTCGAAGGAACATGAGAGTAGGTGAGGCATCCAAAAATCCTGAAGTGCCCAACTTTAGGTTTCTTTCCAGAAAAAGCCTCCTTGAGAGTCCTGTTATCACACAACTTGTAGTTGCCCCTAGAGGTATCCCATCCGGGATGGTAGAGGAGACAGGCAACTAAAGAGGTGACCCAAGAGATGCCACGGTTCCCAATGCAATGTGGGAGTCACGTCAACCGAGGCACTCTTCGCTTTAGGTCAAGGTGTAACTAGACCAAGGGGGAGACCCTATACCCCAATCACAGTTGATTGGAAACAAACAAAGGTTTCTAAGGGTAGGTAAAGGATGAGTTACAGAAACCAATGCAAGGCTAAGTGGGCCTAAGAGTTAAGGAATGGTTGATGGTGGTGTAATGGATATTTAGTGTTTCAACCTATGTATGGTTTAGGCCACATGATGGGGTATGTTTACTAGGTATAGTACCATGTGTTTACACAAGTGGGTCTAGTTTCTTGGGAAGCGTGAAATGATTCTAGGTAGGCCCACAAGGTGAAGTTAGGTGTGGGATTGGTACTATAGGTTAGATCTAGGCTAGATCTAGAAGTTGGAGTTGGTTCTAGGATTACCCATGTATTAGATCTAGGGTTTGACACTAATCCCAAGGAGTGCGCCTTGCTTGGAGAAGGACTAGTGCCTTGTTGGATGGGCTAATGGGGTCAAAAAGTATGTCAAAGTGTAGATCGGGACACCTAGAAGCCAAGTCAAGTGGGTTGAATGAGATCCAATGGTTGGATCTTACTAGATCTAGGTTTTTAAGTGATGACCAAAAGTGGACCACAATCCCTTAAAACAAGGAATGCAATCCCCAAGGCGGATCTTGACGGAAGGACGGTATAGACCTAGGTTTCAAGGCATGGGCATCCCAAATCCACGAAAATCTCAAACACCCACTTCCTAGAAGTGGACCAACTCAAATCTTCAAGGGGGTGCGACTTGCTCAAGGAAGGGCAAAAGATGGGTTTGGTGGACCAAATCAAGTCCAATGGCCACCAAACTGTAGATCCAAGTGGCTTGTACCCCGATCTATGTATCTTCAAAAATTCAAGTGAATCCAATGGCTAGATCTTAGTAGATCTAAGTTTTAAGGTACCAAGAAGATCAAAAGGGGGTTTCAACCCCTTAAAACATGGAGAGATGTCCACAAGGTAGTTTTCACCAAAGTAAGAACGTGGGTATAGGTTATCAAGTGTCTAGATTTCAAATCAAGTGGGATCTCACCTACCCATGTGCTAGATCTAGCCCAACAAGCTTCTCTTAGAAAAATCGATTTAGGTTCAAGAAGGCTTTTTGCATTGAAAAGTGTGTCAATTCTTAGCCAATCACCACCAAACTATAGATCCAACTAGGGGTGGATCCTATAGAGGTGGGTTTTCAATATCTTTCCAATTGCAAGGAAAGATCTAAGTAGATCTAAAAAATACCAAAAACAAGGGTTTTGATTTGATTAGGGTTTTTGTGATCTAGAAATTATGGAAGATTCAAGGAAGAGAAGATCATACCTCTTGGAACATACCTGGATGAAGAGATGAATGCTAGTTGAGACGAGGATTACTTTGCCAAAGATCAAATGGAGAATTGTTGAAGCCCTCTTGCCAAATCGATTTTTCCAAGCCACATGTGATTCCTTCTAACCTGTCAAGCCAAGGAGCAAAGCATCAATTAGTTTAACAAATTGAAGGTAGATGCAAGCAAGAGAGAGAAAAACATAGAATAGTTGACACAAAGGCAAAACTACTCCCTGTCAAACCCAAAAAGACTTCTTCCAAGCTTGAAGGGCAAGCCTCCCCACCAATTCGCACTTGTCAAAATCGCCCTCTTAACCTGCAAATAAAGTATGGCAAATATGCAAGATAGCTACAATAGATCCTCCAGTGCAATGGACAATAGCATTTACAATCGAAACAACCAACATTCACTCCAATCCAAGCATGTACTCCAAAAGATAGAAATTTTATTCCAAGAGCCAAGAGCCAAAAATCTCAAGATGAATTTTACAGTGAGAGGCTCCCTCCTTAAATAGGATGGGGAGAGAGTACAATCATAACCACTTTTTACATGAGTGGCTAAGATTAAAAGATCTCAAGATCTAATCAATGGCTAACAATAAATCATAACCATATATCACATGGATCACCCATATAATGATAGCGCCCCCACTAAAAAGGTACAATAAGGGGTGACGTCATCCACAAGAGAAAATATAAGCATCAAAATCCACCTCATGGTGACTAGGACATAAAAATATAAGCTCATGGTAGGGCTAGGAGGTTTTAATCCTTACTAGCTCATCCCCAAGGCACAATAAAAATAATAAAATATGTCCAATATAATAAAAATGACCAAGACTGTCCTCAGAATCCATGACAGTCAAACAGTAAATGTCCTCCTGTGATCAATCCGGGCATACCCACATGGTGAAAACTGGCTGGAAGGTAGTGATGCCACCCTGGAGGACCTCTGTGAAAACCAAATGCCAAAACCTTGCCTCAATTGCCCAAATCGATTTCCTCAGTGACCACTTTATCCCATTTTTTAACTGCCTCGGGAACTGTGAAAGTGCCAAAACTGCCCCCTAGGGTGCTAGCGCTGTCCATCTGAGCCCACCAGGCTCTCCGGGAGGGGGGATAAATGGTAATAACAAGTGGCTGGACCACCCCCTCCATCATTAGCGCCCTAGGTGAACTGTCCTCTCGGTGCCCCTGCTGCTCAGGCTGGGAAATCAGCCCCAAATCTGGCAACAAGTGTAAAACTGCATCAATCACTGTCAGAAGTGCCCGGAACTGAAAGATAAGTGTCTCAATGGATCCAGAAGACCCAAATCCACTAGGAATGAGTACTCATACATCATGGGTTGCCCTAATGGGCCAGCTGTAGGGTCCACCATATATGGACAATGTATAATCTGCTGATCTGAAATAATAATACACCTGCTGAACTGGATCAAACATCATCTGCATCATATGTCCATCATATGATATCATCATCAAACATGTGGGCCATAAATCATCATCAATAATCATCCATACATGGCCCACATCATCACGGATCCCAAGAATATATAATCAAGGATAAATCACATCAGTAGAATAAGACAATGTTTCTCTAATCATTCCCAGAGCTAAGCTCAAAGTATAAATTCCATTCAGTGGCATTAATCAAGTTAACATATTCCGTGGTTATATAAAATTACTTGCACAATAGTTCAAATGACAAACTCACCCATTGGACATGGTCAAACTGCTAGTGAAGGATGAAGGCTAGGAGCAAGGTTGGGCCAAGGGTTTGACTTGTCTAACTTAACTCAAAAATACTTTGGACTGGGAAAAAAGGGGAAGCTACAAACTCTGTGCTGGACAAAAGAGCACGGGGAATGGCTGTGCCTCACAAATGGATAAGTTGTTTAGAGAGTGCTTATTCAACTTAGGCATCATGTCTACATCAAGTTGATCCAGGTTCATTAGGATCATTCAATTTTATTTCCATGGCCTTTTTGGCCTACATAACCCTTCGGATTTCAGATGTGCTGAGAAGCACAACTGGTTGCAGCTTGCATCCAGGGCATGTTTTTCACATATTTATAAGGTCAGCAATTGTTTAGATATAACTTTTAAGAACCATTGCTTTTTGGACCTTTCTTATACTCTTCGAGGAGTATTTTTAGCTTTTCATTGCTCTTGCCCTTTTTTTTTGTTTCCATGGGCGAATTTTTTAGTTTCCATAGGTAGAACATGAGCTTTCAGTTTTAGCCAACAACATCTCAAGTGACTAGGGGGAGTTCGAGCCAATGCCAAACATCGGGACAACCGACCAGAATGATTTAGGCCTACAATCCAACTCACCAAAGGCAAGTTCTGTCACCAACTCAGAGCCGAGACACTGAATAAACAGGGATGCGGTCCAAACACAGAGGTAGAAAAATGGGGAAGTCCTCGGTATCAGAAAGTCAAATGAGACAAGTCAGGGTTTAAAGTCAAACAGGAAGGTCATGTATGGATGGAGACAAGTGAATATGGAGCCTACACTAGCAGACAACCAGTGTCGGGAAAGACCATGTCTATGTAAGGTGAAATACCAGTAAGTTTTGTTAAATGACATAAATGTGCAAGCAATTGTCCATTTTATGATTTACAGTTCATTTTAAATAGTTTGCCACATCAGGAATAATATACCAAGCACATGCCATGATCATGACTAAATCAACAAGATAATAATCCACAGTCAGTGAGAACATATCCATAACATCATCATAATAATCATCATCATGCATCATCTGAAACACTGCTGCAATATATCTCTAGGTACTGAACTGAAACTGTAATGGGATAAGTGGTCACATCAGTCATCAAATCTGAACTCTCAAGGCTCAGCCTTGACACAAGGTCATAAAATCTGAATAATGTACTGCTCTGATCATGAGTGATCCAAAATATATAGCCATGCTCTGGAATAAAGGAAGCTCTGGAATGTGCAGATATCTGCTGTACAAGCATAGTACCCCTGCTACTATGGTGTGATAACATCTGGCTCCAGCTGGGACAAGTGCTCTAAGGGAGAGAGCGCTTGAGAACCTCAGAATCTCTGGTCTCGAACTGCTCTGCATCAATCTTCAATCCAGCACTGCACCATCCTTGCTTTCAACTTTTATCTTGCACCTGTTCCTGCTCTCACAAAAACTAGAATACCATCATGGAGCATGTATGGGATAAAAATAAAATAAAACTGAACTGAAATTTAATCTAAAGCATGAACTGAAATGCGCCAAAATATAAATATAAACTAACATGGCATATATCATTATCATTTTTATTTACTGTGGAGGAGGAAAAGAGTACATTCTTAAATCAGGCAAATCTCAACCAGCACAGGCAGCTAACAATAGAAATGCTAACTATAATTTCTTAAATGCATGCAGGAGAAGAGAAAAGCTTAGGAAGGAGCAAGACTCAACTCAGGCAGAAGAAGAAAAAGGGACAATACTCGGCACACAGAAACAAAAAAAAGTCACACAAATTCTACTGCTCAAGTGAGCTTATTCAGAAGCTACCTACTCTAGGCAAGGTAAGGCATCATTCCAGGCTTATAGGTGGGAAGTAGTGTTTTAGTAACCTCCCATTTACAGGTAATTCCAACTCGTCTCCATCTAAAGTCTCTAAATATACAGTTCCTTTGCCAGCCATCTTACTTACTCGATAAGGGCCCATCCATATCTTCTCAAACTTTTCATGATTTCCAGGTTTCTCTTTATGTTTATCCCATAACAAAACTATATCCCCAATTCCAAATATCACATCTCTACTCTTTTGGTCAAAGGTTCCCTTTATTCTTTCTTGTTCCAAAACCATTTTGTTCCAGGCTTCCCTCCTAGTCTCATCTAACTCTACTAACCTGTCAATTCTTGCCTGTAAGGCTTCTTGATCAGAAGAACACTGTTGTAACAATTCATACACAGGGATTTGAAGGTTTATTGGAAGCCTACAGTTTTGCCCGTACACTATTTCAAAAGGAGCTTTTCCAGTTATTCTTTTGACTGTCGTTCTATCTGCCCAGAGGGCATATTTTAACTTTGCATCCCAAGTCCTCTTGTTCTCACCAATCATCCTTTTTAAGAGACTTATCAAATTCTTATTACTTGATTCTGCTAAGCCGTTTCCCTGCGGGTAGTAGTTAGAAGAGTGAGACAAGGTGATCCCATGATCAGTACAAAAGGTAGACATCTCAATCTTGCTAAAAGCTGGTGCATTATCAGTTGTAATTTTGTAGGGGCAACCGTATCTGGAAACTATATTCTCTTCTAAGAACTTGACCACAACTTCTGCAGTGCACTTCTTAGTAGGGATAGCTTCCACCCAGCGAGTGAAATAGTCTGTGCAAGTCAGTATGTATTTGTGTCCACCTGATGAGCTAGGGTTTATAGGTCCTACAAAATCCATTCCCCATTGCTGAAAAGGTTCTTCTATAATGATTGGGGTCAAGGGCAGGGCAGGTAGTCTAGGTTTTCCAGAATAGAATTGACACTCCTGACAGGCTCTAACAAAAATGTGCACATCTTTGAACAAGGATGGCCAATAATAACCCGCTCTCATGATTTTAGCAGCCGTGGTTCTTGGTGCGTAATGTTCTCCACATAATCCGGAATGCATTTCTTTGATGATTCTTTGGGAGTCATCATGGTTTACACATTTGAGTATGATTCCATCTGGATTCTTCCATCCCAATCCATCCTCTGTCAAAACATACTTGGATGCTTTTAACCTCAAGGCTCTTCTTTGGTGGTCTACCAGGTGGTCTGGACAGGTCATATGTCTGAGGTAGAAAATGATGTCTTTGTACCATTCGTGATCTTCATCAATGTAAAGGATCATGTTATTTTGCTGTAGTTTGGAATCAGTCAATAGTTGTGCTAACCCTTCGCCTTTTACTATCTTGACTGGCTTGATTTCAATATCATACTCTTGAATCCTAGAAATCCAGTTTCCCCTAACCCCTATGCCATCAGGCTGAGATAAGACATCTTTCACCGCTTGATAACGGACGTAAGCAATAATTTTGGAGTATCCGATAAATGTCCTAAAATGTTTTAACGACTTGACCAAGGCATAGGCTTGTTTTTCAGTGGTTGTGTAGTTGAGTTCTGCGTCTCTAAGGTTTTTACTCATAAAGGCAACAGGTTGCTCATGGTTTTCTTCATTCTTTTGTAGCAATACACCTGCTATGGTGTCCTCGGAAGCATAAGAATAAATCAAAAACTCCTTATTGTAGTTTGGGCTTACTAGGACAGGTGCAGAAGCAATGGCTTTCTTTAGAGACTCGAATGAGGTATCACATTTCTTATCCCAAACAAATTTCACATCCTTCTTAAGCAAACTATTCAAAGGTTTGGCCAATTCAGCTAAGTTAGGGATGAATCTCCTTGCGAAGTTTATTTTTCCAAAAAATGATCGCAGTGAGCTGACATCCTTCGGGGGAGTTATGGCTTGGATTCCTTGCACTCTTTTCGGATCAATTCTAATGCCTTCTTTGGATACAATGTGACCTAACAACTTCCCTTCATCCACCCCAAAGGTAGACTTTTTAGGATTTAAAGATATTCCAAATTTTCGACATCTTTCAAAGATTCTCCTTAGATGCTTTACGTGGTCTCCCCTGTCTTTTGAGAAGACAGTTAGATCATCTTGATAGATTGCAATGATCTTGCCAATTAGTCCCTCGAATGCATGATCCATTGCCCTTTGAAAGGTTGATCCTGCATTCAAAAGTCCAAATGGCATTCTTATATACTCGAAGGTTCCCCACGGGGTGGTGAAGGTTGTCTTCCCACGATCTTCCTTCTTGATTTGGACCTGGTTGTAACCAGAAAATCCGTCAAGTAAGGATAACATGCCAGCCCCTGTTACACTTTGCAACAGATTTTCCATATTGGGCAAAGGATAGTTGTTCTTTAGAGATGCTTGATTTAGGTTCCTAAAGTCAATACAAATTCTAATCTCCCCGTTTTTCTTCCTTACAATTACAGGATTGGATACCCAGGTTGTATGCCTAACTGGTCTAATGATTCCTGCTGCCAACATCTTTTCCAATTCTTTTTTAACTAAAGGAGCTAGTTTAGGGTTCATGTTTCGCAACTTTTGTCGATATGGTTTGGCTCCCTCTTTGAGAGGAATAGTGTGTTCTATAATGGACTTGTTATCACACAACTTGTAGTTGCCCCTAGAGGTATCCCATCCGGGATGGTAGAGGAGACAGGCAACTAAAGAGGTGACCCAAGAGATGCCACGGTTCCCATTGCAATGTGGGAGTCACGTCAACCGAGGCACTCTTCGCTTTAGGTCAAGGTGTAACTAGACCAAGGGGGAGACCCTATACCCCAATCACAGTTGATTGGATCCAAACAAAGGTTTCTAAGGGTAGGTAAATGATGAGTTACGGAAACCAATGCAAGGCTAAGTGGGCCTAAGAGTTAAGGAATGGTTGAAGGTGGTGTAATGGATAATTAGTGTTTCAACCTATGTATGGTTTAGGCCACTTGATGGGGTATGATTACTAGGTATAGTACTATGTGTTTGCACATGTGGGTCTTGTTTTCTTGGGAAGTGTGAAATGATTCTAGGTGGGCCCACAAGGTGAAGTTAAGTGTGATGTTGGTACTATAGGTTAGGTATAGGCTAGATCTATAAGTTGGAGTTGGTTCTAGGAGTACCCATGTGCTAGATCTAGGGTTTGACACAAATCCCAAGGAGTGCGACTTGCTTGGAGAAGGACTAGTGCCTTGTTGGATGGGCTAATGGGGTCAAGAAGTATGTAAAAGTGTAGATCGGGACACCTAGAAGCCAATTCAAGTGGATTGAAGGAGATCCAATGGTTGGATCTTACTAGATCTAGGTTTGTAAGTGATTACCCTAAGTGGACCACAATCCCTTGAAACAAGGAATGCAACCCCCAAGGTGGATCGTGACAAAAAGACAGTATAGACCTAGGTTTCAAGGCATGGGCATTCCAAATCCACAAAAATCTCAAACACCCACCTCCTAGAAGTGGACCAACTCAAATTTCCAAGGGGGTGCGATTTGCTCAAGGAAGGCCAAAAAGTGGGTTTGGTGGACCAAATCAAGTCCAATAGCCACCAAATTGTAGATCCGGGATGCTAGTGCCCCGATCTATGTATGTTCAAAATTTCAAGTGAACCCAATGGCTAGATCTTAGTAGATCTGAGTTTTAAGATGCCAACGGAATCAAAAGGGGGTTTTAACACCTTAAAACATGGAGAGATGTCCACAAGGTAGTTTTCACCAAAGTAAAGATGTGGGTATAGGTTATCAAGTGTCTAGAATCCAAATCAAGTGGGATCTCACCTACCCATGTGCTAGATCTAACCCAACAAGCTTCTCTTAGGAAAATCGATTTAGGTTCAAGAGGGCTTTTTGCATTGAAAAGTGTGTCAATTTTTAGCCAATCACCACCAAACTATAGATCCAACTAGGGGTGGATCCTATAGAGGTGGGTTTTTAATATCTTTTCAATTGCAAGGCTAGATCTAAGTAGATCTGAAAAATACCAAAAACAAGGGTTTTAATTTGATTAGGTTTTTTTATGATCTAGAAATTATGGAAGATTCAAGGAAGAGAAGATCATACCTCTTGGAACATACCTGGATGAAGAGATGAATGCTAGTTGAGACGAGGATTACTTTGCCAAAGATCAAATGGAGAATTGTTGAAGCCCTCTTGCCAAATCGATTTTTCCAAGCCACATGTGATTCCTTCTAACCTGGCAAGCCAAGGAGCAAAGCATCAATCAGTTTAACAAATCGAAGGTAGATACAAGCAAGAGAGAGAGAGAAACATAGAATAGTTGACACAAAGGCAAAACTACTCCCTGTCAAACCCAAAACGACTTCTTCCAAGATTGAAGGGCAAGCCTCCCCACCAATTCGCCCTTGTCCAAAATCGCCCTCTTAACCTGCAAATAAAATATGGCAAATATGCAAGATAGCTACAATAGATCCTCCAGTGCAATGGACAATAGCATTTACAATCGAAACAACCAACATTCACTCCAACCCAAGCATGTACTCCAAAAGATAGAAATTTTATTCCAAGACCCAAGAGCCAAAAATCTCTAGATGAATTTTACAATGAGAGGCTCCCTCCTTAAATAGGATGGGGAGAGAGTACAATCCTAACCACTTTTTACATGAGCGGCTAAGATTAAAAGATCTCATGATCTAATCAATGGTTGAGATGAGCTCAACAATAAAATACATGGATCACTAATAAAATATAATGTAAGTGGACAAAATCGCCCTACAAGAGGGGAATCCCACCAAATCATGATGACAAAATATCATAAGAGGCTTATGGTGGGTCCAAGGGGTAATTTTATCCCTCCTTGGTCAATCCACATAGCACAATAACCAAAAAATAATCATGAATGTACCAAATCGTGCCTCCATAGTGAAGTCGTGGTCCTCAAAAGACCTCAAAAATCCACAGAAAGTGCCATAAGTGATGGATGCGGGCCTCGATGAAGCTGAAACTGCTGGAGAAGGTGTGGAAGGTCCCGATCTATCATCACTGATCATTCCATGCCATAACTTTGCCTCAGTAGCCCAAATCGATTTCCTCAATAGCCATTTCTACCAATCCTGAAATGCCTCGGGAAGCGTGAAACTGCCCCAAACAGCCTCCTGGAGTGCTGGCGCTGTCAAGGTGAGGGCACCAGTGTGTCTGGAAGGGGGGTAATATGGTAAAAACAAGTGGCTGGACCACCCCTTCCATCATCAGCGCCCTAGGTCAACCGGATAAAAATCACATCTGCTCCGACAGGGCCTCTGACAGACCAAAACTGCACTAGGACAGCCTACTGAGGCTAAATCATCACTGTAAGTGCCCGGAACTGAAAACAAACTGTCCCATTGGACTCAGAAGGTCCAAATCCATCCAAGATGTGTACTCATACACCATATGAATCTCTGCATGATCAAAATAAATATCCAATATACCGGATCAAGGCCAATAATAATGCGCTGTACATATACAAACACTGCTGCAACCCCAGAATCATCATCATAACCCTGTAGCTGCTGCATAGAGTCATCATGTATGTATACATAGACCATATATCATCTATCCATATCATCATAAGGTCCAACATCTCATGTCCCATGGTCCTCCATGGTCAAACTAGGTCTAACCAAGACCAAATATAACTCAGATCATCATTAATAGCTGCTGCAAAGTGTTAAGGTTAATATATGCTCTACAACTTATTCAAATAACAATTATAACACAGAGTAATCATGACTGGTGATCTAAATCCAAATATATAGTGTCGTTAATTATTATTATTACTCAGACTAGACTTTCAGGATCATACTCACTTCATAGTTGTGATCAATTTGCTAGTGAAGGGTGAAGGCTTAAATTAACTGGCTAGGCTAAGGGATGACTTAACTGTCTTGACTTTGTGACACTTTGGCAAGGGAAAGGGAATACACCATAGTATATACTGAATGAGCAATAACACAGGGAATGGCGGTGTCTCACAAATGGATGAGTTGTTTAAAGAGGGTTTTTTCACCTTCACAGATGCGCACAATCCATAATACAAATAAGGCCAGCAATTGTTTAGATATAGCTTTTAAGTTCCATTGCTTTTTGGGCCTGAAGTTTCCATAGCCTTGATCTATGTGTGTTTATAAACACATTGCATAGATTTACATTTATTTTAGGCTTTCTGCTGCAGGTGTGTTTTTAAGGCACTTGTTTACCTGAGCACTTCTAGGTGTGTCATGGACAGCTTGTTTACCTAGGTATTTATTTTCCACAAGATATAACATTTTATTTTCATAGCCACTTTCATTTGGCATGCCTTTCATTCATGTGTGTTTAGAAACACATTGCATGAATGGGCTTTTCATACAAGATATATCATTTCATTTTTCCAGATTTTGTATTCATGGCAGCACTAAAAGTTTCAGGTTTAGCCAACACAACTTTAGTGACTAGGGGGAATTCACAAGGAACTCCAACTCACCATAGGCAAGTTTTGTCACCAACTCAGAACCGAGACACAATAAACAGGGAAGCTCATCCAATACAGAGGCTACAGTGGGGAAAAGATCCTCCATGTCACTAGTCAAGTAGTAAGTCAGGGTGATAAACTAGAAGGTAGGCCATGGATGGATGAAGACAATGAATAATGGAGCCAACACTAGCAAGCCAAGATATGGTGGAATGATCACCTCTATTCTCCCTAAGGAGGGTACATACCAATGAGTATGAATAGTGAACTTCTAAGTCTGAGTAGGGACAATATAATATATATAATAGATCAACCAGGTCCAAATATCTATATGATCGCCAGATCATGACACTGAGTGCTAAGACATGCTATAAGAATAAATATAAAAGCAATCTAACCATAACACCATGATATACCTGCTGAGTCATATACCTGAATGCTCATCAACCTGTACCATCATCTGTCCTCCGAAACTGCTATTGTAACTCTGGGCACTACTGACTGCTCTATACCAATGGTATAATGGCTACATCGGTCATCTCTCTGAGTGTCCTGAGACTCAGTCATGGCATGGGGAATACAACTGCTATCCACAATCTGATAGTGATCCAAAGATAGCTGCTCATCTCATCATCTCAAAGTAAAGGAACTGGCTGAAATGTGCTCTGGAATCTGAAAAATAAAGTATGGTAGCCCGGCTACTATATATGTGATAACAGGACTGATCATAAGTTTTTAAATCATCATAGACCCATGCAAAGACATCTTTATACTCTCTGATTAACTCAATAATTCTTCTCCTTTCTTCTTCTGAGGCATTTATCCCAATTCTGATCATTTTTGGAGAACAGGCAGACCCTACATTTATTTCAATGACCCCATCCACAGGTTCAGATCTCCTACCCTTGTATTCATCATGCCTGTTGAAATTTTTCTCAAGGGGGAAAACTATTTCTGTGACATCCATACCTTCAATTGAATCACCTTTTATCTCATCCTCGAAATTCACCATTGGGGTTTTGGAAGCATTTAAAAATCGTATGATTTGGGCATCATTGTCAAAAACTTGCCAATGGTCTTCATTATCAGGGACGGAGGGTCTGAATAAAACTTCAAGTTTGCAGTTTTCTTGTTTTAGAGACTCAGATGTTTGAAGAGTACTGGCCATTACAGATAGTTCATCAGCCAAAGTATTTTGTTCTCGGGGAACAGCCTTAATCCCGAAGGCATCAAAGCATTCAATGGTGTCCCAAACTGCATTCCTATAGTCTCTAAGTCTATTATTTTTAGCGGCGAATTTGTTTTTTATTTGGGACACAATGAGGTCAGAATCTCCTGTGACGGATAGTGATTTGATGTTTCTTTCTCTGGCAATTTCCAAGCCCTGAAGCAATGCTTCATACTCGGCCACATTGTTAGTGCACTCAAACTCTAAACGGAAAGAAAACAAACTCTTTTCTCCCGATGGTGAAATTAAGACTATACCGGCTCCTGAACCATGTCGGGAACGGGCCCCATCAAAATGCATTTTCCAGACTTGTTCATGTGAAAAAGGCTGCTTTTTGACCTCCTCCCAGTAATTTGCTAGGATCATGAAGTTTCCAATTTCATCACTTGAATACATTGCCTCAGTGAATAAGTGTTCAGGTGTTTCAACATGCTCTTGCATAGGTGGTTCATTAAACAGAGTTATGAATGAACCTTCTTTGGTTGGGATTGTGGCATATGTTAAATCCATTTGGACACTTCCCCCCAATCTTGCCGACCACTCCCTGGATAGCAACATTCCCCATGCGTCAGGGATATCTAGGACTAAGACATTCAATGAGAGCTCAATATCAGAGCAGGCAGCCAACCTAACAGGCAGGTTTTCAATTATCCCAATAGATTTCACAGTCTTGGAATCCATGCCACATACATTTCTGTATGGTCTTGTGGGTACTAACTCAAGTTGTTCCATGACTCTTAAAGGCATGACACTTAGTTCAGCTCCTGAGTCCAACATGCAATTATGTAATATCAAACCATTCACTTCCAATGCAATATAAAAGGGTGGGAATTTTCCAGAGTTGTCACCAGAGACACTTTGGATCATGACAGGGGAATCCCTAATCTCTGCAGAAGCTTTCTTAGGAGCTTGCTTCCTTGTTTGAATCCCAAGATGAGTAGTAGCTCTTTTGTGGAATGAAGGGATCTTGAAAATTTCACAAAATGGAATAGGCATGTTTATCTTTTCTAGGAAGCTTGTAATATCTATGTTTAGGTTGTGGGGGTTTTCCTTATCCTTTAATTCGTACCCAAACCTAGGAATTTCATAATGTCATGTTTAACAACCGGGATCTTGATTAGGTCTTTTAGGGAAACCGAAGCAGACGAATTGGCTAGCTTACTTGGAATGTTTGTTCTAGGGAGCTCCTTATTAGGTTTTAGAATCGTGGGAGGTTTTGGTTGCTTTCTCCAAAGGGTTGCTTTGGGGATGTTAGTTTTAGGGGGAGGATCAATTTTTATTGCTTTATCTGTCTTTTTGTTTGCAGGAGGAGATTGGCTAGTGTTGGTCACAGCTTTACCTTTTGAGATGACCTCAGGAGAAAGCTTTGGAGCTTTTGGCAAGATTCTTCGGACAGGTTGATGCACTGTCTTGCTAGGCTGTGGGTCAGTTGTTTTAGTTTGCTGAGTCTTGGGAGGACTAGCCTTTGGAGGGATTGAATTGCTACAGATGGATTTTAACATTTCTTTGGTTTGTTGATCACGTCTTTTGAAATCCTCATCTTGATTCTTAAGATATGTAGCAATGTTGGTGACCATTTCACACATGTTTGTCATAAATTCCATGGTCATTTCGGGAGAGATGTTATTTTGAGTAGACATCTCTTTGCGGGTTCTCTTCTCAGCGGAGTCACGATTAGGAGTCGCCAGGTAGATTTTTAGGCTCTACTACCAAGAGGTATGTCGTTTCAAGTGCAGAGAGATAGTGAGACACAAAGGTGTGTTGAACCAAGGTAGGCCTCTACCTCCCCGGCAACGGCGCCAAAAATGTTATCACACAACTTGTAGTTGCCCCTAGAGGTATCCCATCCGGGACGGTAGAGGAGACAGGCAACTAAAGAGGTGACCCAAGAGATGCCACGGTTCCCAATGCAATGTGGGAGTCACGTCAACCGAGGCACTCTTCGCTTTAGGTCAAGGTGTAACTAGACCAAGGGGGAGACCCTATACCCCAATCACAGTTGATTGGACACAAACAAAGGTTTCTAAGGGTAGGTAAAGGATGAGTTATGGAAACCAATGCAAGGCTAAGTGGGCCTAAGAGTTAAGGAATGGTTGATGGTGGTGTAATGGATATTTAGTGTTTCAACCTATGTATGGTTTAGGCCACATGATGGGGTATGTTTACTAGGTATAGTACCATGTGTTTGCACAAGTGGGTCTAGTTTCTTGGGAAGCGTGAAATGATTCTAGGTAGGCCCACAAGGTGAAGTTAGGTGTGAGATTGGTACTATAGGTTAGATCTAGGCTAGATCTAGAAGTTGGAGTTGGTTCTAGGATTACCCATGTATTAGATCTAGGGTTTGACACTAATCCCAAGGTGTGCGCCTTGCTTGGAGAAGGACTAGTGCCTTGTTGGATGGGCTAGTGGGGTCAAAAAGTATGTCAAAGTGTAGATCGGGACACCTAGAAGCCAAGTCAAGTGGGTTGAATGAGATCCAATGGTTGGATCTTACTAGATCTAGGTTTTTAAGTGATGACCAAAAGTGGACCACAATCCCTTAAAACAAGGAATGCAATCCCCAAGGCGGATCTTGACGGAAGGACAGTATAGACCTAGGTTTCAAGGCATGGGCATCCCAAATCCACGAAAATCTCAAACACCCACTTCCTAGAAGTGGACCAACTCAAATCTTCAAGGGGGTGCGACTTGCTCAAGGAAGGGCAAAAGATGGGTTTGGTGGACCAAATCAAGTCCAATGGCCACCAAACTGTAGATCCAAGTGGCTTGTACCCCGATCTATGTATCTTCAAAAATTCAAGTGAATCCAATGGCTAGATCTTAGTAGATCTAAGTTTTAAGGTACCAAGAAGATCAAAAGGGGGTTTCAACCCCTTAAAACATGGAGAGATGTCCACAAGGTAGTTTTCACCAAAGTAAGAACGTGGGTATAGGTTATCAAGTGTCTAGATTTCAAATCAAGTGGGATCTCACCTACCCATGTGCTAGATCTAACCCAACAAGCTTCTCTTAGAAAAATCGATTTAGGTTCAAGAAGGCTTTTTGCATTGAAAAGTGTGTCAATTCTTAGCCAATCACCACCAAACTATAGATCCAACTAGGGGTGGATCCTATAGAGGTGGGTTTTCAATATCTTTGCAATTGCAAGGCTAGATCTAAGTAGATCTAAAAAATACCAAAAACAAGGGTTTTGATTTGATTAGGGTTTTTGTGATCTAGAAATTATGGAAGATTCAAGGAAGAGAAGATCATACCTCTTGGAACATACCTGGATGAAGAGATGAATGCTAGTTGAGACGAGGATTACTTTGCCAAAGATCAAATGGAGAATTGTTGAAGCCCTCTTGCCAAATCGATTTTTCCAAGCCACATGTGATTCCTTCTAACCTGTCAAGCCAAGGAGCAAAGCATCAATTAGTTTAACAAATTGAAGGTAGATGCAAGCAAGAGAGAGAAAAACATAGAATAGTTGACACAAAGGCAAAACTACTCCCTGTCAAACCCAAAACGACTTCTTCCAAGCTTGAAGGGCAAGCCTCCCCACCAATTCGCACTTGTCAAAATCGCCCTCTTAACCTGCAAATAAAGTATGGCAAATATGCAAGATAGCTACAATAGATCCTCCAGTGCAATGGACAATAGCATTTACAATCGAAACAACCAACATTCACTCCAATCCAAGCATGTACTCTAAAAGATAGAAATTTTATTCCAAGAGCCAAGAGCCAAAAATCTCAAGATGAATTTTACAGTGAGAGGCTCCCTCCTTAAATAGGATGGGGAGAGAGTACAATCATAACCACTTTTTACATGAGTGGCTAAGATTAAAAGATCTCAAAGATCTAATCAATGGCTAACAATAAATCATAACCATATATCACATGGATCACCCATATAATGATAGCGCCCCCACTAAAAAGGTACAATAAGGGGTGACGTCATCCACAAGAGAAAATATAAGCATCAAAATCCACCTCATGGTGACTAGGACATAAAAATATAAGCTCATGGTGGGGCTAGGAGGTTTTAATCCTTACTAGCTCATCCCCAAGGCACAATAAAAATAATAAAATATGTCCAATATAATAAAAATGACCAAGACTGTCCTCAGAATCCATGACAGTCAAGCAGTAAATGTCCTCCTGTGATCAATCCGGGCATACCCACATGGTGAAAACTGGCTGGAAGGTAGTGATGCCACCCTGGAAGACCTCTGTGAAAACCAAATGCCAAAACCTTGCCTCAATTGCCCAAATCGATTTCCTCAGTGACCACTTTATCCCATTTTTTAACTGCCTCGGGAACTGTGAAAGTGCCAAAACTGCCCCCTAGGGTGTTAGCGTTGTCCATCTGAGCCCACCAGTCTCTCCGGGAGGGGGGATAAATGGTAATAACAAGTGGCTGGACCACCCCCTCCATCATCAGCGCCCTAGGTGAACTGTCCTCTCGGTGCCCCTGCTGCTCAGGCTGGGAAATCAGCCCCAAATCTTGTCAACAAGTGTAAAACTGCATCAATCACTGTCAGAAGTGCCCGGAACTGAAAGATAAGTGTCTCAATGGATCCAGAAGACCCAAATCCACTAGGAATGAGTACTCATACATCATGGGTTGCCCTAATGGGCCAGCTGTAGGGTCCACCATATATGGACAATGTATAATCTGCTGATCTGAAATAATAATACACCTGCTGAACTGGATCAAACATCATCTGCATCATATGTCCATCATATGATATCATCATCAAACATGTGGGACCATAAATCATCATCAATAATCATCAATACATGGCCCACATCATCACGGATCCCAAGAATATATAATCAAGGATAAATCACATCAGTAGAATAAGACAATGTTTCTCTAATCATTCCCACAGCTAAGCTCAAAGTATAAATTCCATTCAGTGGCATTAATCAAGTTAACATATTCCGTGGTTATATAAAATTACTTGCACAATAGTTCAAATGACAAACTCACCCATTGGACATGGTCAAACTGCTAGTGAAGGATGAAGGCTAGGAGCAAGGTTGGGCCAAGGGTTTGACTTGTCTAACTTAACTCAAAAATACTTTGGACTGGGAAAAAGGGGGAAGCTACAAACTCTGTGCTGGACAAAAGAACACGGGGAATGGCTGTGCCTCACAAATGGATAAGTTGTTTAGAGAGTGCTTATTCAACTTAGGCATCATGTCTACATCAAGTTGATCCAGGTTCATTAGGATCATTCAATTTTATTTCCATGGCCTTTTTGGCCTACATAACCCTTCGGATTTCAGATGTGCTGAGAAGCACAACTAGTTGCAGCTTGCATCCAGGGCATGTTTTTCACATATTTATAAGGTCAGCAATTGTTTAGATATAACTTTTAAGAACCATTGCTTTTTGGACCTTTCTTATACTCTTCGAGGAGTATTTTTAGCTTTTCATTGCTCTTGCCCTTTTTTTTGTTTCCATGGGCGAATTTTTTAGTTTCCATAGGTAGAACATGAGCTTTCAGTTTTAGCCAACAACATCTCAAGTGACTAGGGGGAGTTCGAGCCAATGCCAAACATCGGGACAACCGACCAGAATGATTTAGGCCTACAATCCAACTCACCAAAGGCAAGTTCTGTCACCAACTCAGAGCCGAGACACTGAATAAACAGGGATGCGGTCCAAACACAGAGGTAGAAAAATGGGGAAGTCCTCGGTATCAGAAAGTCAAATGAGACAAGTCAGGGTTTAAAGTCAAACAGGAAGGTCATGTATGGATGGAGACAAGTGAATATGGAGCCTACACTAGCAGACAACCAGTGTCGGGAAAGACCATGTCTATGTAAGATGAAATACCAGTAAGTTTTGTTAAATGACCTAAAAGTGCAAGCAATTGTCCATTTTATGATTTACAGTTCATTTTAAATAGTTTGCCACATCAGGAATAATATACCAAGCACATGCCATGATCATGACTAAATCAACAAGATAATAATCCACAGTCAGTGAGAACATATCCATAACATCATCATAATAATCATCATCATGCATCATCTGAAACACTGCTGCAATATATCTCTAGGCACTGAACTGAAACTGTAATGGGATAAGTGGTCACATCAGTCATCAAATCTGAACTCTCAAGGCTCAGCCTTGACACAAGGTCATAAAATCTGAATAATGTACTGCTCTGATCATGAGTGATCCAAAATATATAGCCATGCTCTGGAATAAAGGAAGCTCTGGAATGTGCAGATATCTGCTGTACAAGCATAGTAGCCCTGCTACTATGGTGTGATAACAAGTCCTATCCCCCAAAGCCTTATGGGGGCTCCTGTTCTGAATGTAGGTTGCAGTGTTGCATGCTTCAGCCCAAAGGAAAAATGGCAATCCCTGATCATGCAACGAGGATCTCGCAGCTCCAATGATGGCCCTGTTCTTCCTCTCAGCTACCCCATTCTGTTGAGGTGTATAAGGAACAGTTAACTGCCTCTTGATTCCTTCCTGAGTCTAGAACTTATTGAACTCAGCAGAGGTGTACTCTCCCCCATTATCTGATCTAAAGATCTTAATCTTCCTCTCTGTCTGTTTTGCCACAAGGGCCTTGAATTCCTGAAACTTCTGCAAAACTTTCTTGGACTCTTTGCTCTTGAGGAAGTAGATCCAGGTCTTCCTATAATAGTCATCAATGAAAGACACATAGTACTTGTATCCTTTCAGTGATGTGGTGGACATCGGACCACAAAGATCAGAATGAATCAAATCAAGAGCTCTTGTAGCTGTAGTTTTGACATACTTTCCTAGAGCACACCCCTTACACACAACAGTGTGCTTAGTGTTGAACTCAGGTACTCTTGTCACAATCTCCCTTAGAATCTTTAGAGCCGGATGGTGCAGATGAGCCATCCTTCTGTGCCAAAGCTCACAGGGATCACATTCCTCATCCCGACTGTTATGACTTAGGGCATGATGAAGTTGGAAGCTCAGTTTATATAGCTTCCCACAACGGACTCCAATCCTCTCAGCTGAGGCAACCTTGGATCCCTTTGGATGAACTAGCATGTTTCCATCTATGAACATCACCCATTGTCCTCGATCTTCAATAGTAGAAACGGAGATCAAATTTTTCTTAAGACCTGGAACATATAGGACATCACGAACTCTCATTTGTTCTCCGGAGTCTTTCTGGAAGGACACAGTTCCACATCCTATAGCCTTGATCGTAGAATTGTCTCCCAGGACAATCTCAAGATCTATCCCATCCTCTGCTAGGTCAGAAAAATATCCGCGAACACTTGTCATATGACTCGAAGCTCCACTGTCTATGTACCATACACTAGAAGTGGAGGCCATCAACAATTGATAGGAGTTAAGAGCCATCTCCCTGTCAATCCCGTCTTTAGTACACTCATCAATATCCGTAGCGGAGCAAGAGGTGCAAACAATTTGCTCTTCCCTCATGATGTAGATCTGATGGTGCAGCTGTAGATATGTGTATGAAAGCACTCCCTGACCCTTACCAAGGCTCTAATACCATGTAAATATTTGATCCAGAGATCACTACTCCCTCTAGATCGCCCTGAGATCTCAAGCGGTATGAGTTTCGATATCAATACAACATTAATATGAACTCAAACAACTAGATCTGCATTTACCAACAGAACAATATAAATGCAATCATACATAAACAACAAATGTACCCTGAAACCCTTTCGAGAGAAACCAACAAACTATGGGGATATCTTCTTTATCGATCCCAAAGCATATAGGAAAAGAGACAAGTACAATACAGGGTTACCTCAGTAATCTTTTCAGGCAAACTCAAGATTTGCATGCATCCAGCTGATGCATTCACGGAAGAGATAAGCCCTAACTGGAAAACTGGATCTGAGTGTCCTTGTATCCGCCTCTGCCTGATCTATCTGTCTCTATCCTCAGCTCTGCTTTGCTCGCTCTGAAGGCTGCCCTGTGACTGAAAACGACCTCCTCTGCATGCACAAGTGCGCCCTCCCTCCAACAATGAAAGACTCGTACTGAATTATATCTCAGTATATCTGAGCTCCTATCGTCACTGATCTTCCTCAATCTTTGAGACGAGGATACTCTGCAAGTTACAGACACTCAAATGCTCTACCGGATGCGGTACGAGCTTCTCCCTCCTTGAAGAATGCGCCCTCCTTCACATGTGAAGTCATCCTCCTCTCTCTTGATCTATCTCAGATCAATGGTCTCACTGATGAAGACAGTCACCTCCTGTCTTCCCTATAACATCTCACTGAGAAGTTAGGTTTACCAAAAACCTAAAAATAGGTGCATGCAAAACTCACTTTTGCATGCATTTCACTCCAATCATTTTCCTGGTTAATATTTTAACACTAAGCTTTTCTTTGCTTCCTCATCTACCTAACTGGGACATTAATTATGCTCACTCCATGAATGATGGACAATCCAAGTGGGGATGAATGGTAATGTAATGAGAATGAGATTAACCCCACTTGTTGTTTAAGGATGGAGAAACGATGAAATTGATCTTTATAAACCCCTTCCAGCCACCAAGAAGAAGGATTAATAAATTGAAGAATGTTATTCATCAAAGATGACTGAAAGGGAAAATGAAGCACTTTATCTCCATTCATGCGACAATATTTAGACTCTTGATTGAAAATTTCAAAAGTAAAAGATTGACCAGACCCCAAACTCAAAGAAGATTCAAAAAGCTAGGATGGGAGGGTGGATTGAAAATTGATTGACCTTGAATTTTGCCAAAAAGGAAAGAACTTATTGCGAGCACCCAACCCCAAAAATTGAAATAAGCAATCCTGATAAAAAATTTAATTGGAAAAAATATAAATATTGGATGAGTTAAGTGAAGGATTATTTCTGAGCTTCCCATAATTAGTAAGATATTGGTTTGAGGATTCTATTAAGGAAAACTCTTGATTATTTTCAGTCACTAAACCATCCTCATCATGAAAATTTTCCTTAATTGATTTATCACTAAATTCATTTGATCATAAATTATCAGGGATTGTATCAGCAACCACTTGATCATTTTCATAAATTTGATCTCTAAAAACGCAATGATCAGATGAATTTGTTTCGGAAGAAATTTGGTTATTGTCCCTGTTGCCGCCTAATACACACCTGGGGGGGACGCGGCAGGAAACCTTCAAGCTGCTCGGTGTGTCCTTGGGGGCAAGTGAGAGTCAAGTGCTGTCACCTGATTACTCGACTCCTCCGTCTAGGCTTACTCCTAGCGAAGCCAAGGGGGGTGGTCCCTATGAAAAATAATCTAAGGCTTTTAATCTACAACAAAAGATGAAAGTCTATTCTAGGAGTTAAAGATGACGAGATGATAAAATATAACAACAAAGCACTGCTTGTGAATTAAATCAAATAGCTAACCCAACATAAGATAAATAAGCATTCACGACATTTATGATTGACTTAAACACAGAAAATTAAAGACCAGTGTCGAGAATGTAAAAATGCTTGTAAATATTGTTGTGTGGGGTTGCTTGTGTAGTCTCAGTGAAAGTATTGCAGTGGCTCGGTTGGTAAATTTTATAGTTATTAAATGAGTAGTTAAGGAGTGGGTTGATTTTTGGTTTGGCCCAAAAGAAAACCTAAACTTCGAACTGAGTGCTCTAGCAACCTTACCAAGTGTCCAACCAGGTGAGGATGAACCCGCTTAAGAACCTGCTGACTCTGTGGATTCAGTCCATGCAACCTCCCGAGTTCTTAGAATTGGATTTTAATGGATTGTCCTATTAACACTAAATACCTTACACCCGTTTCTGATTGAGCCAACTGTTCCGACTAAGCTGCAGTGGTCAAGAGCATACTTCGAGTTTGGGGCGTTGTTCGTTTTATTAAACAGGTATGAGTGGATGATTAATCTACACTAAACCGCAAGCATAAAGCAAGGGGGGTTAATTTTAGGATTAAATTTTAAGCACAGAATAATAATTTGAAATAAACACAAAAGCATATAAAATGAAGAACGGTTCTGTTATCACCTAAACTGTAGTTACCCCTATGGATGGATCCAGTCATGGATGGCAATAGGGAAGGGCAACTTGAAAGGTGCAACCACGATCACCTCGACCTCCAATATGTATGGTTGTCACGCCAGTCGAGGCAACCTTCGCTTTATGTTATCTAGCCCAGACAACAAAGGGGGAGACCCGATCTACTCCCGATAGGAGAGATCAAAACCAAGACACCAAATCAGGGTATTTCCAAGTGAAGTTAGGTGTATGGTTTATCCTAGACCTAAGGATGAAGTCACAAGCCAAGTGAGGGTTCAATAGATATAGCTTTGGTTCATAGTTGAATGTAAGAGTGACTTATAATGTTTGTAATGAGATCTAGGGCTAGTGTACTAGGTCAATGTCAAAAGATATACTGCCTTGGGAACTGTGTCCAATGCAGGATAGTTTTGAGGGATGTATTGGGGCTAACTAGTACATAAGACAAGCTTGACCATGATTCATGATAGCTTTAAGGGTATAGTTCACCATGCAGAAGTCAAACCACAAGTCAATCCAACAATCTAGGAAAGTTGGGTTGTCTTGGAGATAAACCAGTGCCTTGGGAATTGGGAAGTGGAGTCAAAGTGGGGTTGACTTATGGTTTAGGACTCCTACAACATGAGATAAGTGGACAGTATAGGTCTTGATGGTTGAATGTATCTAGATCTAGGTTTAACCCAAGTGGACCACAATCCCTTAAAACAAGGAATGCAGTCCCCAAGGCAAGATTTGACAAAGTGATAGTCTAGACCTAGGTTTTGAATTATTCCGGTTTCAGATCTGCAATAATCTCAAGTACCCAGTTCCTAGAAGTGAGTGAACTCACTTCTCCAAGGTGGTGCGACTTTACCCAAGGAGGCTTCAATTGGGGTTTAGGTGGGTCAAATCATGTCGGATGGAATCCAAACTTTAGATCCTAGTAGATCGGTCAGGTAGGAGTATGGATCTATAATTTCGTGGCAATCCACCGGTTAGATCTTAGTAGATCTGAGTTTAAGTGTTCCAAGTGGTCCAAAATGGGGATTAAATCCCTTAAAATGTGGAATGGGGCCCACAAGGTCAATTTCAGAAAAGTGACAACCTGGGTGTATGTTATTTGATGTGTAGATGTCAAATCAAGTGGAATCTCAAACACCCATGTACTAGATCTAGGTCAACTTGCTCAAATGGTGAAGTGTGCCTTCCTTGGGAGAAGCTAAGTTGGCTTGGGAGAGGGGTCAAACGGAAGCCAATCCTCACCAAACTATAGATCCGGGATGCCGTGGATGCTATAGAGGTGGGTTTTCAGTATCATGCCCAACAACCCACTAGATCTCAGTAGATCTAAGAAAATGCAAAATTGGGGTTTTAATTAATTAGGGTTTTAAGTGTTTTTGACAATTGGATAGATCATGGAGATAGAACTTACCTTGAGATCATACCTGAATGATGTGGATGAGATGCCTTGATGCCTTGATGTTGAGGAAGATTCCCGCAGAGATCAAATGAGAGATTGTTGATTTGCTTGCCAATTTGATGCCCAAGTCCACAAGTGCGCCTTCCTCTACCTGTCAAACCAAGGAATAAAGATTCAATCAGTAAGAGCAAGTATGGAAGAAATACAAGAGAAATGCAAATAGTAACATGAAATAGAAGGTCCTGGGACAGTAATACTCCCTGTTACCAACGAAAAGCTCCAAAGAAGAAGTAGGGAGAGTCTTCCCCTACCAATACCTCCTCCTCCAAGCAAATCGGCCTCCACCTGTAGATGCAAAATCGTGGTACAATAGATATGGCAAACAAGATCTCCAATAACTCAGTGCAAAGGAAGAACCAACGAACGAACACCAAAAACATTCACCACAACATTGGAGATAGATGCAATAATAATTTTCTATTCCAATAATCCAGAGCCAAAAGTCCCTTTACAATGAGAAGCTCTCTCCTTTAAATAGGAAGGAGAGGCACCAAAACCCTAACCACTTTTTGAATGAGTGGCTAAGATTAAAAGATACAAATGTCTAATCAATGGTTGAGATGAGCTCAACAATATAATACATGGATCACACATAAAATATAACATAAGTGGACAAAGTCGCCCTAGGAGAGGGGAATCCCACCAAATCATGATGACAAAATATCATAAGAGGCTCATGGTGGGTCCAAGGGGTAATTTTATCCCTCCTTGGTCAATCCCCATGGCACAATAACCAATAAATAATCATGAATATACCAAATCGTGCCCCCAAGGTGAAGTCGTGGTCCTCAAAAGACCTCAAAAAATCCACAGAAAGTGCCATAAGTGATGGATGCGGGCCCCGATGAAGCTGAAACTGCAGGAGGAGGTGTGGAAGGTCCCGATCTATCATCACTGATCATCCCATGCCATAACTTTGCCTCAGTAGCCCAAATCGATTTCCTCAATAGCCATTTCTACCAATCCTGAAATGCCTCGGGAAGCGTGAAACTGCCCAAACAGCCTCCTGGAGTGATGGCGCTGTCAAGGTGAGGGCACCAATGTGTCCGGGAGGGGGGTAATATGGTAAAAACAAGTGGCTGGACCACCCCCTCCATCATCAGCGCCCTAGGTCAACCGGATAAAAGTCATCTCTGCTCTGACAGGGCCTCCAATAGACCAAAACTGCACTAGGACAGCCTACTGAGGCTAAATCATCCCTGTAAGTGCCCGGAACTGAAAACAAACTGTCCCATTGGACTCAGAAGGTCCAAATCCATTCAAGATGTGTACTCATACACCATATGAATCTCTGCATGATCAAAATAAATATCCAATGTACCGGAACAAGGCCAATAATAATGATCTGTAAATGTCCAAACACTGCTGTATCCCAAGAATCATCATCATAACCCTGTAGCTGCTGCATAGAATCATCCTGTATGTGTACATAGACCATATATCATCTACCCATGTCATCATAAGGTCCAACATCTTATGTCCCATGGTCCTCCATGGTCAAACTAGGTCTAACCAAGACCAAATACAACTCAGACTATCATCCATAGCTGCTGCAAGGTGTCAAGGTTAATACATGCTTTACAATTTATTCAAATAGCTACTAAAACACAGAGTAATCATGACTGGCGATCTAAATCCAAATATATAGTGTCGTTAATTATTATTATTACTCAGACTAGACTTTCAGGACCATACTCACTTCATAGTTGTGATCAATTTGCTAGTGAAGGGTGAAGGCTGAAATAACTGGCTAGGCTAAGGGATGACTTGACTGACTTGACTTTGTGACACTTTGGCAAGGGAAATGGAATACACACCATAGTATATACTGAATGAGCAATAACACAGGGAATGGCGGTGTCTCACAAATGGATGAGTTGTTTTAAAGAGGGTTTATTCACCTTCACAGATGCGCACAATCCATAATACAAACAAGGCCAGCAATTGTTTAGATATAACATTTAAGTTCCATTGCTTTTTGGGCCTGAGGTTTCCATAGCCTTGATCTATGTGTGTTTATAAACACATTGCATAGATTTACATTTATTTTTAGGCTTTCTGCTGCAGGTGTGTTTTTAAGGCACTTGTTTACCTGAGCACTTCTAGGTGTGTCATGGACAACTTGTTTACCTAGGTATTTATTTTTCCAAAAGATATAACATTTTATTTTTCATGGCCATTTTCAATTGGCATTTCTTTCATATACAAGATATAGCATTTCATTTTTCCAGATTTTGTATTGATGGCAGCACTAAAAGTTTCAGGTTTAGCCAACACAACTTTAGTGACTAAGGGGAATTCTCAAGGAACTCCAACTCACCATAGGTAAGTTTTGTCACCAACTCAGAGCCGAGACACAATAAACAGGGAAGCTCATCCAATACAGAGGCTACAGTGGGGAAAGGTCCTCCATGTCACTAGTCAAGTAGCAAATCAGGGTAATAATCTAAAAGGTAGGCCACGGATGGATGAAGACAATGAAATGATGGAGCCAACACTAGCAAGCCAAGGTATGGTTGAATGATCACCTCTATTCTCCCTAAGGAGGGTATGTACCAATGAGTATGAATAGTGAACTTCTAAGTCTGAGCAGGGACAGTAGTATATATATATAATAGGTCAACCAGGTCCATGTATCTATATGATCGCCAGATCATGACACTAAGTGCTATGACATGCTATAAGAATAAGTATAAAAGCAATCTAACCATAACACCGTAATATACCTGCTGAGTCATATACCTGAATGTACATCAACCTGTACCATCATCTGTCCTCTGAAACTGCAGCTGTAACTCTGGGCACTACTGACTGCTCTGTACCAATGGTATAATGGCTACATCGGTCATCTCTCTGAGTGTCCTGAAACTCAGTCATGGCATGGGGAATGCAACTGCTGTCCACAATCTGATAGTGATCCAATATAGATGCTCATCTCGGCATCTCAAATGTAAGGGAACTGGCTGAATAGTGTACTGGAATGAGAAAAATAATGTATGGTAGCCCGGCTACTATATATGTGATAACAGGTTCCTTGGAGGACGTTGTGTGCTCGAGTGTGTTATTTAATTACTACTGCTTGAATGAAAACTAATCTAAAACGAAAAAAAAAAAAGGGTGCGAATCCCCCCTGGGGGGATTGGGTTCAGGCACTGGAATTGCCTGCTGTGCTCTTTTTATTTTTTTGATTACAACTCGGAAACTTAAGAGAAATGCTGCTTGCCCTTTATCATTAGGGAACAAGTCAGTTTACAATGTTAGAATGATGTAATGGAGGTAAAACTAGCTCCCCGGATGGCTACGGACACCTCCGAATCTCAGACTTTGAGCTTTAAAAAGCTCGGACCTGCTAAAAGACAAAAAAAACCAGCGAACTGAATTAGTCTTAAAAATGCCAAGAAACACTAAAAAAGTGTCTTTGACGTTGCTACAAATAATTGCAAAAAATTCTAACTTAGCTAGCAACCTAGAACTAAATAAAAATGAAGCTATTAGACTCTTTAGATTGCTACTTTCTTAGATCTATTAATCGAATAAACTTTGAAGCAAGATTTAGATTTAAATAGGACAGTAACCGAGATAGAATAAAAAAATGGATCTAGAAAAGTGAACCTGTTATCACACCATAGTAGCAGGGCTACTATTCTTGTACAACAGATATCTGCACATTCCAGAGCTTCCTTATTCCAGAGCATGGCTATATATTTTGGATCACTTATGAACAGAGCAGTACATTATTCAGATTTTATGACCTTGTGTCAAGGCTGAGCCTTGAGAGTTCAGATTTGATGACTGATGTGACCACTTATCCCATTACAGTTTCAGTTCAGTGCCTAGAGATGTACTTCAGATGTGTTTCAGATGTTGCATGATGATGATTATTATGATGATGTTGTATGATCTATGGATATGTTCTCACTGACTGTGGATTATTATCTTGTTGATTTAGTCATAATCATAGCATGTGCTTGGTATATTATTCCTGATGTGGCAAACTATTTAAAATGAACTGTAAATCTTAAAATGGACAATTGCTTGCACTTTTTAGGTCATTTAACAAAACTTACTGGTATTTTACCTTACATAGACATGGTCTTTCCCCGACACCTGTTGTCTGCTAGTGTAGGCTCCATATTCACTTGCCTCCATCCATACATGACCTTCCTGTTTGACTTTAAACCCTGACATGTCTCATTTGACTTTCTGATACTGAGGACTTCCCCATTTTTCTACCTCTGTGTTTGGACCGCATCCCTGTTTATTCAGTGTCTCGGCTCTGAGTTGGTGACAGAACTTGCCTTTGGTGAGTTGGATTGTAGGCCTTGGCTCGAACTCCCCCTAGTCACTTGAGATGTTGTTGGCTAAAACTGAAAGCTCATGTTCTATATATGGAAACTAAAAATTCGCCCATGGAAACAAAAAAAAAAAGGGGCAAGAGCAATGAAAAGCTAAAATACTCCTCGAAGAGTATAAGAAAGGTCCAAAAAGCAATAGTTCTTAAAAGCTATATCTAAACAATTGCTGACCTTGTGAAAATATGAAAAACATGCCCTGGATGCAAGCTGCAACTAGTTGTGCTTCTCAGCACATCTGAAATCCGAAGGGTTATGTAGGCCAAAAAGGCCATGGAAATAAATTGAATGATCCTAATGAACTTGGATCAACTTGATTTAGACATGATGCCTAAGTTGAATAAGCACTCTCTAAACAACTTATCCATTTGTGAGGCACAGCCATCCCCCGTGTTCTTTTGTCCAACACAGAGTTTGTAGCTTCCCCCCTTTCCCAGTCCAAAGTATTTTTGAGTTAAGTTAGACAAGTCAAACCCTTGGCCCAACCTTGCTCCTAGCCTTCATCCTTCACTAGCAGTTTGACCATGTCCGATGGGTGAGTTTGTCATTTGAACTATGGTGCAAGTAATTTTATATAACAACGGAATATGTTAATATAATTAATGCCACTGAATGGAATTTGTACTTTGAGCTTAGCTATGGAATGATTAAAGAAGCATTGTCTTAGTCTACTGATGTGATTTATCCTTGATTATATATATTCTTGGGATCCGTGATGATGTGGACCATGTATGGATGATTATTGATGATGATTTATGGTCCCACATGTTTGATGATGACATCATATGATGGACATATGATACAGATGATGATTGTTCCAGTTCAGCAGGTTATTATCATTACAGATCAGCAGATTATACATTGTCCATATATGGTGGACCCTACAGCTGGCCCATTAGGGCAACCCAGGGTGTATGAGTACTCATTCCTAGTGGATTTGGGTCTTCTGGATCCATTGAGACACTTATCTTTCAGTTCCGGGCACTTCTGACAGTGATTGATGCAGTTTTACACTTGTTGACCAGATTTGGGGCTGATTTCCCAGCCTGAGCAGCAGGGGCCCCGAGAGGCCGGTTCACCTAGGGCGCTGATGATGGAGGGGGTGGTCCAGCCACTTGTTATTACCATTTATCCCCCCTCCCGGAGAGCCTGGTTGGCTCAGATTGACAGCGCTAGCACCCTAGGAGGCAGTTTTGGCACTTTCACAGTTCCCGAGGCAGTTTAAAAATGGGATAAAGTGGTCACTGAGGAAATCGATTTGGGCAATTGAGGCAAGGTTTTGGCATTTGGTTTTCACAGAGGTCTTCCAGGGTGATCTCACTATCTTCCAGTCAGTTTTCACCATGTGGGTATCTCCTGATTGATCACAGGAGGACATTTACTGCTCGACTGTCATGGATTCTGAGGACAGTTTTGGTCATTATCATTATATTGGACATATTTTATTATTTTATTGTGCCTTGGGGTGAGCTAGCAAGGATTTATACCTCCTAGCCCCAGCATGTGCTTATTTTATCATGGCCTAGTCATCATGAGGTGGATTATTGTACTTTATACCCCTATTGAGGGATGACGTCACCCTCCATTGTACCACTTAGTGAGGGCGCTATTGTTATGTTGAGTGATCCATGTGATATATTGTTATGGATTCATCCTAGCCATTGATTGTATGATGAAATCTTATAATCTCAACCACTCATGTGATGTAGTATTGTAGAGTGGTATAGGGTTTTGGTCTTTATTATCCTATATAAGGAGGAGACCCCCCATTGTAAAGCTCACCTTTGGAGCTCTGGAATATTGGAATAGAAGATTTTTTGTGGAGCACATCTCTCTTGGCTTGTGGATTCTCTTGCATATTGAATATAAAGTATCTCTTTTATGTATCATTGTGGATTCTTGTGTTTTTGCTAACCTTTTGACAGGAAAGTCGAATTGGAGAGAGGAGGGGCGACTTTTGGAGGGTTATTGTTGGAGGGATCCACATATTCTCTCTTGGGTTGATCTTGTGACAGGGAGTATCATTATTGTATCTTCGTGACATAGTTGATGCTTTCTATTACATCTTTCTACCATTTTCATAATCATCTTGCTTGACTTGTTTCTTTGATCTTGTCTTGTAGGAGGAGGACGATTTGGCTATCTTGGAGAAGGGAGATTTGGTTGGAGCACTTGGATCTCACTCTTGAATATAAACATAGGAGAATGCTATCAACTTGCAAGGTGGCCATAAGCAAATTGAGGTAAGATCTACAAGGTATGTGCCTCTTTCATCCATTCTATCTCCATTGGTCATAAAACCCTAATTAAATCAAAACCCCAATTTTGGTATTTTTTTAGATCTACTTAGATCCACCATTGCATTTGAAAAGATATTAAGAACCCACCTCTATAGGATCCACCCCTAGTTGGATCTATAGTTTGGTGGTGATTGGCTAAAAATTGACACACTTTTCAATGCAAAAAAAGCCTTCTTGAACCTAAATCGATTTTCTTGAGAGAGGCTTGTTGGGTAGGATCTAGCACATGGGTAGGTGAGATCCCACTGGAATTGACATCTATACACTTGATAACCTATACCCATATCCTTACTTTGGTGAAAACTACCTTGTGGACATCTCTCCATGTTTTGAGGGGTTGAACCCCCCCCTTTTGATCTTCTTGGTACCTTGAAACTTAGATCTACTAAGATCTACCCATTGGATTTACTTGAAACTTTGAAGGAACATAGATCGGGGTACTAACATCCCGGATCTACATTTTGGTGGCCATTGGACTTTATTGGGTCCACCAAACCCACTTTTTGACCCTCCTTGAGCAAGTCGCACCCCCTTGATTTTCTGAGTTGGTCCACTTCTAGGAAGTGGGTGTTGGAGATTTTCGTGGATTTGGAATGCCCATGCCTTGAAACCTAGGTCTAGACTATCCTTTTGTCCCGATCTACCTTGGGGATTGCATTCCTTGTTTTAAGGAATTGTGGTCCACTTTTGGTCTTCACTCAAAAAACCTAGATCTAGTAAGATCCAACCATTGGATCTCATCCAAACCACTTGACTAGGCTTCTAGGTGTCCCGATCTACACTTTGACATCCTTCTTGACCCCATTAGCCCATCCAACAAGGCACTAGTCCTTCTCCAAGCAAGGCGCACTTCTTGGGATTAGTGTCAAACCCTAGATCTGGTAATCCTAGAACCAACTCTAACTTGTAGATCTAACCTAGATCTAACCTATAGTACCATCTTCACACTTAACTTCACCTTGTGGGCCCACCTAGAACCATTTCACACTTCCCAAGGCAACAAGACCCACTTGTGTAAACACATGGTACTATACTTAACAATCATACCCCATCAAGTGGCCTAAACCATACATAGCTTGAAACACTAACTATCCATGATACCACCTTCAACCATACCTTAAACATTAGGTCCACTTAGCCTTGCATTGGTTTCCGTAACTCATCATTTATTCACCCTTTGAAACCTTTGCTTGGGTCCAATCAACTGTGATTGGGGTATAGGGTCTCCCCCTTGGTCTAGTTTATACCTTAACCTAAAGCGAAGAGTGCCTCGGTTGACGTGACTCCCGCATTGCATTGGGAACCGTGGCATCTCTTGGGTCACCTCTTTAGTTGCCTGACTCCTCTACCGTCCCGGATGGGATACCTCTAGGGGCAACTACAAGTTGTGTGATAACATTTTTGGCGCCGCTGCCCGGGGAGGTAGAGGCCTACCTTGGTTCAACATACCTGTTTTGTCTCACTCTCTCCCTGCACTTTAAACGACATACATCTTGGTAGAAGAGTTTAAAAATCTACCTGGCGACTCCAATTCGTGACTCCGCTGAGGATCGGCCCCATTCCCATCTTTCAAATTTGTAATTTGTAAATCATAAATGAATTCAGACATTTTTCTTCCAAATGACAAGGTGTATGAATGAAATATATGAGAATCTATCTCGCTATAGAGGGCAGTTGGAAGAAAGTAATGAAGGTCAGTCAACATATCAATATGGGAATGATTATGTACATAATTCTTATAACTCTCATCATTCTTTTCATTCTTCAAGTAAAAATATTAACCCAATTAATTCAAACAAAAGTCAAGTTCAACCAAGGCCTTGCAACCAAAGCATTCGGTCAAATGACTCTAGCATTCCAGTTAGACATCCAAAACTAATCCCTAGTAGAATGGCCAAAGTTATTAGAAATCCACCTAAGCCATCTCCTTTTGACTTTTCTGAAATTCATGGGGCACCTCATCTTATGCCAAATAATTACTCTGAATGGTTGCCTCGTTTCTATGGAAATTATTTTGAGTCAATTGAAAATCATTTACAAAGATTTTGGGATTATATGGAAGTTAGGGGTTGCTAATGATGAAGATGTTTATATGCAGGCCCTGGGTGAGACATTAGGTGGAAATGCCGGATTATGGTTTGATAATTTTAGCCCCAGGATCCATCACTGGATATGATATGTTTGTTGGGTTATTAAAGAATAAATGGGGTAGTAATATTGAAGAATCCTTAAACAAAGACATCAAGCAATAACTGTGTTGTTGAGGATCAGTTTGACAAGGACCATGATAATAATAATGACACTTCAAGTCAGTCCTTGAGTAGCCCCCCTTTTGACCTTGAAGAAATTTCTGATTCTGTGGATCCTTCAGAAAGAAAACTCCTTAATCATTCTATCATTGACAATCCTTTAATTTCTCCTCATCTTTTTGAAGAAGAAGAAAGTGGAAACATTGACCAAGATCCATTAGTGGTGGTTTCACATGATCGTTGTGCAAATAATCAAGATGCTTTAAATGAACTTGTTGATTTTATCCCTGACAATTTAAATAAAAATGATCATTTATCCTCAAATGAATTTAATGATGAATCAATTAGAAGGTCAAGATGAGGATGAATTAATGAATCACACTAGATGCTCTAATCTTTGTTCCACTTCTTATAATGAGTCTTTAAAATTTTCCCATCCTTAGTCAAAACAAGCTTCATCCATTTATTAGAATTGAAATCTTGTCCTCGGTTTGTAAATATAAGACTTGATCAAAATTTTATCATTCCCAGAATAAACAAATTTGCTTTAAAAGGCCTTTCCTTTTGTCAAATTCCAAGGCCAAATTTTTCTATCCATCTGGGAGAAATTGCTTCCACCCTCCCTACCCATCTTTTTCAATCATCTTTGGGTTGGTGGTCTAGTCAGTCTTTTGCTTTTAAAATTTTCAATAGGAAGTATATGCACGATTACATAATTATTGGAAAAAATAACACTTCATTTCCCTTTTCAGTCACCTTGGAAAAATTATGCTTGTTGTCAAATTATCAATCATTTTTGGTGGCTAGAAAAGGTGTTTAAAGATCAATTTCATCTTTTCTCCATTTTTGAGCATCAAGTGGGCCTAGTTTTGATTTTTCGTCTTTTAAGCCTTGATTTGTCCCCACTTGGTTTCTATTTGATCATCAGTCCCAAGGAGAAGCAAATTGAATATGTGAGAGAAGTAAATGAAGAAGTTAATTGTGTGAAAATGAATCGAATCACATGTCTTATGTCTTCCCTCCATCCATCCCTGAGTTTAACTTGCATAAATTTTATGATCCTATCAGTTCTTTGATGGGAGGATGTTTGCATTAGACAGTCTTCTCCTTGGCATAATTTCATATTGCATCATTTAAACCATTCTTCAATGTTTGAACAAGTCAGGAAGATTGTGCTCTCAAATTTGTTAATCTTTAGCCCGATCTTGATTTGTTCTATTATCAAAAATCAAATAAGAATCATTAACCGCTTTGACGAATGGTTACACTGGATTTATGATTTTACCTAACATTTGTGCTATTTGGTTAGAGTAGAGTAGGTAGCTTCTGAATAAGCTCACTTGAGCAGTAGGATTTGTGTGATTTTTCTTTTTCTGTGTGCCGAGTATTGTCCCTTTTTCTTTTTCTTGTTTCTGCCTGAGTTGAGTCTTGCTCCTTCCTAAGCTTGTCTCTTCTCCTGCATACATTTAAGAAATTATAGTTAGCATTTATACTGTTGGCTGCCTGTGCAAGTTGAGATTGCCTGATTAAAGAAGTACTCTTGTCCTCCTGCACAGTAAATAAAAATGATAAATATAATAATACATGCCATGTTAGTTTAAATTTATATTTTTGACGCATTTTCAGTTTATGCTTTAGATTAGTTTTCAGTTTTGTTTTGTTTTTTATCCCATACATGCTCCATGATGGTATTCTAGTTTTTGTGAGAGCAGGAACAGGTGCAAGATAAAAGCTGAAAGCAAGGATGGTGCAGTGCTGGATTGAAGATTGATGCAGAGCAGTTCGAGACCAGAGATTCTGAGGTTCTCAAGCGCTCTCTCCCTTAGAGCACTTGTCCCAGCTGGAGCCAGATGTTATCACACCATAGTAGCAGGGCTACTATTCTTGTACAGCAGATATCTGCACATTCCAGAGCTTCCTTATTCCAGAGCATGGCTATATATTTTGGATCACTTATGATCAGAGCAGTACATTATTCAGATTTTATGACCTTGTGTCAAGGCTGAGCCTTGAGAGTTCAGATTTGATGACTGATGTGACCACTTATCCCATTACAGTTTCAGTTCAGTGCCTAGAGATGTACTTCAGATGTGTTTCAGATGTTGCATGATGATGATTATTATGATGATGTTGTATGATCTATGGATATGTTCTCACTGACTGTGGATTATTATCTTGTTGATTTAGTCATAATCATAGCATGTGCTTGGTATATTATTCCTGATGTGGCAAACTATTTAAAATGAACTGTAAATCTTAAAATGGACAATTGCTTGCACTTTTTAGGTCATTTAACAAAACTTACTGGTATTTTACCTTACATAGACATGGTCTTTCCCCGACACCCTGTTGTCTGCTAGTGTAGGCTCCATATTCACTTGCCTCCATCCATACATGACCTTCCTGTTTGACTTTAAACCCTGACATGTCTCATTTGACTTTCTGATACTGAGGACTTCCCCATTTTTCTACCTCTGTGTTTGGACCGCATCCCTGTTTATTCAGTGTCTCGGCTCTGAGTTGGTGACAGAACTTGCCTTTGGTGAGTTGGATTGTAGGCCTTGGCTCGAACTCCCCCTAGTCACTTGAGATGTTGTTGGCTAAAACTGAAAGCTCATGTTCTATATATGGAAACTAAAAATTCGCCCATGGAAACAAAAAAAAAAGGGGCAAGAGCAATGAAAAGCTAAAATACTCCTCGAAGAGTATAAGAAAGGTCCAAAAAGCAATAGTTCTTAAAAGCTATATCTAAACAATTGCTGACCTTGTGAAAATATGAAAAACATGCCCTGGATGCAAGCTGCAACTAGTTGTGCTTCTCAGCACATCTGAAATCCGAAGGGTTATGTAGGCCAAAAAGGCCATGGAAATAAATTGAATGATCCTAATGAACTTGGATCAACTTGATGTAGACATGATGCCTAAGTTGAATAAGCACTCTCTAAACAACTTATCCATTTGTGAGGCACAGCCATCCCCCGTGTTCTTTTGTCCAACACAGAGTTTGTAGCTTCCCCCCCTTTCCCAGTCCAAAGTATTTTTGAGTTAAGTTAGACAAGTCAAACCTTGGCCCAACCTTGCTCCTAGCGTTCATCCTTCACTAGCAGTTTGACCATGTCCGATGGGTGAGTTTGTCATTTGAACTATGGTGCAAGTAATTTTATATAACAACGGAATATGTTAATATAATTAATGCCACTGAATGGAATTTGTACTTTGAGCTTAGCTATGGAATGATTAAAGAAGCATTGTCTTAGTCTACTGATGTGATTTATCCTTGATTATATATATTCTTGGGATCCGTGATGATGTGGACCATGTATGGATGATTATTGATGATGATTTATGGTCCCACATGTTTGATGATGATATCATATGATGGACATATGATACAGATGATGATTGATCCAGTTCAGCAGGTTATTATCATTACAGATCAGCAGATTATACATTGTCCATATATGGTGGACCCTACAGCTGGCCCATTAGGGCAACCAGGGTGTATGAGTACTCATTCCTAGTGGATTTGGGTCTTCTGGATCCATTGAGACACTTATCTTTCAGTTCCGGGCACTTCTGACAGTGATTGATGCAGTTTTACACTTGTTGACCAGATTTGGGGCTGATTTCCCAGCCTGAGCAGCAGGGGCCCCGAGAGGCCGGTTCACCTAGGGCGCTGATGATGGAGGGGGTGGTCCAGCCACTTGTTATTACCATTTATCCCCCCTCCCGGAGAGCCTGGTGGGCTCAGATTGACATCGCTAGCACCCTAGGAGGCAGTTTTGGCACTTTCACAGTTCCCGAGGCAGTTTAAAAATGGGATAAAGTGGTCACTGAGGAAATCGATTTGGGCAATTGAGGCAAGGTTTTGGCATTTGGTTTTCACAGAGGTCTTCCAGGGTGATCTCACTATCTTCCAGTCAGTTTTCACCATGTGGGTATCTCCTGATTGATCACAGGAGGACATTTACTGCTCGACTGTCATGGATTCTGAGGACAGTTTTGGTCATTATCATTATATTGGACATATTTTATTATTTTATTGTGCCTTGGGGTGAGCTAGCAAGGATTTATACCTCCTAGCCCCAGCATGTGCTTATTTTATCATGGCCTAGTCATCATGAGGTGGATTATTGTACTTTATACCCCTCTTGAGGGATGACGTCACCCTCCATTGTACCACTTAGTGAGGGCGCTATTGTTATGTTGAGTGATCCATGTGATATATTGTTATGGATTCATCCTAGCCATTGATTGTATGATGAGATCTTATAATCTCAACCACTCATGTGATGTAGTATTGTAGAGTGGTATAGGGTTTTGGTCTTTATTATCCTATATAAGGAGGAGACCCCCCATTGTAAAGCTCACCTTTGGAGCTCTGGAATATTGGAATAGAAGATTTTTTGTGGAGCACATCTCTCTTGGCTTGTGGATTCTCTTGCATATTGAATATAAAGTATCTCTTCTATGTATCATTGTGGATTCTTGTGTTTTTGCTAACCTTTTGACAGGAAAGTCGAATTGGAGAGAGGAGGGCGACTTTTGGAGGGTTATTGTTGGAGGGATCCACATATTCTCTCTTGGGTTGATCTTGTGACAGGGAGTATCATTATTGTATCTTCGTGACATAGTTGATGCTTTCTATTACATCTTTCTACCATTTTCATAATCATCTTGCTTGACTTGTTTCTTTGATCTTGTCTTGTAGGAGGAGGACGATTTGGCTATCTTGGAGAAGGGAGATTTGGTTGGAGCACTTGGATCTCACTCTTGAATATAAACATAGGAGAATGCTATCAACTTGCAAGGTGGCCATAAGCAAATTGAGGTAAGATCTACAAGGTATGTGCCTCTTTCATCCATTCTATCTCCATTGGTCATAAAACCCTAATTAAATCAAAACCCCAATTTTGGTATTTTTTTAGATCTACTTAGATCCACCCTTGCATTTGAAAAGATATTAAGAACCCACCTCTATAGGATCCACCCCTAGTTGGATCTATAGTTTGGTGGTGATTGGCTAAAAATTGACACACTTTTCAATGCAAAAAAAGCCTTCTTGAACCTAAATCGATTTTCTTGAGAGAGGCTTGTTGGGTAGGATCTAGCACATGGGTAGGTGAGATCCCACTTGAATTGACATCTATACACTTGATAACCTATACCCATATCCTTACTTTGGTGAAAACTACCTTGTGGACATCTCTCCATGTTTTGAGGGGTTGAACCCCCCCCTTTTGATCTTCTTGGTACCTTGAAACTTAGATCTACTAAGATCTACCCATTGGATTTACTTGAAACTTTGAAGGAACATAGATCGGGGTACTAACATCCCGGATCTACATTTTGGTGGCCATTGGACTTGATTGGGTCCACCAAACCCACTTTTTGACCCTCCTTGAGCAAGTCGCACCCCCTTGATTTTCTGAGTTGGTCCACTTCTAGGAAGTGGGTGTTGGAGATTTTCGTGGATTTGGAATGCCCATGCCTTGAAACCTAGGTCTAGACTATCCTTTTGTCCCGATCTACCTTGGGGATTGCATTCCTTGTTTTATGGAATTGTGGTCCACTTTTGGTCTTCACTCAAAAAACCTAGATCTAGTAAGATCCAACCATTGGATCTCATCCAAACCACTTGACTAGGCTTCTAGGTGTCCCGATCTACACTTTGACATCCTTCTTGACCCCATTAGCCCATCCAACAAGGCACTAGTCCTTCTCCAAGCAAGGCGCACTTCTTGGGATTAGTGTCAAACCCTAGATCTGGCACATGGGTAATCCTAGAACCAACTCTAACTTGTAGATCTAACCTAGATCTAACCTATAGTACCATCTTCACACTTAACTTCACCTTGTGGGCCCACCTAGAACCATTTCACACTTCCCAAGGCAACAAGACCCACTTGTGTAAACACATGGTACTATACTTAACAATCATACCCCATCAAGTGGCCTAAACCATACATAGCTTGAAACACTAACTATCCATGATACCACCTTCAACCATACCTTAAACATTAGGTCCACTTAGCCTTGCATTGGTTTCCGTAACTCATCATTTATTCACCCTTTGAAACCTTTGCTTGGGTCCAATCAACTGTGATTGGGGTATAGGGTCTCCCCCTTGGTCTAGTTATACCTTAACCTAAAGCGAAGAGTGCCTCGGTTGACGTGACTCCCGCATTGCATTGGGAACCGTGGCATCTCTTGGGTCACCTCTTTAGTTGCCTGACTCCTCTACCGTCCCGGATGGGATACCTCTAGGGGCAACTACAAGTTGTGTGATAACAGAACCCATGGGGGTTGAGCGTTTTGAAGAAAGGACAATGGAGTCAAGCTCCCAGATGCACTGATAGGATCGAAACTTGGTTTGTATTTACTGAATGAAGGCACGATCTAACATGTTCGTGGACTTCTCCAGCTTAGGCTACCTGTAAACAGCTGCAAACAACTAGCAAGGGGATAAGAGCATATGTGTAGATAACTAAAAGAAAGCAGCGATGCAATGAATTCAAACAAGAAATTACATTACTCTTAGCCTCCTAATATTATCGACATGAATAAGCAAACTATACAGTATTACTTACAGATCTTATAGAAGATAGCTTCCCTTTAAAGACATATAATCCCAACAATACTAGCTATGAAACATAATACATTATACCTCAGATGTACAAGCATGAAGATCCAACCAAAGACAATCACCAGACTAGCCTCCAAAGCCTTCTTTATTAAACTCAGAAAAATATTACAATACAAATATAAGCAGAGGTTCCACACTTTCCATTTGTTACAATGGAGCCAAGCTCCTCAATATATAGCACATCATGAGCAAACTAGGGTGCAAAACACTAAGGAGCTAGATTGTAGAGCAAGGAAAGCTCTCATCCAATGGTGAAAGTCTAAACAAATGGCAAAAAAACACTTGGAAATGGGAGATGCCGAATTGATGAAAAAGCTGCCAACGTGAAGGAAGGCGAGTGGTTGATGTTTCCATACTTGGAATGAGTTTTTAGTATGAATTCTGATTGGGTGATTCAATTGGAAAGCTGTCCAGTACGATATGCCACCTCATGATGTAGCTGCCCACCAATTTGCATGTATCCAAAACCCAATTTGAACACGGCCGTGAGGAGATGGCCCCACGTGAAGAGAGATGGCGACTCAATGCTTGCAAGCTGCGTTGGGATGGTGGGACATTCGAATGGATGCTTAGATGGATGGCATGTTATATGGGTCGTGCCACCTCATAAGAGGTAGCTGCCCCCACCAAATTGTAACTACCACACAAAACCGTGCGTAACCATGTAGTGGAATCGGCCCCACATGAAGGTTCCTTCACGTAGCATGTAATACGACTTAAACATATGCTTTGGCCATGTGATATAATTGCCCATCATTATGATATAACCTATGGTTCAAGATACAACTTAATCACCCACCAAAACTTATGCCAACTCGAGCATGGCCAAAAACGTGGAGGGAGCTGGCCCACATGAAGAGATCCGTACGGCCATTCATTTGCTCATAACTTTTTTAAGACATGAAATTAATACATGCTTTGCCTTAGCATATAGTCGCTCATTACATTTTGACTTTATGCCATGTCATTTGGCATGTGCTAAATGCCACCTTTTTAATATTTTAATTATTTGCCATAGTGCAATTTGTCACAATTTTAGCATTAAAGTGCCAAAATGTAGCTCTGATAGGAAAAACTACTCCGCGGGGGTTTTCGGTCGCCCGAAATGTAGGAAAACCGGGTATCGGGGTAAAAAGGGTGCTCTGAGCTTGAAAACGAGCATCCCTGCGCCAAATTCCGACTCCGGATACCACTTTTATCACTTTTTGAAATTTTTTAATTAAACCATTAAAAAATGGCTTAAAAATGCGAAAAATATTTTTTTCTTGGAATCGACTGAAACTTCATGGGAACCTAGTACATGACAAAACGATGAATTCTAGCGCCTAGCATGTTTATACATGTTACAAAATGGGCTCTAATAATCCCCTAAGGCCTAACCCCCACTTTGGGCATTCCAGCTTTGGAGGAGCAGGAGAAAACCTCATCGATTATACTCGGCTAAAGGCAAGGCATAATCGACAAGGGAAAAAACTCCTTGGAATACCTTCTTTGGTTGTCAAGTCCTAGGGAACCGAGTCACTCAAAGACCACCATGCTAGTACGCTTATTACAAACCCCGTGGGGCACAGTCATGTACTACAAAAAACTGACAAATGGGCCCTGAAAAGGCCAAACTTAGAACTTCTGAACTCTGAAAAAGGCACAAGTAAATGTGCAATACTGGCGGCTCACTGAAGTCCAACTGTAGTGCAACTCAGTTGGTAACAGTCCCTATTTTCAGTTTTATAACATTTAGTGGATAAAACAACATCAGACACATAGTGAGCCATATTTATTGAAAATTGAGACACATCTGCGCAATTTTCTTGAAATTTTGTATTTTTTTTGGAATTATTTTGGTGTTCTTACTTTTAAGTGTCCAATACATCAAGACATACTACAGTAGTGTTGGAAACAAGTTTGGTATATGTCCTAAAAAAGGACACATGCCAATTGTGTGTCCAGCATGCTGGGGTAGTGTGTCTATGTGTCCGACAGGGAACATGTCGGCTTACCCCAGCATGTCCTGTATCTCAGATATTTAAATTTATATCTGATTCTCACTCACACTGATGAACCTGAATTTCAAAATTTGTATCTCCATACAGGCATCCACATCAACACCTGCACTTAAAAACACCAGGAACCTTGGGTATTTCAATTTAATTCACTTAAAAAAATGTGTATGAAGATATCCATGTTCCACATCAACAGGTTAGTTTCTAAACGCAGTCTTTGCATGAACTTTTGGGCCTACTGTGTTATAGTGTTTAATGCGAGAAACTGTTTTGCTGAATTCTTGTTTTCATTGTTCTGGATAAAACTTAGAATAAATAGATAGAGAAGGTAATTCATTAGGGAAAAATGCTGACCTTGATGTGACCTATATGATGCAGCTTCAAAGAAGCCTAAGTTTGAAGACATAATTTCAAATGAAACTGTTATCGGTACAGGTGATCTGAACACAAACAACCAGGAAAAGAAGGTTTGAAAATAGTTACCCTTGTGCTTTTTTCATTTTCTTAATGACAATAATATGCAACTGTAATTTGTTTGCTGCATTATCAATAAACATCTATTGGTTGAAGATTCTAGTTGTCTTGTGTACCAGACACCTTCTGGCATTCAGGATGACCATGCAATGACTCCATGCTTGTTCAACAGTGTCACGAAAAGAAAAGGAATTGATCCAACAATAAGAAATGGTATAGCAGCTGACCTGAAATTAGTTGAGAGAAGATCAGAGAATGCTAGAAGGACTTCATGCAGGTTATCTTTTCTCAACGAGATTATGGCTATCCTAATAAGTGTATATTGATTGTTGAACTCTTTAGATGGTTTGGATCTGCCATAGTTTTTATTGTGCCAAAGAATTAATTTGACCAATATCCATTTGAAATAGACTACAAATTACATTTGAGATCCTGTATGCATTGGGAGTTACAATTGAGAAGATATTTTATCAAGTTAGGCAAGGACTTCATCGTTTTTAGTTAGTATTTCTTGAATTAGTTACATATCTGCTGCATTTTCTTATGTACAGATCTGAGTTTTACTTTGGATTGAATCACTATTAACTTCTGATGGTTAAAGCTGGTTATTGAGTGAATGTTAAAGTGTCAATTGAATGGTAGAGAAATCTTGTTCTAAAAGCTAAATTGCATACACTATTTTAGCCCTGTTGTACTGTGTCCTTACATACAAACCTGAAGGTTGTACTGTAGACAAATAAATTAATCACCATCTGATCTTTGAATGAGTAATACATGATTATTGGTGAAAAGCTTGTTATCACACAACTTGTAGTTGTCTCTAAAGGTATCCTATCCAGGACAGTAGAGGTATAGACAACTAAAGAGGTGACCCAAGAGATGCCACGGTTCCCAATGCAAGTTGGGTGTTACGTTAACCGAGACACACTCTTCACTTTTGATCAAGCCTTAGCAAGATCAAGGGGGAGACCCTAGCTTAGCCAAGGAAGGCTAGCGAACTCAATCTAGACCTCCTAGGGAAATGTGATGATGAAAGAGCAGGAGACCAAGATGAAACAAGATCTAGATCTAGGATGATAAGTGTACCCAAGATGGTTAGGGCTTGGTTGAAGATGCTTAGGGGAAGGACAAATGTTCAACCAAGTATAAGATAAGGTCACTTGTGGATTGAGAAAAGTAGATCTAGATAGATCTAATGCCAAGAAAGAGTACCCAAGTGGGGCGCACCCTTAAAAAGTGGAAAATGGTCCAAATGGGGCCCCCAAGGTCAAAATCAAGATGAAATGGCATTTAGGGGTATGCTATAGTATGGATCTATGGATTTTAGAAGAGATTATTAATACCCACGTGTGGGATCTAGCAAATGGCCACTTACCCAAGGAGTGCGACTTCTTCAAGAGAGGACTAGTGCCTTAGATCGGGGGGCAAATGGAGTCGGATGTCCACCAAACGTTAGATCGGGAATGTTGAGATGATTATTAAGCCCAAGTGATTGCTAGATCTCCATAGATCTGAAAAATAAAAAAATACAAAGGTTTTGATTTTGGGGTTTTGAGGACCATAGGATAGGAGACAAGCGAAATGGATATGTACCTTGTAGATATTACCTCAAAAGCTTGCGGCTACCTTGCACATAGATGATCCTTGCATTTAGTTACAATTCCAAGCTAGATCCTGTTAGTTTTGTACCTAGGAAGTGTTCCCCAAGTGACAATAGCCTAATGTCACTTAGAAGGGGGAAAAGGGGTGAACCTCACATTAATAGTCATTAATGAGACTTTATAACATTAAAGTCACTTTTTTCTAAAGTCAAGCGGGTGAGTGATTTTTTATTTAAGTGATTTAAATAAAAGTGACTTTTCACTCTCATTGAATCTTAGCCATTGGATTTGGATCTTTTTCCACCGTTGGATTAGAACCCACTTAGGGTTAGACAAAAAGCATGAGGGAGGCACATTTCACTTCACTTTTACTTTTTGGAAAGTGAGAAGAGAGAGCAGAGAAGAAGGGCGTTGAAATCGAGGCAAGGGTTTGGTCTTTTCCATTGGCACGATTTTCAAGGCAAGGTATAGTCTCATTTATTGTTGCACAAATATCGAGGAAGTACGAACAACATTTATTACAGGCACAGAAATCGAGGCAAGGTACAACACTTTATTGCTGCATAATTTTCGAGGTGTACTGATTCCGTAGAGTACGGATTTGGGCACTGTTTTCTAGGCATTGTTTTGTGCACAGAAATCGAGGAGTCTGCACAGTAACCGAGGCAAGTTCTTGGCATAGATTTCGAGGCATTAACTCTGCACAGTTTTCAAAATAATTTCTGGCACGAAATTCGAGGGCTGTACTACTATACGGACTGCATTAAATTTCTGCACAGGAATCGAGGTACGGCCTGCACATAGTTCGAGGCTGCTGGCACGAATCTCGAGGTCCTGTTTTGGCACATATTTCGAGGAATAAGTTGGGCACAGTTTTCAAGAATTTCGAGATGAAATCTATGGTGGAGATAAGTTGATATTTCAATGTATTTTTTGTACTGAAACATTTTGCTGAAGAATAATAAAATCTCTCTCTCTCTTACTGGTTTTTCCCATGGGGGTTTTTCCAGGGCACAGTTGCCGAAAAATCTAAGTGTCTCTTTTATGGTGTGCATGTGTTAATATCTGTTTTTTGCTGTTAAGAGGTAATTTACTGTGTGTTTAAGTGTTACTGTATTTTTCATAAGTAGCTTTCATCCTATGCATAACCGGCTGAAGGTGAAAAACACTGAAAAGATAACATAAACAAGCAAGCAGTAAAACCCAGAAAAATCTACAGATCCAAGTGATTCCAAGCAAAAACGTCCAAACCGTAGGAGGAAAAACGTCCCACTCAACCTGTAAAACAAACTACCATAAGTTAGATTTGATCAATAGATAAATGAGATCTAAGCATGGCATATCAAAAGAAGCACATCAATGGACAAAGCACAATTGAAAAACTCCCTTCAAGATGAAAACGTCTTTGCCCAAGGGGGATGTGAGAAACCCAACAATCTTCCCTTTGAGCAATTCGCACTCCTTTCCCTAGTCAATTCGGCCTCCCTCTGTAGCTGTCAAAATCACTTGTTACAAGCAAATATGTCTAAAGAAAAAGATGTGTAATCATGTACAAGAGCATCCCAATCAATTCCAAGAAGTAGATATGCAAAATAGTATTTTATTCCAAGTTTTCCATAGCCAAAAAGGTGCCTTTACAATAGGGGGGTCTCTTCCTTATATAGGATGAGGGAAACCAAAACCCTAAACCACTTTTGAAAACTAGTAGTTGAGATCAAAAAATATAACAATATAATCAATGGTTAAGATGAGCCGATACAAAATATGACATGGATCACTTACATGAAAGAGTGCGACCTCACTAAAGAGAGACTAGGAGGGGGGACGCACTACATGGGGGGTGGCTAAAAACACAAGTGCCACAACATATGACTAGGACAAGTGACTAGGAGCACATGGTGGGGCTAGGAGTTAATATTCCTCTTCACTAGAATCACCCCATGGCATAGTAATATGACATAAGACTTAATGACATGTCCAAGTACACAAATGATCAAATTCTGGACCCATCAGCAGAGAGAAGAAAGCATCAAATCACATCCTGGCGACTGTGTGGACCCCACTGATTGTTGCAAAATGATCTGGAAGGAGTGGATTACACCATAGATGACCTCATAGCAGACCTCATGCCAAAACCCTTGCCTCAATTTCCCAAATCGAATTCCTTTATGACCTTTTAATTCCATTTTTAATCGTCCTAAAAAAACCATCAAACTACCCATAACTCACTATCTAGTGCTTGCACTAAGAAACTGACTATGCCATCATGTCTAGAAATGGGGTAATATGGTAAAAACAAGTGGCTAGACAACCCCCTTCCTCTATAGGGCCCTAGGAACGACTAGCGTCCAATGCTCTAGCTGGACAGGCCACATTAGCATGGCCAAACTGGTCAACAGGTGGAAGACTGCTCAAATCATGCCTTGGAGTGCCTGAAACTGAAAAATAATTGTCTCAATGGAGACCCAAATCCACTAGAGATGAATACTCATGCATCTCATGATAACCTGTGAGATCATATGTAGGGTCCACCATACTCGAACAGGTAAAAATATGATGATATGGAAATAATAATAACCATGAAAAATTGCATCAATCATCATATGAAGTCTGTGCCCATCATATGGAATCATTAGGAGGTATATAAAGGACCATAGATCAACATCATATAATAATTATAAAAGTGATTCATCTCATCATGGATCCCAAGGTTGACCTTGGTCAAACTAGGTTTGATCGGTCAAACTGATCAAAATATGACCCTGGCCAAAGAAGTCATGCTGCTGCAAGTGAAAATGGTTAAGACATGCTCTCTAAATCATTTTCATAGCAAGAATCTGAAGTATTAAGCATCATTTCACTGGCAGTTAATAAATAATAATAGGTTATTTAAATAACTTACTTTCAAGATACAAGGCTGGTCTGAATGGGGATGACTTGACTGACTTGACACTGTGATACTTTGGATGAGGGAAATGATGTTACACACTTAAGCATGTGCTGGACAAGGAATGCACAAGGAATGGCGGTGTCTCACAAATGGGTAAGTTGTTCAGAGAAGTGCTTATTCAACCTTAGCAAAAATGTCTACTACTAGAACCGCTGTGAACTGGGTGCCCGGCTAACCGTAACTTGAGGTTCTAGGGGACACTTAGAATTAGCTATCCCTTACTCCATCTCATATAATAACCCGCAGGCTCATTGAGGAAAGTTTCACATAAGGTCAACAGTCTTTAGATTTGGCATATGTTTAACCACTGCTTTATTTGGACCTTTTCATTTCACATAATTTCATGGCAAGCAATCTTTAGATTTAGCATACATTTGTCCATTGCTTTTGAGGCCTAATATGACCCCTCTGGGATTTTGCATGTGCTTACAAGCACAACTAATCGCAGCTTTCATCCGTGGTGCATTTACATTTCATAGCATTTGAATTTCATTTCCATTTCACAACCCTTTTCATTGGGCTTTACAAGATATAACAATAATTTCCATATGTAGTACAATTTTGCTTTAGGTTTTAGTCAACACAACTCGAGCAACTAGGGGACTTCCGCAATCTAAACCACACATCGGGGCAACCGACTAGAGTGATAAAGGCATAAAATCCAACTCACCAAGGGTAAGTTTTGTTGCCAACTCAGAGCCGAGACACAAAATAAACATGGATGCATGTCCAACATAGAGGCAAAAGCGGGGAGGTTCTCCATATCACAAGTCAAGGTGTAAGTCAGTGTGAAAATCGACAAATGAGGAAGGATAAATGGATGGGTGGATACAAGTGAAAATGGTGCCTAGGCTAGCAAGTCAAGAGACAATAAATGATCATGTTCACATTCATAGGAAGGTAAAGACCAACGAGTATAAAGCAAGAGTTTCCAAATGTCAGTAATATGATCATGCATATAACCCATAACAAACAATTTCATTTTAACATTAATATATTTCTAGATCATAATTGCTATATACCAAGTCAGTGCTATCAAAATGACCTAAACAACAAGGTAATAACATCAATGCGCATCATATATATACTGGGTCATATATAAATATCCGTAATCTGAACCAACTACAACCATTGAGAACATTGCATATGAAACACTGAACACTACCCTGTATCTGTATAGAATAAAAGGCAATATCGGTCATCAAATCTGAGGTCTCAAGGCTCAGCCCTGGCATAAGGTCTAACAAATGTATGATATAAGGATGCTCCGATGTGTGAGTGATCATAAATAATGCTGCTCATCATAGTTGATCTCACTAAAAAAGTGCAAAGGCAAAGCTCTGAAGAGTGCATATATCTGCTCTGCTAACATGGTATCCCAACTACTATGTATGTGATAACATCTGGCTCCAACTAGGACAAGTGCTCTAAGGGAGAGAGTGCTTGAGAACCTCAGAATCTCTGGTCCCGAACACTAACTGCACCAATCTTCAATCCAACAGTCGACATGTTTTGCTTTCATCTTTATTTGCACCTATCTCTGCACCATGGAAAGCAAAATACCACGTGACGCATGTATGGAATAAAAATAAACCAAAATAAACTGCATAAATGAAATTCTATTCTAGAGCAAAAATAATGTGCATATAAAATAAAAGTACTAACTCATATAAATTTTAACATTTTCATATTTTATTAATGTGAATGTAGGAGATGAGAAAGGCTTAGGAAGGAGCATGACTCAATTCACTCAAGCAACTCAACGATAGGAAAACGCACTCAGAAAAAACTCAAAAGACTCATCAAAAAAGGAAAATCTCTCAAAATAAACTCAACAGACTCGCAGTACTCAGCACTCAGAAAAAGCAAAATGCACTCAAATCCTACTGCTCAAGTGAGCTTATTTGAAGACCTACCTACTCTAACCAAACGACACAAATGCTAGGAAAAATCATAAATCCAGTGCAGCCATTCATCAAAAAGGTTAATGATTCTTCTTCGATTTTTGTTAATAGAACAAGCCAGGAGTGGGTTAAAGATTAAGGAATTTTATAGCACAATCTTCCTGGTTTGTTCAAAAATTGCAAAAGGGCTTGAATGGTGCAACAAGAAATCATGGCAAGGAGAAGAATGATTGATGCAAACATCCTCCATCAAAGAATTGATAGGATCATAAAATTTATGCAAGTTGTTATTTAAAATTGATGGAGGGAAAACACATGGTACTTGATTCAATTTATTTTTACACAAACTATTTTCCTCACTCACTTCTCTAGCACATTCAATTTGGCTCTCCCTGGGATTAATGATGGAACAAAAACCAAGTGGGGACAAATCAAAGCTTAGAAGACGAAAAATCAAAATCAAGTCCACTTGTTGCTCAAAAATAGAGAAAAGATGAAATTGATCTTTAAACACCCTTTCTAGCCACCAAGAATGATTGATAAATTGACAACAAGCATTATTGTTCCAGAGTGACTGAAAAGGGAAATGAAGTGCTTTCTCTCCAATTATGGGACAATGCTCATACTCCCTATTGAAGATCTCAAAAGCAAAAGATTGACTAGACCACAAACCAAAAGAAGATTGAAAAAGCTGGGATGGGAGGGTGGATTGAAAATATGTATTTTCTCCCAAATGGATAAAAATATTTGACCTTGGAATTTGACAAAAGGAAAAGCTTTTCAAAGAAACACTCCTTGTTCTAGGAATGATTTCAAGGGTTTGATCATGTTCAATACTTACTACCTGAGGAACATGACTCACCAAACTTTTAAACTCTAAGAATTGGATCAAGTTAGATGAGCATGGAATAAAGGGTCATATTGGTCATCAACACTGAGGTCTCAATGCTCAGTCTTGGCATAAGGTCTACCAAATGTCTGATATAAGGATGCTTTGATGTGTGAGTGATCATAAATAATGCTGCTCATCATAGCTGATGTCTGATATAAGGATGCTCTAATGTCTCAAGTTAGATGAGCATGGAATAAAAGGTCATATTGGTCATCAACACTGAGGTCTCAAGGCTCAGCCTTGGCATAAGGTCTAACAAATGTCTGATATAAGGATGCTCTGATGTGTGAGTGATCATAAATAATGCTGCTCGTCATAGCTGATCTCATTGAAAAAGTGCAAAGGCAAAGCTCTGGAAAGTGCAGATATCTGCTCTGCTAACATGGTAGCCCAACTACTATGTATGTGATAACAACTGCATTGAACTTCGTCTCGATCATCAGCATCTTTACCCCTTGGATAAGTCCTTGTACAATCCGAGGGGTAATATTTCCCATATAAGCCTCCATCATATGTTTGTCATTTATGTTATCGAACTTTTTGGCCTATACTTGAAATTCTGAATTATATTCCTGAATGAAACCTAAATGCTTGATTCTTGTCAATTTACTAGAGTAGTCTTTCCCAAACTTTACCATATTGTCCTTTTGTGTCCTTCGTAAATAAACCCTAAGTATTAATATAAAAGTAAGTTTCCTTTTAATTACCATTTCTATGGTTTTGTCTCAAAATATAGAGTTGCTAAGGAAAACCTTTGCTTATCATCCATGATCTTATGCTCTTCAAAGTATTGCTTTATTTGCTTCACCCATGTAAAGACATTTGTTCCATCAAATTTTCTTCAATCAACCTTGGGAAATTGGATACCCTTGGGAATACATCCATGATTAACTCGGATATTGGAGTTAAATCCTTCTTTAATATGATTACGATGGAAGGTTGTTCAACTTGGATTTTTGTCTCTTTATTTCCATGAGTCACATTATCACTTTTGAAGGAAACCCCTCATTTATGGCATGTATAAGCCTTCTTCCATTTTTTCCATCTTCTGTTCCAATTCCTTTTGTTTTCTTCTTGGAAGCATACATAGTCAACCTTTTTCTTATCAAGTTCCAGAAATTGGATCTATAGATTGGATATTTGGTTCTCTAAGTCTTCACTTTCTTCATGAATTATGACTGACTTCTCTGGAGGCTTCAAGGGTGTAGAATTTTTTCTAGCACCCCTTGCCATGTGAGCCAAAAGTGATATTTGCCTAGAATTCTTGTCTTTTTTCTCTTTGTCAAACTTTTTAATCACCCCAAACATACGTTTCAATTGAAGATTATAAAGTTCAAGCTAACAGATGTTTTTAAGTTGTTATTAGGGGACTATCCTATAGGTCGACCTTCGACCTATTACAAATTCACCAATTTTGATCCTCTAATCTGTTAGAACTTCACCAATTTTGATCCTCTGTTGCTGAAATTTTTACAAGATGTACTTTGAGATGTTATTAGCATTTTCCCACTAGTCCCATTTAATTTGGACCTCCCAAGAGAAAATTATGCTTGCATTCTAGAACTTTTTGTTTTTTCCCTATTTCTAGAGGGTGCACTTTGACAAACTGCTAGGTTGTCAAACTTCACTTCGAGTCTTAAATTTGACCTTGAAACACCTTGCTTTGTCTTCTTCCAAATGCATTTGTGGTACTCAATCCGGAGTTGGCTAGCTTTAGGTATAGCTGTTTTGCTGAGAACACGTATTTGAGACTAGTTTTAGGACCAGTAAAAATACCCCAACTTCAATAGCCTGTAACTTTGATAGCATAGCGAACCAGAATCTAAAATTTTTACCTACTGTATTTTGCTATGTCCTCTATTCTCCTTTAATATTTTTCTCGTTGAAGATAACCCAAAATCATGGTAGAGCGAAAAAGGTGAGACGATTCATTTGAAGGAGCCGAACCCAAGGATCATCGATTTTCATGCCAAATCTTTTATACCAAATACTACAAATAACAGAAAAATAGAAAGAATAAGGAAGTCCATGCTTGGAGAATGATAGAGGAGTCAACGAATAAGACCTCTTTGATTGGGCAAACTCCTTTTACGATATATTAAATGCGCAATACAAGATTCTTATTCAAATGAATCTCCTTTACGACAAAATAGGAGATAAATAGGGCATATGATGTATCCTACACTCTAGGCCAAATTAACATTAACTAACATAATAATAATGGAAGATGGTTCGGACACTAACATTATGCATGGAGTTTTCCTAGGATGACACCTAACCCCATCATGCATGTACTTTTCCTAAGATGACAATATCACAGCAAGACTACATGCTTGGGCTCCTTGAGTTGACACTTAATGACTATGTGTATTGGGTAGGAGGTGATAAATAGTTTTTTTTCGAATAGAAAGGGGTTCTTTTTCTGATTGTGGGATATGATCCAGCTCATCTTTTCTCCTTCTTTCTTTAAGATTCTTTTTCTTGAGGATGCTGCTTGACATTGAAAGGGGGTAGTGGGGAGAGAGGCTTCTGCTTGTGTGATTCCATGGCCTCAGTTTCGGGTTCGCATTCCTGCCATTTTGACTATGGCTGGGAGAAAAATATTTGCTTGCAACCATTTTGCTCCAACATTCAGCTAATTACCCATTTTCTTGTGGTTATGTTATACACTATAGATGGAACTGTATATTCTTCTTTTTGTGATCATGTGATTGAAAATTGTAGAGATTTTATTGTGCTTGCTTTCATTATGGGTATGGAACCCCTAATTTTATGAATATACTCCAATTTGGTTGTTGAATTCATCATTGAATTAAAATTTGGTTAAAATCCATGGTTTGAATAATAATTCAAATGAAAATGTACAGAAGTGATTTTATTAGTAATTTTTCCTTACTTCATTGGTGGAAAATTTTGAGTATTGTGTGCATTAAAACTGTTTCGATTGATTTTATTAGTAATTTTTCATTACTTCATTGGTAGAACATTTAGAGTATTGTGTGCATTAAAATTGTTTCGATTGTACCTGTAGGCTGTAACCATCACGAAATATATGCAAATAGAAAAAAAAATTAAAAGAAAAATATATGTTGCACTTGCAATAGAGTTTGTTGTAGTAATGCCTCATCATGGGAGAGGAGTGAGGACATTAGAGTGATTGCATCCTTTTGTAACTTAATATTTGAAAGGAATGTTGGAGCGTGGTGGATTTTAACCTTAATGCAGATCCATATAGAGATGGGGGGCATGGGAATAGTTTAACCAGCATAGATCCATCTGAAACCCGTATCTATCAAGCACCGAGAGGGATCCAATTTCTTGAGGTGTATTTCTTTTTTTAAATTTAAATTCAAGAAATTTGATCTCTCTTGATTGATAGATCCGGTTTTAAGTTTTAAGTTTTTATTTTATAAACGAACATCTATTTTTTAATTACTTTTCATAATATTTTATTTTATGAACCAACATGGATTTTTTTTAAATACTTTTTATATTTTAATTTTTTATTTTATGAGCCGACATGAATTTTTTTAATTATTTTGTTAGTAACAAACGTTACATCACGATGTAACGCTACATCACACACGTTACAATATCTCCCCCATATTGGGCTGTAGAGAACCTTGTTTCACTCGGTGCAACAAGGGTCATATTAATAATAATAATAATCCAATTTAAGGTCACAGCCTAGCTAGACACCAAATTAACGTATGGGCCCCCTTTTTATGGGACAAGGGACCCCCTTCATACAGGGATTTGACTGCTTAGTATGTGGAGGTATACATTCCCTACCCTCCTTAGGATATGAACCTGTGACCTCAAAGGAGGAAACACATTTTCGTAGCCATCAGGCCTGCTAAGATGATCCAATTTAATGCTGTTAAGTTTTTTATTGTGTTTAATATAGGTCATAATGGCATAACTTTATTAGTAGTGGTTAGTGGTTACTGATAGAACATGAATAAAAGCAAAGCACTGTATGCGAGAAATGAGTGCATAAATATAAGTCATTCTCATATCTTCTCCATGCTTGTATATGTGTGTCACCTTTATAATTTAATATTTGAAGTTACATTGGTGGAGATTGACCTTGATGCAGACCTAGATGTGGAAGTTGACAGGGAAAAATGATCCAGATGAGATCCAAATTTTTTGCTCCAAGGAAACCAGAGGATTTGCTTCTAGTAATGGATAAAAAAAATAGATTTTGTCCTGGGATTTGAAATGGTATTTTATTCGAGGCTGCTAGGTACTTTGCAGAAGCTTCTAGTCACATGAAATTGCATAAGCGTAGAGCCTTGCATGGAGAAACAATGGCACTTTCATGTGCAAATATGTTAATATCCTATGGTCATTGGTAACAGTATCAGGATGAGTTTAGTGATTTATATACTGACAAAAGAGGCATATTTTTGTATACATGTGTAGCAGAGCTTTTGTGTCGATGCTTTTAGCTTCATTATTATTTTGATATTATCAGACACATTATTTATGATAGTTTGATTTTTATTTCACCTTTTATGTTCTAGAAAATTGGGTCTTCTATAAACTGAACATCATTTGGTGTTTCCAAACAGTGGTGTAAAATTTCCATGGATTATTTGCCACTTGTTAGCTTGAATAGTATCTTATTTCTGTTATTTGTAAGTGACTTCTCACTTTCTATTATTCACGTGTGAAGAATGTTGGTGCTAGAGTTCTGACATTTAGTTTTTATATGGCTTTGATTTTTTGCTTTTTTAAAAACACTTTGCAGCTCCATTTTCTGATTCTCTTTGATCTGTACAAGTTTTATGACTGCAAGTTGAACAAAATCTTGCCTCCTTGTTTATATTTTATTGCTTTCACGAAACTTGAAATTGGCATCTGTGATTTTAAGGTAGCAGTAAAACGTAGGGAAATTAAAGGAAGCCTGCCCATATCGGTTCGGTTTGGTTTTCTGCAGGAAAGATGATAATGATAATGACAATGATGTCAAATGTCTGGGCCAGAATCTGATTTGCAAAGACATATCGAATGGAACAGAGGCAATCAAAATACCATGCACTAATGATATAGATCATGATTCAGTTCCACACTTCGTGTATATCTCAGAAAACAGGTTAATCCTGTTGCAGCCACCTGTCTATTAAATTTTTTCTTAATATAAGAAGACAATTATTGTAGGAGTTGTTCTTCTCTGCAGTAACAAATTTGCTTGGGATGTGCATGTGATTTTTTAGGTTCTCAGCACCTGCTACTGCTATTCTGGAGAGTGTGCTTTCAAACAAAGAGAAGCTAGCAAAAGTATGTAATGGTTGTGACAGTTTTGACATCGACGATCCGGAGGCTAGTATTTCCACCCATGTAAATTTGAATGGATGCACCCGTGATCAAGATGCTCGAATTGATTGGCAAGGAGAGCCTATGGTTGGTCGTCTACCATATGATCGCGCTGGCCGTCTCCAGGTAATAATTTAAAGATATGTTTATGTATGCATTATATGATGATAAAGAACACACTCCAAATGTGTAAAACATTGAATGTCATATGTATTCTTTTTGTTATCTCATAGGAAACAGGTGATTTTAATTTGTGAACCAAAACAAGAGAATATAGCAAACACTATAAATATGTAACTTATATTGGTTTTTAGAAGCTGGGACAACTGCATGAGTTTGAATCTGTGACAAAGGCCACTCAATTTCTAACAAAATATCCTTGGAGTTGCTGTTATAGGAAGGTGCAAATAGTTGACTAATAGTTAATATTGTTGTCTAAAACTGTACTTGCCAATGTGGGGCCATCAGCGTTACCATTTCATTCTGAATATGTATGAGAAAGATTGAAGGGATAAAATTATGTTACTGTCTAAATTAGTTAAAAAATGGTTGTTGAGGCTAGAAGATATCAATTTTCAACAGAGTAGTGAAATATTGTATGATAGATTTCACTGCAGATCTAATAGTAATTTTGATAAAAGAAGGCATTCAAGAAAGTACATGACAACTAATAGTTTTATAAAGTTGGAGTAGATGTTATCTATAAGATCAATCATAAAGAGTGTTTTAATGCTACTAGCATCTGATATTATTGCTCTGCCTGTTATCTATGACTATAACAATAATAATCTATTTTTAAGGTCACAACCAAGCCAGACACCAATTTGGTGTATGAGGCACCCTAGTTTGTGGGACAACGGACCCCCCTCTGCACAGCGATGTAACTGCTAAAGTCTATAGAGGTGTACATACCTTACCCCCCTCTGGATTTGAACCTATGACCTCCTAGGAGGAAACACATGTTCTTAACCGTCAGGCCCACTTAGGCTGTATGTGTTATAGATTCCATCACGCTGTTTCCATAATAGGTGCTATTGCTCTGCCTACTATCTATGAGTATAATAATACTAATCTATTTTTAAGGTCACAACCAAGCCAGACAACAATTTGGTGTATGAGACACCCTAGTTTGCGAGACAAGGGAGCTCCCTTTGCACAACGATGTAACAACTAAAGTCCACAGAGGTGTACATACCCTACCCCCCTCTGGATTTGAACCTATGACCTCCTAGAAGGAAACACATGTTCTTAACCGTCAGCTCCACTCAGGCTGTATGTGTTATAGATTCCAACATGCAGGTTGCATAACAAATGCATCCGGACATTGACATTGATCAGAGTGCATTGCACAGTCAGTGTAGCAGATTATGAGAAAACTACTATTCTTAGCAGTTTGCTTTTTTCCATGAGCTAGAGATCTGGGGCTCGCTTAAAAGATATGATTATATATTCAGGTTCCTTGTGAAAAGGCTAATCCAGGGTTCATTAAAATCTTGGAAAACCTCACACAAGTAAACAACTTGAAGCCTTCTTTCCTTGATGGAGCCAAGAACCTTCAAGAATGTTGTTGAGGCTTCCATCACTTGGCCCACTTAGAGATTGAAATTTTGGGTGATCATGACAATGGGCTTTGTTGCTGCCGAGATGCACACCTTGGGGGGGAGAGCAATAGAAATATTTCGAAGCTGCTTGGTGTGGCCTTGGGGGCAAGCAAAGAGTCAGGTGTTCTCACCTGATCCCGACTCCTCCATTTAGGCAAACTCTTAACGAAGCGAACGGAGGTAGACCCTAAAAAAGAGTTTTCTAAGGCTCTTTAAAGTTTGTGTTTAAGTGATTGGAAAGAGTGTTGGTTTAGGAGTTTTTTAATTGTAACAAAATTGAACCAAACTTATTCACAAATTTAATTAATGGCTCATCCACATCATGATACAATAACAACAATTCGTAGGATACACAACACAAATGTTTGTAAAATATAAAGCAAAGATTTGTAAAATATTGTTGTTGGTCAAAGATCAGTGCTAATGGAGTCATTGTCCGTTAAATATTGTTGAGAGAACCGTTGTGCGAATGCCTCTTGGTTTATTTTATTGTAAATTTTAAAAGATGAGGTTATTTATAGTGGGATGGGGGGTATTTCCGATATACCTTGCGATACAGGAAATGTGTCTAGAATGTGATCTAGGTGGCTCCGTACAAGGACGTGTGGGAGACGGAGTCTCGAGAGCGGTGTTCAATACTACACCAACAAGGATGTAGTCTAACTGTGCTCTGAGGTCACCTCCCAGTGGTTCTCGCTTCCTTAGTCAGAATTTCCCCACTTTCGATTATAGCATGGCAACGCCGGATTTTCGTTGGTTAAAGGGACTTAATTTTATTAAAATTGAATTTTTTAGCTTATTGTGAGAAAATCAATGAATACGACACTTTCGCTCTTGATATCCCAAAGCTCAGACTAGCCTGCGATGGGTAGAGCATACGCGGAGCGGGCAAAAATATTCATTCCAATTGACTCTCCGACAGAGAGCACTCTTGATTCGTTTTGGAGCGAGATTCAAGAGATTTTTTATTACAATTTTAAAAAACTCTCCGACAGAGAGCACTCTTGATCCGCTTTAAGAACGTGATTCAAGAGATTTTTATGAACACTACTTTTTTGAAGAAACAAAATACTGAAGTAAAAGGGAGACAAATTTTCTTATTAACTACCCAAGAGTCTCTTTCAGGTTCGAAGACCGTACTCGGGAGAGCAAGGGGATTAGTAGTTCGTTTAGCATAAAAATGAATTTAACCTAAAAGCATAAATCAACTTAACTAAAAAATAAGATTGCAAAATTTTAACTTCTAAGTAAAAAATGAACTTTAAACTTCTCCTACAAAACTTTGAAAAAAGAAACTATCCTAGCATGACACTACTCTAGTTCGATTTGCAGGAAAAAATAAAAAAGATACAGGCTTCCCCCAAATGGGGGAAGAAGGGTGTGGGAGCCGTAATCCCACTTGCTTTTTATTAATGATATTTACAATAAATTATTAACAACTATCCAATAGAGAGTGCTCTTGATCCGCTTAAAATGCGAGATTCAAGAGAGTTTTAGGCCTAAGAAGGAAAAGGGATAGCAAGGGGGTTGAAGAAAAGGGAATTTCTTGTGTTTATGCTCAAAATTTTCACTTTCCTTTCTTCGCTTTTCTGTAAAACAAGAAGAAATCAGCGAACAGAAAATTGTTAGAGATTAGTATTTGTTAGTCAAAAGTACATAAGAATTTACAAGACAATATTTGCAAATCATAGGAAAACATTATGCTTCAAATATCGACGATTTAAAACTAGATCTAAGCTTGAAATAAGGATTTGAAACAATTCTTAGATCTATAACTTTCGCATGACAAATCAGATTTAAATATTGCAACTATGTGGATCTAATTCTGTTAAACAAAAGTAGAGTAAGAGCAAGGTAAAAGATAGAGAGTTTTGAATATCAAGGATGGAAGAAGAAATGGCCTGTCAATGTAGAATCTCCTTGAAAGAATCTTGGATTTCACTTGGTAAATGAGAAAAAACACATGCATTTGGCTCCAAGAAAAGGAGATGCAACTTAGCTCAACCTTTTACTCAGGAAGGTGATCTGCAAACAAAAACTATCACACTTGCAACACTGATATTAGATCTAGTACTTCCTACCAATTGAAATAAAAAAAAGCATGAAATATAACTGAATATGACAATGCTCTTTCAAATCTATAGAAGTAACGAAGTAAGCAAATAACTTGAAACTACAAATATCTACTCTTATGTGCTTCAAAGAGCCCTCTAAAGCATAGACTAATTATAGCATTTAGATCAGCAAAGCAAAAAAGAATTTGAAATTATCTCACCTCATATACCAAGCACATGCATCAATGGATCACACCTCATGAGCCTCCAAAGCCTTTATTTATTTAGATGGTTGCACAAAAGGCAACAAACATTACAACATAATACTGTAGAGGTTCCTTGCAATCCATCAAGAATGAGGAGAAAGCCTTGCTTTATATAGCAATTACAAGCAGGGGGGATTCCCATGAGATGGAGGGTAAATGTCACAAATCAAGGAGTGATTGAATCGTTGACGTTCAAGCTTGGAGATATGGGTTGGTGTGAGGGATGAGGTGGCTGCCACCTCACAAGAGGGGCGCCTCTCTTGACATTTTAAACATCACCCAAAAGCTTACGAGTTTGATGCATGGGAAACCGCCACGTGAGTTAGATCCACGCATAGAGAAAGGAACACTTATAATCTTAATCCAATCGCTATCCTAACTCACTTATAACATGTGCTTTATTCCACTATCATGGTCGCCCTCCATAAAAATTTAATTAGCCACCCCCTCCAATCCTTTTTTTTTTATCATTTGTGAACTTTTTTATTTTTGTCATTTGTGCATTTTGTAGCATAATTAACAATTAAATGCCATTTTGTAGCATAATTAACAATTAAATGCCACTTTGTAGCATTTTTAAGAAAAATTCCCACAAATGACAATTTAGTTGCCCAAAACCCAAGAAAAGTGGATCCTAGGTCAAAGAGGACGCTTTGAGCGTGAAAACGAGCATCTCCACGCCAAATTCTGCCTCGAGACCGTGTTTTTATTACACTTTGAATTTTTCCAATTAAACCATTAAAAAATGGTCTAATTTTATGGAAACAATTTGTTATCACATCTATGTTAGTTGGAGCTACCATATTGTAGACTGTGCGGCCAAGGACCGCACAGTACTTTTTTTTTCCACATCAGAGATCCGATGCCTTCAGAGGAGGCACACAGTTTTGTTCAGATTGGCCCGAGCAGATATATCAGAGAGGACAGATGGTTGTACAGTGGTACATACATGTCACTTAGCATTTACCACATGGTCACCCTTCCATGCCAGGCTTTGATATGAGCCCATTGAGACAGTTGCCTAGTCTTGTTTTGATTGAGGCTATCACAGAGTATTGTTGGTTTATTATTTGTGCCCGGATTCAGCGGAGATCCAGCTCAGAGACAGCCTCAGCAGCAGGTATATGGTGCGGCAGGTATTGCATTTGTATATATTGCTCATGATTGCTGCTTAGACTTGTTTATACATGATAGTACACTAACTCTACATGTGATGATTGATGTGGTGATCTAGTTTTATGATATGTGGTTGGGCCCTTGGTGATGTCAGTCCACCCCTTCCTAGTAGGCTCTTGTTATATGCACATCGGGTTACACCCCTATTCCTAGTATAGACTTGATCATTTAGTCCCCCTAGGCAGCTGACTTTGGATCCACCTTCATCCTCTCCATCCATCCGACTCATACATGACATTCTTTCTCGACTTGGATTCCGATTTGTGACTTTGAGGATCCCTTTACCCCCTGATCTCTGAGTATGCCATGATTCCCTGTCTATTGTGCCTCGGCTCTTTAGTGTGTGAGATGCACTCTCAAACCTGGGATTTGCTCCTGTCGGTTGCCCTCGATTTTGCAATGCAGTTAGGATTGTGTAGCCTCACCGGGTGTTCCCCATTGGTCATTGAAGCATGTATTGATCACCCCCATTACTTTGCAGTATGAGCACCATTGTTATATCTATTAAGATATGTATGTAGCCCAAAAGGGCCTTGATGTAAATTGAAGAAACTAAGAAATGTAAAGCAAGCCAAAAAATGGGTTTTTGTAAATGTAAATCTAGCCCAAAAAAAGGCCTAAGTATGAAACTCATTGTAAAATCCATGCAATGTATTTATAAACACACATGGACACAGGTCAGCCATACATGTCAGCATTTGTAGTGGTTATTCCTCACTTAGTCCTGCGGAGCAAGGAGGTGAGAGGGAGCAAGGGACAAGCTCAAGATTGTCCCCTAGAGTCTCAAGTTACGGTTTGCCGGACACCCAGTTTGGCGGCTCTAGAAAAGAACCTCATAGAGTCTTCGGGCACAGATGTGAGTTTACATGTTAGATGGCCAGTGGCGGTTTCCCTGCACTATACCCATTTGTGAGGCACCGCCCTTCCCCGTGTTTTGTCATGGTATACTTATCTCAGTGGACCCTACTTTCCCGAGTTATCCGAAAGGTCACATGATCCTCATCTTTGTCATCCCTTACCCTTCGCCATGTATTCTACATCATGCAATGTCATCTAGATGGTCAAGTCTATAGGTTGTGCATAGCAGTTGAGTCTTTTGGATGTGGTGGGGCCCACCTCACCTGGGGCCTTGTATTTTCTGGGATTTAATGCAGTTTTTTTATCACCATATTATTATCATGATGTTTAGTAATGTACTAACTTATATAAGGAAGCCTTTCGCTTCATGATTGCATACAGGTATTCAGCTAGTACCAGTGTTGACCAAATTTGACTTGGTCAAACTGGGTTGACCAGGCCAAAAATGGGCCCAAAAAAATGTTGAGACCAGAATTTTGATTTTGGTCAATTATTATCTACATGGGACCCATATGAGCTTCCAACTTATAGAATGCAAAAAGATCGAGGCGTTTGTGAGATTTTTAATTATTACTGGTCACAAATGATCTGTTTTAATTAAAAATCATGGATTTTGGGCAAATAATGCCTAAGTGATGGGCCGGGGTCGTTCGAGTGGTCATTTCTACTATTTTCGGAGTCCACGATCACATTGCAGCAGACAGTTCGGCAATCTGGGCACTTTAGATGGGTCAAAAGCCCAAATTACATCTTCAATAGTATAAACCAGCAATAAAATACAAGGAAAATCAAAATTTGACTAAGGAAACTATTGGAAATGGCAAAAATCAATGGATGGAAAATGAAAAGGTGATTCCTAAGGTAAATTGGTAATGTTTGACATTGTATTTGGGCATGGTGGGGCCCTCTATTGGATAGCTCACTCTAGAGGTCGAATTGGCCCATGGGGGGCGTTTTTCTCCGCTTAGGGAAATTCTATTTGCATGGTTCATTGTATGTGGGGCCATGATGTATTAGCTAGGGGGCTAAAACATCATATAGACACCCCCTAGCTTGATGTTGATGTTTTGTATGGGCCCTACGAGGCACCCCCACTCCACTTGTGTGCTCCACTTGGGCAATTCGCACCCCCACTAGAGATGATCTCCTCCATTCGTTTTGATGGATGGAGGATTGATCCTAGCCCTCCATTTTGGAGTGAATAGGTTTTGAGAGCTGCCTTTCTCTATAAGAGAAGGCACTCACCCATTTTGTACTTCTTCTTGGCATTTTCGACTTGCACTTGATAGAGAGAGACATTACATTTGTAGCTTGATACTTGGTGTTGTGGAACAAATTTTGTGGTGATTGATAGCTAGTGTTTGGATGCATTGTGGATATATTTTGTGTTATCTTTCCATACTTGTTTGTTGGTTTAAATTTGCAGCGTTGGTGGCCATTTGAAGGAGGGCGCTATACTTGGAGCGGGAGCTCCACTCTAGCGATTTTCTTCAAAGTTATTCACAAGGGAGTTGTCATTTGCTTTCAACTATTCAATTCTTTTATCTTTCATCCATTTATTTGCTATTATACTTGATTATTTGCTGTAGTTACTGATTATATCTTGCTTGTGGCAGGTACCCAGGTCGCCATTGGTGTCAAGTTGCTTCTCACGCTCAAGGAAACACACAGGCTTCTCTACACTTGATCTTCCGGGCTAGTCTTCACTCAAAGTTCTCCATTTCACCATTTCCTCACGTACTCTTCATCTCCTTGTCTCTTCTTTGTCATTTTCACTGTCTTGCTAAGCTGGAAAATCACTCAATAAACCATAAATAGAAAAAACCCTAAAAATTGATAATTTAATTTCCCACCGTTAGAACTTTGTTTTTATTGCAAACCCGCTTCTTATTTGAGCCTAATAGCCTATATCTTAAGTTTGGTACAATTCCGACTCCATTTACCCATAGGTCTAGCATTGGTCATTTTGCCAACCCATAGGTCTAGGGCATTTTTCTCTTTCAGCTGATTTGGGTATTTGGGGGTTCTGGGTAGTCTTGATTCTTGTTTAAAACGTCATTTTACCTAAAGGAATCAAGTTTTATTAGTTAGAAGTGAATACAAACGTAAATTTCTCGCTGCCCTAGGTCCATTTGACCCCCTGTTTAACCACTTCCTTGGGCAGTTTTATTTCAGCACTTCACTTCTTGCATCATTCACATCCTCAGTTAATTTCAGCCAGTAAATCTATTTCTTTTATCATAATCTATCGTCGGTTACACTTCATATACTCACCTATCTCATTTGTGTATCCAATCAGTGGCTGAGATTAAGCTTAGGACCCATTTACACCAAAGTTTGAAAAATCGAAATCGGACTCGGAATCGGTCGAGGGTTAACTCGGAATCGGAATCGGAATCGGTAATGAATCGGTCATAAATCGGTCGATTTGAATTTAATGAATCGGTTTGCTCAAAAATATATAAAATATTTAATTTTTTTAAGAAAAACAACATTTTCCAGGATTAATACTGTTATTTGAGATTCTAAAAATTCTGGGCGAAATCGTGGCAGGTTTGGACAACTTGTGTTTACAAATTTTGCTTTATGTTTATTAAAAATTTTAAAATTAAATTAAACAGTAAACTTTAAAATTAAATTAAAAAGATAAGAAAAAACAAAAAAAACAAGTGTGCAGTGCACACTGCACAGTCTGAAATTCATAATTTGAAATACCTTGAGGCTTGCACAGTCTGCACTCTGCAGTGTGCAGTTGCACACACTGCATAGCCCTCTCCGAGTCTCCCCGAGTCTCCTATGGCACAACCAGACCACGCACCCACCCCAGGGCCTAAACTCCACCGCAATGCTCCAAACCTCCACTGTCTAGCTCACGGTCACTGCACAGGTAACACTAATAGGGCCCGTCACGACTCACAGGGTTGACACAGACCACAAGTTGACGGTTGCTCCAGCCTCCGGATACTCCCACACGGCTGCTAACTTCAGTGATAAGTGTAAAGTAGTGAGTGTAGGTTGGGATGGGTCGGGTTGGGTAGGTTAGTAACTAGTTTAGGTTTAAAATTTTAAATATTAAAAAGAAAACTTAAAAAAAAAAACAGTGTTTAAAGCCCCACGGGCCCGGCCGATTTTTTACGTAAATCAGTCTAACCGGACCGATTTGTCTACCCGGACCGATTTTTTACATAAATCGGTTTTTCCGGCCGATTTTTTGCCACCGATCCGGTTTGGAAACCGGTTTGAACCGGCCGTGCCATAAATCGGCGAATCGGCCGATTCCGATTCCGATTTTGGCGATTTTTAAAACTAGGATTTACACTCATTTCCCGTCTTTATTTCTTTCTATCTTTTGGATTTGGGTGTGTTTTTGTCTCTCGACCATTACCTGGTCGAGTGGGGTCTCCCCCCTGACTTGGCTAAGTGCTTCGTCTGAAGCAACAGTAGCCTTGTTCGGTGTGACTTCCGTTCCCTGAACGGAGGACCTGGCTATTGCAGGTTACACCTTCGTAGTTGCTCATCCTCTACCATCCCTGTTGGGACATTCCTCTTTAGCAACTAGAGTTTGTGTAATAACACAATTATTTTTAGCGGATTGAAACCAAACTCCTAGGGGACCTAGTGCATGTCCATACGACTCAATACTAATGGCTAGCATGTAAAAAAACATAGACACATATACTTTAATAATCTCCCTAGGTTCGACTACCATGAAAATACGCCAGCTTTGGAGGTGTGAGTGAAAAAATCAGGAATTATACGCCACTGAAGTGCAATGCATAATTCCTAAGGAAAAAACACTCTAGAGTATCCCCTTGACAGCTAAACCTAAGGTGGGACAAGTCTTTTACAAAATAATCATGCTTAGACCAACTTATTACAATTCCCCCATGGGGGTCTGGACATGCAATTATTACAAAGGAGCCAAAATTGGCCCTTAAAAAGTGTTTTGAACTTCTGAACACTGATGATTAACATTTGATATGTTCATGAAACTGGCGGCTCACAAGAAGTCCAACTATGGTACAAAATAGTTGGTAACAGGCTCAATAGATACAATAATATCCAAGAAGAATGGGCTGAAAAACTGCATGAGATCATGAACATGTGAAAAGTCACCATTGTCTTCAAACCCCAGCCAAGGAAGGTCATCCTTCTTGCAAGCCCCCTTTATCCAAGATTAGATAGGGGCTTGAAAATGCTTCCTCAACTTGAAGCTGATCACAAACAGTCCTTGGCAAAGCTTGTTGGTTCCTTTCCTACTGTCCCAATTCTGTAGTAAAGTTTGAGGTATGTGGTTGAAATTGGTGACATAAATCCAACCTAGGAGAGGATAGAAGAGACTGCTTCAAATCTATACTAAAAATCCCTTCATGCTGCTTCAAGGGTTTGTCATTCTTTAAAAGACTAATCTTCTATAAACATACCCTTGCCATATTCAATATAGGGCATCTATTTCTCATGATCCTCAGGGTTCCATTTCTTGCAAATGCTTCAACCAAATCTGCAAAAGATGATAACCCTCCCTTAACCAAATCCTTCCACTATTTCCAGGTAGCTTTGACTTTGACAAGATTGGTTACAAAATATTTTATTACTCCATCTTCATAACCAAGACCAAGGTTGGATATTATCCTTGGGAAGGATTCAACATGTTCTATTGTTGAGTCATGATATCCACAGAAACATGTCATATTCCTTAAATTTGCCAAAAAAGGAATCACAGAAACATGTCATATTCCTTGAATTTGCCCAAAAAGGAATCACAGAAATATGTCATATTTCTTCATTGAAATCACCTGGATATCTAGGGATGATTGAGAAATCAAGAGGAGCAAACAACTCTTCGATCCATGGAGGCCATTCCATTTCTCCTTTCCTGGCCATTCCATTTCTCCTCTCCTTTTAACATCTTCAAAGAGAATATCAAATCTAAAAATGCATATGAGCATACCTCTTATTAATACCAAAATGTGTGGAGTTGCCAAGGTGAACCTTCAATGCCTTCAAAATGTTGCTTGCTTCACCTTACAAACAATAAGTCTTAAGAAACTTCCAAGGATAAGGGTTTCGTCCCTTTGTGGAGTCACAATGTGAGAAGAGAAATTTGCAATAATAACCTCTCAAAATGTCAAGAAGCATGATCTTCAAAATCCAAGAAAGGGATTTATCCCCGGTGTTATCCACTAAGTTACACTTAGGTGGATTTCCAATCATTCATCACATCTATTCAGAAGTTCACCAGGCCATTTTTAGGCCTTTTTGTAAAATTTGGATGTCCAGACCCCTTTGGGGGAATTGTAAAAAGTTGGTCTAAGCATGGTATTTTTTTAACAGGCTTGGCATACCTTAGGTTTATCTATCAGGGTGATACTCTAGAGTGTTTTTTCCCTAGGAATTATGCGTTGCGCTTCAGTGGCGTATAATTACTGAGTTTTTCACTCACATCTCCAAAGCGGGAGTATTTAGTATTTACCATGGTGGTCGAACCTTAGCAGGTTATTAAAGCCTACGTATCTATGTATTCTTTACACGCTAGCCATCAATAATGAGTCATATGGACATGTACTAGGCCATAAACTTAGGCCATTATTTAATAGTTTAATTGGGAAATTTAAAATTATTAAAAAAGTGTGGTTTGGAGGAAGAATTAGACATGGTATTGCTAGTTTTCTAACTCAGAGCACCCACTTAACCCCTAAACCCACTTTCCTAAGTTCTCGCGTAATTATTTATCTGCAAAATTGAATATTACTCGAAAAAGGTAAAAAAGACCCAAAAAACGGAGAAAATAAAGAAATCGTTCCAAAAAACTCAAAAACATGCCGAAAGTGAATTTTTTGAGTTGGCAAAGTAAAGTAGAAACATTCCTAACGTTTCTAAAACATGTTTAAGTGTTTTTCTCGGCAATAAAGGAAAGAGGATGTTTCTTTTTCAAGTGGGGTGCATTTCCTCATGGAGAGGGCGCGACTCCCAAGAAAAAAGGTAGCAAGTGTAAGATAAAGTGGGGAGATGGCGTTAGGAAGTGGAAAGAAGCTAACAAATTGGTTTTTCCAACCCATTACACCCTACGTCAACCTGTTTACAACTCACCCAATGCGCCTATCTCTTGGCAAGTGCCCCCCCCTCTGGCTCTCTCATTTTTCTATTTAAGCAAGGTTGCTTCACTCATTCAAGGGAAGTTTTATCACACAACTTGTAGTTGCCCCTAGTGGTATCCCATCAGGGACGGTAAAGGAGACGGACAACTAAAGAGGTGACCCAAGAGATGCCACGGTTCCCAATGCAAGGTGGGAGTCACGTCAACCGAGGCACTCTTCACTTTAGATCTAGATGAATCAAGACCTAGGGGGAGACCCTATTACCAATCAAAGATGATTGGACCCAAACAAAGGTTCTTAGGGATAAGTAAATGATGAGTTACAGAAACCAATGCAAGGTTAAGCGGACCTAGAAGTTAAAGTATGGTTGATGATGGTTTGAGAGATGATTAGTGTTTCAACCAATGTATGATTTAGGCCACATGATGAGTTAAAAAGACAAGATCTAGTACCATGTATTACACAAGTGGGACCTACTGTCTTGGGATATGTGAATGGTTCAATTGGGACCCGCAAGGTGAAATTAAGGGATGCAATTGGTACTAGAGGATATGTAATGAGTAGATCTATGGATCTAAGTTGAAACTAGGAAATACCCACATAAGGTTTGACACAATTCCCAAGGAGTGCGACTTGCCTAAGGAGGACTAGTGCCTTGTTGGATGGGTTAACGGAGTCAAAAGATATGTCAAAGTGTAGATCAGGACACCTAGAGGTCAAGACAAGTGGGCTAATTGGGATAGAGTGGTTGGATTAGATTAGATCTAGGGTTTCATGAAATGACCCAAGTGGACCACAATCCCTTAAAACAAGGAATGCTACCCCCAAGGCATATCGTCACAAAATGATACTCTAGATATAGGTTTCAAGGTATGCCCATTCCAAATCCACTGAAATCTCAACTACCCAGGTCCTAGAAGTGGGCAATCTCAGTCACCCAAGGAAGTGTGACCTTGCTCAAGGAGGGCTAAAAGGTGGATAAGGTGTGTCAAATCAAACCTAATGGCCACCAAATTGTAGATCCAAGTGGTTTATGCAATGATCTATATGGATCTAGAAAATCAAGTCAATCCAAGGGTTAGATCTTACTAGATCTGAGTTTTACGGTGCCAAGTAGTTCAAAAGGGGGTTTTAATCCCTTAAAATGTGGAATGATGCCCACAAGGTAGAAATCACCCAAGTAAAAGTCTAGGGGTAGGTTATCAAGTGTGTAGATTGCAAATCAAGTGGGATCCCACCTACCCATGTGCTAGATCTAACCAAACAAGCCTCTCCAAGGAAGTGCGATTTGGTTCAAGAGGGCTTTATTGCCTTGAAAAGTGTGTCAATTTTCACCCAATCACCACCAAACTATAGATCCAACTAGGGGTGGATGCTATAGAGGTGGTTTTTTAAAATCTCTTCAAAAGCAAGGCTAGATCTAAGTAGATCTAAGAAAAACCAAAATGAGGGTTTTGATTAATTAGGGTTTTTATGATCTAGAAATTATGGATGATTCAAAGAAGAAGAAGATCATACCTTTGGAGCATACTTGGATAAAGAGATGAATGCTAGTTGAGATGAGGATTACTTTTGCCAAAGATCAAATGGAGAATTTTTTTGAAGCCCTCTTGCCAAATCGATTTTTCCAAGCCAATTATGTGTCTCTCTAACCTGTCAAAACCATGGAGCAAAGCATCAATCAGTTTAACATGTTGAAGGTAGATACAAGGAAGAAAGAGATAAGCAAAGAATAGTTGGTGCAAAGACAAAACCACTCCCTGTTTAACCCAAAACGTCCTCCAAGCTTGAAGGGCAAGCCTCCCCACCTAAGTCACCTGACACGGGGACACGGGACACGTAGGACACGAAAATACGAGAGTCCGACACGGACACGATGACCCCCGAAATCAGGACACGTAGGATACGTTTTATATACATATATATATATTTTTTTTAAATATATTAAAATTTAAAAATATAGACATATAGATCCAAAAATATTTAGAAACTAGAACATTTACAAATATTCAATAGAAATTAGAATAAAAACACATTAATGATTACACATTTGTCATTCACAAATCACGATTCACAACACATTTGTCATTCACAAATCACAATGAGACACATATGCATGTCGGAACCATATTTCTCATTAAGTCATCAAAATCAAAATGTATACATATATGTCGGAATGCCACTGGGCACTGGGCCACTGGCAAATGCCAAATAGACTAATAGTAAATACAAAAAGGGGTGGATCAAGATGGGAGAATCCCATATGTCAGTAGTCCTCCTCCATGCCTGAATCAACATACTCATCACTGCCACTGCCACTGCCACTGCCCTGATCCTCATCCTCCTCCCCCTCCTCCTCCTCTCTGACTCTGCCCAAGCCCATCTGACGATCTGCATCTGCTGCTGTGGAGGATGACCCCTCTGTACGATCACTCTCATCAAAAGTGACCGGCTCTAGCACTGGATCATTAAGATCCATGTTGGCTAATGCCAACTCAGTACTGCTGTCCAAACCCATATCATCAGGAAAGACATCCCACATCTTTGTCTTTCCCTTCACCCACTCCTCCCTCTTCCTGTAAATAAGACGAAGGTTGGAGTGCACATACACCATGGACTCTGCCCTGGACTGCTCAAGCCTGCTCTTCTTCACACTGTACAAGTTCCCATATGTGCTCCAATTCCTCTCACAACAAGAGGATGATGTAACTTGAGAGATGACCCTGAAGGCTAACTTCTGTAGAATAGGGGATGTTGCCCCATGAGTTGCCCACCAACGATAGGGTGTCTTACCCTCCCTATCTCTAAGCACATCATAGCCTCCAAATCTCCCAGTGCCAGTGGAAAAATCTACAAAGCCATCCTCCACCTCCTCAAGCATGTCTCTATCCTGAAATAGCCGTCTAAGTGCTATCTTCCTCCCATTTGCAATCTCTGCATCCATGTGAGGAGGGACTCTGTGTGAGGCCCCTGATCCACCAGTGAGCCACTCCTGAGTGTAGAACTTGGGGTTCAAGGAGTGGGCCAAGCAATGCAAAGGTGTGCAATTCTTATCCCACCTGGAGATAAGAATATCCCGAATAATGGTCCATAAGTTCTCTGCCGATGTCCCATACTCGGGACACTCATTCTCCATGACAATGGACCTCATGGACTCAATCATGGAATCCCACCCCTCATAAACCTCTGCTAGGATGGGCTGGTCCGTGTCTGCATACCGCAACAAAGAAATGATTGGCTCCATGATCTTAATAGTAAGATCCACCGTGTCCCACCAACCATCATTTAACACCAAGTCCTTCACCTTTTGTGAAGCAGCCTGATCCGTCTTTCTCCAAAAGGCCCAAAACTTTGAAATCACCATGGACCCAAGAGCGGTTTTGACCTCCCTCAACCTCTTGAGCATGATGAATGAGGAAGCAAACCGAGTATCTGCAACCTTCAGCAATGAAAGTTGTGTGTACTGTTTGTAGATGGTGAGGGCATTTGTGTGGTTTTGTACAAAGTTACGGATATGGCGTGCATCCTCAATAAGGTTGTCAATCCATGCCACATCCGAAGCAATGGCTTTCAGTGCTAAATTCAAGGAATGGACAATGCAAGGTGTCCAAAAAACCTGTAAGAGCAATAAAAGCACGTATCAATGACTCTACAACACTAACATTGCAATGACCAAATTCAAACAATGAGCAAATTAGAAATGAAAGGTGTCCAAAATGAACATACCTGTGGATATTTAGCTTCCACAATCATGCCAGCAGCCTTGCAAACAGGTGCATTGTCCGTGATGATTTGTACACAAGACTCAACACCCACTTCTTCAATGGTTTTGATGAATAAATCACCCATAAATTGTGCATCCTTGTATTCGCCAAGAGCATCAACCGCTTTCAAGAACACCGGTCCATTTTGGGAAGATACCATGAAATTGATGAGTGGATGGCGTGCGGGATCCGTCCATCCATCAGAAACAATACTCACACCGGATGAGGGCCATGTTGATCTAATTGGATCAAGAATTTTATCTACCTCCTTCTTTGCTTTAACCAACAATGTGGTTCTAAGCTTCTCTGAACTAGGAGGCACATAACCATTTGGAGCACGTTCCATGATAGTTTTAACCGTCTCAAAATACAATGGTGACCGTGCAACATTGAATGAAATGAAGTTGAGGTAGAAGAAAAATGCAATAGTAAGGTCTACCTCTTCTCGCGCCTCTTTTTGGAAAATCCTATCCATTGGACCACCTGTAGATTGCCTCTTTCTTGTTTGATAAGTATCCCCACGCCCATGCCCACGCCCATGAATGCTAGGTGGAAATGGAGGCTTGGTGCTAGAGGACTTCCTCAAGAATGGAAGAGGATCATCCTCTTTTTTCTTGCTTGCTGCTGCCACCTTCCCTAAGCCAACATGATCCTCTCTTTCCATATCCCTCCTTTGGTGAACAGTCACCGCTTTGCATGAAGAAATCCCACAAGAAGGAAGGGCCAACAAATGGCCCTTAACCCGGAAATATGTGCTCATGAACTCATGCTTGCAAAAATTGCATCTCCAAGACACATTGCCTCCCCCACCAAGCTTTGCCCCGGGCCCATCTTTTCTTGTCACATACTTCCACAAAGGGTATTTTTTTTCTTGGGCTTGTTGTCTTGCTAAAACAGGGTTAAGTGGAGCCATAGAATGAGCTCCACTAGCAGCCGATGGAGCACTTGACGGAGGAGGAGAACCGCTTGTGCTTGGTGGAATAGGAGGGGAGGCACTAGATGGTGCATTTCTCCCTCTCCTTTGCCCCCTACCTCCTGCCCTAGCTGATTGAGACATTCCTTTTCTTTTGTGATGGTTGAGCTTGCAATCCTCTCCACAAATCCACCGGAATGCACTTGGAATCACTTGGAAACGATGGATAGCCTTCAAATCTCCTTCACCTGCACATACAACTCACTCTCAATCAAATGCTTCCTTGCAAATGACAAAAAGAAAGGCAAATTTTGATTTTTAAGTGAACCCGGACGCACTTTTCCGCCAAAAACGTGTCCTGTTTTTCAAAAACGTGTCCGACAGTCACGATTCGCTTCATCTGCGTGTCCGATTCGCTGGGAAAGTCGTGTCCCGATTCAGGATTCGATGCAAGGTCGAATCGGACACGAATTCCAATCGAATCGTGTCCGATTCGACCGATTTGGGACACGGCAAGGGTCAAGGACGAATCCTGTTTCTGAGCTCCCCACCAATTCGCACTTGTTGAAGAAGTCTGCTCCACCTGTAAAAAGATATGGCAAATATGCAAGATAGCTACATTAGATCCTCCAGTGCAATGGACAAAAGCATTTACAATCAAAACAACTAACATCCACTCCAACCCAAGCATGTACTCCAAAAGATAGAAATTTTATTCCAAGAGCCAAAAATCTCTAGATGATTTTACAATGAGAGGCTCCCTCCTTAAATAGGATGGGGAGAGAGCATAATCCTAACCACTTTTTACATTAGTGGCTAAGATTAAAAGATCAAAAGATCTAATCAATGGTTGAGATGAGCTCAACAATAAAATACATGGATCAACCATAAAATATAACCATAAAATACATGGATCAACCATAAAATTGCCCTAGAAGAGGGGAATCCCACCAAGTCATGATGACAAAATATAATAAGAAGCTTATGGTGGGTCCAAGGGGTAATTTTAGCCCCCCTTGGTCAATCCCCATAGCACAATAATAATAAAATAGTTATCAATATACCAAATCGTGCCTCTATGGACAAATCGTAGGCCTCAAAAGACCTCAGAAATCATCAGAAAGTGCCATAAGTGATGGATGTGGGCCCCAATGAAGCTGAAACTACTGGAGAAGGTGCGGAAGACATCCCACTCATCATCACTGATCATCCCATGCCAAAACTTTGCCTTAGTAGCCCAAATCGAATTCCTCTGTAGCCATTTCTACCAATCCAAAACTGCCTTGGGAAGCGTGTACCTGCCCCAAACTACCTCCTGGAGTGCCTGCGCTGTCAAGGTGAGGGCACCAGTGTGTCCGGAAAGGGGGGTAATATGGTAAAAACAAGTGGCTGGACCACCCCCTCCATCATCAGCGCCCTAGGTGAACCAAATAAAAATAATCTCTGCTTTGACAGGGTCTCCGATAAACCAAAACTACACTAGGACAGCCTACTGAGGCTAAATCATCACTGTAACTGCCCGGAACTGAAAATAGACTGTCTCATTGGACTCAGAAGGTCCAAAACTATCCGAGATGTGTACTCATACACCATATAGATCTCTACATGATCATATAATATATCCAATATACTGGAACAGGTGGAATAATAATAATCTGTAAATGATCAAATAATGTTGAAAACCATAGATCATCATCATAAAATTGTATCTAATGCATAGAACCATCATGTACATGTACATAGACCATATATCATCTACCTGTGTCATCATAAGGTCCAATAATCTCATGTCCTGTGATTGACCTTGGTCAAACAAGGTTTGACCAGGTCAATATTGACCAAATATAACTCAGACTACCATCAGAAGTTGCTGCAAAGTGTCAAAGGTTAATGCATGCTCTACAACTCATTCAAATAGCAATTATAACACAAAGTAATCATTACTGGCGATCTAAATCTAAATGTATAGCGTCATTAATTATTTATATGACTCAGACTAGACTTTCAGGACCATACTCACTTCACAGTTGTGATCAATTTGCTAGTGAAGGGTGAAGGTTAAAATAAAATGGCTAGGCTAAAGGGTGACTAACTGACTTAACATTGTGACACTTTGGATATGGGAAAGGGAATACACACCATAGTATATACTGAATGAGCAACAACACAGGGAATGGCGGTGTCTCACAAATGGATAAGTTGTTTAGAGAGTGCTTATTCAACTTAGGCATCATGTCTACATCAAGTTGATTCAGGTTCATTAGGATCATTCAATTTCATTTCATGGCCTTTTTGGCCTACATAACCCTTCGGATCTCAGGTGTGTTGATAAGCACAACTATTTGCAGCTTGCATCTAGGGCATGTTTTTTATACATACATAAGGTCAGCAATTGTTTAGATATAGCTTTTAAGAATCATTGCTTTTTGGACCTTTCTTTTATACTCTTCGAGGAGTATTTTTTTAGCATTTCATCGCTCTTGCCCTTTTTAGTTTCCATGGGCGAATTTATAAGTTTCCATAAGTAGTACATGAGCTTTCAGTTTTAGCCAACAACATCTCAAGTGACTGGGGGGAGTTCAAGCCAATGCCAAACATCGGGACAATCGACCAGAATGATTTAGGCCTACAATCCAACTCACCAAAGGTAAGTTTTGTCACCAACTCAGAGCCGAGACATAATAAATAGGGAAGCTCATCTAATACAGAGGCTACAGTGGGGAAAAGATCCTCCATGCCACTGGTCAAGTAGTAAGTCAGGGTGATAAACTAAAAGGTAGGCAATGGATGGATGAAGACAATGAATAATGGAGCCAACACTAGCAAGCCAAGGTATGGTGGAATGATCACCTCTATTCTCCCTAGGGAGGGTAAAACCAATGAGTATGAATAGTGAACCTCTAAGTCTGAGTAAGAACAGTAGAATATATAATAAGATCAACCAGGTCCACATATCTATATGATCGCCAGATCATGACCCTAAGTGCTAAGACATGCCATAAGAATGAATATAAAAGCAATATAACCATGACAACAAAATATACTTGCTGAGTCATATACCTGAATGCTCATATTCTGATCCATCATCTGTCCTCTGAAACTGCTACTATAACTTTGGGGACTACTGACTGCTCTGCATAAATGGTATAATGGCTACATCGGTCATCTCTTTGAGTGTCCTGAGCCTCAGTCATGGCATGGGGAATACATACGCTGTCCAAAATCTGATAGTGATCCATAGATAGATGCTCATCTCATCCTCTCAATGTAAAGGAACTGGCTGAAAAGTGCTCTAGAATCTGAAAAATAATGTATGGTAGCCCGGCTACTATAGATGTGATAACAGGAAGCATTGAACCTCTAGTCTTGTATTTGTCTATGATTAACTTCGGAATAAAATTGAAAGGCTTTGGAGGCCATATGCTATGCAGTTGTCCCATTTGATGTGTGTTTGGTTGATGTTCTGAGGCGATATCTCACTAATCACTTGTCATTTTGCAAATTTTGATTTTCTAGCTGTTATCACACAATCTCTAGCTGTTTGTGGTAGGTATCCCAATAGGGACGGTAGATGAGACAACTAGGAAGGTGTAACCAGCAATAGCCAAGTCCTCCGTTCGAATGAACGGAAGTCACACCGGACAGGGCTACTATTACTTTAGACGAGGCACTTGGCCAAGTCAAGGGGGAGACCCTGCTCAACCAGTTATGGTCGAGAGACAAAAACACACCCAATCCCAAAAAGATAAGAGATAAAATCAAGGAATGAGTGTAGAAGGGCTCCTAAGTCTAGTTTTAGCCACGGGATGGACACACGAATGAAACAAGCGAGTAGATGAAGTGTGACCAGCAATAGATTATGATGAAAATAGTGAATTAGATGGCTGAAAATAACTGAGGTAGCAAACAATGCAAGAAGTGATTATTAAATGAAATTCTACCCAAGGGAGAGATTGTTTCAGATATTGGTGGACCTAGGGCATCATAAAATTAAGGTTTTTATTCACTTCTAGAGGATGAAACTTGATTCCCCAAGGTAAAATGACGATCTAAACAAGAATCAAGAATACCCAGAACCCTAGAGAGACCCCAAACCAACAGAAGAGAAAAACGCCCTAGAGGGGTGTTTTTGGCAATAGGACCAGTGTTGTTTCAGAGGGTAAATGGAGTCGAAAATTGATGAAACTTAAGATGTAGGTTATTAAGCTCAAATAAAAAGTGGGTTTGCAAATAAAAAGAGTTCTAACGGTGGGAAGTTAATTTTTTTTGTATTTTAGGGTTTATTATATGCTTTCCAACTTAGCAAGACAGTGAAAATGATGAAGGAGAGACAAGGAGATGAAGAGTACCTGGTGAAATGGTGAAGTGGAGAACTTTGAGTGAAGACTAGCCCGGAAGATCAAATGGGAAGCAGCCTGCGAGTTCCCTTGAGCATGAGGAGCGACTGGACACCAATGGCGACCTGGGTACCTGCCACAATCAAGACAATAATCAATAACTGCAACAAATAATCAAGTATAACAACAAATAAATGGCTAAAGATAAAGGAATTGAATAGCAGAAAGCAAATAACAACTCCCTTGTGGATATTTTTGGAGAAAATCACTGGAATGGTGCTCCCACTCCAAGTACACCGCCCTTCTTCAAATGGCCACCAATGCTGCAAATATGAACCAGCAAACAAGTATGGAAAGATACAACAAACTATCTCCACAATGCATCCAACACTAGCTATCAATCACCACAAAATTTACTCCACAGCACCAAGTATCAAGCTGCAAATGGAATGTCTCTCTATCTGAAGTGCAAATCGAAAATGCCAAGAAGAAGTACAAATGAGGTGAGTGTCTTCTCTTATAGAGAAAGACCACTCTCAAAACCTAATTCCCCCCAAAACTAAGGGCTGAGATTAACTCTCTCTCAACCCAAATCGATGGTGGGGATGATCTCTAGAGGGGGGGTGAATTACCCTAAAAAACGCCCAAGTGGAGATGGGGCCAACTCGTGGGGCCCATAAAGCACATATAAAATGTTGTTGGGGGGTGCCTATGGGCTGTTTTATCCCCCCATACCACTACACTATGATCTCAATACATAAAAACAACAAAAATATGATATTTTGCTAAGTGGAAAAACGCCCCCATGGGCAAATTCGCCCCTCATGGTGAGTTGGGCAAGAGAGGGCCCCACAACCAAAAATACAATGGCCAAACATTACCAATTTAACTTAGGAATCACCTTTTCATTTTCCATCCATTGATTTTTGCCATTTTCAATAGTTGCCTTAGTCAAATTTGATTTTCCATGTAATTTTTGCTGGTTTTTATTACTGAAGATGAAATTTGGGCTTTTGACCCACTTTTAGTGCCCGGATTGCCAAACCGTCTACTGCAATGTGATCGTGGACCCCGAAAGTAGTAGGAATGACCACTCGAACGATCCCGATCCATCACTTAGGAATGACCACTCGAACCACCTGCTATCACATATATACTAGCTGGGCTACCATACATTATTTTTCTGATTCCAGTACACTATTTAGCTAGTTCCCTTACATTGAGATGCTGAGATGAGCATCTAAATTGGATCACTATCAGATTTTGGACAGCAGTATATATTCCCCATGCCATGACTGAGTCTCAAGACACTCAGAGAGATGACCGATGTAGCCATTATACCATTTGTATAGAGCAGTCAGTAGTGCCCAGACTTGCAGTCGTAGTTTCAGAGGACAGATGATGAGCATTCAGGTATATGACTCAGCAGGTATATCATTGTGTTATGGTTATATTGCTTTTATACTTATTCTTATAGCATGTCTTAGCACCTAGTGTCATGATCTGGCGATCATATAGATATGTGGACCTGGCTGATCTTATTATATATTCCCTACTCAGACTTAGAAATTCACTATTCATACTCATTGGTTTTACCCTCCTTAGGGAGAATAGAGGTGATCATTCCACCATACCTTGGCTTGCTAGTGTTGGCTCCATGATCCATTGTCTTCATCCATCCATTGCCCACCTTTTAGTTTATCACCTTGACTTACTACTTGACTAGTGACATGGAGGATCTTTTCCCCACTGTAGCCTCTGTATTGGATAAGCTTCACTGTTTATTGTGTCTCGGCTCTGAGTTTGTGACAAAACTTACCTATGGTGAGTTGGAGTTCCTTGTGAATTCCCCCTAGTCACTAAAGTTGTGTTGGCTAAACCTGAAATTTTTAGTGCTGCCATTAATACAAAATCTGGAAAAATGAAATGCTATATCTTGTATGAAAAGTCCGTTCATGCAATTTGTTTTTCAACACACATGAATGAAAGGCATGCCAAATGAAAATGGCCATGAAAATAAAATGTTATATCTTTTGGAAATGTAAATACCTAGGTAAACAAGCTTTCTGTGACACACCTAGAAGTGCTTAGGTAAACAAGTGCCTTAAAAACACACCTGCAGTAGAAAGCCTAAAATAAATGTAAATCTATGCAATGTGTTTATAAACACACATAGATCAGAGCCATGGAAACTTCAGGCCCAAAAAGCAATGGAACTTAAATGCTATATCTAAATTATTGCTGGCCTCATTTGTATTATGGATTGTGCACATTTGTTAAAGGTGAATAAACCCTCTTTAAACAACTCATCCATTTGTGAGACACCGCCATTCCCTGTGTTGTTGCTCATTCAGTATATACTATGGTGTGTATTTCCTTTCCCTTTGCCAAAGTGTCACAAAGTTAAGTCAGTCAAGTCATCCCTTAGCCTAGCCAGTCATTTTAGCCTTCACCCTTCACTAGCAAATTGATCACAACTATGAAGTGAGTATGGTCCTGAAAGTCTAGTCTGGGTAATAATAATAATTAATGACATTATATATTTGGATTTAGATCGCCAGTAATGATTACTTTGTGTTATAATTGTTATTTGGATAAGTTATAGAGCATGCATTAACCTTTGACACTTTGCAGCAGCTTCTGATGATGGTCTGAGTTATATTTGGTCATGTTGACTTGGTCAAACCTAGTTTGACCAAGGTCAACCATAGGACATGAGATGGTTGGACCTTATGATGATATGGATAGATGATATATGGTCTATTTAGATGTACATGATGATTCTATGCAGTAGATACAGGGTTATGATGATGATTCTTGTTTTACAGCATTATTTGATCATTTACAGATTATTATTATTCCACCTGTTCTGGTATATTGGATTTATTATATGATCATGCAGAGACTCATATGGTGGATGAGTACACATATTGGATGGATTTGGACCTTCTAAGTCCAATGAGATAGTCTGTTTTCAGTTCCAGGCATCTACAGTGATGATTGAGCCTCAGTTGGCTATCCCAGTGCAGTTTTGGTCTGTCGGAGACCCTGTCAGAGCAAATGTGATTTTTATCCGGTTGACCCAGGGTGCTGTGCTTGGAGGGTGTGGTCCAGCCACTTGTTTTTACCATGTTACCCCCCTCCCAAACACACTTGTGCCCTCAACTTGACAGCGCAGGCACTCCAGGAGGCAGTTTGGGGCAGTTTCACACTTCCCGAGGCATTTTAGGATTGGTAGAAATGGCTATTTAGGAATTCAATTTGGGTTACTGAGGCAATGTCTTGGCATGGGATGATCAGTGATGATGGATTGATGTCTTACACACCTCCTCCAGCAGTTTCAGCTTCATCGGGACCCGCATCCATCACTTATTGCACTTTCTGATGACATCTGAGGTCTTTTGAGGCCTACGATTTGTCCATAGAGACACGATTTGGTATATTGATGACTATTTTATTATTATTGTGCTATGGGGATTGACCAAGGGTGGCTAAAATTACCCCTTGGACCCACCATAAGCTTCTTATTATATTTTGTCATCATGACTTGGTGGGATTCCCCTCTACTAGGGCGATTTTGTCCACTTATGTTATATTTTATTAGTGATCCATCTATTTTATTGTTGAGCTCATCTCAACCATTGATTAGACATTTGTATCTTTTAATCTTAGCCACTCATTCAAAAAGTAGTTAGGATTTCGATGCCTCTTCTTCCTATTTAAAGGAGAGAGCTTCTCATTGTTAGGGGTCTTTGGCTCTTGGATTATTGGTATAGAAAAACTCTCTTGTGGAAATTCTTGTGGTCTTCTTTGCATCTGGTGTTCTTAGATGGTGATTGGAAAGTCTACTGCATTCTAGCATTTGGAATTTTTGGTAAGATCTATGTTTTTTGGAAATCATTGTCTTGTCTATAGGAGGGCGACTTCAACAAGGGCGATTTTGCAAGGCTTCTTCAAATCGATTTTCTTGGCATTTGCTTGTATCAGGGGGTTATCATTAGTATCATTGTGATCTATGTTATCTTTCTGTTACTTCTCTTGTTGCATTAGTCTTATCTCTTGATTGCATCAAATATGATATTGTTGACGTTTGTTGTGTAGGAGAGAGGGGGCATTGGCTTCTTGGACTAAATCGATCTCATAGAAAACTACCTTAAAGCTTTTCAAATTGATCGGGTTTGCATAGATCATCATCATCAAGGCATCTACAAGGTTACCGAGGTAAGATCCACAGGTTTGTTTCTCTTATCTTGATCCAATCCATTGACATAGCTCATAAATTGATAAAACCCTTATTATTTCAAACCCTCATTGTTACATTTTCTCAGATCTACTAAGATCTAGTGGTTTGTTGGGTATAATATTGAAAACCCACCTCTATAGTATCCACGGTATCCCGGATCTATAGTTTGGTGAGGATTGGTGTCCATTTGACCCCCTTCCCAGGCCAACTTAGCCTCTCCAAGTGAGGTCGCACTCCTTGGGGAAGGTGAGTTACCCTAGATCTAGTTGATGGGGAGTTGAAATCCCACTTGATTCACAATCTACATATCCAATAACCTACCCCCAGATTGTCACTTTTTTTATTTCTACCTTGTGGGCGCTATTCCACATTTTAAGGGATTTAATCCCATTTTTTGACCACTTGGTATCTTAAAACTCAGCTTTAGTAAGATCTTGCCATCGGATTGCCTTGAAATTATAGATCCATACTCTCACTTGCCTAAACTACTTGGATCTGAAATTTGGATGCCTTTGGACTTGTCTTGATTGATTTATCCCACTTTTTAGCCTCCTTGGGCAAAGTCGGACCACCTTGGTGATTGGAGTTGGTCCACTTCTAGGACGTTGGTACTTGACATTTTAGTGGATTTGGAACGGGCATAATTCAAAACCTAGGTCTAGTTGGTCACTTCATCAAATCTTGCCTTGGGGATATCATTCCTTGTTTTAAGGGATTGTGGTCCACTTAGGTCAAACCTTGTATCTCTAGATCTAGACTTATTCATCCATCAAACCTTTAATTGCCCACTTGTCTCATATAATAGGAGCTATCAATCACAAGTTAACTACACTTTGACTCCATTATCCCAATTGCCAAGGCACTGATCTCTCTCCAAGTCAATTCGACTTTCCTAGATTGTTGGATTAACTTGTGGTTTGATCCTTGTTTGGTGGACTAAACCCTTTGATGTCATCATACTTCATGATCAAGCTTGTCACTTGTACTAGTTAGCCCCAATTCAACCCTAAACTACCCTACATTGGACACGGTTCCCAAGGCAGTGGATTTTCTCACATTGACCAGTACTTTAATCCTGGATCCTTTTTTAAATATCATAAGTCACTCTCACATAAACAATGAACCAAGGCTATACTCATTGAACCCCTCAGTTATCTTGTGACTTCATCCTAAGGTCTAGGATAAACCATACACCTTACTTCACTTAGAATTAACTTGATTTGGTGTCTTGGTTTTGATCTCTCCTGTCGGGAGTAGATCGGGTCTCCCCCTTTGTTTTCTGGGCTAGATAACATAAAGTGAAGGTTGCCTCGACTGGTGTGACAACCATAGATTGGAGGTCGAGGTGATCGTGGTTGCACCTTTTGAGTTTCCCTTCCCTATTTCCATCCATTAATGGATACATCCATAGGGGTAACTACAGTTTAGGTGATAACTTTTTGGCGCTGTTGCCGGGGAGGGCATAGGCTTACTCTGGTTTGATATATATTTCTCAAGCCTTACTCCTGTTCTTCTTGCCTAACATTTTGGCATTAGAGGGCATAGGATTACTATGGATAAATCTAGTAGTCATTATTCAGTCTCTCCTGCATATACAACTAGACATATCTTGGTAGAAGAGTTTAAGAAATCTACCTGGCGACTCCCAACCGTGACTCCACTGAGGAGCGAGCTCATTCATATCCTTATAACACTAGAAGTAAAACAATTTCAAGTCAAGTTGAAGGAACCCCACTTACTTATCGTAAAAGAGATCCTAAAGCACAGTCATCCAACTTCTTTTGAAAATTGGTTAGCGACTCTCCAAACCGAGCTTCAGGATCCCATTTCTTTAATTTGGTTCCTCCCTCATCTCCTAGTTCAAACTTAAACACAAACTTACCGAATCCAATGGTCGAAACAAACTCGGGAAACCAGAATGTTCCTCCTCCGCAGAATCTTAGGATTTTTGGAAGAAAGGCAAAACCATCTCTTTTGGACTTGTCCCAAATCCAAGGAGCACCCCATGACATGCCTGAAAAGTATTTTGAAAAGGTTCCCAGATTTGATGGAGTATCTGCTATATCAATTGAAGACCACATTGATAAAGTATGGGAACACATGGAAGCATATGGAGCATTTGAGGAAGATGTGTTCATGAGGGGTCTCCTGGCATCTTTAGAAGGAGATGTTAGGAAGTGGTTTGACAGGTTGCCAGCCTCGTCCATTGATGGGTATGACAACTTTTTCAACAACCTGAATAGTGAGTGGTCCCGAAAGTTAGATGGGAAATTTCTCTTACATCAACTTTTTGACATTAAGAAAAGAGTAAATGAAACAGTCCATGAGTTCAATATAAGATTCGACAAGACTGTAGTTGTTATCCCTGAAGAGATTAGACCAAAAGACCAAGCAGTTTTTATTCACTACTTGAATGCTTTTGAGGGATGGGTTGGTTATCAACTAAAGGATAAAAACCCAAATGACTTGAAGACCGCTCAATCAAATGCCAAGATGGTTGAGCAAAATGTAGCATCCATGGGGAAACAAAACTTTTTTGATCAATTTACCCCATCCACTTCTAGATCTGACCATAGACTTCGAAAACCAAAGGAAACTACGAGTGTGCCAAAGGAATCAAATGACACTTTAGAAGTCATGCAAGAAATGATGAAGCAATTAACTGTCCTAACAAAGAATGTAGCAAGTTTGAATGACCCTGAGAGACATAGAAATCCATATGGGCCTAAACCTTACTGGAACAATAATAGGAGGCCTGATGGAGATAGGGATAGGCGACGACCTGAGTATCCAGAAAACTCTGAGAAGGAGGAGGTTAATTGGTGTGATGAAAAAGAAGAAGAACCCTCTGACACCATTGACCATGATGACCAACCCGAAAACATCAACTTTATGAATGACTTGTCTTATGATGAAGACTTCGGGAGAATCCTTTTAGAAGAAGAGCCATGGGAGCAAGAAGAAGACGTAGTCATGCTGTGCCATAGAGCTCCCAAAACCCAAAGAGCAACCAAAGTATCAAATTTATAAACGAGGAAGTACTTCCCAACCTTCTTTCCTTGATAAACATAAGAAGACTAATGAAGATTAAAAGGAAGAAGAAGATCTTGCTGTGGATGATTATGATCTAAAAATTGATATGAAGAAAGAGTTAAGCAAGATAATGTGTAATATCCCTGTCACTGAATTAATGAAGGTGCCCTTTGTTAGATGCCAAGTAGAGGAATTTTTCGATGGTATTGGCCAAGAGAAAAATCCTGAACCGGTCCTAGAATCATGTCATATCCAAAAGCTTAGTGGAACACAACCTAGTGAAACAGAGAAGGATCCACCAATAAACATCCATTCAACAATTTATGAGAGAAAGAGTGGTGGTCACTCTCCCTTTTACCTTACCTTGCACATTCAAAAAATGCTCCTTCACAATTGTATGTTGGATTCTGGAGCAGCAATGAATGTTATGCCTTTACACGTTATGAAGGAAATGGGACTTGAAGTGACTAGACCTTATGGAAATGTCTGTGGTATAGATTCCCGACGAGTGCCATCGTATGGTTTGATCAAAAACCTTAGAGCTGATCTTTTTGCATGTTCAGACATTTCTACCATGATGGATGTAGTTGTCATTGACTTACCCCCAGCATATGGAATGTTGTTATCTAGAAAATGGGCGGCTGGTCTTGGTGGATACCTTATAATGGATTTATCATTTATTTGTGTTCCCAACCTTGATGGAGCTTTGATTCGGGTAAACAGAGAACCTTGTTATAATGAGCATGTAGAATCATTTGATGAAGGGTTAAAGAACACATATGGGGATGAGTTGTTGAATAATGCCAAAACTAACCTTGTTGAAGATGAGGATGAGTTATATGAAGTTGATCAAAATATGTGTATGGTCATGGAAGATTCTGATTCCTCTTGGGAAGAAGAGCAAGCAGCTGAAATTGCAAGAACAATCAATTTGGAGTTACTGAGAAATGAGTTTGTTGAGGAAATTGATGAATTGAGAAGACATGAAAATCAACCTCAAGGTCATGAACAAAACAATGAAATCATTGAAGAACCTATTATTGAAAATCAAGCACCTGAGGAAGTTGATGATGGCATAAAAGATATAGGAAAAAATGAATATTTTCCTAATGATCAAAGTTTGGAACAAAATCCCCCATTAGAAATCCTTCATGATCAAACAAATGTTGAAGAAAATATTGAGAATCCAATACATGAAGATGAATTTGATGATATTAGGAGGGGAGAAAGAATTCATTTTACTATTAGGGAATGGTTTGCCTTGACTGATCATAATAGAGAAAGAGAAAGCCAAGGGCTTGCACCTATTTACCCATGGGAAAGAAATCTTGCAACATTTACTAGGGTTGAAACAAACGAAGAGTCTGAAGCCTCCCATTATTTTGATGTAGAAGATTCTCTATCTCATTTATCTCTAGAAGATGGTAATTTAATTCAAGTTCATGATAACTCTTTAAGTTGGGAAGAGGATGCCTTAATTAATGATGCACCTGAAGGAGAGCATAATTTAAACAACCTTGCTATTTTTCAAACTCCTTCAGAACCTCAAAGTCACGTTTTATCTGCATATCCTCATGTCCCTAATTTTTTCCTACCATCTGAGTCATCTAGTCATCATATTCATGATCCTTCTCACATTCCTAGTTCCTCTACATTTCATCCTGAGTCAGTTTCTACTAGATTGGAAAACATGGTCATCCCGGTTCCTTTAGGGGAAGGCTCTAGTTATAACACTGTCATATCTCACGAGCCACCTCCCTTAGAAGAACATAGAGATTTCTGGACTGTAGGTGAAGTTGTTAAAAGAATTGTGTCTCCCAATGAGGAAGAATCAAATGAAGTAGTCCAAGAAACAAGAAGAGAAGTTAGGGAGGTCCTTGTTGGCAGAATTGCTATTTCCTTAGATGGTGGTCCACCCAGAGTTGATGCAGTTCCTTCTAGGAGGAGCTCAAGGATTGTCACACCTCAACCGCAAAACCCTGCTGAAATCCATCCCATGCCTATTCGTAACATTGGGGTTGTTGCTGAGTCGGTCAATAGAAATAGGTTTCCTACAGGAAGTCAAGTCATCATCCCCAACCATTTGTTGCATATTAGATCAGGACAAGTTGATGACTTATGGGTTGGACCTTTTACAGTAGAGCAATGCATTGATGGCATGTGCTTTCTAACCACTGGTAGTGGACGACGTATTTTATATCCTGTCAATCAGAGGGACTTAGGGGATCACATCTCTGCCCCACATAGTTGAGATCTCTCCGCTTGCATTGCATGGTAGATTAGAGTAGGTAGGAAACCAAATAAGCTTACTTGGGCAGTAGTTAGTCTTTTTCAGCCGTTGAGTCTGGCACCTTTTTGTTGTTTTCTAAGCTCTTTTGTAAGCTCCTAGTTTAATTGAGTACCTGTCATTTTTCTTTCCCGCACAATAAAAATTCAAATTTTGCAAATTATGTTAGTAGTTTAGATTTACTTTCTGCATTTATATTTCATGCATTTATATTTCTAACATAGAACAGGTTTTATTTCAGTTGGATTTTATATTTTTCCCACACATGCTGCATGAGGTATTTTGATGTTTGTGAATGCAGAAATAGGTTGCAAAAACAAAAAGCCAGAAGCAAAATGGTAGAGTGCTGGATCGAGGATTCGAGTAGCAGAGTTCGAGGACCAGAGATTCTGAGGTTCTCAAGCTCTCATTTCAGCAGAGCACTTGTCCCAGCTGGAGCCAGATGTTATCACATATATAGTAGCCGGGCTACCATACATTATTTTTCTTATTCCAGTACACTATTCAGCCAGTTCCCTTACATTGAGATGCTGAGATGAGCATCTATATTGGATCACTATCAGATTTTGGACAATAGTATATATTCCCCATGCCATGACTGAGTATCAAGACACTCAGAGAGATGACCGATGTAGCCATTATACCATTTGTACAGAGCAGTCAGTAGTGCCCAGAGTTGCAGTAGCAGTTTCAGAGGACAGATGATGGTTCAGATGATGAGCATTCAGGTATATGCCTTAGCAGGTATATCATTGTGTTATGGTTATATTGCTTTTATACTTATTCTTATAGCATGTCTTAGCACCTAGTGTCATGATCTGGCGATCATATAGATATGTGGACCTGGCTGATCTTATTATATAGTCCCTACTTAGACTTAGAAATTCACTATTCATACTCATTGATTTTACCCTCCTTAGGGAGAATAGAGGTGATCATTCCACCATACCTTGGCTTGTTAGTGTTGGCTCCATGATTCATTGTCTTCATCCATCCATTGTCCACCTTTTAGTTTATCACCTTGACTTACTACTTGACTAGTAACATGGAGGATCTTTTCCCCACTGTAGCCTCTGTATTGGATAAGCTTCCCTGTTTATTGTGTCTCGGCTCTGAGTTGGTGACAAAACATACCTATGGTGAGTTGGAGTTCTTTGTGAATTTCCCCTAGTCACTAAAGTTGTGTTGGTTAAACCTGAAATTTTTAGTGTTGCCATTAATACAAAATCTGGAAAAATGAAATGCTATATCTTGTATGAAAAACCCATTCATGCAATCTGTTTTTCAACACACATGAATGAAAGGCATGCCAAATGAAAATGGCCATGAAAATAAAATGTTATATCTTTTGGAAATGTAAATACCTAGGTAAACAAGCTGTCTGTGACACACCTAGAAGTGCTTAGGTAAACAAGTGCCTTAAAAACACACCTGCAGCGGAAAGCCTAAAATAAATGTAAATCTATGCAATGTGTTTATAAACACACATAGATCAAGGCTATGGAAACTTCAGGCCCAAAAAGCAATGGAACTTAAATGCTATATCTAAATTATTGCTGGCCTCATTTGTATTATGGATTGTGCGCATCTGTTAAAGGTGAATAAACCCTCTTTGAACAACTCATCCATTTGTGAGACACCGCCATTCCCTGTGTTGTTGCTCATTCAGTATATACTATGGTGTGTATTCCCTTTTCCTTTGCCAAAGTGTCACAAAGTTAAGTCAGTCAAGTCATCCCTTAGCCTAGCCAGTTATTTTAGCCTTCACCCTTCACTAGCAAATTGGTCACAGCTATGAAGTGAGTATGGTCCTGAAAGTCTAGTCTGATTAATAATAATAATTAATGACATTATATATTTGGATTTGGATCGCCAGTAATGATTACTTTGTGTTATAATTGTTAATTGGATAAGTTATAGAGCATGCATTATAACCTTTGACACTTTGCAGCAGCTTCTGATGATGGTCTGAGTTATATTTGGTCATGTTGACTTGGTCAAACCTAGTTTGACCAAGGTCAACCATAGGACATGAGATGGTTGGACCTTATGATGATATGGATAGATGATATATGGTCTATGTATATGTACATGATGATTCTATGCAGCAGATACAGGGTTATGATGCTAATTCATGGTTTACAACATTATTTGATCATTTACAGATTATTATTATTTCACCTGTTCCGGTATATTGGATTTATTATATGATCATGCAGAGACTCATATGGTGTATGAGTACACATTTTGGATGGATTTGGACCTTCTAAGTCCAATGAGACAATTTGTTTTCAATTCCGGGCATCTACAGTGATGATTGAGCCTCAGTTGGCTATCCTAGTGCAGTTTTGGTCTGTCGGAGACCCTGTCAGAGCAGATGTGATTTTTATCCGGTTGACCTAGGGTGTTGTGCTTGGAGGGGGTGGTCCAGCCACTTGTTTTTACCATATTACCCCCCTCCCGGACACACTGGTGCCCTCACCTTGACAGCACAGGAACTCCAAGAGGCAGTTTGGGGCAGTTTCACGCTTCCCGAGGCATTTCAGGATTGGTGGAAATGGCTATTCAGCAATACAATTTGGTTTATTGAGGCAATGTCTTGGCATGGGATGATCAGTGATGATGGATTGATGTCTTCCACGCCTCCTCCAGTAGTTGCAGCTTCATCGAGACCCGCATCCATCACTTATGGCACTTTCTAATGATTTCTGAGGTCTTTTGAGGCCTACGATTTGTCCATAGAGGCACGATTTGGTATATTGATGACTATTTTATTATTATCGTGCTATGGGGATTGACCAAGGGTGGATAAAATTACCCCTTGGACCCACCATAAGCTTCTTATTATATTTTGTCATCATGACTTGGTGGGATTCCCCTCTTCTAGGGCGATTTTGTCCACTTATGTTATATTTTATTAGTGATCCATGTACTTTATTGTTGAGCTCATCTCGACCATTGATTAGACATTTGTATCTTTTAATCTTAGCCACTCATTCAAAAAGTGGTTAGGATTTTGATGCCTCTGCTTCCTATTTAAAGGAGAGAGCTTCTCATTGTAAGGGGTCTTTGGCTCTTGGATTATTGGTATAGAAAAACTCTCTTGTGGAAATTCTTGTGGTCTCCTTTGCATCTGGTGTTCTTAGATGGTGATTGGAAAGTCTATTGTATCCTAGCATTTGGAATTTGTGGTAAGATCTATCTTGTTTGGAAATCATTGTCTTGTCTATAGGAGGGCGACTTCAACAAGGGCGATTTTGCAAGGCTTCTTCAAATCGACTTTCTTGGCATTTGCTTGTATCAGGGGGTTATCATTAGTATCATTGTGATCTATGCTATCTTTCTGTTACTTCTCTTGTGGCATTAGTCTTATCTCTTGATTGCATCAAATATGATATTGTGGACGTTTGTTGTGTAGGAGAGAGGGCGCATTGGTTTCCTTGACTAAATCGATCTCATAGAAAACTACCTCAAAGCTTCTCAAATTGATCGGGTTTGCATAGATCATCATCATCAAGGCATCTACAAGGTTACCCAGGTAAGATCCACAGGTTTGTTTCTCTTATCTTTATCCAATCCATTGACATAGCTCGTAAATTTATAAAACCCTTATTATTTCAAACCCTCATTGTTACATTTTCTTAGATCTACTAAGATCTAGTGGGTTGTTGGGTATAATATTGAAAACCCACCTTTATAGTATCCACGGCATCCCGGATCTATAGTTTGGTGAGGATTGGTCTCCATTTGACCCCGCTCGTAGGGCAACTTAGCCTCTCCAAGGGAGGTCGCACTCCTTGGGAAAGGTGAGTTACCCTAGATCCAGTTGATGGGTAGTTTAGATCCCATTTGATTCATAGTCTACATATCCAATAACCTACCCTCAGATTGTCACTTTTTTTATTTTTACCTTGTGGGCCCTATTCCACATTTTAAGGGATTTAATCCCATTTTTGGACCCCTAAGTATCTTAAAACTCAGATCTAGTAAGATCTAGCTATCAGATTGCTTTGAAATTATAGATCCATACTCTCACTTGCCTAAACTACTTGGATCTAAAATTTGGATGCCTTTGGACTTGTCTTGATTGATTTATCCCACTTTTTAGCCTCCTTGGGCAAAGTCACACCACTTTGGAGATTGGAGTTGGTCCACTTCCAGGACGTGGGTACTTGAGATTTTAGTGGATTTGGAACGAGCATAATTTAAAACCTAGGTGTAGTTGGTCACTTCATCAAATCTTGCCTTGGGGATAGCATTCCTTGTTTTAAGGGATTGTGGTCCACTTAGGTCAAACCTTGAATCTCTAGATCTAGACTTATTCATCCATCAAACCTTTAATTGCCCACTTGTCTCGCACAATAGGAGCTAACAATCACAAGTTAACTACACTTTGACTGCATTATCCCAACTCCCAAGGCACTGATCTCTCTCCAAGTCAATTCGACTTTCCTAGATTGTTGGATTAACTTGTGGTTTGATCCTTGTTTGGTGGACTAAACCCTTTGATGTCATCATACTTCATGATCGAGCTTGTCACTTTTTCTAGTTAGCCCCAATTCAACCCCTAAACTACCCTGCATTGGACACGGTTCCCAAGGCAGTGGATTTTCTCACATTGACCAGTGCTTTAAGCCGGGATCCTATTTTAAATATCATAAGTCACTCTCACATAAACAATGAACCAAGGCTATACTCATTGAACCCCTCAGTTATCTTGTGACTTCATCCTAAGGTCTAGGATAAACCATACACCTTACTTCACTTAGAATTAACTTGATTTGGTGTCTTGGTTTTGATCTCTCCTGTCGGGAGTAGATCGGGTCTCCCCCTTTGTTGTCTAGGTTAGATAACATAAAGTGAAGGTTGCCTCGACTGGCGTGACAACCATATATTGGAGGTCGAGGTGATCGTGGTTGCACCTTTTGAGTTGCCCTTCCCTATTGCCATCCATTAATGGATACATCCATAGGGGTAACTTCAGTTTAGGTGATAACACCACCATTAGTCATCTAACAAGTATCTCACAACTCACATCTGTATCCGAAGACTCCGTGAGGTTCCTTTCTAGAGCCTCCAAACTGGGTGTCCGACAAACCGTAACTTGAGACTCTAGGGGGCAATCTTGAGCTTGTCCCTTGCTCCCTCTCACCTCCTTGTCCCACGGGACTGGGTGAGGAATAACCACTACAAATGCCGACATGTATGGCTGACCTGAATCCATGTGTCTTCATAAACACATTGCATGAATTTTACAATGAGTTTCATACTTAGCCCTTTTTTGGCTAGATTTTACATTTACAACATAATGGCCGTTTTGGCTTGATTTACATTTCTTCATTTACATCAAGGTCCTCTTGGGCTACATACATATCTCAGAAGATATAAACATGGTGCTCATACTGCAAAGGTAATGGGGGTGAGCAAACATGCTTCGATGACCAATGGGGAATACCTGGTGAGGCGACACAATTCTAACTGCATTGCAACAACGGGGACAACCGACAGGAGCAAATCCCAGGTCTAACCGTGTATCTCACACACTAAAGAGGCGAGGCACAATAAACATGGAGTCATGGCAAACTCAGAGATCAATGGGGAAAGGGGTCCTCGGGATCACAAATCAGAATCCAGGTCGGGAGAAAGTATCATGGATGAGTCGGATGGATGGGGAAAGTGATAATGGAGCTAAAGTCAGCTACCGAGAGGGACTAAGTAATCAAGTCTATGCCAAGTGTAGAGGACATGACTCAACGTGCATATACATAAGTTTAACCGGAGGGGTGGACAGACATCATCAAGGGCCTAATCACATCATACAATAGCTAGATCACCAAATATATCATCTCATGCAAAGTTAGTGTACTAACAAGTATAAAGAAGTCTAATCTACAACATGAGCAATAATCATCACATGCAATACCTATTGCACCATATACCTGCTGCTACTGAATCTATCTGTGAGTTGGATCTCTGTTGAATCGGGGCACATAATAAACCAGCGATATACTGTGATAATGTCGACCAAAACAAGACTAGGCAACTGTCTCAAATGGGCTTATGTCAAAGCCTGGCAAGGGAAAGGTGACCCTGTGGTAGATGGTAAGTGATAATGTGTGTGACACTATCCAACTGTCTCTCCCCTCTGATATGTCTGCTAGGGGGGATCTGAACAAAAATGCCTCCTCTGAAGGCAGCTGATCTCCGATCTGGAAAAAAAGGTACTGTGCGGTCCTTGGCCGCACAGTCTGCAATATGGTAGCTCCAGCTAACATAGATGTGATAACACTAGCCTAGACGACCTTTGTGCCCATAGTATAAGCATTCATTGTATTTGATTTGCTTGTAAATGCTTGGTTAATTAGAGATAGTGAAGCAGCAGGTGTATTCAGTTATACTAATGTCCTTCTAGTCTCTGTTAATTACGTATTCTAGATTTTTTTTTTTAGCAAGTGTTTGTGATAGTGCAGGATAGGAATCTGAGGGAGGAGGTGGAGGTCAGTTGCATCCTCGTCCACCTTCAGTGTTGGTTATCTTGGTTTGGTTATTGTTGAATTGCAGGCATCTTTGGTTCCCTACTCTTTCAAGACCGAAGTTGGGTTCTCGTTTATTCTACACTATTAACATCGAAAATCTTTCTTGGTCAGTTGGTTACCCATGCTTAGTTAAAGTTAGATCTACAGTTGCATATCAATAGCCTTCTTTTATTAAGCATATATATTGGATCTAAATTACTTTCAACGTCTACTTTCAAACTAGATCTAGATCGATAGTTCTGTATACTTGAAGTAGTAATTTTAATTGAAAATTTTTCAAGTATAGAATCTGTAAAAAAAATTGTATTTTATTTGATTAACCCACTAAGTTGTATGTTCTAAGCTTGCTGGTTTTTAGCAGGTCCAAGAAAAAAGAGAGGGAATCTTTTGCCGATTTTCGCCACAAAGTACCAAAAATACATTCCGAGGACACTCTTTTACCAATATTTCATTTTCTAAAATTGTAAGCCCTTAGATCTGAGTTTAAAAGGACTAAGAGGCACTTCTTCAAGCAAGTATTGTAAAACTTATTAAACGAGAGCAAGTGGGCTACACAACGCCCACATCCCATCCCCCTGGGGGGATTTGCGTTTTTCCTTTTCGTGGCTTTATTTTTTCTAACACTTTGTGTAGTGTGTATACTTTGATTAAGTAATTTAATTTTCTTTTCATTTCATTTTGTAAATAAGTAAATAAATCCAATCTCGTTGCCACGAAGTATGCTCGCACCTCAACACAAAGGCATTATCGATTAGTGGTGGTTGATCAGAAAGTGACACATAGATTTGGTGTGTATATCTATTCTTTTTCCAAATTATTGTTCTTTAGCTTGCTCTACTTGAAACACTCAAATTTGGACGAACATTTTGTTGTCTTTCAAAGTATGCTCTTTCCCTTTGCAGGCATTGGCCTGGTCCTGGGGAAATCAGAAAAGAGTGCAACAACTTTTTAATTCTCAAAACATTTAATAAAAAACTCACATTAATAAAATTAAGAACCCTCAACATAATGAAAATTCGACTCGAATATTAAGTAACGTGTGGGGAAATTTCTCAAAAGAAGCGGGAACCACTGGAGAGTGACCTCAGGGCACCATTAGAATACATCATTTTTGGTGTAGTGTTGACACGCCCTCGAGACTCCGCTCCAGCCCACATGTCTTTGTGAGGAGCCACCTTTGCCTAATTTCCTGACATTACTCCTTGTATCTGACGGTATTGTTATCACACAACTTGTAGTTGTCCCAAAAGGTGATCCTATCCAGGATGGTAGAGGTGTTGGACAACTAAAGAGGTGACCTAAGAGAGTCACCATTCCCAAGTATAAATGGTTGTCACGCTAATCGAGGCACTATTCACTTTAGGTCAAGTAATTATAAGACCAAGGGGGAGACCTTAGCTAACCAAAAGCGGCTAGCGAACCTACTCTAGACCTTCTAGGGAAATGTGAAGATGAAAAGAGAGAGAGATCAAAACTAAGTGGATCTAGATCTAGGGAATATAAGTGGACAATGAAGTTAGGGCTTGGTTGAGGAAGCTTATAGAAGGGATAAATGCTCAACCAAACACTAAATATGCCACTTATGAGTTTAGAGAAATAGATCTAATGCCAATCAAAAAGACCCAAGTGGGATCCACCCTTAAATTAAGGAAAGTGAGTGAAATGGGGCACACAAGGTGAAATTGAGATATAATTGGCACTAAGAGGGTGGCTAAACTATAGATACGGGGGTTTAATGACAAAATAGCAACACCCAGATGATAGATCTGGAAAATGACCACTAACCCACAAGTGCGACCTCCCTTGGAGAGATCCATTGCCTTAGATCGAGGGGTAAATGGAGTCGGATTGCCACCAAATTTGGTATCCAAGGTTCTTTAATTAATTTAAAAGTGGGTTTTAGTTATTAAGCCCAAATTATTTCCAGATCTATCAAATCTATAAAACTAGGGTTTTAACAATGAGGGTTTGAAGTGACTGTTATCACACCATAGTAGCAGGGCTACTATTCTTGTACAGCAGATATCTGCACATTCCAGAGCTTCCATTATTCAGAGCATGGCTATATATTTTGGATCACTCATGATCATAGCAGTATATTATTCAGATTTATGTTTGACCTTGTGTCAAGGCTGAGCCTTGATAGTTCAGATTTGATGACCGATGTGACCCTTTATCCCATACAGTTTTAGTTCAGTGCTTAGAGATGTATTGCAACAGTGTTTCAGACGGTGCATGATGATTATTATTATGATGATGTTGTATGATCTATGGATATGTTATCACTGACTGTGGATTATTATCTTGTTGATTTAGTCCTGATTACAGCATCTGCTTGGTATATTATTCCCGATGTGGCAAACTGTTTAAAATGAACTGTAAATCATAAAATGGACAATTGCTGGCACACTTAGGTCATTTAACAAAACCCACTGGTTTTCCACCTTACATAGATATGTTCTTTCCTGACACCAGTTGTCTGCTAGTGTAGGCTCCACATTCACTTGACTCCATCCATACATGACCTTCCTATTTGACTTTAAACCTTGACCTGTCTCATTTGACTTTCTGATACCGAGGACTTCCCTATTTTTCTACCTCTGTGTTTGGACCGCATCCCTGTATATTCAGTGTCTTGGCTCTGAGTTGGTGACAAAACTTGCCTTTGGTGAGTTGGATTGTAGGCCTAAATCATTCTGGTCGGTTGTCCCGATGTTTGGCATTGGCTCGAACTCCCCCTAGTCACTTGAGATGTTGTTGGCTAAAACTGAAAGCTCATGTTCTACCTATGGAAACTTAAAAATTCGCCCATGGAAACAAAAAAAGGGCAAGAGCGATGAACAGCTGAAAATACTCCTCGAAGAGTATAAATAAAAAGGTCCAAAAAGCAATGGCTCTTAAAAGTTATATCTAAACAATTGCTGACCTTATAAATATTTGAAAAACATGCCCTGGATGCAAGCTGCAACTAGTTGTGCTTCTCAGCACATCTGAAAGCCGAAGGGTTATGTACGCCAAAAAGGCCATGGAATAAAATTGAATGATCCTAATGAACCTGGATCAACTTTATGTAGACATGATGCCTAAGTTGAATAAGCACTCTCTAAAAAACTTATCCATTTGTGAGGCACAGCCATCCCCCGTGTTATTTTGTCCAGCACAGAGTTTGTAGCTTCCCCCTTCTCCCAGTCCAAAGTATTTGTTGAGTTAAGTTAGATAAGTCAACCCCTTGGCCCAACCTTGTTCCTAGCCTTCATCCTTCACTAGCAGTTTGACCATGTCCAATGGGCGAGTTTGTTATTTGAACTATTGTGCAAGTAATTTTATATAACAACAGAATATGTGTACTTGATTAATGCCACTGAAGGGATGTTATACTTTGAGCTTGGCTGTGAGAATGATTAGAGAAGCATGTCTTAGTCTACTGATGTGATTTATCCTTGGTTGTATATTATTGGGATTTGTGATGATGTGGGCCATGTATAGATGCCTATTATGATGATTGATGGCCCCACATACTTGATGATGATATCATATGATGGAAAGATGATTCGGATGATGATAGATCCAGTTCAGCAGGCTTTATTATTACTTCAGATCAGCAGATTATACATTGTCCATATATGGTGGACCCTACAGCTGGCCCATTAGGGAAACCCATGGTGTATGAGTACACATTTCTAGTGGATTTGGGTCTTCTGGATCCAATGAGACACTTATCTTTCAGTTCCGGGCACTTCTGACAGTGATTGATGCAGTTTTCACTTGTTGACCAGATTTGGGGTTGATTTCCCAGCCTAAGCAGTAGGGGCCATGATTGGCCAGTTCACCTAGGGCGCTGATGATGGAGGGGGTGGTCCAGTCACTTGTTTTTACCATTTACCCCCCCTTGTGGAGAGCCTGGTGGGCTCAGATGGACAGCGCAGGTGCCCTAGGAGGCAGTTTTGGCACTTTCACAGTTACCGAGGCAGTAAAAAAATGGGATAAAGTGGTCACTGAGGAATTCGATTTGGGCAATTGAGGCAAGGTTTTGGTATTTGGTCTTCACAGAGGTCTTCCAGGGTGGCATCACTATCTTTCAGTCAGTTTTCACCATGTGGGTATTCCCATATTGATCACAGGAGGTCATTTACTGCTTGACTGTAATGGATTTGGAGGACAGTTTTGGTCATTTATATTATCTTGGACATTATTTTATTATTTTATTGTGCCTTGGGGTGAGCTAGTAAGGATTGATGCCTCCTAGCCCCACCATGTGCTTATGTTGTCATGTCCTAGTCATCATGAGGTGGATTTTGGCACCTATACTTCTCTAGTGGATGACGTCACCCCCTTTTTGTACCATTTAGTGGGGGGCGCTATCATTATGTTGGGTGATCCATGTGATATATTGTTATGATTTATTGTTATCCGTTGATTAGATCTTATGATCTTTTAATCTTAGCCACTCATGTAAAAAGTGGTTAGGATTGTACTCTCTCCCCATCCTATTTAAGGAGGGAGCCTTTCATTGTAAAATTCATCTAGAGATTTTTGGCTCTTGGCTCTTGGAATAAAATTTCTATCTTTTGGAGTACATACTTGGATTGGAGTGGATGTTGGTTGTTTCGATTGTAAATGCTTTTGTCCATTGCACTGGAGGATCTATTGTAGCTATCTTGCATATTAGCCATATTTTATTCGCAGGTTAAGAGGGCGATTTTGACAAGTGCGAATTGGTGGGGAGGCTTGCCCTTCAAGCTTGGAAGAAGTCGTTTTGGTTTTGAAAGGGAGTAGTTTTGCCTTTGTGTCAACTATTCTATGTTTCTCTCTCTCTTGCTTGTATCTACCTTCAATTTGTTAAACTAATTGATGCTTTGCTCCTTGGTTTTGACAGGTTAGAAGGAATCACATGTGGCTTGGAAAAATCGATTTGGCAAGAGGGCTTCAACAATTCTCCATTTGATCTTTGGCAAAGTAATCCTCGTCTCAACTAGCATTCATCTCTTCATCCAGGTATGTTCCAAGAGGTATGATTTTCTCTTCCTTGAATCTTCCATAATTTCTAGATCATAAAAACCCTAATCAAATTAAAACCCTTGTTTTTGGTATTTTTCAGATCTACTTAGATCTAGCCTTGTTCTTGAAGAGATATTGAAAACCCACCTCTATAGCATCCACCCCTAGTTGGATCTATAGTTTGGTGGTGATTGGCTAAGAATTGACCCACTTTTCAAGGCAAAAAGCCCTCCTTGACCCAAATCGCACTTCCTTGTAAGAGGCTTGTTTGGTTAGATCTAGCACATGGGTAGGTGAGATCCCACTTGATTTGAAATCTAGACACTTGATAACCTATACCCATATCCTTACTTTGGTGAAAACTACCTTGTGGACCTCTCTCCATGTTTTAAGGGGTTAAAACCCCCTTTTGATCTTCTTGGCACCTTAAAACTTAGATCTACTAAGATCTAGCCCTTGGATTGACTTGATCTTTTGGACATACAGAGATCGGGGTACTAGTATCCCGGATCTACATTTTGGTGGCTATTGGACTTGATTTGGTCCACCAAAACCCACTTTTTGGCCTTCCTTAAGCAAATCGCACCCCCTTGAAAATTTGAGTTTGACCACTTCTAGGAGGTGGGTGTTTGAGATTTTTGTGGATTTGGAATGCGCATGCCTTGAAACCTAGGTCCATACTATCCTTTTGTCAAGATCCGCCTTGGGGATTGCATTCCTTGTTTCAAGGGATTGTGGTCCACTTTGGGTAATCACTTAAAAAAAACCTAGATCTAGTAAGATCCAACCATTGGATCTCTTTCAACCTACTTGACTTGGCTTCTAGGTGTTCCGATCTACACTTTGACGTACTTCTTGACTCCATTAGCCCATCCAACAAGGCACTAGTCCTTCTCCAAGCAAGTCGCACTCCTTGGGATTCGTGTCAAACCCTAGATCTAGTACATGGGTACTCCTAGAACCAACTCAAACTCATAGATCTAGCCTATATCTAACCTATAGTACCATCCTCATACTTAACTTCACCTTGTGGGTCCACCTAGAACCATTTCACACTTCCCAAGAAACTAGACCCACTTGTGTAAACACATGGTACTTTACCTAGTTATCATACCCCATCATGTGGCCTAAACCATACATAGGTTGAAACATTAACAATCTCTTACACCTCCCTCAACCATACCTTAACCCTTAGGTCCACTTAGCCTTGCATTGGTTTCCGTAACTCATTACTTACCTATCCTTAGAAACCTTTGTTTGGGTCCTGTTATCACACAACTTGTAGTTGCCCCTAGTGGTATCCCATCCGGGACGGTAGAGGAGACAGGCAACTAAAGAGGTGACCCAAGAGATGCCACGGTTCCCAATGCAATGTGGGAGTCACGTCAATCGAGGCACTCTTCGCTTTAGGTCAAGGTATAACTAGACCAAGGGGGAGACCCTATACCCCAATCACAGTTGATTGGACCCAAACAATGGTTTCCAAGGGTAGGTAAGTAATGAGTTACGGAAACCAATGCAAGGCTAAGTGGACCTAAGGGTTAAGGTATGGTTGAGGGAGGTGTAAGAGATTGTTAATGTTTCAACCTATGTATGGTTTAGGCCACATGATGGGGTATGATAACTAGGTAAAGTACCATGTGTTTACACAAGTGGGTCTAGTTTCTTGGGAAGTGTGAAATGGTTCTAGGTGGACCCACAAGGTGAAGTTAGGTGTGAGGATGGTACTATAGGTTAGATATAGGCTAGATCTATGAGTTTGAGTTGGTTCTAGGAGTACCCATGTACTAGATCTAGGGTTTGACACGAATCCCAAGGAGTGCGACTTGCTTGGAGAAGGACTAGTGCCTTGTTGAATGGGCTAATGGAGTCAAGAAGTATGTCAAAGTGTAGATCGGGACACCTAGAAGCCAAGTCAAGTGGGTTAGATGAGATCAAATAGTTGGATCTTACTAGATCTAGGTTTTTAAGTGATTACCCTAAGTGGACCACAATCCCTTGAAACAAGGAATGTAACCCCCAAGGCGGATCGTGACAAAAAGACAGTATAGACCTAGGTTTCAAGGCATGGGGATTCCAAATCCACAAAAATCTCAAACACCCACCTCCTAGAAGTGGACCAACTCAAATCTTCGAGGGGGTGCGACTTGCTCAAGGAAGGGCAAAAGATGGGTTTGGTGGACCAAATCAAGTCCAATGGCCACCAAACTGTAGATCCAAGTGGCTAGTACCCCGATCTATGTATCTTCAAAAATTCAAGTGAATCCAATGGCTAGATCTTAGTAGATCTAAGTTTTAAGGTACCGAGAAGATCAAAAGGGGGTTTCAACCCCTTAAAACATGGAGAGATGTCCACAAGGTAGTTTTCACCAAAGTAAGGATATGGGTTTAGGTTATCAAGTGTCTAGAATGCAAATCAAGTGAGATCTCACCTACCCATGTGCTAGATCTAGCCCAACAAGCCTCTCTCTAGGAAGTGCGATTTGGGTCAAGGAGGGCTTTTTGCCTTGAAAAGTGGGTCAATTATTAGCCAATCACCACCAAACTATAGATCCAACTAGGGGTGGATGCTATAGAGGTGGGTTTTCAATATCTCTTCAAGAACAAGTCTAGATCTAAGTAGATCTGAAAAATACCAAAAACAAGGGTTTTAATTTGATTAGGGTTTTTGTGATCTAGAAATTATGGAAGATTCAAGGAAGAGAAGATCATTCCTCTTGGAACATACCTGGATGAAGAGATGAATGCTAGTTGAGACGAGGATTACTTTGCCAAAGATCAAATGGAGAATTGTTGAAGCCCTCTTGCCAAATCGATTTTTCCAAGCCACATGTGATTCCTTCTAACCTGTCAAGCCAAGGAGCAAAGCATCAATCAGTCTAACAAATTGAAGGTAGATACAAGCAAGAGAGAGAGAAACATAGAATAGTTGACACAAAGGCAAAACTACTCCCTGTCAAACCCAAAACGACTTCTTCCAAGCTTGAAGGGCAAGCCTCCCCACCAATTCGCACTTATCAAAATCGTCCTCTTAACCTGCAAATAAAGTATGGCAAATATGCAAGATAGCTACAATAGATCCTCCAGTGCAATGAACAATAGCATTTACAATCGAAACAACCAACATCCACTCCAATCCAAGCATGTACTCCAAAAGATAGAAATTTTATTCCAAGAGCCAAGAGCCAAAAATCTCTAGATGAATTTTACAATGAGAGGCTCCCTCCTTAAATAGGATGGGGAGAGAGTACAATCCTAACCACTTTTTTACATGAGCGGCTAAGATTAAAAGATCTCATGATCTAATCAATGGTTGAGATGAGCTCAACAATAAAATACATGGATCACTAATAAAATATAATGTAAGTGGACAAAATCGCCCTATAAGGGGGGAATCCCACCAAATCATGATGACAAAATATCATAAGGGGCTTATGGTGGGTCCAAGGGGTAATTTTATCCCTCCTTGGTCAATCCCCATAGCACAATAACCAAAAAATAATCATGAATGTACCAAATCGTGCCTCCATAGTGAAGTCGTGGTCCTCAAAAGACCTCAAAAAAATCCACAGAAAGTGCCATAAGTGATGGATGCGGGCCCCGATGAAGCTGAAACTGCTGGAGAAGGTGTGGAAGGTCCCGATCTATCATCACTGATCATCCCATGCCAAAAATTTGCCTCAGTATCCCAAATCGATTTCCTCAATAGCCATTTCTACCAATCCTAAAATGCCTCGGGAAGCGTGAAACTACCCCAAACAGCCTCCTGGAGTGCTGGCGCTGTCAAGGTGAGGGCACCAATGTGTCCGGAAGGGGGGTAATATGGTAAAAACAAGTGGCTGGACCACCCCCTTCATCATTAGCGCCCTAGGTCAACCGGATAAAGTCATCTCTACTCCGACAGGGCCTCCAACAGACCAAAACTGCACTGGGACAGCCTATTGAGGCTCAATCGTCATTGTAAGTGCCCGGAACTGAAAACAAACTGTCCCATTGGACTCAGAAGGTCCAAATCTATCCAAGATGTGTACTCATACACCATATGAGTCTCTGCATGATCAAAATAAATATCCAATATACCGGAACAAGGCCAATAATAATGCGCTGTACATATACAAATACTGCTGTAACCCCAGAATCATCATCATAACCCTGTAGCTGCTGCATAGAGTCATCATGTATGTATACATAGACCATATATCATCTATCCATATCATCATAAGGTCCAACATCTCATGTCCCATGGTCCTCCATGGTCAAACTAGGTCTAACCAAGACCAAATATAACTCAGATCATCATCAATAGCTGCTGCAAAGTGTCAAGGTTAATATATGCTCTACAACTTATTCAAATAACAATTATAACACAGAGTAATCATGACTGGCGATCTAAATCCAAATATATAGTGTCGTTAATTATTATTACTCAGACTAGACTTTCGGGATCATACTCACTTCATAGTTGTGATCAATTTGCTAGTGAAGGGTGAAGGCTTAAATTAACTGGCTAGGCTAAGGGATGACTTAACTGTCTTGACTTTGTGACACTTTGGCAGGGGAAAGGGAATACACCATAGTATATACTGAATGAGCAATAACACAGGGAATGGCGGTGTCTCACAAATGGATGAGTTGTTTAAAGAGGGTTTATTCTCCTTCACAGATGCGCACAATCCATAATACAAATAAGGCCAGCAATTGTTTAGATATAGCTTTTAAGTTCCATTGCTTTTTGGGCCTGAAGTTTCCATAGCCTTGATCTATGTGTGTTTATAAACACATTGCATAGATTTACATTTATTTTAGGCTTTCTGCTACAGGTGTGTTTGTAAGGCACTTGTTTACCTGAGCACTTCTAGGTGTGTCATGGACAGCTTGTTTACCTAGGTATTTATTTTCCACAAGATATAACATTTTATTTTCATAGCCATTTTGTATTCATGGCAGCACTAAAAGTTTCAGGTTTAGCCAACACAACTTTAGTGACTAGGGGGAATTCACAAGGAACTCCAACTCGCCATAGGCAAGTTTTGTCACCAACTCAGAGCCGAGACACAATAAACAGGGAAGCTCATCCAATACACAGGCTACAGTGGGGAAAAGATCCTCCATGTCACTAGTCAAATAGTAAGTCAGGGTGATAAACTAGAAGGTAGGCCATGGATGGATGAAGACAATGAATAAGGGAGCAAACACTAGCAAGCCAAGATATGGTGGAATGATCACCTCTATTCTCCCTAAGGAGGGTACATACCAATGAGTATGAATAGTGAACTTCTAAGTCTGACTAGGGACAATATAATATATATAATAGATCAACCAGGTCCAAATATCTATATGATCGCCAGATCATGACACTGAGTGCTAAGACATGCTATAAGAATAAGTATAAAAGCAATCTAACCATAACACCATGATATACCTGCTGAGTCATATACCTGAATGCTCATCAACCTGTACCATCATCTGTCCTCCGAAACTGCTGCTGTACCTCTGGGCACTACTGACTGCTCTGTACCAATGGTATAATGGCTACATCGGTCATCTCTCTGAGTGTCTTGAGACTCAGTCATGGCATGGGGAATACAACTGCTATCCACAATCTGATAGTGATCCAAAGATAGCTGCTCATCTCATCATCTCAAAGTAAAGGAACTGGCTGAAATGTGCTCTGGAATCTGAAAAATAATGTATGGTAGCCCGACTACTATATATGTGATAACAGGTCCAATCAACTGTGATTGGGGTAAAGGGTCTCCCCCTTGGTCTAGTTTTACCTTGACCTAAAGCGAAGAGTGCCTCGGTTGACGTGACTCCCACCTGCATTGGGAACCGTGGCATCTCTTTGGTCACCTCTTTAGTTGCCTAACTCCTCTACCGTCCCGGATGGGATACCTCTAGGGGCAACTACAAGTTGTGTGATAACAGTGACCAATGGGTAAAATGCATGGAACTCAATATGTACCTTGTAGATGTTACCTCAAATGCTTTCAGTCGCCAAGTACATTGATGATCCTTCCATTTAGGTACAATTCCAAGCTAGATCCAAGTGATTCCAAGCAAAAACGTCCTAGCCCAAGGAAGAAAAACGTCCTCTTCACCTGCAAATTCAAACTACCAAAGTGAGATTTGATCTACAAATAAAAGATGAACCATGCAAGGCATATTACAAGAAGAAAATCAATGGACAAGGCACAATTGAAAAACTCCCTTCAAGATGAAGACGTCAAGCCCAAAGAAGATGTGGGAAACCCCTGCAATCGTCCCTCAAGCAATTCGCACCCCTACAGTAAGTGAATTCTGCCTCCCTATGAAGATGTTGGAAATCACCTGTAAGCAACTTAGATGTCTAAAGAAAAGATGTATACTCATGTACGAGAACATTCATCAAAGCATGAGAAGCAAATCTGCAAAATAATATTTTTATTCCAAGAGTTCAAGAGCCCAAAGGTGACTTTACAATGAGGGGGTCTCTTCCTTAAATATGAATGAGAGAGACCAAAACCCTAACCACTTTATGAACGAGTGGTGGAGATCAAAAGATAAACATAATAATATCGACGACTATGATGAGCCGTAGCAATAACACATGGATCAACTCACTAAAGGGGGTGTGCACTCACTATAGAGGCCCTAAGGGAAGTACACCACATAAAACATGACTAGGACAAGTGTAAGGACCACATGATGGGGCTAGGAGGTATTATTATCCTTCACAAGCATCACCCCATGTAACATGACTGAATAATAATACAAAGTGACCAAATCGAGGCCCCCCTCAATGATAGAATAATACATCAAATAACAAACCGAAGAGTGTGTGGACACCACTGAATGCTGTAAGTTGAGCTAGAAGGTGTGGGATGCATCACAAATGACCTTTGAACAAAACATATGCCAATACCTTGGCTCATTTTCCCAAATCAATTTCCTTAGTGACCTTTTTATCCCATTTTTAATCATCAGAATACCACCTGTAAATCATCGAAATGCTTGTAGCTCTCTGCCTGGTGTCCTGGACACAAATATGATTGTACCAGCATGTTTGGAGATGGGGTGATATGGTAATAACAAGTGGTTGGACCCCCCATCTCCTCAGTAGCTCCCTAGGAGAACGTGCTAGATAAATGCAAGTACTGGACATGCCATTTCTGCATGGAAAAACTGCAGAAAAGTGGAAATCTGACTATATTATCACTGGAAGTGCTTGTAACTAATATCTGAGTGTCCAATGGACACAGAAGGTCCAAATGTACTCGAGATGAGTACTGATACACCATGTGGCAACCTGTATGATCATCGGTAGTCTCAAACATACGACAATATAAAAATAATGGTATGAAAATAATAATAACCATAACAAAAATACATCAACCAACATATGAAACCTGTGTCCATTGTATGGAATCATTAAAGGTGTATCAAAAGACCATAAATCATCATCCTCAAACATCACTGGTCCAACTCATCTCGGATCCCCATGGTTGACTTGGTCAAACTAGGTTTGACCAGGTCAAGACTAATCAAAATATGACCGAGGCTAGAAATGCCTAACGCTGCAAGTGAAAATGGTTAAAGCATGCTCTTTTAATCATTATAATAGCAAGGCTTGAAGTAGTAAGCATCATTTCACTGGCGGTTAACTAATAATTATATCAAATATAAGTTCAAATAATCATTTACTCAAAATAGAACCTCAAGAATATACTCATTCTGTAGACGTGAACATTTTGCTAGCAAAGGGTGAGGGTGAAGAATGCAAGGCTAGGATAAGGGGGTGACTTGAATGACTCAATATTGTGATACTTTGGATAAGGGAAAGGGAATACACACTTAAGCATATGTTGGATAATAAACACACAGGGAATGACAGTGTCTCACAAATGGAATAAGTTGTTTAGAGAGGTGCTTATTCAACCTTGGAAAATGTCTATAGCTCACATCCAAGTTGAATCCAGCTCCGTGAGAATCTTTGCTAGAACCCCTGTAACTAGGTGCACAACTAACCGTAACTTGGGGTTCTTGGTGACACTTAGAATTAGCCTTCCCTTACTCCATCTCACATCCCAACCCGTAGGCTCCGTGAGGTATTTAATCATTACACTTAATTTCTGGCCAACAGTCTTTGGATTTATCATACATTTAACCACTGCTTTTTAGGCCTTTAGGACCCTTTGGATTTTGCATGTGCTTAGAAGCACAATTAATCGCAGCTTACATCCATGGTGCTTTAGCATTTCAATTTCCATAGTCCTCTTTCATTGTGTTGAGAAGCACGGTTTTAATTTGTTTCCATGGGCTTGAACAAAAGATAAGATAATAGTTTCCATATGCATGTAATGATGGTAGTACTATTTGTTTCAGGTTTAGCCAACACAACTCCAGCACCTAGGGGGATTATCCACAATCAGAACCAAACATCGGGGCAATCGACTAGAGTGATCGAGGTATCAAATCCAACTCACCTAAGCTCAAGAACCAACACGAAAGGGTTCTCCTGGCCCAGAAGGATCAAGGCTTCGTTAAGTTTTGTTGCCAACTCAGAGTAGAGACACAAACTAACAGGGATGCTATCCAACATAGAGGCAAAAGTGGGGAGATCCTCCATATCACAGGATGAGGTGTAAGTCAAGGTGAAAACAAAAGATGGGAGAGAGAGGGAATGGATGGGGAAGTGAAGGTGATGCCTAAGCTAGCAAGCCATAAATGGTGGGAATGATCGCGTCCACACTACTAAGAGGGTAAACCAACGAGTATAAACAAGAGCTTTTAGTTCTGAGTAATAAGACCCTTTAGATAATCATTTACAACCATATCCATATTATATATGTATATATATATGTATATATATATATACATATACATATATGTATATGTATACATATATGTATATGTATATCTATATGTATATCTATACATGTATACATATATGTATAGATATATATATATATCTATACATATATATATATATATATATGTATACATATATGTATATGTATATCTATATGTATATCTATACATGTATATATATATATGTATACATATATGTATATGTATATCTATACATGTATATCTATACGTATATCTATACATGTATATATATATATGTATATATCTATACATGTATATATATATATGTATATATCTATACGTATATCTATACATGTATATATATATATGTATACATATATGTATATGTATATACATATACATATATGTATACATATATATATATACATGTATAGATATACATATAGATATACATATAGATATACATATACATATATCTATACATATAGATATATATACCGCTAGATCAGGGCCACTAGATACTAAGTCAAGCTACTAAGATGACCAAAAGAGAAAGATAATCATAACCAATGTACATTATATACTTGCCATCTGGATCATCAATAGCCACTCGATACACTGTTGCTGAAGCTCTGGGCACTGCACTGCTCTATATGGAATAAAAGGTCACCTTGGTCATCAAATTTGAGGTCACGAGGCTCAGTCTTGGCATAAGGTTCACTGCAGTCTGATTTGGGGCTGCTCTGATATGTGAGTGATCATAAAAAGTACTGCTCATCATGGCTAATCTCATCAAAACTGTGTAAAGGCCTAGATCAAAAATATATAATGAACTGCTCTGCAATCATGGTAGCCTGGCTACTATGAATGTGATAACAGGTATATCGGGAGCTCCCATTTTCCTTTTATTTAACTCATCCTTTAATAATTCCTAAAATTGACCAAGTACACAATTGCAAAACCTTTACTTTTACAGCAGCATTTACTTTGACTCCATGGCTCTGGTCTTGGATATTGGTTATTTGCATTAAGTTATATTTTGTCGTGATATTTATATTCATATATGCTGCATACTTGATTTTGTTTTGCAATAATCTTGATCAATGCTTTAATTCCAAAGAAAATCCCTAAGTAATAATTTTCATCCAAAAGAACTAAGTACCTAAAGCCTTAGTAACGTTAATAGGGTCTACCCCCTTTGGCTTTGTTAGGAGTTAAGCCTAAACGGAGGAGTTAAGATCAAGTGACAGTACTTAACTCAGACTTGTCCCCAAGGATGTACCTAGCAGCTTCAAAATTTATGCTGCATTAACCCCAGGTGCGAAAGAGGCGACAACATTTTGGCGCCGTTGCTGGGGACAAATCTTTTTATTCCCGGAGTTCGACTTACCCTTAGTTTCTTTTTGTTTTCACCTTTTTGATTGACCTAGTACAACAACTTTGAAGATTGAACTCGGTCCATCTGGTGACTTCCTTGTCCATAAACCAATCAAGGTATTCCACAAGAAGAAACCTTGTAGGCTTACTTGATTTGATTCCTAATCCCGAATTTTTTTATCGAAAGAGAACAAGTAAGCTAACTTCTCATAGGATCCTTGAAAATCTATGGTCTGAGTCTCTCTCAGACATCTGCTTCATTTTTGAAGTAGTAAGATTAATAATATGGCTACAGGTGATGCCTATTTTAAACCCCTTGACTTCACTCAGATAGCAGTTCAACCGCACACTTTACCCGAAAAAGCTATCTAAAAGCTTCCAACTTTCCAAGGGAACAATATTGTCAATGTCGAGATCCATCCAGGAAAGGTTTCAAAGTGCTTCCTCAGTTGGGTTAGAGATCCTCCTCAACCACATGATGATGTTTATATGAAGTTGTTCGCTCTGTCCTTAGAAGAATATGCATGTGAATGGTACCTTGGCCTGGATGATAATTCCTATACATCCTATGATGATTTCTTGAAAGGTTTCAAGACAATATAGGGAGTTAAGAAAGAACCTCGCCATAAATTAGTTGCTCTCCATACTATAAAGAGAAATGAAAACGAAACTATGGATGAGTTTAACAAGAAGTTCAAAGATTTGGTGGCAAGCATTCATGCCGATTTCAAGCCACTAGACAGGACCATCCTTGTTTACTATATGGAAGCCCTTAGTGGAGAAATGAGACATCAGTTGAGGGATAAAGAACCCGACACTCTAAAAAAGGCTCAAGAGTTGGCTATTAAAATTGATTTAAATATGCAATCTTCAGGAAAATCAAATATTCCTTGATTCATAAGGGCTCTCATCAAGCCACATGTATCAAAAGATAAAGCACCTAGCCATGATGCTCATGAGAATAATATTAGAGACTTAACTGAGAAAACGGAAGCCATGGAGGCTAATTATGTTGATCAATTGAAAATAATGAAAAATAGAGTGATAAACATGGACAGGACCACATCCAATCAGAAGAATTTTCTACATAAGGGAAATTGTGTTCAAAAGAAAATTCTTCATCAAGATAATAAGCCCCCTCATCAAATCGAATCAGCCAATATGGTTGAAAAAGTCCCCCCTTATTGTAGACCCTGTGATGCATTTCATGAAAAATCCAAGTGCTACCAAGCTTATCATATCAAAGAGCATGGGTTCCCTGAAGTTAGTAACAATGTTAAATTTCTAAGCGAGCCTAAATACATTAGTGTTGTAGGACAAATTCACCATATTGAAAAAGAACATTGGAAAGAAGCTCGTGGTTATAGTCAATAAAAAGAACATTTCCAAGTACTTTGGTGTGCCGCCTCCACCTGAACATATCAAAGAAATTGCTAATGCTAGATTCAAAGGAGCTACCTATTAGAGAAAGGAGAAAGTTGGAGCATCAAAGACTCGACAATATGTGCCAAAGGTAATAAATTCCCCTAATACCAATGATATAAGTGTTGATTTGGGTAATTGGTTTGGAAGTGCTAAAATGTTAGTGCCTGTGACTAAAGTCTTCAAAATGCCCCATCAAAAGGAAAATTTCATGAAAATCCCCCAATTGTCTTACATACGAAAGATCCAAGCAAAGAAGACCATCTTCCCTTTTCTATATTATTATTGATGAATAAGCTTCTTCTACACAATTGTATGTTAGATTCAGGGTCATCCTCTAACATAATGACTAGAAAGGTTATGGAACAAATGAATCTAAAAATAACTAGACCATACCAGAATGTCTGTGCCATGGACTCAAGAGAAGTTGATGTGGTGGGTATCATCCTTAATATGCTAGCAAAGTTATCAAAATACCCTTATATCCATCTGACTATGGATATTCTTGCTATATATGTTCCTGACAAATGGGGTATTTTATTGTCAAGAAAGTGGCCTTCCGATTTGGGAGGATCCATACAAATGGATTGGACTTTTGCTATAGTACCTGTTATCACACAACTTGTAGTTGTCCAAAACGATTATCCTATCCAGGATGGTAGAGTTGTTGGACATCTAAAGAGGTGACCCAAGAGATGCCACGGTTCCCAATGCAATTGGGTGTCACATTAACCGATGCACTCTTCACTTTAGATCAAGCCTAAGCAAGACCAAGGGGGAGACCATAGCTTAGCCAATGAAGGCTAGCGGACCCAATCAAGACCTCCTAGGGAAATGTGATGATGACAAAGGAGAAGATCAAGAGGGATAGATCTAGATCTTAGAATGGATAAGTGGACCCAAAGAGTTAGGGCTTGGTTGAAGAGGCTTAAGAGATAACAAATTGTTCAACCAACAAAAGATAAGGCCACTTATAGGTTATGAGTAATAGATCTAGAGAGATTCAGTGCCAAGTAAAAGTACCCAAGTGGGGCCCACCTTTAAAATATGGAAAATGGTCCAAATAGGGCCCACATTGTAGATCAATTGGCAAATCCATTCTGGGTATTGTAGATCGGGTCAAACCCAAAGTGGGTTCTCTTAGGTGTCATGCTTGGGTGACTCCATTGGCCCTAAACTTCAAGGCACTAATCCCTCAACCTTAGCGCGCTTCCTCACTTAGCCAATTTTTCAGTGTTTTGATCTTTTCTCTGAAACTTGGGTGCATTGATACTGTCATACCTTTCAGAAAGTCTACCTTTTGGTACTGGTTAGCTCCAATCCTGTCCTTAACCTCCCCACATTGGACACAGTTCCCAAGGCAGTGAATTTTCTCATCTTTGACTAGTACCTTGATTCTGGATCTAGTGTTTAATCTCATAAGTCACTTGCATAACCAAGTTGGATCAAATTTATCTTGCTTAAGCCTCTTGATCCAATCCATTACTCACCTTGTGACTTCATGAATAGATCTAGGGTTTACTTCACCATACACCTTACGTACTTCATCCTCCATTGATTTGATCTGGTGTGTTGGTTTGATCTCTCCTATCGCGAGTAGATCTGGGTCTCCCCCATTGTTGTCTTGGGATAAGATAACATCAAGTGAAGATCGCCTCGATTGGCGTGACAACCATCCATTGGGAGTCGAGGCTATCTTGGTTTCACCTCTCTGGTTGCCCATCCCCTCTACCATCCTAATTGATCCACCTCTAGGGGCAACTACAAGTTTGGTGATAACATGTCTCATGTGTGAGAAATATTCATAACATCATAAAGCATCACATGTGTGAGAAATCTTCATACTCCTGAGGGAGTTCCATCTAGGATCCCCTCAACCTTAATCTTCATAAAATAATCTTCAATTATGCCTAGTGCCTCCCTTTCAGTTATTTTTAAATTAATCCTAAGTGTAAACCTTAGGTACTTTGGTTGATTAGTGTGATTGGTTCTATTTCTTCATTGACTTTAATTAATCACATTAAAACTTTAGAAAAACCAACGTTAGACATTTTAATTAATCCATCACTTACAAAGTACAATTATTAACACTACAAAACTTAGGGACCCTAAGTTGATGGGTTCTTGTTCCATTTAATAATTAAGTGTCATTTAATTGTCTTATTATCTTAGCCAATTCTCTTTTTAATCATCAATAAGAGGGAATGCTTCACCTTACGAGTATTTTTTACTTGTTAGGCACATGATACTTCATCAATAATCATCTTGAAGGCTCCCTTTCAGTTAGTTGTTAGCACCTCCCTTTCAGTTATTTTTAAATTAATCCTAAGTGTATGTTGTCAGGCGGTTTGATGAGGATGTGTCGCGGTACCGCCGACTTTGCGACACGTTGGATGAAGGCGCGAAAGGAGTACTTGGTGTCAAAGTATACCGCAGCTGGCGGGTTTTGGGTCATTTGGACCATGTATTTTGTAATATTGAGTCAAGTATACCGCAGTTGGCGGGTTATGGGTCATGTATTTTGTAATATCGGGTCATTATACCGCAGTATGTGGGTTTTTGGGTCATTAGACCAAGTCAGTTAGTTGATTGTCCATAGTGTCGGTTAGGAAAGTGGACAAGTATTGTAAGAGGCGGAAGCTTATAAATAAAGGAGAATTGTAAGTGTTAAAAGAGGAAGCAGATGGAGAAGAGCTAGAGAGAGAGCTATATGTGGAGACTGATAGAGATAATGCGTGTGTTGCATAGAGATTGATGTACTGCTTTTGGTTTGCCATAGTAATATAAGGATGATGATTTGATGCAATCTATGTGTAATGTTGCTCGATGCCTATGTTATTACCTGTTCTTAATGCAGTTATCTGTTTTTGTTGCTATAATGTGAATGCCGCAATAATGTGTTATCTGTCTATGTGAAAATGTTGCGATTAAAGTAATGTGCGATCTCTGTTTCTGGTAATGTTAAATGCTGCGATGTGCTAGAACTTCATGATGAATATTTGGAATTGCTGTTAGTATCATATTGTCGCAACTCACCTCCTCCCTCGGCGGAAACATGGTTCCGTCTGCTCTTCCTGGACGCCTTGGGTGAGACCTCATCCACCCTACGAGTATTGCTGGGTGGGCTAAAACCTGCCCGGGCTGGTGCCCAGGGAGACCGCGGTATGGGTCGACAGTCGGTGGACCCCTGTCGACTGTGAGGTCGTGACTTGGTCAACAAATGGTTTCGTTGCTGGGACCGTGTGCAAAGTAGAAGGAGGTCATGTTGTGGCACCCGATGAAGCCGGAGATACAAAAATGGTTCGATCAGAAGTTGCAGGAGTTCGTTGAAGAAGAAAGTCGGAACACGCGACTAACGGTAGATCACTGGTTGAGAAGATATATTCACGACGGTCCGCACGAGTGGTTCTTCTCTGAATTCCCAGTTGTTCTGTATGAGTGGTTGTCAAAGCTGACCTTCCAGAAGAGAAATTTCCAGGGTGGTGAACCGACGACTTGGACCCCGGAGTTGATTCAGGAATTGCAGGAAGTTGATAATAAGGCATTGCGGGCTGTCGAAGTTTGGCTTGATAGCATCTTGGAAGGATATATCACGGAATTTGCGGTCGACACGAAGAAATCCTATAGTGAAGCTGAAAGATACTTCTTAGACGGACCGAGGGGAAGGTTTTTGCTATCTCTACAACTGTCGATTAAGATGCTAATTTGCGAGAAAGGTATATTAAAGATGCACCTTGATCAGTAGACAGCCTGGTGGGCGTAGGCCATGGGTACCGCGACTGTTGGGGAACAGTGCATGAAATGGTGAAGGGGTAGATGGGTGCAGCCCATGAGGAGACTGTGAGCGAAGCTGAGGAAGAAAGTGGCCTTACGAGGGGAGGAGCAAGGTTCTGACAGGAAAAGAGGCAGAGGATAGGAGAAGGTCCTGCTGCGATCGGACTGCAAGACCGTGAAGGAAGGCCAAACGGGACGAAGCGACCTCACAGTCCTGACAGGGATAACCAGGCTGCGCCCAGGATGGAGGCAGGACCAAACCCCGGCACCAATGTGCCCACACCTTCGCTCACTAGTTCTCAACCAGCAAGAAGCACTACTTCGACGCCAACAAGTACGTCGACACCGCAGAAGTTAATTGGTAGTAGTAGTACAGCGACAGGAGAAAGGAAGCCCAAGATGGTGGGCGATGATGCTAAGTTATCGTTGTTCCATGGAAGTGCGATAGACAACCTAGAACAGTACTGGTTTTTGTGTGAAGTGGTCTGGACCATGAAACAGATCACTGATGACAATACTAAGAAATGACAGTTAGCCACGACTCTGCGAGGTCGTGCCTTAGATTGGTTCATGAAGTTCGTTTTAGTCCCTACGGGGACCCCAGAGAAGTCGCTGGATAAGATTCGGGATGGGTTGATTGCTGAATTTAGACGGCCTAAGTTGAAGGCTCAATATATTACTGAATTAAAGGAAATGAAGCAGTGTCCCAATGAGACGGTGTGGGATTTCGATCAACGATTCAAGACACTGATGGCAAAGGTTAGTTTTGATATGAGCGTTGTCCAACATAAAGAATGGTTCATTGCGACACTATTACCCCACATTCAATTGCCGTTGATGCAGCAAAACATATCGACACCTAGCGAAGCTCTAGGGATTGCATTGCGATTGGAGGCATCGTCGATTGGAGATAATGCATCCAGGATGTCGCAGATTCGGATGCAGCTTGCCAACATGACTATACAGTTGCAAGACTTAAAGAAGAACAAGGAACAATGCGATGAAGTATGGTGTACGTGATGTTGACGAGGACATACGAAAGATGATTGCCCAAATTTTCGTAATTATTTGGTCTCTGGTGCGCCCAACCCATTGAATGGCGGCAGTATGTCGTGGTGTTGCGTTTGTTCGGTATTTGGGCACAGTCATGATAGTTGCTCGTATATGCAGAAAATGGTGACAACCCCGCGAAATCTGTATTGCACCTTCTGTAAGTCGGTAGGACATGATGACAAGGATTGTCGTGCATATGGGTTGCTACAGGAGAGAATGTGCGATGCATTCTATGTCAAAGATGATCAGCGCGCTACACCTCTACAGCCGCAACCATAGATGCAGTTTGTACTGCAGCAGCAGCAACCGCAGCAGTTCGTACCGCAATATACACCGGTGAACCCCCCGCAGCCTTAGTATGTGCAACAACCACAGTATGTACCACAAGGGCAAGGGATGCTGCCAGCACCCATGCAGCAGCAATTTAACCTACTTCAGAATCAGCAGCAGAGCAGCTATCGGGGAGGCTACAGGGGCGGACGTGGTGTTGGATTTGGTCATGGAGGAGGAGGTTGAGGTGGTCGAGGATCTGTTCAATGTTACCACTGTGCAGTATGGGGGCATTATCAGCACGACTGGCCACTGCTACAGAATTAGTGTACGTTTTGTTCCGGTAATGATCATACACTCTAGAATTGTCCACAGTTGATTGCAAGATGGCAGGTTGGGAGCACTCCGCAGCTACAGAACCCAGTACAGCAACCGGTACAGAACTCGGTGCAGTAACCAGTACAGAACCAGCCCCCGCGACCATTGCCGAACGTTAATCCAAACATAAATCAACCAGGGAACCTACAGCAGAACCTAACACAGGGTGCCAATATTGCGACTATTTCTGCAGAACCGCGACCACAAGATGTTTCAGTGGCTGTTGCCACTCGTGGAGGTAAGACGACTGGGGAAGATGGTTCACGACCATTGATTCGGTTAGCTGGTTAGAAGACGGTAAATTTCGACATTGATGCGGAGCGGGAAATGTTCGTGGAGGCACATCGCACTTTGGACAAAAACCGCGGTAAGGTTGTTGTTTGCGATATGCCGCCTATCTTTGATGCTACATCAGACGTCGATCAACCACCACCAGGGATATTGCAGAAGTTCCTTGAAAGTTGTCTGTCATTGCCACGAGACTTGGTTGCCCTAGTTGAGATTGAGGGATGGTTGCAGTGATTTCCGAAAGGACGACAGGACTCTGCAGTAAACTCCTTACAGCGACGAAACACTGGCAAGGAAATGCGAATGAACATTAAAATCGGCGACTATGATGTTGATTCGGTTATTCTTAATCTTGGTTCGGATGTTAACATCTTAACCAAGCAGGCGTGGCAAAAGATGGGGAGTCCCCCACTGAGTTGGTCCCTTGTGCAGCTCCGGTTGGCTAATCATGCGAAGGTTACACCTATTGGATGGGTTCCGCGGCTCACGATTGATATTGAGGGCATGAAGACTTATGCTGATTTTGACGTCATTGAAGTAGTCGATGGAGGAAGCTCCTATCTTGCGCAATTGGGGATAGGATGGGCTAACGATAGTGGAGCTTTAATCAACTTCAAGAAGCGTATGATTACTTTTGAGAACTGCGATTTCTGAGTTATCGCTCTGTTGGATCCGGCTAAAGGACGCCGATATGTTGAGCCTGTAAAAGATGACGATCACACTGGTTGGGATCATGCATTCAATATTTCTGAGGATTACATTCATCCCACTATCCATGGTGAGCTAGAGTGGCGCAGCGAGAGTTTTGCCTCTTCCGACTCTGATGACGCATTAGAACATTGGTAGAATCGTATGCATGAAGTATCAGTCCGGAAGTCCGGTTTAGTTACGCAATCTTTATGTCGTGTTGCGACAGAAACAGTCACACTGCCTATCTATGACGAGTTGCCTGACCTCACTAACTTTTTGGCGGAATTTGAAGAACGGGTCTCAGAACCCCAGCGATTGCTGGCCTTGGAGGAAGCACTGAAGGCTGCTCCAGCACGCTAGTGGGCGACACATAAGAAATTTATTAAAGATTGGTCACAGTGTCGCAGGTTGATGATGGTTCGATTTGGCAATATTGAGGTTTATCACACTGGCAAGTATGATGGCTGAACTGATCCCGGTGATCATGTGATGGAGTGTCAACGCTTGTGGGTAACGCGACCCTGAGATGAGTGGGTTCATGCTTTTGTCCATACTTTGGAGGAGATACCGCGCTCATGGTATACTGCAGCCGAGTTGCGTCGTGACGTTACAACATGGGGGGAGTTGACGATCTGTTTCACTCATACCTTCACATTTGCGGATGCCAACCCTTATGTCCATAACGCCTTGCAGCTCATCCGCGATGTGATGTTTCAGGTTGTTCCAGTGAAATGCCCTGTTGACCCACACACCCACAGTCAGATGCAGTCTCTCATGGAGTGTTTCAACGTCAATGGAGGGCCAGAAGACGATGATGATCCTCGGAATATTAACATTCCTATATCCAAAGGAAGTCGTGATGTGTTTCCACCTGTTGCGCCAAGTAATTCGTTCCATCAGCCGTTGCAGCTTCGCAAAATGAATATCGGCACTGAGGCTACTCCCAAGTTTGCTAATGTTGGGGATTATTGGGATGATGAGATGATGAGTAAGGTTACCGAGTTATTCCATGAGTTTCAGGACATGTTTCCTACGAAGTTTTCCGAAATGAAGGGAATATTGGGTGATTTAGGAGAGATGAGGATTCCATTGAAACCAAACGCTAAGCCAGTCCGACAGCAACCTTATCGGCTAAACCCACGACATAAAGAAAAGGTCAAGGTGGAACTTGATCGAATGTTGGATGCTGGTATTATCGAACCTGTGGAAGCGTTAGAATGGATCAGTCCTATGGTGGTGCAGGACAAGAAAGCAGGGGAAGTGCGTATTTGTGTCGATTTGCGGAAGTTGAACGATGCCTGCTTGCATGACCCCTTTTCGACCCCATTTACTGATGAAGTACTTGAAGGAGTGGGTGGCCAGGAGATGTACTCTTTCACTGATGGCTTCTCTGGCTACCATCAGATTCGCATTGCCAAGGAAGATCGCCATAAGACAACTTTTGTTACTAAATGGGGTTGCTTTCAGTGCACGGTCATGCCCTTTGGTATGAAGAATGCACCTGTGATATTTTCCCGTGTCGTTGTTGTAGCATTCAAAGATTTTATTCAGAAGTTTTTGCAGGTATATATGGATGATTGGATCGTTTATGGATTGATTCGGGATCATCTGGCTAATTTGTGGTTGATGCTTGAGCGATGCCGACAGCACCAGATATCACTGAACTTGAACAAATGTATTTTTTGTGCTCCGTTTGGGATATTGCTGGGTCACATTGTATGTAAGCAGGGATTGTTGGTTGATCCAGCCAAGATTGCGCTTATTTTGGGGTTGCAATTGTCGACCACTGTTAAGCAGTTGCGCGCGACTTTGGGTCACAACGGATACTATCGCAAGTTCATTAGGGGGTATGCTGCGATTACTGCCCTTATGGAGAAGTTGTTGAAAAAGGATGCGGCATTCCAGTGGAATCCGGAATGCCAGGAAAGTTTCGAAACACTCAAAGCGAAAATGGTGTCGGCACCAATTTTGGTTTTTCCGGACTGGAGCAAGGAATTCCATGTCCACGTTGATGCTTCATCGGTTGCATTAGGGGTTGTATTGGCTCAACCGGGCGAAGGTGACATTGATCATCCCATTGCTTTTGCCAGTCGGAAGCTGTCTTCTGCAGAACGCAACTACACTACCACAGAACGCAAAGGTCTAGCCATGGTTTACGCGCTGCAGAAATTCAGGCATTATTTGTTGGGTGGCCACTTTAAAATGTTCACTAATCATTCTGCATTGAAATACCTTGTCAATAAGCCTGTGTTGGGGGGGAAGATCTGTCGGTGGCTACTGTTGTTTCAGGAGTTTTATTTTGAGGTTGTTGTGAAGCCGGGGCAGTTGAATACTGGACTAGATCATTTGTCACGGATTGATACAGGGGAGGAACCGACTAATATCGAAGATGGGTTGCCAGACGGCCAGCTGTTTCACGTCGTCGCTGCTGATCAATATTTTGATGACATCCTTTAGTTTTTGGTGACTGGCGCCGCGCCCGATGAATTTACCACTGCTCAGAAGAAGCAATTGGTTGTCAAGTTTGCTGACTTTCAACTGATCGCGCGAGAGTTGTATAAATTGGATGCTGATGAGATATTGCACAGATGTGTCTTGCCGCATGAGCAGGTGCAGATAATGGCTGAAGCACATGGTAGAGTTGCGAAAGGACATTATGGCAGTCGGGCGACTGCCAGGAAAACACTGCGTGCAGGTCTTTGGTGGCCCACACTACATAACGATGCGACAGACTATGCGCGATCTTGTGATGTCTGTCAACAAACTGGCAAGCCGTCCAGGCGAGACAAAATGCCGCTGCTACTTCAGGTAACATTACAACCGATTGAGAAATGGGCTGTGGATTTTGTGGGGCCGATCAATCCACCAGGAAAACGTACGGGTGCGTGATACATCATTACAGCGACAGAGTATTTGACCCAATGGGCTGAGGCAGCGCCCGTAGTTGATTGTTCCGCAGCAATAACCGCTCGATTTTTGTTTGATCACATTATCACTCGTTTCGGCTGCCCCAAGATATTGCTGAGTGTTCAAGGCAGCCACTTTCTTAATCGCACTATCAGCGCATTGACAGAGGAATTGCAAATACAGCATAAGAAAAGTACACCCTATCACCCTCAGGCGAATGGAACAGTGGAGGCTTTTAACAAGGTATTGGAGCATGTGTTGACAAAGGTGTGCAATGCAAACCGCGATGACTAGGATTTGAAAGTTCCAGCGGTATTATGGGCCTATCGCACTACATGTAAACGACTGACTGGTCAGACGCCTTTCAAGCTGGTATATGGGAAGGAAGCAATTATGCCAATGGATTATATTGTCCCAAGTGTACGCATTGCGGCTATTACAGGTATGGATGATGTTGCAGCATTAAATGAGCGTCTAGCACAATTGGTAGAGCTAGAAGAGGATCGATTTATCGTTGGCTTTCATCAAGGGGTGGAGAAGGACCGCCAGAAGGCATGGCATGATCGCTACATAAAAAATAAGCAGTTTCAGCAAGGTGACTTGGTGCTATTGTACGACAGTCAGTTTATGAAACATCCAGGCAAGTTACAGATGCATTGGCTGGGTCCCTACCGCATCAATAGTATTACTTCAGGAGGAGCGGTTCAATTGCAGCGATTGAATGGAGGGATGCTCCCCAAGCTGGTCAATGGTCACAGGTTGAAGACCTATCGCGTGGGCTCGTAGCAGTGGGATGTCTGAGTTGCATTGGTAAAAAAAAAAAAAATGATGAAATGACGAGTGTTGCAAGTTGCTTGGTGGCAGATGGTGCACCAACGGAAGAAGGCACGTGCAAGCGGGAGGGGCTTGTGCCGTCAGTCAGAGACTCATGATGGTGTTTGCACTCAGGTTCGCTAACGGATTTTGTACAACGAATTTGGGAGGGTATGGTGAAATGGTGTCACTACTGGCCACCCTCTCTACATATGATTGCGTCTGACTGATTTCGCTAGGTTCACACATGACGACGGCATGTTTTGCACATGGCACGCTGGGTCGGGATGATCAGCGGGGTAGTTCACGTGGTGGCACGTGGGAGCTTTGGTGGCAGCATGGTCACCCCTCCACTATGACAGTCGGCTGGCTCATACACACAGATGAGAGGTACTGGAGCATCCTTTCCCCGTCTTAACACGGGAGAACCCGGCTATAAGTAACTGAGGAAGTTGGTAGTTCACCCTACCGAAGTTGTTCCGACATAGAGTAGTAATGCTGGTTAATCAATTTGGGAGTTGAGGTTGTGAGGAATTCCAAGGAGGCTGTGGAAATGCTTCGTTTTGTTTCCCATGGTAGCACCCCAAGGGCCCTGCGAGCTCGAACGACGAGTGTCCCTGAGTGTCTTGATACAGCGGGTGCACTTACACTGTCTACGCCCGGGCCGGTGCCAGGGCGACTGCGATACGCATCGACAGTGAAATGGACCCCTGGCCGGTCCCGCATGATTCAGTATGCAGTAGTTGTTCGAAGAATTGTGCTATGTTTTATCAGAACGCTGGTTAGGGCGGTAGCTCCCTGACCTTAGTAGAAGACGAGCACTAGTGCGAAACAGATGTGCCAGAGTCGTCCGTCGTTCTCACCCCTTGGTACTGTTCGTTCTCTTTTCCTTTCAGTTTGCCCTATTCCATGCAACTGGAGGATGAGTTCGCGATATACCTGACAGCAAGTCGGGGGTCGCCTACTCTCATGTAGGGCTTACAGAATTGATAGCCGAGGATCTGTACAGTCGAAAGGAGGAGACAACAGTTCGTGATCTAGACAGCAAGAACAAATGCAGTTGACGTGGCTCGAGGGCGAGCCACAAGATTGTGTTGGGGGCCTGTTGGCAGGCGGTTTGATGAGGATGTGTCGCGATACCGCCGATGTTGCGACACGTTGGATGAAGGCACGAAAGGAGTACTTGGTGTCAAAGTATACCGCAGTTGGCGGGTTTTGGGTCACTTGGACCATGTATTTTGTAATATTGAGTCAAGTATACCACAGTTGGCGGGTTTTGGGTCATGTGTTTTGTAATATCGGGTCATTATACCGCAGTATGTGGGTTTTTGGGTCATTAGACCAAGTCAGTTAGTTGATTGTCCATAGTGTCGGTTAGGAAAGTGGACAAGTATTGTAAGAGGCGGAAGTCTATAAATAAAGGAGAATTGTAAGTGTTAAAAGAGGAAGTAGATGGAGAAGAGCTAGAGAGAGAGCTATATGCGGAGATTGACAGAGATAATGTGGGTGTTGCATAGAGATTGATGTACTGCTTTTGGTTTGCCATAGTAATATAAGGATGATGATTTGATGCAATCTATGTGTAATGTTGCTCTATGCCTATGTTATTACCTGTTCTTAATGCAGTTATCTGTTTCTGTTGCTATAATGTGAATGCCGCAATAATGTGTTATCTGTCTATGTGAAAATGTTGCGATCAAAGTAATGTGCGATCTCTGTTTCTGGTAATGTTAAATGCTGCGATTTGCTAGAACTTCATGATGAATATTTGGAATTGCTGTTAGTATCATATTGTCGCAACTCACCTCCTCCCTCGACAGAAACATGGTTCCGTCTGCTCTTCCTGGACACCTCGGGTGAGACCTCATTCGCCCTGCGGTTGTTGCTGGGTGGGCTCAAACCTGCCCGGGCCGGTGCCCAGGGAGACCGCGGTATGCGTCGATAGTCGGTGGACCCCTGTCGACTGTGACGTCGTGACTTGGTCAACAGTGTAAACCTTAGGTACTTTGGTTGATTAGTGTGATTGGTTCTATTTCTTCATTGACTTTAATTAATCAGATTAAAACTTTAGAAAAACCAACGTTAGACATTTTAATTAATCCATCACTTACAAAGTACAATTATTAACACTACAAAACTTAGGGACCCTAAGTTGATGGGTTCCTGTTCCATTTAATAATTAAGTGTCATTTAATTGTCTTATTATCTTAGCCAATTCTCCTTTTAATTATCAATAAGAAGGAATGCTTCACCTTATGAGTATTTTTTACTTGTTAGGCACATGATACTTCATCAATAATCATATTGAAGGCATGAGAACACACTGCACCATACCTTGTAGCCAACCATCATGGCCACTACTCAATCATCAAGAAGCAACATCTCCAAACAAGGAGACAAGTGTAGCACCTACCCATCCATCTCTCTAGCCATGAAAATCTTGCAAGTACGATACTAGTGAAAAATTTCACAAGTGATGTGATCAAACTCAGAATGTGATGATATACTGTAACACCATCTTGTTGAGAGATGTCTAGCCTCATATATTAGAGAGGTGGTCATTCATAGATGGGAGATTTTGTGGGACACTTCCAGACCTTTTGCCACTATGCTTGCTACCTTGTTTTTCATGTGTCACAATGACCTGAGGCACTAAGAGTTATGCATACTTCCTTGAAATGGATGCGAAGGATATCAGATATGTGAGGTAGTTCACATCCTCTATCATGTTTCGTAGATGCCTCTCCTTTGCAAGGATACAAGGCCATGCGCTCCTTACATAGTGCTTCCCCAGTGATGTTCATATGGCCAAACATCCGTCGCTGATTTCTTACCTTTGGCCTTGGATATTAGGGGAGTTCCAATGGATTGCTCTTGTTGTCTTTCCAAGTTCTTCTGGCTGGGGTTTCTTAGTTGTGGGACTCACTAGAAGACATTACTGAGCTACGCATAGACTCCTTCAAAATGATTGATGATGATAAGGATGGCTATCCTGCTTCCTCTTTTTATACTCCTGAGTCCTAACTCTAATCTTGAATAGAGTTTTCTCACTTATCTTTTTGGGGATTCGATGTATCTCTTTTGTTCCTGTACTCTATTGTTAATTGAACATGATTTTAATATATAATTGAATATATAGTAAATCATATGAATGGTTATTATTATAGCATAATATAATCATATATGGTAATTAACAATAAATTAATTATTAATTGAATTCTTTTTAATAATAATATATGACAAGTAATATTAATATGATTCTATGCATTGGCTGGTTACCACCAATAACTACATTAATGATTAATATAGATATTGCTAGTTTAAGATTATGAGTGATTTTGACACTCTCACCTTCTATTTTTTTGTTCCATTGGCCTATTTGCATATTGTATCCCATCTTCTGATTGGAAGATGACTCCAAGGTCCACCCTCACCTTGCTTCAAAAAAAGTTGCGTTTTCTATTGTTTTTATTTTATATATTTTTTTTAGGGCCCACCATGGTAGGGGCATCCCAAATTACCCCAAGTATTGGGAGTCCCATTTCTGCAGGGTACATCGATGGTGAATTCCCCACGTACCAGTGACATACAAGGGACTACAAGGGACATTTTCAGTTTGTATCTGAAGTCTTGGGAGTCCCATTTCTGCAGGGTACATCGATGGTGAATTCCCCACGTACCAGTGACATACAAGGGACTACAAGGGACATTTTCAGTTTATATCTGAAGTCCCAGGAATGTAAGGGATAATAATAAATATTCACCAATTGGCTTAGTTTGCAATTTTTTGCCCAAAAATATTCACCAATTCAAAATATATATTTTCCCAACTTTCTATTAGATCATATTATATGGAAACTTGTTAATTATATATATATATGTGTACTTTAAATTAGAAAATATAACAAATTTCTTGTAAAGTATAGTTCGCTGATATTTTTGAGGATTATAACTATAAGTTAACCAAAATTCTGCACTTGAAAGATAATGATAACTCAAAATTTATCATGGAAATGCCTTCCATGCCAGAGTGCAGTGCTCCACCATTCTTCACTTTGCTGGTCATGAGAAAAAGACACAAAAGTAAAGTTCCACTGCGTTGAGGCTGAGGCTGAGGTTCCATGTTATTTATCATGGAACATCGGCTATTCTTATCTGAAATTGAATACAAAGTGTCGATTGCTAATATACCATATCAGCAGTGTAAGAATTATTTCAGATTGCAGAATTACCAATATTCATTGTTTATATATTGTTACGTTAACCTTATTCTGATCTAAACATGTTCGGTTGGTTAACTGAGTTACTGACGAGGCTTCGATGGCCTTACATTATGGCATTTACCAGTAAGTCTTGTTTATTTTGAAAGTAACAGTGTCCTGAAGGAAGAAAATAAAGCTGCTCTGGTTATATATAAAACAGTAAAACTGCGAGAAGAACATAATTTTTACCTTCATGTTTCAAGCTGAATCTTTAAATCTATTTGTATTTTACAGCATGGGTCATGTTCGGCAGATGTCGTGGAATGCAATACTAAGTGCCCATGTGGAGCAAATTGTTTGAACCGAGAGCTTCAGAATGGCCTCAAGTTTGCCCTAGAAGTTTTTAAAACAAAAGAGGGGTGGAGTGTGCGAGCTCTTGAACAAATCCCAAGGTTTGTTTTATATTTAGATTAATGCTGTGTTTTTAACTCATTGCATTCTTAATTAGACACATTAATACAGAATATAGATGTCAAGTAATTCATTAGGCTACTGCAAGAATAAAAGTTTTTGACATCTAGCAATTCGCAATACAAATAAAACAATTTTTAATAGGTAGCTCAGAGAAAATGAGTCATCATGCTAACTTGTTTATGGACTGCTTTTTTTGTCAAAAGATATTTTTTGAGTTCTCCCCCATGATCAACTAGAGATTTTTGTTTAGTCATATCTGTTAGTGTCGACATTCCTTTTTGGAGCAGGGGAAGGTTTGTTATTGAATATGTTGGAGAGGTGCTATCTCAGAACGAAGCACTCAAAAGTGCTGAAATGTGTGAAGAATACAGTTTCAGGTGATTTGAGCTCTTGCAAAGATCGCAATTTTTGAATATATTTCATTTACATCATAACATGTATAGCTTTGCCTATTCCAACTGAGGAAATATCTTCTTACTCAATGGTCTCTTTCCATGTTCCAGATATCTTTTCAATATGGATCATCCAAGTGTTCTTCAAGAAGATCAGCTGGTTATCGATATTTTTAGAATGTCAAATTTGGCACGCTTTTTCAATCACAGGTTTGTGGGCACAAGTTTTTTTGATATGAATGTTTATAGCAGAACGAAGTAGAGATGATGAACTCCTCTCACTAGAAAACACATGAAAGGTACGGGTGAAGGTAGAGAAAATCATCAAAATGAGCAAATGAATATAATAAGTATATGTTAATAACTTAATAATAATAATAATAATAATAATAATAATTTATTTTTAAGGTCACAGTTAAGTTAGACACCAGTTTGGTGTATGAGATCTCTTGTTTATAAGATAAGAGATCCCAAACAGCAATTTGACTGCCAAAGTCTACAAAAGTATACATACCCTACCTTTCCGGATTTGAACTTATAACCTCATAAAAAGAAACACATGTTCATATTCTGAAACTGTTAGAACCTCATATTAATGTAAAAATATTTAGAAAACAACTATACACGATAAGAATGAATATGACATGCATATAATTTAACTAATGTGTTTTGATATTGACAGTTGTGCAGGAAACTTATCAATTTACAGGGTTTACACAGAGACTTCAGATACTAGGATATATCGGCTGGGTATGTATGCATGCCGCGACATACAACTTGGGGAAGAACTTAACTATGATTACAATGTGTAAGTCTATGCCAGCAATGGGCAGCTATCAAATGCATGTGCTAGGCTAAGACATGCAACCAATTGTTACTGTCAGCCTGAACTTGAAACTCTTGCCTGTGACATTTTGGTCTTTGGAAGTTTTCCAAATTTTATTTGGCATCCTGCATCTTTGGGAGGTTGTCTTTTCGTATGCCCGTTGTACTGAGATCTGCTGCTGTTAAGTCTGGGGGGTGCTTGCCTTTAGGTTCGGGACGATCCTAGGTTTTTGGTGAAGGCATTTAAAGCCATCCAATCTCGAACTGGGCAACTAATTGAAATATGTTATATTTGATGGGTACCTTGAATATGATTTTGGAATGCTAAGCATTTAAAATTTTTGTTGTTAATATATATAGAGTAATTTGTTTTGTACAGTTCAATGTGGATGAGATGTGTCACATATTTTCCAAACTTTTGAATATAATTTTTTTTTATAAAACCAAGCATATGTCGGCTTCAAATTTAAATTAGTTAAATTGTAAAATACATTTATATAAATATATCTCGAACTTCAATTTCAATTTCCATTCTTGTATCCTCACATTTTAAATAAATATTTTCATAAATAGTTACAAGACGACTAAATATGTGTATTAGTTAGTTAGTCTTGTCTTGATTTGATTTACAAGAGACGTATATTCACAACATAATCACTTCAAAATTAATGAATGAATGCAATTTTTGTCATAATTGCTATAACTGCAAGTTAATAATAATTCATTAAATTGCAGGCATTTTACTTAATAATTAATTAATTAATTAATGCAGCTTCTGCCAAGAAATATGGCACTTGGAGGATTAAATTTGGGTAAATAATTGTTTTAGTTCATAATTAATTAATTAATGCAATTTTTTCTATTTGTAGGATTTGTGTGTTAGCATTTACAACATGATTCCAAATTGGAATAGTTGGTGCCTGGATGATTATAAAGAAAATATATTAGATTATGTACTTTTAAGTTAATAATAAAACAATAAGTTCGATATTAGTTTTGTAATAATTGAGTTAATTGCTAGGTACAATTAGGTAAAGGAAAGATATATGCATTGCTTACACTCGAGTATTTGTGAATTATTAAGGATTGCATCTCAAAGGATTTGATCCCTCAGCATCCTTGATAAAACCAGAGTTAAAATAAATCTATACTAATAATGCTAATAGTAATTTCATAATGTATTTCTTAAAATCTTAATCTCTAACTATCAAATGTTTTGACACCTTATGCCAAAAATGTTGACACATATGCCATAATGGTAGTGAAGATTGATGCTCCAGACCGTAGACAGTAGAACAGCTTGAGCAGTGGCGCTTATCTTGATTTCCTCATAATGGTTAATGTCATCTATATAGTCTTCAAGTCGTTCATAAATTGTAGAAATTAAGAACATGGTATCCATACACACATATTATATATATATATATATTTCTCGAATTTATTTCCATAGTAAGTTATTATCTCTGAAATAAGAGCTCCCTTCGAGGAAGAAGATTAACGCCATGCTTAGCTTCTTTCGACGTAGAATACCAATCAAAGATGAAACACTTGTGTCATTCATTCGTCTGAAGGTTTCCCTAACAATATGGATAAGAATTGACTCCCTGTGGAAAATTTTGTTATCTTCGTCTCAAGGTTGGTGTTGTGTTAATTGTTTGCATTCATTAGAGTTTAGAACTGGTCTTTATTTCTAATCAATGCCGCTTTAAGAGAGGTTTCTACACTTTTGTGGGTGGTATTCATTTGCAGATCAATTGGTGTTGTGTTAATTGTTTGCATTCACTAGAGTCTATAACTTATCTTCATTTCTTATCAATCTCGCTTTAAGAGTTTTTTAAACTTTTGTGGGTGGTATTCATTTTGTAGATTGGTGGTAAATGATAACTTTTCAAATAAATATATTGATTAATGTTTTAAAATAATTTGATGTATGTGTGAAGTTTTGCTAGCGCAATTGGTATTTGAGGGGTTCCGTTTGTTAGGTAGACGAGGGTTCGAAATTTGGTTGTGGTGGGAGTAGACACCTAAAAATCCAACCATGTTAAGGGTTGGTGTGGCCCAGGCCAAATGCGATCCTTGAGTGATTTTGATGGCTTAGATAAGATATTCATGGACACTTCTAGAATGAAGGACTTTAGTTTGTACTTCTAAGACACCTTCAGAAATTAATACTAAATACCTCCTTGTCTAAAATGGTTAGTTCTGTTTGTATGAGTTGTAGGACCCAACTTTTTGTTGCACAGAGGCGCTTTCTACAGCCCAAAGTGGATGAGATGGGTCACGTTTGTCATGCTGGCGTGGTACATGTCAGTTCCAAAAACTAAATATAGAAAAAATTATAAAACCAAGCACATGTCAGATCAAATTTAAATTGGCTAGATTGTAAAATATATTTATTATATAAATAAACATAAAATTGTTGAATATCAAGATACGTGTATTTTTTGGTGAAAAATATACATCGGATTTCAAATTCAATTTCTGTTCACGCATCATATTTTAAATAAATATTTTCATAAATAGGTTACAAGACAACTAAATCTTTGTGTATTAGGGATTAAGAAAAACTATTTTACTTCAGAATCAATGAATGAATGCAATTTTAGTCTATTTGTAGGATTTATAGTGACTAAGGATATATTGATTATGTATTATTATGTTAATAATAGAACAATAAGTTGGATACTAGTTTTATGATAATTGCAAATTAATAATAATTGGGTAATTTGCAACTATTTTACTTCCTATTTAGTTAATGAATGCAACTTTTGTGTATTTGTAAGATTTATGTGTTATAGTTTACAACATGAAATAGTTGGTACCGAGACAATTATATTTGGGTGAATAACTATTTTACTTCATAATTAATTAGTTAGTGCAAATTTTGCATATTTGTAGGATTTGTGTGTTAGCATTTGCAACATTTACAACATGATTCCAAATTGGAATAGTTGGCGTTTAGACAATTATAATTAAAATTATAATGGAGGCAAACCTTTCCCCAAATTTAAGACCCTAGAATGGGGTTGCACTTGAAGGGATTTGATCCCTCTGGGTACTTGAAGCACGGAGTTAAGATAGATCTATTATAAATTACGATAATTTTAAAATGATGTAATTTATTGGTTTTTCTCATTTCTATTATATTTGTTTAATTTTTATTTTTTTAAATGATGTAATTTGTTGGTTTTTCTCATTTTTATTATATTTGTTTAGTTTATTAATTTTTATTATTCCTCGTTGAAGTAGGATTATTAACCTACCTTTTCACTCTTACTAAATAATGTATTTTACAATATTAAACAAAACAAAAAATTAGAAATTTATAATTTTTTTTATGGTTTTTAAAATGTACTTGCTTATGTTTTTATTTTAAGTAAAGTAAGAATGTGACCTAATTTCCATAATATTAGCACTTGAAATATTTAATGTAAAATTTAGTTTTTGAAACAAATTAAAACCATTAATTTAGATATGTCTAGACTCTATGAGTTTTTTAATACCAATAGGTTGTGTTACTTTTCTTCTAACTCTATTATTTGATACTCTTTAAGTGTATCAACAACTAGGGCTAGGGTGGGGTTGGGAGATAACTTATGATCTTGGAGGAATTCAAGTATTAGCCTACTCATGAGGTTTAGGGGAGGTAACCAATTATTAAACAGGTATATTGACCCTTTACGAAGGTTTGTTGCTCAATGTGGAATTGGAAATCTAAAACATCATTTGTCATGGGGGATTCAATGATAGTCATTAACCATGGGTCTTTCCTCAACCTTCAAAGATGCTCATTTATCCAGGCTAGTCCAAAGAGCACAACTAGTACCCAAAGCTTAGACAAAATCTCATTTTGTCAAGTTTTGAAGCTCAAAAATACCAATTTTGATTGTTAAGCAAACCAAGCAATGACCTTAGACACATATGGCACAACATAGTCACAGTTAATTTGTAACAACATAGGAATCACTCATGTATGCAATCTAACATCCCTTGTTAACCCGTTGTGGATAAACAACTGGTGATGAATTATATCAAGGCGTGTGGGTAATATCAGATCTTAGCGGTGCATAGGGATATAGGAGATCACATGTAGTAGAGGAGCATTTCTAGACTTCATCCAAAGGAGACCCTTGTCCCATAATTGAGGATTTCTAGTACATAGGGAAAGAAAGAAAATAGAAGTAGGGTTCATTGCAAAAGTATGGAGCATCACCACCTTAACTGTTGTGCCATCTGTGAGGTCTCAAAGATGAGAAGGGGACATACGAGGTGTGACCATCACTTACAAGAGCTACATGAATTCCATGGTTTGCTAGTTCACAAGTTGGACAATAGAGGAAGAATTGGCAAATAAGGACATGAAGAGGAGAAATAATATTGGAATTCGCAAATAGAAGAAATTGAAGCTCAAATGGAAGCAATGCATATAAAGCAACAAGGGGGGTGAAATTGCATTCTAGCATTAGATTGGAGGACAAAGAAGAAAAATACAAAGAGTTGCTAGAAAAAAAAAATGGAGCAGTGCAAGAAATCAACAAAAGAGCTTGCATCATCCTATTCTCTACCAACACACTCAAAAAAACATGCAAAAGTCAAGAGGTATATCAATAGCATGCCATGGAAAGCCCCCTCTTTAAATTCATGCACTTTAGTAATGGTATGTAAATATTTATTTTTAGCATACTAGTATGTAAGGAAGTATACCGATTGCTTTGGATATAGTAGAAACAATCATAAGAAGGTAGTTCAAATTCCTCACATGAGAAGTCGAAAGCAATTTGGCATATATCTACCCCTCATTTTGTATTACTACATGGGATGGTTTGGTCATAGGTTTTTTTACACACAAAATACCTATTCTTGTTTAAAAAAAACTAGTGTATACAATTATTGTTTGGTTGATGCTTGTCATGCCATTGTCAAATTATAAATGCAAGATATATTAGTTTTTCTCTTACGCTATGCTCTCGTACTTATTAATTAAGCAATATTATAATGTGTAAATTATATTAGCCATTATTGCTTGGTTGATTCATGTTGGTTGGCAATAGATGAATGAGGAGGGGAGGGGATACATGTGATGTCCCTATGAAGACCTGGAAATTAAAAACATGCAACATTGCCTTCTATGGTCTCACATGCAATGCATTGTTACCATTGCAAGTTTTTTTTCTATAGGAGGCTTGCACCATGGATATACAAGTACTTTGCTTGGTGAAAATTAGAGAAACTGGGCTTGTAATGTCACTCTTTGTAAATCCATGTTTAATTCATGGTTGGCCTTATTTCTTGTACTCTTGCATGTGAATATAAAGAATGCTCCATTTTCATCTACATTTTCACTACACACTCAAAATACATTATAAAAGACTAACGGTTCAAGCATTTATCAAGGTTAAATTGATTTCATCGTGAGTAGAGTAATGATAGAAGCTATAAAATAGCATTATAAAACATAGTACACACTATGTACACAAAATGTAAATTTGGAGCACAACTCCAAGATATATAAGAGAGATGAGTTACACAATATTTCTTTAAAGAATAGGAGAACCTCTTTCAAATACTCCAATACATTCATATGTCCAAATCACATGTTCCTCTCAATAATGTTGACATGACATCTCTAAATACCTATTCAATCATTGCACGTGGGTCCTTCATTAAGTCGACCACTATTACATATATCTATAACCCCATATATGCTCTCATTGGTGTCATATCATATATATTTAATCCCATATATGTTCTTGTTATCACACCACTTGTAGTTGTCCCTAAAGGTATCCCATCCAGGATGGTAGAGGTGTTGGACAACTAAAGAGGTAACCCAAGGCTTGTCACGGTTCACAATGCAAGTGGGTGTCACGATAACCAAGGAAACCTTCACTTTAGATCAAGAAGAATCAAGATCAAGGGGGAGACCCTAGCCAATCTATGAAGACTAGCTAACCCAAAGACTCCTAGGGAAATGTGAAAAGCTATGCAGGGAGATCAATGGTATAAGTTCTTAGATCTAGAAAGATAAGTGGACCCAAGGAGGTTAGGGCTTGGTTGAGAGGCTTAAGCAAATGGACAAATGATTCAACCAAGTGTTTGATTAAGGCCACTTAAGGAATTAAACAAGTAGATCTAAGAATGACCTAATGCATCACCCAATGACCCAAGTGGGGCACAACCCTCAAAATGAGGAATGGGGCCCACAAGGTGAAAATCAATGGGGTTAATCACTAGGGTAGGTTTTGAGGGATGATCTATCCATTGAAGCAACAATATCAACTACCCATGTGCTAGAACATAGCAAAAGGACTCCATCAAGGAATGCGACTTCCCTTAGAGAGACCAATGTGCCTTGGGAAATGGGCCAAACGGAGTCCACTAACCACCAAACTATAAATAGGAATTTCCGTGAATATTATTAAGTTGGGTTTTAAATTTTATACCCAAGAGCATGCTATATCCAAGTAGATCTAAAAAAATGCAAAATGAGGGTTTTGAATTTTAAGGGTTTTATGACCAATAGGATGGAGAACAAGTGAAATTGATACGTACCTTGTAGATATTACCTCAAAATCTTGCAGCTACCTTGCACATAGATGATCCTTTCCTTTAGTTACAATTCCAAACTAGATCCAAGTGATTCCAAGCATAATCATCCAAGCCCTAGGAGGATATATGCCCCATTAAACCTACAAATCAAACTACAATATGTTAGATTTAATCCACAAATCAATGATATCTAAGCATGTCATATCAAAGAATTAATCAGTGGACAAAGCACAATTAAAAAACTCCCTCAATATGAAGACGTCTTGCCCAAGGGGGATGTGAGAACCCCCTATAATCTTCCCTTCAAGCAAGTCGCACTCCTAGCTTCAACCAATTAGGCATCCTTCAGTAGATGTTGAATTCACTTGTTACAAGCAAAGATGTCTAAAAGCAAATATGCATAATCATGTATAAGAGAAACTCAATCAAATCCAAGAAGAATATCTCCAAAAATAGTATTTTATTCCAAGTTTTCCAGAGCCCAAAGGTGCCTTTACAATAGGGGGGTCTCTTCCTTTTATAGGAGAGAAAGACCAAAACCCTAAACCACTTTTGAAAACTCGTTGTTGAGATAAAAAGATATAACAATGTAATCAACGACTAATATGAGCCAACATAACAATAGACATAGATCACTCAAATAGAGGATGATTTCATGGATAAAAAGCATCTAGGAGGGGTGACATCATACTTGGGGGTGGCTAATAACATAGGAGCCACAACCTAAAGACATGGACAAGTGACTAGGAGCACATGGTGGGGCTAGGAGGTATTATTCCCCTTCACTAGCATGACCCCATGGCACAATAATATAAAATATGACTTAATGACATGTCCAAGTATACAAATGATCAAATCTTGTCCCATCATCAGAGAGAGAAATACAATAAAAGAGCTCGTGTAGCCCATGTGGACCCCACTGACTGGTGCCAACTGAATCGGAAGAAGGGGGATACACCATGGATGACCTATGAGTAGACCAAGTTCCAAAACCTTGCCTCAATTTCCCAAATCGAATTCCTCAATGACCTTTTTATTCCATTTTGTAATCCTCCTTGAAACCCTCACACTAACCAAAATTGTCTCTGGAGTTCCTCCGACCAAAATTTTCTCTGGAGTTCCTCTACTGTCAAACTGAGTGTACCATTGTGTCTGGAAGGGGGGTAATATGGTAGAAACAAGTGGCTAGACCACCCCCTTCCTCTGTAGCTCCCTAGGCAATGACTTGCCTCCAATGCTCCTGCTGGACAGGCCACATCAGCATGCCCAAACTGGTCAACAGGTGGAAAATTGTCAATATCATGCCATAGAGTGACAAGAGCTGAAAGATAAGTGTCTCAATGGATCCAGAAGACCCAAATCCACTAGATATGAGTACTCATACACCTCATGATAACCCATGGGGTCATCTGTAGGGTCCGTCATACCCGGATAATGTAAAATATGATGATCTGGGACTAACAATAAAAATGACCACCTGCATCAATCATCATCTGGAGCATATGTACAACATATGGAATCATCAATAGGTGCATGTGGGACCATAGATCAACATCATAAAGCATAAGTGGTCCATCTCATCACAAATACCAAGAATGACCATGGTCAATCTATGTTTGACTAGGTCAAAATACAACCAAAGATTAGATAATAACAAATGACTAAGACATGTTCCTTTAACCATATTCACAACTTAACTTAAAGTACAGTCATCAATCAAGTGGCAGTTAATACATAGATATTCAATGTTATTTATAACTTACTTGCACCAAAGCTTTAAAAACATACTTCATCCAATGGACATGGACTAACTGCTAGCATAGGGTGAAGGATAAGGACAAGGCTAGGTAGAAGAGATGACTTTACCAACTTAACTAAGTGATACTTTCGACAGGGGAAAAGGGGAGCTGCACTCTGTGCCAGACAAGATAAACAAAGGGAATGGCAGTGCCTCACAAATGGATAAGTTGTTTAGAGAGTTCTTATTCAACCTTCGCATCATGTCTACATCAAGTTGATCCAAGTTCATTAGGATCATTCATTTCATTTCATTTCCATGGCCAACAATCTTTAGATTTAGCATACATTTAACCACTGCTTTTATTTGGCCTTTCATTTATAACATTTTTAGGTCAACAATCTTTAGATTTTGCATACATTTAGCGATTGCTTTTTATACCTTTTTATTTGGTCCCTTCATGGGGTACTTTAGCATTTCATTGCTTTATCCCTTTTCCATTGTGATGATAATCACGGTTTTACATTTCGTTTATTTCCATGGGATTTCATAAGAGATTTCCAATATTTTTTATATAATTAGTACACGTGCTTCAAGTTTTAGCCAACAACATCTCATGTGACTAGGGGGGATTCCACAATCTAAACCACACATCGGGGAAATCGACTAGAATGATAAAGACATAAAATCCAACTCACCAAAGGCAAGTTCTGTCACCAACTCAGAGCCGAGACACAAAAAAAACGTGGATGATATCTAACACAGAGGTAGAAGCGGGGAACTCCTCCATATCAAAAGTCAAGAAGGCAAGTCAAGGTGAAAGCCAAAACAAGGAAGGCCATGGATGGTTGGAGTCAAGTGAATGTGGTGCCTAAGATATCAAACACAAATTCCAGGAAAGACCATGTCCATGCTCATTGGAGGGTAGTGAAACCAATGAGTATAGTCAGTAAACCTTAAAGTGCAAGTAATACATCCAATTTTATATTTTAAATCCATCCAAGATAGTTCATTTCATTTATTAAATAATATTGCCACATCGTGAGTTATATACCAAGTTAATGCTATGAAGATGACTAAAACAAGATAATAATCAATGCTAACAATCACAAGTCTAATGTTCATATCACTTCATATCAATCATCATCATCTAGAACTAATGAAACACTGTTGCAACAATAAAATCTAGAACTCTGGGCACTAAAATGAATCTGTATGGAACAAAAGGTCATATCGGTCATAAAATCTAGGCTCTCAAGGCTCATCCTTGGCACAAGATCTACACATTGTCTAATATAAGTTGCTTTACTGTGTAAGTGATCATAAATGATGATGCTCATCATAACTGATCTCTGTAAAGGAAAAGCTCTGAAAAGTGTAGACATCTGCTCATCGAGAATAGTAGCCCAACTACTATGGTGTGATAACATTTGGATCCAGCTGATAAAAGTACTCTAAGGGAGAGAGCGCTTGAGAACCTTAGAATCTCCGTTCTCAAACTTCTCTGCATCAATCTTCAATCCAACACTCACCATCTTTTGCTTTCAGCTTTATTTTGCAACTCTATCTGCACTCATGGCCACTAAAATACCGCGTGATGCATGTATGGGATAAAATATAAAATAAATGTTGAAAATGAAATCTATTATGAAAATGCATAAGGGAAATACTAATCTAACATAACATGTAAAATTTATTAATTTTACTATGCAGGAGGAAGGAAGGATTTTGAAAAAGGCACACTCAACTCACTTGACACAGAAGAACTACAAGCACTCAAAACTCAAGGAAGCTTTAATTAATTTCAAGTTTTATTAATATGCATGCAGGAGATGAGAAAATCTTAGGAAGGAGCAAGACCCAACTCAATCAAAACAACTCAACAAAAGGAAAAGCACTCAGAAGAAAACTCAAAGGATCATAAAAATTGAAAGGCAAAGAAAACTCGCAATTCTCAGCACTCAAAAAAATAAAAAAGGCACACAAATCCTACTGTTCAAGCGAGCTTATTCGAAGACCTATATATTCTAAGCATGCAAGAAAAGTCCTAACTCAAGTCAAGTTAGGGAATTAATCCCTTAACTCTCTCTGGTTGATAGGTAACATAATATGTTTCCCAGTCCGAGTAGTGAGGAAACACATATCTTCAATGCAACGCTCAACTATGAGTGGTCCAACCCAAATATCACTAGATCCCATGGATTGTATGTAGAATAAATCATTAGGAACAACGACCCTATCACCGATAGAAAACCTACGACGATTTACAGACTCAGGGATGGCTTCAACATTTTGAATAGGGATTGGATGGATATCAATGTTGCATCGAGGTTAAGGTGTGACAATCCTTGAATTCCTATAAGGAGGAATTGCATCAAACCTGGGAGGTCCACCATCTAAAGGAATGGCTACCCTAGCAACAAGGACTTCCTGAAGCACTCTTCTCCTTGGGGTTTCAACTCTTGGTTCTTCACTCTATGGGTGAATGATATATTTGGGAGTCTCTCTCACAGTCCAAAATTCCTTAACAACTTCTTCCTCTTCAGCCTCATCCATTGGAGATAGTAGGTTTTGGTTTTCAACACTTCTACTACTACCTTCTCTAGATGGGATGGAAACAACCATGCCCTCTAAAGATGGCAGATGACTAGTGGAAAATGATGGATGACTTGGAACCATGCTAGAAGCATTCTGAGCTCTTGTGTCCAAAGATGTTGGCAAAGAGGTAGGAGTGTGAAATTTATCAGTAGAGTTCATACTCTCTTCACCAATAGGTAACTCACGGGGAATAAGAAAACTAGGGATGTCCCTAATTAACGGATATCGCAAAGACAAACTATCTTCATTGGTTGTTATGTTGGCATGAGGCTCTTCCTAAAAGATGGCTAGATTGTTCAATGAGAACTCTTCCTGAAAGATGGCTAGATTGTTCAATGAGAAATCTTCTCCAGGAGCATCATGTATCGAGTCATGTTCTTTCCAACTCATGGAGTTGTCATTCACTTGCATTAATACTCCATCTTCCAAAGACAGATGAGATAAATGATTAGGAACATCAGTAAAATGATACTCAGTTGGTTCTTCATCACTTCCCACATCATGGGAAGGATGTGTTCCTTCATTGTTGTTTTCCCAAGGAATGATGTGATCAAGCCCTTGCCTTTGTCTTTCCATTTTATGATCAACCAATGCAAGCCATTCATTAACCGTCCTAGGTATACATTCACCCCTTCTTATTTGATCTAAATTAGTCTTAGAGTTGTTTGTTTCAGTGATGGGCTCAGGTCGATCAATTTCGTGGCCCTACATCACTAAGCTGGTTCAAAGCTCTAATTTCTTCCGACACTTCACCATGAAGTAGATCAAGGTTCATTTATCTAGAAACAATAGCTCTTTCCCTTTCTTGCTCAGAAGAACCATCGTATCCAAAAGATATCCAAATTTATTCTCTTCCTGTACTAGATTCCTCATTATGTATACCCATGACCAGAAAGACGTCCTCAGGAAGTAACTCACCCTCGCCATAAGTGTTCCTTACACCATCCTCATAAATTTCAAGATGACCATCGTAAAATGGATCCCGGTATATCCTAACCAATGACCCATCAGAGTTAGGGATAGTAGCGCATGATAGGTCCATTTTGAAGATGTTCCCCTAGTCTAGCAGACCACTTCCTACATAGAAGTATTCCATAAAATGGGGGTATATCTATGACTACTATGCCCATTAGCATGGATATATCAGGGCATGAAAACAAGTCCGCTCTCAAGTTATTTATCAAACCAAAAACTTGAACTGTTCTAGAATCAATTCCACAAACGTTCCCATAAGGCCTAGTTATTTTTAATCCCATGGCTTCCATAACTTGCAAAGGCGTGACATTCATGGAAGCACCAGAATCCAACATACAGTTATGAAGAAGGGTATCACCAATATGGTGTGTAAGATAAAAAGGTTGGTGGCCACCATTCTTCCTCTCATGTAAAGCAGCTTGGATGTTGATGGGAGGATCCTCCTCTTCTTCAACCATAGAACTAGGTGTTGAGTCTGGAAGAGATGGATCTTCACCATTACTTGTGATAGTCTCAGGGATACTCTTGAAAAACTCTACCACTTTCTCTTTTATTGATGGGATTTATATTAATTCAACGAGTGGAATGTTGTGCATAACTTTATCCAATTCTCTCTCAATGTTGATATCTAATTCATACTCAGGGAGAGGAACTGGCTCACTCATTGGGCTAGGCATCTCACTACTATTTATTTCGAGAAAAGGGGATGGATTTTGGCCATCCTTTCTCTGTTGATAGATTCTAATAGGATCTTGACCACTACTTTTGGGTTGTTCTATGGCATAAATGGGAAAACAAGGACTGGGGTTTTCTATAGACTCTTCTTCATGATTGATTAAAATTCTTCCAAAGTCCTTGTCAAAATCTAAGTTCTCAACACAGTTAATGTTCTTTGGAGAATCTAGAGTATCTTCACCATGAGTGGGATACTCAGGATCATCCACTTTTTGTTATTTTGACCAATTAATACCAGGAGGTTCAAGTGATGTTTGGATCACAGAGTTCCTTCTATCACCCTCTGTATTTGATGGATTAATTGATTCTGAGGATATATGAATGTAGATTGTTGGTTTTTGCATCCAACCATATGATTAGTTTGCCAAAACCATCATTGAGGGTGAAGATATTGGCTTGCCAAAAATGCCCTCTGGCATGATTTACACTATCCCAATAAAAAACCCGCCAAGGAGAGAGGATGAGGTTGCATATCATGGAATTGACATGGATGGAATCTGCATGATGTCCCCCATGCTGTGGATGCTTCATGTTTCCAATATTGGTGAAAATAAAAATCACCTCATGATTGACTTAGGGTTTGATAAAATTGTCTAAGTGTTAAATCATGGGTTTAAGAGGACATTTGTAAATGCACGCCAGATGCTCTCTTTGTGTCAATAAATTCAAAAAATTATATGGATCTGTTCTTTGTTGAATTTCCATCCATTCATGTTCTCAGTTTTCCCTCTGGTGGTCACACGTGTGAGAAATGGACCTACCAAATTGAAGAAAAATCATGTTTGCACAATGTATGGAAAATGCCCGCACGAGCATAATTATATGCCCATACAAAGATTTCAAATGCTCGCGTGAGCCTTACAAGATGCCTGCACAAGGTTTATGAAATGACCGCACATCACTAATCAGATAATAAGAAATCTGAAAAAATGCAGAGGTTAATATTTGAAGAGTTATGATTAATAAAAAGGCACGATCGAAAATTAATCAATAAACCATGAATTAACTAACCCTGTGTGAAAGGGTGTGATGATGGAAGGGACAAAATGATAAAAAGAAGACATCATTCTCAATTGGAAGGACGCGATGGTGAATGGACACGATGGATGAAAATACACAATGGTTCGATATCATAGAATAATATATAAACAAAAGATTGAATTGAAGGAAGAATGTCTCTGAAGTCTAGATCGAAGTAGCAACAAGAAAAGACAGAGACCAAGAAAATGAAGAATGACCACTGATAGAATTGAAGAAATAAGAAGATTTGGAAATCTGATAAAATCAAATTAAGGTGGTTGGGAGGTGCAAGGACAGGTTGCAAGTTTGTAGGGGGTTGTAGCCTCCTTCCAGTTGTTGCTGGTAAACATGGTGTTGGTGCATCCTTCAGTTGTTGCTGAAAAATTTGGGTGTTGGTGCATCCAACAAGTTGGTTCTTGCAAACTATTTGTAAATATAATTTTGCAGTAATAGAAAGTATTGGTGTTTTTCCCAATTGGGCTTCCATGATAATATTGTGTGGTTTGTCTTCATTGTTGATTTTGTTTTAAAGTGATAAAAAATTAAATAGATAGCCTAATATTGATTCACCCCCCCTCCCTCTCAGTATTAGTTGATATTCTAACAATTGGTATCATAGTGGGCTCTTCACTAAAATTTAGAAACACTTGAAGAGAATTTTTTTTATCACTATGGATCAACAAGTAAAAATGTCCTCCAAGGTTCCAATATTCAATGGAGAATATTATGCATTTTGGAGCATCAGGATGAGAAGCTATATAATGTCTCTTGGATTAGATGCTTGGATGTCTATAGAAACATTGTACACATATCCCAAAACTCCTCCCACGGATCTTGAAGGAATAAAAAAATTCGGAAGCAATGCTAAAGTTGTTAATGCAATCTTGGATGGATTAGACAGAACAGTCTTTTCCAAAGTGATGCATTGCAAAACAACGAAGGAGATATGGGACAAATTGCAGACTATCTATGAAGGATACACCAAGGTAAAAAGGGAAAAACTACAGACTTTTAAAACCCAATTTGAAAGTCTAAAAATGAAGGAAGAAAAAAAAATCAAAATACTTTGAGAGAATTGACGAAATTGTGAATGAAATTAAAGGGCTAGGAGAAGAATTGGAAGAAAAAGAAATAGTTGAAAAAGTACTAAGATCACTTCCAATGATTCACAACCCTAAGATTTCCACACTAGAAGATAGAGAAAATATTGACAAACTCACCATGGAAGAACTATATGGAATTCTTATAGCTTATGAAATGAGGATTGGGCAAGACAATTCTCAAAAGAAGGAAGCAAATTTTAAAGCATCAAAAGCAGATAATAAATCTAAAACGAAGTTTCAATCAGAAGACTCCAATGATGAAGAAGCACTTCTTGTTAAAAATCTTAAGAGAGGTACCGGAAGGTTCAAAGGGAAATTGTCCTTAAAAAATTTTAACTGTGGGGGAATTGGTCACTTTGCTTCCAAATGCCCTTATCCCAAACAAGAAGACGATGATGAGTGCCCTGATAACTTCAAGAAGAACAAAAATATTTTTAAGAAAAACAACAAGAAGACCTTTTATTCCATGGATGATAGCTGCTCAAATGAGTCTAGTGAAGATGAACAAGCACAAGTTCTATTCATGGGAATAGAATATAAAATCTTTGAAGAAGAGGTAGAAGGTGTGATAGATCTTGAAGCAAAACTTGTAAGTGCTCTTGAAGAATTAGGAAAGTATACAAATATGTACACAAAACCAAAAAGTCATATGTCAAAATTTGAGGAGAAAAACAATGATATAGAAAGAATTATTATTGACATAAAAAATCAGCTTCAAGAAGCCAAAAAGGTTGAAAGCAATCTAGAACATCAGCTCAACAAATGAAAGGAAGAATTAGAAAAGTTCGAAGCTGGAATGATCTTGCTTAGAAAGAAGACTGATGAAGAATCCTTTCAATCAAAATTTAAGAGTATCTCAAAAACTCTGGATGACATCCTAAGTTGTCAAAGATCATTCGTTAATAAAATTGGACTAGGCTATGACAAAGGAAAGACGTTTGAACAATCCTCTTTCATAAATAAAGAAGGAAATAAAAGAAGTTATGTTGATGCACTTATGAAACTAGTTGTAAAGGAATACAGTAAAAAATTATCTCACTCTCAAAATGAAAGCATGACAAATAATGTGCCAAGTATAAATCAACAACTCTTTTTGGGAAATTGTTATGCATGTAACAATTTTGGATATATAGCTAGAAATTGTAAACTAAATGCTCCTATTGGGAAAGGAATTACATCATAATATCTGTTATATAAGAATAATGTCACTAGAATCAATCCAAAAGGAAGAAGCTATAACTATTTTTCTCCTCTACAGAATTATAGTATAGAATGTTACAAATGTGGTAACCTAGGACACATAGCTAGAAATTGTAAACTAGTGATTCCTATGAAGAATGACACCACAAAATATCAAGGCAATGAGGAAAAGAAGGTTTAAAAGAAGAAGGAAGATGCAGAATGTTAAATAGCTCTATGTGCAACATAAAAACAAAATATATGGAATGTGGACAGTGGGTGCTCAAAACATTTGACAGGAGACCCACACAAATTTATAAGCTTAAAAAGAAATCAAAAAGGAAAAGTTACTTTTGGAGATAATCTGTCCTCTAAAATAATTGGGAAGGGTACAGTGGCTCTTAGAGACAAGATGAAAGATGAAAATGTTTTGCTTGTAAAGAACTTGAAACCTAATATTTTAATTCTGATCCAAACATGTGATCAAGGACACATATGTATATTCAATTCCAAGAAGTGTGAAATCAGAAGAAAATATTCAGGTAAACTTGTTGGGACTGTTGTGAGAACTCCAAGCAATGTGTATATTCTAGAAAATCAAGAACAATGTTATATGAGTCAAATTGATGAAAGTTTACAAGAAGAAGATATTCTTGAAGAAGAAGAAAAAGAGAAAGTAGAGAATGAAGACTCCCCCAGATCAGACACAAAAACACCATCCAGATGGGTTCAAAAGAATCATCCTGAAAGTCAAATAATTGGTAACAAAAATTCAAGAGTTCAAACAAGGAGAAAGTTGTTTTATGATGAAGAACAAGCATTACTTTCGATAGTAGAACCCAAAACCTTTAAAGAAGCTTGCAAAAGTGAGGATTGGATCAAAGATATGAATGATGAACTTGATCAAATAGAGAAGATCCAAACTTGGGAACTTGTCCCAAGACCTAAGAACATGAATGTTATTGGAACCAAATGGAACTTTAAAAAAAAGTTCAATGAGGATGGTCATGTGATAAGGAACAAGGCCAGATTAGTATGCAAGGGATATGCTCAAGTATAAGGTGTTGATTTTGAAGAAACTTTTGCACCTGTGGAAAGACTTGAAGCCATTAGGATGTTTTTAGTTTTTGTGTGCTGCAATAACTTTAAAGTGTATCAAATGGATGTAAAATATGCATTTCTTAATGGAGAACTTGAAGAAGAAGTATGTGTTGAGCAGCCTGAAGGTTTTCTCTTATCAGAAAATAGAGATTATGTTTGCAAACTTAAAAAGGCACTCTATGGTCTTAAACAAGCTCCAAGAGCATGGTTCTCAATACTTGACAAGTATTTAAGGCAGCAAGGATATAAAAGAGAAGCCACTAACAATAATATATACATAAATTTTGAAAACAAAAATATGATCATTGTTGTAGTCTACGTAGATGATATCATATTTGGAAGTGATCTACAAATTCTGAGTGTAAACTTTGCTTCAGAAATGAAAAAGGAATTTGAAATTTAAATATTGGGGGAACTGACATTCTTTCTTGGTTTACAAGTATCTCGATAAGAAAAAAGGGATCTTCATCTCTCAAACTAAGTATATCAAAGAGATGTTGAAAATTTTCAAAATGGAAGAATCCAAACCTGTTAGTACTCCTATGGTCACTGGTTGTAAATTGAGAAGGGATGATGAATCCTTAGAAGTAGATCATACTATGTATAGTTCAATGATTGGTAGTTTATTATATGTAACAACTACAAGACCATATGTAATGCAGGTTGTAGGTTTGGTTTCCATATTCTAATCAGCCCCAAAAGAAACACATGTGGCCACAGTAAAACGAATTCTTAGATATCTAAAAGGTACTATGGATTATGGATTATGGTATCCAAAAAGCAATAACTTCACTCTAAGGGAATTCACTGATGCAGATTGGGAAGGAAGTATTGATGACAGAAAAAACACTAGTGGAGCATCATTTTACTTAGGAGATTGCTTGGTGTCATGGATAAGAAAAAAGAAGTCTTCCATTTCACTATCTACAACAAAATCCGAGTTTATTGCTACTACATCATGTTGTACACAAGTCATTTGGATGAAGCAAACATTGGAATATTTACTTGTAAAGTATGAGGATCCCATTGTTATACATTGTGACAATACAAGTGCTATAAACATATCCAAAAATCCTGTTATGCACTCTAAGACAAAACATATTCCAATCAAATATCATTTTTTAAGAGAGAAAGTGTCACAAAAGGTTGTCAAATTGTAGTATGTTGATACAAAGGAACAATAGATGATATTTTCACTAAACCACTGCCTAGAGAGTCATTTTCCTATCTTAGGAAAAAACTGGGAATTATCTCTCTTCATTGAGATAAATTGAAGATTGTAACCTTGTCACAAAAGGGACATAGTTGACAGGGGAAGAAATGGTAGCAGGGGGGATTTATGAATCTTTGTCATTAATGTCAAAAAGGGGGAGAAAATTTTGGAAAGTTGTTGTCATCAATGACAAAGGGGGAGAATGTTGAGTATGATTGTCATTGATGCCAAAAGTATTCATTAATGACAAAGGATATGATGATATGGAATGTATGATGATGTGGCATGTGTGAAGAGTGTGAAAATCCATTTGATGGTGTTCTAGTACCTTCATGATGTCATTGTTATGTGTAGACAATCCATTAACGCGGACGGAAACGTATCTCTCTAGGCCTAAATGGTATAGATCTAGCACAAAAGAGTACACAACATAACATCCTTCCTAGTTAGATTAGATTGCAGGATAGATGAATTACCTTGTGATTGCAATCCCTTTCTCTTTGCTTGATTTAATTTCGATCCTTCGATCTCCGGCTGCAAAACAAGATAGAAGAGGTGGAAACAAGCAAACGGCGTGAAACCATATATCTATGAATCTAACTAGATAAGCGGTCAAAGAAACAAATCGTAAATGTTATTACAAGACATAACACATTTATGGAAAGATGTTTATATTAATGTAAATTGCAGCAGATACAAAGTGAGAGGAGTTACAACCAAATCTTTGGAGTCACGACTCCAATATGAACGATCTTGCCTTAAAGATCCAAAGCCTCCTAACTTTTTATGGATGAAGAAGATGATCCTAAATGAATTCCACCAACATGAGGGTGCATAATCCTTCCTCCTCTTAACAATGGAGAGGGGGGTTGTATATATAGGGCTAAAGGGATAGAATAGGTTGAGGATTTAGGGGAAAGATCTAAGGGATCATCCCACTAGGTTAGGGGATCGAGAGCCACCTATCCAAGTATCTAGGGATAAACCTCCATGTCACCAAGCTTCGAGAAATAGCTCGAAGATTCCTTTTATCCACTTTAACCAACTCCGACGCACCTTGCATGAAGGAAAACTGCGTCAGAAGTAGATCACTGCACGCTGTACAAAGGCACACTGCGTCAGTAACATGCTCTGCTAAGGTGCAGAGAGCGTCACATTGAGTTCGAAGTTCCTTGCATGAAGGAAGGGTGCATCGGGGTGACTAAAAAAGGTAAAGGTAAAGGACAACAACCTTCCTTTTGATTTTTTAGCCCAGGGAACTTCAGGGATTAAGGCATGGAGATGACACACGACTCATGATGAAGAGATTTTGGTGTAATAGAATGACCCCCAAATCATGAAGCCAATAAAATAGAACGGGTGAAGTGCTTTGTAATATAAAGGAATGAGGCAAGAATCATTGGTTGGAAATGGACTTCTGCAGTACAACTGACTCTGAGATATATGTATCGCATGACTCATAACATGGTTGCTGACCAATACATTGCAGATCCATGATATCAAAGACCGACTGCACACAATCATGGCTACTAAACACAATCGTAGATCCATGATGAGATGATAACATAGCCACGACCAATAAAAATTGGATCCATGTAACATGACTCAAAAAAATCTCCATCACAACCTGGTGAGATTTATTACTTGACCCAGGGTCTTCAAGCCGAACCCGCAATGATACGAATCTAACCATGTGATTACAATGTCTTGGAGTCGAACATGGTAATTACCAATCATTGATGTATACCATTAACAAGCACGAGGGAAGTCACCATTGATATCAATGATTCTCAAGGTATCATAGTGCATACCATCGAATGTGAATCAATGAGCTGAGGTCGAACACTTAATGGAATCTTTCAATCAAGAGCCAATGGTGTGAACTCATGTTGAAAGTGAGGTAACTTGCCATTAAGGAATGCAGGCTCAAGGTACTTGATTGGTTTCTAAATTCAATCCTTGGATGATGTGTTGAAGTCAACAAGGATGAATCCGTCGAAGGAGGGCCATGATGTATCCCCCATCATTGACACGAAACATGATCAGAGATGTATGGGAGTAAATTAGACAGTAGAGCAATGTTTGAGACTGACTTAGGGAAGACCGACATAATAGAAGGTATAATGACTGCAGATAGTGAATTGATGAAAAAACCTCTCCTGAACATGGGCATGGCATGATTTGGCAGTATTGATATGACGAGAATGGAACCAAACCCTAATGCAAATGATAATGGAAGCATTCTTTGGATAACTCAAAGGAGTGAAAGGACTCATGGAACTTATGTAACTAATGTAACTCGAGGAAAAATGGATTACCCAAGTACTGGATGCATATGCAAACAAGTGCCATATTCAAGAGTGACTAAGTACTTCCATAATTACTATGAAACGTAAACTCTTTCCTTATCCCCATCATGATCGACCTATTTTGTCTTTTAACGAGCTTGAGGAGGGTAACAGATGCTCGGTATAGCTCATCCTTCAGACGAGTCCAATCCCAATTTTTTTACGAACCTAAGATAGGAGGGGTTCATCCCAAAACGGGCCCTTCGATGTCAGATTTTCACGAGTCCAAAGTAGGTAAAATCGACGTCATTTCATATTTAGAGAGTCTGAAAAGAACTAAAGAAGACTCCAAAGGTTCTTTTTCGTAAAAGTTAGTCTCTTCACTAGAAAAAGGATAAAACAATGTGAAAAGAACTCTTCTAGTCACGATCAACCAGAGTGTTATTTTTTCGTAAATAGTACTTCATGGTCCAAAAAAGAGGTAAACTATCACTAGAAATACGATCATTCAAATACGTTTACAAGCGTGAAGGCATCAAGTTCGCTTGGAGATCTTTTCATATTTAGGGAGTCTGAAAATATATTAAAGAGAAACTCCGAGGGGTTCCTTTTTCATAGGAGTTTTACAAGCCCGAAAAAGTGATAAAATACAACTCGGTGACTTATTCTCATCGTTTTATGAGCACGAGAAAGAACAAAAGTAATCTCAATGACATTAATATTTGACTTTAATTAGCGGGATAATAGCATAAAAAATGCTCAGAGAGCCTTTCATACTTGAAAACAAGGATGAAATAACCATGATGACCGTTAAAAATTTAGAACACCACTTTATTGCAGCTACAGACTAAGTCAAAACGACAAAATTAGCTGTTTAGACATGAAAATATTACCAACTATAGTAAAAATGACCCACAAAAGTGAAAATTAAAACAAGAATATTCCATTTTTGATATAAAAAGGGCCAAACAGTAAAAATTAGTTACCATTGTTTTCTACCAAGTTTGGAAGAGTGAAAACACCATTCGGAGCCGATTTTCAAATGTCTGCTACGGAGGCCATGGTCCACCATTTTCTGCCGCATTAGCGATAGGTAAGCCTAAACTTTGTCCAGCATCCTTCTAGCGGATTAAATTTTTTATTTATGGTAATTTTTTAGGGTTTTGGGCTTGTAAATAAAGGGATTATGTGCATTCTGGACGATGCGCTTTCCCCTTATGGGAAATGCGTCAAGGGCTCTCTGACGTGCTCCTCATGTGGTGGAAGCGTGTCGTCGGTGCCCTGTATACAAATTCGGGGTGATTCGGCGCAATCCCATAAGAAGAACTAAAAAATGGGGCAAAAATTGTCTAATCCAATGTTTGAGAATGATACTAATGCTTATTTAATTGGTGTTTGGATAGGTTTGGAATCACACCATGGTCCAATGGAAGGAGAGAGAACACTAAATAGATGATTCCCAATGTTAAGTTTAGATAAAATTCACAACAAGATCATAATAAAGGTCACTGAAAGAAACAAAATCACAAGATAGACACATATTTATCTTGGGAAACCCTCATGGGGTAGAAAACCCAGCAAAACTTCCTCAATATAGATGATAAAAAAGTACAAAGATGAAATCCCCAAACAAGAGCTCCTTCTCCTTCACAAATATCTCTCTCTCTCTTCTATGTGCAATCCACAAGTGAGTGTGTGTGTTCAAATGAGGAACACAACACCTCTATTTATACTTTATCTTTCACTTGACTTTTTCCCTAACTAGGTCGGCCCCAACAAATTTACCCTAATGCTGACTGGGCCGACTTCTCTAGGGGACTTAAAAACCCCATTACAAATGACTCAAGGGGATCTATTGCCCCGAATTACAAGGGGGGATTTACCTCAATGACTTTACATAATCAAATATAATAATGACATCCCGACGGAGGAATAAAACATCTCCGAATAAACAATAATAATAAAATACAAATAGAATATTCTTCAAAGTTACAATATTTCAACACTCCCCCTTAATGACAAGGGTATTCTACTGATAGCAACAACATCAACTGAAGGAGCAAGGAGAGAGAGAATCATCAACAAAATCATGGTGATACATCTATAAATCATCAAAAAATTTCTTCAAAATCATCAGCAACTGGAACAACAACTGGAGCATCTTCAACATCTTCAATACTAGAGCATCATCTTCTACAGTGTTGAGCCTTGATCTTCTATAACACTTGATCACTCGATCATCTATAGCAACAACATCAATATCTAGATATTTTGATCAACAACAACATCATCATTTTGATCTTTCAATCAATACCATCATCAACATCTGGATCTTTCGATCAACATCATCATATTGATCTTTAGATCAACAATATCATCATAACAGCATAACTTGCAACTCACACGATCAAATTACGGGATGATCAATCCCTCTCACTTTAGGACATAATGCCAAGGATGATGCAATCCTGATCCAATTACGGGATGGTCAGTCCCTTTCACTTTAGGAAATAATTCCAAGGATGATGCAATCCTGATCCAATTACGGGATGATCATTCCCTCTCACTTTAGGACATAATGCCAAGGATTATGCAATCCTATCCACATTCTCAGGGACAAAAGTCTTTGGATCACTTTAGGACTAAGGTCCAAGGAAGATACACTCCAACCACATTCTCGGGAATAGAGGTCTCCGGATCACTTTAGGACTAAGGTCCAAGGAAGATACACTCCAACCACATTCTCGGGGACAGAGGTATCTGTATCACTTTAGGACTAAGGTATAGGGAAGATACAATCCCAACTACAGTGCAAGTCCCTTTTCATATTGGATGTGACCTAGATCAAATCTAGGATTTACCAATACAACATCATCATCACATTCTCAAAGACAAGAGTCTATGGATCCTTTTAGGACATGTGTCTAGGGATGATACAATCCCACTACAACATCATCAACATCTTTCTCGGAGACGAGAGTCTACAGATCCTTTTAGGACATGTGTCCAGGGATGATACAATCCTACTGCAACATCATCATCAACATCAGCACTGCTCCCCCTTTCAAGGAAGGTCCTTTTGAACCACACCAAGCTTGTCTCGGAAATACTCAAACTTTACTCGAGACAGAGGCTTAGTCAACACATCAGAAACTTGCTCATCAATTCTCACATACTGGAGCTTTATAGATCCCTTATGTACCATATCTCGTATATAAAAATACCAGATTTCTATGTGTTTTGACTTGTCATGGAACGTTGGGTTCTCCTTCATATTTATACAACTCTGGTTGTCACATAGAATCATCGTGGTATCCAAATCCATATCAAATAGACCTGACATCAAATTTCGAATCCATATGGCTTCACAACTAGCAGAACAAGCTGCTATATACTCTGCTTCAGCTGTGCTGAGAGAAACACTAGACTGCTTACCGTTGAACCATGAGATCATGGTTGATCCCAGACAATAACATCCACCTGAGGTGTTCTTCCTGTCTGAGACACTTCCAACCCAATTTGCATCTGTATAACCATACAGTCTATAGTCATGATCTCTAACATAGTATAGACCAAAGTCTATCGTACCTTTCAGGTACCTCATCACATGCTTTGCAACTACCAAGTGAACATGTCTAGGCTCAACTAGATACTGACTCAAGGTGTTCACAACAAAGTATAAATCTGTCCTGGTATTCGTCAGATACATCAATGACCCAATGATCTGTTTGTACTGAGCCACATCCACTAAATCTGACGATTCATCAGTTAACAACTTCAGGTTGGTATCCATGGGTGTGGCCATGGCTTTACATTCCAACATATCAAATACATTTAGTATTTCCACAACATACTTTCCCTGGTTGAGAAATATTCCCTTTGGGTTCTGCCATACTTCCAAACCTAGAAAATAGTGCATCAATCCAAGGTCTATCATCTCAAATTCTTCAGCGAGCTTCTTCTTGTACTATACAATATGTTTCTCATTTCCTGTCAGAAATAGATCATCCACATACAACAATAGTATGACAGGTTCATCATCCATGACCTTAAAGTAAAGGTTAGGGTCAGCTTTACTTTTGTTAAATCCCAAGCTCGTCAAGAAACTATCAATCCTTCCGTACCAAGCTCTGGGAGCTTGCTTCAATCCATACAAATCATTCTTCAATTTGCATATGTGAGTCTTTTTGTCTTCAACTTAAAATCCTTGTGGCTGCTCTATGTACACCTCTTCCTCAATCACACCATTTAGAAAGGATGTCTTCACATCCATCTAGTGTAAACTCCACTTCATCATGGATGCAAGTGCCATGATGGTTCTAATGGAGGTGTACCTTGCTATTGGTGCAAATGTCTCTTCACAATCAATTCCCTCTTTCTGAGAGAATCCTATGGCCACAAACCTTGCCTTGTATTTCTCAATACTTCCATCAGCTGTGTGTTTTATCTTGTATATCCATTTGGAATATACCACACTTTTGCCTTCTAGTTTTAGAACTATATCCCAAACATCATTCTTCATTATTGATTTGTATTCTTCCATCATTGCTTCTACCCATTCTTTATTATGTATAGCTTCTTCATCATTGGTGGGTTCTTGATCTACAAGATCACACATCAAATCCACATAATTGGAAAATGGCTTTGGCTTCTTGCTTACTCTTGTGGAGCCTTATGGAACTCCATACTTCTCTGCTTCTTGTATGATTTATTTTTCCCAAGCAGACTTTCTCTTTCATGATATATTCGTAGTTGGAGGTTCTTGAGGTTCCAACATATCATGGTCTTCTGGTGTTCATCTACGGGGGAGGGTGTAGCTTCTACATTTATGGGAGGTACATCTTCTTCATATAATTCTTCATACTAACACTTTCTAGATCTCTTGAGAGCTGCTTCTTCATAAAATGTCACATCTCTACTAATCTCCATGTGATGGAATCCAGGAATGTATATCCTGAAAGCTTTGGAGACTTCACAATATCCAACAAATATTCCCTTCTTTCCGGAAGGGTACAACTTGGTTCTCTTTTCTTTCGGGATGTGAACATATACTGGGCAACCAAATATATTGAGGTGGCTTACCTCAGGCTTCTTTCCTGTGAACATCTCTTTTGGAGTCTTGAATCCAAGAGCACTATGGGATAATCTATTTTGCACATAAACTTTCGTCCTTGCTGCTTCATCCCACATATGCATTGGAAGATCTTGATCATGTATCATTGTCTTTACTGCTTCCATAGTGGTTCTATTCTTTCTTTCTGCAACACCATTTTTTTTAGGCCTCTAGGGAGTGGTTAGTTCCCTCTTGATCCCAGATTCTTTACAAAAGGCTTCAAAATATTTTGAAGTGTATTCTCTACCATTATCTGTTCTGAGAGTCTTGATTCTTCTTTCTGAATGATTCTCTATCAAGGCTTTGAATTCCTTGAATTTTCCAAATACTTCATCCTTTGTTTTCAAGAAATATATGCATGTATTTCTTGAATAATCATAAATGAATGTAACATAATATTCATAACCACTCAAAGAAGTGGAGGGAATTGGACCACATACATATGAATGGATTAATTCCAACGTACCTTTAGTCTTTGTCTCACTTTTCAAAAATGGATTATTGATATTCTTTCCTTTTGCACATCCTTTGCAAATGCCTTCATGATCAATCTTCAAATCTGGTAATACTATCACTACTTTTCTCACATGAGGTAGTGCTTTGTAGTTGATGTGAGCAAGCCTCCTATGCCATAGTTCACCTGGGCTAGTGGTCTCATGAACAAGGGTTGTTTCTGAATGTCCCTTGAGTTTATATAAGCCTCCTTCTTCTTCACCAGTGACAACTGCATCTTCAATTGATTTTCATTTGGGCCACATAGTACTTTTCCATCTATGAATGCAACCCTATATCCTTTCTTATCTAATGCTGAGATAGAAAGTAAATTATTCTTCAAACCTGGTACATATAAGACTTCCTTCATCTTCATGGGGTTTCCAGAATCAAGCTTGTATCTTGCTTCACCAATTCCTTTGATAGGGTATTGATAGTCATCTCCTACTGATACTTTTTGAGGAGAGTTCTTTTCTTCAAGTTTTGATAGAGTTTTATTTTGTCCCGTCATGTGCTTTGAAGAACCACTATCAATAAGCCATGTATCTTCTCTAGGTGTTACAGACCCAGAGAGTGTGGAGAATAATACATACTCTTTTGCATCTTCTTCTCTTGGTTGTTTTCTTCGAGGTCCTTCTTCGTCTTGTTCTTCATCCTCATCTTTAGATAGGTGTGCATAATGTCTTTTGAGGTTGTTCCCTTTCTTGTATTCTTCCCTTTTTAATGGACAATTTCTGGCAATGTGTCCTATCTTGTTACAATTGAAACACTGGAAAGAAGAGTAGTCTCTTCTTGAATTGTTTCATGTTCTCTTTTGGAACTTCCTGGGAGGTTGAGACTCCTTGTGGATTTCCTTCTTGATGTTAGATTGGATTCTTCTTCTCTTGGTATGGGTGGATAGGGCTTGATCATCTTCTTTAAGTAGAGCTTCTCTATTGGCTACTCTAGCCTCTTCTTGGATGCAATCTTCCCATACAATGTCAAACTTCATGCTTTCCTTTTTGGCACACATAGTCTGGATGAATTAATCCCAAGGTATAGTGAGGCCATTGAGATCAGTCATAACTAGTTCATCTTCATAAAGGGAGTCTCCAATGGATTCTAGTTTCTCCTTGAACTGGGAGACCCTTGTGAAATAGTCTTGTATAGATTCTCCTTGGCTCATCTTGGTGCTCTTCAATTGACCTCTCAAATTCATCTTCCTATTGATGTTTCTCCCTTCATACATTATGTCTAGGGCATCATACATTTCCTTTGGGGTCTTCTTGGATGACACTTGAGGGATCAAGTGGTCTTTGATGGAATCAACAATGATTCTCTTTGCCCTAATCAGATGCTTCCTGTGCTTCTCTTTAGCTTCATCTTCCGCAGGTTCTGCAACTTCATCCTTGATGTATTTGGAAAGATCATTCTCTTCAAGAATCAAGCCAATCCTATATTTCCATGCTCGGAAATTCTCTATGCCTTCTAGCTTATCCTCAAGCTTAGTGCTTGGGGCCATCTTATCCTGGAGGTCACCAAAAAATGAAATTTCTCAAAATGCAAAATTGACCTTACCAAGAGATGCGATTGATTGAGGCGAGTTGATTGGTACACTTGGTTTCTGGAAATCCAAAATTTTCACCTCTCAAACTTTACCTATGAAATTTGGATCTGCAACAGTTTTCTGGTTCACTGGTTTCTTGGTTTTCTGAATTTTTTGGTCTAGAGTCAAACTAGGGTTTGAATGATCCCGGGGTTCTACCCACTCAAAAACTTCGATCTTGGGCTTAGAATTTCGCTCTTGGAGAGGCGCACCTTTCTATGCAATCAAATTCCAAAAATTCCAACTTTTGTAGAAACCCTAATTTCTCACTGGAGGAAGAGGAGAGATTTTTACCTTGTGAAAGATGTCCTATTCAGGCTAGATCTGATACCATGTTAAGTTTAGATCAAATTCACAACAAGAGCATAATAAGGATCACTGAAATAAACACAATCACAAGATAGACATGGATTTATCCTGGGAAACCCTCATGGGGTAGAAAACCCAGCAAAACTTCCTCAATATAGATTATCAAAAAGTACAAATATGAAATCCCAAAATAAGAGCTCCTTCTCCTTCGCAGATATCTCTCTCTCTCTCTTATGCACAATCCGCAAGTGAGTGTGTGTGTTCAAATAAGGAACACAACACCTCTATTTATACTTTATCTTTCACTTGAATTTTTCCCTAACTAGGTCGGCCCCAAAACATTTACCCTAATGTTGACTGGGCCGACTTCTCTAGGGGACTTAAACACCCCATTACAAATTACTCAAGGGGGATCTATTGACCCAACTTACAAGGGAGGATTTACCTCAATGACTTTACATAATCAAATATAATAATGACATCCCAACGAAGGAATAAAACATCTCCAAATAAATAATAATAATAAAATACAAATAGAATATTCTTCGAAGTTACAATATTTCAACACCCAAGCGGCACATGACCCGAACTCGATGAATGCATTGCAGGAATGCGGCTTGTTGAAGTTTTTCTATGTACAGGGCATCAGGGCCCAAGTACAATTACTAGACTACCTGATTGGATTGTGGGATCCAGATCAGCAGCACTTCCGTGTGGGTTCTCATATCCTTACCTTGGATGTGGAGGATATATATTTTCTAAAGGGGTTATCCAGGAGGGGAGCCCCAGTTTCGTTATCTGGTCCGCAGGGCAGCGATCAGTCTATAGAGAGCTTGGTTTCCCAGTGGTGTACACTTGGTACCCAAATGCTTGTTGGGAAAATTCCCATCAAGCACATATGAGACAGACCACTGCGGAAGGTCTTGTTTACTATTGAGAGGGTGGCGGGGAGTAGAGCTCCTCATCAGGCCCACATGCTCTACTCCATTGAGTGCATGGTGCCCACAGTCTTCAAATGGTGTGAGGGGATCCTCACCAATGTTAGAGAACAACTCACCAGGTGCCACCGGGGTGAACTAGAATAGTTCGGATATAGATCGATCATGGTCTTGTTATTCTTGGAACGGGTTCCAATACTGAGGCCACAGGTGGAGATAGAGGATCTTGATCCACGAGATCCTCACATGGTCAGGTGGTCCGAAGTTATGGCCCTCCATGGCGGCATGGGTCCCATCATTAGCTACGGTACCACCTTCTTCAGGTGGATACACGGACAACTCCTCATGGTCTAGGACTATCTGTATGCGGGCAAAAACTTCAGAGGTGACCCAAACTTGGCCCTACTTGAGGGTGGGCAGTGGGGGAACCTAGGTAAGAACGATACTCTGTTTGTGTTTTTGTATTTTGTATTTTTTTTTATGTTTTTTTAGTAGTGCTGATGTTTCATAAGTGTTTTTTATGCATATATTGGTCCATATCGACTGGCAGGGTATTCTCCCATCAAGAGGAGAGGAGTGGTAGGGGTTTCACAATGAGATGCAATGGAGGATTTAAAGGATTTGGAGGAGAAACTACATAGACTGACGGTGGATATACCAGACATATCCATCGATGATCTTCCTCCTGGGTACCAGCGCCGTATAGTTGGAGTTTCTGGATGCTTCAGGAGGTTGCTCCGTAGAATAGCCCGAGCGATCATCTGCTATCATGAGCATCCTCAGGGATAGATCATACATGATGTATATGTACTGAAAGCTGCGAACTTCAGACTTTTTGTATCTATGACCTACTAAAAGCTCACATGCTTCATATTTTGTACCAGTATTACATTTTTTGTATTATACCTACTTGATGATATTTATATATACAAAACACTATTCACGACTTTATTTACTGTGTTTCATTGATGATTATGGGATCTTGTGCATGTTTATCTTATACTATAAATAATTTACATGTTATTTTTTTTTTACACATCTATTTCATAGAATGTTTATGAATGTGCAATGTACCAATCCAATATGAAATTGTCCAAGGATTCAATGACAATGTTCATGTCTCTAGGGATATGCAGGTATTGAATGGACTCAAAAGACCTCTCTAAGAGACGTACTCATCGAAATATCCAGAGCAACATAGGATCCTGGATAGCGTAGACACGATTAAGATGAGATGCCACTAATTGTGAGTCAACATGGACAATAATGTGGTCCATACCCAAGGAAAGAGCGTCAGTCAGCAACCCAATCACCACATGATACTTAGTAGAATTGTTGGTTGTGTATCCTAGACAACTCCCTCCTGAGCTAATGAGCTCACCGGTAGGGGAATAGAGTACCCATGCTTCCAAAGCGAGGTTACAGGTATGTCGGCTAGCGCCCTCCACAAATCCAAAACACGTTGCCATATACACATCTAGGCAGAACATGGTATAAGCGTAAAGACAAGATCCTAACACACTTGAAGTAAAGCGTCACACCATAAAAAACACACATCATGTACAATACAACATATAACTAATGCATAAAGTATTTAGGCATAGTATTGCTTCAGGAAGAGTCCATTGTGAGGATCTCCTAAAGATATCCCATCATAATCTTCCAATTCATATGCTCCCTTACCCAAAACATGTTTAACTACATATGGGTCGTGCCACATGGACTCAAGTTTTCTTTCCCCCATCTTATCATGTTTCTGGTCGCAGGTAAGGACCAAATCTCCCTCGTTAAAGATACGAGGTTTTAACGATTTGTCATACTGGGCCTTAATGCGCTTCTTATGTGCTTCATTAGTAAGGAATGCAGGCAGGTTTCATCGAGTTTATCCAAGTACAAAAAACGTTCTTCCTCGGCGGTGGTGTTTGGTAGAAGTTCGACTGCAAGTTTCAATGAAGGAATATAACACTCAATAGGTAATACTGCCTCGAGTTCGTAGACTAATTGGAAAGGTGTGAATCCGGGTGGCAGTTTTGACGGAGGTTCTATATGCCCATAGGGATGAAAAAAGCATATTGTGCCAGTTAGACCTGTGTGTACCCACCATGCATTAGATCATGGTTTTCAAGACCTTATTGATGGCCTCTACTTGTCCATTGGAGTGTGGGTAATACGGAGTTGAGTTCTCATGTCTAAAATACAACCTGGCGCTTAATTCATACACCATTTTGTTCTGTAAATTTCTTCCATGGTTAGTGATGATGGCTCGAGGAACCTCGAATCGTGCAATGATGTGATTAAACATACAGAGTGCGGAATCTTTTCCATATTCCTTGTATGTAGGCATGGCCTCGGCCCACTTGGTAAAATAGTCAATGACAATGATGATGTAACCATGCTCCCTGACCGAGGTAGGATTACAATGCATGAAATCCATGCCCCATTTTGCAAAGGGGCCGACGGCAATAACGGGATGTAGTGGGGCTAGATGAGAGCACTTTTTATGATGAAAAATATGACAAGGGGGACTTCTTGATTGCTTCAATACAATCTTTAAATATGGAAGGCCAATAGTATCCATCGCATAGTATTTTTTGAGTTGTATCCATCCCAGAAAGGTGACCGCCACATGCCCCAGAGTGACAATAATTCAGAATGTGTTCAACCTCTTCATGGGTTAAGCATCATCGGAGGATAGAATCAACACCATGATAGTATAAGGTATCACCGATGATTAGGTAGTACTTGGTGTGGTGATGCACACGACGACGGTCGTCACTAGATAACTAAGGACTGAAACGTTGGGTCTGGAGATACAAAGTGATGTCTCCATACCATGGGTCGGAAGTACTGATGAGAAACAAAGACTCGTCTAGGAGGGAGTCAATGGGATCAGTTCCCTAATCAGTACGGGGAAGATCGTAGATAAGCTCCGCAAAAACCAAAGACTTTTTAGACTTGTCATTCTCAAACTGGAGGTTGAATTCTTGAAGAATGACGATCCAGTGTGAATACTTTCCCCCCAACAACTGGCATGTGAGAACGTAGTACATAGGGTTAGATTCGACAATGATAGTGGTATTGCGGAGGAGGATATAATGGCAGAACTTTTTGACAGCAATGATTATTTCGAGAGCTAGTTTCTCAACATGTGAATACCGCATTTTAGAGTCTATGAGACCCTTATTAAGGTAGTAGATCACATGTTCCTGGGCGTTTCTATCCTCCTGGACCAAAACCATAGCAATACTGGTAGTGGAAGCAACAAGATAGAGGATGTAATCCTTGGTGTCATAGAACAGTTGAAGCATAGGTGCATGGGTGATAGCATGTTTTAGGTTGTCGAAGGACTGCTGAGCAGGATCATCCCAAATGAACGGGACATCCTTCTTTAACAATCTCATTTATCCCTACGTTTTCTCAGCGAAATTACACAAAAAACATCTTAGATATTTTTCCTTCCCCTACAAACTCTGTAGTTCTGGTATATCCCTTGGGGGTGGGAGAGCAACGATGGCTTCCACCTTCAGGGGATCAATGCAGATCCCATATTTTGAAATGATGAAGCCAAGGAGGCATCCAGACTCAACACAGAATATGCACTTGTGAGGGTTTAGACGGATGTTATATTGACCACATCTGAGGAATACTGTCGTCAGATGGTCGATGTGGAACTCATGATGATTTGAATGAGTGGGGATATCATCAAGATATGGTTCTACAAAGTCCTTCACGTCGTGGAAAGCGTACGACATAGCCTGTTGGAATGTGGCACCAGCGTTTTTAAGGCCAAAAGGGAGTTTGCGATATGAAAACGTACCCCACGAGCATATGAAAGCAGTTTTATGTTGATCTGTCAGGTGGATCTCAATCTAATTATATACAGAAAAGCCATCCATGAATGAGAAGATGACACTTCCGGCATAGTTTTCGATGATTTGGTCAATAAACGGGGTAGGGTAGTTGTCCTTGGGACAAGCCTTATTCAGGCCCTATAATCAACACAAACCCTAATGGTGCCCTATTTTTTGGTAATAGGGACGACCTTAGAGACCCAGTCTGTTAAGGGGACAGGATAAATGAAACCAGCCTTTAACAACTTTTCAATTTCATCCTTTATAGCTGCAGTTTTCCTATGGTGCACTGGACATAGTTTTTTTCGGACATGTTTAGCATCAAGATATGTTTGGAGCTCATGTATAACAATAACAAGATCAATCCTGGGCATTTTATCGTAGCCCATGCAAATACGTCGCGGAACTGTTTGAATAAGGTTGTATATGAGATAATCTCTTCAAGAGAGTAGTTTTGTCCTATATGAATGTGTTCCACGACTCCGGGTGTGGCCGATATGTTGATCAACAAAGTAGGCGCAATGTTTTCCAAGTTACCATCAGTTACCGTATCACAAGTGAGGATAGGATATTGGGAGTAGGGAAATACATCTGGTGAGATGATTATTTCAATGTGATTCTCCACGGAATCTAGCGATGGGAAGAAATACGATTGATGGTGGAGGTCTTCCCATGGGGGTTCATCCACACTCATTATCTCCATAATGGACTCACCAGAATGAAAATTTCAGAGTAGAGGATTTGGTTGGGATGAGCTCTATATATGGGGTGGAGAACGAGATGTAGATTCCAATGAAGAGTGTTCATCGGGTGCCAATTGGATAGCCTCATAAGTAGCTTCCGCTGGTGTGAGAGGCATAGCATCTCCAATTGAGTCCAACTTGTGAAGATCGAGCACGAGCCATTGGTCATTGGAGATGGATGGTGAGGGGATCATAGAAGAAATCATGTTCACCATGGAAACATGGGAAGGGGGATCCGGTGATGGAAAGACTCCCATGAGGGATGAGTCTTTAAGGAGTCTGAACCCCACACTATCATATATCTGCGATGAATGACCTAAAAGTTGTATGTTGTCTGTAGGGTGAGTAGTGGTGTCCGGTGTACAAATATCCAGTTGGTCGATGGTAATAATTTTACCTTCGTGGGGAAATTGAATGATGCATAATACAGTGGATGTGACCGTAGTCATTGTTCGGGTACACAGGGTACTACCAAAGGACTGAACACCAAGAGAAACCACTTTACATAAATAGATCACAGATCAACACACCGATGTTTTGACGTGGTTTAAACCCTCTTAAGGGAAACACTCCACGGCCCCGACCAAATAGCTTCTACGGGACAATTTATTATGCAAAGAAAGAAAGTTACAAATGAGCTTCTCATAATTGATCAACTAAACAATGACCCTCCATGCTCTTTAAATAGAGATCATGGACCAATCGGGTGTTAAGCCACAGATCAAGGTTAGGTTTGATCTAAGAGAAGTTGAGTCGTTGGATCACTCTATGTCAGGAACATATCGTGACTGTCGGATTAAGTATTTACAAATGCATACTAAAGAAACACACTATCCCTAACGGATATATTACACAAGTTGATCTTAACTAACTCCTAAGTGTCTAAATATCCTAACATCCCCCCTTAAGAACAACTTGGGATAGGATTGAAAGATTTACAAAAGTGACACTATTAGGAGAAGGAAGGAGGCATTAGAGCCTATCCCCCCTTAATGACAAGTTCCTGAACTCCTAACATAGATCGAAGTTTACAAAACTTCGCTTCTGTAAGAGACTTGGTGAAGATGTCTGCAACTTGATCATCTGTAGGGAAAAAGAGCACTTGAAGAACACGATCATGAACAATATTTATGATGAAGTGCATATGTAGCTCAATGTGTTTGTTGCGTTGATGTAAAACTGGATCTTTGGCAAGCTTGATGGCACTTTGATTGTCACACCAAAGTGGAGTAGGCTGCTGCTGCTCGAATCCAAACTCTGAAAGGATCCATCGAAGCCATAAAGCTTCCTAACTGGCATTAACTGCGGCTCGATATTCTGCTTCTGCTGAAGAAAGAGCAAGATCTTGTTGTTTCTTACAAGCCCAAGTGATAGGTCCAGATCCCAGACTGAAAACATAACTTGCAATAGACTTTCGATCATCAGGATCGTCGGCCCAATCTAAATCAATGAAACCAACCAACAAAGGTTTCCCCCCTATACTGTAATGAATCCCAAACTGAACTGTACCTTGAATATATCGAAGTATTCTTTTAGCTGCTTTCTAGTGAATTTCATGAGGCGTCTGCATATAACGGGCAACACGACCAACGTCAAAGGAAAGGCCAGGATGAGAATGAGTAAAGTATAAGAGACTACCAACAAGCTGACGATACAAGGTGGCATCGACTTCAGGTGAAGTACAAGTGGTAGAAAGTTTGACTCCATAATGGAAGGGAAAAGGGGCTGGTGTACAATCTTCCATGTGAAAGCGATGAAGAAGGTCACAAGCATACTTAGACTGAGAAAGAAATATTCCTTATTTGGTTTGCAGGACTTGTAGACCAAGAAAATAATGCAAATGTCCTAAGTCTGACATTTCAAAATTTTGCTTAAGACTGGATTTTACATGGGTTATAAGCTTAGGGTCACTACCAGTAAGAATAAGGTCATCAACATATAGAACAAGTATGATGAGATGGTGTCCTACTTTCTTGGTATAGACATTGGGGTCAGAATGGCATCTAAAAAAACTAGTGTCAAGGAGAAAGTTATCCATTTTGGCATACCAAGCTCTAGTAGTTTGATTAAGGCCATATAAGGATTTCTTAAGGTGGCATACAAGGCTAGAGTTAATTTGAACATAGCCAGGAGGTTGTTCCATGTAAATTTCCTCCTGTAAATCACCATGTAAGAAGGCAGACTTGACATCCATTTGATGGACTTCCCAGTTGTGTAAGGCTGCAAGGGAAAGAACAAGGTGGATGGAGTTCATTTTTGCGATGGGAGCAAAGGTTTCATTGTAATCAATCCATTCAACTTGGGAAAAACCTTTGGCAACTAACCTTGCCTTAAGTCTTTCAACACTTCCATCTGATGCATACTTAGTTCTGTAGACCCATTTACGTCTGACAAGTTTTCTTCCTTTTGGAAGAGGTACAAGATCCCAAGTATCGTTCGCCATTAAGGAACAATATTCTTCATCCATGGATGCATCCCAATCTAGATTCCCTGAAGCTTCTGCAAAAGTTTCTGGATCATGATTCTCGGAAACTTGAGCCAAAAGCGAAGAGGCTCGCTGAAACTGAGAACGTGTTCGACGTTGATCTCTAGGATCATCGTCAAGATCACTAGCTGTTTCACATGTTGAACGGACCCATCGAGGAAGCACTTGTGCTGGTGCAACTGGAGGAACATGAGCAGGTGGAGGTAGATTTTCATCCTCACTATCATCATCAAAAACTGGAGTTGGAAACCTGTCAGGGAAGTTGGAAGAAGAAGAAGAAGGCACAAACGCCGAATCAGACTCACAGGCCAAAGATGGCACAATCGTCGAGTTAGGCTTGCAGTGCAAGAGATTTTCATCAAATTTAACATCTCTTCTAATGATTATATCATGAGAATGTGGTTTAATAAGTCTATAACCTTTTACATCTTTAGAATATCCAACAAATATGCACTTTTCACTTTTAGGCTGCAATGCTTTCCGTTTTTCATCCGGAATGTGAGCCCATGCTTCACTACCAAACACACGAAAGTGACTTACATAAGGTTTAGTTTTACTCCATGCTTCTTCCGGTGTTTTACCTTGTAATGCTTTAGTGGGGGTTCAATTAACTATGTAATTTGCACAATTAATGGCTTCAACCCAAAATTGAAGACTTAGTCCTTTAGATTGGATCATACAATTAGCCATTTCTTTTAAAGTGTCATTCTTCCGCTCGGCTACACCATTTTGTTGTGGTGTATATGGAACAGTGTGTTGTTGTTGGATGCCTTGTTTAGTGCAGAAAGTAGTGAAATTTTTGTTAACATATTCTCCTCCATTGTCAGATCTTAACTTAATAATTTGATGACCAGATTGTTTTTCAACAAGGGCCTTGTAGGACAAGAAAATGTTAAATACTCTGCTCTTAAGTTTTAGGAAATAAACCCAAGTGCGTCTGGTGTAATCATCAATGAAGGTTAAGAAATATTTGAAACCATATGATAAGATGCTCCAGAATCAATGAGCCATTCATTTGAAGTAGAAAAAGAAGATGCATTATAAGAATAACCAGAAGCACAAAGTGCATCTCCATGAGAGACAGATTCTGAAGACGAATCTAGGTTGATGTGGTGCTTCTTCATTGCTACTTCCAAGGTTTCCATCTTCTTGAAACACTTAGATTCATCATGATTATCTTTCCCACAATAGTTGCAATGACGCTCAGTCTTCTTGCCTTTTGGCTTGGATCCTTTGTCATTTTTTAAAGAAGGAGTTGACTGAGAGGGTTTGGGACCCTTGTTTGACTTATTATTGCGAAAATTTTGTTTCTTGGGAGGCTTGGACTTTTCTTTCTGTTGGGACAATAAGGCTTTCCCAAATGTATCTGCATTGTTGATTATTCCAAGATAAATGAGTTTATCTTGTTCTCTAATCAAGGAATCACAAAAGGATTCAAGACTAGGCTCTTTATATCTAGTTGCATTCAAGGATGCTTTCATGGAGTAAAATGTAGATACAAAAACAGAATACGCAGGTCCAAGTTTGGAAAGAATATGATAAATGCATTGTTTTTCTTCCCTCTCAATCTTACATTCTGCACATAAGAGTTTAAGAGTTTTGTACTTAGATAAATAATCTTGAATGCATGAAAAGTCACTTGGATTTAAAGAAATCAACTCATTTTCGAGTTGGTGACCTCGAATTTCATTGTGTTTACCAAACACAGATTCCAACTTGTCCCAAGCAGCATCAGGTTTATCAATTCCAGATATGTGTAATCACAAATCAGTAGAGATTGACATCCCAATCAATCCACGAGCTTCATCACATCTATTTGCCCATTTTATTTTCTTATCATCATCGGTGGGTTCTGTTTCTTTCCCTGAGGTAATTCTGAAAAGTCCCCTACTTCGTAGAACATCCTCCATACGAGATTTCCATGAGAAATAATTGGAACTATTAAGTAGAATATCACAAGGGGCAGCCATATTTGTAAATTAATGGCTGTAAAAGCAGAAACCAATAGTCTGGATGTGAAGAGCACGAAAAAATAGGCGGTTTAAAAAAATGGCACTGAAAACTGACTCTGTATGATGAAGTTATGTTTGAACAAAGAAACTGTTAAAGATGTCCCCAATAGTGATGTGGTAGCTAGAGAATGTCCAGCAAAAAAAAGAAGCCCCCTCTTCCCAAGATGAACCTTTTGACAATCACTCTACAAGAAAGTTACTTTAAGTGAACCACTTTTGTAAAATAAGTGATTTCACTTTTACAATGATATTACTTTTAAATAGTGTAATAATAAAAAAAAACTTAAGTGACTCACTTGTATTTTAATTTTTTATTATTTAAGTGAGATGCACTTTTACAATAAAATAACTTGAAAATAGAAATTGCATGCACTTTTTCTTTTAAAAGTAACTTCCTAAGACTTGAACTCAAGACCTATTAAGGAATAAAGCAACTTTGAACCAAGTGAGCTAGATTAAAAGGTATGTAAAATATGGGAATGAGGAAGGGGATTTTTTGTTTTTGTTTTTTTTTAACTCTTCTTTCTCGGTTTGCATGCTTGCCATTTTTCCTGCAAAACACACCACAAATCGAAACAAAAAAAAACTTTCCACACTTGTGGAGTTAGATCTGGTTATCTTGCCCGAAAAGTATACGTTTTCTCTCTATTTTTGATTTGCTGAGATCACGCAAGGTGCACGGCAAAGAGCATACGTAGCCGAGAAAAACCCTTTCCCTTTTTGTTTCTGATTTGCCGAGATAGATCAAGGTGCACATCAAAGAGCATACGTAGATGGGAAAGCAACAATCCGAACCCAAAAAAAATCTAACAGTAAAAAATGATAAAATATGAGATTTTTTTTCTTTTAAAACAGAAAATAAATAAAAAATGCGTCACTGTAACATTATACCTTCAGATCTGATGAAATATGCATTTCTGGAGCAACCGAGAACCGTTTTTTATCAAACGAAAACTATTTCCTAATAGAAACGATGCTCCGGACGCAATGGAACACCTCTCACAACCCAAAAATGCACAGAAATACCAGAAGTAGAAACCCTTTCGAGTTTCGGCAACAACAGTTCAAGATCTAGATCATAACCGGAAGCGGCTCTTCATAAAAGCTCTGATACCATGTTTGGGTACACAGGGTACTACCAAAGGACCGAACACCAAGAGAAACCACTTCACATAAACAGATCACAGATCAACACACCAATGTTTTGACGTGGTTTAAACCCTCTTAAGGGAAACACTCCACGGCCCCGGCCAAATTCTACGAGACAATTTATTATGCAAAGAAAGAAAGTTACAAATAAACTTCTCATAATCAATCAACTAAACAATGACCCTCCATGCTCTTTAAATAGAGATCATGGACCAATCGGGTGTTAAGCCACGGATCAAGGTTAGGTTTGATCTAAGAGAATTTGAGCCGTCGGATCACTCTATGTTGGGAACATATCGTGACCATCGGATTAAATATTTACAAATGCATACTAATGCATACTAAAGAAACACACTATCCCTAACGCATATATTACACAAGTTGATCTTAACTAACTCCTAAGTGTCTAAATATCCTAACAGTCATGGCATAAAACCAATTACAACCAAGGAGTAAATTATAATCCAATGGGGCGGCGACTACCTCCACGTTAATGGAAACGGTCTTGCCCCGCAGATTTATTGCCAAAGTTTGTAATAACTCGTGTTGTTGGAATCCACGACTGTCGAATTCTTTCAAAGTGGTGGTTGAACAGTTCAAATCGAAGAGCCAATGGCTCGCCAACAGGATAACGACATTACCGAGGTTTAGGTTCCTTCGTCTAAAACAATACGATGGATGATTTTCCCAGCGACGTTGGTGATAATTTGGAACGCAAGTTGGTGGGAAAGCCTCGGTTTGAAATACTCAAGTCAGAACATAATGGTGTTGGAGGAATTGGGGTCCATAGTGCCGATAGCAGTGAGGAGAGTCTTACGTTGCTTAGGAAATTTTTGTAAGACTTCCAATGTAGACATAGAACAAGGAGCTTGCATTAAGTCCTCTATAATGTTGTAGATTTGTGCAGCTCGAGTGTTGGGATTGAAAACAAATTTTCTAATCGTGCTCTTGGGTGGATGTAGCATTGAATGAAATGAAGGTTTCTCAATATTGAATGGACCTTGGGGCGAGGCAATGTCTGATGTAGAGGTGGGAGGTTTTTCAGTATTACTTTCGTTAGATTCCTTATTTGGGATTGAGTCATAGGAATGTGATCGAGTGTTCAAGTTGACAGTTTCACTACACATCATGATAACATGAGTGGTGGACGATGGTTCTCCTTGAGAAGGAGAAGGTTGTTGTGCGATCATCTATTTTTGTTGCGTGGGGAAGGGATCAGTTAAAAATGCGAGTGTCGGGTTCCCTTTGAGGAACATTTGGACCTCATCTCGATGTGGGCACTCTTTGGTAAAGTGGTCACCACCGCAGAGTAAAGAAGAGTACTTGACCTTCCTCTTTGGTTTGGTTTCGTCGGGATTGTTTTGTTTGGGCTCCTGCTAATTGTTGGGCCTGCCCCAAGTAAGTCAATTTTGGACAAGTCAGCTTCGGGAGCTGTGAAGTTACAGTGTAGCGCAACATCGGCAAAGTAGAAGAACCAACGCTGCGAGGTTGTAGCGCTACGAAGATATAGTGATGCGAAGAGGCAGCTCCACGAATATACAGCGCTGCAAAGTGCCATCTCTGCGAAGATAGAGCATGGTAGAGTTTTGGAAGGAAAACGGTATAAATTCCTGTGAGATCGATCGGCGATCTGTTTTGGTTAAGGTACTCCAAGATTCCCAGGAGGCGGGTAAGGAGTGGCGCAGAAGGAAAGCGATCGACCACACGAGCAAAGGCGACACTATGTGAATCGGCCTCCTGAATCCGTTAGAGAAGGAATGACAGGGTAAAAGCGACCCGTCGGCATGCACCCAGCAAAGGGGATGAAAGCGACGTGACCACACGCAGAAGGATGGTCACGACAGAGAAGTCGCTATCAGAGACTAATAGTTCTGGTTAGTGGGTAGCCACACTAGTGGTTGGGTTACCTTAGGGTTTTTGGCCCGCATGTATTGTAACAGACATGACCTAAGGGCACGATATATATAAGGGAATATTTTGTAAGGGAAAGGGTTAATATTCATTGTTTATCGTCAAGTTTTGTTGATCTCTATTGAGAGACTCATTGTAAAAGGCTCTATAGTTGTGTGCGCAGTGACCTACTGAGAGAGAAGAGAGTTTGCAGTTGAGTGCACAGACTGGAACTGTTGAACCCTTCCCATTGACAATATAATAAATAGTTCATCTGCACGTAGCTCCCATCCTGAGGGTGAACCATGTTAGATCATTGTGTTATGCGATTGATTATGTGTTTGCATCTGTGTATTTGCTTTGATGAATGGTTAAATTCTTGTTTATAAGTAAACGTATCTTTGCTTTCATATCTATGAGTGAATGATAGGAGTAAATGTGCTAAGTGTTGGATGCATATGAATGAATGTTGAATGCACAAGTATTTCTAAGTCGGATGAATTCATAAGTTGATCGGGTAAGAACTTAAACCAGTGAAGTCTGCATAGTGCGATTCCCTGAAGCGCAGCACTGTAAGTGCGTAGTCGCTGTAGTTCATCATCTTGTTGTATAAGTTTGCAAGGTTTGAAGTCTATTATGTTGTTGAATGCGTCATTTTGCACTAATTAAAGTTTGTCAAAGTCACACAAGTGCCGAAGAGGAAGCGTAGTCCTCAGTTGCGTTGTCCTGTTGTTTAGCAATCTTTCTGCATCGCGCAGCCCTTGGATGTGCGATAGCATAAGAATTAACCGCGAAGTAAGTGAAATTCGCGTTTTCCACCATTCTGTTAAAGAGTGCATCACCCGGTTGTGGAAACCTGATTCTGTAACCTCCCAATAACTTCGCCTCGGGTGAGACCTCACTCTGCTCGCAGACTGTTACTGAAAGGGCTGGTGAAAAGGGGTTTTGTTGGTTCCATGAACTATGTAGAACCTGGTTATATATTGGGAACTTGTTGAACACCTTACAAGTCAACAAATGGTTCCGTTTTTGCTTAAGAACCGGTGATGAATACCGAAAGTTGGAATCCAGACAAAACAAAAATATGGAACTGGGTGGACAAGATAGAAAGGGATTTTTCCAGAAAGGAGAATAGACATCCACGCTACTCTGACGTAGACTGGTTAAATAAATACTTGTGGAAGGATATTTACGAAATTTTCTTCACAACCTTTGGAAACGAGTTGTATGAGTGGATATCAAGACTCACAGAGTGAAAGGACTGTTTCTAGGAAGGATCACCTACCGAGTGGACACCAGAGCTCATTCATAGGATTAAAGCAGTGGACAGTCCTCTCTCACAAGTAGTCGACTATTGGGTTGATAGTGTACTACAAGGCTTTGTGATAAAGTTCGTTGTAGAGACCTTGAAGTCCTACAGCGCCGCAGAAGCAGAGTTCTTCAAAGGATTCAGAGGTAAGTACCTCAAAAATATGAGTTTATATATCAAAATGCTTTTAGCTGAGAAAGGAGTTTTAAGAATGCAGTAAGAAACCTAGTTGTTTGAGTCTGTAATGGTTGATAACACATACAGCGACTCTAAAGAAGATACACACAATTTAAGAAATGGAAAAAGATATAAGTATACCACCAATAAGAATCCTAGTCAACATGAACTCCGCATAGAAACGGATTTCCAAGTTGAGACTGATAGCCAGACAACACCTTCATCAGCTACCTATCAGTCCAGTACTCCACAGAATCCCCCATTTTAGAACTCTGCACCTGCTAACCCTCTGAATCCTCCAGTTGTGAATATTTAGAGCCCCCTAGTTGTCAATACTAGTAACACCACAGGAGTGAGTACTTAGAACATTCTGCGCAGTACCATCCCTAACACCACACAGAACACTGCACATACTACTACACTACCTAGAAGGAGGATGACTGACGACATAAAACTGTTGATATTTAAAGGAATCGGTCTAGAAGACCCTGAGAAGCATTGGTTTCTATGTGAAGCCATGCGGAACGTCAAACAAGTCCATGATGATGATGTTAAGCAAGCACAACTCATCACTACGCTCAGATATAGAGCCTTAAACTGGTTTATGAAATATTTTGTTGGACAGAATAGGAATCTAGTGGATATCAAAGCTTCCCTATTAAGAGAATTCAAGAAGCCAAAGTCTGAATCACAATGTATAACAAAATTAAAAGAGATTAAGCAAAAACCTAATGAAACGGTCTGGGAATTTGACCAAAAGTTCAAAACATTGTTAGATCAAGTCAGTTTTGACATCGAACCGCAACAACACCAAGAGTGGTTCATCGTCGCACTGTTTCCACATATCAGACTGCCGTTGATGCAGCATAAGGTTGCTTCGCAGGAAGAATCCCCAGCGATCACGATGAAGCTAGAGGCTTTGCCGATAGGAGAAACAAGCCAAGGCATGGTTCAGATCCAGAATCAGCTAGCAACTCTCACGTTACAGCTACAAGACATTATGAAAGGAAAAGAAGTTAGAGAGGAAGTTTGGTGTACAAGATGCAAAGGAGAGGGACACCTAAAGGAACGTTGTCCCCTATTTCAAGAATATCTTGACAGTGGAGCACCAAATCCACTAAATCAACAGCAAGGGCCATGGTGTAAGATTTTTCGAACTAGAGGACATAGGCCTGAGGATTGTTATTTGATCCAAAAATATGTGAGAACACCCAAGAACTTGTATTGCAATTTCTGTAAATCAGTTGGGCATGATGACTCCAACTGTAGAGCATATGAGCTAATGATAGAAAGGAAGCATGATGTTTATAGAGTTCAAGAAGAAGCACAACAGCATAATGATAATGCGCAGTATGATCAAGGTGCATATAGAGGTCGTGGTGGATTCCAAGGAAGAGGAAGAGGAAGAAATATTGGCCAAGGAAGAGGAAGAGGTCAGATCATATGCTATAATTGTGGTCATCTTGGCCACCTATATAGAGACTGTACAAACCCCTGTACCACATGTAGATATTGTAAATCTTTTGACCATGTCATTGAGGCATGGCCAATATTGCAAGCTAAGATGCAGGAGAGGAGAACAGAAGCACCAAACCCCAATGTTCAAATGATCACGGCTGAGAAGAGAAACACAAATTGTAATATCAATGTTGTGACGCGCAGTGGAGCTGCGACAGGAAGAGATAAAGCATCGAATTTCGGAGAGAACCACACCAAGAAGATACCCACTAAAGGGATCTGTATAAGAAAAGCAACAAGAAAAACTCCTGCTTTTGAGTTGAGAAAACAGAAAGAATCCTTCATAGAAGCAAGGGAGACCTTCAAAGAAACATCACCTATGACACCAAGAATCCCGTTGCAAAGTGAAACAATGCATATGGAAGATATGACAACAACGTATGATCAAACCAGTACTACAGCAAAAACAGGGATTTCTGTTGCGTAGTTCCTATAGAGCTGTATGAAGTTGCTGAAAAGTGAAAATGCATTAGTAGAAATGAAAAACCTATTGGACCACTATGAACAACGCAATTGAACGAATATTGTTCATAGCACAGTTCATCAGATAAAAATCCATAAGAGAACAGGCAGAGAAATGAGGCTAACTGCACAAATTGGAGACTATGAAATGGACCAGATCATTCTTGATTTGGGATCTAAAGTGAATGTCTTGACTAAGAAGACATGGGAACAGATGGGAAAACCAAGGCTCTCATGGTCTCCTATTCAGTTGAGATTAGCGAATCAACAGAAAGTTATTCCATTTGGAAGGCTCTCGAACATAATTGTGGACATAGATGGAGTGAGAAGTTTAGCAGACTTTGAGGTTATTGAGATCATCGATGACAGTAACCCATATCTAGCATTATTGGGGATAGATTGGGTGATGGATAACCTCACGAGCATAAATATGAAGAGTAAGAAGATGACATTTGAAGGCGTCTATATCAGAGTCATCGCATTGTTGGACCCCTTACAAGGACCGTGATATACTGAGCCCATACATGAAGAAGGTCGATCACAGGACCTTGAATGCATATACACGATGACATCAAAACACATCGACTACATCAATCCTACAGCTAATGGAACGTTGAGTTGGCACTATGACAGCTCTTGCGTATCAGATTCCGACGTAGGACTGGAGAACTAGCAAAGCCGTATGCATGAATTATCTGCAAGGAGATGTGCGTAGATCACCAAATCACTACACTGGATTTGCACAGAGGTAAGTCCAATCCCCACTTATGATAGTTTAACTAATGTCTATACATTTTTGCAAGAGTATACTGTATCAGTTTCAACTGAACATCGCATACCAACATTAGCTATAGCGTTGCGCGCTACACCTGCAAGATGGTGGGTTGCGCATAAGGAGACTTTGACCACATGGGAACATTGCAAGCACATGATGCAAATCAGGTTTATAAAGAAAGCCACGCTGACCATGGGAAATTATAATGGATAGACAAGCCTGAGGGATCACATAGAGATCTATTCAAAAGCATGGGAAAACAAGCCACAGACAAAATGGGTTCATCTGTTTGTGCACACACTCAAGCAGATCCCTAAGAACTGGTACATAGACATAGAGCTTCGCAGAGAAATGACAGAGTGGTCTATTATGACTGCGAACTTCGAGGAAACTTTCAGTTTTGAAGATGACTGCTCGAGCATCAATGAGGCTCTGCAAGTTATTAAACAAAGGATATTCAGAGACGAATGCCCAAGAACAAACGAGGCATTGGAGGCAATCGAAGACAGTATCTTTGAAGATGTAAAATTACCTGTGAACAAACAACCAGAATGGGAAAGAACGATATAACATGCCCTCGAATGTTATAACCTCACTGAAGATAAAGAAGATGAAGAAGAGAGTGATGAGGAGGATCCACGCAATATCCATATACCTGAGTCCGAAGGAGTGCGCGATGTAGTGGGACCTCCACTAGAAATTCCAGACATGAGTGGACCTGTTAGGACAAGAAAAGTTAACATTGGCACCAGTGAAGAGCCAAAGTTCGCATCCATTGGAGACTACTAGGATGATAAAACGGTCGCGCAGATCGTAGACCTTTTACATGAATATCATGATTTATTTCCAAAAAAGTTCGCTGAAATGAAAGGAATTTTGGGTGACTTGGGAGTGATGAAAATACCTCTCGATCCAGGTGTGAATCCTATCAAATATAGGCCTTATAGACGGAATCCTCGATACAAAGAAAGGGTCAAATCAGAACTAGATAAGATGCTTGATGCAGGGATCATTGAGCTAGTTGAAGAATCAGAATGGATAAGCCCTATGGTTATCCAGGACAAAAAGACTAAAGGTGAGATCAGAATATGTGTAGACCTCAGAAAGTTGAATGATGCATCCTTACATGATCCATTTTCTACTCCATTTACAAACGAAGTATTACATAATGTGGGGGTAAATGAGGAATACTCATTCACTGATGGATTCTCTGGATACCATCAAATCACAATCGACACTGCAGATAGGTATAAGAATACTTTTCTATTGAATGGGGCTCATATCAGTATACAGTTATGCCATTTGGACTGAAGAATGCACCTGCCATCTTTTCCAGAGTTGTTGTGGCTACTTTTAAAGACTTTATCTATAAGTTCTTAGAAGTCTATTTTGATGACTGGACTGTATTTGGTTTACTGAAGAACCATTATGAAAACCTTAAAATAATGTTAGCTAAGTGCAGGCAACATCAGATCTCATTGAATTTGAAGAAATGTATTTTCTTTGTACCCTATGGTATTCTATTGGGACACATTGTGTGCAAGTAAGGTCTGATGGTTGATCCTGTGAATTTCGTCGTCGTTGTGAATCTACCGGCACCAAACTCAGTGAAGTAGCTTCACACAACACTAGGCCACACAGGATATTACCGAAAATTCATCAAGGGTTATGCACAGATAACCGTGCCAATGGATAAGCTTCTGAAGAAAGAAGCACGGTTCATATGGAATGCAAAATGTGAGAAAGGCTTAGACACATTAAAAGAGAAAATGGTAACTGAGCCTATCCTAGTCTTTCCATATTGGAACAAACCGTTTCATGTACATGTTGATCCTTCATGTATAGCTTTGGGAATTGTGCTCGCTCAACCAGGAGAAGGGGGCATTGATCACCCCATTGCATTTTCAATCCAAAAGCTATCTTCGGCCGAAAAGAACTACACAACCATAGAAAGAGAGGGTCTAGCTATGGTTTACGCACTCCAGAAATTCAAACACTATTTTTTGGGTGCGCACTTCTCCATGTACACTGACCATTCAGCTCTAAAATACTTGGTCAATAATCCAGTGTTAGGGGGGAGAATATGTAGGTGGTTATTACTTTTTCAAGAATATGATTTCGAAATCATTGTTAAACCAGGCATATTGAACTTAGGACCTGAACTCCTCTCAAGAATTGAATTAGGCGAAGAACCCACTAATCTTGAAGACAATCTTCCTGACACACAGTTATTTGTCATACATATTGCAGATGAGTATTGCAAATAAATCATAGAGTTTTTTACTACAGGACTAGCACCTACGGAGTTCACTACGTAGCAGAAGAGGCAGTTGGTAGTTAAAGCCGCAGAATTCACTATTATTGCAGGTCAATTATACAAGTTGGGACTAGATGAAGTGCTGCGCAGATGTGTGTTAGAGCATGAGAAGCCATTTATATTAGCTGAGGAACACTCAGGTGTCTCGGGAGGTCACTACGCAGGTAGATCTACTGTGCAGAAGATACTAAGAGCAGGGCTGTGGTGGCCTACCCTACACAAAGATTCAAAGGAACATTGCCAGAGTTGCGATGTATGTCAGAGAACTGGAAAGCCATCGCATAGAGATGAAATGCCGTTAAGACCACAATTGACTTTACAGGAATTTGACAAATGGGCTATCGATTTCATGGGACCTATAAACACACTAGGAAAGAGGATTGGTGCAAGATACATTATCACTGCGATAGACTATCTCACAAGATGGGTAGAAGCTAAACCTGTGAAGGACTATAGCACAGTTACTTCCACACAGTTCGTATTTGAGAACATCCTGAACAGATTTGGATGCCCAAATATTTTAATGAGTGATCAAGGCACTCACTTTTTGAATAAGACAATTGCATCCCTAACTGAAGAATTTTAGATACATCATCAGAAGAGCACACCATATCATCCGTAGGAAAATGGAACTGTTGAGGCTTTCAACAAAGTACTGGAAAATGTGCTGACTAAGGTATGCAATGTAAACAGGGATGATTGGGATCTGCGCATTCCAACTGTTTTATGGGCTTACAAAACAATTTGAAAGAAGTTTAATGGACACACACCCTTCATATTGGTCTATGGACAAGAATTTGTGATGCCTATGGAGTATATTGTACCAAGCTTGAGGATTGTTACATTCACAGACATGGAAGATGAACAAACATTGCAAGAAAGGCTTCTGCACTTGGTTGGATTGGAAGAGGATCGCTTCATCGCAGGCTTTCACCAACAAGTGAAGAAGGAAAGAGAAAAATCATGGGATGATCGCCATATCAAGTACAAAATATTCTAGGTAGGAGACCTTGTCCTCCTGTATGATAGCAAGTTCATGAAATTTCTAGGAAAGTTTCAAATGCATTGGCTTGGTCCATATACTATTATGCATGTTACTAATGGTGGCATAGTTCATTTAGAAACATTAACTGGAGATAACTTACCAGGTTTAATCAATGGAAGTAGACTAAAACCATACAGGGATAGTCCTACTTCACAGCACCCTTAGTGAAGCTGCGTAGAACGAAAAAAAAATGCGCAGTTGCGAAGTTCAAAATGTAGTCGCGTAGATCAGAAAGAGTAGAAAAGATGTAAATCTCAGAAGGACGAAAATACAGCACTGGGCAGTTCACTACGTTAGGAGTGGTGACGCCCATCCGCGTAGTTCGACGCAATATCTCAAAATAGCCTTAGACCTAAAAACTAGTTGTTATACAGTGAATTACCGATGTCGCTTAAGCATTTAACGCAAAACTAGTCATTCTAAAGCAGTTAAGGGAGAAACCGACCAAAATCCTCAGAGGATTTCACCAATGGTCACCATAATTAATGCTTATCTATCCATTTTTAGGCACGGGTAAGGCTTCTAGCACCTATAAATACCGCACTTTGCATAGTGATGTGGTTACCATGATTTTCAAGCTAAGTGTTATAGAGAATCCATAGATTGTCTTGAGCTCATAGTCACACTGCAAGTGAATGTATGAAGAGTCTACTATAGACGAGGTGGTACACGTCTTTAAACGAACGGGAGTTGAACGGTTGATGAGAACCCCTGCCAAGAAGATTGTTACAGAAAAAGGACAGGGTTTACGCCGCTCACCACGCAACCCTCCAGCAATGCAACCCAAAGGAAAAGAACATGTAATTGAATCATCAAAAACGAAGGTAACGGGCCCTAAGAGTAAGGATACTCCACCGGCATTCCAAGAACTACCCATCCACCTAATTCCAACATACGTTTCTCCGCTCGCAGTAGATGCACCACTAGTAAAGATTGCCAGAAACGCAAAGTATGAGGTACCACTTCCACCAATGTCTAAACATGTAAAGCAACAAGAAAATATGTTGGGGAATATTGCAGATTATAAGTTTGAAGACCATGACTTACTCCAACACATCAAGGAAACGGATGAGCCCAAGTAACCTCAATTCCAACTAGACAAATACATGTGTCGGAAGATGGATGTGAATAACAATCCTCTGCTAGTTACGCAGAGCTTCCTCTTCGAGGTCATGGAATCAGGGCTCCTGAACCTGTTGCACATACCTCACTTTGACAGGAGTCCAGAACTTAATGCGGTGGTGAGCACACTAATTTCGCGCACACACCAAGGCTACTTATGGATGAACATAAATGTGGATGTCAGCATAGACTTGATCCATTAGATCATTGGATTGAGTAAGCGAGGCGAAAACCCTCAGAAGTTCTTTGCAGGAAAAAAAAAGATAAGGAGGTTTCCGCACAGATAAAGGAGGAATTTAATATTACTAAAAGAAAATGAGGGTTCGTTACAGATGACCTAACATATGATACCACGTGGTTCGTAGTACAACTACTTGTGGGCAAAGTATTGCGAAAGGCAAGACCATCAGAAGTTCAAGGAGGAGAAATTCACCTCGCTGCGAAGGCCATGCAAGGAGAAAGGTTTAACTGGTGTCAGTATCTGCCAAACGAGTTTCTGGACGATGCCTGCGAAACTTAGAACAATGGCACAGCCTTTCATTACAGTTGGATGATGGCGTTGATCGCTTTTTTTGGCTGGAGGGAGCCAAGGAATTGCGTTGGTCTCTCGGCTCTTGTTTAAGGTTGTCGAGGACCCAGATATGCAAATCTCTTGGCCACTGTGAAGACAGAACAACAACGTGTTTTGAACGAAGTATTCCTGAAATACTTCGAGTAGTTGTGCGATGTCATTGTTCAGACACCGCCCATCTCCAAAGAGGTAACTACCAAGTATATCCGCACTTTAAATTTTTGAGTTGACATGCATTCCATTTATATTTCAGTAAAGGAACAGAAAAAGAACCCAGAATGGTTCCAAGGGAACTATCACATGGATGAAGCAGATATTGATCTAATTATGAAGGAATGGCTAGATGAATGGAAAGTCGAAGGACCAATGATCATCGACTCCAACTCAAATGAAAAAACCCCATCCTCGACAAAGGTTGTTGAAGAAACCGACGTAGAGAAGGATAAAGGAGTCGACGAACCTCAAACCCTACCAGGCAACAAAAGAAAGGAGCCAGAGAGCTCAATACCAGATAAAGGGAAGAAAAAGAAGATGAAAGCAATAAAGACCCTGTTAGAAGTGCAGTTACACAATGATGATTATAACATCATCATGGGAAGAGTTAGCGCATATTTGGAAGATGCGCTCTCTCTAAAAGACACCAAGAATGAGGAGATGCAGATGAGTCTAAAAGAGAATCTGACCACCTTGCAAAGCATAACAATGAAGATGGAACAAGTCCAGAAAGATTTGGTTCGTGATTCTGACTCAGAAAGAAGATCGGGTGCCACAACGCAGCAGAAGAAAATGCCTTTGAACCTGACCATGGAACCGCGATCACGCATCGTCTGTATGGACCCACTCAGTGTAATTCTTCCAAGTAATGAATTGGTTGAAGGAATGAATAACCTACTATATGTGGATATTGATATCGCCATGCTACCATTAGAAGGCTTACATAATCTGCACTTGTAGGTTGTGGAGGAGATTCATGATAGAGATATGGTGATTTTGACCCAGCACCAGAACATACATGAAAATTATAAGCAATTGCAAGAAGAGAATGAGCAGAAGGCTAAAGAGATTGAAAGCACGCATGAGCAGCGTCGCGGGATAGAGCAAACTATTGCTTCAGTCTGCATCGAGATCCTAGAATGTGACAAGGAGCCAAAGCTCATAGATACCATCATTAAGATTTGATCGGTAGTAAGAAATATTAAGGCATAAATGACCGACATAAAGATAAACTATAAAGAAAATCTTGCCACCTTGGAAGCACAGAATCTCCCAAAGACACCACTGAATCAGACAAAGGTTAGAGCAGAAAAAGTGAAAGATGCCACAGAAAGTATATCCAGTGAAATAACTAAGTGTGAGAATTTACTGGATGGAGCAACAAAAGTGTGGACCATGCTGCAAGAGGACCCTAACCTGATGCAGGTCCAAACCAATGTACAACAAACACAAGCAGTGCTAGATGCTATAAATGTGCAGATGAAGACCCTACCAGTAGTAGAGAGACTCATCCGATTCACAGAAGTCAAAGGACTAAAGAAGGAACTTGAAATTTTGAAAGGAGGGGAGGCTGAAACTTCGGCAAAGACACAACCCATCCAGGAAGAAGCTCTTGCAATCTCGTAGAAGATTGAAGAGAAGTTATAGGAACTTTGCACATCATAGATGACAGTCCAAGAACAAGTTGCAGAAGACTTGTCACTAGAATTTTTGGAAACCGTCAAGGAAGTGGAGCAAGAAGCGAAAGACACAGTTGCGGAGCTAAGCGCAACTTACGAAGAATTTGCTGCGAGGATAACTAAGCAAGGAGAAGCGTAGCCAGAAGAACCTACTGTGAGTGGCTCGGGGACGAGTTACATGTAAGTGTTAGGGGCCTGTTGGGCCTGGCCCAAGTAAGCCAATTTTGGACAAGTCATTTTCGGGAGCTGTGAAGTTACAGTGGAGCGTAGCATCGGCAAAGTAGAAGAATCATCACTGTGAGGTTGCAACGCTGCAAATATACAGTGCTTCGAAGAGGCAGCTCCGCGAAGATACAATGCTGTGAAGTGCTAGCTCCGCGAAGATAGAGCATGGCATAATTTTGGAAGGAAAACAGTATAAATTTTGGCAAGATCGATTGGAGATCTATTTTGGTTAAGGTACTTCAAGATTCCCAGGAGGTGGGTAAGGAGTGGCACAGAAGGAAAGTGACTGACTGCACGAGCAAAGGAAACACTACGTGTACCAGTCACCTGAAGCCATTAGAGAAGGAACGACAGGCTGAAAGCGACCCCTCGGCATGCGCCAAGCAGAGGGGATGAAAGTGACGTGACCACACACAGAAGGATGGCCACAGCGGAGAAGTCGCTATTAGAGCCTAACAGTTATGGTTAGCGGGTAGCCACATCGGTGGTTGGGTTACCTTAGGGTTTTTGGCGTGCATGTATTGTAATAGACGTGACCTAAGGGAACGATCTATATAAGGGAATATTTTGTAAGGGAAAGGGTTAATCTTCATTGTTTATCATCAATTTTTTTTTTTTTTTATCTCTGTTGAGAGACTCATTGTAAAAGGCTCTGCAGATGTGTGCGCAGTGACCTACTAAGAGAGAAGAGAGTCTGCAACAGAGTGCGCAGACTAGAATTGTTGAACCCTTCCCATTGATAATATAATCAATAGTTTTTGTGGACGTAGCTCCCATCCCGAGGGTGAACCACATTAGATCATTGTGTTATGTGATTGATTATGTGTTTGCATCTGTGTATTTGCTTTGATGAATGGTTAAATTCCTGTCATGTCTGATCCGAGAAACAGACACTGGACAACTTCTAAGCATGTGCTTAGGTACCTTCGAGGTACAATTTCATATGGCCTCAGATATTGGCCCTTATGTGCATAAAGAAAAGCTTTTTTTGGAGAGACATGTGGATTTACTCCACCCCCATATATGTGCATTTACTTGGTAATAAATTTGGAAAAATCCAAACTCTATGAGCCTTCCATGTTGGACTAGGAAACTAATGTGAAAGTATTTCCTACCATAGAGGACCTAGCACCCAAAACTCAGAGTAGAAGGTATAATTTTGTAGAATAAGTCCAGAACAACTAGATGAGGTAGTATGAACTTTGGGATATTAGGTTGAAAGGAAAACTTCCAGGAAAGGCCAAATGGTACTCTTGGGAGAAGGTAGAAGAAAATAATCCTCTCCCCCTTCAATAAAATATTTTGGGGACTAAAATACTCCTTAAACAGTAGGGATGTGTGATAAGGAATGGATCATTATATAATTTATCATCTATTTTGGTACTTTCTAGTTGGAAAACATGGAACCATTGGCTTGTAGGGCCACCTTGGTGATTTGGGGTCAAGAAACTTCCTCATACTGTTTGATGTCTTTAATAAACATTATTTTGGAAATAAAATTTGTGAGCTTAACTCATAGCCTCTTGAAGTTGTTCAACACATAGAGAGCTTTCCAATGAACACAAATCATCTAAATCATTGTTAATATGTGGAATTTTTCCTCTTGTGAGTTTATCTATCATGTAGACTACTATGGGATCGAGTGGATGCCATGTCATCTCCCATTACTCACACACGTGGAGTTATTCATGTGTCGAATTTCAAGAACATTATAGAGGGTCTAAACCTTAACACTAACTGGCCTGGGTTGAGGCATGTAAAAAACCTAACCCTGGATGACTATCATAGTATGTTAAATAATGGGACGTTAAGAAAGGAAGCGGTTCCATTCTTATTGTATTGTTTATTAGTCCCTGTCGTAGGCAAAGACTATATGTTCCGTATTTTCCTATTAGTTGAACATCAATCCATTGAAAAACATTATATTTACCAAAGTGAATACAGATAATATGATTTTCCAATTTGTTTTATTACTTATTTTATAAATTTCTATTGGATAATAAGTATTGATGGGACATTTTTTTATCATTGTTCTTGATTAGTTAAAATTCAAAAAAAATACAATACATTGTATTACATACCAACCAACTACATGTAAACATTTCAGTGATTTGACATGGTCTGCGATTTGCAACAAACATTTAAAACCAATCTGACATCTGATTCTTACCTTTTTTTTAGAAACCAAATTATCTCACAGGTTTATGTGCAGGCAAGGTAGCTTGTTATGTGTAGGCAAGGTAGCTTGCAACACTTCTTGAGTGGGTTCTGGAACCTGCAACACTTATTGAGTGGGTTATGGAACCTTCATTGCTTGTTAATGTTCTTAGTCTGTCGAAGCTTCAGTGTTTAATTTTTCTTGAATGGGTTTTGGAACCTTCATTGCTTGCTCAAGTTCTCAGTCATATCTAAGCTTCCATGTTTAATTTTACTCGGTATGTTTGTGGCCTGCCATAGTCCTTCAATGGGTTTTGAAACCTTCACTTGTTATGTTTCTTTCCTACCACACTCCTTCAATGGAGTTCTTGAACCTTCATCTAGTGCACTTGTCGAGGCTCCGTGACAGAACATCAATTCAAACAAATCCCAGCGATATGGATCAAAGAAACTATCTGAGTTCCCCTCAACGGGTTTGGCACCAATTTTGGGAAGGGGTGCTTGGCATCTGTTTTCATATGATGCAAGCTCGACTTGATAAAGGCCTGCCTATAGCATTTGTAAATGCTCTGTTACGGATTCTTTGTTGGTTCTTACAATCTAGTTTTGTTTTTATCTGTAGTTTCAATTATATCTTTTGTCTCTTTAATGTAAGTATATCCACTTTCATTTTTTCAAACTATATTTCTTTGATATATGGCTTGTGCATCATTTTTGCAGTGAATATGTTTCTTAGTATATATCCTTTGTCTCTTATGGATGTTTTTTAGAAGAAATGGTTGGATCTTTTACATGTTTCTATTAGCTTGTGATGATTATGTTGTGTCCAACTTCAAAAAGATTTTAGAAGAGAGAAAGGTGGGATGCTGTAAATGATTCTGCACATGTATATGACTGCACAAATATTTGACACAACATTTTGGGAAGATTCTTTGTTTTGAATCTCTCGATATATTTTTTTACCATCGCCATTTAGTTTGCCCCCATAAATTTGTAGGAGTTTAGGTTTTGTACATAAGCTTAAGTCCGATGATGTAAACATAAATTGGTTAAGAGTGGTTATATGTGTCATTTTTTGTAAGCTCGGAACTAACACTGGATCTATAGTATATTTCTCTCCTCTATTTTCTGTCATTTGTATTTGTAAATATGTCATCTCTACCACCAAATCCATCTTAACTCCGTATTTGTAAATATGTCATCTCTATGTCTTAACTCTCTATATTTGTAAATTTGTCATCTCTATGCCAAATTTGTCTCAACTCTTTGTATTTGTAAATCTATCATATATTTGTAAATCTGTCATCTCTATGCCAAATTTGTCTCAACTCTCTGTATTTGTAAATCTATCATAAATGTGCCAAATATATTCATTCTCTCTTCTCTTCTGTTATATGGTATTTGTAATATCAAATTCTTCTATTACCCTGTCATCTGTATTCCCTTTCTTTTTAGGTGCTCCTCGCTTTGTCTTTGTTTATTTCAAAGATTCTTGTGGACATTAATATTAAATTTAATTAAAGTAATGCTTGGGACTACATTGAAGGCACTTACATTGGCTAAAGCTAGAGCTGAGGACAGGAAATTCTTATCGCGGGTGTGATTCAATGGATTTGTGTCTGATTTCTGGTCTTTATAATGATGCTTTCAGTTATTTCCGTTAATTTATTTTGTTTGTATCCCTATACAAAGCATATTGAATCGATAAAGATTAATGAGTCAGGCTTGCAAATCAAACACAAGTCAGATTGACTTGATCAGTCACACAAGTCAGGCTCAGTTGTCCGTCTATAGAAGAGACAGAGAAAATACAAAATGAAACACACATTTTGCTTGTTTTTTCTAACCTGGTGTAACAATAGAAAATGGACAGACCTATCAACTGTCCAGAACCCATGGCGTTCATATAATGTTGTATAATCCATGGTGGTATTTGAAACAAGTTATTATTGAAAAATTGCATTTTAAGGCCATTGTAAATCTACATGTTATATTTTTCTTTTCCTTAAAATGTAGTGTATTTTTTATTTATTTTTTACATCTTATGTCTGAGTCTAGTCTGGTTTTTTCTCAAATCCTAGTCAACCCTTACTCTTCCACCTCTACAAGTTGAGTCTCGTAATTTTGATGGAGATCAATTGTTGTTGCAGTAACAAATTTACAAATTTTAGATAGTGTCCAAATCTCTGCATCATCATCATATCTTGCTCATGAAACATGGAAGACACCACTGCCACTTATCTCTTGTATTTTCTGTATTACCTCATGTGAGTACTAGGTGCTTGAGAAATTTATTCCATAGCTTCAAAGTTGAATGCAAACCTCATCCAATACCAAATAACAATCCTTTTACAAAAATGAGAAGTGACAGTTGTGGGTGAGCTTTGAATCCAACAGTTTTCCATTTTTAAAGTGGGAACGTCAAAACCATCTTCACCGCTTCAAGTCCGCCAATTCACCATCGCCAGGCTTCAAATTTCAAAAACTTATATTTTCATTACATTCAATAAAGAGTATATAACACACGGGGAAATAACAGTACTAGCTGGATGACTTGGAAGAACAAGTTTCTTGCAACTATCATTATATTCTTTTATATAACATTAAATTTTCATGTTTTATAAAATGTTTTTAACACTAAAAATGAAAGCAACATGGAAACAACAGTGTAGCTTCTCCATATTTTATATATAATAAACAATATTGGAGAAGTATTAAAAAATGGAGATAGCATTCCAACTTCTCCATATTTAACTTAGTGAATCAAGTCATTATTTATGCAATGTTTCTGGAGTTTTTCAAAATAAATTTTTGATAGGGAAAATGAGCAAAATAAGTAGAGTATATATGTCCATAAATCAAGAAAGCCTAGGTTTTCTTTAAAAGAAAAAACTTCAAAGAGTAGAATAATTAGCAAATTATTCAAGTATACATTGTGTAAGCTCCTCGTCTATAATTATGACTAATACAAACTTGCGATTTATTGTCTGGTCCAGATTTTCTAGATAGAATTGTTTGTTTTTCCTTATTCCTTTGTTATATGTAAGTTTCAACCCAAATTCGATGCGAAAGATTCTTTATTATGGTATTTCTGGTGCAAAGTGAAGGCATGGTATGCATTTATTGTAAAGATTGAAGCCTTTTATGTATCCTACTCTATTTCCAATAATGCCATGCCTAAGTGATGGTAGTATCATTAATGCCACTCTCTGTCAAAGGATGTTTCTTCTAATCTTTTGACAAACTATTGTAAGATTAGTTCCTTCGATTATAAAAAAAAAAAAGCAAGGAATCTAGTTGTCATTTTTTATATTTTGACAAATTATTGTAAGAGTATTTCCTTCCATCATTTTTTTTAAATGGTTCAACCACCGTTCAATTATCTTCAACTAGTAGTGAGTCTAAACAACATTGTTTAAAACGAAGTGAATACTTGTAATTTACTCATTACTTAAATTACTTTTGTTATATAATTTACTCATTACTTAAATTACTTTTGTTATGTTTTGCATTTTATGTTCACTGTAATTTTTGACATATACTATTTTGTATATGAAATCAAAGTATGTGAAATTATTTTCCTCAAATTCATTGTTAGTTCACAACCTATACCCTTTTAATGAAAGAAATCTACAATTATGGATAATAAGCAATAACTTGAAATTTATTTCTTGTATAAATGATTGTATATGTGTGCTAATAAATGGTTAGTGATGTAAGCTATGGACATGGAAATGAAAGAAATCTACAATTATGGATAATAAGCAATAACTTGAAATTTATTTCTTGTACAAATTATTGTATATGTGTGTTTAGTGATGTAAGCTCTAGACATGGACTTTTAATGAAAGAAATCTACAATTTGTAAGTGAGTTGAACTTTTAATGAAAGAAATCTACAATTATGGATAATAAGCAATAACTTGAAATTTATTTCTTGTACAAATTATTGTATATGTGTGTTAATAAATGGTTAGTGATGTAAGCTCTGGACATGGACTTTTAATGAAAGAAATCTACAATTTGTAAGCATTTTTTCTCAATCCATATTTGACATGGGTGTTTATTTGTATTTTCCTCAAATTCATTGTTAGTTGACAACCTATACCCTTTTAATGTAAGAAATCTACAATTATGGATAATAAGCAATAACTTGAAATTTATTTCTTGTACAAATTATTGTATATGTGTATTAATAAATGTTTAGTGATGTAAACTCTGTACATGGACTTTTAATGAAAGAAATCTACAATTTGTAAGTGAGTTGAACTTTTAATGAAAGAAATCTACAATTATGGAAAATAAGCAATAACTTGAAATTTATTTCTTGTACAAATTATTGTATGTGTGTTAATAAATGGTTAGTGATGTAAGCTCTGGACATGGATTTTTAATGAAAGAAATCTACAATTTGTAAGCATTTTTTCTCAATCCATATTTGACATGGGTGTTTTTTTGAAAATTTTAATATATTAGTGGAATATGTGTTGGATTTTGTACCTTTGATTTTGTTTATCTAGATTTATTTGAGTTGGGAGTTTTTATGGGTTTGTTGAAGTTAAAGTTGCTTCATTTGAGATTTTATCAAAGTATGTGAAATTATTTTCCTCAAATTCATTGTTAGTTGACAACCTATATCCTAAACATTCAAGTAATGTATTTGTGATGTATGTGAGTTTACAATATTTTTGTTCAACTCATTTGACATGGGTGTTTATTTTGAGATTTTAATATATTTATGGGGTTATGTGCTGGATTTTGGACATTTGATTTTGTTTTAGATTTGAAGCTATATACCTGTTTTGGGATTTTATAAAAGTATATGAAATTATTGTTGGAATACATTGTTAGCTAACAACCTAATGTTATCTATAAAATTTGTCTTAATCATTCTTGAAACATATACTCGTGAAAAATTCTAATGTAAGTCAGGTTTTGAAGGACGTCTCCAATTATCAGCCCCTGCAGTTCGGTCTTCATCACGTTGCCTTTCACGGTCAGGACCAGCTCCCAAACGATCACGTTCATCCCTATTACCAAATCCACCATACTTTGATCGTTGTTCATAACGTCCAACAGGTGGTTGGGCATCCCGTCCACGTGGTGGCTCATACTTTCCTGTTTTTCTTACAGCTGGTGGCTCATATTTGCGGGGTGGAGGAACATAATTATCCCTAGCTTGAGGCACATCAGCTTCGCGTTGTCCAGGAATGGGGTGGCCATCTCTGCCATCAACATGGGTTTGGCGATCTCCACGACGCCAACTGTCAATATTTGCTTCAGTGCCAGTTGATTCAGCCGCCTTGCGCAGAGCTGAGGGAACAAATTTTTTTGCATTTGGCTCTGAGGGTTTGGGAACTACTCTCGGTTCCTCCTTGATCAAGGCTTCTCTTCGTAACCTCTCCTTCTCCTCCAGTTCTGTTTCACGCTGCTTCTGTTTTTCAGCAATCTCATCCAGCTTGGCTTTCCTTTCTGCATCCTCTTTGCGCTTTCTTTCCTCCTCTGCAACACATTTGTCCACGAATTCTCATTATCTTGATAGAGAACAAATAAAAACATAACGCATACAATCAATATCTTATACACAAGATATAGCATATAGCTTCAACCAATCTTACCCTCACGCTTGCGGGCTTCTTCCTCTTCCTTGAGCTTGATCAACCTCGCCTCCTCCTGCCTTCGATAATATTCCATTTTTCTGCGCTTCACTGTTTCCTGGTTCTGAATTGCTCGGAGCTCTGCACACCTCTCTTCTCGTTCCCTCTTCAGTCTCACAAACTCTCCTTCACGACGACTGACTACTTGATTCTGAAAGATATCCTGCATTATCAAAACAAACCCAAATAACTCAGTTACAGTAAGCAAAATAGCTCCTGCCATAATGGCCAGAAGGATGTAAGACCGAAAAATATCTATAAAAAATGCAAAACCCTACCTTGTCATTCAACATTCGTTCAAGCCTACTCCTCTCCAAAAGATTTGCTTCATGTTGTTGTCTGCTTTGTTCAACAGCTTGCTGTCATTGTAGAAGTACCATGTTAGAGACAGACCAGTGGAGATGTACAATTAAAAGCTATAACTGCTCAATTGCAAGAATTTGCATAAAGCTGATTTAAATAATCCATTCTAAAATTAATCTTGCTCGCTTGATGGAATGTGCAGGCAAATTCAATTGCTGGACCATCCAACTAGATGTACTGTTGTGGGACAAAGAGGGTCAAGATGATGCTCACCTGTTGTTGCTCTGTGAAGAATATTTCATCATCCAGCAAGTGCTTTTGATAGGCTGCTTCAATAAGAGGGGCTTCTTCTTCTCTTTTGGCCCTTTCCAAGTATTCCGTGGTTTTTGCTAGTTTCCGGAGTTTGCGTTCCGATTCCTGCCTTTGCTTAAGTTGCTCATGCAGAGCCTGTTCCATGACGATCTGCTTCGTAACCTTTTCCTGTGAAAGAATAATCAGAAGAAAGAGTGACATATCTTTCATGCATAGCATTCCTCTACAACTAAAAGAACTAAAATTTGCAAGACATTGAACAGAACCATAGTAAATTTTAGGTCAGCAGTCTATACCCCTTCAATAGCTGGCTTTTTTCCTTTTTTCCCTTTCCTTCTCTCAGCTTCTTGAAGCAAAGCTTGGGCTTCTTCCAATTCCCTCTCTGCAATCTCCCTTTGAATTCTCTGCTCTTCTCTCTTTGTATACTCAGATGCAAGTCTTTTCTGTTCTGCTTCTTCAATTATTCTTTGTTGATTCAATCTCTTGGACTCTTCTTCTCGTTCCTTCACAGTACCGGTGAAAGCAAACAAATTTAGCACAAGACACTACCGGACTCCAACAATCTACAATATGCAACACACACATAGCTAAAAACAACAAATCTGGTACATACCATTTCGAGCATCTGCCGCTCTTGCTCCTCCTTGCGCCTCTCAATCAAGACTTTGCGAGCAAGCATCTTACTATGCTCTTTCTCTATGGTCTCAAGCAATGCTGGGAAGTGTTGAGGAGCTTTTGTGACTTCTTCAACAGATGGCAAATTTATGAGGCTTCTAGCCTCGTTTAATTGCTTCGCAAGAACGCTTAAATGATTTCGAATCTTATCTGACTCAAGGTCCTGCACAAATAAATCCGACAAGTAGCTTATAACATTCTCACTCTCAAAAAGTCTGCATGCACAGAAGCATCATCCTCAAAGGGAAGCTTGATTTAGTATTCAATATAATAAACCAGAAATGTAAATTTCTTCACCCGACTGCAGAATTGTACGGTGCCTTCTAAATGGTCAATCTTCAACTGTAAGAAATTGTACTTCATAGCTTCCACACTGAGCTTCTCTACAACAGCAAAATCATAAAACGGTATCATCTTTGAAAGGGTTGTGATTTTTATTGTTTGATACACTTGCGATACCTGGAACATGCAAGGGTTAATTAAGCTTAGAAACTTTCTAGTGCAAACTCTGATGACATCGAGTAATGCTTTTTAGTAGAAAGACGAGATCTATATAAAACTTCTAACACCAAGAGAAAGAAATAGATCAAAGCGCCAGTTGTCACGCCATAATATTTACAAATCACAAGTTCCAATACTACAAAATAGTAAAGAGCATGAAACAAAGAGCAAGTACTAAATCTCACCTGTTGTAACACTCTCAAAGTAGTTAGCCTTTCTAAAGCAGGAATGTACTGCTCCAACCGCACTTCCGAGACAGGAGAAGCTGAAGACAATCTGTCACTAAGTTTAGAGAGCTTGCCTAGCAGTGGCTGAACTTTTTCAGCAAGATCTAAAGGGTGGAAATCATTTTCCAGTAGATGATACAAATTCTTCACTTCTTGTGGAACATATGTCATCACATCTTTGGAAACCTGACACACAATAAAAACACCAGTTACACGCAAAAAGTGCATTAACGAAAGGCATGGTTTCCAAATTTCATTACATTATAATCGAAACTAAATTGTGTAATACAAGAAGAGAGCGCATAGTAGAATAAGGGTGCTCTGACTTCTCAGCAACTTAAAGAAAAGGCCTTTTGATTTGATTCTTAAAATTCTTAAGAAGCTCTACTTACCAATTCAGAAATAAGTGCTGGGCGTGATAACTGCAGAAACCAAATAGATATCAGAAGACGAAAAGGAAGAACTCTAAAAATATTAAAAAGAAATATACAACACTCAACCCCTTCTTTTAAATATCCTACCATTTCTTTGGTGTCCTTTTTAGGATCCAAACTAAATTCCAAAATCCTAGCCATTCTTAAACTCCTCTCCTTCTCATTCTTCAGTTCAAAATTGTGAGCTCCATGGTTGTGATCATAGGGCATAACAGAAATGGCGGCCAACAATACAGATGATGCCATCAGCTGCAAATCCTTCTGTGTCAAGTTTTTGTTGTATCCTTTTTGGAGGATATAGAGCTTGTACCATGCATAGCCATGATACAAATGACTTTCTGATACCCAAAATATCTTTGTTAGCTTTGAATAGTATATTGCCATCAATTGCGGTTTAGGAGTCTTCTTAACAATGCACATAAGACCATGAATATCTTCTATAGAGTGAAAAGCTTCCTGCACATCAAATGTTGTGAGTTGTAAGAAATAGCAAGGCAAAGTTAAACTAAGCTTCATGCAAATCAAATGATGTCAGTCATAAGAAATAGTAGAAGGCAAAGCAAAACGACAAGCTAAACTTAGTTCACTAACCTGCCAGAGGTCAAGCTCGGCTGCAACCTTCAGTTGCTCAAACCGTGTATCAAGGTAAAGCTGCAAAGTCGCAGGTAGATTCAGATCAGGTCTGTCTCTTTGATCCGTGTACTTATTCAGATTGACGAGGTGATTCCGAATTATTTCACAAAGCCAGTGGAACTCCGTTGTCCGCTTATATTGCAAACAGAAATGGAAAGCTCGATGTGCAGTCATCTGTACATCCAATTAGGAAGGATTGTAGTCAGCCATAACAGAATGATGACCTAATTCAAAAATCTTTCATCTATTCCACCACAAATAAATTTAACTAGTTCTTACCGCATATAAGGCTTCAAGCTTTGAATTATTGCGAAGTATTTCAAGCACAGTCCTGTATGTTTCCCATAGAAACTTTAACCAGGGAGAAACGACCTCCTGGTCAGAGCTGTCTTTCCCTTTCTCTACACTGACATAACTGAGCATCAAGTCCTCTGGCCTCTTCTCTACCTCTAAGTCCTCAACATCAAAAGAAATCTCAGAAGCCTGTGCTTTTGCTTGACCTTGCTCAGCCTTCTCAGTAGAGAGTTTGAGGAAATACTTGATAACCTCCTCCAATGAACTGACATTAACATCCTGGCATGCAAAACGATACTGAATAAGCCCATCCTTTGCAAACCTTGCATGCCTCATCTCCACACAAAGTTCCACATATTTGAACATTATCTTTTCCAGAGTTTTTTGCCATGCTCTGTTTCGTTTTGATGTTAGGAAGTCATGGAGAGCTTCTAATGCCGCCTGTTTCTGGCCAACATTCACCAATTCTGCATACAAGCAACACCAAAGCTGATTAGACTTCACAGTTTAGCACATAACTCTGCCTCTGCAAACAGAATACTGTGGCTTCACAGGATTTTATCAAACCAAGCAAAAGCCGTGGTTGATGCCAAATCAGATGTAAATTGAATAAACGTCAATGTAAATCTAAATCTATATAAATAGCACTTACCTTCGGCCCTCTTGAGAGCGTTTTCTGGCTTGGCAAAATTCTCCATGGCGATAAACTCCTGTAGAACTCGGAAAACCTAAAACCCGCCGAGATTTACTGATAACCGCAGGGCAATAAGAAGTTTGCAATTTCCCCAAACCTGGAAGTTTGCCAAAAAGTTGTGGAAACCGACTGAAGCACCTCTATTTAAATCTTCGCAGACGGCCGCGTCGATTGCTGGGAGCAACAATGAGTTGAGCCCGCAAAAATTCTTCGCAAACCGCCGCGTCGATTGCTACAGAGGTGACTTGAGCAAATTCGGATGAAAGAAAACTTTATATTAAGGACTGTTTCGACGGTTAACAATCCACGGTTTCGACGGTTAATGACTGTTTCCACGGTTAATAACTGAATTAACGGTTTCCACGGTTAACAATCCACGGTATATTAATGACTGGTTTTTAACAATCCACGGTTTCCACAGACGTGACGACCTGGGAGATGTTTAATGTGTCCTGTGTCCACTTAGCATAGTCATCTTCGTGTTAAATATAATTTTTAAATATGTTTAACATAATTTTACAATTTGTAAAAACAATTTTAATGATTATTATATAATAAATAGTTAAATATAATGGTAGATATGTTTAATATAATATATTTATGTTATAAAAACAATTTCAAAAATTATATAATATATTTATGTTATAAAAGTAATTTCAAAAATTATATAAAAATGTATTTATAACTTTATTGTTTTTCTTTATATAATTTATATATTAAACATTTGGTTTTGTTTCATATTCACCGGTGTCACAATGGTCATACATGACATGGAATTTATTTATATGTCAAGATCTCAGTTTTGGTAAAGCTATTTAATTTCTTTTGTTAAAGAAATGGTTTTTAGTTGTCTTTAAATTGCCCTATGTAGTGGTTATATATATAGTGTTATATGGTAAATGCTTTTATTTGTTGAGGCATTAACTTTGGATAGAGAAATGTCAATGCAGACTTTGCAATGGATGCAAGTGATAATAGCTTACATTAAACCTGCATGTGTTAGTATCAAAGCATTAAACATTGATCTCATGCATGCATGGTCTAAATCATTGCATATAATGCCAACATACTGAATTATAATTGTAAATCTTTGGCAATGCCATGTAATTAAATCTTGTCCATCAATGGATACATATAACTTTCAACTCCACTACACTTCTTCTAAATTATTTGGTCCTTAGAATGCACAAGATTGTATATAGTCTTCTATTGGACAATGATATCTTTTGGGGTTACTCCGAAAGTGTTTACACTATGCTTAAAAGTGCTTCATGTGATGTGGAGTGCCTGTTGTGTGATGTCTGCCATTGGTTATCTCCTCGTAGATATCCACACTAGAGATCACTTACTCATGGACTACTAGACCTTGACTTAATGCTCATGTGGTGCACTTCCTTGGGAGGTTGGTATCCTATGTGCCAGGTGGCATTCTCATGAGGTGCGCATAGAGGGCTTGGTTGCTTGCTTTAGAGGTAAACATATTATATGAGAGGAGGAGTGTTAAAACATCTCGAAGGAGACTGCTTAGCCCTAGTTGGAATGGGTCCACTTGGTTGCTTACATAGATACTTTTGTTTGGCTTGAGGACACTTGGGTTAAGAAGCATTCATGCTGGTGTGGTCGACTAAAGAAGCACGTGGCCTGGAAAGTTGTGGTTGGAGAATTGGATACCTTTGGAAGAGGGTGTTGGACCTTGGTCTTTTGGAGTGCTCACCTTGGGACCCTTGCTTAATGGGCATGCTTACCTTGGAGCTTGTTCACTTTACTATTGTTGGTCTCCCTCATCCATTCTATATAAATGGAGGAGATAGTATTTGTTTAGTATCATCTTGTCTTAGCACATGTGAGAGTTCAATAGATCATTGTATATTGAAGATGAACATGTCTTAAGTCTTTGTACTTGCTTTTATGCAAGGAAGGAAGGTGTTAGGCTTTATGAGAGGAAAAACCTAGAGGAGAGTTGAAGTTCTACGGTTTGAATCCTTATGTGAGAAGGACTCAGGGTTTGTGGACAAAAAACCCTATAGGAGATGTGGAGTGCTTAGCTTAGAGAACTTATGGGAGGGAAGCTTGGTGAAAGATCAAGGGTGGATTTGTTAGCGTTGATTCTAGCTTGTTGTGGAGCCTTCGGTGTCTCTATCTAGCTTGGTGAGATGTCATGCTAGCTCGTTGTATTGTTGGTAAGGATTTGTTGTTGATGGTGGATGTACTAGCTAGGGTTTGGAGATCATTGGGGATTCCTAGCTTGTGATTAGCTTGAAGGACTATATTGTTACTAGCTCGTGATAAGATATTGGCATGTAGGTATCACTTCATTCTTATGTATGTATGAAATACTTCATTGACCAAACATTGTGTACTTACAAATCTTATTTTCGCATAAAATCTCATGGTGAATGAGTAGTTTCTAAGTATGTTTGGTATATTGATTTATCGTGAATAGTGAGTATATTTTGTTGAATGATTTGACAACATATAGAAGTTGAGTGGGTAGATTTATGGTTGTAATAAATATGATGTAACTAAGTAATTTTCAAATATGATATACGTTGAGAATTGTGCCTCAAGGGCTAGAAACATAGTTCCATTGAAGTGTGATTGTTCGGTGTGTAATTTTGTGGGCTGCCTTATGTGTTTCGCTACACAACTAAAATATATATTGTTGTAATTTATATTTTAGATTCAATTGTAAAGCTAAAGGTTCACGAGAAATAAATTTAAGGAACCCCCAATTTGTTATGAAAATTATGAATTTCAATTAAGCAATGGTTTCTAGAAATTTCCACAAATAGTATTAGTTTATTCTTACCCTCCTGATTAACCTTGGGGTTTTCACACATGATCTCTTAGTGAATTTTTCGATGTTCATTGCATGGACATTTGCATCTTTAGAGTATAGCATAGTAGTAATTTTTAGTATACATATTAGTATTTTTAGTGCCTGCCAAAGCAGGTAGTATACTTTTCATTTGCAAGTCAAAATACTTTGACTTTACATTAGTTCAATTTCATGTTATAAAGTTTTCCAATGTTTTCAAAAAACAATTTATTAAAGTGAATTTTTTGAAAATTAAAAATATTTTTTTAAATTTCACGCACTCCATTTTTTGATTGGTGAAAGAGGTTATCAATGTGATATAAATCCTTGAAAGTGTACTTTTATTTTCAAAACACAAAAAATAGAATTAAAACATTTCATATGGAATTTTGTAAAAATGTCATGTGGCAACTTTCACATGCCATTGTTGTGTTGATGGTTTTCGTGTAAGGTTTTGATTTCAAGATGTGACCAATTATATATGTTTTAGTTTAATGTTTTTGTGAGAACAATTACTTATTAATGTGACAAATTTCATAATTTTTTATATTCTTATGATTTCTCCTTTACTTTATCAATTTCTATACTCAACATAAAATGTATTCTCTTCTCTACAATTATCTTCCAACATATGTGTCAATTAGTTGTGTCACTTTTCCTGGTCAACGGACTACACCATCATCTCCACCCACAACCTCTTCTCTACATTCACACATCATGTGGAGATTTCAATACCAATATTCTTGTTCAATTCCACATCTGCTTCATGAACATAGACCATATTGTAAAGAAACTTATTTCAACATAACCTTATATTGTCGGCATACAACTTTTAATGGATACATTCATTTATCTACTTAATTTCCTTCCAATATGCAACTCTATCTCTTGTTTACAATTGTACTAGTTTTGTTTCAACTCATTATAAATGTATAAGCATCATTATGATATTTTTGGGTTCATTCCCACCCAAAAATGCTTGAGATATTTTCGACACTTCTTCAAAATGGTTGCTTCTATAACTAGTGGACTTAAATTTGAACATTTATAATTTTAAATGTAGGTTTGAGTTATCTCCATAGTAGAGACCGCAATGAATATTAAAATGTCATGAAATAATCGATATAAATGTCCATAAAAACATTCGCTTAAACATCCATAAAAACATTCATATAAATGTCCAAAAAGCATATATCACGAGTACTATCTTATGGAGATTTGAGAAGGAGAGGAATCTATTGACTCCCTTCCCACCTCCCTCCAATGCTATACTTGTCTCAAACCCTAGGGTTTCACCTCCTAGATGTAAGAGAATTCAAGGCATGGTTGGATATGGAAAGGAGGTTCACGGGCGTGGCAAGAGTATGGAGATGAGGTAGCTACAGAGGATAATATGCCATGTTTGTTTGTGGTGATGTATGATTCGACAATGATTGTCTTTATGGCCTGTATGTCGTGGCTTCATCAACATCTAGCTCATTGTAGCTTATGTGGATGGTAGAGACTCTTTTATCCATTGCCCCATGTGTTTCATAGGTGGTGTCTACTCATGGTAGTCTATTGTACTACCTATCTTGGTTCTTGTTGTTGCAGCTTAGAAAGTTTCGACAATGGGTTCATTTTGTATATGGATTATGATGCATTGATTTACCACATGAGACCTCTGGAGGTAGGGTTCTCTCTTTAGTTGCATGTTTCACCCTAGCATGATGTCGATGCTTTGTAGAGGGGTTTCTTTTGGAATAAACTCGTTTAGGTAGGCTTGGATGGCCATATATGCTTTTGGGGCTTGGTACTTTCTTGGGAGGGGTTTCATGACTCATGGTGGTTAGATATTATTTGTATCCTACCATGGCATGTGGTTTCCTTCTCATCCAAATGTCTATCGCCTCATGTGGTATGGAAACTAGGATTTCAATAGACCGATTATTTTGTTGATTTATGTTCAGTGTAGCCTTGGAAGAGTGTCCTCCCTACACACTTTGGAAATAGTCTAAGCAAGATGTATTAGGATAGGTTTTTGGCTCAAGCTTGAGCTTGTGGATGACTAAGTATGTGCATGCCTAATTGTACTAAAGCTATGTACATTGTTCATAACAAAAAAGTTTAAAAGGAAGCTTTAATTTCAAAAAGAATATCACAATGTCCATATTAATTTCCATAAAAATATCCATAATAATAATTTCAAATACTTTCTTAAACCTTATGTTGGGGATTGGCATTGGTTGTTAGTTAAATTTGAAAAGAGGATCAGTAATTGGTGCTCCAGGTGGCTCTCCTTGGGTGTAGGTTAATTTTAATTAAGTTAGTGCTTGAGAATCTTTTAGTTTACTAGTTAGCACTGGAAAAAAATCCCAAGTGCATTCTATAAAGGTTAAGAAAAAGAATCTTCGGTTTCTTATGGATGGGAAATAAGAATAAGGAGGGAATACACTTAGAGTTGAGATGGGATAGGTTGTCTTAGCCTAAGAAGTATGGGGGATGGGGGATCAAAAACATCCATCTCTTTGGACAGGCTTTAATGGCAAAGAGACTATGGCGGGGCTTATTCTCTTGGGGCTTGTGGAGAGGTCATAAGATATAAGTATCTCAAGAATCTCTCGATAACGAAATGGATTAGATCTACTAAGAAGAGTGTTGTGGGAGTGTCAAATTTTTGGTGCGGACTTATCAATTCTTTCCATATTTGGTGGGATTGGATTTCTTGGAAGCCGGTGAATGGAAGTAGCATTACGCTCAGGGAGGATCCCTTCGTGGGCTTTGATTGGGACTTTCAGCTGTCGCAAGAGCTTACGTCTCATATTAGATCAAGATATTTTTGTTTTCTTGCTCAGGTGAAAGCAGCTAAGGTTGATTGGATGGGATCTCACCCTTGGAAGAAGGAAGAGGATTTGGAAATTCAGGGACAGTTCATGGAGAAATATAACAGGTTTCTTCGCAGAGTTTAAAGAGTTGGTGTTCGGCTCAACAGTGAGGATGATGTCCTTTTTTGGATTTGGAACATGAAAAGAGCGCAAAACTTTGCTATGAAGACATTATTTGTACTTCTCATATTATGGAATGTAACTGGTGGAGTTATCTCTTATGGAAATGGCATATCCCACTTAACATTAAACTCTTTTGGTGTCTAGATCTTGAGAAGAGAATGTTGATGTATACGTAACTTCGGAATGTATTTCATCTATATTTATTGTACCCTTATTAGAGATGTGTTATTCCTCTATAAGGAAGTGTCGTCATGTGGATTGACAAGTGTCGCAAGTGTGTGTACTTGCCTATGGGTTATTAGACCACCATGTGGGGTCGGCCCTGAATTATATATTATAATGTGGATGTACCTAACTAGACAAGTCGGCCCCATAAGGTCACTAGGCAAAAAGGTTAGTATAAATAGAGTTCAGAGATCTCTATTTTACTCACTCGGAAAAGTAACTCACTCTCACTCAGAAAGTGGTGCACTAGTGAGGAGGAGGATCATCTGCTACTAGGAGACTATCTTAGTGTATTTTGGTAGTACTTTGGTTGAGCCATTGCTCTCTCTATCTCTGAGGAAGTCGTGGGGTTTTTCACCTTAGGGTTTTCCCTACGGAAACTCTGTGTCTCTTGTCTCTTATGCTTTTGATTCTTGTGATGCTTGTCATATTGTGATTGGCATGCATTCATATACTGCATATGCTATTCTCTCAGTAAAGATCCTAGAGTATTGTGAATTAATGCTCAAAATTTAACATGGTATCAAAGCTAACCTGAGAAGAAGACATTTTGTAGTGATAAAAACTTGAGTTTCTTGTTTATTGGGTTTCTCTCCACGGATTTTTGAAAATCAGTATAGTAGATTGACTCTACTCATCAAGGCGCATCTATCTGTCCAATCAGAATTCAATTCCGAGCATTTTCAGATTTGGCCCTAAAAATTAGGGTTTCCACAAAAATAGGAATTTTTGGAATCTAAAGGCACAGCTAGAAGCTCCTTGCAAAAATCGAAGTTTAGAGCTTTGGATCAAGATTTTTGTATAGGTAGATCTCCGGGAAACTCAAACCCTAATTCAGGGCTCTCCCTAGTGAACCTCGGAGGACAAAAGGGCTAATCTGAAGAGTAAAGCTTTGCTAATCTCAAATTCTGAATACACCAGGCTGATCAGCTCATCAAATCGCATCTTTCTATCCTTTCAGAAATTTGAAATTCACATTTTGAATTTTTAGGGTTTTTTCGACAAACCCTAATCCGGGACCAGATCCAGTTTTCAGCATTTCAAGTGGTAAGATCTAAATATTTTCTATTTCCATTTGAAGTACTCTTTAAGATGTCTCACCACACCAATCTTGAGGATAAGCTTGAAGGAGCTGATAACTTCCAGGCTTGGAAGTATAGGATTGGGTTAATCCTAGAAGAGAATGAGTTGGACTCATATGTGAAAGAAGACATCCCTATCCTAGAGGATGAAGAGGCCAAGGTATTGCATAAGAAGAACTTGGTCAAGGTGAAAAGAATCATTGATGATTCTATCAAATACCATCTCATACCCCATGTATCTTCTCTTAAGACACCCAAGGAGATGTTTGAATCTTTGACCAAGCTATTTGAAGGAAAGAACATAAATCGGAAGATGACCCTGCGGAACCAATTGAAAGGAGTAAAGTTTCAGAATGGAGAAACCATTCAATCTTATTTTTCAAGGGTCTCCCAGATCAAGGAACAACTAGAAGTAGTGGATGAAATGGTGGAGAATGGTGAAGTGGTGATGACCACTCTAAATGGCCTACCCAAGTCATGGGATTCCTTTATTCAAGGAATTTGTGCAAGGAAGAAGTTGATCTCCTTCAACAGATTGCGGGAAGAATGCTCTCAAGAAGAAGCTAGACTTATAGCTCGTAAGGAAAATATGGGAGGTGAAGATCAAGCTCTTGTAGCTCACACCAAAAGAAGCAATCCCAAGAAGGAGCACTCTCGCCACAAGAGATCCTATCAAAAGAAGGATCTAAGATGCTTCACATGCAATGAGAAGGGTCACTTTGCTTCAGATTGTCCCAAGAACAAAAGGGATTATAACAACAACTCCAGCAAGAAGAAGAAGGGCAGCAAAAGAAAGTTTCATGCTCATGCTGCCGAGGATGATAGACCTCCAAAGAAGAAGGCTAGGGCAGAAAGTGATGATAGTAATGTCGACTCATCAAGTGAAGAAGACTATGTTCTAATCTCTGCTCTCACGGGTACTATCTCTCATGGTTGTAATGATTGGTTGATTGACAGTGGGGCTTCCAAACACATGACTGGGTTTAAGGAATCTTTTGTGAATCTATCTGAACATGAATCACCCCATAAGGTGAAACTTGGAGATGATTATCAATACCCAACAAAGGAAGTGGCGAAGTCTCCTACAACCTAGATTCTGGAAAATATTTGAAGATGAAAGAAGTCCTTTATGTACTTGGGCTCAAGAAGAACTTACTCTCCATCTCTGCATTGGATGAAAAAGGTATGAGGGTTGCATTTGTGGATGGCCAAGTCCTAATGTGGCCAAAGGGTAAAACAATCGATGATGCAGTAGTGATTGGAGAGCAAGAGGGAGGTTTGTACAAATTGAAGGGACAACCTGAACATGCCATGGTGCATGAATCCATGGAGCCAAGTGAACTTTGGCATAGAAGACTTGCTCATATGCACTATAGGGCACTTCCAATTGCAAACAAGGCTATAGAGGGTCTTCCTGAAATCAAGACCAAACATGAAGGTGTTTGCAAAGCATGTGCAAAGGGTAAGAACATTAAGAAGGCTTTCCCAAGTAGTGAAAGCAAGGAAAAAGATATCCTGGAAATCATCCACTCAGATGTATGTGGTCCTATGTCATCCAGTTCTCTTAGTGGGTATGTTTACTATGTATCATTTATTGATGACTTCTCTAGGAAGACTTGGGTGTACTTCTTGAAGAACAAAGATGAGGTGTTTAATAAGTTCAAGGAATTCAAAACCTTGATGGAGAATCAAACTGACAAGAAGATCAAAACATTCAGATCCGACAATGGTGGAGAATTCACCTCAGGTGACTTCAAGAAGCTTTGTAGTGATTCAGGGATTAGGAGGGAGTTGACTGCTCCTTATAATCCTCAACAGAATGGAGTTGCAGAAAGGAAGAACAAAACTATCATGGAAGCAGCAAGGGCGATGTTGCATGACCAAGATCTACCTATGCATCTATGGGCAGAAGCAGCTAGAACAGCTATATATGTGCAGAACAGAACACCCCACAAGATATTGGACAACAAGACACTAGAAGAGGTCTTTTCTGGTAAGAAACCTTAAGTCAGCCATCTCAAAATATTTGGTTGTCCAGTATACACTCATGTCCCAAAGGAAAAGAGGACTAAACTAGATCCTTCAGGAAAGAAGGGTATCTTTGTGGGTTACAGTGAAAGCTCGAAGGCCTACATAATATACTTTCTAGGGTTCAAGAAGATTGATGTCAGCAAGGATGTAACATTTGATGAAAACTCAGCATTCATCAAATCAAGGAAGGCACCTATCGAAGTTTATGAAGAACCTAAGGAAACTAGATTTCAAGACACTACCATGACTGAAGCAGTTCCAGAAGTTGTTCGTGAGTTTGAAGATCCGCAAGAACCTGTAGATCCACCCCGTGAGGATAACTCTCACAAGAGGAAACCTGCATGGGCTAGAGAGCTCATTCAAGATGCAAAAAGATTTGGCATTCCAGAAGAAGAACATAGAGCAAAGAAGAGAACCAGATCACATACCAGCTATGTTGCTTTACTCTGTGACATTATGAACAAAGAGCCTTCCAGTTATGAAGAAGCAGCGGAAAAGAAAGAATGGAAGGATGCCATGGTTGAGGAATACCAATCAATAATGAAGAATAATGTTTGGGATGTTGTCCCAAGACCTAAAGAGAAGTCTGTTGTGACTTCTAAATGGATCTTCAAAATCAAGCATGCTGCAGATGGCAGTGTAGAGAAATACAAGGCAAGATTCGTAGCTCGTGGCTTCTCTCAGAAAGAGGGAATAGATTATGAAGAAACTTTTGCACCTGTAGCCAGGTATACTTCCATCAGAACAGTACTTGCCCTGGCTGCAGCAATGAAATGGAAAATACACCAGATGGATGTCAAGACTGCTTTCTTGAATGGTGTAGTTGAATAGGAAGTATATGTGGAGCAGCCACTCAGTTTTGAAATACATGAGAGGGAGTCATATGTATGCAGATTAAAGAAAGCCTTGTATGGCTTGAAACAAGCTCCCAGAACTTGGTATGGTACGATGGACAGTTTCCCATCTAGTTTGGGTTTTACCAAGAGTAAAGCGGATTCCAACCTTTACTACAAGGTTGAGGAAGGGAATCCTATGATTCTACTCCTGTATGTAGATGACTTATTTGTAACAGGAGATGACAGACTAATTGAAGATACTAAGAGGAAGCTTGCTGCTGAATTCGATATGAAATATTTGGGAATGATGCACTATTTCATAGGTATGGAGGTGTGGCAGAGTGCAGGTGGGATCTTCCTTGGTCAAGGGAAGTACACAGTAGATATCCTAAAGAGATTCGGGATGATGGATTGCAAGGCCATGGCCACACCTATGGCATCGAATCTGAAGCTTCTATGTGATGCTTCATTCTGAGCCAGTTGATGTCTCTATGTATCATCAGATGATTGGGTCCTTGATGTACCTAACGAACACGAGACCAGACATTTGCTTTGCTGTGAACACATTGAGTCAGTTCCTGACAGATCCGAGGAGTGTTCACCTGGTTGCTGTAAAGCATGTTCTGAGGTACCTGAAGGGTATAGTGGATTATGGGCTCAAGTATGAGGCGAATCAAAAGTTTAATCTGTAGGGTTATGTTGATTCAGATTGGGCTAGCAGTGCTGCAGATAGGAAGATCCCATCTGGGTGCTGCTTCAGTATGGGATCAGGTGTGATCTCTTGGTTTAGCAGGAAGCAGTCCTGTGTAGCACTGAGTACAGCTGAGGCAGAGTATGTTGTATCCTGTTCAGCTAGTTGTGAGGCAGTATGTCTATGGAATCTACTGTCTGAGTTATTTGATCTCCCGTTGGAGGCTACTGGTATATTCTGTGATAACCAGAGTTGTGTGAAACTATTTGAGAACCCAGTGTTTCATGATAGGTCGAAGCACATAGAGATCAAATATCACTATATCAGGGATATGGTGCAGAGAGGAGCTGTGAAGCTCATGTATGTTGCGACGAACGAGCATATTGTAGATGTGCTGACGAAGCCACTAGCCAGGGTGAAGTTTGAGTACTTCAGAGAGAGGCTTGGTGTTCTTCAGATCGAGGACACTTTGAGGAAGAAGTGATGGACACATTTGCTGAAGCTATTCCAAGCATGTTGGAAGGAGGATCCTTCACATGGTTGTGGATGTAAGCGCTGGATGATGAACATCAGGATGATGTTCTAGTTTCTGCTTTGTATGATCAGTTGGATCATTTTTATATGTATGCATCATGTTGGATGCTGGATATGATCAATTGGATCATTTATATGTATATGTATGTACGCATCATGTTGGATGTTGGATATGATCAGTTGGATCATTTATATGTATATGTATGTACGCATCATGTTGGATGCTGGATATGATCAGTAGGATCATTTGTATGTATTTTGTATGCATCATGTTGGATGCTTGGACCATGTATCTGTATATGTATCAAGTGGATACATTGTATGATCAGGTGGATCATGTATGGTGATATGTATCATGTATTTGTATTTGTATCAGGTGGATACATTGTATGATCAGGTGGATCATGTATGATGATATGTATCAGGTAGATACTTGGTTTGCATCAGGTAGATGCATTATATGATCAGGATGATCGTGGATGACGAGCTTTAGGATGTGGATGCATTGTATGATCAGGATGATCATGGATGATGAGCTCCAGGATGTTGCTCCAGAATGCATCAGGACGATGCAGTGATGATGATCAGGATGATCATGTGTACATCAGGATGATGTATGGTGAGTATCAAGTTGATACTCTATGGCCGTGGATCAGTTTGTGCAGATGAGCATATAATTTGGCCCTGGGAGATTTGCATATAGTCTTTCGAGGTTTTGCCTATGGCATGTAATTCGTTGCCCTGGGATATCTGGCAAATGCTCTTTCTAGGTTTTGCTCTGGGAGGACATATAATTTGGCCCTGGGATATCTACAGATAGTCTTTTGAGGTTTTGCCTATGGCATGTAATTCGTTGCCCTGGGATATCTAGCAGATGCTCTTTCGAGGTTTTGTCCTATGGCATATAATCTATCCCTAGGAGATCCGATAGGTTGGGTTGTGTGCCCGTAATTAGTCCTGGGATGCTCTTGCGAGGTTTTTCCATGACCACATATATTCTGTCCTTGGGAGATCCTATAGGTAGAGTTGTGTGCTCGTAACATCCTGGGATGCTCTTGCGAGGTTTTGTGGTGACCACATATAATCTGTCCCTGGGAGATCCTATAGGTAGAGCTACGTGCTTGTAACAGCCTGGGATGCTCTTGTGAGGTTTTGTGGTGAAGTCACATATAATATGGCCCTGGGAGATCCTATAGGTAGAGCCGTGTGCTCGTAACAGCCTGGGATGCTCTTTCGAGGTTTTGTGACGCACGTAATAAGTCCTGATATTTCCACTGTATGGCCAGTGATGACGAAGACCTGCAAGTGGTGGGCCTACATACAGTATGAAAAAGGACTGGCTCTGTAGAACTTCCTATGACGAGTAGAGTTAGAGAATGGTTGAGATAGCAGCAGCAGTGACGATGACGATGACGATGCATCGATGATGATGATCCCGAGAAGAAGACTTGTCTAGCAGATCTATGTCGAGAAATACCTTCCTAGTTAAGAGGGAGTGTTGATGTATATGTAACTTCAGAATGTATTTCATCTATGTATTTCATATATATTTATTGTACCCTTATTAGAGATGTGTTATTCCTCTATAAGGAAGTGTCATCATGTGGATTGACAAGTGTCGCAAGTGTGTGTACTTGCCGATGGGTTATTAGACCACCATGTGGGGTCGGCCCTGAATTATATATATTATAATGTGAATGTACCTAACTAGACAAGTCGTCCCCATAAGGTCACTGGGAAAAAAGGTTAGTATAAATGGAGATTGGAGATCTCTATTTTATTCACTTGGAAAAGTAACTCACTCTCACTCAGAAAGTGGCGCACTAGTGAGGAGGAGGATCATCTGCTACTAGGAGACTATCTCAATGTATTTTGGTTGTACTTTGGTTGAGCCATTGCTCTCTCTATCTCTGAGGAAGTTGTGGGGTTTTTCACCTTAGGGTTTTCCCCACGGAAACTCTGTGTCTCTTGTCTCTTATGCTTTTGATTCTTGTGATGCTTGTCATATTGTGATTGTCATGCATTGATATACTGTATATGTTATTCTCTCAGAAAAGATACTAAAGTATTGTGAATTAATGCTCAAAATTTAATAGAGAATACTTACTTGGAATTATTGGATGAAAAGAGATGGGAAATGACCAAGCTTATGATTACTATATACTAAGTCAAGTTATCAAAATGACCAAAAGAGCAAGATAATAAAACCAATGCACATCATATACCTGCTGGGCCATATACCTATATCTATTATCTGGATCACCCGTAACCACTGAAACACTATTGTTGATACTCTAGGCACTACACTGCACTGCATTGCCTTGTATGGGATAAAAGGTCATATCGGTCATCAAATCTAAGGCCAGGAGGCTCAGTCATGGCATAAGGTCTACTGCATGTCTAATCTGGGGTTGCTCTGATGTGCGAGTGATCATAAGTAATATTTTTCATCATAGTTGATCTCACTAAAACTGTGTAAAGGCAAAGCTCAAAAATATATATTGAACTGCTCTGCAATCATGATAGCCCGACTACTACGGATGTGATAACATCTACCTCCAGCTGGGACAAGTTCTCTTAGGGAGAGAGTGCTTGAGAACATCGGAATCTCTGGTCCCCAACACCAACTGCATCAATCTTCAATCCAACACCTAACTATTTTGCTTCATTTTTAATTTTACCTATTCCTACACACATGGGAGCAAACTACCACGAGCAACATGTATGGAATAAATGAAAATAAAATGTTGAAATGAAATTCTAATCTAAAACAAAATATTAAATGCTAAAAAAAAGATACCAATCAAATCAGCTAACATGCTTCATTGTTTTAATTTTTATGCAGGAAATAAAGAAAGCTTAGAAAGGAGCAGACTCGACTAACTCAGGGAAACTTAGGCAAAACTCAGCACTCGAAAGAAACTCAGCAGAAAACTCAACACTGAGGAAAAAAGAAGAAGCACTCAAATCCTACTGCTCAAGCGAGCTTATTCAAAGACCTACCTACTCTAAACAGGCAAGAGGAGTCCAAATCAAGTCAAGTTGGGGATATAATCCCTCAAATCCCTCTGATTGATAGGTAGCATGATTTGTTTCCCACTCCTAGTAGTGAGGAAACACATATCATCAATACAACGCTCAACCGTGAGTGGTACAACCCATATATCATCAGATCCCTTGGATAGTATGTAAAATATATGATTAGGCACTATGACCTTATCACCGCTAGAAACCTTACGACGATTCACAGAATCAAGGATCACCGCTATAAATTACTAGAAGGGAAAATTCCACCAATCTACTAGTTCCCTAGGTTGGGGTGGAAACATTTGGATTTGGAATAAGGGAGATAATAAACCCACAATGGACATTAGCTTGACACAAATTTATTAAAAGGGGATAAATAAATATTTGCAATAGAAAAATAAGGTGACACTTGGTCATGAAGGCACATTGGTGGTGTGGGACCCACACAAAACAAGATTCCTCATGCCACATGGAATCCTATTCTCACCCATTCGAATCCAATGTGGAGTCTAATGTTCTTGGGGGAGTTGGAAGGTCATTATACCTGGCATGGCTCAATGAAGGTCGAATTGGAATGGAAGAGTAACTCCCATGGAAGAGAAAGAGGCATCTTAGAGATATTGAGACACTTGGGCTAGATTCCCTAGCTTCTATGACAACAATGATGAGGATGTTATGACACTTATGACAAGAATCAGAATTGATTACTGACATATGACCTATATGACATGTCAGGGATAAAAATAGCCTCCAAGAGAGTGCTCAAGGGAGTTAGGGCAGCCAAGAAGATTCCCCATTCGAATTGGTGGTAGATGGAGACTAGGAATTGTTGGACAAGTGGCACACATTGGAATCTCTTCCCAACTCAAGTTGGCATGAAGTTTTTGGAATGAATTCGAACCATGGATGGCTTGGGAAGTTTATAAAAGATGAGAACAAAGAAGGAGAGGGGCTTTTGATCAATTCTCATTTTGCAAATTGGAGAGCATAGCTTGTCCATGTTAGTGGAGTGTTTACTCTACTTTCCTTAACACCAATTTCGAGGGTGAAAGATTCTCATCCTAATTGGAAATTGGAGAGTCCATTCAGACCTTTAATTTGGAGCTACAATGGATTCATTTGTTGCAGGTTGAAGCTATAGGGCTGCTCGTGATCTTTTCTTCTTCAACTTGCTTCCACATCTCTCTCACATTTCTCTTCATATTTTTTCTCTTGGAGGAAGGGAGCACTTGGTGAGATGTTGATCTATTTGGGGAAGCTAATGGGGACCTATTTATTTGTAATATGATGTATTTACTATGTATTTGATGCTTAGAAGAACCTCAGGTCGAGAATCCAAGTGAAACTATGTAAAAATGCCAAAGTTGTATGAATGGTGCCATTTTCCCCTATATCTTGTTGTGAGAACTTGAAGTTGCATGGTTTTGATTTGTTTCAGTCAATCTCTATGATTTTATTATTGTATGGAGAGCCATTAATGTACTGAAGAAGTTTCATAAACATTATACAATTCATTGGAACAATTATCTCAAAATTCATAACAAGTTGTGGAGTTTTTCTATCATTTCCCCCTATGTGAAAGCATGTCTACAAATCTCTGATTTATGGGAGTTGCAACAACGTTTAGGAACTAATTAATGATCCATTTGGGTGCCCATTGAAGTATTCTAACTATTCCATGTCTCTGTTCTGAAATTTGGGAGGTTCGTACTGCATTTCGGAAGCCATTTGTGTCTTCTACCCTTGGGGGTTTGAACCTCGAAATTACTAGTAAATTTCCCTATTTTCTTATGAACTTAAATTAATGTTGCAGAAGTCTTTTGAGAGTGTTCAAGCATCCATCAGCTTAATTTTTATGTCTTAATACCTTTCAAACTCCTTCAGACCCAATTCGGAAGCATTTGGAGCCATTTGGAAGCGTTGGAGTCATCACTAGTCTAAGGGTCGAATTGGTCAAAAATTGCAATTTTTCCCATTTTTTCTAAATTTAACAAAAGGGACACTACAGAAAACAGATATGCTCTCAAGTTCTTGATCAAGCTAAAGACTTGTATTGGTCTTGATTCTATTCCGCACACATTCCCGTAAGGCCTAGTTATTTTTAAACCCATTGCTTTCATAACTTGTAATGGCATGACATTCATAGAAGCTGCAGAGTCCAACATACAATTGTGAAGAAGGAGGTCACCTACGTGAAATGTAAGATAAAATGGCTGGTGACCACCATTCTTCCTATCATACAAGGTTGTCTGGATGTTGATGGGAGGATCTTCCTCATCTTCAACCATGGCACTAGGTTCCAAGTCTGGAAGAGGTTGACTCTTGAAAAATTCTACCACTTGGTCTTTAATGGATAGGATTTTCATAAGTTTAGTGAGTGGAATATTACTTTGTCCAATTCTTCCCAATGCAATTGGTTTTCATGCTAACCGAGGCACTCTTCACTTTATATCTATCCTAAGCAAGACCAAGAGGGAGACCCTATCCAGCTAATGAAAGCTAGAGAACCAACTCTAGACCTCCTAGGGAAATGTGAAAGTGAAAATAAGAGAAGATCAAGAGTGAATGGATCTAGATCTAGGAAGGATAAGTGGACACATAGAGTTAGGGCTTAGTTGAGGAGGCTTATGAAGTGACAAATTCTCAACCAAGGAATGATAAGGCCACTTATGATTTTAATTGAGTAGATCTAGATAGATATAATGCCAATCAAGAAAACCCAAGTGAGGCCCATCCTTAAATTAAGTAATTTGGTTTAAATGGGGCCCACAAGGAAAAAATAAAGTTGGAATGGCACTATAGGGGTTGCTATTCAATGGATCTAATGATTTGATGAGGAACAAGCAATACCCAAGTGATAGATCTGGAGAAAGCTCACCTACCCACAAGTGTGACCTCCCTTGGAGAAGCCCAGTGCCTTAGATAGGGGGGTAAATGGAGTCGGATGTGATGAATATGGTTGTCATTGACGACAATACATTAATGACAAAGGTAAAAATTGGTGACATGAAGAACACAAGCATTGGCATGGCTAGGGAAATGACATGAAGACAAATGGAAAAGGTGAGAACACACATGGCAAGCAAGCATGACAAGAAGCAAGAATGGAAATTAAAGAAGAGGACAAAGCAGGTAAGCATGAGGACATGGAAAGTGTGTGTTGGTGACTTGGAAAGCATGAAAGATGGCATGGACAAGGGAAAGATGACATAGCAAATGACATGGCAGATGACATGGAGACAAGGTGTGAAGGAGAAGCAAAGCTGCGGGCATAATTTATATGCCGTTGAGGGCATAATGATGACCCTTGTGGGTATTGGTTGGAAGTTCCTATTGGCCCCATTGCGGGAATCTCCATGAGGATGTGCAGGCATATTGAAATAGCCCTTGCGGGCATTTTCAAAATGTTGTTGCAGGCATTTTGATGAACCTCTGTGTGCATATTTTATGGCCCCTTGCAGGCATTTAAAAGGTATATTGCGGGCACATTTGGAGGCATCCTAAAAGCGGGCCTTGCAGGAATATCTAGAAGGCCCTTGCGGGCATCAGTTAAAGGCCTTTGCAGGCATAATTAAGAAGCAATTGCGGGAATTTGTTGATGAACCTTGCGTGTATATGATGGAGTAAAAATCAAGTGATGTTAAACCCACTTTATGTGATGTGGCAAGAAAGATATATATATTGAATATAACATGGAAATAAAATAATATATATCATTTGATAGAATAAAGAATTGAAGATGACATGTCGGCCTCCTAAAAATTCATGGATAATTCAAGTATAAATATAGATCAAGTCGTTGGTTTGGTGGTGTGAATTGAGGGAATGATTTCGGGAGATAGAGTGAGATCTAATTTCGGGGGTCAGGAAGATGAGGATAGTCTTGGTGGCTATAGCAGAGGATCAGTTGGAGCAGTAGTGAAGAAGTTTTTTTTATCTCTGATTTCTGGGTTAAACTTGGCAACAGCATGATGATTGATGAAGACAAGTACAACATAATGAATTACCTTTTATCTTTGATTTCTAGGCAGCAGTAAGGGAAACATGATGTGCATAATATGTATGGACAAAATGAGAATATGGTGGGCATGATATAATGATATGGGAAGAATGATTGTGATGATTATTTGATGTGCATGTGGACAGTATGGAAAGAATGAAGATAGGGCAGCAACAATGATGGTAGTCTTGGTGTGGACATAATTATGATGATGTGCTTGTTGGCAGTAGGTTATTGATTAGATGATGACAACAAGGACATGTGAAATTTAATGAGATGTAATGTGATAAAAATGTGTATGTAATACAAGCTAGGTCTTGTAATTATTTTTCTTAGTTAGATCTAAGAAAAAGACCAAGCTGAGTCTTGGAATAGAAGTTGGTGCTTCTGATTCAGTTGTAGCTGATTAACCCCCTGGTTGTAGCCGATTAAAGAAATACAAAATATTACAAAGCTATATCTTGTGTCTCTTGCAATGTGTTGATGATAATGTGTTTTACTTGATGAATGACATGTGTTTAGTTGATTACTGAAATATAGTTCATTGATGAATATGATATTGAAGTGAATTTGTAAATGATGATATAAGATTTGAAGAAGAAGTTGAAATTAGTAATAAGTCCAAGCTCGCTAATTCACCCCCCCCCTCTCAGTGAGCCATTGTGTCTAACAATTGGTATCAGAGCAGGCCTTCATCATAAGCCTAACAAGCTTGAAGGGATTTGTGGACACAATATGGAAGGACCAACAAAAGTCAATCATGAAGTTCTAGCCCTTGAGACATTAGATTATTTTGGTTGGAGAAGCAGAATGAAAGATTACTTGAAGCAATTCGATGTTTGGGAAATAGTGGTTAACCCACCTATCCAGCCTAGCAAGCAGACAAAGACAATAGTTGAGAAAGACAATAAGATTGCATTGAAGTTTTTTATGGATGGATTCTCAAGCCCTATCAAAGAAAGTGTAAAAGATTACACCTTTGACAAGGATCTTTGGTTCAAGCTGGAAGAAATATACCAAAAGAAGAATCAAGACAAAGAAAATAAATCAAAAGTCAAGGATGAGAAGCAAGAAGAAAAGCAGGTACAAGCTTAAGATACAAGTGAAGGTAAGTACTCTTCAATAGATGATAATTCTGAATGTAATGATGATGAAGTTGTACTTACAAAAGATGAAAAAGAAGTCTTGTTGAAAGCTAATAATGCATTTACATGCACTTTGTTGGATATTGATCTTAAATTCAATCTAAGACTTAAAAAGAATATTTTGGGGTCATTTGAAAAATACAAAGAAGAGACAAAAGATTTTCTCATGAGAGTGAAACTTAAGAACAAAGATTTGGAAGATGAGCTAGAAGGCCAAAACAATGAAATTGGGATATTGAAGTCTGAATTAGCAAGAGAACAAGAGAAGATTGGTAAAAGCCCTAAAGAGCTTGAAGAAACAAGAAGAAATAATATTGGCTTGAGGACTCAGCTGGAAGAAGCCAAAAGAATAGAAGATGTTATGAAGCTTCAGCTGGAAGAAAAAGAAAGGAAAAATTAGAAGCATGAGATGGAGGTTGTTGATCTTAGAAAGAAAATCAAGAAGTCAAACAATCATGTGAAGTTCAATAACAGTTCAGTTATATTGGATGAAATACTTAAGTGTCAAAGGTCTCCATTTTACACATCTGGTCTTGGGTACAAGAAGGTAGAAGACAATTCTGAAGAAGACATGTGGTCCCCAAAGACTCTTGAAGTTGGTTCCACGTCTTTCAAAGATGAAAGCAAAGCTCCTCATGCACCTTCACATGACAACACAAAAGTAGGAAGATCAGAAATGCATCAAGAAGTTCCTCCCACTCCTCAAATCAAATTCTTTAGAAGAAGAGAGACAACTCCAATATGGAATCAAGCACTCAAGTATGATAGAAATTTTAATGGTTATTGCTATTCTTGTAATGCTTTTGGTCACAGGGCTATAGATTGTACATTCCAAGGAAAAAAAAATACTGGAAGTTGAAGTGATCAAATGAAATGTTGGGCATGTGATCGAATTGGACATGTGGCTGCTAGATGCTATACATTGAGATGCTTCACTTGTGGTGGTGTTGGTCATAAAGCTCAAGTATGCACAAGTTCAAGAAGACAATTCTTGAGAATCTTCTCATACCCATCAGAAAGGAAGGTCATTGAATCTTGGAATAAGAATGACACCAGTAGATTTGAAGACCAAAGGATCAATGATCACAACCAAGGACATCCTAAGGTATGGGTAAGGAAGAACATTATGCTAGATCTAAATGAAGTGGATGATAAGTGCACAAATGAAGATGGCTTCCATATGGCAAGCCATGTTTGAGGTCTTTCAAAGACCATGGTATACCATGAGTTCATTATGGAGGATGAACTCAAATGGTAAATAATGGCTCTCCAAGCATAAAGTCAGGTCCAAGGATCGTGGTTGAAATGTAAATCAAGATATACATGTGTAAGGGGGAGATATCAAAAGTCAAGATGTTGAAGTTTCCTTCTTTGACATTGGTTGAAAATAGGTTGACATTATTGTTCTTGAAGTGACCCGATGGCAAGAAGAAAGAGTGAAAAATATTGGATCATGGCATGGTGATCCATATGAAGTGCAAAAGGTAGAATGACTGTGACAAGTTTGAGTACACAAGCTGGTAAAGAAAAATTAATGATAAGTACAGTAGCTGAGGCATCCACAAAGAAGCATCTTGGGTTGCTCCAACAAAAAGTTGCTAACATAAGAAATTAATGCAGAGATGAAGTCTGGAAAGTGTAAGGTGTTATAATTTGGCTCAAGAAAGATGCATGTTAATAAGGGGATTTGTAGCACTGAAATGTTGTCGTTGATGCTTACCTCTTTTGAATTTATTTGTGATGTATTCATTCATAAAAAGTGTACCAATGGCTCCTTCTATCTTTGGGTATAATTAGAAAGAACACTTGTTGTTGGTATCTTATTACATGATTTATGTAGAGCTGGTTATCGAGATTTTTATCATTATATGAAGACAACCCGATTTCTGAAGACCAATTAGAGTTAATTATGCATGATACACATAGTGTACCAAATGGCAGATTTGAAATGTTTTGGACAAAGAAGGTTAGTGGTAGATTTGAATATTGTTTGAAGACATCTTGAGGACATATCATGGCCATATGAAAGAAGTACAACAGGTGGTAAATAAACAAGCCTTGTTTACATGACAAATTGGACAGGAGTAATAATGATGATGACAAATCAACATGATTGATTATTGAGCATGACTTGGAACTTGGCAAATTGTAGAGCATTTGAAGGAGAAATATCATGGAAATGTTGTGGAAAACATGATTGAAATTTTTCTAAAAATAGAATATTATTGAAAAATGGTTTGATTGATAGGGGAAGTATGGTATGTTGATGTCTTGAATATTTGATGCATGCTTACCTTTTATGAATTTACTAGACAAAACTTTGATGAAGTTTGAAGCAGCATAAGCTCAGGGGGGAGAAATTTGGCATGAAAAACCAGCAGCAAAAATTTGATGGACAGTAGGTATATTAAAGATGGCAAGGTACAAGGATGATCTCAAAACACACCCAGCTCAGTCAAAGAAGGAGACTCGCTTAGCAAATCAAGAAGTCTACATGACAAGGGGAGTATGTGTGAAGATGGAAAGTGATGATCAAACAATAACAAGTCCAGATCAGAAGTTGACATGGAAGTATTCAAGGATACTTTTTTGGGGGAATTATAAAGTCTTTGATGGCTAATTGGCCCTTTGTCATTAATGTCAAAGGGGGAGAGAAATTTTGGTTGCCATCAATGACAAAGGGGGATATTGATGAATATGGTTGTCATTTATGACAATACATTAATGAGAAAGGTCAAAATTGGTGACATGAAGAACACAAGCATTGACATGGCTAGGGAAATGACATGAAGAAAAGTGGCAAAGGTGAGAACACACATGGAAAGCAAGCATGACAAGAAGCAAGAATGGAAATTGAAGAAGAGGACAAAGCAGGTAAGCATGAGGACGTGGCAAGTGTGTGTTGGTGACTTGGAAAGCATGAAAGATGACATGGACAAGGAAAAGATGACATGGAGACAAGGTGTGAAGGAGAAGCAAAGCTACAGGAATAATTTATATGCCCTTGCGGGCATTGGTTGGAAGGTCTTATTGGCTCCATTACGGGCATCTCCATGAGGATGTGCTGGCATTTTCAAAATGTTGTTGAGGGCATTTTGATGAACCTCTGTGTACATATTTTATGGCCCCTTGCGGGCATTTAAAAGGTATATTGCGGGCACATTTGGAGGAATGCTAAAAGCCCTTCCGGGCATATCTAGAAGGCCCTTGCGGGCATCACTCAAACGCCCTTGCAGGCATAATTAAGAATCAATTGCAGGAATTTGTTGATGAACCTTAAGTTTATATGATGGAGTAAAAATCAAGTGATGTTAAACCCACTTTCTGTGATGTGGCAAGAAAGATATATATATATTGAATATAACATGGAAATAAAATAATATATATCATTTGATAGAATAAAGAATTGAAGATGACATGTCGGCCTCCTCAAAATTCATGGATAATTCAAGTATAAATACAGATCAAGTCGTTGGTTTGGTGGTGTGAATTGAGGGAATGATTTCGGGAGATAGAGTGAGCTCTGATTTCGGGGGTCGGGAAGATGAGGACAGTCTCAGTGGCTGCAGCAGAGGATCAGTTGGAGCAATAGTGAAGAAGTTTTTTTTATCTCTTATTTTTGGGTTAAACTTGGCAGCAACATGCTGATTGATGAAGACAAGTACAACAGAATGAAATATCTTTTATCTTTGATTTCTAGGAAGTGGTAAGGGCAACATGATGTGAATAATATGTATGGAAAAAATGAGAAGATATTGGGCATGATATAATGATATGGGAAAAATGATTGTGATGATTATTTTTTGTGCATGTGGATAGTATGGACAAAATGAAGATAGGGCAACAACAATGATGGCAGTCTTGATGTGGACAAAATTATGATGATGTGCCTGTTGGCAATAGGTTATTGATTAGATGATGACAGCAAGGACATGTGAAATTTGATGAGATGTATTGTGATAAAAATGTGTATGTAATACAATGTAATATCCCTTGTTTGGAATTTAATTAAAATGGCAATTTTTCTCTTTTTTCCCTAGTTTGACCTTGTACTAGTTTTGAGCTCTAGGTCCCCAAATTGCTCCAATTGCTCCCACATATTCTAAGAATGTATATGGATGATATTAGAACAAAAATATGTATTTCAGTGATGATTTTGGACCTTTAAAACACTTCTGCAAATCCTCTTTCAATTCTGGCCAATGTAGGGAACTTTACTAGTAATTTTCCTTTGACTAGTATTGGTCTCTAGGTCTAAAATTGACTCCAAATGCCTTCAAATATTAAAGGAAGGTGTATGAATTATATTAGGACTTTAATATGATGTTCATGGATGATATATGGCCACCAAAATACCTCTATGAACTCTCTTAATATTCTGGACCAAGTATGCAATTTTACTAGTAATTTGGGGTTCAAATCCCCCTGGGGTAAGTACTGAAAATGGATTCTAAAATGCCTCCAAAACCACTCAAATTTATGAAAAGAGGTAGGGAATGTATTAAGGATTTTATTAAGGTCTCATGTGCACCATTAATTGATTATTATATCTGTTCCAACCCTCTTCCATTTAGCTGCAAAAATCATCAATTCGGCCCTTGGGGAAATGACACTATTTCTTCTCCCAATGCAATTAAAATGAGTAAAAATACTTCAAATGCTCAATTACAGTACATGAAACTTATAAAGTACATACATGGAAGTCCATTAATCACAAATGCATCATATAATCATACATCCATTCGAAATCATCAGCATTACATTGGTTCACAACAAGGTAGTGGGGAAATGGCACTGTTCTTTCATTAAAAATGAGATTTATACATTTCTACTTGGAATTTCGACCTGAAACTTTATGGAGATGAAGAAAAAAGTATCTAATTCATATTACAAAATAAATGGGGCATTAGAATCTCCCCCAAAGAGTACAATAGCTCACCAAAAACGCCCTCCCTCAAGGATAAAAAATATGCCTAAAAACTGGAAATGGTTGAAGGAGTGAGTTGCAATAGAAGAAACCATGAGCTGCCCTGTATCTTACACCTGCAAATAAAGACTCCATTAAATCTACAAATGAAAGGTCTGAATGAACTTTCCAATTACCAACTTGGATGGGAATCTTTCACCCTCGAAATTGGCTAAGGCAAGAAACTAGTCATCCACTAGCTCTCCCTCTTCACAAATGCAATTGCAAATTCTACAAATGATCAAAAGCTGGTTTCATTATTTCTTATTGACATTTATAAATTTCTAATGTCCTCCATGGGTCAAATTCCTTCCAAGAGACTCATGCCAACTCAAGTTGGGAAGAGATTCCAAAGAACGCCACTTGTACAACAATTCTTAGTCTCCCACTTCCACCAAATCACATGTGGAAGCATCTTAGCTTCCCTAACACCCTTGAGCACCCTCTTGGAGTCTAGTTTTAGACCTGAAATTTCATATATGTCATATGTCAGCCTTCAGGTCTGATTTGTGTCATAGGTGTCATAGCATCTTCATCATTGTTGTCATAGAACGAGGGAATCTAGCCCAAGTATCTCACTAGCTCCAAATTGCCTCTTCCTCTTCCATGGGAGTTAGTCTTCCTCTACATTTCGACCTCATTGACTCATGCCAAGTATTATTGAACTTATAACTCATCCCAAGAACATTAGGCTTCCCATGGATTTGACATTGCAAGAAGAGGATGCCATGTGGCACATAAATTCTAGCTTGTGTGGGTCCCACTTCCTCCATGTGTCTTCATGATCAAATGCCACTTTGATTTTCACTTGTATATATTTATTTATCTCCTTTATTAAATATTTATCCCATCCTAATTTTCTAACATCATTTATTATCCCCATTATTCCAAATCCCAAAGCTTCCACCCCAAACCTAGGAAACTAGTAATTTTTCTCCTTGGCAATTATTTGACCTTTACATTCAATTTGACAAACTCTAATGAATATGGCCAATGTGATTAGGCCATTGTGACCCAATGCCAAATTTGGTACATGACAAATCCTCCCTTCCCAATATTGCTTGTCCTCAAGCAATTTCAAACATGGGTGTTGAAGAACCTGCTTTCTGTATAATTCTTTGAAGTTTCCATTGAACTGCCCAACCTTGAGTCTTTGAGTTTCCATGAATATTTTAGAGAGGAACCACCATGCTTTCTGCTGCACTATTCTGATAAAAATCACTTTATTAAGTGGTAAATCCATCTCCCATACTACTTGTTTCTCCCTAAAATTTAAAACCAACGAGATAAAAATTATTCCAGGGTCCCATTGTTTGTTTTGCACCCCAACAATTAAGAGTGCTCTCCAACCCATACCATCAAATAAGAGGATTCCTGGATCCCATTTTCTTGTATGAATTCTTCCAAACATCATGAATACAAAATATATATCATCAAGGTACATAACAACATAAGAAAAATGTATGTCAAGGAGGTGCTTCATCAAAGAATCATGAAAGTGCTTATACCTCCAAGTAAGTAGACCACCATTTTCTAAGTGCATACAAGCTTCAAGTGACCAATAAAATCTGCTCCAATGACATAGGTTACGATCCCATGTCCTATAATTATGCTCCAAAAGGATGTGATATGCATCAAAATATTCAGCCATGTATTCTTTCATCCAAGAAGTGAATGAAGAATCTCCACCAAAATCTGAACAAAATAATGATCAGAAAAAACAAGGAGGCTTCAAATGACTCAAATAAGTCTCACCCATACATCCGTGAATGTGAGAATCATAAATATATAACAAAGTATGTGGCTTCCAACAAAAATTTTCTCCAATCATAAATCTATTCACCCAAGTGTTGGATGAAGTTCCTCCAACATCAAATGAATCAAGTGTTGAGCAAGAAAAACCACGAGTCTTCAAGTGACTCAAATGCATATCATAGGTGCATCCATGTAGATGTGCATCATAATAAAGTAACAAAGGATGCTGCTGCAAATGTGAATAAGAATGCGCTCCAACATATCATCATAAAAAGTAAATCTAGGAGTTCCATACTCCTCATGTGGCACCATCAAAAAGAACCCTTTCACCCATACTTCATTGAGACTAATGCTGCAAAACATGTAATTGTAGGATGTAGGAGAATTAACTAACTCACTCAAATGAACAAAAAGTGTAGAAGTTTCATCATGGGAAGGATCCATATGGGTAGTATCATGCATCTCCTTCAAAAGTGTGAAACCTTTGTCATAGATTGGTTCCATTGTAGAGGAATCAAGCTCTTCTTTAAAAATTGCATAACCTTCATCAAGAGACAATTCAAGTTCCTCTTCCACCACATCAAGTGTTTGTATCTCTTCAAGTTCATCTTCAAACACATCAAGAAAATTCAATTTTCCACATTTCTCATGATCCACCATGTCATGAGAGTCCTCCAAACAATCTACCATTTGACAATCTGAAACATAGGAGGAAAAACAAGTATCTTGCAACTTTTCAAGAAGTTGCTCATTTTGAATTGTGAGCTTATGATTATCCTCATTATTCTTCAAGTATGTATCATGTAACAATTCATTAAGCTCAAACAAATGGTTTCTATCAAAAATCAAAGACATGAAATTACCTTTGATGTGGCACATTGCTCTTTGAATCTTCTCCATGTCTTCAAGGAAGGATGTTTCCTCCAATGAAGTAGCTCTCCAATAAGAATTTGACACCAATGCTTGAGTGTCATGGAGAATGTTGAGGGACTTTTGGATATTCTTTTCATTCATCTTTAAGGACCCTTTAAGAAAATGAGGCTCTTCCAAATGAACCTCCTCATCTTCTTCATTTTTGCTTGGACCAACTTCATGAAGCTCAAATGGTGCTGGAGAAGTTGATCTTGGTTCTTCTTCAACTGCTACAAGGTATTCATTATCATGCTTAATGGAACTTGGGCTTGCAGCAACACTTTGAAAAGTGATCTCTATATCACCAACATAGAGGTGTGAGCACGCATCAGTAGGTACTCCTTCATAGTTTAAGCATCCATCAGTAGATGCTCTTTGGTTCATGTCTAAGCTAGAAGGTGTCTCGAAATGATCTTCCATATTTTCAATAGAATCTTCTTCATGCTCTTGTGATGTCTCTTCATTTTTCTCCTTCAAGCAAGCTGATGCATTTTGCCCCTTGTTTTCCTTAGGATCAATATCTTTGGAATCTCTTTTTGAAGAATTCCCAAAAGCTCTCCTCAAGTGGGACATTATTTCATGCACACATGTATGATACTCACTCCAAGGTTCTTTACAAGAAGGGCATAAGCCTTTCTTTACTAACTCCACATCTTCATTTTGGGCCTATTTTCAAAAATATGTTCAGCATAGTACTCAAAATACATGGCATTTTGTGTATTTTTGCTCCAAGCAAGATATTCTTGATATTTTTGATATTGTTGGGGCAAGGTTTTATATGTTGCTCTCCATATTTGGAACTCACTCATAGAATTATCCTTGGTTGGTGTGACACACTCATATTCATAAGATTTAAAGTCATAAGAATAATCTTCATTTATCCTGAAATTGTAAGAAGTGTTGCATGATGGAACCTCTTCCTCGTACCATTCACATTCTACTTCATATTGCTCATAAGCATCTGCATATTCTTCATAAGAATTGTACTCATAGGATTCATCATAATAGTAAGACATGGATTCCAATTATTCTTGAATGTATGTACCTAATCCACAGGTGCAAGGACCATGCTCTGATACCATTGTAATATCTCTTGTTTGGAATTTTATTAAAATGGCAATTTTTCACTTTTTTTCCTAGTTAGACCTTTGACTAGTTTTGAGCTCTAGGTCCCCAAATTGCTCCAATTGCTCCCAAATATTCTGAGAAGGTATATGGATTATGTTAGAACATAAATATGTATTTCATGGATTCTTTTGGACCTTTAAAACACTTATGCAAATCCTCTTTCAATTCTGGCCAATGTAGGGAACTTTACTAGTAATTTCCCTTTGGCTAGTATTGGTCTCTAGGTCTCAAATTGACTCCAAATGCCTTCAAATATTCAAGGAAGGTGTATGAATGATATTAGGACTTTAATATGATGTTAATGGATTATATATGGCCACAAAAATACCTCTGAAAACTCTCTTAATATTATGGACCAAGTATGCAATTTTACTAGTAATTTGGGGTTCAAATCCCCCTGGGGTAAGCACTGAAAATGGCTTCCCAAATGCCTCCAAAACCACTCAAATTTATGAACAGAGATAGGTAATTTATTAATTATGTTATTAATGTCTCATGTGCACCATTAATTGATTATTATGTATATTCCAACCCTCTTCCATTTGGCTGCAAAAATCATCAATTCGACCCTTGGGGAAATGGCACTATTTCTTCTCCCAATGCAATTAAAATGAGTAAAAATACTTCAAATGATCAAGTACAGTACATGAAACTTGTACAATACATCCATGGCAGTCCATTAATCACAAATTCATCATAGAATCATCCATCCATTCGAAATCATCAGCATTACATTGGTTCACAACAAGGTAGTGGGGAAATGGAACTGTTCTTTCATTAAAAATGAGATTTATACATTTCTACTTGGAATTTCGACCTGAAACTTTATGGAGATGAAGAAAAGAGTATTTAATTCATATTAAAAAATAAATGGGGCATTAGAATCTCCCCCAAAGAGTACAATAGCTCACCAAAAATGCTCTCCCTCAAGGATCAAGAATATGCCATAAAAACTGGAAATGGTTGAAGGAGTGAGCTGCAATATAAGAAACCATGAGCTTCCTTGTAGCTTAAACCTGCAAATAAAGACTCCATTAAAGCTCCAAATGAAAGGTCTGAATGGCCTTTCCAATTACCAACTTGGATGGGAATCTTTCACCTTCGAAATTGTCTAAGGCAAGAAACTAGTCATTCACTAGCTCTCCCTCTTCACAAATGCAATTGAAAATTCTACAAATGATCAAAAGCTGGTTTCGTTCTTTCTTATTTACATTTATAATTTATAATGTCCTCCATGGGTTGAATTCCTTCCAAGATACTCATGCCAACTCAAGTTGGGAAGAGATTCCAAAGAACGCCACTTGTACAACAATTCCTAGTCTCCCACTTCCACCAAATCACATGTGGAAGCATCTTAGCTGCCCTAAAACCCTTGAGCGCCCTCTTGGAGTCTATTTTTATCCCTGACATGTCATTTCAGATGTCATCCTTCAGGTCTGATTTGTGTCATAGGTGTCATAGCATCTTCATCATTGTTGTCATAGACCTAGGGAATCTAGCCCAAGTGTCTCACTAGCTCCAAATTGCCTCTTCCTCTTCCATGGGAGTTACTCTTCCTCTATATTTAGACCTAATTGACTCATGCCAAGTACTATTGACCTTATAACTCATCCCAAGAACATTAGGCTTCCCATGGATTCGAAATTGCAAGAAGAGGATGCCATGTGGCACATAAATTTTAGCTTATGTGGGTCCCACTTCCTCCATGTGTCTTCATGATCAAATGCCACTTTGATTTTCACTTGTATATATTTATTTATCTACTTTATTAAATATTTATTCCATCCTAATTTTCCAACATCATTTACTATCCCCATTATTCCAAATCCCAAAGCTTCCACCCCAAACCTAGGAAACTAGTAATTTTCCTCCTTGGTAATTATTTGACCTTTAGCATCAATTTGACAAACTCTAATAAATATGGCCAATGTGATTAGGCCATTGTGACCCAATGCCAAATTTGGGACATGACATACAAGTTGGGTCTTGTAATTATTTTTCTTAGTTGGATCTAATAAAAATACCAAGCTATGTGTTGGAATAGAAGTTGGTGCTTCAAATTCACTTGTAGCTGATTAACCCCCTGGTTGTAGCCGATTGAAGAAATACAAAAGATTACAAAACTATATCTTGTGTCTCTTGCGATGTGTTGATGATAATGTGTTTTACTTAATGAATGACATGTGCTTATTTGATTACTGAAATATAGTTCATTGATGAATATGATATTGAAGTGAATTTGTAAATGATGATATAAGATTTGAAGAAGAAGTTGAAATTAGTAATAAGTCCAAGCTCACTGATTCACCCCCCCCTCTTAGTGAGCCATTGTGTCTAACAAAATGCCCACCAAATTTTAGATCCAAGGTTGATTAATTATTATTGAGGTGGGTTTAAATTATTAAGCCCAAGCAATCACAAGATCTCACCAGATCTAAAAAATAAAAAATGAGGGTTTTGAAATATAATGGTTTGAAGTGACCAATGGGTGAAACACATGAAAAATGGATACGTACCTTATAGATCTTACCTCAAATGCTTGTGGCTGCCTTATACATTGATGATCCTTACATTTAGTTACAATTCCAAGCTAGATCCAAGTGATTCCAAGCAAATCGTCCAAGTCCAAGGAGGAAAAACATCCTACTTCACTTGCAAAACAAAATACAAAATGTGAGATTTGATTCACACATAAGTAATATATAAGCATGGAATATCAAAAGAAGTAAATCAATGGACAAAGCACAATTGAAAAACTCCCTCCAAGATGAAAACGTCTTGCCCGAGGGGGATGTGAGAAACCCCTGCAATCTTTCGTCCAAGCAATTCGCACACCTGCAACAGTTCAATTCGACCTCCCTCTGTAGCTGTCGAAATCACCTATAAATAACCCATATGTCTAAAGCAAACGATGTATAATCATGTACAATAACATTCATCAAAGCATGAGAATATCTACAAAAACAGTATTTTCAGAGCCCAAAGGTGTTTTTACAATAGGGGGGCCTCTTCCTTAAATAGGAGGAGAGAGACCAAAACCCTAACCACTTTATGAACGAGTGGTTGAGATCAAAATATCAATACAATACAATCAACGACTAAGATGAGACGGTACAATATAACATGGATCAACTCACATGAGGGGTTGCACACTCACTAAAGAAGCCCTATGGTGATGCGCACCACATAAAAGAGACTATAACAAGTGTGTACCACATAAGATGACAAGGACAAGTGACCAGGAGCACCTGGTGGGGCTAGGAGGATTTATTCCTTCACTAGCATCACCCCATGGCACAATAATATAGCATATGACTCAAAAACATGTCCAAGTGACTAAATGATCAAATCATGACCCCTCAACTGAGAGAAGAATGCATTAAATCACAACCCGAAGAGTGTGTGGACCTCACTAAATGCTGCAAGATGATCTGGAAGGAGTGGGATACATCACATATGACCCTTGAACAAACCTTACCTTAGTAACCGAAATTGATTTCCTCAATGACCTTTTTATCCCACCTGAAAACCACCAAAATGTCTGTAACTAACTGTATTGTGCATGGGCACAAAATATGACTGTACCATCATGTCTGGAGAGGGGGAAATATGATAATAACAAGTGGCTGGAGCACCCCTCTCCTCTGTAGTTCCCTAGGAAAACATTCAATCTCAAAGAAACCGCTGGACATGCCATCTCTGCATGGCAAAACTGGCCAAAAGTGGAAATATGCCTCTAACTTCACTGGGACTGCCTGAAACTGATAAATGAGTGTCTCAATGGACTCAGAAGGTCCAAATCTACTAGAGATGAGTACTCATACACCCTGTGGAAACCTGTAAGATCATATGTGGCCTCAACCATACCCGAACAATAATAAAATAAATGATCTAAAAAATAATAATAACAATAAAAAGGTGCGTCAATCATCATCTGAAAACTGTGTCCACTATATGAAGTCATCAAAGGTGCATCAAAGGACCATAAATCATCATCATACATAATCACTAGTCCAACTTATCACGGATCCCATGGCTGACTTGGTCAAACTAGGTTTGACCAGGTCAAGACTGATCAAAATATGACCCAGGCTAGCAAAGCCTGCTGCCGCAAGTGCAAATAGTTAAGACATGCTCTTTTAATCATTCCGGTAGCAAGACTTAAAGTATTAAGCATCATTTCACTGGCATTTAATAGATAATAACATAAAGTATAAGTTCAAATAATCATTTACTTACAAAAGAACCTCAAGGATATACTCATTTTGTAGACATGATAAATTTGCTAGCAAAGGGTGAAGGTAAATAATGCAAGGCTAGGACAAGGGGATGACTTAATTGACTCAACACTGTGATACTTTGGATAAGGGAAAGGGAATACACACTTAAGCATATGTCGAATAATAAACACACAGGGAATGGTAGTGTCTCACAAATGGAATAAGTTGTTTAGAGGAGTGCTTATTCAACCTTGGAAAATGTCTACAAATCATATCATTACATTTCATTTCCTTGGCCAATATTCTTTGGATTTATCATATATTTAACCACTGCTTTCTTTAGGCCTATATGACCCTTTTGGGGATTTTGCATGTGCTTAGAAGCACAACTACTAAAGCTTTCATCCAGGGTGCTTTTAGTTTCCAATTCATTTCATTTCATAACCCTTTTGGGGATTTTGCATGTGATTAGAAGCACAACTACTAAAGCTTTCATTCAGGGTGCTTTTAGTTTCCAATTCATTTCATTTCCTAACCCTTTTGGGTATTTTGCATGTGCTTAGAAGCACAACTACTAAAGATTTCATCCAGGGTGCTTTTAGTTTCTAATTCATTTCATTTCATAACCCTTTTGGGGATTTTGCATGTGTTTAGAAACACAACTACTAAAGCTTTCATCCGAGGTATTTATTCATTTAAGTTTCCATAAATGATGGTAGTATAATTTGCTTCAGGTTTTAGCCAACACAACTCAGGCAACTAGGGGGACTCTCTACAATCAAGACCAGACATCGGTGCAACCGACTAGACTAATCAAGGTATCAAATCCAACTCACCAAAGGGTAAGTTTTGTTACCAAATCAAAGCCGAGACACAAACTAATAGGGATGCTCTCTAACACATAGGAAAAAGTGGGGATGTCCTCCATATCACAGGCTGAGGTGTAAGTCAGGGTAAAAACCAAAAGTGGGAAAGATAACGGATGGATGGGGAAAGTGAAAGTGATGCCTAAGCTAGCAAGCCATAAAAGGTGGGAATGATCATGTCCACACTCCTAAGAGGGTAAAACCAACGAGTATAAAACAAAAGCTTCTAAGTGTAAGTAATACAACCATTTAGATAATCAATAATAACCATATTCATTTTATATAGATATATTGTCAGATCATGATTACTATATACTAAGTCAAGCTATCAAAATGACCAAAAGAGCAAGATAATAAAACCAATGCATATCATATACCTACTGGGCCATATACTAGTATCTGCTATCTGGATCACCTGTAACCACTGAAACACTGTTGCTGATACTATGGCACTGCATTGCCCTTTATGGGATAAAAGGTGATCTCAGTCATCAAATCTGAGGTCAAGAGGCTCAGTCATGGCATAAGGTAGCCTCAGTCATGGCATAAGGTCTACTGCATGTCTGATCTAGGTCTGCTCTGATTTGTGAGCGATCATAACTAATACTGATCATCATAGCTTATCTCACTAAAACTGTGTAAAGGAAAAGCTCAAAAATATATACTGAACTGCTCTACAATCATGGTAGCCCGGCTATTGTGGATGTGATAACAATACAGTTGGATATGGTCTGAGATATGTCTCAGGTGGTGAAGTGAAGCTACAGAGATATACAAATTTTGGTTGGGCAGGGAGTGCATTGGACAAAAAGAGCACCTTGAGGTGCTACTTAAGCTTGGGATCAGCTATGATACCCTGGTTTAGCAGGATGCAGACTTCTGTAGAACTCAGTAAAGTAGAAACAGGGTATTATGCAACCAGTTTCGCAAGTCGTGAAGCAGTGTGGCTTTGAAAGCTTATTGTCGGATTATTTGATTAGGAGATAGAGACAACCTTGATACATTGTGATAATCAAATCTGTGTCAAGCTTTCAAAAAATCCAATATTTCATGACAGGTCAAAACATATTGAGATCAAATATCACTTCATCCAAGACATGGTGTAGAAGGGAGCAGTGAATCTCTAGTACATATCCACAGATGAGCAAATAGCCAACATTGTCACCAAGCTTCTGTCCAAGGCAGAGTTTGTATAATTAAGAGACAAGCTTGGCGTGATCGAGAATGTCTCCCTTAGTGAGAGGGAGTTTTGATGGTTCTACAGATGAGCAGCATGGGGCAGACATTCACCCTCGGAGCCTGAGTCATATGGCTAGTGGTGAATGACCCAGATACCGTGATAGTTCTACAAATGAGAAACAGACACCATGACGATTATAAAGATGAGCAACAGACGTCGTGATGGTTCTACAGAGGAGCTAATTTTTTAGGTTCGTATCTTCTCTAGAGGTTCACTATCCCTATCTAGGGTTTTTTGTGAAGGTCGCACTCTCTTGTAGCTAGGGTTTCCTCATGAAAAGAGGATGAACTTTATTTGCCAGGGTTTCTCTTTAGGAATGATGTACTTGAATTGGACGGATTTCTTCTAAGAAAAGTTGGTTAGGTTTTTCGCCCAAGTTTGGATTTCCCAGGGTAAACTTCATGTGTCTATTGTGCATGGCTGTGTTTCTATTATCCTTAGTTTCCACTGCAATTTAAGTTGAAATTTGCAGTGTGCAATTATTCAATGAAAACTGTGGGATGAAATAAATGTTTGAAATCATTAGGTAATAATTGCCAAGATCTGAAAATTGTATTTCTACTGCTATAAAAAAATTCAATAGTGACTTGTTGCTTGGGTTGTCCATTCCTTTCAAAGGTTGTCTTTATTGGTCCTTTTCGTTATAATCTCATGTTGTGTTTCCTCGTTCAATATTTGAGTTGTGCATTATTTATTGGCTCCAACACAGTGGTTGTGATGGTGCATTTGTTGATAGAGTCCTCACTCGGTCTCATATAGCCTAAAAATCCATTTGGACTAGTCATGGCACATCATTATATGGAATGACTATGTCTACTCCATATCATTCTAATCCCTCTTTGTTTGTATTCCTTAACTCCATAACCCTTGGATTGGCACTGGTCTTAACAACCTACCATCCACTTAAATCTAAGGTTTATCATATATATTTTAGGGATACCCCTTTGGTGCATGAGGAAGGTTGACCTAAAGTGAGAGGAAGGATTGTTGTGGTGAGAGTGGACAACCTTTCTAGGTTCCCCGAAGGCTGCACTTGTATTTTAGTGCTTTCCCACTTGAAGTGCGGGTTTGGGAGGTAATAGGACAGTTATCAGTAAAAGTGGGTGCCTTTTTTGCACTAGATTAGCTCTTGGAATTTTCGATGGAATTGTTAATACAATGCGGGGGGTCAATGTAGTTCATCACAGAGTTGTTGAACCATGTACACACAAGAATTCCCACTAAACCAACAATTATAATGGTTCGGTACCTATTTATTTGGCAAATGGTCATTCGTTTATATGGACCTCAACAAATTGATGATGTTTACATAAATGAAGTACTTGATGAAGATGCCCATGTTGGACCATGTAAAGACTTTGTTGAGGAGAAGTGCCTTCAATTTCAAGGGAAGCTTTGTTGCAGTGGACCAAATGAAGATGGATCCATGACCTAATAAAAATCAAGACAAATACTCACCATGTGGGGATGTTGAAAAATGTGGACCATGATTGTCTTGTGTTGTCATGCCATTAGTGTGTGTCCTAGTGCATGTGGTGAGTGCACAAGAGTCCAATGCTAAGTTGTCAGATTCTATTAAAGGATTGGTTTTTGTATTTCAAACCACTTACTTAATAGTTTGTGGTCAAGTTTCTCCAGAGTGTTGTGGTGATTAAGTCTTTGAGAGATGATGTGGTCATTAAGTCTTTGACAGATGATGTGCTCATCTTCAAACCAAGTTTTGTGCCTATAAATGTAGCCACTGAGACCAATGAAATTAACTCAATTATTGGTGTGTCTAGACATTCAAAGAAACTCTCTCCCCTTTGTTTTTATAACACCAACCAAATTTTAAGAGATTTCTCTACCAAAACCACTTAAGATTAAATTTAGACTAAACATTTTTCCTTCCTTCCTTTGCATTAAGAAATTAATACTGATATGGCAATGACGAAATCTTAAGCTTGTGAAAACTTTGAATCCCATAATGAGATTGTTTATCTCCAAATACTCCATTATGAGAAACCTAAGTCTCTTAACAATAAAAGGAAACCCAAACCTTTGTTTTTCCAAGTGAACTATCCTTTAAGCTCAAACTCAACATCCACAAGGGCATTATACTTACTAAAGACAAAAAACAAGTACATACCAATAAATATAACATCACATTCGTTTTTAACAGTAATGCTCAAGATAGCAATGTATTTAGCTTCCAAAATAATCTTACCTTTTCCCTAAATTTCAAAGCTAAGAGACTTCCAATACTTCACTTTCAAAACATGATTGGTGGGGCCATAAATGTTGGCAAGCTCTTTCTTGGCCAAAGAGATATAATGCTATGGTCATACACCTTACTACCTTGAACAAGCACAATATTGGGCTTTTGGATCTTCATTTTCCTTTCCATAAGTCCTTTCTTCTAAGTTGAACCCAACCATCACATTACACAAAATGAGCTTCATGATTCTATTGCTTTGGACTCATTTTATAGACTTCTATACTCAATTGTTTTCCTTGAATCTCGTCCCTTTCTCCTATAATGCTTTGTTCTTCTTTGATCACATGGGTGGGAAATCAAGTGATTGTTTATGAACTAGTAGACTATTTCAAGCTATAGATTCTAGACATATATATCTACAATATATTCTTCCCAACTATCTTCCATTTCATATGAGGACTTTTGAAGATCCTCCACAATCCCGATCATGGTGTTTCAAGCACTAAGGAATGTTGATATTTTAAGTAGCTTCGGAAGATATTCTTATGTCGGCCCAGACGTTTCTAGAAAGTTCTAGAAAGGAAACCTCTGGAAAGTTCTAGAAAGGAAACCCTGGAAAGTTCTAGAAAGGAACCCCTCGGAAAGTTCTAGAAAACCCCGGAAAACATGGAAATAGAAATGAAGGTATAAATAAGGACGTCTATCTCATTTGCACATCAAGCAAGTTCGCATCAAGTCAGTGAGACAAGTGCGCAAGGGAGAGAAGCAGTAGCTGGAGGAAGATTAATATCTTGGGTTTTATCTTATCTTTGTATCTGGGGTATATTTCTATGAGAGAGCTTTAGCTCTTCATTGTAATGACTTTGTACTTTGTTGATGAATCTATACTGAAGAAGTTTTGTTGGGTTTTCTTCCCCAAGAAGGTTTCCCAGGACAAATCTTTGTGTATGCTGTGAATGTCTTTCTTTCAGTGATCCTTATGCATGCAGTTATTATGATATTATATAAATTGAATTAAAGTCTAAAGAATTTTGAATAACAAAACTGCTTAAGTAAAATCTCAACAACGAAATGTGAAAACTGAATCTTGTTCAACATTCTAGCCATATGAACCTCCTGAATTGTAGTCTCGATCTGCAAGAACCATAGGATTAGAAATTTCATAATATCCTGGTTCTCTCTAATATTAGTTTCTTCCTATCCCGATATACAATCTTAAAGTTTATGGAGGTATCTATGTTGAGACTCCTCCTAAGGTTATTCTTCCCTGTCAATTGTTTCATTTTGCTCTGGACTTCAGTGAAGTCATGTGCAACTCCATTAAATGGTTTCTTGGGACACACCCTCCAAACATTACCATATTTTACATGACAAGAGCTACATTTAGAGGGAATGTTTTCATATTCTAAGGATATATAAAATCTCTAAAATAGCACAACAAAAGAGACATTTATCATTCTGCAACAGAAGATGCAAGACTAAACTTTAAACTGTTTAAAGTTGCAAACTTCTATAGGTTCGTTTTTAAAAACCCTAAGACCATTTTATATTCAGCGTATAGTCTACACTCGTAAACCAATTTTATTATATCATTTCCTTCCCAAATTCAAACGCATCTTTATTGTAGACTATCACTTTTACGATAGCTATTTATACAAAACCATTGCAGACAAGAGTATTATTATCAACCGTAATATGCATTTAAGTGATGATTCAATATCAAAAACTAAGTTCTTATCACCATTCTAAACCTTAACCTAAACAATGAGGGCATGGGGTTTCACTTTCGAAAAACAAGTTAACCTACGGTTCTCGCCCAAGTCTCATTACTACATTTTTTTATTTAGTCAAAACATCAATTTTTATAATTTGGGAAACTGCATAGAAACCATTACCAGTTATGTACAATGCAAAACTTAGGTTTGTATTACCATGATAAACGATGGAATAAAACAGTGTAACACAGAACCCTTCTTATCTTCACAGAAACAATCTAGCTCATGACTCTAGACTTTCACCAAACACTGTATCAATTACTCAAACATTGACGAAATGAAACTTATATAGTGCACAGAAACTACTAAAGTTTTCTCAAGACTGTTCTTCCATTAAAATCGACCAAGGATCCAACCCTCTGACATAAAATCATAAACAAGTTTACATTTCAATAAAAGTCACAACGAAATGCTACATTGACAGGACAGTAAAATGAGCCAAGGATTTCATCCTCTTTACACACAGCATGAGGCTCTTGATTATCATCTCAATAGCTTAAACCTCTGCCAGGAACCATTCTTAGTTCTCGTCAACATCAAGATTCGACCAACATGCCAGGAGAACCTACAGGAAAATGAACCACCGAGGCTTACCGGATGGTATAGCAGCATCTTTCCCCGCAAGCTTCAATCAAGGTATACCTGCGGCATTTTGAAGTCACCTACCAACCAATACAGGAGGTGGTTAAAAACATTGCATCATGTTATTAACCAAAGTAGCAGAAAAACTTAATCATTTTGAAAACGAAAATATTACCTTGTAAGAATTTGTACATGATCGAAGTTTGAACCATTGAAATCTTCCAATTCCACCCAACAACAAAGCATTACCATAGGGTAGCAAATTCACATTATAATAATCATAATTATGATGGTAGAATGATAGTGAACATTGCTATAATAAGATGATTTTTCATGCATAATGATAAATGCATAAAATTACTTTAGTTATAAATATAATTTCAATTGTATTCTTGTATTTCAAAATAAACTATTTATTTCATGTTTCCATAATATAGAACTTTTTAGAAGTTGAAACTTTCACGATATTACCAACCGTTGCAAATTAGTGAAATGACGACATGATCAAAATAGCACTAACACATGATAATCTAACACACATCTGATATTCATAGTGTAAGTATAGTCAAGGTAACACTTACAGAAATAGGACAGAGATGCATACCATTAACAACTCTCTGGTTTGGAAGTACTCAGAGTTACAATAAGCATTGACGGCTAACTAAAAAAAAAAAAAAAAAAAAAAAAAATATATATATATATATATATATATATATATATATATAATAATAATAATAATAATAATAATAATAATTTAGAATTGCTTGTAACATTTGAATTTGTCGTAATATTCTTACCTGCGTATCTGCGCAAAGAAACAGGTTCAAATGCTTTAGCTAAACATGGCTAAGTAAACCTCAGGGTACCCCGTAGGACCCCTTCATCATCATTCAAAAGCAAACTGTCAGTATTTATATCAAGAAGATTGTATCGTAAGAGAATTTTAAATACAGCTTATAGTTTCAATTAAACACAAGCAGAACTAATGATGTATTTTGTGTTATGATGTATAAATTGTCGTTATTGTAATTTGTCATTAGTTAAAAGATTTGTATCTATTTTATTTTCCGCATTAGCAATTTCAGTATTTATTGCTACTTTAAAAAAATTTTAATTTTTGTAATTTTTCGGGATGTTACATATGGTATCAGAGCTCATGTTCGAACTCTCGGCCTAAGAAGGTCCAAAGAACATGCAACATAAAATTTTATGACAGCAAAAATCTTTACTAATTAAATTATTTTGTATACAAAAAATTGTTTCTAAGTTACAGGTATGGAAGGATCAGTTGAACACATGGAGGACAGATTTCGAACAAACAATCATAGCACTGGATAGCATTATGAAGAAGAAGTCCATGGTGAATTGAATGACAATTCATCAGAATTGTTACATGCCTTTCAGGAGTTGAAAGAAGAAATCAGATATGTTAAACAAGATAATGAGAGAATTATGAAGGCACAAGAAGAACTGAACCAAGTACTGTTCGATTAGTGCCCAACAGATGAACATGATAGAAGGGTTGAAAATACCTTCAAGATTGAAGACTTACCTCATGGGAACAAGTATAAGAAAGTAAAAACTGATGATAACAGTTCAACATCATCAGGAGCTGCAAATGAGATACGTAAAAAGAAACGTAATTATTCAAGTGATAGCAACGAAGGGGATTACAAACCAAGAAGAAAAAGCCACAAACAATATGAACAGATTCCTAGGGAGTTCAAGAAAATCAAACCCCCAATCTTTAATGGTGAAACTAAGAAAGGAGAGACAACTGAAGCATGGTTGTCCGGCATGAAGAAATATTTTCAAATTTATGATTATTCAGAATCATTGAAAGCAAAAATGGCCATATACAACTTGATTGGGAAAGCAGACATTTGGTGGCAGGACATCAAAAGAGTGAAGGGAATCAAGGACAAGGATGTGAATTGGAGCACTTTTAAGAGGTACTTCAAGAATAAGTTCCTATCTGAACAATATTACGAAGAAAATTCCAAGGAATTTTATGATTTAAGATTGGGAACCGTGAACATGAAGGAGCTGAACAACAAATTTTTGAATTTGCTAAGGTATGTGCCATACCTTGTGGAAGAGAAACCAAATATTCAGAGGTATCTAAGTTGTCTACCTTTCAACATTAAGGACATAATAGAGTATGACAATCTAAAGACCTTAGAAGAATCCATGAGGAAAGCAACCTTCTACTATGATACTAACCGGAAAAGAGAAGGGATATCTAACTGGAAAAATCATAAACCCAACAACTTTGAGTTGAAGAAGAAGAATTTCAGGTTCAGTGGAAATTCTGGTTTTCAAAAGAAAAACTTTCCAAATCGAACTTTTCAAGGAAACAGTCCCATAAATAATCAGCAGCAAAATTTTACAGCTCCTAGAAATACACCCAATGTTACCAGAACTAATGACCAAAGGACACCTATAAAATGTTTTGAGTGTCAAGGTCCTCATTATGCTTCAGAATGCCCCAAAAGGAAGCGGACAACCAATAATATTCACTCCATACAAGCTGAACCTACTATGGGAGACCTGACAAGAGAGATGCCCAGAATTAATGCAACCCTAGACAGCAGGCAAGCGGAACATCAAGTCTCTATGGTAGAGATTGAAGGTATGCTACAAAACCACCCTGTTTCTATTTTGATTGATCCAAGCACTAGCCTGAGTTATATATCTCTAGATATTGTAAAAAATTTCAATCTGAAAACAGAAAAATTTAATAAATCCTGGTTAGTTAGACTAGCAACAGGAACAAAAAGGAAAGTGTCTGATTTTGTTGAAAGTTGTGTTTTATCTATGAATCAGTTAAAGACACAAACCAAGTTAAATGTTTTACCTTTAGGATCCTATGACATCCTAATTGGAATGGACTGGTTAGAATCACATCATGTTATTTTGAATTGTTATGAGAAAAATTTTACCTATCTAAATGATGAAGGAGAAACAGTAGAAGTGAAGGGTATTCCTAGAAAGACATCACTTAGACAGATTTCAGCTATGCAAGTAAAAAGAGCAGTTAGAAAAGGATGTAAGATGTTCATAGTGAATGTAGTACATGAGGAGTCAATTACAAAAGAGGACAAACTGAAACTAGAAGATATACCTGTCCTAAAAGAATTCTAGGATGTTTTTCCAGAAGAGATTCCAGGGTTACCCCCAAAGAGATTTACCATTGAGATGATACCGAGTGCGGTGCCGAACTCCAAAGCTCCATATAGGATGAATATACTGGAATTAAATGAGTTGAAATCACAGTTGAAGGAACTGATTGATAAAAACTATATAAGACCTAGCGTGTCTCCTTGGGGAGCACCTGTTATTTTTGTTAAGAAGAAGGATGGCACTTTAAGACTTTGCATAGATTATCGCCAACTTAATAAGATGACCATCAAGAATCAATATTCGTTGCCTCGCATCGACGATCTATTTGATCAGCTGCGTGGAGAAAAGATATTTTCAAAGATTGATTTAAGGTCAGGATATCATCAAGTTCGTGTGAAAGATGAGGATATTTTTAAAACAGCCTTTAGAAATCGCTATGGACATTATGAGTTCGTAGTCATGCCATTCGGGTTGACTAATGCTCCAGCAATTTTTATGTGCTTAATGAACAATATTCTGCACAAATATTTGGATAAGTTCGTCATTGTGTTCATAGATGACATTCTGGTATATTCTAAAAGTAAGGAAGAACATGACGAACATCTGCATATTATTTTATAAGTTCTGAGAGATCATCAGTTATATGCTAAGTTTAGTAACTGTGATTTTCACAAGGATAAGATTCAGTATTTAGGTTACATAATCTCTAAGGAAGGAATTTCGGTTGATCCCGATAAGATAAAAGCCATTAATGAATGGTCGGTTCCTAAGGATGTGTCGGGTGTACGGTCGTTTATGGGGATTACAGGATATTATAGAAAATTCATAGAAGGTTTTGCAAAGATTGCAAACCCCATAACCTCCTTACAGAAGAAGTGGAAAAAGTTTGTATGGGATCAAAAGTGTGCAGACAGTTTTAAGAAGTTGACGGAATTACTAACTACAACACCTATTCTAAGAATTGCATATCCTAATAAATATTTTATAGTATGCACCGACGCATGTAATGACGGACTCGATGGAGTCCTAACACAAGAAGGACATGATGTTGCATATGAGTCTAGAAAGCTAAAAATACATGAGAAAAATTACTCTACATATGATCTGGAATTATTAGCAGTAATACATGCCTTAAAAATGTGGCGTCACCATCTTATTAGCAGAAAATTTACTTTGATGACAAATAACATGGGGCTGAAGTATTTACTAGATCAAACGAACTTGAATGCTAAACAGGCTAGATGGCTAACCTTTCTAAGTGAATATGATTTTGAAATTCAGCATATAAAGGGTAAAGATAACAAAGTTGCGGATGCCTTAAGTCGTAATGCAAAGTTAAATTTTATTTTAGCCATCAGTACATACAGAACAGATTTGGAAAATCAGATTTTCGAAGGGCTCAAAACTCATGAAGAGTACAAAAATTTTCATGAAAAGATAGCAGAAAGTAATTCTGAAAATTCTGTGGAAGACTACAAGTTAAAATAAAATGGATTGTTGTTGTACAAAAATAGATTATATGTTCCCAATGTACCAAAGATAAAAATTCTGATTTTAGATGAGATGCAAAAAAGTCATTATTCTGGCCATCCAAGTTATCAGAAAACCATCACTATGTTACGGAAAGAGTATTATTGGCCCAGGATGAAGGATGAAGTAGCAGAATATATAGCTAAATTCTTTGACTGTCAAAAACTAAAAGTTGAACATCAACATCCAGATGTACTGTTACAGCCATTACCTATACCTAGCTGGAAATGGGAGATCATAAGCATAGATTTTGTTACCGGACTACCCAAGAATCAGAAACAAAATGATTCCATCATGGTGGTAGTGGATAAACTCAGCAAGGCAGCACATTTTATACCAGTAAAAACTACTCATAAGGCTCCAGACATTGCAAAAATTTTCATGAAACAAATTTTTCGATTGCATGGGATACCAAAAGTGATAGTTTCAGACTATGATTCTAAGTTTACTGGAAACTTCTGGAGATCTTTGTTTAAAGGGTTGAATACAACCTTAAACTTCAACACAACATTTCATTCACAAACGGATGGACAGACAAAAAGAGTGAATCAGATATTGGAAGACATGCTAAGGATGTATGTTAAGGACCAGCCTGGTAAGTGAGAGGACTATTTACATTTAGCAGAATTTGCATATAACAACCATTATCATGCATTAGCCAGGCTTATCCCTTTTGAAATTATTTATGTTAGAAAATGTAATACACCAGTTTCTTGGAATGATCCAGTTAATAGAGTTATTTTAGGACCTGAATTGTTGAAAGAAATAGAACTAACCGTGCAACAGGTACAAAGAAATCTTAAAGCTGCCCAAGATAGGCAAAAAATTCAAGCAGATCTTAAAAGGACTCATAAAGAGTTACAGGTTGGTGAGCATGTTTTCATTAAGGTAAGACCAAAGAAGAGTTCATTAAAATTGGGAAGTTGTTCCAAGCTGGCACCCAGCTATTGTGGTCCTTTCGAAATTTTGTCAAGGGTTGGACCTGTGGCATATCAACTAGCTTTGCCACCAAATCTAAAAATACATAATTTTTTTCATATTTCAGTTTTAAAGAAATATATACATGATGCTACTCATGTTATCAATTGGAATGATGTACAGGTGGAACAAGACGACGATTTTCAGGTGGAACCGGACTGTATCCTCGAAAGGAGGGAAACTCTATTCCGGAATCGCACCATTGGGAAGGTAAAGGTGCAATGGAAGCACCTTAGCCTAGAAGAGGCAACCTAGGAGTTGGAGAGTAGTATGCAGCTAGCATACCCAGCTCTGTTTCAGGAACACTTAGAAAGTGAATGAACAACATCGAGGACGGTGTTGAGACTTAAGGGGGGGTGTATGTCGCCTACCCTAATTTTGAGACTATTTATTTTTATTGCAAAAACATAATGTTAAAATTATAATTACAAATTTTTGTACTTATGACCAAATCTGGTCAAGGATGATTGTAATGACATATTATTATAATTTAATAAATTAAAACAGGAGACAGACACCCAAGGGAACTGTTAAATGAGTGTTCACTGATCCACTAGGAGGAATGGAAGCTGTTAGAAGGCATGAGACAGATGTCAGCATTTGCACTCCACCACTAGCTGTCAGTTATGGGACAACTACCCCTAAATTTGTGGCATTATCCCCCAGGTGGGTGGAAGAGAGTTGTTAGCTCATTAATGACCAGGTTAACCACTAAAAGTCCTAGGCAACCTAGATAAGGCAATTCGAATTGAGCAGGGAGCTCCACATTATTTTCTGCAGAAATAATTCCTCAAGTGATCACTAAGAGATTCAAATAGGGAGGCTAAGTGGAAGTGCATTGTGAGGCTGCTGAAAATATTATGAGAAGAGAACCAGAGGTGCTGGTGTAGGTCTCTTTGACTGCTAAGTCTATATTACTGGATGAACTACTTTGTTGCTTCATGTGGATGACCTAAATCTTCTATAGATTATTCTTCCTAATGGTTCAGTGAACAAGATCGGGGGTCCTAAGGCAAGTAATTTGGTTGTCTTCAGGAATAGGTTGGGTGGAACAGGATCCTTGGGTTGTTTGTTTCTCCTATAGTCAATCAGGTTCTACTGTTATGTCTTATTGTTTATAGTTAAATGATTTTCTGCATTTGTAGATTTAGCATTTACAATTATATGGAAGAAATTGTTTCAATTTCTGGCCTAGAGATGATTTGGTATAAGGATGGTTAAGTAAATGAGATGATTGATTAAAATCCTTTCTGTATTTTTCTCATATTGTTTTCTGTATAGTACTCTAGTACAGAGAAGTAGAATTAAGTCAGATGATTGATGGGTAGAATGACAAGTGATTGGTAGACTAACAATGTAGTGTTTCTTTTAATGCTTCAATTCCATATTTACATGTCTAAACTCAGAAAATAGCATAGTATATCATAAAACAGGAATTGAAGCAATTTTACTTAGTAACAAAATAAAACATTTCATTTCTGCACAGAAACTAGGTTTTCATTTATTAATATATTAGGCTATATATTCTATTCTTTCCAACAGTAGGGTATTATAATTCTTCTTATTCCAAGTATCATATTTCCTATGAATTCAACAGCTGCAAATTCACATATTCCTTTATACATAATTGTCATATGCATATTATTCTCATTTCATTTCTTTCATTCACATTCATGAATCAAACTTAGCATTTATCTATTATTTAAAATGATCTACTATGTTCCAAAATTTGTAGAAAAATACTATTTAGGTTTTATTTAGAAAGTCTTCCATTTAGTTTTATAAACAAAACATTTATCATTTTGCAACAGAAGATGCAAGACTAAACTTTAAATTGTTTAAAGTTGCAAACTTCTACAGGTTCTTTTTTAAAAACCCTAAGAACATTTTATATTCAGCCTATAGTCTACACTGGTAAACTTATTTTACTATATCATTTTCCTTCTCAAATTAAAACACATCTTTATTGTCGACTATCACTTTTACGATAGCTATTTATACAAAACCATTGTAGACAAGAGTGTTATTATCAACCATAATATGCATTTAAGTGATGATTCAATATCAAAAACTAAGTTCTTATCACCATTCTAAACCTTAACCTAAACAACGAGAGCATGGGGTTTCACTTTCGAAAAACAAGTTAACCTATGGCTCTTGGCTAAGTCTCATTACTACATTTATTTATTTATTTTTATAAATTGGGAAACTGCATAGAAACCGTTACCAGTTATGTACAATGCAAAACTTAGGTTCGTATTACCATGATAAACGATGGAATAAAACAGTGTAACACAGAACCCTTCTTATCTTTGCAGAAACAATCTGGATCATGACTCTAGACTTTCACCAAACATTGTATCAATTACTCAAACATTGATGAAATGAAACTTATACAGTGCACAGAAACTACTAAAGTTTTCTCAATACTGTTCTTCCATTAAAATCGACCAAGGATTCAACCCTCTGACATAACATCATAAACAAGTTTACATTTCAATAAAAGTCACATCGAAACGCTGCATTGACAGAATAGTAAAATGGGCCGAGGATTTCATCCTCTTTACACACATCGTGAGGCTCTTGATTATCATCTCAATAGCTTAAACCTCTTCCAGGAACCATTCTCAATTCTTGTCAACATCAAGATTCGGCCAACATGCCAGGAGAACCTATAGGGAAATGAACCACTGAGGATTACCGGATGGTATAGAAGCATCTTTCCCCGCAAGCTTCAGTCAAGGTATACCTGCGGCGTTTTGAAGTCACCTGCCAAGAAATACAGGAGGTAGTTAAAAACATTGCATCACGTTATTAACCAAAGTAGCAAAAAAACTTAATCATTTTGAAAATGAAGATATTACCTTGTAAGAATTTGTACAAGATTGAAGTTTGAACCATTGAAATCTTCCGATGCCACCCAACAACAAAGCATTACAGTATTATTTCCTCACCTCTCAACTTTCGGCCCTCAAACCTTCTTAAAAACCTGAGAATCCATCAAGTTACAGTCACAGGTCACACCATCGAACCCGATGAAGGAGTCCTCAATCGAGCAAACACCAAACCCTAAACTCATGCAAATGGTCGGCCTCTCCACCGAGCTGGTATCACCAAGTGAATGCATAAGAACAACCTCAACGAAGACGTAGTGGTAAGACTAGGGTTGAAGTCCCAAAACCGATACATATCTAGATCAACGGGCAAGATCGAGCCAGCATAACACCCCGTTCTACGAAGCATTCCAACATTTAATTACCATTAATAATCTTACGATCGTAAGTCCAGTTCGGAGGTGATTCACTGGGTTAAACATGCACAGCTCGGATCGATAACAGCTTTGTTCACAAAGTCTCCACGTGAAGTTGGTCACGTTGACAGCCAGTAGTACATTCCACCATGGAGGTTAGCTAGGAGCATTTAATGCTTGGTTTGGACACGTTAAATCTGCCAACACACCACTGCTACAAATTAATACCGGTCACTATCCATTATTAATACGTTGATCGGGTTTGCAAAGTGTAATATCATATAATATCATTGTTTATAGTTGCAATTATATAGGGTAGTAGTTAGGGTTCCTAAGTATAGTTCATTTCATTTCTAAGTATTAATCGTCGAATGCTTGGTTTATATACATTGTTTATTGTTCCTCAAACGACTAGGGTCGCACTTCATATAAGGGTTTTGAGACTTAGTACATAGTTTAAAATGCATCATTTGGTACATGGTAATGTTTGTTTATATTACCATATCTTTTCACAAAGTTGCACATTATATCACGATCCACAAATAATAAATTAGAAGTGTATAATCCTATAGTTAAAAAGGTTCAATCCTGTAGGGTAGCAAATTCACATTATAATCATCATAATTATGATGGTAGAATGATAGTGAACATTGCTATAATAATATGATTTTTCATGCATAATGATAAATGCATAAAATGACTTTAGTTATAATTATAATTTCAATTATATTCTTGTATTTCAAAATAAACTATTTGTTTCATGTTTCCATAATATGGAGCTTTTTACAAGTTGAAACTTTCACGATATTACCAACTATTGCAAATTAGTGAAATGACGACACGATCAAAATAGCACTGACACATGATAACCTAGCACACATCTGATAATTCATAGTGTAAGTATAGTCAAGGTAACACTTACAGAAATAGGAAAGAGATGCATACCATTAACAACTCTCTGGTTTGGAAGTACTCAGAGTTACAATAAGCATTGACAGCTAACTAAAAAAAAAAAAAAATAGAATTGCTTGTAACATTTGAATTTGTCGTAATATTCTTACTTGCGTATCTGTGCAAAGAAACAGGTTCAAATGCTTTAGCTAAACATAGCTAAGTAAACCTCAGGGTACCCCGTAGGACCCCTTCATCATCATTCAAAATCAAACTGTCAGTATTTATATTAAGAAGATTGTATCGTAAGAGAATTTTAAATACAGCTTATAGTTTCAATTAAACACAAGCAAAACTAATGATGTATTTTTTGTTATGATGTATAAATTGTCGTTATCGTAATTTGTCATTAGTTAAAAGATTTGTATCTATTTTATTTTCCGCATTAACAATTTCAGTATTTATTGCTACTTTAAAAAATTTTAAATTTTTGTAAATTTTCAGGATGTTACACATATATATCTACAATATATTCTTTCCAATTATTTTCCATTTCATATGAGGACTTTTGAAGATCCTCCACAATCATGATCATGGTCCGTCAAGCACTAAGGAATGTTGATATTTTATGTAGCTTCGGAAGATATTCTTATGTCGGCCCAGAAGTTTCCAGAAAGTTCTAGAAGGGAAACCTCCGAAAAGTTCTAGAAAGGAAACCCTGGAAAGTTCTAGAAAGGAATCCCCAGAAAGTTCTAGAAAACCCCGGAAAGCATGGAAATAGAAATGAAGGTATAAATAAGGATGCCTATCCCATTTGCACATCAAGCAAGTTCACATCAAGTTAGTGAGACAAGTGTGCAAGGGAGAGAAGCAGCAGCTAGAGGAAGACTAATATCTCATGTTTTATCTTATCTTTGTATCTGGGGTATCTTTCTATGAGAGAGCTTTAGCTCTTCATTGTATTGACATTGTACTTTGTTGATGAATCTATACTGAAGAAGTTCTGCTGGGTTTTCTTCGCCAACAAGGTTTCCCAGGACAAATCTTTTTGTATCCTGTGAATGTCCTTCTTTCATTGATCCTTATGCATGCAGTAATTATGATATGATATAAATTGAATTAAAGTCTAAAGAATTTTGAATAACATAACTGCTTATGTAAAATCTCAATGACAAAATGTGAAAACTGAATCTTGTTCAACATTCTAGCCATATGAACCTCCTGAATTATAGTCTCGATCTACAAGAACCATAGGATTAGAATTTTCATAAGCTCCTGGTTCTCTCTAATATTAGTTTCTTCCTATCCCGATCTACAATCTTAAAGTTAATCTTAAAGTTTATGGAGGTATCTATGTGGAGACTCCTCTTAAGGTTATTCTTCCCTGTCAATTGTTTCATTTTGCCCTTGACTTCAATGAAGTCATGTGCAACTCCATCAAATGGTTTCTTGGGACACACCCTCCCAACATTACCATGTTAAATGGTTTCTTGGGACACACCCTCCCAACATTACCATGTTTGACATGACAAGAGCTACATTTAGAGGGAATGTTTTCATATTCTGAGGATATATAAAATCTCTCACAACACAAGAGACATTGTTTTACCGGAACTGCTTTGTTACATGTTACTATTTGTTCTTAACTAGCATTGTTGATTACAAAACAAAATCTAGACTCGTCCCCATTTTTTATTCTGTGTTAGCATTAACTAAATTATATAAAAAAAAATTGAGGACAAGTTAAAACGATATCCATCACCAAATGATGTAAATTATCTGGTTAGTCAATTCGCAACACCACCTTTAAGATCCAAAGCCTTGCCATCACAACAAAGGAAAGGAAATACATTGCTGAAACAGATATGACTTCTCATCCATGGAGAACAGTTCATTTTTTCTATAAACAAGAGGAAAAGATCTGCAATCATTCCGCTGATAAGATAAGATAATTTTATTAATGTCCAACAAGTGACTAAAAATAGGTCAAAGGATCTGCTGAGCTATTTTCTATTCACCTGTTCTTTTTTTCCTAATGATGGTCTGACATTTTGGAAAAGTCAGAATAGGAGCTTGCTACATTTAGGAAGAGCACATATCTACAGCTGACTTTACCTAAAAGAAATGTGACTTTGGAATCTTTCTTCATGTGACTCTGGGATCCTTTTGGTGAAAATCTGGGTCAAAATGTTTTCAGAAAAATTACTCTTATCTCATCTTGGGGGGAAGAAATTACTTCAGGCTCATATGCTGTCTGCAACATGCTTGAGAAAGCCCTCTTGAGTCTTGCCACATTAGTACAACAAGAAGCATCTTGCATAAGAATTGACAACCTACAATTTCGTGTAACTATTATATTATCGAGCTTGAACGACTAACAAATTGAACATACAGAAACCATAGAAGTTCTTCCACTCCCTGTGACATGGACTTCCACATAAAGTATGATATATTCAAACATTGACTCAAGCACAACAATTAATGCTTCTGACAACATATAGACAAACATGAATTTATCCAGCAAGTGGATTTGCATGTATTGTTACACGATTTACTCTAATTTCTGCAAGGGGACGATCCCCTGGTCCTATTGGAGTCTGCAAAAATATCAATAACAACAGTTCTTGATTTAGTATACAAGCTGGATATAATCATATAAATAATGCCCTAGGAATTCATCTATTTGATATATTCCTCAAAATAGTTTTGAAGAAAAGCATGTGTTCTCAAAAAGTTCATTTACAAAGTGGTAATTGAGATAAAAGAAAGATCACCTTTTCCATTAGGTCCAAAACTTCAAAGCCATGGATAACCCTTCCAAAGATAGTATACAGACCATTCAGATGTGGTTGTTTGGCATAAGTAATGAAAAACTGACTGCCATTTGTATTAGGTCCACTGTTGGCCATAGAAAGCATCCCTCTTGCATTGTGCTGCATAATTCACAACATATATCAATTATTCTTTTGAAACATAACCAGAATTGCAGTAGATGCATTATGTATACCACAATATTTTTACATCACAGGGTAGTAAACTTCCATGCAAATGACACAAGATACCTTCAAGGAATCCCTTATCTCATCATTGAATTTTCTCCCCCATATGCTGGTCCCTCCTCTTCCTGTACCCGTTGGATCTCCACCTTGAATCATAAAACCTTTAATGTTCCGATGAAATATTGTACCATCATAATAGCCACTGGCACATAATGCCAAAAAGTTCTGTAACATTTTTACAAGATAACAGATAATTCGTCAAACATGCAGGGCTGAGTCAATCTAAAGGGAAAAGAAAAAGAACTGACAATAGTTTTGAACACTAAACAGTAAAATGAATAATATTCTCTTTTCATAATTAGATTAAAATTTAATTGACGCAAAAAAAATTGAATTCAACAAATGCACAGACAACTCCTAAATAAAAAAATGAAGATGCATGAAAGCATCGAGGCAGAATACAACTTGTACTCAGATCAAATTTGTTTTCAACAAATTGAACACCTACTATATTAACATGCAAGAATGATATATAAACAGTGAACACCAAATACCTGTACATGTAAGATTATATCATTTCTAAATCCTGATATTCAATTAATGGGGATATATGTCGAGAATTACTAACAGGATAGCTAACCACCAAATTTTTAAAAATCCATTTCAAGTCAAGCAGTTCCAAAGCTATTTGTTGATAGAGCATATGACTATAACTCCTCTTCCACATTGTAGTTATCATTTAAATGTTTTTGCAATTTGGAAGAGTGATGGACAATCATCTGGTATGTCGGGCATTGTAATGATAATGAAAAAACTACGCTACGGACTATTAACTTATGAAATGATGAATGCTATTTTCAATCATTTTATGCTTAAAGGTTTTTCTAGCATACTTGTATCTTTTTCTATTTTTGTATTTGTCATATCTAAGTCATATTGTATAGTGATCTTCTGAAAATTGTCATAGCCATATCACATACATAACCATGTCAGATGGCACATCCATATCCCAGTAACTTAGTTGTTAACTACAAGCAACGAATCATTCCCACATAAACTCTTAGCAACACACCAAGGTTCTTTGTCCAGGCGTCATGAATTGGATTGCATAGGCGCTCATAACATCTTCACACTAGAAACCAAAAGTAACTTTTGTTGATCTACCCAAACTTGAGTGAAGAATGATATTGATATAAATCCAAATTAGGCTGCATATAGGCTCTACAACAATGACAACATAATTTGAGAGTAAATGACTGAATGGTTATTCAAAGTTTGTGTGGTGATCACCATTAGAGATGACAAGGTTAATCGAGGGACTGATCATCATCAAAGTCTTTTTGGGGTTAACAAGTGCATAAAATGCTTCAATGTGTATGTGGTCACTTTAGTTACATGAACACTGTGACAACACACACTTACCATCAACCTTGGTTATGTGGGTATGGGAAACAAGGTTGTTTCCCTTGGGAAATATATGAGGCAAAGAGCATGTTTCGAGTAAATACACCATCATACTCCTTGAAGTAACCATGATTTTGCACTGGAATATTTCAGTAGAACTCTCATTCCTATTTGAGAGGATCCTTCTCAAACAACATAAGTTTTCTGTCTTCGTTATCATTGATCTCCATTTTTGTTTAGGTCTTTCTATTGCTTAGTAGTTTTGCATACTCAAACCATCTTTAGTAAATGCTACTGTTCATTCAATAAAAGCTTTTTGTTGATGTTGAAGATATATTTCAAGCATTGTAGATGTAGTGATGATAAAACATGTCTTGTCACAGATCCACTGACAATATGAGATGTGTTATAAAATATGTCCCCACCTAGGTAGATTTGCCTATATGGTTCCATATTTGTATGTCTTGGATCCATCATAGATTTGTATCTAGAAGGGGTATGCCATGAATCCCTAAAGGATTGTACACAATCCTTTCTGGGAACACCAAGTGTTATCGGACAATCTACCAAGAGCAGACTGAAGGCGTGATCTCCCTAACTTAATGCAAGCCTAGAACAAATGAGACAGAATATGAAATAACTTTCCTAGATCTAATTAGGGATCAAGTGACTAGATGCCTTACCTTTCAGATCGTGGATCATTTCTCCTTGATGTCGTTCCAAGCTTTATGGTCTTCAAATCTCAGCTGCAAAACCTGTCAAGACATACATAACCATACAAGTAGTAAAATGCATCTAAACAATAACATAACTAAGTAAGCAGATAAGCAGGAAAACTACACAAACATCATCAATGCAACAACATTTGGTGGAAAGCATTTATATTACTGTATAAAAAGGGAAAGTACATAGAAGGAAGTGATTACAACCAAGGCTTAACATATCAATCCTTCTCCAACAAGCCAATTCCAAAGCCTCCAAAAAAAGTATAGATCTCCCAAGAGATGAAGAGAGATCTCATAAGCTAATTTCACCAGCATGTAAGTACTATAGACTTCCTCCCTTTGGATTGAAGAGAAGCCTCATATAAATAGGACTAGGAGGATAGAAATGAGTTGAGGATTAGTGGGAGGGGACTAAGGGATCTTCCCAATGATGGAGGAACCGAAGGACAGCTCAACCTATAAGTTAGGGATAGAGATCCAAGTCATCCTCCTTCGAGAGATTGCTCGAAGATTCCTTTTATCCATATTAACTGACATCATCGCAGGTTGTAATAGGGCACCAGGTGACAGATGAGGTCGGTGCAGGATGTATAAGGACAACATGCTACATTGTCGCACTCTATCAAGGAGGAACCTGCGATGATCCTAGTCGTCGCAAGCTGGAAGAGAGCAAGTTGTGACGATCCACCTAGGTTTTAAGGATAAAGGATCAACAACTCTTTCAAATTGGCTTCCTGGTCATGGATACTTCAAGGGTATATACACTAAGTCTCATGATGGTAAGATTTAGGTGTAACAGAATGCCCCCCAAAGCATGAATCTGTTGAAACTAGACAGGTGAAATGCTTTGACAAAAGGAATGGAAATGGCTTGTCGTATAGGAAATGTTGTTGCAGTACAACTGACTTTGAGAACACATTCTCGTATGACTGACAACATGGCTGCCGACCAATACAATGCAAATCCATGGTAGTAAATAATCGACTGAACACAATCATGGCTACTAGATACAAGTGTATATCCATGATGAGATGATAACACAGCCACGACCAATACAAATGTGGATCTGTGTGATATGACTCAAAAACAATCTCCATCGCAACCTGGGTAAAACATGACTCCCCAGGGTCTTCAAGCCGAACCCTTAATGATACGAATCTATCCATGTGATTACAAATGTCTTGACGTCGAACATGGTAGAAACCACTTATTACCGGTCATTGATGTATATCGTTAACAAGCGCAAGGGAAATCACCATCGATGTCGATGATCCCCAAGGTATCATAGTACATATCATCAACTGCAAATAAATGAGTTGAAGTCGAACGCCAAATGAAATCTTTCAATCAAGAGTCAATGATGCAAAATCATGTCGAAAGCGAGGTAACCTGCCATTGAGGAATGCATGCCCAAGGTACTCGATTGGTTTCTAGATTCAATCCTCGGATGATGTGTTGAAGTCGACAAGGATGAATCTGTCGAAGGAGGGCCATGATGAATCCCCCATCATCGACACGAAACACGACAAAGGATGTTTTGAAAAGATCGGATGGTATAGTAACATACAGGACTGACTCAGAGTAGACCTGACATGGTGGAAGGTGTGTTGACTGCAAATGGTGAGTGGTGAAGGTATTCTTGAACATGGGCATGGCATGACTTGGCAGTATCGACACGACGAGAATGATGCCAATTCCTAATGCAACTGATGATGGAAGTACTCTTTGGATGACCCAAAGTAGTAACAAGACTCAGGAAATGGGTAAAACTCGAGGACAAACGCATGACCCAAGTATGGTATGCGGATGCAAATGAGTGCCATGTTCAAGAATGACTAGGTACTGCCACAGGTAAAAAGTGTAACACAAAAGCTTTCCTTTTTCCCCATCATGACTGATGAGTACCTCATGTGTTTTTTATGAGCTTGATGACGGTAACCAAATGCTCCGTATAGCTCATCTCATAGATGAGTCCAATCCCAAATATTTTCTGAACCTGGGAGAGGAGGGGCTCGTCCCATAGCGGGCCCTTCAATGTTAAATTTTAACGAGTCCATAAAAGGTAAACTTGGTCATCATTTCATGTTTAGGGAGTCTGAAAAGAGCTAAAGAAGACTCCAAAGGTCCTTTTTCATAAGGTTAGCCTCTTCGCCCTAAAAAGGGTAAAACAATGTGAGAGAGGACTCTTCCAGTCGTGATTGGCTAGATTATTCATTTTCCGTAAGTAGTGCCCCCTGGTCTGAAAAAGGGGTAAACTATCACTAGGAAGACGACCATTCAAATTCTTTAACAAGCGTGAACGTGACAAGTTCTCTTGGCAATCTTTTCGTATTTCGAGATCCTAAAAATAGATTAAAGATAGACTCCGGGGGGGTTCCTTTTCTATAGGAGTTTAACGAGCCCGAAAAAGTGATAAATCATAACTCGGTGACTTATTCTCATGGTTTTACGAGCACGAGAAAGAACAAAGAGTTAGCTCGTCATCATTAAATAATTGAATTCGAATGGGCAAAAATATTCAACGGGTTGTTCATACCTGACAACATTTATGAGATGATCACTACGATGCGAGAATGGCACAAATGAAACACTTAACGTCTCCTACATGCTTGAAAACTAGGCCAAATAGTCAACCGGGTATTGAAATGCAGAAAATAATCCAAACCATAGCAAATAACCCATAAAGTATCTAAATTTGAAAAAGGAATATTCCCTTTTTGTTTATAAAATAGGAAAAATGACAAAAAATAGTTACCATTTCCATTTGCCAAGTTTGGGGAGAAGAAAGTGCCATTTGGAGCTAGTTTTCATTCATCGATTGCTGGAGCTACGATTGACCATTTCACGAAATGTCAAGAGCAGGTAAACCTAGACCTCAACCAACATCTTTCTAGTGGTTTACAATTTTTTTTTTGTTCATTTTTTAGGTTTTTGGGTTGATTTATGAGGGAATTTTGCGCCATCGGGTCATCGCAAGCCTCCTTTACGGAAACTGCGACGAACCTGGGTCGTCGCAAAACCCGTAAGGGAACTTTGCGATGACATCGCCTTGTCAGCAATGACGAGGTGCGACGACGGAAACGCCCAAGTTCAAACCAAAACCTAGCCCACAAGAAAAAATTTCAATGGTTTGCATGAGTTCTAATAGTGTTTAAATGCTTCCTTTGACAGGTTTACGGCCGTCACCATGGTTCTTGAATGGCGTGAATGTGAACACGAAGTAGAAGATATACAAGCGGAAAATTATCCATTGTGTGTGGATGCATTGAGAAACTGTGGACTGTTGAAGTACTTCCAGGTTCAGGGAATGAGGGCCCAAGTCCCATTACTGGAGCATATGATCCGGAGTTGAGATCCAGCGCAACCGTATTTCATGATTGGGGAATACGTGCTGAATATAGATGTTGAGGACATATATTTCTTGATAGGACTATCCCAGAGGGGGGATACTGTGTCTCTCACTGGATCACGAGGGAGTGACTGGACGGTGGATAATTTGATCACTCAACATTGTAAAACAGATGTCGTTGCCAGTAGTGGGAAAATTCCCAATAAGGAGGTTCGATAACGTCCACTGCGTGTCATACTTTTCACTATAGTGAGGATAGTAGGGAGCTGAGTGGCTCACCTGGCTACCAAGTCCCAAATGTTATATGCAGAGCAGTGTATGTCTCCTAAGGTATTTAACTGGTGTGAGGGACTCCTCACCAACCTTCGAGCCCAGCTGACCAAGTGTCAGCATGGTGAACTCAAGCAATTCGGTTACGGCTCAGTAGTGATCTCTTTCTTGCTAGAGGGGGTACCTCTCTTACGCCCGTAGGTGACCTTAGATGATAGGGATGCCAAAGATCCTCATATGGCTCGATGGAAGGATGTGATGGCCCACCATGGTGGTGGGGGTCCGATCATCGGATATGGTCTGGATTCTTCACCTGGTTGGAAGGCCCACTGCTCATGATCGAGGACTATCCATAAAGTGGTACAGACTTCAGAGAGGATCCAAACATGGTGTTTCCTGAGGGATCAGAGTGGGGAGATATCGGTAAGAACAATGACCATTGTATTTTTTCATTTTGTGTATTTATAATTTTTTTTTGGGTAGTGCTGATGAGTTAATAACATGTTTTTGCAGATGTGGGCCCTTCATGACCAGTCAGAGTTTCACTTCTCACAAGGAGGGGAGAGGCACCATCTATAGCCGCAGCCATGCATGATGCCATCATAGAGATGGAATATGTCTATGAGAACCTCACTAGGTTGACATTAGACATTCCAGAGCCGGCAGTGCATGAGTTACCGCGGCCCATGCAAAGGTACACGGTTGGCGTGACCTTATGTTTCAGTGTGCTGCTCCGCAAGGTAACGAGGGCAGTTGATTGTTTCCACGGCCAGCAGGCAAGGGCTACGAGACCCAGGGGTGCACGGGCCAGGCATTAGGCCTTATGATATTATGTATGTACTGAGAGCTTTGAGCCTCAGATTTTGTATTACTGAAAGCTATCAGGCTTCAGATTTTGTATAGACTCACTGAAAGCCATCGTGCTTCAAATTTTGTATCAACACTACTTTATCTCGATTGATATATATACAGACATTCCAGCGGTTTTATACATTATGTGTTTTAATGGATGATTAATGTGATCTTGTTTACATGTTTTCTTATACAATGAATTATTTACGTGTTATGTCTGCTTTAATATTTTATACAAATGTTATGTATGTGCAATGTACCAATCCAGAATGAAATTGTCCATTGAGTCGGCAACTGCGTTCCCGTCTCGTGGGATGTGCAGGTATTGAATATATTTAAGGGACCTTTCCAGGAGATGGAATCGTCTGTAGAGACGGAGTAGTATAGGGCCATGGATAGCGTAAATCTGGTTAAGATGAGAGACCACCAGTTGCGAATCCAAATAGATAACAACGTGGTCCATAACCAAGGAAAGAGCGTCGGTTATGGTTCCAATGACTACCTGATATTCCACAGCATTGTTGGTTGCGAAACCTAGACACATTCCTCCTAAGCTGATAAACTCGCCAGTGGGAGAATAGAGCACCCAGGCTGCCGAAGCAAGGTAACAGGTATGCCGGCTGGCGCCGTCCGTGAATCCGTAGCAAGTTGCCATCTGCACACGCAGACATAACATGGTATAAGAAGCAAAAACAAGATCTAGACACACTTAACAAGAATGTCACACCACACAAAAAAACACATTCCATGTACAGTATATACAACGTACTTATGAATGAAAAACTTAGGCATAGTACTTCTTCAGGTAAATCCCATTGCGGGGTTCACCTAAAGATATCCCGTCATAGTCTTCAAGTTCGTAGGCTCCCTTCTCCAAAATGCGCTTCACTATGTAGGGCCCATGCCACATGGACTCAAACTTTCCTGCCCCCAGCTTATCATGTCTTTGGTCGTATGTAAGGACCAAATCACCCTCGCTATAGACACGAGGTTCTACCGACTTTTCATACTGCGCTTTGATGTATTTCTTATGTGCCTCGTTGGCAAGAGTGGCATCGCGGCAAGTCTCATCGAGTTTCTCCAGGTAGAGGAAGCGTTCTTCCTCAGCAGTAGTGTTAGGGAGAATTTCAACTATGAGTTTGAGGGATGGAATCTCACATTCTATCGGTAGGACTGCCTCCAATCCATAAGCTAATTGGAAGGGGGTAAATCCAGTGGCGGTCTTGACGGAAGTTCGATAAGCTTATAGTGCTGAAAAGAGCATGTTGTGCCAGTTGGACTTATGCGTATACCCACCATGCGTTGGATCATGGTTTTCAAGACCTTGTTAATGGCCTCTACTTTTCCATTGGACTGCGGGTAGTACGGTGTTGAGTTTTCATGGCGAAAACCCAATCTAGTGCTCAATTCATCAACCATGTGGTTCATGAAGTGGGAACCATGGTCGGTAACTATAGCTTGAGGAACTCCAAACCTTGCTATAACATGATTGAACATGAAGAGTGCAGCAGTTTTTTCATCGTCCGTGTATGTAGGAATAGCCTTGGCCCACTTTGTAAAGTAATCCACGGCTACTATGATGTAACCATGCCCCCTGGCCGAGGTAGGCTTACAGTGCATGAAGTCAATGCCCCATTTAGCGAAGGGGCCAACGGAAATAACCAAGTGTAACAGGGCTAGGTGGGTGCGCTTTTTTGTTTGAAAGTGTTGGCATGGAGGACATTTTTTATGGCCTCGATACAATATTTAAAGATAGATGGCCAATAATATCCTACGCGAAGTATCTTCTGGGTTGTAACCATCCCAGAGAGATGACCGCCACACACCCCAGCATGACAGTCGTTTAAGACGTATTCAACCTCCTCATGAGTGAGACAACATCGAAGAATAGAATCGATACCACGACGGTACAAGGTATCACTAATGATCAGGTAATACTTTGCATGGTGGCGTATTCTACGACAGTCGTCATGAGACAGTTGGGGGTTGAAACGTTGGTTCTGAAGATATAAAGTGATATCTCCATACCACGGATCAGATGTGCTGATGAGGAACAATGATTCATCTGGAAGAGAATCATTGGGCTCAAAGTCGACATCAGCCCGGGGAAGATCGGAGATCAACTCAGCAAACACCAAATACTTTTTAGACTTAGCCTTTTCGAATAGGAGATTAAATTCCTACAGTATCAGGATCCAGCGTGAATACTTGCCCCCAAGCACCTGACGTGTCAAAACGTGGTACATGGGGTTCGAAACAGTGATGATGGTGGTGGTGTCGAGCAAAATATAATGTCAAAAATTTTGGACGTCAATAACTGCCGCGAGAGCGAGTTTCTCAACATGTGAGTAACGAGTTTCGGTGTCATTGAGACCCTTAATTAAGTAATATATTACATGTTCTTGGGCATTGTTGTCTTCTTGTACCAAGACCATGGCGATCATGGTGGCCGAAGCGGAAAGATAAAGGATATAATCCTTGTAGTAATTGGGTGGTTGGAGCACAGGGGCGTGCGTGATAGCATGTTTGAGACTATCGAAGGATTGTTGTGCTTGGTCGTCCCAAATGAACGAGACATCCTTCTTGAGTAATCTCATGTAACCCTGTGTCTTTTGCGTGAAATTACAGACAAAACACCTTAAATAAGTTGCCTTCCCTTGCAAACTTTGAAGTAATCGATATGTCGACCGAGATGGTAGGTTCAATGTTGGCTAAGTTTCCTTTAGAGTCCGTTTGACACGTAAGTATTGAGGATTGAGAGCCAAAGTAGACATTCGGTGTAAAGATGGTGGTGATGCTATTCTCCAAAGTATCCAATGCAGGAAAGAAAGACGATCGATGATGGAGGTCTTCCCATGGAGGGTCATCCGCACTCATGATTTCCATAGTGGACTCGTCAGAATGAAAATTTCGGAGCAGAGGATCGGTTAGGGATGATGTCCGTTGTAGAGAACAAGAAGTGGAGGACACAGCTAAGTGGTCCTCCGGTGCTAACTGGATGGCCTCATAAGTGAGTTCAGTGGGTGAAAGAGGCATAGTGTCTCCAATCAGGTGTGTGGTGGCTTCATCAGGCACAAGCCATTGATCAATAGAGTTGGGGGTAGATGAAATCCGAGAGGAGATCATGTTCATTGTGGAAACATGATTTAGGGGGTCCAAGGTTGGAAAAACACCCATAAGGGATGAGTCCTTGATGAGGCCAACCCCCACACTCTCATATGGGTGTGAAGATTGTCCAAGTAATGGAACATTATCGCCCAGAAGAGTAGCGGTGTCAGGTGTACAGAAATCTAGTTGGTCGACAGTAACAATTCGGCCTTGATGGGGGAATTGTACTATGCGGAAGACAGATGATGCGACCGCAGTCATGGCGTAAAACCAATTACGACCAAGCAGAATATTATAATCTAACGAGGCAGCGACCACTTCCACGTTAATGGTTGCGGTCTTTCCCCCCAACTCGACTACTAAGGCTTGTAACAGCCCATGAGGTTGAAAGCCATGTCCGTCGAATGCTTTCAAGGTGGTGGGAGAATGGTTCAACTCGAGAGAGCCAATGGCTCTCCAACATTAAATCGACATGACTGAAGTAGAGGCACCTTCGTCCAAGACGGTACGATGGATTTTCTTCCCAGGAATGTTTGTGGCAACTTGAAATGCCAACTGATGGGAAAGCCTCGGCTTAAAATACTCAAGACAGAACATGATGGTATTAGAAGAATCCAGATCAACTGCACTGATAGTAGTGAGGAGAGTCTTGCACTGGTTAGAACAATTCTGCAAGACCTCAAGCATCGACATAGCACAAGGAGCTTGTGCTAGGTCCTCTACAATATTGTAGTTCTGAGCAGCCCGAGCGTTGGGATTGAAAACAACTTTTCGAATCGTGCTCTTGGGCGGACGCAAAACTGACTCTAAAGAGGGCTTCTCAATGTTGAGAGAAGCATGCGGTACGGTGACGTCGTGGATCGAAGTGGAAGATTTTTCAGTATTGCTTCCAATGGGTTCCTTCGGAGGGACGGATTCATACGAATGAGAACACGTGTTCAAGTTGACGGTCTCACTATGCATCATGAGAACATGCGTGGTGGAGGATGCTTCTCCTTGGGAAGGATAGGTGTGTGCGATTAGTTGTTGGTTCTGAGTGGGGAACGGATCGTTGAGAGCTGCGGTAGTAGAGTTTCCTTGAGAAACTTCTGAACTTCGTCTCGATGGGGACATTCTTTTGAGAAATGGTCTACACCGCACAACAAACAAGGATACTTCAACTTCCTCTTATGTTTGGTGTCTTCCTGAGTGGGCTTGGGATCCTGTTGGTTAGAATATTTCTTAGGTTTCCCTTTGTTCTTCTTCTTACCACTGAAATTATAAGATGAAGCTGATTGCACAGAATTCACCTCTTCGATGGAGGCAGGAGTGGTGGATTTGGAAGCGTTGTTTCCAGCCTGCGGTGGTGATGGGGAAGAACCTTGGGGGTTCGACGAGCCACCAGTTTGAGTAGAAGGCCGGGAGGCAAGGGAACCAATGATGCCATCGGCTTGTGGTCCCTTGGGTGGTTTCGCGGGATCATACATAGGGCGAGGTACGTGAGGAACAATTTCATACAATGTGTCAGATTGAGTATAGACCAAGTCTAAGTAATGGGCACGGGCAATATCCTATTCCTCAGTGGCGACTCCTCCCATAGCTATGTCTCGAGCTACGACGGGTAAAAGTGACTTTGTGAACTAGTCAGCTAAGAGTCAGTCAGGAATATGAGCCTTAATAAGACGTCATCTTTGCCACCATTCATGAATATGATCTGAAATATGAGTGGCAGTGTTCTAGCGAAGGGAGGTCAATAAGTCAGTGTTCTGGCGAAGGGAGGTCAATAAGTCCATCCCAGTCTCATAGCGGATGGGCAACTGAAAGTGGGTCAAAAATGACATAGCAAGAGAGCAGAAATATGGAAAAGAATTGGGTGGTAGTTCAATATACCACTTGGCAGCTGTGCCGGTGAGAGTATGTTGGAATAACCTAAGACGGATCAAGTCGTCCATCAAGGAGTTGGATGAACACCATAAATGGTATGTCATCACATGGTTTTTTGGATCCTCTCCAGGATTTCCATCAAATTTGGGAATATATGCTGGTAACTTAACCGGAATGGGTGGCCCGTTATTCCCGTGGAAGATGGGATCATTCGTCAGACGAGACAGGTCGGGTAAGTCCAAAGTAGCCAAAAATGGCAGCTGTTGGTTTAGCTGGGGGTACTGATAGTATTGATAAGGCATGTATGGACTGATAGGACCTTGAATCAACTGGTTGTAAGGTGTCCCTAGAGGGAACTGACCGTAAGGGGGTGTGCTTCTAGAACCATATGTAGGTCCGCCACCATAATAAGGTGGTCCATTACCATAAGGTGGGGGTCCGCCTCCACCACCGGGAGGGGTTGTGCCGCCTCCAAATGGGGGAGTTCCGCCGCCTCCACAGGGATAGGATGGACCTCCACCGCCTCCATCGGGATAATGTGGACCGCCACCGCCTCCACCTGGAGGAGGTGGTGCTCCACCGCTGTCGTCAGAAGGGTAAGGGCTGCCTCCTCCACCTCCACCAAGATAGGAGGGTCCTCCGCCGCCGCCACTAGGATGGGATGGTCCTCCACCACCACCACCAGGATGGGAGGGGCCTCCACCACCACCGCTAGGATGGGTCCGGATGGTCCTCCACTACCACCACCAGGATGGGATGGGCCTCCACCATAAGGTGGGGGTCCGCCACCACCGGGGGGAGGTGGCCCTCTGCCTCCTCCTGAAGGGGGAGGGCCTCCACCTCCACCACCAGGGGGGGTGGGCCATGGTTACTAGAATGGGGTGGTCCTCCACCAGAAGGTAAAGTTCCACCTCTGTCGGGATTGTGTGTGGGCCCTCCGCCTCCGGTGGGAGGTAGGGGTGGACCAAACGGGGGTGGTGGGACTTGAGGGATTGTAGGTGGGGGTCCATGTTGTAAAACATTTTTTTCCCCCATAGAATGTATGGATTTCCGAGACAAGGTATCCCGTAGAGTGCGTTTCCGAGATTGAACTGTCCCGACATAGGGTTAAGATAACATGGATACGCTTGACTCCATGGTGGCTAAATTACATTGGATGGTCCCCCTACATGGGATAATCCCGTAATGGAAGGTCCGAAAGGTAAATAATTTCCAACATAAGGACCGATGGGAACCCCTCTTCCAGTATTATGGTTAAGAGACAGGGGTTTCCCCCCAGCCAAAACTTGTTGATCACTAATCAAGGGTTGACCCAACACAGGTTGTTGATTATCTACTGTAGGATTAACATTACCTGTAAGGAAAGTAGGGGGTAAAGAGTATCTTCCCCACGAGTTTTGGGGTGGGGAAGGAGTACGTAATGTAACCGTGGTAGTAACAGGTATGTTGGACTGTTGTCCTTCAACAGGTTGGGTCGTTGGAGGTATAGAATTGGTCTCATGTCTAGGGGATGTATGTGCAAGAAGTGAGGGTTGACCAGGTTCAGAAGTGGTCACATGTTGTGTGGATAATTTTGGTGAATCAAAAGATAAATAATGACTTGGGAGTGGTTGATAAGGAGGTAATTTCGAGTCTTCAACCCTTCATAAAAGACTTTGTCTTCAAAACCCCTCAGCCATAGTACGTAATCGAGTCAATTGTTCACAATAAGGTGCTAGAGATTCGTCGGGAGTATCCCAACTGGTTGGGGATGCAATGGAAAAATGAGCCACTGGGTGGCCTAGAGATGATGTCCAATAAGTTGTTGTTGGACCAACAGCTGCTGCAGGGTCATCCTAGGGTGGATTTAACCTTTCCACCAATCCAGGCTCTCCCGGTAAGACGAGAGGTAAGTCTTGTGAAGTGGAAGTTTGCGCCTCTTCACCCTGTGGGGGATTGGAGGCAGGTGACACGACCATGGCTTGTGGGTCCATTCTTACCTTCAAAATTACCTCCTGGTTAAGGGGATATTCGGGCGGTAAGTTCTGAATCCTACGGGACCTTCTCCAAGGAAAGTCAGCCAGAGTGACTGAAACAGAGTTTCTACTAGGGAAATCTAAACAAAAGAAAAGTATTCTAGAAAAATCTACACAAACTAAGGCTGCAAGCAACTTATGTGATAGGAGTGGATTCAAAAGTATGGAACTTCATGGGATTATCAAGGCTTCGCAACTCGCGATATACTCCAGGGTCCAACAGTTATACTCGGCCCAATTTTTCAGAGCACTAACCAGGGAGGATTAGGACCGTACCCCTGACCATATAACCCGACTACCTGATAGTACATGCGTAGTAGCTCCTCGAGTGTTGTTCTCGGTGTATTTCTCTGCCAAGATGGCCAAATGGATAGCTCAGTTGGTCTCAAGAATCCTAATGATGTCTCCCGATATATGCAAGGTACGTGGGAGCTCAAATCCGTAGTGGTGCTGTCTAATGCACAACCATACAGCACGAGACCTTCCTATATACTACCGAGTACGTGAAACACCTTTCTATATACGCCAAGTACGTGAAACAACTTTCAATATACGCGAAGTACTTGGTGGGTACATGAAAGAGCTTCGATATACCTGGTTGGTACGTGAAAGAGCTTCGATATACCGGTTGGTACGTGGAAGACTACAATACCCCCGGAATACAGTGCTGGCAAGTAATGACAGCTGCCACGTTTTACGACGCCGAAACACGTCTCTAACTTAACACACAAGTTACTAAATATTTTACCCTAGTTATACCATTAATTTTATCTGGACGGTTAGGTGAATGCATGAGGTGAGTACATAAATGTAAACATAATGCAAGTCCTAACTACATGCAAAAAATATACTTTTCTTTTGATGAAATCTATGTATGGAAGGGAGAAACTTATTTCCTAGTGACTTTGCCAAAGCAACCAAATGCAACACAATCCCAAATCTATAAAATTTGATAACAAAAATGTTCTTTTCATTCATTTTTCCAAGCAAAACTCAAAAAATCAACTAGCATCACAACCAAATCTAAACATTTTCTTTTGTCTTTTCGAATAAAAAACTAAGAGATGAAAAGAGAGAAATTTCCTATCTAGAGCACTCTAACTTTTCAAAATTCACTATGATGGCTTAAAAGCATAAAAAACCAAGAATGCATACAATTCTTTCAAGCATGGAGTCACTTTTGTAAAAACTTGATCTCACTCGAATTTTTCAAGAAAATGAATGATTCATAATTCCCGAAAAGCACAAATGACTAAATTTTTCTCTGAAACTTTTCAAAAGACCAATGAATGATACATTCCAATGCATGAACCAATTTCTACCACAATTTTCAAATGCACGTGAAAACAATAAAAATGATGCACCTTTAATTTTCCAATGATATGCCAAGATTACAACTTGATAACAATGATATTTTTAAGCATAAATGACTGAAAAGAAGAATCATTTGCAGCGCTCTAAAAACTCAGGAAATCCTCAAAAGAATGACACTCAAGTGAACTGAAAACACTCAAGACACTCAACAAACAACGGAATGCAAACAAAGCTAAATGACAAGTGAAAAAAAGAAGTTTGGGGTCGGATCCAATGCAAAGATCAGATCAGGTGGGGAGAGGAGGGAAAATAAGGTTAAGTGGATGAAGTTGGGGGAACCCGAAGTGTCCACCACTACCAAACTTAAGCTCGTTAAAAAATGGGGCCCAACACAAATCCACACAGAATCCAAACACTTTCAACACACAAATCAAAAAGAGGTCTCTAACTAGATATTGCAGCACAGAGGGGTCTACACACCAAATCAAAACTCAAATCAAAAAATGGAGGGGGGATTCCCTTGTATCAAATTTAACAGATCGACGCAATCTGTGTTCAGGCACAAAGAGACCATCGCAGGTCACCAGTGCGGGGTTTGTGATGATGTCGTAGGACACTAGTGGGAAAACTGCGACGACAACTCAGAAGACAGAGAAGCAAAGTGCAAAAAATGACAGATCGATGTTCTGGTTCTACTGCCTAGGTGCGACGGGCGAGATCCAAAATCAAGGATCAACGTATCTCCAAGAAATGATCAATGAAAGGGTCTAAATATTGTGAGTACAGACTCATAGGAAGACAACAGACTCTTCAAAGTGAAGATCTAACGGTGAAAAAGGCTTAGGAGCCAAATAATGTGGCTTGTAAAAGAAATCAAATGAAAATGACATTCAAATTGAAAACTAAAAACAATGTTCTTCCCCAGTATGGTTGCCAAATTTGTTATCGGACAATCTACCAAGAGAGGACTCAAGGCGTGATCTCCCTAGCTTAATGCTGGCCTAGAACAAATGAGACAGAATATGAAATAACTTTCCTAGATCTAATTAGAGATCGAGTGACTAGATGCCTTACCTTTCAGATTGCGGATCCTTTCTCCTTGATGTTGTTCCAAGCTTTATGGTCTTCAGATCTCAGCTGCAAAACCTGTCAAGACATACAGAACAATAAAAGTAGTAAAATGCATCTAAACAATAACAGATCTAAGTAAGCAGTTAAGCAGGCAAACTACACAAACATCATCAATGCAACAACATTTGGTGGAAAGCATTTATATTACTGTATAAAAAGGGAAATAGAAGGAAGTAATTACAACCAAGGCTTAACGTAGCAATCCTTCTCCAACAAGACAATGCCAAAGCCTCCAAAGGAAGTATAGATCTCCCAAGAGATGAACACAGATCTCCTAAGCTAATTTCAACAGCATGTAAGTACTATAGACTTCCTCCCTTTGGAATGAAAAGGAGTCTCATATAAATAGGACTAGGAGGATAGAAATGAATTGAGAATTAGTGGGAGGGGACTAAGGGATCTTCCCATTGATGGAGGAACCGAAGGACAGCTCAACCTATAAGTTAGAGATAGAGATCCAAGTCATCCTCCTTCAAGAGATCGCTCGAAGCTTCCTTTTATCCATATTAATGGACATCGTCGCAGGTTGTAATAGCGAAACAGGCGACAGATGAGGTCGGTGCAAGCTGTATAAGGACAACACGCTACATCATCGCACTCTATCAAGGAGGAACCTGCGATGATCCTAGTCATCGCAAGATGGAAGAGAGCAAGTTGCGACAATCCACCTATATTTTAAGGATAAAGGATCAACAACTCTTTCAAATTGGCTTCCAAGTCATGGATACTTCAAGGGTATATATAACACTTAGTCTCATGATGGTAAGATTTAGGTATAACACCAACACAGATACACATGGTAAAATCCGAAAAAATAAAAACACAAAAAATGGAAATGTTAAACAAGTTAGCAGTCATAGCATTTCAACCAATACACAACTACCCATCAACTAAAGGACCCTTAGTAAATAATTTTTATCGTACACATCCACGTTAATTAATAGCATAGTGTTTGGGTCAATCTATCAAACTATGTTTGCATGTTACCACCCAAAATGCAACAAGAATAAGACAATATTCAAGATATATTGTTTGTTTATCAGACCCTCTGTTGCATGGGAGTTCCCCCCACCCCCTTGCTCCCACTCTAGAAGCTCGCTTCCTTTGGAATCTCACTCCCAAAACGCTCCCAGTTTTGGGAGCACACTCCCAAGGCGCTCCCTACCTCTCCTATACTAAAATCTCCTATACTAGGTTGATCATTTGATGGCAATGTTATGGTACCTCCCTTCATTGCCAAGCTCATTTAAAAGTAGTTATGGTTGATCATTTGATGATAATGTTACAAGTTATAACTACTAGATGATTGATGTTATATGGTTTAATCCATGTTTTCTATAGCTAATTCAACATCCTATATGTTTTTTAGATATAAATCCTTCAAAATATATACTATATAAAAAATGCTCCTAGAACGCTCCCAAAACGGGAGCTTTTGAAAATTTCGCTTTTCACTCTACTCCCACTCCCCGCTTCTCGCTCCCAACAACATAGATCAGACCACATTTTTAGTAAGCATTTTATAAGTAACAATATTCAAAACTGTATACTATTGCAAAAGGCCCATAGATGAAAAACCATTTTTGCAGGTTATGCAGGAGTATTTTGAGAAGGTTAACAACTAATTCTACTTCTCCATGGAATCTGATTTGAAATTTGAATCATTCTTTAAAATATTCAGTTTGCACATATATTCAATGTTCCCCCAAGTTTCCAAGATTTGGGAGCGGAGAAACACGCATTGGGGACGTGTGGAGACACCCCCAAATTTTGGGGAAATTCATGGGGGACGGGGGGATGTCTCTAAAATTATAAAAATAAAATAAAAATACCAAAAATAATAATTCATTTTATGTATATTCATCATTGTGCAATGTAAATACTAAATACGTTGATTTATTTTTGAAGTAGTACCAACTACCAAGTAGGGATTGTAAAAAGTAAAAATAATGGAAAAACAAACAAAAAAAACTTGGGGGGGAGGGGGGGGGGAACGTTTCGTCAGGAGTCCCCCCGTCTCCGGGACGTGGGGAGCGTGGGGCATGCATCCCCGTGGAACACTGATATATTTGTATACATGTCATATCCAAACATATCCTATCCAATATTTTCTAAAATGGATGTATTTGTATCAATTCCTTTATCTTTATCCATATCTTGTGATCAAGGTTAAACTCCACCAATGTTATCTTACCAGCACTCCCATCTAATCATATCATACCATATCCATGGAATCCGATTTGAAATCTAAATCATTCTTTATATAAGATAGATAGATAGATAATTTAATTCCCAACAAATGACCAGAAAAGTAGGTCACTGGGACTGTGGTCAAATATTTTGCACATATATCTGTATACATGCCATATCGAAACATATATGTGTACATGCCTCATTTGTATTAATTCATTCTATGATTAGTAATTGATTCTTTAGCCTACGGGAACTTACATCTTGTGTTTCACTGCGTGGTTCCATTCAATAACCATTTATAAATACACAATTCATGCCTCATTTGTATTAATTCATTCGATCATTAGTAATTGATTATTTAGCCTACGGGCACCTACATCTTGTGTTTCTCTGCTTGGTTCCATTCAATCACCATTTACCTCTTGCAATCTCAACACGGTATCAAAGTGAGTGTGAACCTCTTCCTTGTGCAGCTATTCTCTCTTCAAGCTTGGTTTTTTCTACTAATCTTGGGTTGATTTCTCTCTCCAACAAAATTATACTAGGGAATTTTCCCTCTCTAAGGAGTGCGCTGCCCTAGGGTTGTTATCTTCTCCATTTATTGCAGTTTTAGGGTTTCCTCTTGGATGTTCTTTCCATGATCAAAATTTCAAGCAGATGATTGTGTCTAATCTACAGAGTTTTGGGGCTATTTTATGGCAGTTTTCCACAGGGACCCGTCCCATAGGGTCGGGGGTGTGCCCCTTGCATTTCCCATGCCCCCAATAGAAGGGGATGCCTGGAAAAACTTTTCTCCACACACACCATTTGGAGAAACATTGCAAAACAATGTGACACATTTCACGAGGCTGCAGCCTGCAAGACAAATTTCACAAAATGGGGGGCATCTAGGTACCCTCCCCCCCCAAAAAAAAAAAGCAAAATGCCCAAGCGCCTTCCCCTCGTAAAAAAAAAAAAAAAAAAAAAAAAAAAAAAAAAGTAGAATGCCTAGGCACCTCCCCCCCCACCAAAAAAAAAATAGGATGCCCAAGCACCTTCACCCTCCCCCGCATTTTTTCCCAAAAAACCCTAAAAAAATTAAAAGGAGAGTTAAAATAAAAAGAAAAGGCTACCTAAACTTTGCACGATTTCGCTATTTTGAATTTAGTATTTAGTACTATTTACATTCAACAATGATGAATTTACATGGAATGAACAATTTTTATGTTGGGATTTTTACTTTTTTTAATAATTTTAGAGATAAGGCCCTCTATGATAGGAACCCCAACATGAACCCATCCACCATGAATTCCCTTAAATTTGGGGGGTGTCTCCACACGTCTCCCATGTGCATTTCCCCACTCCCACATCACGAAAATTTGGTGGAACATAGTTTTTTAGTGATAATGTTTGCTGGAGCAGGGTCCCCCATTTAGGGTTGTCTTGGCCCCCTTTAATGTGGTTATTTGGGAAAAAAATCACAGTTATAAATGCCCAGCATCAAAGCTTTCTTGCTGATTTATTTCAGATTTATTTTCTGTTGATCTGGAAGTTTTTTTGGCTGGTTGGAAGCACTTAAGGGCTATTGTACTGGATCTCCTTATGGACCATCCCTTTTTTAGGTTCTTTTCAACCCTTTTTCACAGATATTTTGAAGATTTTTGTGGTTGTTCATGATGTCATTCTGTGCACCAACACTCTTTTCGGCCTCTACTCTTAGTTGATCCAAAGTTTTTGGTGGGTAATGTTGTCCCATGGACTGCCAAAATTGACACTCTTTAGGTTATCTCATTTCTTATAGGGTTTCCCAGGGTTTTTTCTAAGGTTTCACCCATATTCAAGGGCTCACTATAGTGTCTCGGCTCTGGAGTATGGCCTTTGGTCACCAGGTTGTTCTCTTGTGGTCCTCTAAAGCAAGTATTCCTAACAAAGGTGTCTTTAGACACTAAAGCATTGGATCGCATAAAATCTCTTTCTAAATGGATGCAAAAGTCAACAAAAACAATGTTACTAAACACTAAATGCAAACAAATAAAATGTCTTTCATAGCTAATTAGTTGCCAAAGGATGAGCACTCATTCTTTGTATGATGTAAGCTCATTTTCCCCTACAAGGAAACAAGGTGGTAACTCCATCGCACCTATGGACGATGGTGGGAAATGGTGGTCATACCTAGTCATTATCTGAGGCTCGCAAGACTATTCAAGGCACCTGCCTTTGGAGGATGGATGGTGAAAGATGATCTTATGCTAAATGATAAATGTAAATCTTAAATGCCAAAGTGCAAATCTGACAAATAATTTAAAGGAAAAAGGTTACTTGTCTAGAGTCTATAGGAAACATTCCAACCACTCTTGAGGCACCGGAATTCCTTGAATGTTCTCTGTCTAACATATGTTTAAGTGATTTTCCCTTTTTTCCTCTTGTCTGAGAGACTACAATGTCAAAGTTACAAGTCCTTCCCATTATCTTAGCCTTGTTTTCCACCTCACCCATCCTAGCAGTCTGTCTAAGTCTGTGAGCAAGCATATTTAGGAAGCTTCAGGAAAGACTCAATGGTTTCTCTCACACAATTATACTTTTACTTGATTATATTAGCCATTTTATGTATTTCATGTTTTAGTCCAATTTGTAACATAAACTTGTGAGCTTTGTTCATCTAACATGCATACAGGATCTTCGAGAGTACTACTCTACCTTCAGTTTGGATGCTTTGACTTGGTCAACACATTTTCCGAAGTAGCGACTACAGAGCTCTAGATTGATTATTTGTGTTCGAGACACTCCAACATACCCCCACCAGTTTTAGTTTGCAGCAGATGGTCACATTTTATGAGATACAGTGATTACTATTTTTTTTTTTACTGCAGTGGCCATTTTTATTATTCAACAGATATGTCATATTTTCTCTTACGGCGCTACAGGCATGATCGGGAGTATGCGTATTCATCATTACTATATTCTTATGTCCCTGTATTTATCTATGCAGTCAGTTTGGTGCACAAGACACCTAGCGGTGAGTTATGGGCAATTTTATTTCTCCGGGATGATGTTACCAGCAGTTTTTTATGACCATGGTTGTACTAGGAAAATCAATTTGGCTATTGTGGGTAAGGAAATGGCATGGGAATGATTTACGATGATATGTTATGGCTCCAGGTGCATATTACATGGCTTGGATTCATTCAGGCTGTTTTCTTCATGATGATATATTGTCCTATAGAGGACGTCTTTCTCCCATGGGGCACACTTCATGAGTTGATCATTTGTATTATGATTATCATATAATTATTATTGTATCTTTGTAAAAGGTTGAGTCCTATGGTGATTTATGCCCATAGTGACCCCTTTATGACGTTATCCCATGTTGTATCATGATGTTATATTAATTTGGCCCCTCCTAGGGAGTCCTTGGGCAAAAGTGTGCCTCCTCTTTGACTTAGTCATTGATCCGTGCAATTAAAAAATAAAAATATCTCCACCGTTGATGATCTATGATGTGTCTTTTAATCTTAACCAGTTATTCAAAAACTGGTTAGGGTTTTGGTCTCTTTCAAATCTCTTTAAGAGAGAGGACCCCCTCATTGTAAGGGGGACTTTTGGCTCTGGATTATTGGAAATAAAGAAAGCTTTTGTGATCAAATTCTTTTACTCTTGTGGTTGAATGTGAGATGTGGTGACTGAATACTAGTCTTTTCTTGCACTGTTAGATCTTTGAAGTATCTTTCGTATATTTTTTGGATCCATCTTTCGATTGCAGCAGGGAGGTCGATTTGAAGAGGGGCACAACTGTAGAGGAAGCTAACCTTTCTTTCTCTCTCTCGGATCAGGGTTTGAATAGGGAGTGAATTTGTCTCATGACCATTTATTCATTATTTATTTATCTCTAGTTGTTTATCATCCATCTTAGCTTGCATCATTGATTGAAATTTTCCTCGGTTGTGCAGGATAGGAGGGACACACTTGGATCCTCAAGCTTGATCTTGGACGTGGGTACTAGAAGTCTTCATTTGATCTTGTTGGGGTTAGTCTTCACCATACGACATTCATCTACGAGCATCAAGTAAGTGATTGCAATTGTTAATCTTTAGTTTTATTCATTTATCCATTAGTCTTAGATTAAATTTACATTAAAACTGTAACTCCAAAAAAACTAAAAATTCTCTGGATCTAATAACTCAAACTCTTAGCGATTCCTTTCTGGGTTTTTATCTCAAGGATTATCCCCATGTGGGTTCCCTAGGGCATCACCCTTGGAGGACTCCATCTGCCATTTTCCCTAGGCACTGATCTTTAACCAACTCGCCCTCTTTGGATTTGCTATCTCTTGGGTTGTTTCGGGATTCAATCTTAGCTTGTGTGTGTCAATACTATCGCATCTATCAACAAACTACATCTCTCAGGTGCTAGAAAGCCCTAATATCATCTAGATCTTCTACCTTGTCCCATTACTTAAATATCCAAGTCGTGTTTCCCAAGGAAGAAAGATTTGATCTCTTGTGGTAGCACCTTGATCCTAGATCCATACTTGATATTCCAAGTCACTATAATTATACATCTTGGGTTGATATTTTTCCAAATCATAAGCCTATCAATCTGAGCTTAACCTATAGAGTGACTTAATCCCTTAGATCTAGGATTTCATATACATGTCACCTTACGTATTCTATTGCATTAGTTTGATCTAGCGATCTAGTTTAGATCTATCCTGTCGGGATTAGATCAGGGTCTCCCCCTTTTCTACCTTGGGCTTTGGTGGCATAAAGTGAAGAGTGCCTCGATTGGTGTGACAACCAATCCATCCGGGGATCGAGGCCCTCTTAGGTCCCCTCTTTAGTTGCTTGCTCCTCTACCATCCTTGATAGGATCATCTTTTACGGGAAACTACAAGTTGTGTGATAACATTTTTGGCATCGTTGTCGGGGGAGGTAGAGGCTTACCTTAGGTGTCTGCAAGTGTCTGTGAGTTAACACTTAATCATATCGCATCCGATTTTAAACATTGGTGGTTACATTTCCCATTGCTTAATCATCGTAACCATCAAAAATTTTCACTCATCTCTCCCCGCTATCATAATGACATATCTTTTGGTAAATGAGATCAATAATTTACCTGGTGACTCCACACCATGACTCCAATGGTGATTCTGTATAGAGGCTCCACTGAGGAATCTTAACATTATAATTCATAATGGACCCAGATGTTCTCTGTGACTTTTTACAGACCGCAAAATAATTAGAAGAGTATAATGAAAGGAATTCAAGATTTCGGTATGAGGATGATTATGAATATACCTATGGGTATGAACCTGCATATGAATACTTTTATGATACCCACTATTTTCCTCACCCATCTAATAAAATTTCCTCCCCAACCACCCCGAATAAGTCAGTTAAGGAGTATCAAACCCAACCAAGGCTTTGGGTGGATAATTCTTGTAATCCAACTCAAAAGGAAAACCATCTCCTTTTGACTTTTCTGACATATATGGGGCATCTCATCCTATTCCAAATGAGTACATCAGGAGTCTGCCTCGTTTAAGTGGAAGTAATGACATATCTATTGAAAGTCATTTGGATGCTCTCTGGAATTATATGGAAATCAGGGGTGCAACTGATGAAGATGTTTATATGCGAGCCCTTGGTGCATCCCTAGATGGGGATGCTCAATCATGGTTTGATCAGTTAGCCCAGGATCCATCACTGGGTATGGCATGTTCATTGAATTGTTAATAATTAAGTCGGGTGAAAACATTGATGAATCCAAGGAAGAGCAGTCAGACGATGATTGTCTTGATGAAAATCAACTTGATGAAGATGATCAAGATACTAATAATGAAATAACTGAGGATTGTCCTTATCAAATTGATTCCTACTCTCCTAAGATTTCAATTCGCAAGAATGTCACTGAGAATTTGAAAAGAATCCTTGAGAAGTTTCATGAGAGAGTAATGTGTGATAGTGATCAAATTTCAACCCCTCGATACTATTGCCTCAATATTGACATAAGAGGGGAACTTATGAAAATCTTGTCATCATTACCTGAAGAAGGCACAGATGAAGAGGAGGATGTCAATGATTTCAATCAAGAGGCATCCATTGTTGAATCCTCCATTAGTGAATCCTTTGAAAATCCTTTTGAGACGCCTCTTCACAATCCTTGTGTAATTGACGATATTTCTGATCATGATATTGAAGAAGAAGAAAATGGGGACAATAACCAAATTTCTTTTGAAACAAATTCATATGATCATTGCGTGTTCAGAGATCAAATTTATGAAAATGATCAAATGGTTGTTAATGAGTTTATTGATAATTTCTTTGATCAATTATTATCATATGAATTTAATGATAAAGCAATTGAAGAGAAATCTCATGATGAGGATGGGTTAGTGAATCAAACTGATCAAAGGCTCTCCTTAATAGAAACCCCAATTCAAAGATCGCAAACAATCCTTCACTTAACTCTTCTAGTCTTGATAATTGTTCCCAGTCAATCCTTGATTAGGATAACTTGATTTAATTCTTGGAGTTGGATAGTTTTAGTGAGTCTTATCCTCATAGAGACCTTGAGCTGAACCTTGAAATCATTCCTAAAATCAAGAGCATTGTTTTCAAAAGACTTTCCCTTTTATCAAATTCCAAGGTCTATTATTCCAAGCTATGTGGGAGAAAAGATATATTTTCAATCCACCCTCCCCTCCCAGATTTTCAAGTCTTCTTGTATGGGTTTGTCCTCTAGTCAAGCTGTTACTTTCGAGATTTTCAGTAAAAAGTCTGAGCATTGTCACATAATTGGAGAAAAAAACGCTTCATTTCCCTCTTCTATCATCTTTGATAAATCACATTTTTCAGTTTATCAATCTTTCTTATGGGATCCTGAAGAAGGTATATTAAGATCAGTGTCATCTTTTCTCCATTTTCTATAAACAAGAGGGGTTAATTTCAATCTAAATTTCATTACATTACAATTTATCCTCACTTGGTTGGTCCATCATTCTTGGAGTCAACAGAATTGAGTGTCCTAGTCGGGTAGATGAGGAAAACAATTTGAGTCAAAGGGAGTTGAATCTTTTGTCACATATTTTCCCTCCATGCATTTTGAACAATAATTTCTATGATCCTATTGATATCTTGATAAAGGATGTTTGCATTAGTCTGTCTCCTCCTTTGCATGATTTCATTTTGCACCATTCCAATATTTTTTCAAATTTTGAACAAGTTAGGAACATCGTGATATTAAATTCATTAATCTTCAATTCAATCTTGATGTGCTTTGTTAAAAAACGTCAATGAAGAATCATTAATCAATTTGATGAATGGTTACATTGGATTTATAATTTTACTTAGCACTTGTCTGGCTGGTTAGCTTAGGGTAGGTAGGAAACCGGATAAGATCCATTGAGTAGTAGTTAGTTTTTCTTCACCATTGAGTCTGGTAGTATGATTTCTTGAGTGTCTTTCCTTTTCTGTTCCTGCACAACAATAAAACAAAATTTTGTTTTAGGTTAGTAGATTAGCATTTTATTTCCAATACCTGTTATTTCATGCATTTTATTTTATGTTTTTATTGTTATGACTTTACTAATATTGGGTTTGCAGAGATTGGTAGAGCATTGGCATGATGCAGGTAATAGGTACATATTTGATGATGCAAACGCTCGAGTGCATGTTCGAGGATATGATTAGCAGAGTGTTGTGAACTAGATATTTCTGAGGTTCTCAAGTGCTTTATTCAGCACAGCACTTGTCCCAATTGTCTAGCCAGATGTTATCACATACACTGTAGGTGGCACAACCATGATGCAGTCCTGATTCTATCAGTCCATTGAGCCAGTCCTACGGTTGAGAGGAGCCTATTTTCAACGATGATATATATTTTGAGCCAGCAACAACAGTATGCCCCATTGTCATGGTTGACCCTACATGACCCCATTGAGATGATTCTGGTATAGTCATGGTTCATTCAGTGCAGAAAAGTTAGACAATGATGATGGTCAAATGCCGATGTTCTTGGGACAGGTATATGGTTGAGCAGAGGTATACATTTATTGCATTTAGATGTTTTGGTTGCTCTATAGTTTATTTTAGTTATTGTGACTATGCATATTTACTGACAGTGGCATTCCGAGCTTCATGGTTGAAACCTGTGTCATAAGTTGTTAAAGAGTCCTGTTATCACACAACTTGTTTGTCCCAAAAGGTTATCCTATCCAAGACTGTAGAGGTGTTGGACAACTAAAGAGGTGACCCAAGAGATGCCATGGTTCCCAATGCAATTGGTTGTCATGCTAACCGAGGCACTCTTCGCTTTAGATCAAGCCTAAGCGAGACCAATGGGGAGACCCTAGCTTAGCCAATGAAGGATAGCGAACCTACTCAAGACCTCCTAGGGAAATGTGATAATGATAAAGGAAAATATCAAGAGAGGATTAGGTCTAGATCTAGGTTAGATAAGTGGACCCAAAGAGTTAGGGCTTGGTTGAAAGGGATTAAGGAAGGACAAATGTTCAACCAATGATAAATAAAGGCTAATTATAGGTTTAAATTAGTAGATCTAGATAGATCTAATGCCAAGATAATAGATCCAAGTGGGGCCCACCCTTAAAATATGGAAAATGGTCCAAATGGGGCTAGGGAGTTTGCAAATGAATGGATCTAATGAAACAATGAGATTCAAGAAAAACCCAAGTTGGGATCTAGCAAAAAGGACACCTACCCAAAAGTGCGACCTCCCTCGGAGAGGCCCAGTGCTTTAGATCGAGGTGGGGAAATGGAGTCGGATGTCCACCAAACTTTAGATAGGGAATGTTATGATTAATATAGAGGTGGGTTTTAATTATTAAGCTCAAGTGATTGCTAGATCTTCATAGATCTGAAAAAACAAAAATATGAGGGTTTTAACTTTTAGGGTTTGAGTGACCAATGTATGAAAATGCGTGAAACAAGATACATACCTTGTAGATCATTCCTCAAATGCTTGTGGCTACCTTGCACTTAGATCATCCTTGCATTTAGTTAAAATTCCAAGTGATTTTAAGCTAAAATGTCCAAGCCCAAGGAGGAAAAATGTCCTACTTCACCTGCAAAACAAACTACTTAACGTGAGATTTGATTCACAAATGAGCAAGATCTAAGCATGGCATATCAAAAAAATCAAATCAATGGACAATGCACAATTGAAAAACTCCCTTCAAGATGAAAACATTTTTCCCGAGGGGGATGTGAGAAACCCCTATAATCTGTTAGATTGTGGTAACTTCGGGATGTCCTCCATGGTTCAGATGCCTTACATGGAGGAACATTAGCTGCATAGGCATCATGTTGGAGTAGAGGGTGAGATACACTCTACTCAGTGGCATGAGTCCAATGGTGGCTGCATGCGGATCTTTTGGAGTGTTTTGACCCTTACATGCATGAGTTTTGCATGCATTGTCATGCGATCATTTGATGCATGCAAAAGTGACTTTTGCATGAACTGAGAATTAGGGTTTTGGAAAACCTAATTCATCGGTGAACATAAGACTCGCCTCAGTAGACCCACTTGGTGGAAGATGACAAAGATGGATACACATCTATAAACAGTGCAGAAGGAAGCATGTTGTTCAATGCAAGATACTCATATGCAGAGGTAGTAAGGTGTTTAGATGCAAAGGGTGAAGGATACTTAGATGCAGAGGAAGCAGGGTGTCCAGATGCAGAGGGAGCAGGATACTCAAGTGTAGAGGGAGGAGGGTGCTCCCGCACAGAGGGAGTAGTTGTAGCACAGTTTGTTGATGATGGAGGATGCACCCCAGTTAGGAGTACCTCCCTCACCAAGAAGAAGCTGGCATCTAAAATCAAGATGAAGGATCTTGGCCTAATGCATTATTTCTTGGGATTTGAGGTGTAGCAAAGATCAAGTGAGATATTCCTCGGTCAAGGGAAGTACACAATTGAGATCTTGAGCAGATTCGACATGATTGATTGCAAGTCCATGGCTACACCTATGGTGACAAATCTAAAGAAGTTGAGTCATTCCGCTTCATATTCAGATTTGGTGGATCCCACTATATACAGGCACTTGAATGGATCCATGATGTACCTGGTTTATACCAAGCCAGATATTTGCTTTGCAGTGAGCACCTTGAGCCAGAGTCAAGGCATGTACATTGGGTTTCACCAAAGCATGTGTTGAGGTACCTTTGTGGTACATGTTATCACACAACTTGTAGTTGTCCCAAAAAGGTGATCCTATCCAGGATGGTAGAGGCGTTGGACAACTAAAGAGGTGACCCAAGAGATGCCACGGTTCGCAATGCAATTGGTTGTAATGCTAACCGAGGCACTCTTCACTTTAGATCTATCCTAAGCAATACCAAGAGGGAGACCCTAGCCATCCAAAGAAGGCTACCGAACCAACTCTAGACCTCCTAGGGAAATGCGAAAGTAAAAATAGGAGAAGATCAAGAGTGAATGGATCTAGATCTAGGAAGGATAAGTGGACACATAGAGTTAGGGATTAGTTGAGGAAGCTTATGAAGTGACAAATTCTCAACCAAGGAATGATAAGTCCACTTATGAGTTTAATTGAGTAGATCTAGATATATCTAATGCCAAACAAGAAAACCTAAGTGGGGCCCACCCTTAAATTAAGGAAATTGGTTAAAATGGGGCCCACAAGGAAAAATTAAAGTTGGAATGGAACTAGAGGGGTTTCTAATCAATGGATTTGATGATTTGATGAGGAACAAGAAATACCCAAGTGACAGATATGGAGAAAGCTCACCTACCCATAAGTGAGACCTCCCTTGGAGAGGCCCAGTGCCTTATATTGGGGGGCAAATGGAGTCGGATGCCCACCAAATTTTAGATCCAAGGTTGATTAATTATTATTGAGGTGGGTTTTAATTATTAAGCCCAAGCAATAGCTAGATATTACCAAATCTAAAAAATAAAAATAAATGAGGGTTTTGAAATATAAGGGTTTGAAGTGACCAATGGGTGAAACACATGAAAAATGGATACGTACCTTATATATCTTACCTCAAATGCTTGCGGTTTCCTTATACCTTGATGACCATTGCATTTATTTACAATTCCAATCTATATCCTGTTAGGATATTCCTATACTCCATCCTAGTCCCACCAGTATTTTGATCATTTACATTTTCAGTCATGCATGCACCTTTAGGGTTTGCATGCATTCTAGGGTTTGCATGCATCCCAGTCATCAATCCAACACCTAGCCCTCAGTTAGCCAGCCCCCAGGAGCTTCTCACTATTCAGTTTTAGCCCTCCAGTTGCTTAATGCGCCCTTCTTCCTTGATTTTAGGGAGCACCTCGCCCTTCTTCACCTACCAGTCCAGTTGTCACTCAGTTACACTCAATTAAACTTAGTTACATTGAGTTACACTCAGTTACACCTACCAGAGTTAGTTTGACTGATGGTTGACAATTACTTGAGCATTGATGACTCCACTGATGATGATGAAGACTTCCAGTTCCGCTCCGATGATCATGAGGACACCTAGTTGTGCTCCGATGACACTCTATTGATCTTATGATCACTCTGAGAGGCTAATTCAAATTGCCACCTTAGGCATTCGAATCCTCTCTACCATTGTACTATTTATTTGTCCATACTGTGATTAATTAATTTGTGTGTGTGAAGTATTATTGCTTCTATCTGAGTTCTACTGTACCATATTATTATGTTGCTCATTATACTGTATTGTTCACTCTTCTTCTATTTTCCTGCTTAATCATAATTACTCTTGTGAGGTATACATCATCTCTTAGATCTGCTGTGAGGATTTTCACATATCCAAGTGATTCCAAGCAAATCGTCCAAGTCCAAGGAGGAAAAACGTCCTACTTCACTTGCAAAACAAACTACAAAATGTGAGATTTGATCCATAGATAAGTAAGATCTAAGCATGGCATATCAACTACAAGCTTCCCTCCAAGGAATTCGCACCCCTGCAACAGTTCAATTCGGCCTCCCTCTGTAGCTATCGAAATCACCTGTAAATAACCTAGATGTCTAAAGCAAATGATGTATAATCATGTACAAGAACATTCATCAAATCATGAGAATCGGATCTACAAAAATAGTATTTTCTTCCAGTATTTACAAATCCCAAAGGTGCCTTTACAATAGGGGGGCATCTTCCTTAAATAGGAGGAGAGAGACCAAAACCCTAACCACCTTATGAACGAGTGGTTGAGATCAAAAGATAAATACAATACAATCAACGGCTAAGATGAGCCAGTACAATCTAACATGGATCCACTCACATGAGGGTGTGCACACTCACTAAAAGAAGCCCTAGGGGGGTGCGCACCACATAAAATAGACTATAACAAGTGTGTACCACATAAGATGACAAGGACAAGTGACTAGTACCACATGGTGGGGCTAGGAGGATTTATTATCCTTCAATAGAATCACCCCATGGCACAATAATATAATATATGACTCAAAAACATGTCCAAGCGACTAAATGATCAAATCGTGGCCCCCTCAGTTGAGAGAAGAATGCATCAAATCACAACCCGAAGAGTGTGTGGACCCCATTGAATGTTGCAAGCTGATCTGGAAGGAGTGGGATACAACACATATGACCTCTGAACAAACCTCACGCCAAAACCTTTCCTCAATAGCCCAAATCGATTTCCTCAATGACCTTTTTATCTCATTTTTATCCCACCTGAAAACCACCAAAATGCTTGTAACTCATTGTCTGGTGCCTGGGAACAAAATTTGACTATACCATCATGTTTGGAGAGGGGGTAATATGGTAATAACAAGTGGATGAACCACCCCTCTCCTCTATAGCGCCATAGGAAAATATGCAATCTCAAAGAAACCACTAGACAGGCCATCTCTTCATGGAAAAACTGGCCAAAAGTGGAAACATGCCTCTAACATCACTGGGATTGCCTGAAATTGATAACTGAGTATCTCAATGGACTCATAAGGTCCAAATCTACTAGAGATGAGTACCCATACACCCTGTGGAAACCTGTAAGATCATCTGTAGCCTCAACCATACCTTGATAATAATAAAATAAATGATCTGAAAATAATAATAACCATAAAAAGGTGCATCAATCATCATCTGAAAATTGTGTCCACTGTATGGAGTCATAAAAGGTGCATCAAAGGACCATAAATCATCATCATACATCATCACTATTCCAATTGATCACAGATCCCAAGGTTGACTTGGTCAAACTAGGTTTGACCATGATCAAAATATGACCCGGGCTAGCAAATCCTGTTGCTGCAAGTGAAAATGGTTAAGACATGCTCTTTTAATCATTCTCATAGCAAGACTTAAAGTATTAAGCATCATTTCACTGGCAGTTAATAGATAACAGCATAAAGTATAAGTTCAAATAATCATTTACGTACAAAAGAACCTCAAGGATATACTCATTTTGCAGACATGATCAGTTTGCTAGCAAAGGGTGAAGGTGAAGAATGCAAGGCTAAGACAAGGAGATGAATTAACTGACTCAACATTGTGATACTTTGGATAGGGAAAGAGAATACACACTTAATCATATGTCAGATAATAAACACACAGGGAATGGCAGTGTCTCACAAATGGAATAAGTTGTTTAGAGGAGTTCTTATTGAACCTTGGAAAATGTCTACAAATCACATCATTACACCTCATTTCCTTGGCCAACAGTCTATGGATTTAGCATATATTTAACCACTGATTTCTTTAGGTCTATATGAACCTTTTGGGGATTTCGCATGTGCTTAGAAGCACAACTACTAAAGCTTTCATCCAGTGTGCTTTTAGTTTCCAATTCATTTTATTTCATACCCCTTTTTGGGATTTTGCATGTGCTTAGAAGCACAACTACTAAGGATTTCATCCAGGGTGCTTTTAGTTTCCAATTCATTTCATTTCATAACCCTTTTGGGGGTTTTGCATGTGCTTAGAATCACAACTACTAAAGCTTTCATCCAGGGTCCTTTTAGTTTCCAATTCATTTCATTTCATAACCCTTTTGGGTATGTTGCATGTGTTTAGAAACAAAACTACTCAAGCTTTCATCCAGGGTGTTTAGTTGTTTAAGTTTCCATAAATGATGGTAGTATAATTTGCTTCAGGTTTTAGCCAACACAACTTAGGCAACTATGGGGACTCTCTACAATCAAGACCAGACATCAGGGCAACCGACTAGAGTGATCAAGGTATCAAATCCAACTCACCAAAGGGTAAGTTATGTTTCCAACTCAGAGCCGAGACACAAACTAACAGGGATGATATCCAACACAGAGGCAAAAGTGGGGAAGCCCTCCATATCACACGCTGAGGTGTAAGTCAGGGTAAAAACCAAAAGTGGGAAAGATAATGGATGGATGGGGAAAGTGAAAGTGATGCCTAAGCTAGCAAGCCATAAAAGGTGGGAATGATCATGTTCGCACTCCTAAGAGGGTAAAACCAACGAGTATAAAACAAGAGCTTCTAATTCTAAGTAATACAACCATTTAGATCATCAATAACAACCATATTCATTTTATATAGATATACTGTCAGATCACAGTGTATTTTATCTAAATCTAAAGTCGAGTCAATAGACCACTTATTGATATACTGCACTTTCACCCATGAGGTTTGGTATCAAGTTCGAAGAGATTTTAATATTATTCATAGTTTGAATCAACTTTCGTTGAACAATTGTTTCTAGGATTAGGTGCATAAGGCTTTTAGTTATAAGGATTTCTCAATTTATATATCTTGGTAAGTTTGGAAGCATCGAAATGTGATGTTATTTGAGGACAAGCACAAGTCTATGAGAGAAGTAAGCATTTGGGCTATCGGTGGTTATAAGGAAATCCAAGAAGGTAGGATTGATAGTCAGCCATCTGTTGATGTAGTAGGAAGAAGGGAAAGGATACCTATACCTATATTTCAATGGAGCTAAACAGGGTAATGGAACGAAGTGTGGGGCATGTGTTTATCTGGTGGTATATGGTTCTTATGCCTTCAAGTTGAAGTTTAATATTGGGAGAAACAACAAGGAGAAGGCTCTTTAGTGGAGGTTATAGTAGATGCTCCTCTTGAAAGAGTCGAAACATCTATCTATAGTAGAGGTCACTAGCAGAGGCGAGCAACCAAAGGTTTTAGTGAAGGTTTTTTTTTGGTGCACTTAAATTAACCCGAACACACTGGTGTGTTTCCAATCCAGACACACCGAGAAGACATAATCCATGTTGCATCTTATCCAAATAAATCATCAAGTTCAAAAAAAAAATTGAACTGGTGTGTTACGTAAAAATAAACGCCCTGGTGCGTTTAGACCAACCACACACCCAAACGCCATAATATTATCGCACCGACCAAAAATATCATCAAGAGAAAAAAAAACTATATGTTCGAATCCAGTGTCTTTCTTCACTATGAATGCATCAGTGCATTCACAATAGCCATGCACCGGGTATGCCATAAATCATGTTGCACCACTCAAATATTTGTTTATTGCAGAGGTCATTACCGGAGGTGCATGGGTGGAGGTTTTTGCTGTTGTTTTTCAACTAGTGTGTTTTTACATACTAAATGCCCCGTTGAATATTATGCATAAAATCACTAGTGCATCATATGCATAATGTACCACCGCCGCCAAAAACCCTGACAAAACAAAAAAACTTAAATTTCTCAAATGGTGCGTTTAAATTAAAATAGTGCACCGGTATGGTTAAGTGAAATACACGCACCAATGATGAATAAATATAATGTGGCACCACTGCTAGAAACAACATCCAACAAAAAAAAAAAAAAATTCAAATGGTGTGTTCATATTAACATAGCACACCAGGCCAGTGTATGCTAATTCGCACTGCATGAGGTTTAAAAAATCATAATCTAAAACTACAGACTATATTTTTTTAATTTTAATTTTTTATACGTGGTGTGTTATATACAGTTCCTGAACCGATGTGTTATATATTATGGCGCACCGGTCTACAAGTTAATTAAAATTAAACTGTGTTGTGCTTAAAAGAAACAAACACACTAGTACGCCATGTCATTGAAAGCACAAAAGTAAGGGAAACTGTTAGAATATCGATTGCTATTTTTATATTTTCAATATCCGTTACTGATGAAATTTCTAAAATAAATTGCACTAGTGCGGTATAAGATAATACGCACCACAATAGGGTTAAAACATGAATTTAAAACAACGAACTATATTATTTTATTTTAAATTTTTATTACCGGTGCATTATACATAAATAACCGCACTAGTGTGTTATATAATCGGGCACACCGTAACAGGGTTTCATAATAAAAAAATACAGAATGAAAAAATCAGTTTTACCACATAATAGTTATTTTGATCCCTACAACACAGGTGTAGTACATCCCCTGCTAAGATGCCGTGACATTCGTGGTCCATGTGAAAGCAGTTTCCACATTCGTTAAATGTTGATCGTAGTTTGAATTTTTCCGTGGGAAAAATTTCTAAGTTCACTTACATTACAACCATGCCTCCCCGACGCTAAAATGTCCAGGTAAATTCTTTGTTAGTTCATAAATTAATTTTTTGGTGGATTAAAATTTAAAATTAACCTTTTTCTCATTAATTAAAAATAAAAATAGAGAACCTGCATGGTGCGAACTGAATGGTTCAGCTTGCACTGGTCCAGGGTGCACCATGATGGTGCCTATGGTCTCATAATGCACCGTAAACATAAACCATTTAATCTTATTAAAAATATTTCCTTGCCTTTATCAGTAGTACCTTAAAAAGTATGCACCAACATCATGGTGTGCTAATGTGTATTTGGGGCACCGCTGATTTAATTTTCAACCCATAGGATATTACAGTGTGTTATACGCACCATTATACACTATATACAATACAATTCCATTCCACAATGCACCGGTCTTCTCGGTGCAAAATTTAAAAATATAAAAAACATCAAACGTTTCCTGGTGCGGTTTCATAAACTAACTGCGCCAACTAGGTTGTGCAATGTATTCTAACGAGCGCACGGGTAAAATTTTAAAAAAAACTTAAAATACATCAACAAGGTTCCCACTAAACATAACCGCACCGCAATTCGTATGCCCCATTTACGGGGCAATGACATGTCCAAAATGCACCAGTAAAGTGCTTAAAACCTTAAAATTTCCAAAGATAACAAAACATTTAAGAGTGTGCTACATGAAATACTCCGCATCGATTTTGGCGGTGCACTATACTATAATGGGCGCACCGATTGAGTATAAAATTAAAAAATTCTCAAAATACATCGACGGGGTCCGTTCCCATTAAACATAACTGCACCCCAACTCGTATGCCTAACTTACGGGGTGATGACATGTCAACAATGCACCAATAATGTGGTTAAAAGCTTTAAAAAATGTAAACGATGCACACCCAGACGCCATAAATATTATCGCACCGACCAAAAATATCATCAAGCGAAAAAAAAACTATATGTTTGAATCCAGTGTCTTTCTTCACTACGAATGCAGGTGCGTTCAAAATAACCATGCACCTGGCATGCCATAAATCATGTTGCACCACTCAAATATTTGTTTATTGCAGAGGTCACTACCGAAGGTGCACAGGTGGAGGTTTTTGCGGTTTTTTCTCAACTAGTGTGTTTTTACATACTAAATTCCCCGCTGCATACTATGCATAAAATAACGAGTGCAACATATACATAATGTACCACCACCGCCAAAAACACCGACAGAACAAAAAACTTAAATTTCACAAATGGTGCATCTAAATTAAAATAGCGCACCAGTGACGGTTAAGCGAAATACATGCACCGATGATGAATAAAGATAACATGGCACCACTGCCAGTAACAACATCCAGCAAAAAAAAATTCAAATGGTGCATTCATATTGTTAAATATACAACATTAGGAGACATTCTCCAAACCAATCTTGTGTAGCCAAGATTGATCCTCCATATAGAGGTAATTGATCAAAGTAATGATGTTTTAAAGTTTTGTTGTACAAGGCCCCGGACTTGTGTGTGTCCATGAGATGGACCTCCAGTATAGAGGTAGACCTTCCGTATAAAGGTCATGCTTTACTTGTTAAAAGAATTTAATGTTTTGTGATATATTATTAACCATGATCACCAGATTGCTATTAAGTATCCTTTAGAGATTGATCACCTCTGAAGTGAATTACTTTAGCATATGATCATTTGGTCCGGAATAATATAATATGATCACAACATCCGATAATTCTTCTTAGTATAATGTAATGTGATGAATAATTAAAGTTAGCACATATTGACCATGCAATAAGAGATGAAGAAAAAAAGATAAAGCTTAGAGATCAAGAAAATGTTAAAATTGTGACAACTAATTAACAATTAACCATAATTAAGGTGGTTTCTTGTAACCGTTGGTTGGTTGGCAATTCCTCTAACCAGATACGTAATCTCCGTTATTGAAAGGAATAAGATATCAATACTTTGCCGAGTGGATATTTCTCCAAGTGTTGGGGTTTTATCACGTTAAATTCTATGTTTTTGATGTGTTATTTTTGTTCATTATTATTGTTATTTACTATTCTTTTACATACTTTATTACCAGCAAGTGGTATCAGAGCCTGGTGCCTGACGGAAAGGAAGCAAGTGGAAGCCATCGACCAAGAAGGAGGAATCTGTTGATAAAGAGAGACGAATCGTCTCTGCGTGCTAGCCTAGTCGCGTGGTTGTGCGGTGGTGGCCTCTGCAAAGAAGGAAGCCCGCTCGTCGTCTGAGGAGGAGTCTGTGCGAAAGATAACTGGCGAGCCATACATACTAGGGCACCAAATATGCCAAAACTCTAATGCTTTTGAGGCTAGGCTCATAAAACCAGGACTTCAAGAAGTGTTCAAATGATTCTCCTTCGTCCACATGAACCATCTTAATTTTTTGACGCAAGCCTACCCATACCTGTTGTATGAAAGGGCATCCAGTAAATAAATGTGCTACATCCTCTTTCACCGATCTACATAAGCTGCACTTGCTATGACCTTCTAAAAATCTTCTTTTTAAGCTATCCCAAGTGAGAATCTTGCCCTTGAGGATGAGCCATATTAGAATTTTTCTCTTATAGGTTGATCTAACTTTCCAGATCTTCTTCCACCACAAGGGATCTTCCGTGAAGTGATCACTCCACTGCAATGTGTAAGCATCCTGCACTGTAAAAGTACCTTCTTCCTCGTATCCATGCCACTGTAAGGCATCAAGTTCATTGCTCAGCATAATGAAACCTTTTTCCATCTCTGCAATCCAAACATTCCAAACGTCGAACCATATCGTCGGTAATTGTAAAAGAGTAGCATCTTTCTAGTGCTGAATAAAATGACTGCTTCCTTCCGCTATATCTGCCAACACCTTATAGCCCCTTTCTGATAAGTATGAAGTCAATGCCAATGGAAGATGAGTGAGAAGATGTACTCCTTTGTAATTATCAAGTCCAATAGATGCTTCTTGGCCATTTCCCACTTGCCATACCAAATTGTCCCCAATTACGTGAAAAGCATTAATAATATTTTTCCAGAAAAGAGATCCTCTACACCCTGTTTTGTTATCCTGGGTGTCATAATGGTCATACATGACATGGAATTTATTTATATGTCAAGATCTTAGATTTGGTAAAGCTATTTAATTTCTTTTGTTAAAGAAATGGTTTTTTAGTTGTCTTTAAATTACCTTATGTAGTGGTTATATATATATAGTGTTATATGGTAAATGTTTTTATTTGTTGAGGCATTAGGAACTCTAATTCTGTATTAATGTAATACAAATACCCACTTTAACACAAAGGAGAAAGATTTCAACCTTACACCTCTCTGAAAGGGGGAGTTGGTGTTAACTTTGCATAGAGAAATGTCAATGCAAACTTTGCAATGGATGCAAGTGATAATAGCTTGCATTAAACCTGCATGTGTTAGTAGGGGGAGCTAGTGTTAACTTTGCATAGCAAAATGTCAATGCAGACTTTGCAATGGATGCAAGGGATAATAGCTTACATTAAACCTACATGCGTTAGTATCAAAGCATTAAACATTGATCTCAAGCATGCATGTTCTAAATCATCGCACACAATGCTAACAGACTCAACTATAATTGTAAATCTTTGGCAATGCCATGCAATTAAATCTTGTCCATCAATGGATACATATAACTTTCAACTCCACTACACTTCTTCTAAATTATTTGGTCCCTAGGATGCATAAGATTGTATATAGTCTTCTATTGGACAGTGATATCTTTTGGGGTTCCTCCAAAAGTGTTTACATTATGCTTAAAAGTGCTTCATGTGATGTGGAGTGCATGTTGTGTGATGTCTGCCATTGGTTATCTCCTAGTAGACATCCACACTAGAGATCATTACTCATGGATTACTAGACCTTGACTTGATGCTCATGTGGTGCACTTCCTTGGGAGGTTGGTATCCTATGTGCCATGGTGTCATTCTCATGAAGTGTGCATAGAGGGCTTGGTTGCTTGCTTTAGAGGTAAACATATTATATGAGAGAAGGAGTGTTAAAGCATCTCGAAGGAGACTGCTTAGCCCTAGGTAGAATGGGTCCACTTGGTTGCTTACATAGATACTTTTGTTTGGCTTGAGGACACTTGGGTTAAGAAGCATTCATGCTGGTGTGGTCGACCAAATAAGCACGTGGCTTGGAAAGTTGTGGTTGGAGAATTGGATACCTTTGGAAGAGGGTGTTGGACCTTGGTCTTTTGGAGTGCTCACCTTGGGACCCTTGCTTAATGGGAATGCTTACCTTGGAGCTTGTCCACTTTACTATTGTTGGCATCCCTCATCCATTCTATATAAAGGGAGGAGATAGTATTTGTTTAGTATCATCTTGTCTTAGCACATGTGAGAGTTCAATAGATCATTGTATATTGAAGATGAACATGTCTTAAGTCTCTGTACTTGATTTTATGCAAGGAAGGAAGGTGCTAGGCTTTATGAGAGGAAAAACATAGAGGAGACTAGAAGTTCTACGGTTTGAGTCCTTATGTGAGAAGGACTCAGGGTTTGTGGACAAGAAACCCTATAGGAGATGTGGAGTGCTTAGCTTAGAGAACTTATGGAAGGGAAGCTTGGTGAAAGATCAAGGGTGGATTTGTTAGCATTGATGCTAGCTTGTTGTGGAGCCTTCGATGTCTCTATATAGCTTGGTGAGATGTCATGCTAACCCGTTGTATTGTTGGTAAGGATTTGTTGTTGATGGTGGATGTACTAGTTAGGGTTTGGAGATCATTGGGGAGTCCTAGCTTGTGATTAGCTTGAAGGACTATATTGTTACTAGCTCATGATAAGATATTGGCATGTAGTTATCACTTCATTCTTATGTATGTATGAAGTACTTCATTGCCTAAACATTGTGTACTTACAAATCTTATTTTCGCATAAAATCTCATGGTGAATGACTAGTTTCTAAGTATGTTTGGTATATTGATTTATCGTGAATAGTCAGTATATTTTGTTGAGTGATTTGACAACATATAGAAGTTGAGTGGGTAGATTTATGGTTGCAATAAATATGTTGTGACTAAGTAATTTTCAAATATGATATACGTTGAGAATTGTGCCTCAAGGGCTAGAAACATAGTTCCATTGAAGTGTGATTGTTCGGTGTGTAATTTTGTGGGCTGCCTTATGTGTTTGGTTACACAACTAAAATATATATTGTTGTAATTTATATTTTAGATTCAATCGTAAATCTAAAGGTTCACAAGAAATAAATTTAAGGAACCCCAAATTTGTTATGAAATTTATGAATTTCAATTAAGCAATGGTTTCTAGAAATTTCCACAAATAGTATAAGTTTATTCTTACCCTCCTTATTAACCTTGGGGTTTTCACACATGGTCTCTTAGTGAATTTTCGATGTTCATTGCATAGACATTTGCATCTTTAGAGTATAGCATAGTAGTAATTTTTAGTATACATATTAGTATTTTTAGTGCCTACCAAAGCAGGTAGTATACTTTTCATTTGCAAGTCAAAATACTTTGACTTTACATTAGTTCAATTTCATGTTATAAAGTTTTCCAATGTTTTCAAAAAACAATTTATTAAAGTGAAATTTTTGAAAATTAAAAATATTTTTTTAAATTTCACGCACTCCATTTTTTTATTGGTGAAAGAGGTTATCAATGTGATATAAATCCCTGAGAGTGTGCTTTTATTTTTAAAACACAAAAAAATAGAATTAAAACATTTCATATGGAATTTTGTAAAAATGTCATGTGGCAACTTTCACATGCCATTGTTGACATTTGTTTTAAAAAAAAATGTTGTTGGTTTTCGTGTAAGGTTTTGATTTCAAGATGTGACCAATTATATATGTTTTAGTTTAATGTTTTTATGAGAACAATTACTTATTAATGTGACAAATTTCATAATTTTTTATATTCTTATGATTTCTCCTTTACTTTATCAATTTCTATACTCAACATAAAATCTATTCTCTTCTCTACAATTATCTTCCAACATGTGTCAATTAGTTGAGTCACTTTTCCTGGTCTACAGACTACACCATCATCTCCGCCCACAACCTCTTCTCTACATTCACACATTATGTGGAGATTTCAATACCAATATTCTTGTTCAATTCCACATCTGCTTCATGAACATAAACCATATTGTAAAGAAACTTATTTCAACATAACCTTATATTGTTGCCATACAACTTTTAATGGATACATTCATTTATCTACTTAATTTCCTTCCAATATGCAACTTTATCTCTTGTTTACAATTGTACTAGTTTTGTTTCAACTCATTATAAATGTATAAGCATCATTATGATATTTGTGGATTCATTCTCACCCAAAAATGCTTGAGAAATATATTTTCCACACTTCATCAAAATGGTTGCTTCTATAACTAGTGGACTTAAACTTGAACATTTATAATTTTAAATGTAGGTTTGAGTTATCTCCATAGTAGAGACCGCAATGAATATTAAAATGTCATGAAAGCATCCATATAAATGTCCATAAAAACATTCACATAAACATCCATAAAAACATTCATATAAATGTCCTAAAAGCATATATCACAAGTACTATCTTATGGAGATTTGAGAAGGAGAGGAATCTATTGACTCCCTTCCCCCCTCCCTCCAATGCTATACTTGCCTCAAACCCTAGGGTTTCACCTCTTAGATGTAAGAGAATTCAAGGCATGGTTGGATATGGAAAGGAGGTTCCTGGGCATGGGAGAGTATGGAGATGAGGTAGCTACAGAGGATAATATGCGATGTTTGTTTGTGGTGATGTATGATTCGACAATGATTGCCTTTATGGCCTGTATGTCATGGCTTCATCAACATCTAGCTCATTGTAGCTTATGTGGATGGTAGCGACTCTTTTATCCATTGCCCCATGTGTGTCATAGGTGGTGTCTACTCATGGTAGTCTATTGTACTTCCTACCTTGGTTCTTCTTGTTGCAACTTAGAAAGTTTCAACAATGGGTTCATTTTGTATATGGATTATTATGCATTGATTTTCCACATGAGACCTTTGGAGGTAGGGTTCTCTCTTTAGTTGCATGTTTCACCCTAGCATGATGTCGATGCTTTGTAGAGGGGTTGATTTTGGAATAAACTCGTTTAGGTAGGCTTGGATGGCCATATATGCTTTTGGGGCTTGGTACTTTCTTGGGAGGGGTTTCATGACTCATGGTGGTTAGATATTATTCGTATCCTACCATGGCATGTGGTTTCCTTCTCATCCAAATGTCTATCGCCTCATGTGGTATGGAAACTAGGATTTCAATAGACCGATTATTTTCGTTGATTTATGTTCAGTGTAGCCTTGGGAGAGTGTCCTCCCTACACACTTTGGCAATAGTCTAAGCAAGATATATTAGGCTAGGTTTTTGGCTCAAGCTTGAGCTTGTGGATGACTAAGTATGTGCATGCTTAATTGTACTAAAGCTATGTACATTGTTCATAATAAAAAAGTTTAAAAGGAAGCTTTAATTTCAAAAAAATTATCACAATGTCCATATTGATTTCCATAATAATAATTTCAGATACTTACTTAGGCCGTATGTTGGGGATTGGCATTGGTTGTTAGTTAAATTTGAAAAGAGGATCAGTAATTGGTGCTCCAGGTGGCTCTCCTTTGGGGGTAGGTTAATTTTAATTAAGTTAGTGCTTGAGAATCTTTTAGCTTACTAGTTAGCGCTGGAAAAAATTCCCAAGTGCATTCTATAAAGGTTAAGAAAAAATAATCTTCAGTTTCTTGTGGATGGGAAATAAGCATAAGGAGGGAATACACTTAGAGTTGAGATGGGATAGGTTGTCTCAGCCTAAGAAGTATGGGGGATGGGGGATCAAAAACATTCATCTCTTTGGACAGGATTTAGTGGCAAAGAGACTATGGCGGGGCTTATTCTCTTGGGGCTTGTGGAGAGGTCATAAGATATAAGTATCTCAAGAAGCTCTCAATAACGAAATGGATTAGATCTACTAAGAAGAGTGTTGTGGGAGTGTCAAATTTCTTGTGCGGACTTATCAATTCTTTCCATATTTGGGGGGATTGGATTTCTTGGAAGTCGGTGAATGGAAGTAGCATTACACTCAGGGAGGATCCCTTCGTGGGCTTTGATTGGGACTTTCAGCTGTCATAGAAGCTTGTGTCTCATCTTAGATCAAGATATTTTTGTTTTCTTGCTCAAGTGAAAGCAGCTAAGGTTGATCGGATGGGATCTCACCTTTGGAAGAAGGCAGAGGATTTGGAAATTCAGGGATAGTTCATGGAGGAATGAAACAAGTTTCTTCGTAGACTTTAGAGAGTTGGTTTTCGGCTCAACGATGAGGATGATGTCCTTTTTTGGACTTGGAACATGAAAAATGGGGCGGTGAGCGCAAAACTTTCCTATGAAGATATTATTTGTACTTCACATATTATGGAATGTAACCGATGGAGTTATCTCTTATGGAAATGGCATATTTCACTTAAGATTAATCTCTTTGGTTTCTAGATATTGAGAAGAGGATCCTTACCTGGAATTACTAGAAGAAAAGAGATGGGAAATGACCAAGCTTATGATTACTATATACTAATTCAAGTTATCAAAATGACCAAAAGAGCAAGATAATAAAACCAATGCACATCATATACCTGTTGGGCCATATACATGTATTTGTTATCTGGATCACCTGTAACCACTGAAACACTACTGCTGATACTCTGGGCACTGCACTGCACTGCCCTGTATCGGATAAAAGGTCATCTCGATCATCAAATCTAAGGTCAAGAGGCTCAGTCATGGCATAAGGTCTACTGCATGTCTAATCTGGGGTTGCTCTGATGTGTGAGTGATCATAAGTAATATTGTTCATCATAGCTGATCTCACTAAAACTGTGTAAAGGCAAAGCTCAAAAATATACACTGAACTGCTCTGCAATAATGGTAGCCCGGCTACTACGGATGCCATAACATGTGGCTCCAGCTGGGACAAGTTCTCTTAGGGAGAGGGTGCTTGAGAACATCGGAATCTCTGGTCCCCAACACTAACTGCATCAATCTTCAATCCAGCACCTAACTATTTTGCTTCATTTTTAATTGTACCTATTCCTACACACATGGGAGCAAACTACCACGAGCAGCATGTATGGAATAAAAGAAAATAAAATACTGAAATGAAATTCTAATCTAAAACAAAATGTTAACTGTTAAACAAAAAGATACTAATCAAATCAACTAACATGCTTCATTGTTTTAATTTTTATGCAGGAAATAAAGAAAGCTTAGAAAGGAGCAGACTCAACTAACCCATGGAAACTTAGGCAAAACTCAGCACTCGGAAGAAACTCAGCAAAAAACTCAGCACTCAAGAAAAAAGAAGAAGCACTCAAATCCTACTGCTCAAGCGAGCTTATTCAAAGACCTACCTACTCTAAACAGGAAAGAGGAGTCCAAATCAAGTCAAGTTGAGGATATAATCCCTCAACTTCCTCTGATTGATAGGTAGCATGATCTGTTTCCCACTCCCAGTAGTGAGGAAACACATATCATCAATACAACGCTCAACCGTGAGTGGTCCAACCCATATATCATCAGATCCCCTGGATAGTATGTAAAATATATGATTAGGCACTATGACCTTATCACTGCTAGAAACCTTACGACGATTCACAGAATCAAGGATCACCGCTATAAATCACTAGAAGGGAAAATTCCACCAATCTCCTAGTTCCCTAGGTTAGGGTGGAAACATTTGGATTTGGAATAAGGGAGCTAATATAAACCCCAAATGGACATTAGCTTGAAATAAATTTATTAAAAGGGGATAAATAAATATTTATAATAGAAAAATAAGGTGGAATTTGGTCATGAAGGCACATTGGTGGTGTGGGACCCACACAAAGCAAGATTCCTCATGCCACATGGCATCCTATTCTCACCCATTTGAATCCAATGTGGAGTCTAATGTTCTTGGGGGAGTTGGAAGGTCATTATATTTGACATGACTCAATGAAGGTCGAATTGGAGTGGAAGACTAACTCCCATGGAAGAGAAAGAGGCATCTTAGAGATATTAAGACACTTGGGCTAGATTCCCTAGCTTCTATGACAACAATGATGAAGATGCTATGACACTTATGAAAAGAATCAGACTTGATTACTGACATATGACCTATATGACATGTCAGGGCTAAAAATAGCCTCCAAGAGGGCGCTCAAGGGAGTTAGGGAAGCCAAGAAGATTCCCCATTCAAATTGGTGGTAGATGGAGACTAGGAATTGTTGGACAAGTGGCACACATTGGAATCTCTTCCTAACTCGAGTTGGCATGAAGTTTTTGGAAGAAATTCGAACCATGGATGGCTTGGGAAGTTTATAAAAGACAAGAACAAATAAGGAGAAGGTATTTTGATCAATTCTCATTTTGCAAATTGGAGAGCATAGCTTGTCCATGCTAGTGGAGTGTTTACTCTACTTGCCTTAGCACCAATTTCGAGGGTGAAAGATTCTCATCCTAATTGGCAATTGGAGAGGCCATTCAGACCTTTCATTTGGAGCTACAATGGATTCATTTGTTGTAGGTTGAAGCTACAAGGCTGCTCGTGATCTTTTCTTCTTCAACTTGCTTCCACATTTCTCTTCATATTTTTTCTCTTGGAGGAAGGGCGCACTTGGTGAGATGCTGGTCTCTTTGGGGGAGCTCATGGGGCCCTATTTGTTTGTAATCTGATGTATTTACTCTGTATTTGATGCTCAGAAGAACCTCAGGTCGAAACTCCAAGTGAAACTATGTAAAAATGCCAAACTATGTATGAATGGTGCCATTTTCCCCTATATCTTGTTGTGAGAACTTGAAGTTGCTTGGTTTCGATTTGTTTCAGTCAATATATGTGATTTTATTTCTGTATGGAGAGCCATTACTGTACTGAAGAAGTTTCATAAACATTATATAATTCATTGGAACAATTATCTCAAAATTCATAGCAAGTTGTGGAGTTTTTCTATCATTTCCCCCTATGTGAAAGCATGTCTACAAATATTTGATTTATGGGAGTTGCAACAGCCTTTAAGAACTAATTAATGATGCATTGGGGTTCCTATTGAAGTCTTCTAACTATTCCATGTCTCTGTTCTGAAATTTGGGAGGTTCGTACTGCATTTGGGAAGCCATTTGTGTCTTCTACCCTTGGGGGTTTGAACCTCGAAATTACTACTAAATTTCCCTATTTTCTCCTGAACTTAAATGAATGTTACAGAAGTCTTTTGAGAGTGTTCAAGCATCCATCAGCTTCATTTTTATGTCTTAATACCTTTCAAATTCCTTCAAACCCAATTAAGAAGCATTTGGAGCCATTTGGAATCGTTGGAGTCATCACTAGTCTAAGGGTCGAATTGGCCAAAAATTGCAATTTTCCCATTTTTCTAAATTTAACCAAAGGGACACTACAGAAAACAGGTCTGCTCTCAAGTTCTTAATCAAGCCAAAGACTTGTACTGGTCTTGAGTCTATCCTGCACACATTCCCATAAGGCCTAGTTATTTTTAAAGCCATTGCTTCCATAACTTGTAATGGCATGACATTCATAGAAGCTCTAGAGTCCAACATACAATTGTGAAGAAGGAGGTCACCTACGTGAAGTGTAAGATAAAATGGTTGGTGACCACCGTTCTTCCTCTCATACAAGGTTGTCTGGATGTTGATGGGAGGATCTTCCTCATATTCAACCATAGCACTAGGTGCCAAGTCAAGAAGAAGTTGACTCTCGAAAAATTCTACCACTTGCTCTTTAATGGATGGGATTTTCATAAGTTTAGTGAGTAGAATATTATGCATAACTTTGTCCAATTCTTTCTCAATGTTGATATCTAAGTCATACTCTGGGAGAACAGAAGTTGGCTCACTCACTGTACTAGGATGCTCACTATTCTTTCTTTCAATGAAAGGGGTAGGATTTTGGCCATCCTTTCTTCTTTGATAAATTCTAATAGGAGCTTGGCCACTACTTTCAGGCTGCTCAGTGGCAAAAACGAGAAGATTAGGACTAGGACTTTCTTCACTTTCTTGTTCTTGATTTATCAAAATACGCCCAAAGTCTTTGTCAAAGTGTAAATGATTGACCCGATTAATGTTTCTTTGGGAATCCTGGGCATCCTCACTATGAGTGGGGTACTCAAGATCCTCCTCCTTTTGTTCTTTCGACCAGTTAATTCCAAGAGGTTCAGGTGACGCTTGGTTTACAGGGTTTCTTCTATTTTCATCATTATTAGGCCTCTTTTGAGGGTTCCAATAAGGCTTTGAGCCATAGGGTTGCCTATACCTTTCTGATTCTTTGCTCTTAGCAAGATCCCTAGTCAAGAGAGTCAAATTTTTCATCATTTCTTGCATACTCTCCATCATATCGTTGGGATATTTAACCGGTTCTTTTCCTTTCTTGGCTTTGGGCTCATATCTAGAGGATGAAGCACTAACTGAATCAAAGAAGTTTTGCTTCCCCATAGAGGCAGCATTAGCTTCAGCCCTTCTAGCATTTTCTTGAGCTTCTTTTAAGTCTTTAGGATCTTTGCCTTTGAGATGGTAGCCTATATAACCTACAAATGAATTGAGGTAATGAATCAACAGAGCTTGCTCTATAGGCCTAATATGATCAGGGATATTGGCCACTATCTTATCAAAAGGGAGGTTGAATTCATGGTCAGACTCATTTTCTTTCTTTTTGACTTCAAAAAGTTGGTTCAAAAGAAAACGTCCGTCTAACTTGACTGACCACTCATGCTTAATTTTTTCTGCGAAGTCATCATATCCTGTGATTGATGATGCAAGCAAACGATCAAACCATTTACGAGCATCACCCTCAAATGATGCAAACCGACCCCTCATGTAAACATCTTCTTCTACCCCATAAGCCTCCATGTGATCCCAGACATTCTCAATGTGGTCCTCAATGGAGGTTGCACAATTCCCATTAAACTTAGAGATCTTTTCAAAATACTTGTCGGGCATATCGTAAGGTGAACCAGGGATTTGGGAAAAATCTAAAGGTGAAGCTTTGGCTTTATTCCCAAATCTACGAGCTATAGGAGGATTGGTTTGAGTATTGTTTCCTAGAGGAGTTTGATTTGTTCCAGCCATTTGATTTGTTGCACTTAAATTATGAGATGGGAATGCAGGAGGAATCGAATTAGTTGAAGGGGATCCCACAAAACGATTTGGAGAATCAGAATTTACGATTTTCCAAAATAAATTAGATGATTGGACTTTGGGATCTCTTCTACGATAAACGAGCAAGGTTCCTTCTTGTTGATTTATATTAGCTCTAGTTTAAGATCATAAGGATGTGAATGAGGTCGTTCCTCAGCAGAGTCATGCTTAGGAGTCACCAGGTAGACTTTAATTCTTCTCTACCAAAAGATATGTCGTGTATAAGCGGGGAGAGATGAGTGACAATGAGATGGTTATGTTTGATTTAAGGATGAAAATGATAACCATCTAAGTTACAAGACCAGATGCGATAAGATATGAATTACGCATGGACACTCGCAGACACTTGAGGTAAGCCTGTACATCCCCGGCAACGACGCTAAAAAATATTATCACACAACTTGTAGTTGTCCCAAAAAGATAATCATATCCAGGATGGTAGAGGAGTTGGACAATTAAAGAGGTGACCCAAGAGATGCCACGGTTCCCAATGCAATTGGTTGTCATGCTAACCGAGGCACTCTTCACTTTAGATCTAGCCTAAGCAAGACCAAGAGGGAGACCCTAGCCAGCCAATGAAGGCTAGCAAACCAACTCTAGACCTCCTAGGGAAATGTGAAAGTGAAAATAGAAGAAGATCAAGAGTGAATGGATCTAGATCTAGGAAGGATAAGTGGACACATAGAGTTAGGGCTTAGTTGAGGAGGCTTATGAAGTGACAAATGTGAGGAATGATAAAGCCACTTATGATAAATCCATCATGCAAAACTTCTTACAATTTCAGGAGAAATGAAAAAAAAATTATGAATTTAAATCTGATGAATATGAGTGTGTCACACCAAGGATAATTCTATGAATGAGTTCCAAAGATGGAAAGCAACATATAACACCTTGCCCCAACAATATAAAAAATATCAAGAATATATTGCTTTGAGCAAAAATACACAAAATGTCATGTCTTTTGAGTATTTTGCTGAACATATTTTTGAAAATAGGCCCAAAAATGAAGATGTGGAGTTAGTAAAGAAAGGTTTATGCCCTTCTTGTAAAGAACCTTGGAGAGAATATCATATATGTGTGCAGGAAATGATGTCCTACTTGAGGAGAGATTTTGGGAATTATTCAAAAAGAGATTCCAAAGATATTGATCCTAAGGAAAACAAGGGGAAAAATGCATCAGCTTGCTTGAAGGAGCAAAATGAAGAGACGTCACAAGAGCATAAAGATTCTATTGAAAATATGGAAGATCATTTCGAGACACCTTCTAGCTTAGACATGAACCAAAGAGCATCTATGATGGATGCTTAAACTATGAAGGATTACCTACTGATGGGTGCTCACACCTCTATGTTGGTGACATAGAGATCACTTTTGAAAGTGTTGCTGCAAGCCCAAGTTCCATTAAGCATGATAATGAAGACCTTGTAGCAGTTGAAGAAGAACCAAGATCAACTTCCCCATCACCACTTAAGCTTCAAAAAAAATGAAGAAGATGAGGAGGTTCATTTGCAAGAGCCTCATTTTCTTGAAGGGTCGTTAAAGATGAATGAAAAGAAGATCCAAGAGTCCCTCAGCATTCTCCATGACACTCAAGCATTGGTGTCAAATTTTTGTTGGAGAGCTACTTCATTGGAGGAAACATCCTTCCTTGAAGACATAGAGAAGATTCAAAGAGCAATGTGCCACATCAAAGGTAATTTCATGTCTTTGATTTTTTATAGAAACCATTTGTTTGAGCTTAATGAATTGTTACATGATGCATACTTGAAGAATAATGAGGATAATCATAAGCTCACAATTCAAAATGAGCAACTTCTTGAAAAGTTGCAAGATACTTGTTTTTCCTCCTATGTTTCAGATTGTCAAATGGTAGATTGTTTGGAGGATTCTCATGACATAGTGGATCATGAGAAATGTGGAAATTTGAATGTTCTTGATGTGTTTGAAGATGAACTTGAAGAGATCCAAACAATTGATGTGGTGGAAGAGGAACTTGAATTGTCTCTTGATGAAGGTTATGCAATTTTTGAAGAAGAGCATGATTCCTCTACATTGGAACCAATATATGACAAAGGTTTCACACTTTTGAAGGAGATGCATGATACTACCCATGCGGATCCTTCCCATGATGAAACTTCTGCACTTTTTTATCATTTGGGTGAGTTAGTTCATTCTCTTACATCATACAATTACATGCTTTGCAGTATTAGTCTCAATGAAGTATGCGTGAAAGGGTTATTTTTTATGGTGCCACATAAGGAGTATGGAACTCCTAGATTACTTTTTATGATGACATGGTTGGAGCACATTCTTATTCACATTTGTAGCAGCATCATTTGTTACTTTATGATGATGCACATCTACATGGATGCACCTATGATATGCATTTGAGTCACTTGAAGGCTCATGTTTTTTCTTGCTCAACACTTGGTTCATTTAATGTTGGAGGAACTTCATCCAACACTTGGGTAAATAAATTTATGATTGGAGAACATTTTTGTTGGCAGCCACATACTTTGATATATCTTTATTATTCTCACATTCATGGATGTATGGGTGAGACTTCTTTGAGTCCTTTGAAGTCTCCTTGTTTTTTCTGCTCATTATTTGGTTCAGATTTTAGTAGAGATTCTTCATTCACTTCTTGGATGAAAAAATACATGGCTGAATATTTTGATGCATATCACATCCTTTTGGAGCAGCATTATAGGACATGGGATCCTCACCTATGTCATTGGAGCAGATTTGATGGGTCACTTGAAGATTGTATGCACTTGGAAAATGGTGGTCTACTTTCTTTGAGGTATAAGCACTTTCATGACTCTTTGATGAAGCATCTCCTTGATGTACATTTTCATTATGGTGTTATGTACTTTGATGATATCTATTTTGTACTCCTGATGTTTGGAAGAATACATACAAGAAAATGGGATCCAGAAATCCTCTTATCTAATGGTATGGGTTGGAAAGCACTCTTAATTGTTGGGGTGCAATATAAGCAATGGGACCCTGGAATAATTTTTATCTCATTGGTTTCAAATGTTTTGGGGAAACAAGCAGTATGGGAGATGGATTTCCCACTTAATAAAGTGATTTTTATCAGAGTAGTGCAGCAGCAAGCATTGTGGTTCCTCTCTAAAATATTCATGGAAACTCAAAGACTCAAGGTTGGGCAATTCAATGGCAACTTCAAAGAATTATACAGAAAGTAGGTTCTTCAACACCCATGTTTGAAATTGCTTGAGGACGAGCAATATTGGGAAGGGAGGATTTGACATGTCCCAAATTTGGAATTGGGTCACAATGGCCTAAGCAAATTGGCCCTATTTATTAGATTTTGTCAAATTGATACTAAAGGTCAAATAATTGCCAAGGAGGAAAATTACTAGTTTCCTAGGTTTGGGGTGGAAGCTTTGGGATTTGGAATAATGGGGATAATAAATGATGTTGGAACATTAGGATGGCATAAATATTTAATAAAGGAGATAAATAAATATATACAAGTGAACATCAAAGTGGCATTTGATCATGAAGACACGTGGAGGAAGTGGGACCCACACAAGCTAGAATTTATGTGCCACATGGCATCCTCTTCTTGCAATTTCGAATCCATGGAAGACTAATGTTCTTGGGATGAGTTATAAGGTCAATAATACTTGGCATGAGTCAATGAGGTCGAAATATAGAGGAAGAGTAACTCCCATGGAAGAGGAAGAGGCAATTTGGAGCTAATGAGACACTTGGGCTAGATTCTCTAGCTCTATGACAACAATGATGAAGATGCTATGACACCTATGACACAAATCGGACCTGAAGGCTGACATATGACATGTCAGGGCTAAAAATAGACTCTAAGAGGGCGCTCAAGGGTGTTAGGGAAGCTAAGACGCTTCCACATGTGATTTGGTGGAAGTGGGAGACTAGGAATTGTTGTACAAGTGGCGTCCTTTGGAATCTCTTCCCAACTTGAGTTGGCATGAGTCTCTTGGAAGGAATTCGACCCATGGAGGACATTAGAACTTTATAAATTCCAATAACAAAGAATGAAACCAACTTTTGATAATTTGAGAAAAATTGCAATTGTGAAGAGAGAGCTAGTGGATGACTAGTTTCTTGCCTTAGCCAATTTCGAGGGTGAAAGATTCCCATCCAAGTTGGTGTTAAGTTGGTGTTTGGAGAGGCCACTCAGGTCTTTCATGGAGCTTTAATAGAGTTTTATTTGTAGATATCAGCTACAGGGCAGCTCATGGTTTTGTTTAGTGCAGCACCATCTCTCAACCATTTCCAGTTTTGAAGGCATATTCATGCTCATTGAGGGAGGGCGTTTTTGGTGAGCTCTTGTGCTTCTTGGGAGAGCTTCTAATTATTTATTTTTTATTGTAATAGCTTCATATCCTCTGTTATTCATATTCTAAAAGTATCAGGTCGAAATACCCACTGGTTGTATGCAAAAATGTTGATTAATGAGCAAACAATGTCCATTTCCCAACTACATTGATGTATATCATTATAATGCTGATGATTTCGAATGAATGGATGATTCTCTGATACATTTATGATTAATGGACTACCATGGATGTGTTTTACAAGTTTCATTTACTGTACTTGAGCATTTGAAGTATTTTTACTCAGTTTAATTGCATTGGGAGAAGAAATAGTGTCATTTCCCCAAGGGTCGAATTGGTGATTTTTGCAGCTGAATGGGAGAGGGTTGGAACAGAGATAATAATCAATTAATGGTGCACATAATAACCTTAATAACATCCTTAATACATTCCCCACCTCTGTTCAGAAATTCAAGGGAGTTTGGAAGCATTTGGGAGGCCATTTTCAGAGTTACCCCAGGGGGGATTTGATGCACAAATCACTAGTTAAAATCCCATACATTGACCATAATGTAAATCAAGTTTGCAGAAGTCTTTTGAGGGTTATAAAGCATCCATGAACCTGATATTCAAGTCTCAATACCCTTACAGAATATTTGGGAGCATTTGGGTTAATTTGGAGGCCAAAACAATAAAACTAGTCAAAGGTCGAATTTGGGGAAAAAGTGGAAAATTGAGCATTTTTATAAAATTTTAAAAAATGAACATTACAGTATATGATGGAGTAAAAATCAAGTGATGTTAAACCCACTTTCTGTGATGTGGCAGGAAATATATATATATATATATATATTGAATATAACATGGAAATAAAATAATATATATCATTTGATAGAATAAAGAATTGAAGATGACATGTCGGCCTCCTAAAAATTCATGGATAAGTCAAGTATAAATAAAGATCAAGTCGTTGGTTTGGTGGTGTGAATTGAGGGAATGATTTTGGGAGATAGAGTGAGCTCTGATTTTGGGGGTCAGGAAGATGAGGACAGTCTCGGTGGCTGCAGCAGAGGATTAATTGGAGCAGCAGTGAAGAAGTTTTTTTTATCTCTGATTTCTGGGTTAAACTTGGCAGTAGCATGATGATTGATGAAGACAAGTACAGCAGAATGAAATATCTTTTATCTTAAATTTCTGGGCAGCATTAAGGGAAGCATGATGTGCATAATATGTATGGACAAAATGAGAAGATGTTGGGCATGATATAAGGATATGGGCAGAATGATTGTGATGATTATTTGATGTGCATGTGGACAGTATGGACAGAATGAAGATAGGGCAGCAGCAATGATGGCAGTCTTGATGTGGACAGAATTATGATGATGTGCTTGTTGGCAGTAGGTTATTGATTAGATGATGACAGTGAGGACATGTGAAATTTGATGAGATGTAATGTGATAAAAATGTGTATGTAATACAAGCTAGGTCATGTAATTATTTTTCTTAGTTGGATCTAAGAAAAAGATCAAGTTGAGTCTTGGAATAGAAGTTGGTGCTTTTGATTCAATTGTAGCTGAATAACCCCTCAATTGTAGCCGATTGAAGAAATACAAAAGATTACAAAACTATATCGTGTGTCTTTCTGTGTCGATGATAATGTGTTTTACTTGATGAATGACATGTGCTTAGTTGATTACTGAAATATAGTTCATTGATGAATATGATATTGAAGTGAATTTGTAAATGATGATATAAGATTTGAAGAAGAAGTTGAAATTAATAATAAGTCCAAGCTCACTGATTCACCCCCCCCCCCCCTCTCAGTGAGCCATTGTGTCTAACAATTGGTATCAAAGCAAGCCTTCGTCATAAGCCTAGCAAGCTTGAAGGGATTTGTGGACACAATATGGAAGGACCAACAAAAGTCAATCATGAAGTTCCAGCCCTTGAAACATTATATTATTTTGGTTAGAGAAGCAGAATGAAATATTACTTGAAGCAATTCGATGTTTGGGAAATAGTGATTAACCCACCTGTCCAACCTAGCAAGAAGACAAAGACAACAATTGAGAAAGACAATAAGATTGCATTGAATTTTTTATGGATGGACTCTCAAGCTCTATCAAAGAAAGTGTAAAAGATTACACCTCTGCCAAGGATCTCTGATTCAAGCTGGAAGAAGAATACCAAAAGAAGAATCAAGACAAAGAAAAGAAAGCAGAAGTCAAGGATAAGAAGCAAGAAAAAAAGTAGGTACAAGCTTCAGATACAAGTGAAGATAAGTGCTCTTCAATGGATGATAATTCTGAATGTAATGATGATGAAGTTGTACTTACAGAAGATGAAAAAGAAGTCTTGTTGAAAACTAATAATGCATTTACATGCACTTTGTTGGATATTTATCTAAAATTCAATTTGAGACTTAAGAAGAATATTTTGGAGTCATTTGAAAATACAAAGAAGAGACAAAATCTTTGTTCATGAGAGTGAAACTTAAGAACAAAGATTTGGAAGATGAGCTAAAAGACTAAAACAATGAAATTGGAAGATTGAAGTCTGAATTAGCAAGAGAACAAGAGAAGATTGGTAAAAGCCCTAAAGAGCTTGAAGAGACAAGAAGAAATAGTATTGGCTTGAGGATTCAACTGGAAGAAGCCAAAAGAATAGAAGATGTTATGAAGCTTCAGCTGGAAGAAAAAGAAAGGAAAAATCAAAAGCTTGAGATGAAGGTTGTTAATCTTAGAAAGAAAATCAAGAAGTCAAACAATCATGTGAAGTTCAATAACAGTTCAGTTATATTGGATGAAATACTTAAGTGTCAAAGGTCTCCATTTGACCCATCTAGTCTTGGGTACAAGAAGGTAGAAGACAATTCTGAAGACGACATGTGGTCCCCCAAGACTCTTGAAGTTGGCTCCACATCCTTCAAAAATGAAAGCAAAGCTCCTCATGCACTTGCACATGAAAACAAAGAAGTGGAAGATCATAAATACATCAAGAAGTTGCTCCCACTCCTCAAAGCAAATTCTTTAGAAGAAGAGAGACAACTTCAAGATGGAATCAAGCACTCAGGTATGATAGCAATTTTAATGGTTATTGCTATTCTTGTAATGGTTTTGGTCACAAGGCTATGGATTGTACATTCCAAGGAAGAAAAAATGTTGGAAGTCGAAGTAATCAAATAAAATGTTGAGCATGTGATCGAATTGGACATGTGGCTGCTAGATGTTATATATTGAGATGCTTCACTTATGGTGGTGTTGGCCATAAAGCTCAAGTATGCACAAGTTCAAGAAGACAATTCTTGAGAAGCTTATCATACCCATCAACAAGGAAGATCAATGAATCTTGGAAGAAGAATTACACCAACGGATTTGAAGACTAAAGAATCAATAATCATAGCCAAGGACATCCTAAGGTATGGGTAAGGAAGAACATTATGCTAGATCTAAATGAAGTGGAGGATAAGTGCACAAATGAAGATGGTTTCCGTATGGCAAGCCATGTTTGAAGTCTTTCAAAGACAATGGTATACCATGAGTTCATTATGAAGGATGAACTCAAATGGTAAATAATGGCTCTCCAAGCATAAAGTCGGGTCCAACGATTGTGGTTGAAATGTAAATCAAGATATGCACGTGTAAGGGGGAGATATCAAAAGTCAAGATGTTGAAGTTTCCTTCTTTGACATTGGTTGAAAATAGGTTGACATTATTGTTCTTGAAGTGACCCGATGGCAAGAAGAAAGAGTGAAAAATATTGGATCATGGCATGGTGATCCATATGAAGTGCACAAGGTAGAATGATTGTGACAAGTTTGAGTACACAAATCTGGTAAATCAAAATTAATGATAAGTATAGCTGCTGAGGCATCCACAAAGAAGCATCTCGGGTTGCTCCAATAGAAAGTTGCTAACAGAAGAAATTAATGCAGAGATGAAGTCTGGAAAGTGTAAGGTGTTATAATTTGGCTCAAGAAAGATGCATGTTAATAGGGGGAGTTGTAGCACTGAAATGTTGTCATTGATGCTTACCTCTTTTGAATTTATTTGTTGATGTATTCGTCCATAAAAGTGTACCAATGACTCCTTCTAGCTTTGGGTATAATTAGCAAGAACAGTTGTTGTTGGTATTTGATTACATGATTTATGTAGAGTTGGTTATCGATATTTTTATCATTGTATGAAGACAACTCGATATCTAAAGACCAATCAGAGTTAATTCTGCATGATACACATAGTGTACCAAATGGCAGATTTGAAATGTTCTAGACAAAGAAGGTTAATGGTAGATTTGAATATTGTTTGAAGACATCTTAAGGACAGATCATGGCCATATGAAAGAAGTACAACAGGTGGTAAATAAACAAGCCTTGTTTACATGACAAATTGGACAGGAGTAATAATGATGATGACAAATCAACATTATTGATTATTGAGCATGACTTGGCGCTTGGCAAATTGTAGAGCATTTGAAGGAGAAATATCGTGGAAATGTTGTGAAAAACATGATTGAAATTTTTTTTTTAAAGAGAATATTATTGAAAGAATTTTTTATTGAGAAATGGTTTGATTGATAGGGGAGTATGGGATGATGATGTCTTGAAGATTTGATGCATGCTTACCTTTTAAGAATTTATTAGACAAAACTTTGATGAAGTTTGAAGCAACATAAGCTCAAGGGGAGCAATTTGGCATGAAAAAACAGCAGTAAAAATTTGATGGACAGTAGGTATATTAAAGATGGCAAGGTACAAGGATGATCTCAAAACACACCCAGCTCAGTCAAAGGGGGAGACTCGCTTAGCAAATCAAGAAGTCTACATGACAGGGGGAGTATGTGTGAAAATGACAAGTGATGATCAAACAGTAACAAGTCCAGATCAGAAGTTGACATGGAAGTATTCAAGGATACTTTTATTTGGGCATTATAAAGTCTTTGATGGCTAATTGGCCCTTTGTCATTAATGTCAAAGGGAGAGAGAAAGTATGGTTGCCATCAATGACAAAGGGGGAGATTGATGAATATGGTTGTCATTGATGACAATACATTAATGACAAAGGTCAAAATTGGTGACATGAAGAACACAAGCATTGACATGGCTAGGGAAATGACATGAAGACAAGTGGCAAAGGTGAGAACACACATGGCAAGCATGCATGACAAGAAGCAAGAATGGCAATTGAAGAAGAGGACAAAGCAGGTAAGCATGAGGACATGGCAAGTGTGTGTTGGTGACTTGGCAAGTATGAAAGATGACATGGACAAGGCAAAGATGACATAGCAGATGACATGGAGACAAGGTATGAAGGAGAAGCAAAGCTGTGGGCATAATTTATATGCCCTTGCGGGCATATTGATGACCCTTGCGGGCATTGGTCGGAAGGTCTTATTGGCCCCATTGCGGGCATTTTGATGAAACTCTATGTGCATATTTTATGGCCCCTTGCAGACATTTAAAAGGTATATTGCGGCCACATTTGGAGGCATGTTAAAAGCCCTTGCGGGCATCACTCAAAGGCCCTTGCGAGCAGAATTAAGAAGCAATTGCGGGCATTTGTTGATGAACCTTGAGTGTATATGATGGAGTAAAAATCAAGTGATGTTAAACCCACTTTTTGTGATGTGGCAAGAAAGATAAATATAAATATATATATATATATATTTTGAATATAACATGGAAATAAAATAATATATATCATTTGATAGAATAAAGAATTGAAGACGACATGTCGGCCTCCTAAAAATTTATGGATAAGTCAAGTATAAATAAAGATCAAGTTGTTGGTTTGGTGGTGTGAATTGAGGGAATGATTTCAGGAGATAGAGTGAGCTCTGATTTCAGGGGTCGGGAAGATGAGGACAGTCTCGGTGGCTGTAGCAGAGGATCAGTTGGAGCAGCAATGAAGAAGTTTTTTTATCTCTGATTGATGGGTTAAACTTGGCAGCAGCATGATGATTGATGAAGACAAGTACAACAGAATGAAATACCTTTAATCTTTGATTTCTGGGCAGCACTAAGGGCAGCATGATGTGCATAATATGTATAGAAAAAATGAGAAGATGTTGGGCATGATATAATGATATGGGAAGAATGATTGTGATGATTATTTGCTATGCATGTGGACAGTATGGACAAAATGAAGATAGGGCAACAGCAATGATGGAAGTCTTCATGTGGACAGAATTATGATGATGTGCTTGTTGGAAATAGGTTATTGATTAGATGATGACAGTGAGGACATGTGAAATTTGATGAGATGTAATGTGATAAAAATGTGTATGTAATACAAGCTGGATCTTGTAATTATTTTTCTTAGTTGGATCTAAGAAAAAGACCAAGTTGAATCTTGGAATAGAAGTTGGTGCTTCTGATTCAATTGTAGCTGATTAACCCCCCGATTGTAGCCGATCGAATAAATACAAAAGATTACAAAACTATATCTTGTGTCTCTTGCAATGTGTTGATGATAATGTGTTTTACTTGATGAATGACATGTGCTTAATTGATTACTGAAATATAGTTCATTGATGAATATGATATTGAAGTGAATTTGTAAATGATGATATAAGATTTGAAGAAGAAGTTGAAATTAGTAATAAGTCCAAGCTCACTGAATCACCCCCCCCCACCTCTCAATGAGCCATTGTGTCTAACAGGATGCCCACCAAAGTTTAGATCCAAGGTTGATTAATTATTATTGAGGTGGATTTAAATTATTAAGCCCAAGCAATCACCAAACCTCACTAGATCTAAAAAATAAAATAAAAATGAGGGTTTTGAAATATAATGGTTTGAAGTGACCAATGGGTGAAACACATGAAAAATGGATACATACCTTATAGATCTTACCTCAAACGCTTGCGGTTGCCTTATACATTGATGATCCTTGCATTTAGTTACAATTCCAAGCTAGATCCAAGTGATTCCAAGCAAATCGTCCAAGTCCAAGGAGGAAAAACGTCCTACTTCCCCTGCAAAACAAAATGCAAAATGTGAGATTTGATCCACAGATAAGTAATATCTAAGCATGGCATATCAAAAGAAGTAAATCAATGGACAAAGCAAAATTGAAAAACTCCCTTCAATATGAAAACATTTTGCCCGAGGGGGATGTGAGAAACCCCTACAATCTTCCCTCCAAGCAATTCACACACCTGCAACAATTCAATTCGACCTCCCTCTGTAGATGTCGAAATCACCTGTAAATAACCTATATGTCTAAAGCAAACAATGTATAATCATGTACAAGAACATTCATCAAAGCATGAGAAGCAAATCTACAAAAATAGTATTGTATTCCAGTATTTCCAGATCCCAAAGGTGTTTTTACAATAGGGGGCCTCTTCCTTAAATAGGAAGAGAGGGACCAAAACCCTAACCACTTTATGAACAAGTGGTTGAGATCAAAAGATCAATACAATAAAATCAACCACTAAGATGAGACGGTACAATATAACATGGATCCACTCACGTGAGGGGGTGCGCACTCACTAAAAGAAGCCCTAGGGTGATGCACACCACATAAAAGAGACTATAACAAGTGTGTACCACATAAGATGACAAGGACAAATGACTAGGAGCACCTGCTGGGTCTAGGAGGCTTTATTATCTTTCACTAGCATCACCCCATGGCACAATAATATAGCATATGACTCAGAAACATGTCCAAGTGACTAAATGATCAAATCGTGACCCCTCAACTGAGAGAAGAATGCATCAAATCACAACCCAGAGATTGTGTGGACCCCACTAAATGTTGCAAGCTGATCTAGAAGGAGTGGGATACATCACATATTACCTTTGAACAAAACTTGCCTCTGTATCCCAAATCGATTTCCTCAATGACCTTTTTATCCCATTTTTATCCCACCTAAAAACCACCAAAATGTCTGTAACTAACTGTCTGGTGCATGGGTACAAAATCTGACTGTACCATCATGTCTGGAGAGGGGCTAATATGGTAATAACAAGTGGTTGGACCACCCCTCTCCTCTGTAGCGCCATAGGAAAACATGCAATCTCACAGAAACCGCTGGACATGCCATCTCTACATGGAAAAACTGGCCAAAAGTGGAAATATGCCTCTAACTTCACTGAGAGTGCCTGAAACTGATAAATGAGTGTCTCAATGGACTAAGAAGGTCCAAATCTACTAGAGATGAGTACCCATACACCCTATAGCAACCTGTAAGATCATCTGTAGCCTCAACCATACCTGGGCAATAATAAAATAAATGATCTGAAAATAATAATAACCATAAAAAGGTACATCAATCATCATCTGAAAACTGTGTCCACTATATGGAGTCATCAAAGGTGCATCAAAGGACCATAAATCATCATCATACATCATCACTAGTCCAACTTATCACGGATCCCATGGTTGACTTGGTCAAAATAGGTTTGACCAGGTCAAGATTGATCAAAATATGACCCAGGCTAGCAAACCCTTCTGCTGCAAGTGCAAATGGTTAAGACATGCTCCTTTAATCATTCTCATAGCAAGACTTAAAGTATTAAGGATCATTTCACTAGCATTTAATAGATAATAGCATAAAGTATAAGTTCAAATAATCATTTACTTACAAAAGAACCTCAAGGATATACTCATTTTGTAGACATGATCAATTTGCTAGCAAAGGGTGAAGGTGAAGAATGCAAGGCTAGGACAAGGGGATAACTTAATTGACTCAACACTGTGATACTTTGGATAAGGGAAAGGGAATACACACTTAAGCATATGTCAAATAATAAACACACAGGGAATGGCAGTGTCTCACAAATGGAAAAAGTTGTTTAAAGGAGTGCTTATTCAACCTTGGCAAATGTCTACAAATCATATCATTACATTTCATTTCCTTGGCCAGCAGTATTTGGATTTAACATATATTTAACCACTACTTTCTTTAGGCCTATATGACCCTTTTGGGGATTTTGCATGTGCTTTCATATCATTACATTTCATTTCCTTGGCCAGCAGTCTTTGGATTTAACATATATTTAACCACTACTTTCTTTAGGCCTATATGACCCTTTTGGGGATTTTGCATGTGCTTAGAAGCACAACTACTAAAGCTTTCATCAAGAGTGCTTTTAGTTTCCAATTCATTTCATTTCATAACCCTTTTGGGGATTTTGCATGTGCTTAGAAGCACAACTACTAAAGCTTTCATCCATGGTGCTTTTAGTTTCCAATTCATTTCATTTCATAACCCTTTTAGGGATTTTGCATGTGCTTAGAAGCACAACTACTAAAGCTTTCATCCAGGGTGCTTTTAGTTTCCAATTCATTTCATTTCATAAACCCTTTGGGGATTTTGTATGTGTTTAGAAACACAACTACTCAAGCTTTCATCCAAGGTATTTATCCATTTAAGTTTCCATAAATGATGGTAGTGTAATTTGCTTCAGGTTTTAGCCAACACAACTCAGGCAACTAGGGGGACTCTCTACAATCAAGACTAGACATCGAGGCAACCGACTAGACTGATCAAGGTATCAAATCCAACTCACCAAAGGGTAAGTTTTGTTACCAACTCAAAACCGAGACACAAACTAACAGGGATGCTCTCTAACACAGAGGCAAAAGTGGGGATGTCCTCCATATCACAAGCTGAGGTATAAGTCAGGGTAAAAACCAAAAGTGGGAAAGATAACGGATGGATGGGGAAAGTGAAAGTGATGCCTAAGCTAGCAAGCCATAAAAGGTGGGAATGATCATGTCCACACTCCTAAGAGGGTAAAACCAACGAGTATAAAACAAGAGCTTCTAAGTGTAAGTAATACAACCATTTAGATAATCAATAACAACCATATTCATTTTATATAGATATATTGTCAAATCATGATTACTATGTACTAAGTCAAGCTATCAAAATGACCAAAAGAGCAAGATAATAAAACCAATGCACATCATATACCTACTAGGCCATATACCTGTATCTACTATCTGGAACACCTGTAACCACTGAAACACTGATGTTGATACTCTGGGCACTGCACTGCCCTTTATGGGATAAAAGGTCATCTCAGTCATCAAATCTGAGGTCAAGAGTCTCATTCATGGCATAAGGTAGCCTCAGTCATGGCATAAGGTCTACTGCATGTCTGATCTGGGGCTGCTCTAATGTGTAAGTGATCATAAGTAATACTGCTCATCATAGTTGATCTCACTAAAACTGTGTAAAGGCAAAGCTCAAAAATATATACTGAACTGCTCTGCAATCATAGTAGCCCGGCTACTATGGATGTGATAACAGTACAGTTGGATATGGTCTGAGATATGTCTCAAGTGGTGAAGTGAGGCTACAGAGATATACAAATTCTGACTGGGCAAGGAGTGCATTGGATAGAAAGAGCACCTTGAGGTGCTACTTTAGCTTGGGATCAGCTATGATATCCTAGTTTAGCAGGATGCAGACTTCTGTAGCACTCAGTACAGTAGAAACAAGGTATTATGCAACCCATTTCGCAAGTCGTGAAGTAGTGTGGCTTTGAAAGCTTCTTGTCGAATTATTTGATCAGTAGCTAGAGACGACCTTGATACATTGTGATAATCAAAGTTGTGTCAAGCTTTCAAAAAATCCAATATTTCATGACGGATCGAAACATATTGAGATCAAATATCACTTCATCTGAGACATGGTGCAAAAGGGAGCAGTGAATCTCCAGTACATATCCATAGGTGAGCAAATAGCCAACATTGTCACCAAGCTTATGTCCAAGGCGGATTTTGTATACTTCAGAGACAAACTTGGCGTGATGGAGAATGTCTCCCTTAGTGAGAGGGAGTGTTGATGGTTCTACAGATGAGCAGCATGGGGCAGACATTCAGCCTCGGAGCCTGAGTCATATGGCTAGTGGTGAATGGCCCAGATACCGTGATGGTTCTACAAATGAGCAACAGACACCGTGACGGTTCTACAGATGAGTAGCAAATGTCGTGATGGTTCTACAGAGGAGCTAATTTTTTAGGTTCTTACCTTCTCTAGAGGTTAGTTATCCCTATCTAGGGTTTTTTTGTGAAGGTCGCACTCTCTTGTGGCTAGGGTTTCCTCATGAAAAGAGGATGAACTTTATTTGCTAGGGTTTCTCTTTAGGAATGATAAGGTACTTGAATTGGACTGATTTCTTCAAAGAAAAGTTGGTTAGGTTTTCTCCCAAGTTTGGGTTTCCCAGGGTAAAATTCATGTGTCTATTGTGCATGGTTGTGTTTCTATGATCTTTAGTTTCCACTGCAATTTAAGTTGAAATTTGCAGTGTGCAATTATTCAATGAAAATTGTGGGATGAAATAAATGTTTGAAATCATTAGGTAATAATTGTGAAGATCTGAAAATTGTATTTCTACTGCTATAAGAAAAATTCAATAGTGACTTGTTGCTTGGGTTGTCCATTCCTTTCAAAGGTTGTCTTTCTTGGTCCTTTTCATTATAATCTCATATTGTGGTTCCTCGTTCAATATTTGAGTTGTGCATTATTTATTGGCTCCAACACAATGGTTGTGATGGTGCATTTGTTGATAGAGTCCTCACTCGGTCTCATATAGCCTAAAAATCCATTTAGTCATGGCACATCATTATATGGAATGACTACATCTACTCCATATCATTCTAAGCCCTCTTTGTTTGTATTCCTTGACTCCATAACCTTTGGATTGGCGCTGGTCTTAACAACCCACCATCCACTTAAATCTAAGGTTTATCATATATCTTTTAGGGATACCCCTTTTGTGCATGAGGAGGGTCGACCTAAAGTGAGAGGAAGGACTATTGTGGTGAGAGTGGACAACCTTTCTAGGTTCCCCTAAGGCTGCACTTGTATTTTAGGGCTTTCCCACTTGAAGTGCGGGTTTGGGAGGTAACAAGACAATTATCAGTAAAAGTGGGTGCCTTGGTTGCGCTAGATTAGCTCTTGGAATTGTTAATACAATGGGGGGCGTCAATGTAGTTCATCACAGAGTTGCTGAACCATGTACACAAAAGAATTCCCACTAAACCAACAATTATAATGGTTCGGTACCTATTTATTTGGAAAATGGTCATTCGTTTATATGGACCTCAACAAATTGATGATGTTTACATAAATGAAGTACTTGATGAAGATGCCCATGTTGGACCATGTAAAGACTTTGTTGAGGAGAAGTGCCTTCAATTTCAAGGGAAGCTTTGTTGCAGTGGACCAAATGAAGATGGAGCCATGACCTAATAAAATTCAAGACAAATACTCACCATGTGGGGATGTTGAAAAATGTGGACCATGATTGTCTTGTGTTGTCATGCCATTATTGTGTGTCCTAGTGGGGATGTGGTGAGTGCACAAGAGTCCAATGCTAAGTTGTCATATTCTATTAAAGGATTGGTTTTTGTATTCCAAACCACTTAGTTAAGAGTCTGTGGTCAGGTTTCTCCAGAGTGGTTGTGGTGATTAAGTCTTTGAGAGATGATGTGGTCATTAAGTCTTTGACAGATGATGAGCTCATCTTCAAACCAAGTGTTGTGCCTATAAATGTAGCCACTGAGACCAATGAAATTAACTCAATTATTGGTGTGTCTAGAGATTCAAAAAAACTCTCTCCCATTCGTTTTTATAACACCAACCAAATTTTAAGAGATTTCTCTACCAAAACCACTTAAGATTAAATTTAGACTAAACATTTTTCCTTCCTTTCTTTGCATTAAGAAATTAATGCTGATATGGCAATGACGAAATCTTAAGCTTGTGAAAAAACTTTGAATCCCATAATGAGATTGTTTATCTCCAAATCCTCCATTATGAGAAACCTAAGTCTCTTAACAATAAAAGGAAACCCAAACCTTTGTTTTTCCAAGTGAACTATCCTTCTTTAAGCTCAAACTCAACATCCACAAGGGCATTATACTTACTAAAGACAAAAAACAAGTACATACCAATAAATATAATATCACATTCGTTTTTATCACTAATGCTCAAGATAGCAATGTATTTAGCTTCCAAAATAATCTTACCTTTTCCCTAAATTTCAAAGCTAAGAGACTTCCAATACTTTACTTTCAAAACATGATTGGTGGGGCCATGAATGTTGGCAAGCTCTTTCTTGGCCAAAGAGATATAATGCTATGGTCATACACCTTACTACCTTGAACAAGCACAATATTGGGCTTTTGGATCTTCATTTTCCTTTCCATAAGTCCTTTCTTCTAAGTTGAACCCAACCATCACATTACACAAAATGAGCTTCATGATTCTATTGCTTTGGCCTCATTTTATAGACTTCTATACTCAATTGTTTTCCTTGAATCTCGTCGCTTTCTCCTATAATGCTTTGTTCTTCTTTGATCACATGGGTGGGCAATCAAGTGATTGTTTATGAAGTAGTAGACTATTTCAAGCTATAGGTTCTAGACATATATATCTACAATACATTCTTCCCAACTATTTTCCATTTCATATGAGGACTTTTGAAGATCCTCCACAATCACGATCATGGTCCTTCAAGCACCAAGGAATGTTGATATTTTATGTAGCTTCGGAAGATATTCTTATGTCGACCCAGAAGTTTGCAGAAAGTTCTAGAAAGGAAACCTCCGGAAAGTTCTAGAAAGGAACCCCCCGAAAAGTTCTAGAAAACCCCAGAAAGCATGGGAATAGAAATGATGGTATAAATAAGGACGCCTATCTCATTTGCACATCAAGCAAGTTCGCATCAAGTCAGTGAGACAAGTGCGCAAGGGAGAGAAGCAGCAGCTGGAAGAAGACTAATATCTCGGGTTTTATCTTATCTTTGTATTTGGGGTATCTTTCTATGAGAGAGATTTAGCTCTTCATCGTATTGACATTGTACTTTGTTGATGAATCTATACTGAAGAAGTTCTGCTGGGTTTTCTTCCCCAACAAGGTTTCCCAGAACAAATCTGTGTATGCTGTGAATGTCTTTCTTTCAGTGATCCTTATGCATGCAGTTATTATGATATGATATAAATTGAATTAAAGTATAGAGAATTCTGAATAACATAACTGCTTAAGTAAAATCTCAACAACGAAATGTGAAAACTGAATCTTGTTCAACATTCTAGCCATATGAACCTCCAGAATTATAGTCTCGATCTGCAAGAACCATAGGATTAGAATTTTCATAAGCTCCTGGTTCTCTCTAATATTAGTTTCTTCCTATCCCGATCTACAATCTTAAAGTTTATGGAGGTATCTATGTTGAGACTCCTCTTAAGGTTATTCTTCCCTGTCAATTGTTTCATTTTGCCCTTGACTTCAGTGAAGTCATGTGCAACTCCATCAAATGGTTTCTTGGGACACACCCTCCAAACATTACCATGTTTGACATGACAGGAGCTACATTTAGAGGGAATGTTTTCATATTCTGAGGATATATAAAATCTCTAAAATAGCACAACACAAGAGACATTGTTTTACCGGAACTGCTTTGTTACATGTTACTATTTGTTCTTAACTAGCATTGTTGATTACAAAACAAAATCTAGACTCATCCCCATTTTTTATTCCGTGTTAGCATTAACTAAATTATTTAAAAAAATTGACGACGAGTTAAAACGATATCCATCACCAAATGACGTAAATTATCTGGTTAGTCAATTCGCAACACCACCTTTAAGATCCAAAGCCTTGCCATCACAACAAATGAAAGGAAATACATTGCTGAAACAGATATGACTTCTCATCCATGGAGAACAGTTCATTTTTTCTATAAACAAGAGGGAAAGATCTGCAATCATTCCGCTGATAAGATGAGATAAGATAATTTTATTAATGTCCAACAAGTGACTAAAAGTAGGTCAAAGGATCTGCTGAGCTATTTTCTATTCACCTGTTCTTTTTTTTCTAATGATGGTCTGACATTTTGGAAAAGTCAGAATAGGAGCTTGCTACATTTAGGAAGAGCACATATCTACAGCTGACTTTACCTAAAAGAAATGTGACTTTGGAATCTTTCTTCATGCGACTCTGGGATCCTTTTGGTGAAAATCTGGGTCAAAATGTTTTCAGAAAAATTACTCTCATCTCATCTTGGGGGGTAGAAATTACTTCAGGCTCACATGCTGTCTGCAACATGCTTGAGAAAGCCCTCTTGAGTCTTGCCACATTAGTACAACAAGAAGCATCTTGCATAAGAATTGAAAACCTACAATTCCATGTAACTATTAGATTCTCTATTTTGAACGACTAACAAATTGAACATACAGAAACCGTAGAAGTTCTTCCACTCCCTGTGACATGGACTTCCACATAAAGTATGATATATTCAAACATTGACTCAAGCACAACAATTAATGCTTCTGACTACATATAGACAAACATGAATTTATCCAGCAAGTGGATTTGCAACAAGTTGAACATACAGAAACCATAGAAGTTCTTCCACTCCCTGTGACATGGACTTCCACATAAAGTATGATATATTCAAACATTGACTCAAGCACAACAATTAATGCTTCTGACTACATATAGACAAACATGAATTTATCCAGCAAGTGGATTTGCATGTATAGTTACACGATTTACTCTAATTTCTGCAAGGGGACGATCCCCTGGTCCTATTGGAGTCTGCAAAAATATCAATAATCACAGTTCTTGATTTAGTATACAAGCTGGATATAATCATATAAATAATGCCCTAGGAATTCATCTATTTGATATATTCCTTAAAATAGTTTTGAAGAAAAGCATGTGTTCTCAAAAAGTTCATTTTACAAGGTGGTAATTGAGAAAAAAGAAAGATCACCTTTTCCATTAGGTCCAAAACTTCAAAGCCATGGATAACCCTTCCAAAGATAGTATACAGACCATTCAGATGTGGTTGTTTGGCATAAGTAATGAAAAACTGACTGCCATTTGTATTAGGTCCACTGTTGGCCATAGAGAGCATCCCTCTTGCATTGTGCTGCATAATTCACAACATATATCAATTATTGTTTTGAAACATAACCAGAATTGCAGTAGATGCATTATGCATACCACAATATTTTTACATCACAGGGTAGTAGACTTCCATACAAATGACACAAGATACCTTCAAGGAATCCCTTATCTCATCATTGAATTTTCTCCCCCATATGCTGGTCCCTCCTCTTCCTGTACCCGTTGGATCTCCACCTTGAATCATAAAACCTTTAATGTTCCGATGAAATATTGTACCATCATAATAGCCACTGGCACATAATGCCAAAAAGTTCTGTAACATTTTTACAAGATAACAGATAATTCGTCAAACGTGCAGGGCTGAGTCAATCTAAAGGGAAAAGAAAAAGAACTGAATAGTTTTGAACACTAAACAGTAAAATGAATAATATTCTCTTTTCATAATTAGATTAAAATTTAATTGACGCAAAAAAAAATTGAATTCAAGAAATGCACAGACCACTCCTAAATAAAAAAAATGAAGATGCATGAAAGCATCGAGGCAGAATACAACTTGTACTCAGATCAAATTTGTTTTCAACAAATTGAACACCTACTATATTAACATGCAAGAATGATATATAAACAGTGAACACCAAATACCTGTACATGTAAGATTAGATCATTTCTAAATCCTGATATTCAATTAATGGGGATATATGTAGAGATTTACTAACAGGATAGCTAACCACCAAATTTTTAAAAATCCATTTCAAGTCAAGCAGTTCCAAAGCTATTTGTTGATATTCTTCAATCTCAAGACCATACAAGAAAAATTATCTTATAGATAGAGCATATGACTATAACTCCTCTTCCATATTGTAGTTATCATTTAAATGTTTTTGCAATTTGGAAGAGTGATGGACAATCATCTGGTATGTCGGGCATTGTAATGATAATGAAAGAACTAGGCTACGGACTATTAACTTATGAAATGATGAATGCTATTTTCAAGCATTTTATGCTTAAAGGTTTTTCTAGCATACTTGTATCTTTTTCTATTTTTGTATTTGTCATATCTAAGTCATATTGTATAGTGATCTTCTGAAAATTGTCATAGCCATATCAGATACATAACCATGTCAGATGACACATCCATATCCCAGTAACTTAGGTGTTAACTAGAAGCAGCGAATCATTCCCACATCAACTCTTAGCAACACACCAAGGTTATTTGTCCAGGCATCATGAATTGGATTGCATAGGCGCTCATAACATCTTCACACTAGAAACCAAAAGTAACTTTCGTTGATCTACCCAAACTTGAGTGAAGAATGATATTGATATAAATCCAAATTAGGCTGCATATAGGCTCTACAACAATGACAACATAATTTGAGAGTAAATGACTGAAGGGTTATTCAAAGTTTGTGTGGTGACCACCATTAGAGATGACAAGGTTAATCCCTAGTTTGAGGGACTGATCATCATCAAAGTCTTTTTGGGTTTAACAAGTGCATAAAATGCTTCAAGGTGTATGTGGTCACTTTAGTTATGTGAACACCGTGACAACACACACTTACCGTCAACCTTGGTTATGTGGGTATGGGAAACAAGGTTGTTTCCCTCGGGAAATATATGAGGCAAAGAGCACGTTTCGAGTAAATACACCATCATACTCCTTGAAGCAACCATGACTGTGCACTGGAATATTTCAGTAGAACTCTCATTCCTATTTGAGAGGATCCTTCTCAAACAACATAAGTTTTCTGTCTTTGTTATCAATGATCTCCAATTTTGTTCAGGTCTTTCTATTGCTTAGTAGTTTTGCATACTCAAACCATCTTTAGTAAATGCAACTGTTCATTCAATATAAGCCTTTTGTTGATATTGCAGATATATTTCAAGCATTGTAGATGTAGTGATGATAAAACATGTCTTGTCACAGATCCACTAACAATATGAGATGTGTTATAAAATATGTCCCCACCTAGATAGATTTGCCTATATGGTTTGAGATCTGTATGTCTTGGATCCATCATAGATTTGTATCTGGAAGGGGTATTGTTATCACACAACTTGTAGTTGTCCCTAAAGGTATCCCATCCGGGACGGTAGAGGAGATGGACAACTAAAGAGGTGACCCAAGAGATGCCACAGTTCCCAATGCAGGCTGGGAGTCATGTCAACCGAGGCACTCTTCACATTAGATCAAGATGAATCAAGACCAAGGGGGAGACCCTATAACCAATCAAAAGTGATTGGACCCAAACAAAGGTTCCTAGGGTGCAGTGAACGTATCCGTTCACTAAGTTAATAGTCAAATCCGACTCTCATATTGAATAATAAATAAGAATAATATATTTGATTGATGATATAAAAGATGATATGTTACAATGATGGCCCTGCCTTAAATATGGCTCGGGCATTTGATGTTGAAGAGACACCTCATTTCATAACCTAACTTTAGTTAACCTAATTATTAATTATTTAATTATTATCTTATTTTATGTTCGTAGCATTGCCACTCTCTTAGAAAGGCTTTGTCCTCAAAGCCTTATAATTTTGTCGCATTGTTCTTTGCGATGTCATGGCTGACGAAACATGTCGATACGAACTGCTAAGTGTAGAGCATAACTTCCGATATGTGGATGGGTCAATCCATCCCAAATTGATTTGTTGCTCACTGTTGGGATTCCCCATTGATCGGTCGTTAAGAGCTTTGATCACATTGGTACCATCGTCTTTCGACATTTCCCACTTTTCAGAATATCGGTTTTTATGGTTGGGGTGTCGATAGGGAATTTTCACAATGTGATTTTCTTTTACGAGCGTCGTCTTTTGAGCATTGATTTGAGCTGGGAGTTTTATTTTCGTCTCTTGAGGTTTTAAGGTTTCATTCTGTATCTTTTCCAACTTGTTTTCTAACTGCCTGTTATCATTTTGAAACTTCTTAATCAATTCGACTTGCGATTTTCTGTCATCTTCAAATGTCTTAAGTTGTTCCTTAAGATCTTCATTATGACTTCTGATACAATTATTTTCTTCCTGCTTGTCTAGAAGTTTCCCTTCAATGTCGTCCATAGACTGTTCTATCTTCCGGCTATTTTTCAACTTCTTAATTTTTGTGACTAGTATCTTGTTATGACTTCTTAGTCTAAAAATTTCTTCAGCATTGTTGGATAATACTTTATTACTCTTCGCGATCTCTGACTTATGTGTCTTTTTTGAGTCGTCATTTTGTTGTTGAAGAACTTTTATTTGTTGTCGACACTGGCTGACCTCTGATTCTTGACTTTCTAATTTATGTCGTAACTGCATTAGTTCTTCATCTTTGTAGCTAACGATTTTGTTCAAGCGTATTATTTCTGCTTCGTAATTATTTATTCCCTTCTTTATATCTTGATTTCCTAACCTCTGATTGAATTTATTTTCGGCTTTTAATTCATCAATTTGCGCATACAGTTTTTCTATACGCCTTTCCTGGTCAGAGATTTTTATTTCATTGTACCTTTCTTGTAATTCAATTCTTATTTCTGAACTGTTATTTATGTCGCGCAATTCTTCATTGTCTTTTCGATAACGTTTTAATGTGGCTTCTAATTTTTCTCGCAAATAGTCTTCCATGGTTTCTGTCTTCTTCGACGGTGGAATGATCTTCTTTGATTTCTTTGATGAGTCTTTCTTAAACTTGGTTGTCTTTCTTTGACTTGACTTATCCAATGATGGATAGTCTTTGCTAGATCTTCACTCGTCTTTTTCTTCGATTTGTCTTCTTTGATTTTGTCTTTTTCTTGATTTCTATTTTTATTTTTATTTTTTGATAATAATTATTATTATTAAAAATTAATAATAATATTATTATTAATATATATACTTTTTTAATAATAATAATTATCAATTAATTAATTAATAATATTATTATATTAACTTTTTATAAACTATATATATAGTTTTGTTTTTTTTTTCCAAAAATTAATATATATTTTTTTGAAATATTGGAACTTAGGGTTAAAAAGCTATATATATTATATATTATTATTATATAATATATTTTATTAACTTTTGTTTGGTTTTTTTGGTTGTAGGGCTGACGTGGAGCAGTTGGGCGGCTTGGAGGAGACGGCTAGCGCGGGCGTGGAGATGGTGCGACGGAGGAGGTGGAGGTGACGGCGTGGAGTGCAGGTGGAGAGGGCGGAGAGGTAGGGCATGCGTGGAGGGGAGGAGTTGAAGTGCAGCAATGGAGGCTGATAGGTAGGGGAGGCAGCGGTGGAGGGCGTAGGTTGGAAGAGGTGGCGTTGGTGGGCGGAAGAGATAGGCACGAGGGGAGCGGTAAGGGAAGAGGAGGGAGACGCGAGCGACCGTGGAGGAAGTCAACGGAGAAGAATGGGAGAAGAAGCGTGGAGGTGCAGTGGTGGCGGCGGTGGTGTGCAGGCTTGGTGAGTGTGGGAGGACTGACAGAGTGTGGCACAGTGATGGAGGAGGTGAGGGTGGAGAGTGGCACGCAGAGGTGGAAGAGTAGTGCCAGTACGTGAATGGAAGGCTCGAGAAGGTGGGAACGATGCGTGGAGGCAAGGGAAATGCAGGCGTGGGAGTAGAGCAACGCGGAGGATGGTCGATTGGAGGGCAATGTGATGTGGTAGAAGGAAGAGGGAAGGCGATGGGAATGAAGGAGGGTGCACAGGAGTGACGGGTGCGTGAAGGAGGAGGGACGCAAAAGCTATGGAGGGAGGGCGCACTCTAGGAGGAAGCGTGGCTGGATGAACTGGGCACACGGAGCACGATATGAAGGGAGAGCGTGGGGTAGCTGAGTGGATAGCAGAATCCTGAACAAGAACTCTGAAATTTTATTTTTTATTTTTTTTCCTTCCTGGGGTGGCCAAGGGCCTAAATATGGTCAAAGACCACAGTCTTCAAGAAACTTGATAATTTAGCCAGGAGCTTGGAGGATCAACGATGAGCTCTGAACCGGATATGTGAGCCGAAACCGAGCTCGATAGTAGGAGGAGCTGAATCCGAGCTCAGGTTGAAGGAGCCGAAACCGAGCTCTGATACCAAATGCAGTGAACGTATCCGTTCACTAAGTTAATAGTCGAATCCGACTCTCATATTGAATAATAAATAAGAATAATATATTTGATTGATGATATAAAAGATGATATGTTACAATGATGGCCCTGCCTTAAATATGGCTCAGGCATTTGATATTGAGGAGACACCTCATTTCATAACCTAACTTTAGTTAACCTAATTATTAATTATTTAATTATTATCTTATTTTATGTTCGTAACATAGGGATATGTAAAAGACAAGTTACGGAAACCAATGCAAGGTTAGGTGGACCTAGAAGTTTAAGTGTGGTTGAAAGACGCTTAGGGAATGACTTATGTTTCAACCAATGAATGATTTAGGCCACATAATGAGATCAAAGGACAAGATCTAGTACCATGAAATACACAAGTGGGACCCACTTCCTTGGGATATGGAAATGGTTCAAATGGGACCCACAAGGTGAAGTTAAGGGTGCAAATAGTACCAAGGGGCATGTAATGAGTAAATCTATGGATCTAAGATGAAATTAGAGATGCCCACATATGGGATCTAGGAAATGACACAACTCCCAAGGAGTGGGAATTGCCCTAGGTGGACTAGTGCCTTGATAAATGGGCTAATGGAGTCAAAAGAGATGTGGAAATGTAGATCAAGACACCTAGGATGCAAATCAAGTGGGCTATTCAAGATGTGATGGTTGGATCTTAGTAGATCTAATATTTCACCAAGTGACCCAAGTGGACAACAATCCCCCAAAATGAGGAATGATACCCCCAAGGCAGAACGTCACAAAGTGAGATACTAGGTAGGGGTTTCAAGGTATGCTCTTTTCAAATCAAGCGGGATCACAACCACCCATGTCCTAGAAGTGGGAAAACTTAAACACCCAAGGAGTGCGACTTTTCCCAAGGAGAGCTAAATGCATGGAATAGTGTGTCAAAACAAGTCCAAATACCACCAAACTTTAGATCCTAGTAGTTTAGGCAAGTATCAATGTGGATCTAGAAAATCAAAGAGATCCAATGGCTAGATCTCCATAGATCTAAGATGGAAAATGCATCACCACATTGACCCAGGTGGGGCACAACCCTCAAAATAAGGAATGGGGCCCACAAGGCAAAAATTAACAAGGTGAAGCACTAGGGGTAGGTTATCAAGTGAGGAGAGTATGAATCAAGTAGGATCTCACCTACCCATCTCTTGGAAGTAGCCCCAATAGCCTCCCTCAAGAAGTGTGACCTCCTTCAAGAAGGCTAATATGCCTTGGAAAGTGTCTCAAATGAAGGCCAACCCTCACCAAACTATAGATCCGAATTGTCGTGGATGCTATAGAGGTGGGTTTTCAATATTTTACCCAAAGCCAAGCTAGATCCAAGTAGATATAAGAAAAAGTGAAAAATGAGGGGTTTAATAAATTAGGGTTTTTGTGATCTAGAAGTTATGGATAAGCCAAGGAAGAAGAAGACCATACCTTTGGAGCATACCTGGATGAAGAGATGAATGTTAGTTGAAATGAGGATTACTTTTGCCAAAGATCAAATGAAGAATTTTTGAAGCCCTCTTGCCAAATCGAATTTCTCCAAGCCACGTGTGTCCCTCTAACCTGTCAAAACCAAGGAGCAAAGCATCAATCAGTTTAACATGTTGAAGGTAGATACAAGCAAGAGAGAGATAAGCAAAGAATAGTTGGCACAAAGACAAAACCACTCCATGTTTAACCAAAACGTCTTCCTCCAAGCTTGAAGGGCAAGCCTCCCCACCAATTCGCACTTGTCAAAAACGTCCTCTTAACCTGTAAAAAGATATGGAAAAATATGCAAGATAGCTACAATAGATCCTCCAGTGCAATGGACAAAAGCATTTACAATCAAAGCAACCAAAGCCCACTCCAAACCCAAGCATGTACTCCAAAGGATAGAAATTTTATTCCAAGAGCCAAGAGCCAAAATCTCTAGATGATTTTACAATGAGGGGGTCTCCTCCTTATATAGGATAATAAAGACCAAAACCCTAGATCTCAAAACCACTTTATGAAATGAGTGGTTGAGATTAAAAGATATCAATACATGATCAATGGCTAATAACGAATCATACCAATATAACACATGGATCACTCAAATAATGATGACACATAGCTAAAAGGTACTCATGGAGGGTGACGTCATCCACTAGAGGGGGTAAAAGTACAAAAGGCCCCCTCATATGACTAGGACATGACATATGGAGCTCATGGTGGGGCTAGGAGACATCAATCCTTACTAGCTCATCCCCATGGCACAATAAAATAATAAAATACGTCCAAAATAAATATAAATGATCAAATCTGTCCTCAAAATCTGTGATGGACAAGCAGTAAAAGGCCTCCTGTAGCCTCTGTGGACCCACCCAAGTGGTGAAAACTGGATGGAAGATAAGGGGTTCACCCTGGAAGACCTCTGTGAAAACCAAGTGCCAAAACCTTGCCTCAATTGCCCAAATCGAATTCCTCAGTGACTCTTTTATCCCATTTTTGGACTGCCTCGGTAACTGTGAAAGCGCTGAAACTACCTCCTAGGGCACCTGCGCTGTCAAAATGAGCCCACCAGGCTCTCCAGAAGGGGGGATAAATGGTAATAACAAGTGGCTGGACCACCCCCTCCTCATACAACGCCCTAGGTGAACTGGCCTCTCATGGCCCCTGCTGCTCAAGCTGGGAAATCAACCCCAAATCTCGTCAACAAGTGTAAAACTGCATCTATCACTGTCAGAAGTGCCCGGAACTGACAGATAAGTGTCTCATTGCATCCAGAAGACCCAAATCTACTAAGAATGTGTACTCATACACCATGGGTTGCCCTGATGGGCTAACTATAGGGTCCACCATATATGGACAGTGCATAATCTGATGATCTGAAATAATAATAAAACCTGTTGAACTGCATCAATCACCATCTGAATCATATGTCCATCATATAGTATCATAAATAGGAGTATGCGGGCCCATACATCATCATCAATAAGCCTTCATGGCCCACATCATTACGGATCCCAAGGAATGACCATAGTCAAACTAGGTTTGACAAGGTCCATATACAACCAAGGATAAATCATATCAGTAGACTAAGACATTTTCCTCTAATCATACTCACAGCTTAACTTAAAGTATAATATCCATTCAGTGGCATTAATCATGTTAGCATATTCCTTTGTTATTTGTAATTACTTGCACAATAGTTTAAATGACAAACTCACCCATTGGACATGGTCAAACTGCTAGTGAAGGATGAAGGCTAGGAACAAGGTTGGGCAAAGGGGGTGACTTGTCTGAACTCAACTAATAGATACTTTGGACTGGGAGAAGGGGGAAACTACAAACTCTGTGCTGGACAAAATAACACAGAGGATGGTTGTGCCTCACAAATGGGTAAGTTGTTTAGAGAGTGCTTATTCAACTTAGGCATCGTGTCTACATTAAGTTGATCCAGGTTCATTGGGATCATTCAATTTCATTTCATGGCCTTTTTGGCCTACATAACCCTTCGGATCTCATGTGTGCTGATAAGCACAACTAATTGCAGCTTGCATCCATGGCATGTTTACATATACATATAAGGTCAGCAATTGTTTAGATATAGCATTTAAGAACCATTGCTTTTTGGACCTTTCTTATACTCTTCGAGGAGTATTTTTTTAGCAATTCATCGCTCTTGCCCTTTTTAGTTTCCATGGGCGAATTTATATAAGTTTCCATAAGTAGTACATGAGCTTTCAGTTTTAGCCAACAACATCTCAAGTGACTATGGGGAGTTCGGACCAGTGCCAAACATCGGGACAACCGACCAGAATGATTTAGGCCTACAATCCAACTTACCAAAGGCAAGTTTTGTCACCAACTCAGAGCCGAGACACTAAACATACAGGGATGCGGTCCAAACACAGAGGTAGAAAAAGGGGGAGTCCTCAATACCAGAAAGTCAAGTAAAACAAGTCAAGGGTTAAAGGCAAATAAGGAAAGTGATGGATGGATGGAGTCAAGTGATGGTGGAGCCTAAGCTAGCAGACAAATGGTGTCAAGTAAGACCATATCTATGCAAGGTAGTGAACCAGTGAGTTTTGTCAAACAACCTAAATGTGCAAGTAAATGTCCATTTTATAGTTCATTTTAAGTTTTACACATTTTGCCACATTATGAATGATATACCAAGCTACTGCTGTGAAAATGATAAAAAAAACAAGAAGATAATAATCCACAGTCAATGATCATACATCCATAGGTCATACAATATCATCATAAGAATAATCATCATATACCATCTGAAACACTGTTGCAATACATCTCTAGGCACTAAACTGGAACTGTATGGAATAAAGGGTCACATCGGTCATCATATCTGAACTCTCAAGGCTCAACCTTGACACAAGGTCTAACATAAGTCTGAATAATACACTGCTCTGATCATGAGTGATCTCAAAATATACAATCATCATAGCCAAGCTCTGGAATGTGCAGATATCTGCTAAGCAAGAATAGTAGCCCTGCTACTATGGTGTGATAACATCTGGCTCCAGCTGGGACAAGTGCTCTAAGGGAGAGAGCGCTTGAGAACCTCAGAATCTCTAGTCTCGAACTACTCTGCAACAATCTTCAATCCAGCCTTGCACCATCCTTGCTTTCAGCTTTTATTTTGCACCTGTACCTGCGCTCATAGACACTAGAATACCTCATGGAGCATGTATGCGAAATATATAAAATAAAACTGAAAATGAAATCTACTCTAAAATAAAAACTGAAATGCATAAAAGAAAATCTAATCTAACATTGGCATATAGGCATTACTCATCATTCATTATTTTTTTATTACTGTGCAGGAGGAAAAGAAAACTTTTTCAAGCAGGCAATCTCAACTTGCACAGGCAGCCAAAAATATAACAGAAAAACTAAACATTCTTTAATGCATGCAGGAGAAGAGACAAGCTTAGGAAGGAGCAAGGCTCAACTCAATCAACAAAAACAAGTAGACACTCAAAGAAGAAAAAGGAAAGGGGCAATACTCAGCACACAGAAAAAAGAAAAAACACACAAATCCTACTGCTCAAGTGAGCTTATTTGGAAGACCTATCTACTCTAAACAGGCAAGGCAAGGCAAAGCAAGGAAAGTCAGGGATGATAATCCCTTAACTCCCTCTGGTTGATAGGGAGTAAGATACGTTGGCCAGTCCCAGTAGTGAGAAAACACATCTCACCCATGCAACGCTCAACAGTGAGCGGTCCAACCCAAAAGTCACCAGATCCCCTGGATCGTATATAGAATAAATCATTAGGCATAATGACCCTATCACCAATTTCGAATATTCGGCGATTTACAGACTGAGGGATGACTTCCACAATACGCTCAGGAATAGGCTGGATGTCAGAATTACATCTGGGTTGAGATGTAAGTATGCTTGAATTCCTATCAGGAGGAATTGTATTAAACCTGGGAGATCCACCGTCTAAAGGTATGGCTACCCTACCAATCAGGATTTCTCTAACTACTCTCCTAGGAGGACTCTCTACTCTTGGTTCTTCAACTTGTGGGTGAATGATAAACTTTGGAGTTTCCCCCACCGTCCAGAAGTCTCTAGCAACATTCTCATCTACTTCCGCATGGGTTGGAGGTGGTAGGTTTTGGTTTTCAACACTTCTGCTACTACCTTCTCCAGATGGGATAGGAATGGTCATACTCTCTAAAACTACCAGATGATCAACAGGAAGGGGCGAATGACTAGGAACCGTGCTAGGAATACTCGGAGTTCTCGTATCTAAAGATGTTGGTGAAGAAGTAGGAGTGTGAAATGAATCAGTGTTCATACTTTCTTCACGAATAGGTAACTCACCGAGAAGAAAGAAGCTAGGATAAGGTGGAAGCAGACTTGGCTCGGTAGGCTCTTCTTGAAAAATAGCTAGATTATTCAAAAAAGAATCCTCCCCAGGGGCATCATGGATTAAGGCATGTTCTTGCCAACTCATGGAGTTGTCATTCACTTGCCTCAATACCCCATCCTCCAAGGACAAATGGGACAAATGATCAGGAACATCAAAGAAATGATAGTCAGTTGGTTCCTCATCATTCCCTTCAGAAGAGGGAAGATGTGTTCCTTCATTGTTATTTGCCCAAGGAGTGATGTGAGGTAAGCCTTGTCTTCCCCTTTCTGTGTTAAGGTCAACTAGGAAAAACCACTCATGTACTGTCCTAGGTATATATTCACCCCTTCTAATTCGATCAAAGTTAACCTCAGAAGTATTTAGTTAAGTAGTGGGCTCAGGTTGTTCAATGTGTGGCCCTACACCACTAGGTTGGTTCAAAGTCCTAAGTTCTTCCGACACTTCACCTCGAAGTGACTCAAGGTTTGTTTCTCTAACAAAAATAGCTCTTTCCCTTTCTTCCTCAGAAGAACTATCATCTCCAAATGATCTCCAAATGTTTTCCCTTTCTGGACTAGGATCATTATTGTGGCTACCCATGACCATGAAGATACCCTCAGGTAAAAGCTCACCCTCACCAAACGTGTTCCTTACACCATCCTCATAATTTTCAAGATGACCATCATAAAATGGCTCCAGGTATACCCTAACCAATGACCCATCAGAGTTGGGGATAGTAGCATATGATAAATCCATCTGAAGATGTCCCCCTAACCCAGCAGACCACTTCCTACAAAGAAGCATACCATAGGCTGGAGGGAGATCTATGACTACTATGTCCATTAGCATGGATATGTCGGGGCATGAAAACAGGTCAGCTCTCAAATTTTTAATCAAGCCAAAGACTTGAATTGGTCTAGAGTCAATCCCACAAACGTTCCCATAAGGCCTAGTTATTTTTAATCCCATGGCTTCCATGACTTGCAAAGGAATCACATTCATGGAGGCACCAGAATCCAACATACAATTATGAAGAAGGGTATCACCAATGCGAAGTGTAAGATAAAAAGGTTGGTGACCACCATTCTTCCTCTCATATAGGGCAGTTTGGATGTTAATGGGAGGGTCCTCTTCTTCATCAACCATAGCACTAGATGCTGAGTTTTGGAAAGATGAACCTTCACCATTACTTGTGGCAGTCTCAAGGATACTTTCGAAAAACTCCACCACTTGTTCTTTTATTGATGGGATTTTCATTAACTCAGTGAGTGGGATGTTATGCATAACTTTGTCCAATTCTCTTTCGATGTTGATATCCAAGTCATACTCAGGAAGAGGGATTGGCTCACTCACTGGACTAGGCAGCTCACTGCTTCTCTTTTCACTGAAAGGTGTAGGCTTTTGGCCATCCTTTCTTCGTTGATAAGTTCTAGGACGAGCTTGACTACTACTACCGGTTTGTTCAACAGCATAGGTGGGAAAACTAGGACCGGGTTCTGTTATCACACAACTTGTAGTTGCCCCTAGAGGTATCCCATCCGGGACGGTAGAGGAGATAGGCAACTAAAGAGGTGACCCAAGAGATGCCACGGTTCCCAATGCAAGGTGGGAGTCACGTCAACCGAGGCACTCTTCGCTTTAGGTCGAGGTATAACTAGACCAAGGGGGAGACCCTATACCCCAATCACAGTTGATTGGATCCAAACAAAGGTTTCTAAGGGTATATAAATGATGAGTTACGGAAACCAATGCAAGGAATAGTGGACCTAAGGGTTAAGGAATAGTTGAAGGTGGTGTAATGGATAATAAGTGTTTCAACCTATGTATGGTTTAGGCCACATGATGGGGTATGATTACTAGGTGTAGTACCATGTGTTTACACAAGTGGGTCTTGTTGTCTTGGGAAGTGTGAAATGGTTCTAGGTGGACCCACAAGGTGAAGTTAGGTGTGAGGATGGTACTATAGGTTAGATCTAGGCTAGATCTATAAGTTGGAGTTGGTTCTAGGATTACCCATGTACTAGATCTAGGGTTTGACACTAATCCCAAGGAGTGCGCCTTGCTTGGAGAAGGACTAGTGCCTTGTTGGATGGGCTAATGGGTTCAAAAAAGTATGTCAAAGTGTAGATCGGGACACCTAGAAGCCAAGTCAAGTGGGTTGAATGAGATCCAATGGTTGGATCTTACTAGATCTAGGTTTTTTAAATGATGACCAAAAGTGGACCACAATCCCTTAAAACAAGGAATGCAATCCCCAAGGCGGATCTTGACGAAAGGACAGTATAGACCTAGGTTTCAAGGCATGGGCATTCCAAATCCACAAAAATCTCCAACACCCACTTCCTAGAAGTGGACCAACTCAAAAAAACAAGGGGGTGCGATTTGCTCAAGGAGGGTCAAAAATGGGTTTTGGTGGACCAAATCAAGTCCAATGGCCACCAAAATATAGATCCGGGATGTTAGTACCCCGATCTATGTTCCTTCAAAGTTTCAAGTGAATCCAATGGCTAGATCTTAGTAGATCTAAGTTTTAAGAAGCCAAGAAGGTCAAAAGGGGGTTTCAACCCCTTAAAACATGGAGAGATGTCCACAAGGTAGTTTTCACCAAAGTAAAGATATGGGTATAGGTTATCAAGTGTCTAGATGTCAAATCAAGTGGGATCTCACCTACCCATGTGCTAGATCTAACCCAACAAGCTTCTCTTAGGAAAATCGATTTAGGTTCAAGAAGGCTTTTTGCATTGAAAAGTGTGTCAATTCTTAGCCAATCACCACCAAACTATAGATCCAACTAGGGGTGGATCCTATAAAGGTGGGTTTTTAATGTCTTTTCAATTGCAAGGCTAGATCTAAGTAGATCTAAAAAATACCAAAACAAGGGTTTTAATTTGATTAGGGTTTTTGTGATCTAGAAATTATGGAAGATTCAAGGAAGAGAAGATCATACCTCTTGGAACATACCTGGATGAAGAGATGAATGCTAGTTGAGACGAGGATTACTTTGCCAAAGATCAAATGGAGAATTGTTGAAGCCCTCTTGCCAAATCGATTTTTCCAAGCCACATGTGATTCCTTCTAACCTGTCAAGCCAAGGAGCAAAGCATCAATTAGTTTAACAAATCGAAGGTAGATGCAAGCAAGAGAGAGAGAGAAACATAGAATAGTTGACACAAAGGCAAAACTACTCCCTGTCAAACCAAAACGACTTCTTCCAAGATTGAAGGGCAAGCCTCCCCACCAATTCGCCCTTGTCCAAAATCGCCCTCTTAACCTGCAAATAAAATATGGCAAATATGCAAGATAGCTACAATAGATCCTCCAGTGCAATGGACAATAGCATTTACAATCGAAACAACCAACATTCACTCCAATCCAAGCATGTACTCCAAAAGATAGAAATTTTATTCCAAGAGCCAAGAGCCAAAAATCTCTAGATGAATTTTACAATGAGGGGGTCTCCTCCTTATATAGGATAATAAAGACCAAAACCCTAGATCTCAAAACCACTTTTTGAAATGAGTGGTTGAGATTAAAAGATCTCACAACATAATCAATGGCTAATAATAAATCATAACCATATATCACATGGATCACCCACATAATGATAGCGCCCCCACTAAAAAGGTACAATGAGGGGTGACGTCATCCACAATAGAAAATATAAGCATCAAAATCCACCTCATGGTGACTAGGACATAACAATATAAGCTCATGGTGGGGCTAGGAGGTTTTAATCCTTACTAGCTCATCCCCAAGGCACAATAAAAATAATAAAATATGTCCAATATAATAAAAATGACCAAAACTGTCTCAGAATCCATGACAGTCAAGCAGTAAATGTCCTCCTGTGATCAATCTGAGCATACCCACATGGTGAAAACTGACTGGAAGGTAGTGATGCCACCCTGGAAGACCTCTGTGAAAACCAAATGCCAAAACCTTGCCTCAATTGCCCAAATCGATTTCCTCAGTGACCACCTTTTCCCATTTTTTAACTGCCTCGGGAACTGTGAAAGTGCCAAAACTGCCTCCTAGGGTGCTAGCGCTGTCAATCTGAGCCCACCAGGCTCTCCGGAAGGGGGGATAAATGGTAATAACAAGTGGCTGGACCACCCCTTCCCTCATCAGCGCCCTAGGTGAACTGGCCTCTCGGGGCCCCTGCTGCTCAGGCTGGGAAATCAGCCCCAAATCTGGTCAACAAGTGTAAAACTGCATCAATCACTGTCAGAAGTGCCCGGAACTGAAAGATAAGTGTCTCAATGGATCCAGAAGACCCAAATCCACTAGGAATGAGTACTCATACATCATGGGTTGCCCTAATGGGCCAGCTGTAGGGTCCACCATATATGGACAATGTATAATCTGCTGATCTGAAATAATAATAAACCTGCTGAACTGGATCAAACATCATCTGCATCATATGTCCATATGATATCATCATCAAACATGTGGGACCATAAATCATCATCAATAATCATCCATACATGGCCCACATCATCACGGATCCCAAGAATATATAATCAAGGATAAATCACATCAGTAGACAATGTTTCTCTAATCATTCCCATAGCTAAGCTCAAAGTATAAATTCCATTCAGTGGCATTAATCAAGTTAACATATTCCGTGATTATATAAAATTACTTGCACAATAGTTCAAATGACAAACTCACCCATTGGACATGGTCAAACTGCTAGTGAAGGATGAAGGCTAGGAGCAAGGTTGGGTCAAGGGTTTGACTTGTCTAACTTAACTCAAAAATACTTTGGACTGGGAGAAGGGGGAAGCTACAAACTCTGTGCTGGACAAAAGAACACGGGGGATGGCTGTGCCTCACAAATGGATAAGTTGTTTAGAGAGTGTTTATTCAACTTAGGCATCATGTCTACATCAAGTTGATCCAGGTTCATTAGGATCATTCAATTTTATTTCCATGGCCTTTTTGGCCTACATAACCCTTCGGATTTCAGATGTGCTGAGAAGCACAACTAGTTGCAGCTTGCATCCAGGGCATGTTTTTCATATATTTATACAAGGTCAGCAATTGTTTAGATATAACTTTTAAGAACCATTGCTTTTTGGACCTTTCTTATACTCTTCGAGGAGTATTTTTAGCTTTTCATTGCTCTTGCCCTTTTTTTTTGTTTCCATGGGCGAATTTTTTAGTTTCCATAGGTAGAACATGAGCTTTCAGTTTTAGCCAACAACATCTCAAGTGACTAGGGGGAGTTCGAGCCAATGCCAAACATCGGGACAACCGACCAGAATGATTTAGGCCTACAATCCAACTTACCAAAGGCAAGTTCTGTCACCAACTCAGAGCCGAGACACTGAATAAACAGGGATGCGGTCCAAACACAGAGGTAGAAAAATGGGGAAGTCCTCGGTATCAAAAAGTCAAATGAGACAAGTCAGGGTTTAAAGTCAAACAGGAAGGTCATGTATGGATGGAGACAAGTGAATATGGAGCCTACACTAGCAGACAACTAGTGTTGGGAAAGACCATGTCTATGTAAGGTGAAATACTAGTGAGTTTTGTTAAATGACCTAAAAGTGCAAGCAATTGTCCATTTTATGATTTACAGTTCATTTTAAATAGTTTGCCACATCAGGAATAATATACCAAGCACATGCCATGATCATGACTAAATCAACAAGATAATAATCCACAGTCAGTGAGAACATATCCATAGATCATACAACATCATCATAATAATCATCATCATGCATCATCTGAAACACTGCTGAAATACATCTCTAGGCACTGAACTGAAACTATAATGGGATAAGTGGTCACATCAGTCATCAAATCCGAACTCTCAAGGCTCAGCCTTGACACAAGGTCATAAAATCTGAATAATGTACTGCTCTGATCATGAGTGATCCAAAATATATAGCCATGCTCTGGAATAATGTAAGCTCTGGAATGTGCAGATATCTGCTGTACAAGAATAGTAGCCCTGCTACTATGGTGTGATAACAGGTTCTTCTACGGACTCTTCATGATCAATCAAAATTCTTCCAAAGTCCTTGTCAAGTTCTAAGTCATCAACCCAGTTAATGTTCTTTGGAGAATCAGGAGTATCATCAACATGGGTGGTATACTCGGGATCTTCCAACTTTTGTTCTTCAGACCAATTTATGATAGGAGGTTCAGGTGAAGCTTGGGTCATAGGGTTTCTCCTATCACCTTCATTGGGTTTCTTGTGTTGATTCCAATAAGGCTTGGGACCATAGGGCTGCCTATACCTTTCAGTCTCTTTGCTCTTAGCTAAATCCCTAGTCAAGAGAGTTAAATTCTTCATCATTTCATGCATGCTCTCCATCATTTCATTGGGATCTTTACTAGGTTCTTTTCCTTTTTTAAACTTAGGCTCAGATCTGGAAGAAGATCCACTGATCAGGTCAAAGAAATTTTACTTTCCCATGGAGGCAGCATTTGCTTCGGCCTTTCTAGCATTATATTGTGCTATTTTCAAACTACCAGGGTCTTTGTCTCTCAAATGGTAACCAAGGTAACCTTCGTATGCATTGAGGTAATGAATTAAAATAGCCTGATCAAGAGGCCTAATGTTACTTGGGATGTTGGCCACAGTCTTGTCAAAGCGAAGGTTAAACTCATGGACAAACTCGTTCTCTTTCTTTTTGATGTCGGAAAGTTGGTGTAAAAGGAAACGCCCATCTAGCTTGACTGACCACACTTGTTTGAGTTTATTGGTGAATACATCGTATCTATTGATTGACGATGCAGGCAAACGGTCAAACCACTTGCGAGCATCACCCTCCAAGGATGCAAAGAGACCCCTCATAAACACATCTTCTTCCTCAACCCCATAAGCTTCCATGTGAGACCAGACATTTTCTATGTGGTCCTTAATGGAGGTCGCACAATTCCCATTGAACTTTGGGATCTTTTCAAAGTACTTGTCTGGCATATCATGGAGGGCACCTACGACTTGGGAAAAATCTAAAGGAGAGGCTCTAGCCTTGTTTCCAAAAGCACGAGCGACGGGAGGATTGTTTTGGTTGTTGTTCCCAGAGTTAGATTGATTCTGTCCAGACATTGCATTGACTGGAGTTACATTAAGATTAGGATTAGGATTAGGGGATGAAGGAGGAACCAAATTGAATAAAGGAGATCCCAAGATACGGTTTGGAGAGTCTGAGTTAACAAGTTTCCAAAAGAAATTAGATGATTGGGCTTTAGGATCTCTTTTGTGATAAGTGAGTGGGGTTCCTTCCAGTTGATTTGGATTTTATTTACTTCGAGTGTTGTAAGGATGACTATGAGCTCGCTCCTCAACGGAGTCACGATTAGGAGTCACCAAGTAGACTTTTAAACTCTTCTACCAAGATGTAAATCGTTTAAAGTGCAGGGAGAGAGTGAGACAAAAATATAGGTATGTCGAACCAAGGTAGGCCTCTACCTTCCCCGGCAACGGCGCCAAAAATGTTATCACACAACTTGTAGTTGTCCCTAAAGGTATCCCATCCGGGACGGTAGAGGAGATGGACAACTAAAGAGGTGACCCCAAGAGATGCCACAGTTCCCAATGCAGGCTGGGAGTCACGTCAACCGAGGCACTCTTCACTTTAGATCAAGATGAATCAAGAACAAGGGGGAGACCCTATAACCAATCAAATGTGATTGGACCCAAACAAAGGTTCCTAGGGATATGTAAAAGACAAGTTACGGAAACCAATGCAAGGTTAGGTGGACCTAGAAGTTTCAATGTGGTTGAAACAGGCTCAGGGAATGACTTATGTTTCAACCAATGAATGATTTAGGCCACATAATGAGATCAAAGGACAAGATCTAGTACCATGAAATACACAAGTGGGACCCACTTCCTTGGGATATGGAAATGGTTCAAATGGGACCCACAAGGTGAAGTTAAGGGTGCAAATGGTACCGAGGGGCATGTAATGAATAGATCTATGGATCTAAGATGAAATTAGAGATGCCCACATATGGGATCTAGGAAATGACACAACTCCCAAGGAGTGCGAATTGTCCTAGGTGGACTAGTGCCTTGATAAATGGGCTAATGGAGTCAAAAGAGATGTGGAAATGTAGATCGGGACACCTAGGATGCAAATCAAGTGGGCTATTCAAGATGTGATGGTTGGATCTTAGTAGATCTAATATTTCACTAAGTGACCCAAGTGGACAACAATCCCCCAAAATGAGGAATGATACCCCCAAGGCAGAACGTCACAAAGTGAGATACTAGGTAGGGGTTTCAAGCTATGCTCTTTTCAAATCAAGCGGGATCACAAACACCCATGTCCTAGAAGTGGGAAAACTTAAAACCCAAGGAGTGCGACTTTGCCCAAGGAGGGCTAAATGCATGGAATAGTGTGTCAAAACAAGTCCAAAGACCAACAAACTTTAGATCCCAGTGGTTTAGGCAAGTATCAATGTGGATCTAGAAAATCAAAGTGATCCAATGGCTAGATCTCCATAGATCTGAGATGGAAAATGCATCACCAAATTGACCCAAGTGGGGCACAACCCTCAAAATGAGGAATGGGGCCCACAAGGCAAAAATTAACAAGGTGAAGCACTAGGGGTAGGTTATCAAGTGAGGAGAGTATGAATCAAGTGGGATCTCACCTACCCATCTCTTGGAAGTAGCCCCAATAACCTCCCTCAAGAAGTGCGACCTCCTTCAAGAAGGCTAATATGCCTTGGAAAGTGTGTCAAATGAAGGCCAATCCTCACGAAACTATAGATCCGAATTGTCGTGGATGCTATAGAGGTGGGTTTTCATCTTACCCAAAGCCAAGCTAGATCCAAGTAGATCTAAGAAAAAGTGAAAAATGAGGGTTTTAATTAATTAGGGTTTTTGTGATCTAGAAGTTATGGATAAGCCAAGGAAGAAGAAGACCATACCTTTGGAGCATACCTGGATGAAGAGATGAATCCTAGTTGAGATGAGGATTACTTTTGCCAAAGATCAAATGAAGAATTTTTTAAGCCCTCTTTGCCAAATCAAATTTCTCCAAGCCACATGTGTGTCCCTCTAACCTGTCAAAACCAAGGAGCAAAGCATCAATCAGTTTAACATGTTAAAGGTAGATAAAAGCAAGAGAGAGATAAGCAAAGAATAGTTGGCATAAAGACAAAACCACTCCCTGTTTAACCAAAACGTCTTCCTCCAAGCTTGAAGGGCAAGCCTCCCCACCAATTCGCACTTGTCAAAAACGTCCTCTTAACCTGTAAAAAGATATGGCAAAATATGCAAGATAGCTACAATAGATCCTCCAGTGCAATGGACAAAAACATTTACAATCAAAGCAACCAACATCCACTCCAAACCCAAGCATGTACTCCAAAAGATAGAAATTTTATTCCAAGAGCCAAGAGCCAAAATGTCTAGATGATTTTACAATGAGGGGGTCTCCTCCTTATATAAGATAATAAAGACCAAAACCCTAGATCTCAAAACCACTTTATGAAATGAGTGGTTGAGATTAAAAGATATCAATACATGATCAATGGCTAATAACGAATCATAACAATATAACACATGGATCACTCAAATAATGATGACGTCATAGCTAAAAGGTACTCATGGAGGGTGACGTCATCCACTAGAGGGGATAAAAGTACAAAAGCCCACCTCATATGACTAGGACATGACATATGGAGCTCATGGTGGGGCTAGGAAACATCAATCCTTACTAGCTCATCCCCATTGCACAATAAAATAATAAAATATGTCCAAAATAAATATAAATGATCAAATCTATCCTCAGAATCTGTGACGGACAAGCAGTAAAAGGCCTCCTGTAGCCTCTGTGGACCCACCCAAGTGGTGAAAACTGGCTGGAAGATAGGGAGTTCACCCTAGAAGACCTCTATGAAAACCAAGTGCCAAAACCTTGCCTCAATTGCCCAAATCGAATTCCTCAGTGACTCTTTTATCCCATTTTTGGACTGCCTCAGTAACTGTGAAAGTGCTGAAACTGCCTCCTAGGGCACCTGCGCTGTCAAACTGAGCCCACCAGGCTCTCCAGAAGGGGGGATAAATGGTAATAACAAGTGGCTGGACCACCCCCTCCTCATACAACGCCCTAGGTGAACTGGCCTCTCATGGCCCCTGCTACTCAAGCTGGGAAATCAGCCCCAAATCTGGTCAACAAGTGTAAAACTACATCTATCACTGTCAGAAGTGCCTGGAACTGACAGATAAGTGTCTCATTGCATCCAGAAGACCCAAATCTACTAAGAATGTGTACTCATACACCATGAGTTGCCCTGATGGGCTAACTATAGGGTCCACCATATATGGACAGTGCATAATCTGATGATCTGAAGTAATAATAAAACCTGCTGAACTGCATCAATCACCATCTGAATCATATGTCCATCATATAGTATCATAAATAGGAGTATGCGGGCCCATACATCATCATCAATAAGCCTTCATGGCCCACATCATTACGGATCCCAATGAATGACCATAGTCAAACTAGGTTTGACAAGGTCCATATACAACCAAGGATAAATCATATCAGTAGACTAAGACATTTTCCTCTAATCATACTCACAGCTTAACTTAAAGTATAACATCCATTCAGTGGCATTAATCACGTTAGCATATTCCTTTGTTATTTGTAATTACTTGCACAATAGTTTAAATGACAAACTCACCCATTGGACATGGTCAAACTGCTAGTGAAGGACGAAGGCTAGGAACAAGGTTGGGCAAAGGGGGTGACTTGTCTGAACTCAACTAAAAGATACTTTGGACTAGGAGAAGGGGGAAACTACAAACTCTGTGTTGGACAAAATAACACGGGGGATGGCTGTGCCTCACAAATGGGTAAGTTGTTTAGAGAGTGCTTATTCAACTTAGGCATCATGTCTACATTAAGTTGATCCAAGTTCATTGGGATCATTCAATTTCATTTCATGGTCTTTTTGGCCTACATAACCCTTCGGATCTCAAGTGTGCTGATAAGCACAACTAATTGCAACTTGCATCCAGGGCATGTTTACATATACATATAAGGTCAACAATTGTTTAGATATAGCATTTAAAAACCATTGCTTTTTGGACCTTTCTTATACTCTTCGAGGAGTATTTTTTTAGCAGTTCATCACTCTTGCCCTTTTTAATTTCCATGGGCGAATTTATATAAGTTTCCATAAGTAGTACATGAGCTTTCAGTTTTAGCCAACAACATCTCAAGTGACTAAGGGGAGTTCGGACCAGTGCCAAACATCAGGACAACCGACCAAAATAATTTAGACCTACAATCCAACTTACCAAAGGCAAGTTTTGTCACCAACTCAGAGCCGAGACACTAAACATACAGGGATGCGGTCCAAACACAGAGGTAGAAAAAGGGGAAGTCCTCAATACCAGAAAGTCAAGTAAAACAAATCAAGGGTTAAAGGCAAATAAGGAAAGTGATGGATGGATGGATGGATGGATGGAGATGGTATGTTTTGGTTTTCAATAATCCTACTACCTTCTCCAGTTGGGATGGGAAACCTTCTCCACACAACAGTCCACAATGCCTTCACCTTTGACTACATCACCATCACCTTTCCTTGTGTCGAGATGCACACTTGGTGGACAACTTTCTCTAAGGTCCATTGTGAAAGTAAAGGAGAAAAAAGGAGTAGACAAACTTGTCAGTCAATGCTTGCTATGGAGTGATATTCCATTCAACTTTGCCAAGAACCCATTTTATGTGTCCATGTTTGAGGCGGCTGCTATTGTTGGACCAGGGTATAAGCCCCCCACTTATGAGGAATTGAGAGGGCCCATCCTCCAGGATGTAAAGGCCGATTGCACTCACAGGTTGGAGGATCTTCGAAAATCATGGGAGTTAACAGGATACACAGTGATGTCAGATGGTTGGACTGATATGAAGGGTAGGACCCTTCTCAACTTCTTGGTTCATTGTCCCAGGGGCACTATGTTTATGAAATCCGTGGATGCATCTGCACATGTCAAAGATGTGGCTTTACTATGTAGCTTGTTGGATGAATTCATCCAAGAGATTGGCTCGCAGCATATTGTCCAAGTCATAACGGACAACGTTGTGAACTATGTGTCTGCTGGTAGGATGCTTATGGCAAGGTATCCTTCACTATTCTGGACTCTTTGTGCGGCCCATTGCCTTGATTTGATGTTAGAGGATTTAACCAAGATTGATTGGATCATGGATACCATTAATTCAGCACGGAGCATCACAAAATTCATATACAATCATGCAGCGATGCTTAGCTTGATGAGAACTTTCACAAGTGACAAAGAGTTGGTGCGTCCTACCATCACACGATTTGCCACCAGCTTTATTTCTCTCCAGTCCCTCTTGGGTTCTATGTGGGACTTGCAGTCGATGTTCCTTTCACCTAAGTGGCGTGCTTTATCATTTAGCACTAGACCAGAGGGGCAAGCCATATTCAGGCTAGTTACATACCAACAGCGCTTTTGGGATGCGGTGAGGGAGATTTGCGTTGTCGCCGAACCTTTAGTAAAGGTTCTTCGCTTGGTTAATGGAGATAAGCCTACAATGGGATACCTATATGAGGCCATGGATAAGGCCAAAGAGTCCATTTGTGACTATTATGAGGACAAGGAAGACAAGGGGCAGGAGAGACAACAGATTATATGGGGGGTGATTGATGCGCGATGGAACTGTTATCACATATGGGGGGTGATTGATGCGCAATGGAACTGTTATCACATATACAGTAGCCAGGCTACCATACATTCTTTTTCAGATTCCAGAGCATTATTCAGCCAGTTCCTTTGCATTTGAGATGTTGAGATGAGCATCTATTATGGATCATTGTCAAATTATGGACAGCAGATATATTGCCCATGCCATGACTAAGTTTCAGGAAACTCAGAGAGAGGACTGATGTAGCCATTTAGCCATTTATACAGAGCAATCAGTAGTGCCCTGAGTTACAGCAACAGTTTCAGAGGACAGATTTTGGTTCAGATGATGAGCATTCAGGTATATGACTCAGCAGGTATATTTTGGTGTTATGGTTATATTGCTTTTATATTCTTTCTTATAGCATGTCTTAGTATTTAGCATCATGATCTGGTGATCATATAGATATCTGGACCTGGTTGTACTTTATATATATATCATATTGTCCCTACTCAGACTTAGAAGTTCTTAGCCTATACTCATCGGTTTTACCCTCCTTCGGGAGATTAGAGGTGATCATTCCCACCATACTTTGGCTTGCTAGTGTTGGTCTCACTATTCATTGTCTTCGTCCATCCATTACCTACCCACTTTATTCATTACCTTGACTTACTACTTGACTAGTGGCATGGAGGACCTTTCCCCACTGTAGCCTCTGTATTGGATGAGCTTCCCTATTTATTGTGTCTCGGCTCTGAGTTGGTGACAAAACTTACCTTTGGTGAGTTGGATTTCCTTGAGAAGTCCCCCTAGTCACTAAAGATGTTGCTGGCTAAACCTGAAACTTTTAGTGTTGCCATTAATGCAAAATATGGAAATGAAAAAGTTGTATCTTGTATGAAAATCCCATTCATGCAAAGTGTTTCTCAACACACATGAATGAAAGGCAAGCCAAATGAAAATGGCTATGAAATATCAAATGCTATATCTATTGTGAAATGTAAATACCTAGGTAAACAAGCTGTCTGTGACACACCTAGAAGTGCTCAAGTAAAGAAGTGCCTTAAAAACACACCTGCAGCAAGAAGCCTAATTAAATGTAAATCTATGCAATGTGTTTATAAACACACATAAATCAAAGGCTATGAAAACTTTAGGCCCAAAAAGCAATGGAACTTAAACTCTATATCAAAAAGATTGCTGGCCTCATTTGTATTATGGATTGTGCGCATCTGTGAAGGTGAATAAACACTCTTTGAACAACTTACCCATTTGTGAGACACCGCCATTCCCTGTGTTATTGCTTGTCCACTATATGCTATGGTGTGTATTTCCTTGCCCATTTCCAAAGTGTCACAATGTTAAGTCAGTAAGTCATCCTTTGACCTAGCCATGTTATTCTTAACCTTCACCCTTCACTAGCAAATTGATCACAACTATGAAGTGAGTACGACCTTGAAAGTCTAATTTGAGTAATAAATAATAATTAATGACCTATTATATTTGGATTTAGATCACCAGTAATGATTGCTAATTGCTTTAATTGCTATTTGAATGGATTGTAGAGCATGTTTTAACCTTTGACACCTTGCAGCAGCTTGATGACAGTTTGAGTTATATTTTGGTCATGTTGACTTGGTCAAACACAGTTTGACCAAAAGTCAACCACAGGACATGAGGTAGCAGACCTCAGATGCCACAGATAGATGATATATGGTCTGGTATAGGTTACCATGGTGGGCTTATGCAGTGGTTTCAGGCTTATGATGATGATTTGTGCTTTTTCAGCACTTATACAGATTACTATTATTTGGCCTGCCGGATATGATGAATATTTATTTTGGACCATGCAAAGGTGTTATCACACAACTTGTAGTTGCCCCTAGAGGTATCCCATCCGGGACAGTAGAGGAGACAGGCAACTAAAGAGGTGACCCAAGAGATGCCACAGTTCCCAATGCAAGGTGGGAGTCACGTCAACCGAGGCACTCTTCGCTTTAGGTCAAAGTGTAAGTAGACCAAGGGGGAGACCCTATACCCAATCACAGTTGATTGGACCTACACAAAGGTTTCTAAGGGTAAGTAAATGATGAGTCACGGAAACCAATGCAAGGCTAAGTGGACCTAGAAGTTGAGGTATGGTTGAAGTTGTTTTGAAAAATTGTAAATGTTTCAACCTATGTATGGTTTAGGCCACATAGTTTGGTATGATGTCAAGGTGTAGTACCATATGTTTACACAAGTGGGTCCTATTTTCTTGGGATGTGTGAAATGGCTTTAAGTGGGCCCACAAGGTGAAGTTAAGGTGTGAAATTGGTACTAGAGGTTAGGTAATGATTGGATCTATGGTTTTAAATTGATTTTAGGTGTACCCATGTACTAGATCTAGGGTTTGACACAAATCCCAAGGAGTGCGACTTGCTTTGAGTAGGACTAGTGCCTTGTTGGATGGGCTAATAGGGTCAAAAATTATGTCAAAGTGTAGATCGGGACACCTAGAAGCCAAGTCAAGTGGGCTAAATGAGATCTAATGGTTGGATCTTGCTAGATCTAGGTTTTCAAGAAATGACCCTAAGTGGACCACAATCCCTTGAAACAAGGAATGCAACCCCCAAGGCAGATCGTCACAAGATGATAGTCTAGACCTAGGTTTCAAGGTATGGCCGTTCCAAATCTCCAAAAATCTCAAACACCCACTTCCTCAAAGTGGACAAACTCACCTTCCCAAGGGAGTGCGACTTTGCTCAAGGAGGGTTAAAAGGTGGGTTTGGTGGACCAAATCAAGTCCAATGGCCACCAAACTATAGATCCAAGTGGATAGTACCCCGATCTATGTATGTCCCAAAAATCAAGTCAATCCAAGGGCTAGATCTTAGTAGATCTGAGTTTTGAGGTGTCAAGAAGTTCAAAAGGGGGTTTTAACCCCTTAAAACATGGAAAGATGTCCACAAGGTAGAATTCACCAAAGTAAGAATCTGGGGGTAGGTTATCAAGTGTCTAGATTTCAAATCAAGTGGGATCTCACCTACCCATGTGCTATATCTAACCAAACAAGCCTCTCACTAGGTAATGCGATTTGGGTTCAAGAGGGCTTTTTGCCTTGAAAAGTGTGTCAATTTTTAGCCAATCACCACCAAACTATAGATCCAACTAGGGGTGGATGCTATAGAGGTGGGTTTTCAAAATCTTCTCAAAAGCAAGGCTAGATCTAAGTAGATCTAAGAAAAAACAAAAACAAGGGTTTTAATCAATTAGGGTTTTGTGATCTAGAAATTATGGATGATTCAAGGAAGAAGAAGATCATACCTCTTGGAACATACCTGGATGAACAGATGAATGCTAGTTGAGACGAGGATTACTTTGCCAAAGATCAAATGGAGAATTGTTGAAGCCCTCTTGCCAAATCGATTTTCCCAAGCCACATGTGATTCCTTCTAACCTGTCAAGCCAAGGAGCAAAGCATCAATCAGTTTAACATGTTGAAAGTAGATACAAGCAAGAGAGATAGAGAAACATAGAATAGTTGACACAAAGGCAAAACTACTCCCTGTCAAACCAAAACGACTTCTTCCAAGTTTGAAGGGCAAGCCTCCCCACCAATTCGCCCTTGTCCAAAATCGTCCTCTTAACCTGTAAATAAGATATGGCAAATATGCAAGATAGCTACAATAGATCCTCCAGTGCAATGGACAAAAGCATTTACAATCGAAACAACCAACATCCACTCCAATCCAAGCATGTACTCCAAAAGATAGAAATTTTTATTCCAAGAGCCAAGAGCCAAAAATCTCTAGATGAATTTTACAATGAGAGGCTCCCTCCTTAAATAGGATGGGGAGAGAGTACAATCATAACCACTTTTTACATGAGTGGCTAAGATTAAAAGATCATAAGATCTAATCAATGGCTAACAATAAATCATAACAATATATCACATGGATCACCCAACATAATGATAGCGCCCCCACTAAATGGTACAAAAAGGGGGTGATGTCATCCACTAGAGAAGTATAGGTGCCAAAATCCACCTCATGATGACTAGGACATGACAACATAAGCACATGGTGGGGCTAGGAGGCATCAATCCTTACTAGCTCATCCCCAAGGCACAATAAAATAACAAAATATGTCCAAGATAATATAAATGACCAAAACTGTCCTCTAAATCCATGATAGTCAAGCAGTAAATGACCTCCTGTGATCAATGTGGGCATACCCACATGGTGAAAACTGAATGGAAGATAGTGAGATCACCCTGGAAGACCTCTGTGAAGACCAAATGCCAAAACCTTGCCTCAATTGCCCAAATCGATTTCCTCAATGACCACTTTATCCCATTTTTTAACTGCCTCAGTAACTGTGAAAGTGCCAAAACTGCCTCCTAGGGCACCTGTGCTGTCCATCTGAGCCCACCAGGCTCTCTAGAAGGGGGGATAAATGATAAAAACAAGTGGCTGGACCACCCCCTCAATCATCAGCGCCCTAGGTGAACTGGCCAATCATGGCCCCTGCTGCTCAGGCTGGGAAATCAACTCCAAATCTGGTCAACAAGTGTAAAACTGCATCAATCACTGTCAGAAGTGCCCGAAACTGAAAGATAAGTGTCTCATTGGATCCAAAAGACCCAAATCCACTAGAAATGTGTACTCATACACCATGGGTTGCCCTAATGGGCCAGCTGTAGGGTCCACCATATATGGACAAATGTACAAACTACCGATCTGAAATAATAAATAAGACTGCTGAACTGCAACAATCATCATCTGCATCATATGTCCATCATATGATATCATCATCAAGTATGTGGGACCATCAATCATCATCAATAAGCATATATATATGGCCCACGGATCCCAAGAATATACAACCAAGGATAAATCACATCAGTAGACTAAGACAATGTTTCTCCAATCATTCTCACAGCCAAGCTCAAAGTATAACATCCATTCAGTGGCATTAATTAAGTTAGCACATTCCTTTGTTATATAAAATTACTTGCACAATAGTTCAAATAACAAACTCACCCATTGGACATGGTCAAACTGCTAGTGAAGGGTGAAGGCTAGGAACAAGGTTGGGCCAAGGGGTTGACTTATCTATCTTAACTCAAAAATACTTTGGACTGAGAGAAGGGGGAAAGTTACAAACTCTGTGCTGGACAAAAGAACACGGGGGATGGCTGTGCCTCACAAATGGATAAGTTGTTTAGAGAGTGCTTATTCAACTTAGGCATCATGTCTACATCAAGTTGATCCAGGTTCATTAGGATCATTCAATTTTATTCCATGGCCTTTTTAGCCTACATAACCCTTCGGATTTCAAATGTGCTGAGAAGCACAACTAGTTGCAGCTTGCATCCAGGGTATGTTATTTCAAATATATATAAGGTCAGCAATTGTTTAGATATAACTTTTAAGAACCATTGCTTTTTGGACCTTTCTTATACTCTTCGAGGAGTATTTTTAGCAGTTCATTGCTCTTGCCCTTTTTTTTAGTTTCCATGGGCGAATTTTTAAGTTTCCAAAGGTAGAACATGAGCTTTCAGTTTTAGCCAACAACATCTCAAGTGACTAGGGGGAGTTCGAGCCAATGCCAAACATCAGGACAACCGACCAGAATGATTTAGGCCTACAATCCAACTCACCAAAGGCAAGTTTTGTCACCAACTCAGAGCCGAGACACTGAATATACAGGGATGCGGTCCAAACACAGAGGTAGAAAAATGGGGAAGTCCTCAGTATCAGTAACTCAAATGAGATAGGTCATGGTACAAAGTCAAACAGGAAGGTCATGTATGGATGGAGTCAGGTGAATATGAAGCCTACACTAGCATACAACTGGTGTCAGGAAAGACCATGTCTATGTAAGGTGGAAAACCAGTGGGTTTTGTTAAATGACCTAAATGTGCCAGCAATTGTCCATTTTAAGATTTACAGTTCATTTTAAATAGTTTGCAACATCAGGAATAATATACCAAGCAAATGCTATGAACATGACTAAATCAACAAGATAATAATCCACAGTCAGTGATAACATATCCATAGATCATACAACATCATCATAATAATAATCATCATGTACCACCTGAAACACTGCTGCAATACATCTCTAAGCACTGAACTGAAACTGTATGGGATAAAGGGTCACATCGGTCATCAAATCTGAACTCTCAAGGCTCAGCCTTGACACAAGGTCAAACATACATCTGAATAATATACTGCTCTGATCATGAGTGATCCAAAATATATAGCCATGCTCTGGAATAATGGAAGCTCTGGAATGTGCAGATATCTGCTATACAAGAATAGTAGCCCCGCTACTATGGTGTGATAACAAGAGGTTTATATGGTGTATGAGTACACTTCTTAGATGGATTTGGACCTTCTGAGTCCAATGGGATAGTTTGTTTTCAGTTCCGGGCAGTTACAGTGATTTTTAGCCTCAGTTGGCTATCATAGTGCAGATTTGGTCTATCAGAGGCCTTGTCAGAGCAGAGCAGAGATTGGGTGATTTCACCTAGGGCGTTGTGCATGGAGGGGGTGGTCCAGCCACTTGATATTATCATATTACCCCCCTCCCAGACATCCTGGTGCCCTCACCTTGACAGCGCAGGCATTCTAGGAGGCAATTTGGGCAGTTTCACACTTCCCGAGGCAGTCCAGAAATGGTGAAAATGGCTACTGAAGAATTCGATTTGGGCTACTAACGCAAAGTTATGGCATGGGATGACTTGTGATGATGAGTGGGATGTCTTCCACACCTTCTCCAGCAGTCTCAGCTTTCAATGGGACCCACATCCATCACTTTTGGCACTTTTTGATGATTTATGGACCCTTCCAAGGCTCACGACTTTCCCAGAGAGGCACAATTTGGTGTCTTGGTCCTTTATTCTTGGATATTGTGCCATGGGGATTGACCAAGGGTGTTAGAAATTACCCCTTGGACCCACCATGAGCTATGTCTTATGTTTTATCATTATGATTTGGTGGATCCCCTCTCTTAGGGTGAGTTTGTCTACATATTGTTATATTTTATTATTGATCCATGTATTGTATTGTTGAGCTCATCTCAACCATTGATTAGATCTTTTGATCTTTTAATCTTAGCCACTCATTCAAAAAGTGGTTAGGATTATGGTCTCTCTCCATCCTATTTAAAGGGGAGAGCTTCTCATTGTAAAATCATCTAAAGATTTTGGCTCTTGGCTCTTGGAATAAAATTTCTATCTTTTGGAGTACATGCTTGGATCTTAGAGTGGATGTTGGTTGCTTTGATTGTAAATGCTTTTGTCCATTGCACTAGAGGATCTATTGTAGCTATCTTGCATATTTTGCCATATCTTTTTACAAGTGGAGAAGACTTCTTTGACAAGTGCGAATTGGCGGGGAGGCTTGCCCTTCAAGCTTGTAGGACGTTTTAGTTAATCAGGGAGTGGTTTTGTCTTTGTACCAACTATTCTTTGCTTATCTCTTTCTTGCTTGTATCTACCTTCAACATGTTAAAATGATTGATGCTTTGCTCCTTGGTTTTGACAGGTTAGAGGGACACACATGTGGCTTGGAGAAAATCGATTTGGCAAGAGGGCTTCAAAAAAATTCTTCATTTGATCTTTGGAAAAAGTAATCCTCATCTCAACTAGCATTCATCTCTTCATCCAGGTATGCTCCAATGGTATGGTCTTCTTCTTCCTTAGCTTATCCATAACTTCTAGATCATAAAAACCCTAATTGATTAAAACCCTCATTTTTCACTTTTTCTTAGATCTACTTGGATATAACTTGGCTTTGGGTAAGATATTGAAAACCCACCTCTATAGCATCCACGGCAATTCGGATCTATAGTTTGGTGAGGATTGGCCTTCATTTGACACACTTTCCAAGGCACATTAGTCTTCTTGAGGGAGGTCGCACTTCTTGAGGGAGGCTATTGGGGCTACTTCCAAGAGATGGGTAGGTGAGATCCCACTTGATTCATACTCTCCTCACTTGATAACCTACCCCTAGTGCTTCACCTTGTTGATTTTTGCCTTGTGGGCCCCATTCCTCATTTTGAGGGTTGTGCCCCACTTGGGTCAATTTGGTGATGCATTTTCCATCTCAAATCTATGGAGATCTAGCCATTGGATCACTTTGATTTTCTAGATCCACATTGACACTTGCCTAAACTACTTGGATCTACTTTGGTGGCCTTTGGGCTTGATTTGACACACTTTTCCATGCATTTAGCCCTCCTTGGGCAAAGTCGCACTCCTTGGGGTTTTGAGTTTGTCCACTTCTAGGACATGGGTGGTTGAGATCCCATTGGATTTGAAACGAGCATACCTTGAAACCTACATCTAGTGTCTCACTTTGTGAAGTTCTGCCTTGGGGGTAGCATTCCTTATTTTGGGGATTGTTGTCCACTTGGGTCACCTAGTGAAACATTAGATCTAGTAAGATCTAACCATCCAATCTACTTGATCTTGAACAATACCCTTGATTTGGATCTTAGGTGTCCCGATATACACTTTCACATCCTTTTGACTCCATTTGCCCATCCATTTCAAGGCACTAGTCCACCTAGGGCAATTCACGCTCCTTGGGAGTAGTGTCATTTCCTAGATCCCATATGTGGGTATCTCTAATTTCATCTTAGATCCATAGATCTACTCATTACACGCCCCTTGGTACCATTTGCACCCCTAACTTCACCTTGTGGGTCCCATTTGAGCTATTTCCATATCCCAAGGAAGTGGGTCCCACTTGTGTATTTCATGGTACTAGATCTGTCTTTTTGGTCTTCATAGGTGGCCCATACCATTCATTGGTTGAAACATTTGTCACTCCTTAAGCCTTTTCAACCACTATCTAAACTGTTGGGTCCACCTAACCTTGCATTGGTTTCCATAACTTGTCATTTACACATCCCCAGGAACCTTTGGCTTGGTCCAATCACTTTTGAGTGATCATAGGGTCTCCCCCTTGATCTTGATTTAGCTTGATCTAAAGTGAAGAGTGCCTTGGTTGTCGTGACTCCCAGCTTGCATTGGGAACCGTGGCATCTCTTGGGTCACCTCTTTAGTTGTCCGTCTCCTCTACCATCCCAGATGGGATACCTTTAGGGACAACTACAAGTTGTGTGATAACAGGATCCACACACTCCATCGCCCCATTCATGCTGCAGGGTTATATCTCAACCCTGTGTTTGCTTACTCCTATGGATTTAGATTTGATGGAGAGGTTATGTCTGGATTCTACAAGTGTGTCCAGAGGATGGTGTCATCTTCAACTAATCATGCAGAGCTTTCCCAAGAGTTGGAAGTGTATAAGAGAGCCACGAGATTACTTGGGTTTGATATGGCAGTAAATGACAGGACCAACTTCATGCCAAGTAAGCTTCACCTTGTTTCAAATTTAATTTTCTCTTTCTAATTCTTTTTTTTCTTTAAATTTCATTGTCTTTTCTTATGTTTCTTTAATTCGTTGTAGATACTTGGTGGGAGAACTATGGTGGTTGCGTACCTATTCTACAGAGGCTTGCCACTCAAGTGCTCAGTCAGACATGTAGCTCTTCCAGTTGCGAGCGCAACTGGAGTGTATTTGAAAAAGTACACTCCAAAAAGCGCAATAGGTTAGAGAATTTTCAAATTCATTATAAATTATTGAATTCTAGTTTATCATTTTATCATTTATCATTATGCCCCATTACCTTCTAATTAATATTCAATTTTATGATCCTCCTACAGGTTGGATACTCTGTGCTTTAATGATTTGGTCTACATCCACTACAATCTCAGGTTGTGGATGAAGCAGTATGAGAAAATAGTTGATGCAAAGGCCATTTCATTCGATGAGATCGACACCACTGCAGCTTGGAGGGCGGAGTGTGAGGAGCCCGTTATGGAGGTAGCCCCTGATTGGCTAGAGGATGATCATGATAGTGACCATGATTCTTCCAGTTGCGAGCGCAACTGGAGTGTTTTTGAAAAAGTACACTCCAAAAAGCGCAACAGGTTAGAGAATTTTCAAATTCATTATAAATTATTGAATTCTAGTTTATAATTTTATCATTTATCATTATGCCCCATTACCTTCTAATTAATATTCAATTTTATGATCCTCCTACAAGTTGGATACTTCGCACCTTAATGATTTTGTCTACATCCACTACAATCTCAGGTTGTGGATGAAGAAGTATGAGAAAACAGTTGATGCAAAGGCCATTTCATTAGATGAGATCGACGCCACTGCAACTTGGAGGGCGGAGTGTGAGGAGCCCGTTATGGAGGTAGCCCCTGATTGGCTAGAGGATGATCATGATAGTGATCATGATGATCTTACAGAGGCTCCATATGAGGATGATCCAATTTCAGAGGAGCTCCACACCGAGTCTGGGAGTGTGCCACAGTCAGAGACAGAGCCACAGTCAAGGCTAGAGGAAGATAGACCCGGCAGTACAACTGTTATTGGTAGAGGAGTAGGACTACCTCCTCGAGCTTCATCTTCTTCACGATACTAGTTTCAGCCACCTTCTTCAGTTTCTAGAGGACATCATTTTGCAGGGTCTTCTTCTAGAGGACGTCAGAGACCAATACGAGGCCCACAAGCCTCGAGGGCACCTAGTCCTAGAGGAAGGGCAAGGGTCGTTTCCACTGCGATTACCTTTACCCGTAAAAGGGGTAGAGGTAATCGATAGTTTATTTACTTTATTTCAATGTATATGACTCATGAGTCATGATGATGACCATGAGATACATTTGTTATATTTTTTATGATTCAGCATTCAGGAGTAGGACACGATCCATTTTGATGTGTGATGTATCTCTAGACATCTTATATATCTTATATATCGGTTTTCTTTCCATATCCATGTGGCAATGTGTTTATTTGATGTTATTGTTGCTTTAGATGTTTAAAAAATTGAAGAAAAAAAAGAATATTTTTGTATTTTTTAAGTTTGACGATTTATTGCCGATGTCCTGCCGGGATATCCTGAAACAACGTTTCCTGGACCCTGCCAATTTTTTCGCCGTGTCTATATTTGTAACATTGGTTTCAACATGATGATACCTCCCTAGCTTTAGAGGGAGTGTTGATGATTGTAGCTGCGTGAGGTATCCTCACTCAAGTCGACCCAAAAGAAAATAATAATAAATTGTATTTTATTGTTCTAGAAGACAAGTCGGCCCATGCAAGATAGACAAGTCGGCCCCAATAGAAGAAAAGGTCAAAGCAAAGTCAAGTATAAATAAAGTGTCACCTCATTCATTCTCACATCAAGCAAGTTCGCTCAAGCAAAGGAGAAGATTGTTTCTAGGGTTTCTATCTTGGGGTTTTCTATGTAATCTCTCTTGTACTATATCACTCTTATATCTTGTTGTACTTGTATCTTGGACTGAAATCTTTGAATAAGAAAAGGTTGTTGGGTTTTCTCCCTTGTGGTTTCCCAGGATAATTTTTTTGTGGTGTGTTTTTGTGCATGGTTATTCTTTCAGTGATCCTATTTTGTTTACGCTACAAATAAGATTAAATTATACTACTATCTTAAAATCTAACAATAATAAGTAGCATATGATCATTGATGACTTAAATGACATTGTATGGCCCAATCTCTTGAATGGTTTTAAGTAAAGGTTCTGCAATATTCATACTAGTCTTGTAGCGATCTAAGTAGTCATGGGTTGAAAAGAAGACCACACCACTAGCAGACATACCAAGAATATTTATTAATGGCTTGCCTTTAACATTTGTCCAACTATCAGATATAATGTAAATGGATAACCCATATTCAATCCAATCATTTGTAAAATGTCCAAGAGCATTTTGGATTTTGGATCTTTCCCTATCAAGTCCCATGGTTCTAGATTTGTCATATTTCGGGGCTCTTATATCCTTTAGGGACACAATTGATGACTTGTACCATTTCATGCTAATAGGGTGAATGAAGGACACTAAAAGGTACACCACATGCATAGAGAAACCTAAAATGTTTTGCATCCACATCATCCTTGCAACTTTGGTCAAGGAAATCTGATATTGTTCTATGCATAGGCGAGAATCCACTACCATGAGGGGATGGGGATCGACATGTTGATGATTGTAGCTCGAACAGGTACTTCTGCATATGCTAGGTGTCAACCATGCAGGAGTTGTCTAGATCACCTCTCTAGGAGCTTGCTTGAGAGAGCAAGAGACTTTTGTATCTCTTTCAAGTCTAACTTAAGAAAAACACATTATTAACTTAATGTTGGTTAATGACTAAAAAGTGAACTTAAGATTAAGTCATAGTCACTGATCTTAAGTAAGGCTTGAGATCTAATCTCAGCCATTGATTACTTTGGAGATTTAGGGTTAGGGTTTTGGTCATTGAGAAGATATAAAAGGAAGCCTAAGGAGAGGATGAGAGGATGAGACACACAATTGTCACACAGAGTGAGTGAGATCCCATTGAGTGGTTGGAGAAGGACTTTCAGCCAAGTGTGCAAGTGCAAGGGCAGGGTCACAGGAAAGGTGCAAAGGGGTAGTAAGGGAGATAGCAACCAACCAGCAAGATCAAAGGACTGACCTTGAGGTTTGATAGGCTAGGCTATTTACGGTTTTGTAATTCCTCAGTGGGCCCTTTCCCAGGACATGAGCCCAAGATTTTATATTTAATAAGATCAATTGTTTGTTGGTTTTTCCCCAATTGGGGTTTTCTAGGGTTTTTCTAGAGTAAAAATCAACACGGTATCAGAGCTTGTATAAGACTTTGAGGGAAATCATTTGGCAAAGGTGGGTTTACAAAAAATAAAAATAAAAAAGGAACATTGTACTACAGTCGCTGTACAACCGCCATTCTGCATGCGGGCCAGCAACAGCAAATTTGGCCATTGTCGTGAGGAAGCAGATCACGGACTGAGAGCAGAAGGCTATGGAGGGAGATGCAGGGGCAAATGCAAACAGGAGCCAACAGCATGAGTTTGATCGAGCTAGCAAAGTAGCAGATTTGCAAAGTGGACGTGGACACAGGCTCAATCACTGGGAGAAACGGATGACTGGGAGGAGCCCCATGTTGTAGCCACAGTATTTACTGGAACAGGACACGACCAACAGGAAGATCATGGGGCTATGGAAGCAGAGAGGAGCTGCGATCCGCAAAATCGGGAGTTGTTGCAGCAAGTGGAGCCAGCATAGGGGCATCCAAGCTGCAGGCGTTGGGACACAAGCACAACAAACAAAGGCAGAGCGTGGAGTTCGCGACTGATGGGAGGCTTGGGGTCAAGGCCGAAAGGGAACTACATGCACATGGCAGTAGGTTGAGGATCGGGTGGTAGGGCGACGCAAAGAGACAGTCACCGACGGAGAAGTCTACAGAAGACAGTAGTAGAGCAGACAGGCGAAAGGGCCCGCACAGAGCAGCCGGCAGCAGAGTGGATGACGCATAAGGGAGCAGCCACCACAGTAAGGAGCCAACAGAGAGGAGCTGCAAACGGGTGATCAGGCTGCATGAATCCAACAAACGCAACACACAAGAGTGCACAGTGGTAGCAGAGCCATCGACACAAGAGAGGAGGCCCGCAGCCACATGTTGTGTAGAAGCCACCAACGATGGTAGCAGAGTCGCACAAATCAAGTAACAAGGACAAATCTGGGCAAATTTGAGCCGCAGGAGGCTACAGGAGTTGACTACTTTTATTAGTGGGCAGAGAACATGACAGGGACACATGAGTTGTTCACTGGTTGATCAAAGACAAACTCATATCTACATGTGGAGCTTGGCACTGATGCCAAGTGTGATGTAGGAGTTAGGACAATGAGGTTCTAGCTGGAGTTAGGAGGTTTTCTGGAGGTGACAAATGTGTTGTATGTCCCAGATAAGACAAGATAAGATAAGATAAAAAAAATTATTAATGTCCAACTAATGACCAGAAAAGTAGGTCGAAGGAATTGCAAAGTAGAATGATATCAATACAATGCAGAATTACCAAAAGGTCTCCTATAAAAGGCAAGAAGCAGAAAGTAAAGTGCAATAAGCTAGAGTAGTAGAAGGTGAAATCTACTCCGAGGCATGAAGAACCCTCGGCCTCGAGCTCAGATACCTGCGTTGGTGATGAGTGTATTGTAGAAGAAGATCCAAGGACAAGAAGAACCAGAAGAAAGAAAGTATATCTATCATGGAATGGATCTGTCTCTCCTAACATCCAAGGCCGAATGAAGAAAGCTTAGTATAGTTGATTGTCCTGGGGCGATCTAGTGGGGTGCATGGATCGTTCACTGCACTTCTAATTGGTAGAGCTAGTGCACCAATGAGGTTTGGGGGATCTCATCTATCTCCTGGAGGGGGACCTAGTGTGGCCATGTCGCTACGATCTCATGGGACGAGGGAATGTCCCACGAGTCCGCACTAATCTGGAGTCTGGGGCTGCAATGGTGTAGATATGCCTCTTAGTGCCCCTTTATGAGGGTAGCACTAGGAAGGAGGTGATTCGTTGAATAGGGTTTGGTATTGTAGGAAGTCGAAGAGTAAGGTCTCGAAGCCTATGGGCCTCCTGCATGTATAAGGCTAGACACCACTAATCTGAACATCTAAAGAATCCTGTGAGGGTCTGAGTCCCCCTGAATAAGCAATGAAACTACTCCCTGATCTCATAGTAAATGGGGCACCCGAAGATGAAGTGTTCCTTAGTCTCGACCTCATGTAGCTGACATAGCAGACAGATACTGTCTGGTCGATCAATCTGGTGGTCTGTCTCTACCCGAAGTCTATGAGAGCCCACTATTAACTAGCCTAAAGGAATGTGAAGAGCATGTACCTAATGCCAAAACGTATACTGTGGTCGAACGATGAGCCCATCCCTAAGCTCCAAGAAATGATCAGCATAAAAGGCCATCTTTGGGCGTAACCCACCAGGAGGGTTAACCCAAGTAGTTTGGATAAACTGCCTATAAATGTCATCTTCGATGATCTTGTTCAGCACCAGTTTGGTCGGTAGGAGATGTCCATATGCATCCAAGGAATACTGAAATGGAGGGAGATGATCAATCTGAATGCCCACGAACCCTAAAATATCTAAACCACATCAAACCAACCTTGAGCTCGGCCCAATGAGCTAGAGATGGCAATGGTCTCAGAAGAGCAGTAAGCCAAGTACGGGTACCGGTCTCACCCCTTCGCTGAGTCAACTAAGTCTCGGATGCGATGTAGAAAAGAGACCAATCCGAACACTGTCTCAAGTCGGAAGGGTTGAACCCCAAATTATGCTAGGATGATGTGATGAGGAACTGTCTGCTTGCATCTAATGATGCGTCGAAGGAGAAGGCTTTGGACTCTCTCAACTGAGGCCCAATCAAACTCCAGTAATGAAGCCCCCCAGATCTCTGAGCCATAGTGAACAGTGGGTCGAACAAGGGAGTCCATGAGGGGCATCTTGGATAAGATATCTTGAAAATGGTGACAAAAACATTGTCTCTCGAGAAGGGCTAAAGACCCATAGCCCTTGGCAATCCAAGGCTGGAGGGTCGATCGCAAACTGAAACGAGGTCCTGAAAATCATACTCCCAAGTACGTGTAAGCACTAGTAATCTCAATCTCCTCCCCTTTGAAAATGAAATGAAGGCCTACGGACTTCTTCGACTCGTTGAAGATCATAACCTTGGTTTTACCCAAGTTGACCATCAACTATCGAAGGTCACAAAAGAGAGCTAGAGCATCCAACTATCTCTGTAATCCCATTGGAGACAAGGCTAGAAGGACCACATCATCAGCGGAAAGCAAGATGGATATCAGACCCTGGTGGAGGAGACATGCATCACTATCTTGGATATGCTCATGGAGAAAGGCCTCTAGCTCATCAATATAGATCCCAAACAATGTGGGGGACACGAGGGCAACCCTATTTAACTCTGATGGTACTCTTGATGAAGTCTAACATATCGTGAATTGTGCAGAGGCGACCAAGTACTAACTCATAGAGGCGCAAGATGGTATTCAATAAGGTATGGGAGATGCCAATGTTTGTGAGCCTCTGAAACAGGGCTTCTCTTGGGATGGAGTAGAAAGCCTTTCGAAAATCTACAAAGCAACACTAGACTTTCGAAGACCGATGTCATGCCTCCTCAATCATGGCTCGGAGGGTAAAGATGTGATCAATGGTCTGATGAGCGAGACGAAATCATGCATGTCCCTTAGCTATGAGGTGTTTATGCTCAATCTCACTAGAGAGATTCATATGGAGAGTTGTAGCATAGAGCTTTGAGAATGTATGGCCCACCATGATCGTCCTATAATTGTTGGGATCCGAGCTGGGGCCCTATTTGTGTATCGGGTGAATGATGTGATGCAACCAAGTCAAAGGAAAACCTAAACGAACCACATGGTTGAAGAGAACAATCAAGTATGAAACCAAAGCTCGAAGATCGTGCTTAAAGAACTCTGCCTAAAATCCTTCCTCATCTACTATTTTGTTGTTGTTCATCACCCAAATGGCCTCTCTGATCTCACTGTCTGAAAATAAGCAACATGAGGAGGGTGGAGAGCTAACCTGAATTTGGGCCGGCCCAGGAATACCATAGAGAGTGGATATGTGGGAAACCATGGAGTCGAGGTCAAGGTCGGATGGAAGGGGGGAACGAAAGGGGAGGATGGTACGCGAAACGTTTTTGGGGGAGTGACTAAGGGAAATGGATAAGTAAATCATATCTCCTCTAAGAGATAAAGAAGCATTCCTTGCAACGGAGGAAGCAACGATGCGAAGCTTTGAGGTTGGGGTAGGAGGGGTGAACATGGTTGAATGCATGTCGAAATTGGAGATGGAGGACCTTCCATTCTTTGTTGTACCATCGGTTCATATGGCAGGATTTGTTTTTTTGGGAGGTGGAGGACCAGGTGGAGTGAGGGTAGGATTTGATGGTTGCATCCCAAATGGTGGCTGAGAGGCAATCATACTTGGTACAGGCAGAATCAAGTAGGGAGAACTAGGTCTCGGATGGGAGCATCTGTTGGAGGTGGGTAGAAAAGGTGTCTAGCCCCCCCTCATCAAAGCAGAAGATAGTGCAGGGTGGGCCCTTGGGGGGGATGTGGGGAGAGGGGGAGTGTTAGCTTAGAGAGAAAAGAAGAGGAGAGCATGCTCTACGAGGGGGATGGGGGAAACAGAGAAGTGAGGAATAAAGTGGAGTAAGTTATGGCTAGAAAGGATGTAGTCAACAACACTCGCACCCCCTCCATGGGGCCAACATGTGAAGAAGCAATAATTTGTGGAATCTGGGAGCCCGTTTAGAATTAGCAACTCTTGAGATTCGCCTAAGTGTAAAAGGCATTGACCATAAGTTGTGAGCGATCCCAATGCATTGTTAGACATACAATGAAGCCCCATTGATTCTAGGTCGATCTCATGTATGCAAAACATGTCATCTGATCAATCGTGGAGAGAAGACTAGAGGGCGCTGGTGCGGGAGTTGTAGTCACAAATGTGCTCTCAGTCTCAGTGATTGAGAAGAAGGGATTTGACGTAGCGTTCCAAGATGGATAGGCACTGATCAAGCCCAGAGGATCTAGCTCAAACACAGCAGTGGTTCTTGGTTTTAGAGAGAGCAACTTGTATAGGCTAAAGGGCCAGCCTATGCAAGTAATGGCAAGCAACTCATAGGGAGCTAGCCCTGACACAATAGTCAGAAATGGTGTCAAAGAGGGCAAGGTATATAGGTTACAGGGAAAACCTATAGTTAAATCCAAGAGGATCTTAGATCATGGATCAATGTCAATGACAAAGGTCAAGGAGCAGAAGACTATGAAGGGTGAGCAAAGTTCACAGAATTCCAGTGTGGGGAGTAAAGCTTCAAAGGGGAAGAGAGAGTTGGCCTCTTCAAGTTCTGCCAGGAGACTTAGCTGGTACAAGATGATATTGATGGATGCTCAAGAGTAGGAGACAACTCTCAGGAGGACATTGAGGGAGAGCAGACCTTTGACGAAGTTTTCAAACTTCTTAGCACTAATGTGTAGCGTCATCAATTCCGTGACTTCCAGTGATCAGGGAGCAGTTGACCAGCAAGGTTGGAGGAATGCCGATGTGCAGGATGATGTGTGCGACAGTGTGCTACGGTCAGAGGGAGAACCAGTTCCAAGTGGCTCTTCGAGAAGTACCTTCCTCACTAAGAGGGAGTGTTGATGAATGTAGCTCAGGCAGGTATTTTTGCATAGGAGCACATTGAGGGAGTGCAGGCCTTTAACGAAGTATTCAAACTTCTTCGCACTAATGTGTAAAGTCATCGATTCCGTCACTTCCAATGATCAGGGAGCAGTTGACCATCAAGGTTGGAGGAATGCCAGTGTGCAAGATGATTTGTTTGACAATGTACCAGGGTCAGAGGGAGAACCAGTTCCAAGTGGCTCTTCGAGAAGTACCTTCCTCACTAAGAGGGAGTGTTGATGATTGTAGCTCGGACAGGTATTTCTACATAGGCCAAGTATCAAGCATGCAAGAGTCATCCAAATCACCTCTCTAGGAGATTGCTTGAGAAAGCAAGAGACTTGTGTATCTCTTTCCTGAGTCTAACTCAGGAAAAGCACATTATTAACTTAATGTTGGCTAATGACTAAAATGTGAACTTAAAATTAAGTCACAGCCGTTGATCTTAAGTGAGGCCTAAGATCTAATCTCGAGATCTAGGGTTATGGTTTTGGTCATTGAGAAGATATAAAAGGAAGCTTGAGGAGAGGATGAGACACACAACTGTCACACAGAGTGTGTGAGATCTCATTGAGTGGTTGGAGAAGGACTTTCAGCCAAGTGTGCAGGTGCAAGGGCAGGGTTAGAGGAAAGGTGCAAAGGGGCAGTAAGGGGGATAGCAGCCAACCAACGAGATCAAAGGATTGATCGTGAGGTTTGATAGGCTAGGCTATTTATTGTTTTGTAATTCCTCAGTGGGTCATTTTCCCAAGACGGGAGCCCAAGATTTTATATTTAAATAAAATCAACCATTTGTTGGTTTTTCCCAGTTGGGGTTTTCAAGGGCAAATCTAAGTGTCAAATGCATGTGTTTTCCTATGTTTTTCTCTTTCGTGACTTGTTGAGATCTTAGTATGTTTTCAATTAATAATTGCAGTAAATTATTGGAACCGTTAACTGGATCTGAGTTCAGTAAAAATCAACATGACAACCATACATTCTATTTGAACATGAGGTATCAGATTCAACCCTTGATTTTTTGGATTTGTTTTGTGCGGCCTCTTCTTCCTTCTTGTATTTGTTTCTCTCTTACACTAGCACTACGTCACAAGTTTTGACTACTCATGGCATAATCCTAGATAGATGCTTTCTCACATGGGTATATGAACTTGTGTAAGTTTTATTACAATGGGGGCATATAAACTTTATGCTTCCACCCTATTTCCCTTGCCTAAGCCTTGTCACATACTTCAACAAGGGTGTTGAAGTCTGTTAGCTTCATTATCATCATCCCCTTCCATTTCTTCCTCATCTTCACAGTATGTGGCACTGCTTACTTCTTCCTCCTTACCATTGGTATTTCAACTTCCCAATAGCACCATCTTAACCGTAAATGGAACCAAAAGGAAAAAACAAATAGTTGTCATGCTTCTTGACTCAAGATGAGAATAACTTGTTGCTTGCAATAGAATGATGGAGAAGGAGAAATGGGAAAGAGTAGGAGAAGAGAACATTTAAGATTCAACATAGTGGATTTTTTTTTAAACAAATAAAGAGTGGGCTTTAGAGCCTACCTCTTTAGCTCTCCAATGGTGGTTGAATGTAACTATGGCAGCCTTCAATCTCCCTTCCAAACTATCATAAATTCACTCATTAACAACTAGCAAACAACCCACTCAAAACCTTAGCAAAGAGAAATGAAATGAGAAATAAAATGAGAGAAAATGGAGTGAGAGAGTATTTTAATCCACTGAAAGAACCCTAGCCATGCCTAAACCAATGATTGGGACCTTGTCTTGGTTCCCACAAGCAAGAGAGAAAAAAAAAAGTGTGTCTAACTGGTGGGAGCTAAGGGGACGTGTTTTTTTGGCCCCTGGGAGCTTTAAAGGAGAGTAGGGAGCGACCTGGGAGCATTGAGGGAGCACTGAAGGAGCGACCTGGGAGTGTTGAGGGAGCAACACTCCTTGATTTGGCAAGGAGCACTTTTTTTGCCTAGGGAGTGTGCTCCGAAAATCGCTTCCATAAGGGAGCAATCAGGAAGAGCACTAGAGCACTCCCAAGAGCACTTCCTGATCGCTCCTGGAAGGGAGCGCGCTTTGGGAGCAAGGCGTTGAGGGGGGGAGCGCTCTCCCGCAACCCAAATCCTATCAATTGAGTGTTACTAGGGAAAGTCGTACTCAATGAAATATTTAACAATATACAAAAGTCAACCGTGCCACTTTGGAAGTCAATCTTCCTAATTTTTCATTCAATTCAAACATGAGAAATGTGTCCCCATTTAATGATTTTTCAATAAAATTTACATATCATGCAATACTAAAGATGAAAAGACCTTGAAAATTTACATATCATGCAATACTAAAGATGATAAGGTCTTGAGTTTGCCCCTTGGTAATTCCGATCATTTCATTGTTGCGATGAATAAATTGGTTAAATTATGAAATCCATAAATATTGATGGTTATAAGTTTCTGTTTGTAATTTTCTATTTTTCTTAAAAAATATTTTTTACCATACCCACATTCGTCATTCGTCAAAATTATAAAATGAAATGAAACACTCCAGAAGGGGCCACCCCACATAGAAGGGACTTCCTCTGAAGTAGGTACCAGATCTGAAGGGTAGCTATTCTATTAACATCACCTCAGACTTGCACCTAGCCTCATCCCTTTGGAACTCTCATGCCATTCGGGTGGGGTAGACCACAGCAAGAATAGAACTCTTATAAAGGGCTTAATAACCATTGCTGAAAAGTATTTAACCACTGTAAAATCAACTACAAGGAACATACTGTCCAAGAGCTCCTAAAAGTACCTATATCCAGATATATACCTTGCATGGGAATCGAACGTCTAACCAAGATTCTATAATTGACCACCTATTAACCAGTATTACCAACCCTAAATCAAAGTGGAGTATAAACCAGAAGGCAACCAAAGTGCTGGGGCTTTGGAAAGCATTAAGCCCCAGGACACAGAGCAACGCAGGCGCTTAAAAATTAACTCCATTGAGAATCGAACTCATGACCTCGTGGGACCAATATTAGGCACCAGACCATTTGAAATATTGTCCCAAACTTCAAAGATGGAGATAAAATTGGGTTCGAAGCAAATTACCTCTGCGGCCTTGGGCACCTCATCGCAAGAGATTTCACATTTGATATCGCCGAGATTTGTGTGCAAAGTAACAGACTGTAACCAAAACCAAAATAAGTTAAATTAATGTTTTACTAAGTTGATATCGATATTCAAGAGCAAAATGAAAGAACACGCGTGCCTTACCATTGATGTTCTAAGCAGTCGAGAGTATACAGAGCACCAGTAATTCACAAGTGCAGGGCACTCACATCTGCACTTGGAAACCACGACAATCGATGTTACAAGAAACCTTCGGTTAGGCGTAGGGGTATTGAGTTTTGGTCGTGTGAGAGCTATGATGTTGATTATGTGTATGAGTTTGTAGAGATTAACCTTCTTATGGTTATAAGAATCAAAAAATTGAATATAGAGCATAGTAATACACATTCAACAGAATTAAGAGTAATTTTTCAATCCAAAAAAAACGTATTATTGCTATTCATTGTATCGAATAGTATAAAGATATTTACCTTTTTTGAATAAAGGTATTTTCATCATGTTCATGGTTGTAAGCCAGATTGATCCACAACTTCTATCATGTCAAAAAACTATCAAAAGTACACTATACAGAGCTTAGAGACTTTAACATATTACAAAAAGCATGCTATGCAAAAAGAACATATCATGGACTTGAAACTTAAAAGAAAAAGACTTCGCCACTTTCCAGCATGCTGGAATTCATCCATTCCTCCCAAACTAAAAATCCTTTAGTTCCCAGAAAATTAAGAGTATATTTATAAGTATTTTTATTTTGAAATTTATTAATAATTATTATTATTATTATGTCTTTGTCAAGGGACAGATATGCATGGCTCCAATGTGATAATATTAAGTTTGATTTTTTTTCACTAAACTTATATCTTATTTTATATATAATTTATTTATATTAGTTTTAAAAATGTATTTAACTATCATCTGATTCGTGTTTTATAGATGATGTTTTCATGGTTTTTTGTACCCCAAGAGGTGATGGTGGAATTGCATAAGCCTCTGGCCTGTTACTCTTAACCTTTGCACATGGAGCGAAGAGGCGCCCCTGGGGTCAAGCTTCGATTGATGTCATTGACACCAAAACCCCCCCTTCGTGCACAAGAGATTTTCACTTGGAGTAGTCGCCATGTAGCTTCATTAAATACAACTTGTAAAATTTAAATAACCGATACATCAAATTTAAACTTCCAAGTTTTTAAAAACCATTTTTAATATTAATTTGTCTAGAACTCAACCAAATTTACATTTCCAATTTTATAATGTCGGGAACTCGACCAAATTGCACTTGCCGAAATTTAATAGTTGATACGAAAAAGATTATTTTTGACAAGATATTTAATAGTTGATACAAAAATATTAATTTTGACATGAAATATTTGTGTTTAGCTCTATAAAAACTATGGATTTGTCCTTTCATGTCAATGGCAGTACATAGTGTCAATACAAGGTGTCAGACAACTAAGGTTGAGCCAAGGTTGCACCAAGTTTTGTAGCGAGGTTGTCATCATTACACTAAAGTGGGCTCGAAGCGTGCTCAGAGCCCGATTTTCAACCTCATGTGCAAAGGCTATATATCGATCATATATTCCATATGGTTAGAGTGATTAATACTTTAATGATGGGAACCCTTCATCAATAGTTGTATTTTTATCAATGCATTTCATGGATCTGCCAAACCAGCAACCTTCTTGAGTAAGATTTGCGTTAGAGTTGGTGTTTAATGTTGGTTTACAGATTACTTGGGAGCGCTTAAATCAGGAAGAGACATTTAATTTCACATTTAGTGGCGAGAACATGGTTTCTCGTTATTCATAATTGCAAGGAAATTAGGTGGGTGTGTCATGTTTTCGCCTAGTCTGGGTGTGTTGTGTTATGGTAGAAGATTTGCACCTTCGAAATTTCCTTGGCCCAGCCTGGGTGTGTCGTGTTTTCGTAGGTTGGGTGTGTCATGTTTAGGGTGTGAATCGTTTAACCTACAGATAGCTTTTACTAATAGATTCAACTTATGTCACTGATTGTTTTCTGTCGAGGTTTCTTCGTTGTGATCAGCGAACGACAAAATTCTTGGGCGTGCCCGTGAAGAAGTGTTCTCATCAAAAGGTGGTGTGTTTGTTGGTTCAGTTTGAGTTCTAGATGGCGATTTTGGCCTAGTTGCGACCAAATTTGTGGGGGTGTCTATGAAACATCCTTTTGAGCAAAAGGTGTTGTGTTTCGGTCTTGTTGCAACCTTGATGGGTAAGTTGCTCTTGCACTACTTTAATCTATGGATGGCCTCAGTGATGTCGGATTTACAATGAATTATTTTTTTCTAGTTGTCAAATTTTACTATGCCAAAATTGGAAATTTGCATTTTTAGGGTGGGCTTGCATTGAATGATGTTAAGCGTGAGTTCTTCGACACTAACCTAAAAGCTTATAGAATAAATGTGCCAAGAACGATGTCTGAATGCTATATAAATATTTTAATTCATTTTAGTTATGGAATTAGAAATTGCAGATATTGCAAAGATAATGAAACTTTAACTTTAAATAAAATTTCGGTGATTTTATGACAAATTATTCACTTGGATTTCTGTTCAGATTAAGTAACTCCAAAATAACAATGACGTTTCTTGATTTTTTGAAAAAAAAATCTCAGTGTTAAAGCCTTTGTGTTTTTAACCTAATTTATGGCATATCTTTTATTTAGTATTTGATATCCAATTGTTGTCTCTATTGATTTGGTACTTGAATCTTCAACTTAACTCTGGAGTAGCTTTTATCCGCATCCTCCAAGCCGGTGTGTTTGAAACAATTCAGATTACTAAAGTTTCAGTCCAGGTGGGCTGGAACGATTCAGATTGCTAAAGTGATAAGGTTTTGCTCTTTTAACCCACAAAACCTTATCACTTATAATTGGTTGTGTCAACATGACTTTTTCTATTTATTGGACTATGCATATTGCATTTGAAGGACATTTCTTAAATGGCCTCTCAATACTACCTTTTAACCCTAGAGTTATTATCATAACGACATCTATCTTTATTGTTTTGAGTGTGGATTAAATCATTTTTTAACAATTTTCATATGTTATCATAGAAAATTATTTAAAAGAAAATTTGTCAATGATTTGAATGAAAAGTTACATTCTTCGAAGAAAATATAACACTCTTCAACGCAACTTAGCATTAGCATTTTCATGTAATTGATTATAAAATAAAATTAGTTTTAAATATTTTCCAAATTAAGATGGAGAAATTTTACATTATTATTATAATTATAGTTTCTAAAAGTATGTGAAAAGGTGTTGAAATATATTTTATACTCTTTTTATAGAGTTATGTTGTTAAAATAAGGCACTTACTTGGATGTACTTCAAAGAAAAAATAGAGCAGGCTTGGAAAATGTTACCTCTGCAAAAATAGGAAGAAACAAAATTTTATTTCGCAGTTGAGTGTTTCTATACAAAGACGGTCTGGTATGAGATTGAAAAGAGGTTAAAATTGGTAGATTTATGGAAAGGCCACTCGGTGAAGAATTGTCTTAAGGTTTGGTGTTTAAATGATTCTCTTGCAAACTTTAGATTTCTACCTCTAATTGTTTTATGGGGTATTTGACTAGCAAGGAATGCTAGTTGTTTTGAAGATAAGTTTATTTTGCCCATTCAGTGTGCTTATCAAAGTTTAGGAATACTCAACTATTTTCCTTAGGATATAAAGTGCAGAATAAGGTTAGATAGGTGGTCGAGGAAGAGATTGATCATACTTATCCATGGGCTTATTTTGGTGGTGCTACCCAGGGGGGTCCGCAGCGCTCTAGAGCAGGGGGATTACTTTACTTATCTGATCAGCATTGGTTTAGTTTCAAAGCTGGACTTGTGAATGAAACAAACAATTATGTGGAGTTATATGCTCTAAGATTATTATTGTGGTTGGCAGTTGATCATGAAGTAAATGCAATTCATATTTTTGGTGACTCTCATATTATAGTAAAGCACGGATAAATGGGCAGAACAAGATCCATGATATGCAGTTGAGTCCTTTGTTGGAAGAGACTATAAGATTAAAAGCTATGGTGGGAACAATGAATATAAAGCATGTATTCAAAGAACGAAATCAAATGGCGGATAATTTGGCAAAATCCAGTACACTTATTGAGGAAGGGATATGGTATATATCAAAAAATATCAATTCAATCACAAATGGATACCATCATACTCCTTTTAGTGAGGTTTGAGAATTTGTTTCTATACTCTAAAGTTTTGTCCCAATTTTGGAAGAAAAGATGGTCTAGTATGCGGTTATGTGCATATTTAAAGGATAAATTAACAGATAAGTTTTGAAGTTTTCAATGATTCAGTTTTGAAGCAACAAGATACTTATACTTTGTTTGATTAAAAGCTCTTTTGATTAAAAGCTCAGTTTGAATGTACTTAATGTAAAATTATGGTGACTATATGTCTTATATAAGATCCATTAGTGTGAGTTTGTATGATCTATGTGGATGGTGTGTATTTGAACATTATGATTAAAGTTGATTTGGATGTTATAAGTCAATATCTTAAAAAATTGGACAAATAGTAAGCATTGTTCCAACTAAATATGCACATGAAGACTTCACGATAATATGTGAAAAATGTAACTCTATTTTAAATAATTCAGCTATTTTTTTTTATGGAAAAAAGAGTTACTATGTTAATATTTATTGCTTTGGAAAACCCTATAGTAAAAATAAACTTGAACAATAAAAGATAGATTGTGAATACTGAAATAAATAATTTAATATAATTAAAATGTTTTATGTCGTTGGAATTAAAATGAAATAAGTTAATATATTTACATTTTCTATATGATTTGAGTTTGAATCGGTGTCTTTAAGTCGTGTCTTTAATTGGAAGAGCATTTGGTTAACAAGCTTCTCATTATCTTGGTTTTGAATTCTTTTTTTTTTTCTTAAATGTTGGAATTCTATTTGTTTTCCTCTATTAATTGCCAAATGAACTTTAATAAGTTGTATGTAAGCAACATTTCTTTGTAAACAAAAAAAATTAGAAAAAGCACCACTTCACTTCATGAGATTTTCACTTTATCTAGTACTTTAAAGAAAATTTATATTTTCTATCAATTATGTATTTATTTAAGTGATTATTTCTATTAAGTATTTATTTATTTACAAATATGAATTATTCCTCTTAAGTATTTATTTATTTACAAATAATTCATATTTATATATGTGATTTATTTATTTAAAGAAAAAATTTTATTTTCTGTAATTTTTTTGTTGAAAATCGCTGATAACTGGTTCTCTCAAAGATTGTGTAATTGTCTAACTGAGTAACTTAAGTTTGGTCAGTTATGAATAACTGTGTAAGAAATATATTTATTTCTTGTATTTTCGTAGGAGAAGAGATTGATGAGAGCTGTTGTAATCTTCATGTTTTGAATAATAAGAGAATCGATAATATTGCTTGGTGGATGTTTCCCTCTCGAAGGTTTTACCACATAAATCTTTATGTACATTTTTTAAGGTGTTTGTCATTATTTACTATCTTATTTAATTTCTTCCGCTATATATTATTTTATGTGGCTGCTTGATCTAACAAGTGGTATTAGAGCTAGGTTGGAAACCATAAAGAATAAGATTGCTGAAAAATATTATTGCTCGGTCCACCATGCGGAGGGAAGTGAAAATCATAAAAAATAAAATATGGTTTAAAGCTGTGGAATGTGCAAAAATATGTACTAAGGAGGGGGCTAAAATTCAGAATTTTCGCGGGTCAAATGCTTGGAGGGGCGTGAAAATATTTGGCACTACTGGTAAGGTTTTCATGAATCATGGAATTTTCGCGTCCTTAGCATACCGGGAGGAGCGATAATCTCTTGATAGTTTATCCAAGGTATGAATCTTTAAAAAGAAAAGAGTTTCGATTCTATATTGAATTGTGGCATATATATTATATATATATATATTTTTGGATATGAGCTTCAAATTTACGATATGCTAAGTGGATGAGTTATAAGGGTTTTAAAGTGGATGGTGTGGATGAGTTATAAGGGTTTTAAAGTGGATGGTGTGGATATGTGATAAGTTATAAAGTGAGAGATATAAGGTGTTTTTTAAATATTTAAATTTGATTCTATTTAATAAATAAATAAAAATAATATTGGCATTTTGGAAATTAGATGCGAACAAATGAGGGGGGCGCTCCAAGAAGATATGGCTGAAGGATTACGTTAAGAAGGTGTAAGACGGAAATGGCAGTTTTATCTCGGGCGACGGGAGTTTTTCTGGACATGGTGGAACCCTAGGCACTGGGGTTGTGCACAGAACGGACCGCGGCCGACAGTAACGCGGGTTGATAGCTCGTCTTTATAGGCGGTTTTCTTGGAATCTACCCGGATTATACACATCACATGTTACCTTACCCTGGTCTTCCTTTACCTGGGTTACGGCTGGAGGGTGGTAGCTGGTAACCATGGCTACCTACGAAGAAAACCTTGATTATTCTTTTGACCCTACCGACGATGCGGCCATCTGGAAACAACCTACAGGCGCCGGGTGGCAGGTAGGGTTTTCTCCTGGGGAAGGAGGGGCGGTGGTAACTCCTGCAGCGGACTGTGCCGCACTGGGTTTCTCACCATCGGGTTTCCTTAACCTCTCTCCGGACTTGGGATCGAAAGTTACGCCCTCACTCGACAACCCTCCCATTTCGCCGTTGAAGGATACGGGGGCTCTTTGGTCCTCGGAACAAGTCATCACTGCCCTGGAGAGCTCAGTGGACAGGCAGAAGGGCCTAGTTTCTGCAGCGGCGGGTCATCTTGGAACTGTGGATAGGGTTCCTCCGGCGGCTCCACTCCCTGTCTTAGCTGCGGACGGTGGGGATTGCTCGTGGTCGGGCCAATTGGAACCTTATGAACACAGGGGTTTTGCCAGCCCCTGCTTGGGTTCTGGTACTAGCTCGGATGATTGGGGCGGAACATCCTCTGGAGATAATACATAGCACAATGCACAGCCGGGGAAACGGGGTAAAAAGCGTTGGTTGAAGCTCAGTAGGACACGGTACAACTACGCCCTGGGGGAAGATATCGAGTGGAATCGGCTGGTTCAGATGACGGGCATCACCCTGGTTGGAAAAGCTTTAGGTAGATCCTTTGCTCTCAGCACTATCGAAGCATGGGTGCGGGAACATTGGGCTGGTTTCTTGGGTTATACTCCGGAGGTGGTGGAGTTAACCCGAAACTGGTTTGCCTTTAATTTCAATGATGAAGCACATACCAGATGGGTTCTGAATTCCAACTGGAGTTGGGACCATTGCCCCGTGATGATCAAACCCTGGCATCCGATGTTTGATGCTAGTCGGGAACGACTGGATATTGTTCCGATATGGGTTCGGCTACCGGGTCTACCCCTTCATTATTGGTCGGAGCGCCATTTCAGGGGGATTGGAGACATGATTGGTACTTATTTAGATGGGGACTATAGTTTTCTTCAAACTCGCCAGAGGAAGGTTGCCCGGATCCTGGTTAATCTGAATATCAGAGATGGACTTGTACCGGATGTTACTCTCAGCTGGGGACCTTATGTGTATTCGCAGAAATTGGATTATGAAAACATGCCCTTCAGGTGCCGCCGATGCCATGCATATGGTCATCCAGTAGCTGATTGCAAGCTACCCTTTCGTCGGAAAAATTTTGGGCCGCAAAAAGCCCCAAATGCTGCGTTTGTTTCACCTCCCGTGGAGGACCCAGTAGCTGTTACCCAACCTACTGTGGTTTTGGCCGGGGACAAAGGTAATGGTTCTCCTCGGGTTTCGGCAGATGCACGTCCTGCTTGCACTTCTTTACCAGCTTCGGGTTCTTTGGAGGATGGGGCTGAGATTCTACCACTGGTGGTGGGAGTGGATGCGCCACACACGGGGGATGCTGTTACGGTCACTACTACTTTGGAGCCCCCTCGTCAGACTGCTTTTACAGCACCTGGGTCTTCATCTGCGGGTATACCTCAATCCATTACTCCTTTGTCCTTACATTTTGTTTTAAATAATTTGTCTTTGGATAAACCTGATTGGATAGAGGCTTTGAAAATTTTGAATATCTCTACGGCTATGGAGTTGGATTTACCAATTTGTTTAGATCCTACTCTCCCTTTATGCTCTTCATCCAACTCTGGGGTACTGCCGCTTGACCATCCCACTGTGATTGAACCTGTGCCCCTTGATGACCTCTCCCCCTCCTCCCCCACTACCCCATCCGACTCTGGATATTTCCTACGTTCCCTGTCGAAGATCTCCCCGGGTGGGTTGGGTACTGGGGCCATCTCTACTGTAAAAAATGGAAAGGGCAGAGGTAGGAAATCCCATCTAGCTATGGCACAAACTAAGGCGAAGATGGACCTCATGGACGGCAAACAAGTGACTATTGATCGGGCGCTTAGAGCGGTGCGAGCCCAGAAGAGGGGTCGTTGATGAAGGTGATGTCCTTTAACTGTAGGGGTCTAACTGGTCCCCATAAAAGATCAGCATTGCGCAGAGTGGTATCTCTTGAACACCCGGATATCATTCTGCTTCAGGAAACTATGGGTGTGGGGGAGACTATTAAGTCTTTACTTGAAGGTTGGTTTGGTGGCTGGACTTTTGCCACCTTGGATGCCCGAGGACGGTCTGGAGGACAGGCTATTGGCTGGAGCAATCACACGGTTCAGTGTCATAATCTTTGGGGAATGGAAGGGGCTTTGGGGATGGATTGCACATCTCTGGATTTCAGTGAGACCTTCTCGGTGGTGAATATTTATGGACCCTATTTGAACAGGGTTCCTTTTTGGGAAGGCCTTTTCTCACACCCTTTGTTTGATGTGGGGAATCTTCTTATAGGGGGAGATTTGAACTTCTCACTTGGGCCGGCTGAAGTGTGGGGCAGCAGAGCTCGGACGGACCCTTTGTCTGATTTCTTCACTCACCAGTTGATCACTCATAATCTGCTTGATATAGAGCCGACACTCCTTAAACCTACTTGGAGAAATAACAGAACTGGAGATTACAGAGTAGAAAAACGATTGGATCGTTTTCTGGTGTCTGAACTTTTTGTAGATAGGAACTATCTGTTGAGGCAGTGGGTTGGCTCGGGGGGCTCCTCTGATCACTTTCCTATTTTCTTGGAGATGCGGGATGGCCCGTCGAAACCTGCTGGGCCACTGAAGTTTAATAAGATCTGGCTTAATGATGAGACCTTTACTGAACTTATTGGCAACATTTGGGAAAACTACAACCCTGGGATAGGCCTCTCTGCCTCACAACAGTTCTCTGACAATATCAAAAGGATTAAAGGGCCGGTGAAGACTTGGGCTTATGAGAAGAAACATAGGGATGATAGGGATCTTAAGACTATTGAATTGGAGCTGCAAACCATTTATGAGTCGAGAGATGGGGGACTTGGAACACAGGATGAGAAAGCCCATATGGTCTCACTGGAGGGTCAGAGAAATAAACTTCTATTGGAAAAGGAGGAAACTTGGCGTTTGAAGAGCAGGGCACTTTGGCTATTGGCTGGAGATGAGAACACAAAATTCTTCCATGCCTATGCAAAGGGCAGAAAGGCGGCCAACACCATTTGGAGTCTGGAAGACAACTTGGGGAATTCCCAGACGTCTTTTGATGGTATGGCTGGGGTTGGGGTTAATCATTTCAAAACACTCTTTAAAGCTCCCACTCGGGCTAACATTTTGGAGGTGGTCAGGATGGCTGAGATGTTTCCTCGCTTTGTGGAAGAGGCTGACAATCTTACTTTGATGGCTACTGTTACTGAAACTGAATTGAAGGGGGTTTTACAGAGTTTTCAAAAAGACAAGAGCCCGGGACCGGATGGATGGACGGTGGAATTTATTCTTGCACTCTTTGATCTTATTGGGAATGATCTTCTGCAAATGGTTGATGATACTCGGCGCTCTGGATATATTCCTGCTGCCATGAATACCACTTTTATTGCCCTCATTCCAAAAACTGATAACTCTTCTTCCTTATGTGACTTCAGACCCATTTCTTTGTGCAACTGTGTATATAAAGTGGTGTCAAAGATCATTGCTGGACGACTAAAGGGTATTTTGTCCACTCATATCTCGGAGGAACAATTTGGATTTTTGGAAGGAAGACAAATCCATGAGGCTATTGGGGTAGCGCGGGAAGGCATACATAGTATGAAAGCTAGGAAAATTAAAGGAGCCATTATCAAGATTGATTTGTCAAAGGCATATGATAAGGTGAGCTGGTTATATATACATTTACTCCTTACTCATCTGGGTTTTGCTGTGGATTTTATCAGGTGGATTATGAGTTGTATTACTACTGTATCCTTTGCGGTACTCATCAATGGTGCTGCTTCTCCCTTTTTTCGGGCTGAGAGGGGCCTTCGTCAGGGATGCCCTTTGTCTCCTTTACTGTTCCTGCTGGTTGCTGAGGGGCTTAGTAAAGCATTGAAAAATGCATGCAGGGAGGGTACTCTGCATGGTATCCAGGTGGCACCTGATTTTATTATCTCTCATCTGCTGTTTGTGGATGATATCCTTATCTTCTGCACCGGATCGTCTAGGGACTTGGAAACACTTCGGGACATTTTACTACTTTTCTCTACTGCCACGGGAATGGAGATCAATGTACGGAAATCTACACTAACAACCCACTTACTCAGGGATTCTGAGATTGTGGCCTTAGGAAGGATCTTTTCATTTACTTCCTTACCACTTGATGATGGCTTTTGTTATCTTGGGTTTCATTTAAAACCGAATGCCTATACTAAACAGGACTGGCAATGGCTTATTGAAAAAAACACAAGAGGCTGAAGGTCTGGAGCCACAGGTGGCTCTCGCGGGCAGGCCGTCTGGTTCTGGTGAAATCGGTTTTGGAGGCCATTCCGGTCTATTGGATGTCCCTCACTTGGATCCCTAAAGGCATACTGGAGAAAGCACGTCAGTTATGCTTCCGTTTTTTGTGGAGCGGTAAAGGGGACCATGTATCTCCCTGGGTACGCTGGCAGAAGATCGCCATCCCAAAAGCATTAGGGGGATGGGGTCTTAAGAATATTCATCTTTTCGCCAGGGCTTTGGCTGCAAAAGGAGTGTGGAGATTGTTAAAATCGGAGAACCTCTGGACTAAAGTTGTTTTTCGGAAGTATATTGCCCCTGCAACTATTTTGGAATGGGTCAGGACGGTGGATAAGTCATATCTGGGATGTTCCATCATCTGGAAAGCTATCATTAATTCGTTCCCAGTGATTGGAGATTTGCTTGCGTGGAATGTGGGAAATGGGCAGACACTCTGTGTAGGGGAGGATCCATGGTTTGGTAGTGTTGGACAACATATTTTGAATGCAAATCTGATCACTACTCTACGGGACTTGGGTATAACACTTCTCTCACATTTGGCTGCCCCTAATTATTATCCGTGGACACAGTCGTGGGTGGAAGTGGATTCACTGGCACTTTCTGAAGCCGAGCGGATTGATTTGAGGGCTTATCTTGGGGCCTTAACTCGATCACATATATATCTTCGGGACAGGGACGATTACTTGGTTTGGGAAGGCGCCCCTACTGGCTTGTACACACCTAGGGAGGGATACATCAGCCTGAGTCTTTTCCAGAATCCTCGTGTACTGGTAGGGTGGTGGAAAAAGATTTGGAAGATACATTGTCCACTGAAACATCGCCTTTTTATGTGGAATGTCCTCGAAAACACGGTTCCTACCTGGGATATTTTACTGAGGAAGAATCGGGTTGGGCCGGGCTGGTGCATCTTGTGCAAAGCCAGCGATGAAACCTGCTGCCATTTATTCCTTCAGTGTCCCTTTTCAGTGCAAGTCTGGGCGGAAGTTTCCAGAATTGTACGTGTTTCACTGGACTGGGCAGGGCTTACTGTTCTGGAGGCCTGGACTCGATGGGTTTCGGAACCTACTGGAAAATCTTTCTTAAACCTTCCATTATTGGTTGCGTGGGGCATTTGGATGGCCCGGAATAAGATGATCTTTAATGAGAAACTATGCACTCCGGCGGTTACTGCTGTTCAGATCTGTGGTTTCCGAGAGGCTTTCCCTCATCACATCGTTGTGGCAAAACAGCGAGCGGTCCTTCCCTTGGACATTGATGTGTCGATGCCCTGGGGATTTTATGACGGTTCTGCTTTGGGTTTCAAATGTGGGGGAGGGGCTCTACTACATCTCACTTCAAACCATTCTTTCAACCTTTCGTGGGGACTGGGGGAGGGGGGAAATAATTTTGCTGAAATTATGAGCTTAAAACTTCTCCTCATTTTTGCACAGGAAAAAGGATGTCTTGGGATTAATGTATACGGTGATTCGATGAATGCAACAAATTGGACAAATGGCACACAGCTTTGCAGGGATATACGGCTTGATAATATTCTTCAGGACATCCTTCTACTGAAATTTTCATTTTTACATTTTTCATGCAGACATGTATATAGGGAGAACAACAAGGAGGCGGACGAGGCTTCTAAGGTTGGCAGGGACTTGGCAGTGGGGGTGTGGAAAGTGATGGAAGACAACAATGGAACAGTCTATGAGTACTATCATAGACCTTTTATGGATGACAGTTTGGGTTTTGGCACGGTTCTGGCACATACTTAGGGCTGGTTTCTTTTTGGTTCATGAACTGTCAAGATAGATGGCAGGGAGATTTTTGTTAATACAGAAATGCTACAGTCATATCAGTGGATACTTGCAAGAGACTCGGGGAGTCCTCTTGGTTTCTTTTTTGTCTATACTTTATATAAACTTGATCTCAATCTCATGGAGGTAGTTTTTATGAACCGATAGTTTGGTAGTAAATGAACAGCTATGATATTATGACTAGTTTTATTATGTTTCCTTTAGAGGACTGTTTGATGTTTCTAATACATTACAGTGAACTTACTGCTCCTTAAGTGGACAATCGTATGCTTATTATGCATATTCAGAATGTAATTTTCTTCACCTGTTGAAATAAAATTACGCTTTTTTCCTTGGAAAAAAAATAAAATAAAAATAATATTGTATTCATTATATATTACAAGGCTTGGTGTTTTAAGTTTTTTGTTTTGTTTTTTTTAGAAAATGACAAAAATACATAGTGTTAAATTTGAAATTGAGAAGTTTAATGGGAGTAATAATTTTGAGTTATGGAAGGTCAAGATGCGGGATATGCTCGTGCAGCAAGGAGTGGCAAAGGCACTGGCAGGGAAGCTAAAGAAACCTGTGGATATTTCAGATGAAGACTAGGAGGAGATGGATGAAAGAGCTCTCAGTGTTATTCGTTTGTGCTTGGCCGACGATGTTTTATTTAACATCGTGTCTGAAACTACAGCAACAGGTCTCTGGAAAAAATTAGAAAGCCTGTACATGACTAAATCCTTGACGAATAAAATCCTCCTGAAGCGACATTTATTTACCTTGTGTATGAAAAAAGATACAAAAATTTCTGATCATTTGAATACATTCATTACTCTTATTTGTCAATTGGCTAGTATGGATGATAAAATTCAATCTGAAGTCAAGGCGATTTTACTGTTGTGCTCTCTGCCTGAGTCTTGGGTACATTTTGTAACCTCTATCAATTTAAGTTCTACCGAGTCTATTACCTTTGATGATGTTGTGGGAGCCTTGATTTTTGAGGAAACTCGAAAGAAATCTAGTCTTGAAACCTCGACATCAGAAGTAATGGTCGCTAGAGGAAGAACCAGTGAAAGAGGACAATATTCGAGGGGCACATCAAGATCAAATTCGAAGGGAAAAAAGAGTATATTGAAGTGTTGGTATTGCAATAAAACATGACACCTTAAGAAAGATTACTGGAAACGAAAGCAAGCATCTAAGGAGGAGGACTCTATAAAGGAGGCAAACATATCCGAGAAGGATTCAGGTATGATCGATGAGGTATTATCTACATTTACTGTCTCACAATGCCATTATGACTGGTTAATTGATTGTGGAACATCCCATCACATGTGTCTTCATAGAAATTGGTATTCCACATACCGATCTATAGATGACGAGGTAGTTTATATGGGAAATAATGTTTCATGTAAAAATGTTGGGATAGGGAGTATCATAATAAAAATGTATGATGGGACTGTGAGGACATTAAAATATGTGAGGCATGTACTTGAACTTAGGAATAACTTGACATCAATGGGAGTTTTAGGTGTTGTCAGTTACAAATTTACAGTTCTAGGTGGAGTTATGAAGATATCGAAAGGTATCGTGGTTGTCATGAAGGAAAATAGAGTCGGGAAACTATATAAACTTGAAGGGAGGACAGAAATTGATCACGCAACGGTAGCATCAGTTGGTGCAGCAGACTTCACTCGTTTATGGCACCAATGATTAGGTCATATGAGAGAGAAAGGAATGAAGGTACTTGATGATCGAAAGTTGCTTCCTAGTTTAAAATCTGTAGATTTGAAGTTTGTGAGCATTGTATTTATGGTAAACAAGCTAGACAAAAATTTAAATATGGAAAACACACCAGTAGACGTATCCAAGACTATATTCATTCTAATCTATGGGGTCCATCTCCTAAAATATCTTATGGGGGATCATCATATTTCGTCAGTTTTGTAGATGATTACTCGAGGAAAGTCTGGATCTACTTATTAAAGAGAAAAGCTGATGTTTTCGATATATTTAAGCAGTTTAGAGATTTGGTTGAAAAAAGCACTGGCAGGTTCATTAAATGTCTTAGAACAGATAATAGAACCAAATTTACTTCTAAGGAGTTTGATCATTATTGCAAGAAGGATGGGATCAAGAGACATAAAACCATTGTTTACACTCTGCAACAGAACGGTGTTGCTGAAAGCATGAACATGACTCTTCTTGAAAGAGAAAGGAGTATGCTCAGTAATGAAAAGTTGCAGCAGGAATTGTGGGGAGAGGCATTTCTTATAGTTTGTTACCTGGTCAATCGATCACCATCAACAACAATTGACTACAAAATTCCATAAGAGGTATGGGCAGGTCAACCATGTGATTATTCTAATCTTAGAGCATTTGGTTGTGAATCCTATGCACTTATTCCAAAAAATCAACGTTCCAAACTAGATCCTAAATCAAGCAAATTTATCTTTGTTGGATATGGTGATGGTATTAAGGGATATTGATTGTGGAATCTTACTGCCCACAAAATCGTCATAAAAGGAGATGTAATATTTGATCAACTTTCTCTATCAAAATTAGATGTAAGTAATGATTTGAAACATGTTAATATACCAAAGTTACAACAAATTCAGTTCGATACTTAGTCATCTACGAGGAGGAATCATGAGGATGTCCATGAGGAAATTCCTCAGGAGGATGAGTAGGCGGAGACATATCAAGAAATGGAGGAAATGCCACATCAAACTCTACAAAGATCTATACGAGACATAACTTTTCCAAATAGGTATGATGATTTTGTCACATATGTTGCTTTAATTTCTAATGAAGGAGAACCTAACAGTTATCAGGAAGCATTAGAAGTGCCTGACAGTGACAAATGGAGACTTGCAAAGAAAGAAGAAATGGATTCTTTGGCAAAGAGCAAAACATGGGATCTTCTGGAACTTCCTAAGAGTGGGAAAGAGGTTGGCTGCAAATGGGTGTACAAATTGAAGAAAGGAGTTGATGACATTGTTCCGAAGTACAAGGCTAGACTGGTTGCAAAACGGTTTTCTCATAAAGCAGGTATTGACTTTCATGAGATTATTTCACCAATTGTGAAACTTGTTTCTATCATAATTCTATTAGCACTAGTTGCCTTATATGAGTTGGAGTTAGAGCAACTAGATGTCAAGACAACTTTCTTACATGGAGATTTAGATGAGGAAATTTTCATGGAACAACCATAAGGGTTCGTTTAGAATCACAACAAGAGGTTTGTTTGCAAGCGCAGAAAATCATTGTATGGCCTAAAGCAGTCTCCCAGGAAATGGTACAAGAAGTTTGATTCTTTCATGGTGAGCCATAATTTTACCAAAAGTGAGTATGATAATTGTGTGTACTTTAAAAAGTTGGAAAATGACATGTTCATTATTTTGGTATTATATGTTGATGATATGCTTGTCGCAAGCAAAAGCATGTTTGAAATCAGCAGGTTAAAAGCTCAGTTGGCTAGGACGTTTGATATGAAGGATCTAGGAGCAACAAATCAGATCTTGGGCATGCAAATACACAGAAACAGAAAAAATGGCAAGTCGTGGTTATAACAAAAGAAGAATGTGGAGAAAGAACTTCAGAGATTTGGTATGAATAAGGTGGAACCAATTAATATCCCTTTAGCTTCTCATTTTAAGCTTTCTTCAGGTTTGAGTGCTAGTAGTGATGAAGAAATGTAGTATATGTCGCGTGTACCATATGTTAATGCAGTAGGAAGTTTGATGTATGCGATGATAAGTACAAGACCGGATATTTCACATGCAGTTGGTGTTGTCAGTAGATACATGGAAAATCTAGGAAAAGAGCATTGGGAAGCAATGAAATGGGTGCTTCAGTATCTTAGAGGCACAAGCAATTATTGTATCACCTTTGATGGCTGTAGTGATGAAGTCTGTGGTTATGTTGATTCTAATTTTGCAGGTGACTTGGCCAAGAGGAGATCCACTTCATGTTATGTCTTTACTCTTGCAGGTGGAGCTATTAGTTGGATGTAAAAGCTTCATAATATTGTTGCTTTATCCACTACAGAGGCAAAGTACATATTTGCTTCACATGCTTGCAAAGAGGAAATCTGGTTAAAAGGTTTGCTGAAAGGTTCAGAACATTATAAAAGTTTTCTGTGATAGTCAAAGTGCTATTCATTTGGCTAAAAATATAGCTTATCACAGTAAGACAAAACACATTCCTGAAAAATACTATTTTGTAAGACATGTTATTGATGAAGGTGGAGTGGTTCTTGAAAAGGTCCACACTCAAAAGAATAGTGCAGACATGTTCAAGAAACCAGTTACTTTAGAGAATCTACGGTGGTGCTTAGCTTCTCTCGGCTTATAGGAAAGGTGATGAACAAAGCAATGAGCAATGTATCAGGTAAATTGTTGTCAAGGTGGAGATTGTTGGAAACGGGTGACAACCATTTCTCCTGGTGATTGTGCAACTGTCTAACCGAGTAACTAAGTTTGGTCAGTTATGAGTAACTGCGTAAGAAATATATTTATTTCTTGTATTCTCGTAGGAGAAGAGATTGATGAGAGCTATTATGATCTTCATGTTTTGAATAATAAGAGAACCGATACCATTGCTCCGTGGATGTTTCCCTCTCGAGGGTTTTACCATGTAAATCTCTGTGTACATTTTTTTAAGTGTTTGCCATTATTTCCTCTCTCATTTAATTTCTTCCGTTGCATATTATTTTTCGTGGCTGCTTGATCCAACAATTTTTTATTAAGTCTATAACTCTTTGTTGTTTGAATTGATAGAAGAATTATGTTTGCTCTAGCCTTGCTAATAGCAATATTTGAAAATTTCTATTGCCTCTCAAAATAAATAAATACAATTTTTTTTTTATTATAAAGACAGGTAAAATGGAATTTATAGGTTTCAGGGCAATAAAGTTGATTCAAGCAATACCTAATTCTTTATAATATAGAAATATGTATAGTGGTGCAAGGTCTTGCCATTGTGTTATGGTTCTTCGGTATTTTGAAATTTTGAAATTATATGAGTGTTTCTTTTAGAGGAAATGGTATCTTTGATAACACATTCAAGATATACTTAGGTTGTTTGCTTCAGAGATTCAAAGTTCTCATATTATTTTAATGCTTAAATACATTTAAGCAAGTTATGTTGTAGAGCGATCATTAATGGTAGATAACACATTCAAGATATACTTAGGCTGTTTGCTTTAGAGATTCAGAGTTCTTATAGTATTTTAATGGTTAAATACATTTAAGCAAGTTATGTTGTAGAGAGATCATTGTGGAGTTTTGGGGATGGTAATTTATTTATTTTTGCTTGAGAACATGTATCATTTCATATGTACTTTAGTACTTTAGATACAAATATGTACTTTGCTAGTTGTTAATTAGTTTACTTAAAGAAAACATGTTGCAAATACGCTTAAAAATACACCATCATAGATCCACCTTAAACCCGGATCTATCAAGCACCAAGAGGGATCCAATTTCTTGAGGTGTAAATTGTTTATCTTAAATTTTGTACACGTAAAGAAAAAATTTACACCTCGAGAAATTGGATCCCTCTTTGTGCTTGATAGATTTAGGTTTAAGATGGATCTATATTGGTTTTATTTTTTTTATGAGCTCAAATGAATACTTTTAATTTTTTTTAATAACTTACTAGCCAACATGAAATTTTTTAATTTTTAATTTTTAGTAACTTATGAGCTAACGTTGGGGAGGCAGGTGCAGCGGGGAGGGGGAGGGGGGTTAAATTTGACCCCAAAGGAAAAGAAGTAGCAACTTATGCATGTGGGCCCAAGTATTAGCTCAAATAATTAGGCAGAGCGATACACTCTATTCTTCGATTTGAGACAAGTTGTTGCAATGGGAATTTGTTCTTTAACAATAATTGGAGACTCTCTTATTATTATCTCTCAGACAAAGCTTCATCATAATTTAAAGGATACAATAACAAAACATCTCCATCTAAGAATAATGGATCTATTATCCCAAATCCTTTCTATTCAATTTTTTCATGTTCGACGAGAACATAACTCCCTAGCTGATGCCTTTTTGCAAATCAAGCTTCTCTTCTTGCAAAGGGGAATATGCTAGAAAATGGTGTTTTAAACTGTGGTTATTTGCCTTAATACTTATGATTTTGATGATTAAAGACCCTCTCAACCTGATTTCTTATCTACCTGCGTGGATTAATCCAAACTTCATTAAGGCCAGTTATTTGATTGAGGTTCAAATAATGGACAAGTGGTGGAGGTTGGTCACTCTAAGAGTTATTGCTCCTTTTTCTCACATGCTCTGGACATATGGGCATAATTGTGACTTGTGTGATGGTATGGGCTCTTTTATTTTGGGCAGTAGTCTTCATCTCCATTTTCATTTTTTTCTCAACAGTGGTGGGAGGTCTATCTTTGAGGTTATCAATCATGGAATGGTGGAGTTTGATGTAAGGTTTTTTGCCACCTCCTTTTCACTAGGAGTGTGGCCTATGTTCCTTTCCAGTGCTTTCTCTTCCGAGTCAAATCGTGGAAACCATCTCTTTTCTTTGCTCTCTATGGTTTGGAGAGTTTTGGATGCCGACTCAAATCATGTTAGAAGTATAATTTCCCTTGATGTTCTTGTTGAACGGTTTCTTGTGTTGGTAAATGTGAACTTCTTCGAGTGTAATGTGGTTCTTGAGGGTCGTAATCTTGTTCATTCTGTTGTAGTTGGTAATAGTCTAAGTTTGGAAAAGGAAAATCTTCTTTCCTAGACATAGGTGTTGTTCTTCTTTGTGGGTCTTTTTGAATTTTTCAAAAGTTAGTATTGTCTATAGGGAATAGGTCTAGGATTAGGGTGGTCGAAGGGGAAAATCAGAGTCACTTTTCTGCAGATTGGTATAGAGTGTTTGTTAATGCTATTTTTTATGAGAATACTATAAATTTCATTGGTCGTATTACTATGCATAATGCACTTGAGGGTATCGGTATGAGCCCAGCAGAGAATAGACTTTCTCTTAGTCCCTTAGTGATAAATTACTTGATATTCTAGTGAGAAGGGAAATGCAAAGTCTTTCTGGAAATATTGGTTTTAGGGCTCTACGTAATCTTGTTGTATTGTGTTCTCAGGTTAATGTTGTTGAAATGGATGTTGAGAAGAGATTGGATGAACTTTTAGATAGGATTAATAACTTGCAGGCTAGCATCCATGACTTATGTTCTCATATCCAAGGGATGAGGTCTCAGATGGAGGGTTTAATATCATCATTCCAGTATATTATTGCTCACATATCTATTGTGTATTATCGTCTCGATGATATTGAGCAAACTAATCATTGCATTGTTGATTATAATTCAGGGATTGATGCTTGTTTATATGGCTTTGAAGGGTTTGTTCATTTGTGTGATGATCAATTGAAAGAAATTTCAAAATCAGCTTTGAATCATGAAGATATTTTAGTAGGAAGGAACTCTCGGTTCGATGAAAATTATAAAGATAAGATTGTCAATGATTTTGTCATGCAAGCCCCCTGTGTGAACAACGCCATCTCTATTGATGATGATAGTCATGACACTAGTCTAACAGGAACTAAAGACACTCTTGAAGAAAATATGGGCACCTATGGTATGGAAATGGATGATTCTCATAGTGCATAGGTTGGTCTTCATGATGGTGATGTAGATAGCAGCTCTGAGGAAATTGAATATTATGCTCAAGATGTTCATAAACACAGCTAGTGACACCAACTCTTACTTTGTTTTTTCCTCGATGGTTTTTTGCATTTTGCTCCTAGGTCTGTATGTAAGAGTTTATAGCAGTTTGGGGAGTGATGTTTTTTGGTACAAGTTTATATTTTGGATGATTGTAATTAAGACTTTCTCCGCCATGGATCCTAAGAAACTTTGTTGAGGAAATTTGTGTACTATTTCACTAAATGTTTTCATCCTTTATCAATACAAAATTAACTGTTTTCGTTAAAAAAACTTATGAGCCGACGTGAATTTTTTAATTACTTTTTATTTTTGCTAATGTCACATTACATAACGATACACATAACTTTGTGTTACAACATCTCCCCCATAATGGGTTGTAGAGCACCTCACTATCTCTGTGCAATTAAATTTGTTAAATAACATGTAGGGACAAAAACTCTTAAATTACAATTTAAATTGGTTAAATTGCAACATTGAATTGTAATTATGAATTCAAACCAAAATCATCTCTTGATAAAATCTCTAAAAGAGAGACATTTTAGTTGTTGCTTTGCGTGCAACCAATTTCCCTTTAAGGCACCCATGTTTTCCTGTGTGCCCAAGATGTTATTTTCACTCTCTAAACTTCATGGGGAAGTGTGCCTAACATTCCAACTCCCTAGGCATCTTAAATGTCGTTTCAATCATAACCCTGGGGAAGAGGACGGTGAGGCATCCACTGGTAGAGCCAATTGGGATCTAGTCCAAAACAATAAGGTTCTACAAGATGAAGGCTCTCTCTGTTGGTGTACATGCGCACTATATAAGCACCCTTGCTAATTTTTGCAAGTTCTAGTTTATCTAGTTGCTTTCTTTTAGATAGCTTTAGTGCTTTTTTTGCTTGCATGCAGTTAAGCTTAACTTAGTTGTTTTATTCCTTGCTTTATGGTGGGAGTTGGGTGCATGCCTTGCATGGATTTCTTTCCAAAATATCACTATAAAAAGCTATATATATTAACTCGTTGATCATTATTCAATGGGGAAAGAGTTTTTAATATTAATGAGAATTATTATTTGCAACAATTTTACTCTTCTCTCATCTCTTTCTTTGCAATCAATTAATGTATTGCTTCATGCTTAGATTCTAGATATCTCATAAAATTTTACATGGTATCAGAGCTAGATTGAATCTAGGTAGTTGTATACAATTTTTTGCAAGATTGAAGCACATCAAAGAGTGCACCACAAGTGATGGATCAACCACAAGTCTCCTAAGCTACAGAAGTAGTGATTCTATTGCATAGCAAAGGACTCTACAGGATAACAGTGGGAAAAGGGATTAAAACCAATTCACCGGTGGAAAATCAATGTGGTTTAACAAGATTGATGAAGCATATGGATTGTTATGTCTCTCAAAATCTCTTTCTCTCTCTCTCTCTCTTTTCATATTAGTGTTAAAATTCAATATGCTAAGACAGAAAATAGCAGCATTACATTCCATTTCACAATAATAGCATATATAGGATCACTGAAGAAACAACAAGCATAGCATAAACACAAGAGACACAGATTTATCCTGGGAAACCCTCATGGGGTAGAAAACCCAGTAAAGCTTCCTCAATATAGATGACCAGCAATATACAAAGATGCAAACCAAAGATATGATCTCCTCCTCCACCATAGCAGACCTTTCCTCCACAAGTGCTCCTCTCTCTCAAGTGTGTGTGTCAAATGAGGAACACACCTCCTCTATTTATACACTACCCTGACATATCTTTTACACAAGTACACGTAGGCTCGTATTTAACCAATGGGTTAAATACCCCACTACAAATGACTGGGCCGACCCCTCTAGGGTGGTCTAATAACCCTTTGACCCACATAACACATACAGGGGCCGACCCCCACTGGGGAAGTCTAATAACCTGAGTTACCACATTCCGATGGCGGAATAAACATCTCCGGATATACAATAAGATCTTCACGGAGGAATGAAACATCTCTGGAATAATAAAGTACAAATATAATATTCTTTGAAGTTACAATATCTCAACACTCCCCCTTAACGAGAAGGATATTATAACAGTATCTGCACGAGCAAGGAGTCATCAACATCATACATGATACATCTATAAATCATTGGAAGCTTTCTCAACATCATCAGTAACTCAAGCAGTTACTGGAACATCTTCAATACTGGAACATCAACATCTTCAGTACTAAGGCTTTATCTTCTGCAGCACTCGAACAACTACAGCAACATCAACATCTGGATCCTCACGATCATCAGCATCATCATCTCACGATCATCAGCATCGTCATCACACAATCATCAGCATCGTCATCAGCATCACGATCATCAGCATCGTCATCACACGATCATCAGCATCGTCATCACACGATCATCAGCATCGTCATCACATGATCATCAACATCGTCATCACACGATCATCAACATCGTCATCACATGATCATCAGCATCGTCATCACACGATCATCAGCATCGTCATCACACGATCATCAGCATCGTCATCACATGATCAGCAACATCGTCATCTAGATCATCACGATCAGCAGCATCGTCATCTAGATCATCACGATCAACAACATCGTCATCTAGATCATCACGATCAACAACATCATCAATACAAGTATAAATATCATTAATACAAGTATCCTCATCAATACAAGTATACACATCATCAATACAAGTATCCTCATCAATACAAGTATACACATCATCAATACAAGTATCCTCATCAATACAAGTATACATATCATCAATACAAGTATCCTCATCAATACAAGTATACACATCATCAATACAAGTATCCTCATCAATACAAGTATACATATCATCAATACAAGTATCCTCATCAATACAAGTATACATATCATCAATACAAGTATCCTCATCAATACAAGTATACACAATAGCAGCATACCCTGCAACACACAAGATCCAATTACGGGATGATCAATCCCTCTCACTTTAGGACATAGGTCCAAGGATGATACAATCCTGATCCGCTTACGGGATGATCAGTCCCTCTCGGTTTAAGACAACTCTCATGTCTATGGATGATGCAATCCAAATCAACTTACAGGATGATCAATCCTTATCACTTTAAGACACCTCACCATGTCTAAGGACGAGGCAATCCCAATCTATTTACAGGATGATTAGTCCTTATCACTTTAAGACATCTCACCATGTCTAGGGATGAGGCAATCCCAATCTACTTACAGGATGATTAGTCCTTATCACTTTAAGACATCTCACCATGTCTAGGGACGAGGCAATCCCAATCTATTTACAGGATGATTAGTCCTTATCACTTTAAGACATCTCACCATGTCTAGGGACGAGGCAATCCCAATCTATTTACAGGATGATTAGTCCTTATCACTTTAAGACATCTCACCATGTCTAGGGATGAGGCAATCCCAATCTATTTACAGGATGATTAGTCCTTATCACTTTAAGAAATATCACCATGTCTAGGGATGAGGCAATCCCAATCTATTTACAGGATGATTAGTCCTTATCACTTTAAGACATCTCACCATGTCTAGGGACGAGGCAATCCCAATCTATTTATAGGATTATTAGTCCTTATCACTTTAAGACATCTCACCATGTCTAGGGACAAGGCAATCCCAATCTATTTACAGGATGATTAGTCCACTCAATCTCATTTAGGACTATCCTTCCTTTCGGAATTACTGGATTTACTGTCCAAGGATGATTTAATCCATTCAATTCATTTAGGACTATCCTTCCTTTTGGATTTACTGTCCAAGGATGATTTAATCCACTCAATTCATTTAGGACTATCCTTCCTTTCGGAATTACTAGATTTACTGTCCAAGGATGATTTAATCCACTCAATTCATTTAGGACTATCCTTCCTTTCGGAATTACTGGATTTACTGTCCAAGGATGATTTAATCCACTCAATTCATTTAGGACTATCCTTCCTTTCGGAATTACTGGATTTACTGTCCAAGGATGATTTAATCCATTCAATTCATTTAGGACTATCCTTCCTTTCAGAATTACTGGATTTACTGTCCAAGGATGATTTAATCCACTCAATTCATTTAGGACTATCCTTCCTTTCGGAATTACTGGATTTACTGTCCAAGGATGATTTAATCCACTCAATTCATTTAGGACTATCCTTCCTTTCGGAATTACTGGATTTACTGTCCAAGGATGATTTAATCCACTCAATTCATTTAGGACTATCCTTCCTTTCGGAATTACTGTATTTACTGTCCAAGGATGATTTAATCCACAACCGTACATTTAGGACCACGTCCAAGGATGACTCAATCCTCAACCGTACATTTAGGACCACGTCCAAGGATGACTCAATCCTCGACCGTACATTTAGGACCACGTCCAAGGATGACTCAATCCTCAACCGTACATTTAGGACCACGTCCAAGGATGACTCAATCCTCAACCGTCCACCAAGGACTTCATTCTCGAAGACATACGTCTACGGCTCTTCTTTAGGACTGAAGTCCAGGGATGATCCAATCCCCTCACATGTTCACCAAAAACTTCATTCTCGAAGACATACGTCTACGGCTCTTCTTTAGGACTGAAGTCCAGGGATGATCCAATCCCCTCACATGTTCACCAAAAACTTCATTCTCGAAGACATACATCTACGGCTCTTCTTTAGGACTGAAGTCCAGGGATGATCCAATCCCCTCACATGTTCACCAAGAACTTCATTCTCGAAGACATACGTCTACGGCTCTTCTTTAGGACTGAATTCCAGGGATGATCCAATCCCCTCAAGTCCACCAAGGACTTCATTCTCGAAGACATACGTCTACGACTCTCTTTAGGATGATGCAATCCTATATGTCCACCAAGGACTTCATTTTCGGAGACATCATGTCTACGGCCTCTTTTAGAATATATGTTCAAGGATGATGCAATCCTCTTGTCACCTTAGACCCTGTCTAAGGACCATCCACCAACCTCTCTGTCGGCATCACTAATATAGGTATCCTCATCATCGACCTCACTGTCGATGCAGGTAATCTCATCATGAGTTATCACATCACTCCCCCTTTCGAGGAGGGTCCTTCTGAACTATATTAAGTTTGTCTTAGAAAACTTTACTTGAGGTAGAGGTTTGGTTAGTACATCGGATCGGTAGGTTTTTGGTTAGTACATTGTTACAAATTCGAACTTTTGGTTCCTTTCTGCACCATATCGTCTGTGTATAGAAACAATATTCAACCTTGTAGCAAAGGTTGAGATCCTCATCACCCATGGTGATCATTAAGCTCATCAATTGATTATCGATCCTGGGTACCCATACAGAACCTGATTCACACTTCTTCTTTAATTACACCATTAAGAGAATGGTATTATCTAGCCACTTGGAGCAAACATCTTATCATGATTCTCTTCCTCTTTCTAAGAGAATTTTCTAGCCACAAGCCTTCTATAGTGTGTTTGATTTGTAAATCCTTTTGTTTGAACATCCATCACTTGTTCAGTGTTCATCATTCATCATGATCTTTCCTACAAATCAAAATTAAGTACATGATTAGTAATACTTCATAATCATCAAATCATATTGACATGATAACCTATTATGCATACAGATATCATTTACATATTTATGTAACTATTTTGACCAATACTTTGGCACAACACTTTCCCATATCCTGTATGCATACAGTGGCTATCTAGATGCCTTCCATCTCTACCAGAACATACTATTGAGAGTGTGCACAGCTCTCAGCATGTCAGCAAAGAGGTTTCATTCTAGACAAGTAACAATGGAATGTTTTTCCAACTTACCAATCATATGCATATTAGTAGTATACTGTTCAATGCTCTATGAATGTTTACACTCAGCATGATATATTCTAGGAATACAAATATGCATACAAGCAATATCATTTACTATTTCAAATAACAACTCAAATACTTATCTTTTATGTTTGTGTGGTTGCCTCCCGCTTGACCTTCTATATGTCTTTTGAACTTCTATTCATTTTGTACCACTGTGCATGCTCAAGTGTGCACTAGTGTCATCCTCATGATCTCATACACAGACATACATTCATTAGTATATTCTCAATATTATCAAAACATTCTAGTTCTAAATAATCTTTGAAAATGTATAGTCATGATTATAGATAATATTCAAGGTTTCAAGGAAGTCTTCTTTTACTTCTGCATATTCTTGTTTGATCATAGTACTCTTCTAGTTAATTAGATCATCAAGATAAGAGACATAATATGCATAAACCCTTGATTACTAACTTTATGAATAAGCATAACCAATCATACCAAGTATACTTATATAAGGGATCCTAAGGTAAGATTCTAACTTGTCATAGGAAAACATACCTGGATTAGTATACCTGCTTAGCTATGTACAACATACCTAAACAATCTCTTCAATGATTTAGAGATCCTGAGCTAGAACCTACATGTCTCATAGGTTAAGCATAATATAACAAAGTCATACATACCTCGTAAGTAGAACAAAGATTATGGATGAGTCTTTGTCTCCATGTTGTCATGTTTTAAGGAGCTTGATTTGTCTTTTGTGATGTACCTGTATCTTGTTAGGAAACGACATCAACCTCATACAACACCATAATGCATTAGTACAATCATATAGCCCTAATCAATGAATGTCTTCGATCATTCACATTCATTCATACTGTTACTAGGGTGATAAGACAATTCTAACATTAATCAAGATTGTAGTAATAAATAACATGAAGACAAACACATTATGAACTTAATCAAGAATCAGATTTCAAGACATACCTTAAGTCATACCTGTCGAGACTTCTTGTAGTCTTCTTATGTAAGGCCTTAGCCTCAAATCCCCCTGAAACTTGATTTGGAACTTGATTAGGTCTTGCTAGAGAAACCCTAAAAATTCAATCTTTGACTTTCATGCTTCCGAATGGATGGAAGGATGTGTCTTGCTAAGCTGATCAAACTAGCATACTTCACTTTTGAAATCTCCAAAATTTGACCCCTCAAAATTGCCTTCGAAACTTCTGGATCTTTTAGACAGGAACCCGAACTAGGGTTTGATGAAGCCCACCCTTCTGTCCAATCAAAAGGTTCGATCCAAGGCTCTAAACTCTTATTTTTCTGAGGAGCTTCCAGCCGTGGTTACAGACTTAAAAAATTCCAACTTTTGCTGAAGCCCTAATTTTCCATCTTTCTGATCAAAATCCCGAACTAGGGTTTGATCAAGCCCGTTCTTCTACCCAACCAAAAAATTTGATCTTGGTCTCTAAATTTTGGTTTTCCTGAGTAGCATTCAGCCATGGACTTCGATTCCAAAAATTCTAACTTTCTCCGAAACCCTAAATTCCGGAAGCCATGAATAAAGGTGCTCCAAAAATAATTCTCTTTTGACAGAAATATGCACCTGATTGTTTCTACTATAACTCTGAAATTTTTGCTCCACAGGGTCCGAAAACGTTTTCTGAAGTAGCCTGACCTGTCATCTTTCCATCCTGACAGGTCTGACCTCAATTGGATTTTCTAAGAGAGAGTTATGCCAAGTGTCGCAACGTGACCTGTTTATGGGATAAAACAGGAGAGCGAACTTGTACGGCATGCCATGTGTCACTGTTTGACCTTCGGCCTCTGAAAAATTTTCTTGAGATAGCTCGCCCTGTTGTCTTTCTATCCTGATAGTTCTTACCTCAATTGGACTCTCTGAGAGAGAGTTATTCCAAGTGTCGCAACGTGACCTTTTTATGGGATAAAACAGGAGAGCGAACTTGTACGGCGTGCCACATGTCACTGGTTCACCTTCTGCCTCTGAAAACATTTATTGAGATAGTGCAGTCTGTGTACTACCTGTCACTTTTTACGAAATTTCATTTGGAGCTTCCTAGCCCAAGTTATGACCTTTTTTTCCAAGGTTACCTGATTTTGACTGAGATCTGGAAGAGGCAGAAACCCTAACTTGTACTGATCATAACTCATAAAGTACAACGAATCTGAGGGTGCCCTTTGGACACAAGGTACCTGGGGATGTTATCTTCGACCTGTAAACTTTTCAGACCCTGAAACTTCGCAAAAATGGATTTATAGCGAAAGTTCCACTATGACTGGTTTTTTCTATGTAAAACCCTAACCTTCAAATTGTCGTAAGTAAAGCAAGTGTCGTAAGTGCCATACCTTGCCTTCCTTCAGGTTAGCTCTGATACCATGTTAAAATTCAATATGCTAAGACAGAAAATAGCAGCATTACATTCCATTTCACAATATTAGCATATATAGGATCACTGAAGAAACAACAAGCATAGCATAAACACAAGAGACACAGATTTATCCTGGGAAACCCTCATGGGGTAGAAAACCCAGTAAAGCTTCCTCAATATAGATGACCAGCAATATACAAAGATGCAAACCAAAGATATGATCTCCTCCTCCACCATAGCAGACCTTTCCTCCACAAGTGCTCCTCTCTCTCAAGTGTGTGTGTCAAATGAGGAACACACCTCCTCTATTTATACACTACTCTGACATATCTTTTACACAAGTACACGTAGGCTCGTATTTAACCAATGGGTTAAATACCCCACTACAAATGACTGGGCCGACCCCTCTAGGGTGGTCTAATAACCCTTTGACCCACATAACACATACAGGGGCCGACCCCCACTGGGGAAGTCTAATAACCTGAGTTACCACATTCCGATGGCGGAATAAACATCTCCGGATATACAATAAGATCTTCACGGAGGAATGAAACATCTCCGGAATAATAAAGTACAAATATAATATTCTTTGAAGTTACAATATCTCAACAATTAGATCTATTACATATCCCAATGAAGTTTTGATCAAACTCCCTAGAAAGAAACATGTTTTAAGGAGACATCAGTTGGAGAATGAGTAAATTAGCGCATTTGATACAATCCAAGACTTCTTCACAAGATTTAGATCTCTTTTACAATAGCTCAAAGCATGTGGGATATATAAGAAAGAGGATCAACTTATAATTTCCATTTTGTCAATAGAAAGCCTCCTAGTTGAGAATTCATAAGAGCCACCAGGTGAAGCCAAAGGCAAGGATATGGGCACACACCTTGATTGTACTCATTGTCTACCTACTACTTGAAATGAAGAAAGGAGGAGATCATTTTCACTGCATGCTCTCTAGTTCCTCAGCACCATCTTGATTCCTCTTTCGAGACGGGTTTTTTCCATGAGGTTTTCCCTCTTGTATTAGTTTATGGGGATATTATTTTTTGTAATTGGGTACCTAAAATGGATACATAATTGTCAGGACCCAATTTTAGTGCATCATGCTCACCTAACTTATGCTTGGGGCGGTGTTGGTGTAAATGCACACTATATAAGCACCCTTGCTAATTTTTGCAAGTTCTAGTTTATCTAGTTGCTTTCGTTTAGATAACTTTAGTGCTTTTGTGCTTGCTTGTAGTTAAGCTTAACTTAGCTGCTTTATTCCTTGCTTTATGGTGAGATTTGGGTGCATGCCTTGCATGATTTTTGTCCAAAATATCACTATAGCAAGCTATATGTATTAACTCATTGATCATTATTCAATGGGGCAAGAGTTTTTTATATTAATGAGAACTATTATTTGCAACAATTTTGCCTTCTCTCATCTCTTTCTTTGCAATCAATTAATGTATTGCTTCATGCTTAGATTATAGATATCTCATAAAATTTTACACTCCCAACCCTTTAGAGGAATGGATTCAGAATCCAGGAGGGACAAAATACTGAGTTATGCTCTATGAGCGCTTGGTGGTTCTCCACTGGGTGCTCAAAACTCTAATTCACAGAATGTTGATAGAGGAGAGTCCTTTCATCGTTGCTCTCAAGGTGAAGCATGAGGTGGTGAAAGATCAAAGGAAGCTAAACAAGATAATGGTGAGGAAGATGATCATCATGGAAAACCACTTGGATGAGCAGAAAACAAGGCTCCCAACACAACTTGGTACTACCAGCAACACCCCAATAATTATTGGTGTGATGCAATTCCGCTAACAGAATGACCAAGTTCTCCTTACTTTAAGTTTCAAGCTTCTAAATCTCTATGCCAATGATGGATTTTTTGTAAATTTTGCTAGATGTTACTCTGCCCATACTAGAAAGTATGATAGATGTAGGCTGCAAGATCAATCCCCAGCTAGCTGCATCCGTAATTTTGCGGACAATTTTGGCATGCAAACTAGGTGTTTTAGTTTGGTATCTCCTTGTGGGAGGACGAATATGTACAACAAATTGAACACTGTATCTTTGTTTTTATCGAATTAATAGAAATGACCCTAACTTACTTAAAAAAATGTCGTTCCAATCATAAAAAAGAATGGACTTCCTTCTTACTTCTTGAAGATCCTTATGAGAATCTAATGCATGCTCTACTACCATAATTGTTTCTCGAAGAGGCATCAAAATTAAGTTTCAAAGTAGGGGGGTCTGGAGGTTGTCATATCCTCTTTCGCAAGCTGCTCAGTTGTTCCAAGATCAACATGCCCTAATCCATCATTTTCTGATTTTCTTCAAATGAGATATGTAAACCAACTTTCATCCAAAATTTGGATTCCATGGCCTCTCTCACAAAAAAAAAATCATTCTAATTGATGAATTATAGATAATTCTACCACTGACTAATGTTCTATTTTGTGTTGTCTTATCAAAGTTGGTTGTGGAGATAAGTTGATATGTGTGAGTACATTGGAAGGAGTTGTATGGGTTACTAAGAGGGTACTCTTTGGTTTACAAATTTATCATTATTAGCAGTTGGGATATTTAATGAGGCTTGATAAAAGAATCATGTTCACTCTTGCCTTGCTAATATAAATATTTGCAAATTTCTATTGCCTCTTAAAATAACTAAATACAATTTTTTTTTTAGTAAATAAATACAACCTTTTTTTTAAAGACAGGGAAAATGGAATAAAAATAAGGGCATCCAGCTGGAAGATAGTGTTGTCGGTCCAGGGTGAGAGGGTTTTTTGATGGCCTAAGATATGTCATGGAATGCATGCTTTCATGTGGACTAAAAAACGCCCATACAAGTTGTTAGCTAGGGTTTTCATATGACAGAACATGCCAACTGTAAGATGATAGGATATGCCCAATAAACTGTTATATTTATCTCCTCGTACTGCAGGTAGAATATTCCCCGAGAAAAGAGATACGTCGAGAAGCACGATGCAGATCCAACAGAAAAAGGCACTCAACCATTAGATTTTGGAGTGTGGGGATGGCATAGGAGCAATTGTAACGTTATCAACACGCTCATGGACAACAAGTTCTACGTAGATAGAGAAAGGGTTTGAGAATCCTTCAGCCTCAACTTCCAAACTACTTGTTGAAAGTGTAAGTTCGATTTGCTCAAATCGTGATTTGAACAATTTGGGAAGTTTCCAAATTGAGCATTTAGTTTAGGAAAGACAAAGACAATTGCAATTGTTGAAATTGCTAAATTGCATAAACTGCAATTTTCAGGCTCAATTTTTACTGGAATTAGGAATAAAAATGCCTGAATAATAGGACGCTTTGGTTGTTGTTTATCCTATGGGTACAAACAAATAGTGGGAAGCAAGCGAGGAGTACAATAGATGGGTGCATAGTCATAAGGAAAATGCCTGATTGTTCAACGTTACGGCCACTGGGAAGATAACTATCATTGCTTGCAAAAAGACACGGTGAAAGGTGAGAATAAACTTCTATATTTATCTCCTCATATTGCAGGTAGGATATTCCCCGGGCAAACAGACACGTCGAGAAGCACGATGCAGAGCCAACAGAAGAAGGTACTCAAACCATTAGATTTTGGAGTGCGTGGATGGCATAGGAGCGATTGCAACGTCGTCGACACGCTCATGGACAACAAGTTTTATGTTGATAGGGAGAGGTTATGAGAATCCTTTAGTCTCAAATTCCAAACTACTTGGGTGTATCTTGTAATGTATAAATGCACGTCAGATCGATTCCTCTGGAATCACTATAATGAAAATTTGGGGCTCTATGTCAATCCCAATGCAATCTGTGAAGAAAGATGCTAGAAAATACATATTTTTTTTCGGCGTTGAGCTCAATTGGTCGATGGCATTTACACCCAAAGGGAGCTGAGACTGAGTTTCATACGAACAAGGCATGAAGCCCTGGGATGTGCTCACAACGAGGTTAGGTGTGACATGAATAGTTCTCATATGTACATTCCAATGACAACACCATGGTTTCCCACCTCCATGTAGGTGCATAGTAGACTATGAAATTGACTCACTTTCAATCATGCAAAATATAGTGATAGCGAGTCAGTTTCATCATGTGAAATATAGAAGATGGTGTAGGAGAATTACTTGCAAATGTGAACCTTGTCATGATAGTCCTTTAGCTGGATAACCAAACAATGTCACTGCTATTCAAGTATTAGACCCTTTCAAAATAATAAGAAGAATAATTGTTATAAAAAACTCGATCAATTGTGATCCCAATAGCTGGAGATTAGATTCAAAACAAGACAGTTTGAGTTATGCTTTTGGATGAAGAACTAAGGTGAATAGATTCCTTATAAAAGTTTTAACATTTGTATATTTGTATTCTAACACATATATGGACCGAACGAGTGACATATCTAACAAGGTGGAAGGAACAATATGATGTTCAAACTCCCCAAAATTTATTTATTTTTTATTTTTTCGCTTCCGCCAAATGTCATTGAAAACACTTGAGTTTCCCAAAATATACAAAACGCTTCGTCTACCCCTTAGACACCTTTAAAAACAAGGAAAAGGTGATCACTTGAGGAATCATCAATCACACCGGAGGTAAGGAGTAGGTATTGCTAGGTTCTGTATCATTTTTTTCCTTTCATACTTAGTCGTCCAAGAACCTAACAATACAATGATGGAAAGTAAGACTACTTCGAGGTCCATCAATTAGGGTGAAGGTAGAGTGTTCTTACGTTGGAGGTACATTCTGTTTTCCTGCATGCTTTTTGAACTTTCCTATATATTTTTAAGGCTAGTGTTTTCAGATGTGGAGGTTACCTTTATGACAATTTGAGTATGGAGTACTCAGGTTGTCTAAGTTTCACCCGGATGAACTTGGGATGTTGAGAGCTACATATGGTATTGGAAACTATTAAAATAGCTACCCAAGAAAATCAAGAAAGTAAGACCATAATCATATGGCGGAAAATGATAGCATAGAGTATTTCATTAATATGTATAAATATTACATATACAGTACATAATTTGGGAACTACCTAACAACTGCATCATAACTAGATGGTTGTTAGGTATGTTTAGAACTTATATTAGGGTTATTCTAACAATCTCTTCCTTAATTGTAAGTCCATACAAGTCTTCAAACTCATCATAAAAATTCATGAGTTTTGATGAAGATCCACCTGAAAAACCACCACTAAAACTGCCCGACAATCAATGTGTCAAGCAAAATGCAGAGAGTTGAAATCTGGAAGTGAACAACTGACAAAGGCTAAACATTTCTTACTTTACAATATGATCATTCACCATGTAATTTATTTAGAAGGTGGTGTCTTCTTCTAATGGAAGGTACTATGTGAAAATGATGGTTTTGGGATGACCACAAACCAATTTGGAACTTGGCTGTAAGGCTCAGAGGTTCCTAAAACAATCCAAAGGGCTAGCAGAAGCTGTAATTCTTCTACTAAATGGGTGGTTTTGGATGACCACAAACCAATGTCTGACAGAAGCTAAAAATATTCTACTAAATGGATTTATTTTTTTGCTGACCATAAATAAAAAGGTGATTTTAGGATGAGCACAAACCAATTTTTGAAAAAATTTGGAACTTGGATTTGACCTTGGTTCCGGCTAAGCAGTTCTCTTTGGAACTTGGCTCTGACTCTGGTTCTAGCTCAATAGTTCCTACTCACTTGTTCTCGCTTTCTTTTTTCTGACTGTCAATCATTCCCCCCTCTCAAGAATAACATGAGAAACAAGAAAACTTTCTTCAGTGTGATGGAAAAATGCATGGTTGTGCCTCCAACAGAAAAACATATCAAAGAGGTAGGTTTGAGTGTTACAACTAGACACAATACCTATACAAACATCTCATAGTGGTTTTGAGTGCCAAAACCAGACATAAAATATCATGATTTTAACTATGAATTATTGAAAGCACATCAAATATTTTATTATTGAGACCTGCGAGGGTTTCTTGCAACTCCATCCTTTCAATCAGACTCAATAGTTTAAATTCAAATTCAACAAATGGAGAGTGTCGACTTCTATAGAAAATGTGCCTGTTTAATTGGACACTCATAAAATAAATCTGTTTACATAGTTTTCAAAGACCACAATGGCTTATAACTCCTTTTAACAAGTAAAGATGATCAACATAAAACAAGTCATGAATGCCGTTGTAGTTTTCTTCTAATAAACTTGAAGAAAAAATAACCTTCCAAGAAAAAACACTTTATAACTCCTTAAGGTCCTTAATTTTAATACTAACTCCTTCACAAACCCCTTTAAGCTCCACCTAGGAAATTTACATGTTTCCTTTTTACATTGCCATTCAATTTCAAAGACCATGTTGTATTTTAAAGTATTCAATGTAACCTATATCATCGACAAATTTTTACAAAAGCTTTATGCACATAACCAAAAAAGGACAATGTCTACTTGTCTTTAGAGTGCATGGATTTTCATGCTTTTCATATTAGGTTGTGCACCTTTTCCTTGTCATCTAGCATTCAATAGTGCATGTGTAAGATATTAAAATTCTCACCACCATCCACATAACCAAATTTAAGGATATGATCTCCTAATTGAAAACCATCTGATGCAGCTAGAGAACCATCAAATATTTCATCAACCACGATGACTGGAATCCTGCAATTGCATCCTCATCCATTGGAGTTGGATTTTAATAAGTGGAAACATATGACAAAGAAGAAGAATTGATATTGTTCAACTCATAATGAAATGTGATATCATAATTCTCTTCCTTCATCTGCTTTTCTCTGGGGTGGAATAAGTGAATCTCGAAGACGACTGCCTGAAAGAAATATATGAAGATTCCAATCTATTTTTTCTGTGATGTCCTTATGATCATTATGAAATATAGCAAGATACTAACAACTGGAGTGAACAACTACAACATCAATTTTAGACCATGGGAAACCTTCGGCGTCAAAGAGGATGCCATAAATGCTAGGCCCATTGGGTACACAAAGTCTATCAATTATTGCATTAATTTTTGCCTCAACGCCACTCCTATTTTCAATCATAGTCACGGTCCTCAAAATTTATGCCATTACTAGCCACAACAAAGCCAAAGTGGAGATCCTTTTAGGTTTGACGGAGCATGCATGCTCAAACACCTTGGCATTTTAATAAATGGGATCAAAAGGCTATATAACAATTCACCATGTTTAAAAATTCGACTCATGCTATATCGACCTCATAAGAAGTCTTCCATATTTAGTAGAGAATGACAACTAACCCTCCAAATTTAGCATATAGTGAAAGCAAAAATCTTGATCGAGGTATTAAACAAGGAAATGAAATGACCAACCGACACAACAAATCTTGCAAGCAAGTCTTACACAACCTTCCTAAAATGACAATGATATGGCCATTTCATGCTAATATGCAATGATTTTATTCAAAAAATAAATTGTAAAGCTGCTTAAATCCGAAATACTCACAAATTCCTCTTATCATCTTGCATAATTGTGAAGTTATGGGCAACTTTATACAAAGTTACACATGCAATGTGTACATGGAATATGCACAAATATCGATTTCACAAAAATGAAGCACTGCAATCCCTTCCAATTATTCTCCAAGAAATCACCATTTAACCTCAATGTCCTCGTTTGTTAAATATTTTCGTTCCCTGAAAAAACATTGCTCTCAATCACAAACACCTTAACACAACCTTGATTAGACAACCTCTATGGACTTTTACGAACAACATAGTGGCAACTCCTTATATTTCTTGAACCGCGTGAAAAAATGAGCATCCAAAACAATGAAGCACATTTTTTTGACAGTGATCCCTTTACAAACAAGCAAGTTTGCACATGGCCTTCTAGGTAGCCCTTCTTGCTATTTATTTCACTCCGAAAAGGATTTGTTGTATAGTTTTGGCATATTATTCTTTTGTTCATGCCTTCATGTTGCATGCTCGAGTTCTTCACAGGAATTCATGTTGCATGCATGGGTTCTTCACATGCAGAGTTCTTCACATGGACATATGTATGGTCAATTCCCTTCTTTACACGAGTGAGTCTTTCTCTCCTCACATGGGCTGGTCTCAAGCAACTAAGATCTTATCAGCAAGAACTTCCTCGACTATGGCTTTACCATTCATGCATTTTCTCAATGAGGACCACGGATCATAAGTCGCTCTAATACCACTATTAGAATAAATAGCCAAGAAAATTAAGAAAATACGAACATAATCATATGGTGAAAAAGGCTAGCTTAGAGTGTTTAATTATTATGTATAAATATTACATATATAGGACATAATTCGGTAACTACTTAACAACCGCATCATAACTAGATGGTTGTTGGGTATGTTTAGGACTTAGATTAGGTTTATTCTAAGAGAAACCTACTGTTCTCAAGGGTTAAAAATCGATCAGAGCTTATTGTACTTTAATAACTATTAAATTCCAATTTTAATTAAAAAAAACTTTTTGGGCTTACCTGCATCCTTATTTCACATTGTTTATGTTATTTCGTATTTTTGTACACTTTGAAGATGTTTTGCTTTCTGATGTAATTTTTACAAAAGGAAATTTCACATTGAAATATATATATATATATATATATATATATATATAGGTCTAATAGAGGTTGAGGGGCGAAGAAACGATCAGATTGAAGATTAGTTTATGCTTATGTAATTGAAGAGCAAGTTTTTGTTTAGTTTTTTTGACATGTAAGGTGTGAAGGCAAATACATTACGATGAATTCTCTTTAAGAGCAATTTTGTATAAAATCCTAGATGACTAAACTCTATGATGTAAGCCCATGATGGGGTTTGAAGGTAAGACACTATGATGAATGCTCTTTAAGAGAAGTTTTGTATTAAAGCCTCGATGGCTAAACTCTATGATGTAAGATCCTAGTGTGCAGTTCATGTTTATTCGATGAGAATAAAGAGATTTTTTCCATTTGGAAAAATAAATATTTCCTAACTTGTACATACATAACGAATTTTCGCTTTGAAGATGTTTTGCTTTCTAATGTAATTTTTAGAAAAGTAAACTAACAACCTCACAAAGCAATAATTTTTCATGCACGGTCTTAATGAAATTATCTGCATTTTGTGAATCTGATTTTGGGCTTAACTGACATACTAATCCTACATGCATGAAGCATCTAATGCAATCTAAAGTATGCATTATAAATCTTTTAATCATTTCTCTTATTATCAACTAATGCCTTAGATTTATTTTTTCGCAAAAATGATTTCGTAATATTTTTGTAAATATTTTGTAACTAATATCTTTGGTTTATTTTAGTAGTCAATCATTCCCTTTTTATTTTATAATTAGCATGCTTTATTTTGTACGTTGAGTTATACTAACACTTTTCAGTTAACCACATTAGTCAATTTTGTACATATTCATTTAGCTAAAGTCTCTTAATTAATAGTGCACTTAGTCACTTCACTTTTATTTCATCAATCCCTCAATCAATTATTGCACATGATTATATTGATTAATTGTGCAAGCTAATAATCCGTAGAGGGCTTTAAGCATCACCCGGGTTTCCATCTCCATCTTCCCCTTGACTAGCCCTCCAAGGGTGTTTTTCAATGTTCTTGCCCGAACCATGTCAATTTGAGCATCAATACCTTGAAAATGCGACAATTGAAAAAATGCATTTTTAGTGAATTTCGACTAGTTCTCGTTTCTTCCTTTTCTTGTTTGGTTTGGTTTTTTGTTTCACGCTTGCAATCGATTTCACTTTTTTTGTTTTATGGCATCTTGTTGTAGTAGTTGATTTGTGTTTTCTTGTAGACAATATAGGTGGAGAAAGGATTGAAAAATCTAAGTATCTACTGCCTTTAGGGATGTACTTTAAATTCCTTTTCAACTTTCATTTTTTGTTTCAACAAGTTGATTCCTAAATCATCCCTTAGTTGAATTCTTGATTTCACTTAAAATAGTTTGCTTTGTTGGTTGAGAGCCATTTTTCTCTTCTTTTCAAGTTCATTACTAGTTAGCTACCTCTTTTGCATGTATGCTTAAGATTGTTGTTTGCTTGGTTGTAGTGGTCCATTACTTCATAGAGAAAGCATAGATTTTGTTTCAAGAAAGAGCATAATTAATTTATAGTATTGAATATTATATTATGTTTCTTTATGCTACATTTATTAACAAGCATTTACAATTTCTTGCAATTTCCTTTATTTGTTGTACACGCCACTTGTGCACACACTCACACTGTAAATCAAACATCACTTGGTTCATGACCTCAAGTGGAGCCTTAAAAGTAATCCTTAATATAACACATTAAAATCCCTCACTTGAGGGCTAAAACAATATTGTAGTTAGGTTAGGACTTTGGGGATAGGCATCCAAATAATCGCCCCCTAGTCATTATATATCTAAGACATAGTGGTTGGATTTTAGGGAACTAAAATCCTCTTGTAATGGACATAGTCTAGGCCAGTCTATCAACAGGCCAATCTTTTCAGGGTGGTATGCATCAAGGATGAAACAAGAGGATTGATTAGGGAGCCTTTCCCTTTCAATATTGAATATCATATGGATCATGGATTTTAGCCAAAGGTGTAGGAAACCTATTGGATGTGTTTGTGAATGAGGTATCCTAGTAGCCATTCTATTAGATATATTACCTATAGGTAGCTCTCACAAGCGGGAGGCAACCTGGATTAGATAGCAATAGGTCGACTGGAGATTCTCCTAGTGACCTTCTTTATAATTGTCCCATTCATACCTTCGCTCACTTACTTGGTGGGATTAAGACCCCATCCAGTTTAGTGTTTGGAAGGTCCTTGTTTGGATTTCTACTTCTTTCTCGATAGGGGATTTTCTCACCATCTCTTAAAGAAAGATTTGAGAAAGTTTTAATTTTCACACCATTTTGATTTTTGGTAGTTCTCATCTTAAGGTTAGTGAGTATTTTCTTTTATAGGTTGTTCATTTCATTTATACCTACTCTTTTCCAAGATTAGATCACTTGTTGCACCCACATTGCACTTGTTATTTGATTTAATATCATATATAGAGTTGGATGTTGATTTGAGAATTTCCTTCATTAGCATTATTTCAAAGCTATCATGTTGGTTTACTAGTCTATTTGACGGACAATCTACCGAGAGCAGAATCAAGGCCTGATCTCCCTAGCTCAACGTGAGTCTAGAACAAATAGAGACAGAACATAAATGACTCTCCTAGATCTAATTAGAGATCAAGGAACTAGATGCTCTTACCTTCTCAGATCGTTGATCCTTTCTCCTTGGATGTTGCTTTGAGCTTGATGGTCTTCAGATTTGAGCTGCAAAACCTGTCAAGACAACACAACAAAAAAGCAGTAAAATGCACCTACACAATAATAGATCTAAGTAAGCAATTAAGTAAGCAAACTACACAGCATATCATTGACACAATGAGATTTGGTGGAAAGCACTTATATTACTGTATTAAAAGGAAAATACATAGGATGAAGGGATTACAACCAATGACTTAACGTAGTAGTCCTTCTACGATCAAGCCAATGCCAAATCCTCCAAAGGGATGATGGATCTCTCAAAGGATGGATAGAGATCTCTCCTAAGCTAATTTCACCAACAATTAGATACCATAGACTTCCTCCCCCTTGGAATGGGAGTGAGCTTCACTTATATAGGACTAAGTGTATAGGATAGGTTGAGATATGGTAGGAGAGAGATAGGGGATCCTTCCAAGAGGCTAGGAACCGAATGCCAGATTCCCCAAAGGATAGGGATAGGGATACACATCAGCTAGCTTCGAGAATGGGCCCGAAGAAGCTATTTTAGTCCATTAACTGACATCGTCACAGTCTGTAAGAGGACAAGCTGCGACGTCGCATGCTGCATTAAAGCAGCCTACGACGACCTCTCAAAACCTAGTATAAAAAGGTTTGCATCTCTTCCAAGTTAATGACTTAGTCAAGGAAACTTCAGGGATGTTTACACTGAGTCTCATGATGGTAAGATTTAGGTGTAACAGAATGCCCCCCAAAGCATGAAGCTGTTTGAAAATTGGACAGGTGAAATGCTTTGATAGAAGGAATGGCAATGGCTCATCGGACGAAGGACACTGCTACAGTACAACTGACTCTGAGTACACAGTCTCAAATGACGTACAACATGACTGCTGACCAATACATTACAGATCCATGGTAGTAATGACCGACTGAACACAATCATGGCTACTAGACACAAGTGTAGATCCATGATGAGATGATAACATGGCCACAACCAATACAAATGGGGATCCATGTAATATGACTCAAAAAAATCTCCATCGCAACCTGGGTAAAATATGAATCCCTAGGGTCTTCAAGTCAAACCCGCAATGATACGAATCTATACATGTGATTACAAATGTCTTGATGTCGAACATGTAGAAACCACTTGATTACCAGTTGTTGATGTATACCGTTAACAAGCGCGAGGGAAATCACCATTGATGTCAATGATTCCCAAGGTATCATAGTACATATCACCAAGCGTGAATAAATGAGTTGAGGTCGAACGGAAGATGAAATATTTCAATCAAGAGTCAATGATGTAAACTCATGTTGAAAGCGAGGTAACCTTTCATTGAGGCATGCAGGGCCAAGGTACTTGATTGGTTTATAGATTCAATCCTTCGATGATGTGTTGAAGTCGACAAGGATGAACCCATCGAAGGAGGGCCATGATGAATACCTCATCATTGACACGAAACATGACAAAAGATGTGTAGAGTAGATCAGATGGTACAATAACATGCAAGACTGACTTAGAGCAGACCGACATGATGGAAGGTGTACTGACTGCAGATAATAAATGGTGAGAGTATTCTTGACATGGGCATGGCATGACTTGGCAGTATTGACATGACGAACTTACGACACGAACTCCTAATGCAACTGATGGTGGAAGTATTCTTCGGATGACCCAAAGGAGTAACAAGACTCAGGAAGTAGGAAAAACTCGAGGACAAATGGATGATCCAAGTACTGTATGCAAATGCAAATGAGTGCCATGTTCTAGAACGACTAGGTACTGCCACTAATAAAGGTGTAATACAAACACTTTCCTTTTTCCCCATCATGATTGATGAGTGCCTCATGTGTTTTTTATGAGCTTGATGAGGGTAACCAGATGCTCAGTATAGCTCATCTCACAGATGAGTCCAATCCTAAATATTTTCCGAACTTGTGAGAGGAGGGGTTCGTCCCATGACGGGCCCTTTAATGTGAAAGTTTAACGAGTCCATAGAAGGTAAACTCGGTCCTCACTTCATGTTTAGAGAGTCTGAAAAGAACTAAAGAAGGCTCCAACGGTCCTTTTTCGTAAAGTTAGCCTCATCACCTAAAAAAGGGTAAAACAACGCGAGAGAGGACTCTTCTAGCCATGATTGGTTGGAGTATACCTTTTTCGTAAGTAGTGCCCCTTGGTCTAAAAAAGGGGGTAAACTATCACCAGGGAGACAACCATTCAAATTCTTTAACAAGCGTGAACGTGACAAGTTCGCTTGGCAATCTTTTCGTATTTCAAGAGCCTGAAAAGAGCTTAAAGATAGACTCTGGGGGGTTCCTTTTCCGTAGGAGTTTAATGAGCTTGGAAAAGTGATAAATCGTAACTCGGTGACTTATTCTCATGGTTTAAGAGCACGAGAAAGAACAAAGAGTAAGCTCGTCATCATTAAATAATTAAAAACTAACAAATGAAAAATAACAACAAAACATTCAAGGGGTTGTTCATACCTGAGATGACCACTACAATGTGAAAACAATGCAAATGGAACACTTAATATCTCCTGCATGCTTGAAAACTAGGTCAAATAGTCAACCAGGAATTCAAACGCAGTAAAACGATCCAAACTATAGCAAATAATCCCAAAGAGCATCTAATATTTGAAAAAGAATATTCCTTTTTGTTTATAAAATGAAAAAAATGACCAAATATAGTTACCATTGTTCATTTACCAAATTGGGGAGAAAAAAGTGCCATTTGGAGCAGAATTTAACTTGCCGATTGTCGGAGCTATGAGCAACCATTTCACGAGCCGTTCGGAGTAGGTAACCCTAAATCTCATCCAGCATATTTCCAGTGGTTTAGAATTTCAATTTTTGTTCATTTTTTAGGGTTTTTGAGTTGATTTGTGGGGAACTTGTGTGCCCTCGGGTCGTCGCAGGACTCCCTTACAGGAACTGTGACGAACTCGGGTCGTTGCAACGCCCGCAAGGGTGGGTTGCGATGATGTCGACCTGTCTGCAAGGACGAGGTACGACAGCAGAAACACCTATGTTCAACTCAAAACCCCACCCAAAAGAATTTTTTTAAAAAGCTTGAGTGAGTTCTAATGAGGTTAAAATGCTCCTTTTGACAGGTTTGTGGCAGCCAACATGGTCTTAGAGTGGCGTGAGCGAGAACATGAGGTAGATGATGTGCAAGCAACAAATGATCTGGTGTGTGTGGAGGCATTGAGGAACTATGGGCTACTGAAGTTCTTCCAAGTCCAGGGCATGAGGGCCCAAGTCCCACTACTGGAGCATATGCTCTGGAGTTGGGACGCAACTCAACAGTACTTCATGATTGGAGAGCACATACTGACTATAAATGCCGAGGACATCTATTTCTTGACTGGATTGTCCCGAAGAGGGGACAATGTGGCTCTTACCGGATCACGGGGGAGTGACCGGACATTAGACTACTTGATTTTTCAGCACTGTACTCCACATACCCATGCCTCTAGTGGGAAGATTCCCATCAAAGAGGTATGAGATTGTCCACTGCGTGCTATACTTTTGACCATAGTGAGGATAGTAGAGAGCCAAGCAGCTCATCTAGCTACTAGGTCCCAGATGTTGTATGCGGAGGACTGCATGTCTCCGAAGGTGTTCAACTGGTGTGAGGGACTCCTCACCAACCTCAGAGATCAGCTGACCAAGTGTCGACGTGGAGAGCTCAAGCAGTTCGGATATGGATCGATAGTGATCTCCTTCTTGTTGGAGCGGGTTCCCCTCTTGTGCCATAGGTGACTATAGATGACAGGAATCCCAAGGATCCACACATGGTCCGATGGACAGAGGTGATGGCCCGCCATGGTGGCGAGGGTCCTATCATCGGGTACAGTCCTGGATTCTTCACCTGGCTGGAAGGCCAACTACTCATGATAGAGGACTATCAGTACAGTAGTATGAATTTCAGGGATGACCCAGACCTAGTGCTACGTGAGGGGGCAGAGTGGGGAGACATCAGTAAGAACACTAACCCTTGTACTTTTTATTTTGTGTATTTATAATTTCTTTTGTGTAGTGCTGATGAGTTAATAACATGTGTGTGCAGATGTGGGCCCTTCACGGTTAGTGGGAGTTTCACTCCTTGCGAGGAGAGGAGAGGCACCGCCATTGGCCACAGCCATGCATGATGCCATGGTGGAGATGGATGACGTCTATGAGAACCTTACGAGGTTGACATTGGACTTTCCAGATGCTGCAGTACATGAGTTGCCAAGGCCCATGCAGAGATACACAGTCGGTGTGACTATGCGCTTCGGTATGCTACTCCGCAAGGTGGCGAGGGTAGTTGACTGCTTCCATGTCCAGCAGGCGAGAGCTGCCAGACCTAGGGGTGCACGGGCCAGGCGTCAGGCCTTGTGATGTTATTATGTGTAGTGAGAGCTATGTGAGCCTCATATTTTGTACTACTGGAAGCTATCAGGCTTCAGATTTTATATGGACTTACTGAAAGCCGTCGTGCTTTAGACTTTTGTATCAGCACTACATTATCTTGATTATATATATATATACAGACATTTTTGGTGGCTTTATACATTTATGTGTTTTAATGGATGAATGATGTGATCTTGTTTATGTGTTTTGCTTATACAATGAGTTATTTTCATGTTATGTCTACTTTTACAATTCATGAATATGCTTATGTGTGTGCAATGTACCAATCTAAGATGAAGTTGGCCATGGAGTCAACAACTTTGTTCATGTCTCGTGGAATGTGCAGGTACTGAATAGACTCGAAGGACCTTTCTAGAAGACAAACTCGTTTGTAGAGACGGAGTAGGGTAGGATCACAGATGGTGTAAACCCGGTTAAGATGAGAGACCACTAGTTGAGAATCCAAATGGATGACAATGTGGTCCATACCCAAAGAAATAACGTCGGTTAGGGTTCCAATGACTTCCTGATATTCCGCAGCATTGTTGGTTGCGAAGCCTAGACACATTCCTCCTGAGCTGATAAGCTCGCTGGTAGGTGAATAGAGCACCCAGGTTGCCGAAGCAAGGTTACAGGTATGCCGGCTGGCGCCGTCTGCGAATCTGTAGCAAGTTTCCATCTGCACATGCAGATAGAACATGGTAAAAGTAACGAAACAAGGCCTAATCATGCAAGGAAACAAAGCGTCACACCACACAAAACACACACGCCATGTACAGTATATACAAAAGTACTTATGCATGAAAGACGCAGGCATAGTACCTCTTCAGGTAAAGCCCGTTCCGAGGTTCACCTAAAGACATCCTGTCGTAGTCTTCAAGCTCGTAATCTCCCTTCTCTAAGACGCATTTCACTATGTAGGGTCCATGCCACATGGACTCAAACTTTCCTGCCCCCAGCTTATCATGTCTTTGGTCGTATGTAAGGACCAAATATCCTTCGCTATAAATGCGAGGTTCTACCGACTTGTCGTACTGCGCTTTGATGCGTTTCTTATGAGCCTCGTTGGCAAGAGCGGCATTGCGACGAGTTTCATTGAGCTTAGCTAGGTAGAGGAAGCGTTCTTCCTCAGCAGTAGTGTTGGGGAGAAGTTCAACGACAAGTTTGAGGGACGGAATCTCACACTCAATAGGAAGGATAGCCTCCAATCCATACACTAGTTGGAAGGGAGTAAATCCAGTGGCGGTTTTAACAGAAGTTCGATAAGTGCGGAAAAGAGCATATTATGCCAGTTGGACTTGTGCATACCTACCATGCATTGGATCATGGTTTTCAAGACCTTGTTGATGGTCTCTACTTGTCCATTGGATTCTGGGTAGTATGGTGTTGAGTTTTCATGGCGAAAACCTAATCTAGTGCTCAACTCGTCAATCATGTGGTTCATAAAGTGAGAACCATGGTCAGTAACTATCGCTTGAGGAACTCCAAACCGCGCTATTACATGATTAAACATGAAGAGTGTAGCGGTTTTTCCGTCGTCCGTGTATGTAGGCATAGCCTCGGCCCACTTTGTGAAGTAATCCATGGCTACTATGACCTAACCATGCCCCCCGACGAAGGTAGGCTTACAATGCATGAAATCAATGCCCCATTTAGCGAAGGGGCCAACAACAATAACCGGGTGTAACGGGGTAGGGTGAGTGCGCTTCTTAGTTTGCAAGTTCTAGCAGGGAGGACATTTTTTTACAGCCTCGATACAATCTTTAAAGATAGATGGCCAAAAATATCCAGCGCGAAGTATCTTCTGGGTTGTAGCCATCCCAGAGAGATGACCGCCACACGCCCTAGCGTGACAATCATTTAGAACATGTTCAGCCTCTTCATGAGTGAGACAACGTTGAACAGAATCGATACCATGATGGTACAAAGTATCACTAATGATTAGATAATGCTTTTCATGGTGGCGTATTCAACGGCGGTCGTCTCGCAAGAGTTGAGGGCTAAACGTTGGGTCTGAAGATATAAAAGGATATATCTATACCATAGATCATACGTGCTGATGAGGAACAATGATTCATCTGGAAGAGAATCATTGGGCTCAAATTCGACATCAGGATGGGGAAGATCACATATCAGCTCAACAAACACCAAATACTTTTTAGACTTAGCCTTTTCAAAAAGGAGATCAAATTCCTGCAGTATCACGATCAAGCGTGAATGCTTGCCCCCAAGCACCTGACGTGTCAAAACGTACTACATGGGGTTTGAATCGGCAATGATGGTGGTGGTGCGAAGCAAGATGTAATGTCAGAACTTTTGGACGACAATGACTGACGCGAGAGCGAGTTTCTCGATATGTGAATAATGAGTTTTGGCGTCAATGAGACCCTTACTTGCGTAGTATATCACATGTTCCTGGGCATTGTTGTCTTTTCGAAGCAAGACTGTGGCGATCATGGTGGCAGAAGCAGCAAGATAAAGGATATAATCCTTGTAGTAATTGGGCAGCTGGAGCACAGGGGCATGCGTGATAGCATGTTTTAGACTTTCAAAATATTGTTGAGCTTGGTCGTCCCATATGAACGGGACATCCTTCTTCATCAATCTCATGTAGCCCTGCGTCTTTTGCGCAAAATTACAGACAAAACGCCTTAAATAAGTCTCCTTCCCTTGCAAGCTTTGAAGTTCCGTTATGTGGGTGGGAGGTGGGAGAGCTACGATAGTCGCCACCTTCAGGGGATCAATGCGGATCCCGTCCTTCGAGACTATGAAACCAAGGAGGCGTTTAGACTCGACACAGAAGATGCACTTGTGAGGGTTCAGGCGGATGTTATACCGCCTGCATCTGAGGAATACCACCGTCAGATGGTCAATGTGGTACTTGCGCTGCCGTGAATGGGCAGGTAAATCGTCCAAGTAGGGTTCCACAAAGTCCTTCACGTCAAGAAAGGCATACGACATAGCCCGTTGGAATGTGGCACCATCATTTTTAAGGCCAAAAGGGAGTTTGCGATAAGCAAACATACCCCGGGGACAAATGAAAGCTACTTGTGCTGATCAGGCGGGTGGATCTCGATCTGGTTGTAGCCGGAAAAGCGATCCATAAATGAGAAAATGACACTTCCAGCAAAATTATCTATGATCTGGTCTATAAAGGGAGTCGGGTAATTGTCCTTGGGACAAGCCTTGTTGAGATCCCGATAATCGATGCAGACACGAATGGTACCCTATTTTTTAGCTATAGGGACGATGTTCGAGACCCATTCTGTCAACGGGACAGGGTAAATAAAACCAGCTCTCAAGAGCTTTTCAATCTCTGCCTTGATTGCCACAGTCTTTCAGGGGTGCACCGGTCGCAACTTTTGTCGAATTGGTTTGGCATCGGGATAGGTTTGAATCATGTGCAAAACAATAGCGGAGTCTATCCCGGGCATATCCTCGTAAGTCCAAGCAAACACGTCTCGAAATTGCTTGAACAAGGCCATAAACGTTGTGATTTCTTCAGGGGAACACTTCTGGCCTAAACGAATGTGTTCCACTACACCAGGTGTAACCGAAATGGTAGGCTCAATGTTGGCAAAGTTGCCTTCAGAGTTTGTTTGACACATGAGTATCGAGGACTGAGAGCCAGGGTAGACATCCGGTGTAAAGATGGTGGAATTGTTATTCTCCACAGGATCTAATGAAGGACGGAAGGACGACCGATGGTGGAGGTCTTCCCACGGAGGATCATCGACACTCATGATTTCCATAATGGACTCGTCATAATGAAAAGTATGCAGCAGAGGTTTGGGTAGGGATGATGCCTGCTGTAGAGAACAGGAGGTGGAGGCCACAACTAAGTGGTCCTCCGGTGCTGATTGGATAGCCTTGTACATGAGTTCGGTGGGTGAAAGAGGCATAGTGTCTCCAATTAGGTGTGTTGTGGCTTCATCAGGTACAAGCCATGGATCAGTGGAGTTGGGGACGGATGAAATCTGATAGGAGATCATGTTCATCATAGAAACATGATTTGGGGGATCCGATGTTGGAAAAATTCCCATAAGGGATGAGTCCTTAATGAGGCCAACCCCCACACTCTCATAAGGATGCGAAGATTGTCCAAGTAATGGAGCTTTATCGTTCGGATGAGTAGCAATGTCAGGTGTACATAAATCCAGTTGGTCGAAAGTAACAATTCGGTCTTAATGGGGGAATTGTACTATGCGAAAGACAGATGATGCGACCGCAGTCATGGCATAAAACCAATTACGACCAAGCAAAATGTTATAATCTAATGGGGCAACGACCAATTCCACGTTAATGGTTGCGGTCTTACCCCCCAACTCAACTGCTAAATCTTGTAACAGCCCATGAGGTTGAAAACCACGTCCGTTGAATCCTTTCAAAGTGGTAGGAGAACGGTTCAACTCGGGAGAGCCAATGGATCTCCAACATGAGATCGACATGACTAACGTAGAGGCACCTTCGTCCAAGGAGGTACGATGGATTGTCTTCCCAACAATGTTGGTGGCAACTTGAAATTCCAACTGATGGGATAGCCTTGGTTTAAAGTATTCCAGCTGGAACATGATGGTATTCGATGAATCTGGATCAACCGCGCCGATGGCATCGAGGAGAGTCTTGCACTGATTAGGACAATTTTGCAACACTTCGATCGTCGACATAGCACAAGGAGCTTGTGCCAGGTCCTCTACAATATTGTAGTTCTGAGCGGCTCGAGCATTGGGATTAAAACAAATTTTCTAATCGTACTCTTGGGCAGATGCACCACTGACTCGAAAGAGGGCTTCTCTATGGTGATAGAAGCAGGCGATATGGTGACATCGGGAATCGAAGTGGAAGCTTTTTCAGTATTACTTCCAACAGGTTCTTTTGGCGGGACAGAGTCATACGAATGAGAACGGGTGTTCAATTTGACAGTCTCACTATGCATCATGAGAACATGCGCGGTGGAGGATGCTTCTCTTTGGGAAGGAGAGGTGTGTGCAATAAGTTGTTGGTTTTGAGTGGGGAAGGGATCATTGAGAATTGCGGTAGTAGAGTTTCCCTTGAGAAACTTCCAAACTTCGTCTTGGTGGGGACATTCCTTTGAGAAATGGTCTCTGCCGCACAACAAACAAGGATACTTTAACTTCCTCTTCTGTTTGGTATCTCCTTGAGTGGGATTGGGCTCCTGTTGGTTAGAAGATTTCATAGGTTTCCCTTTATTCTTCTTCTTACCATCGGATTTCTGAGATGAAGCTGATTGCATAGAATTCACCTCTTCGGTGGAAGCAAGAGTGGTAGATTTGGTAGTGCTATTGCCAGCCTGTGGTGGTGATGGGGAAGAACATTGGGGGTTTGACGAGCCACCAGTTTGAATAGAAGGTTGGTAAGCAAGGGAACCAATGATGCCATCCGTTTGTGGTCCCTTGGGTGGTTTCACGGGATCGTACGTGGGGCGAGGTGCGTCAGGAAAAATTTCATATAAAGTGTCGGATTGAGCATAGACCAAGTCTAAGTAATGGGAACGGGCAATAGCCTATTCCTCGGTGACATCTACTCCCATAGCTACGTCTCGAGCTACAATGGGTAAAAGTGACTTTGTAAACCAGTCGGCTAAGAGTTGGTCAGGAATATGATCCTTAATGAGACGTCATCTTCGACGCCATTCATGAATATGATCGGAAATATGAGTGGCAGTGTTCTGGCGAAGAGAGGTCAATAAGTCCGTACCAGTCTCATAGCGAATGGGTAACTGGAAGTGTGTCAAAAACGACATAGCAAGAGAGCAGAAATCAGGAAAAGAATGGGGTGGTAGCTTAATGTACCACTTGGCAGCTGGGTCAGTGAGAGTCCATTGAAATAACCTAAGACGGATCGAGCTGTCCATTAAGGAGTTGGATGAACACCAAAGATGGTATGTCATTACATGGTTTTTAGGATCCTCTCCAGGATTGCCATCAAACATGGGGATATCAGATGGTAACTTAACTGGAATGGGTGGCTAGTTATGCCCGTGAAAGATGGGGTCATTCGTCAGATGAGACAAGTCAGGTAAGTCCAAAGTAGCCAGAAATGGCAGCTGTTGGTTCAGTTGTGGGTACTCATAGTACTGATAAGGCATGTATGGACCGGTAGGACCTTGAATCGGCTGATTGTAAGGTGTTCTTGGAGGAAATTGACCGTAAGGGGGTGTGCCTCCTGGACTATAAGTAGGTCCACCACCATAAAAAGGTGGTCCATTACCATAATAAGGTGGCCCATTACCAAAAGGTGGGGGCCCACCTCTGCCGCCGGGAGGGGGTGGGCCACCGCCTAAAGGTGGGGGTCCACCACTACCGCCAGGATAGGATGGGCCTCCACCACCTCCGCTGGGAGGAGGTGGTGGTCCACCACCACTACCGGAATAGGGTAGGCCTCCGTCGCCTCCACTGGGAGGGGGTGGTGGTCCACCGCTGGCGGCGGAAGGGTAAGGGTCTCCTCCGCCACCTCCACCATAGTAGGGTGTCCCTCCTCCACCACCACCATAGTAGGGTGTTCCTCCACCACCACCACCATAGTAGGGTGGTCCACCACCACCACCACCAGGATGGGATCGTCCTCCAACACCACCAACACCGGGATGGGATGGTCTGCCACTACCACCACCACCAGCATGGGATGGTCTGCCACCACCACCACCACCAAGATGGGATGGTCTACCACCTCCGCCTGAAGGGGGAGGGCCTCCACCCCCACCACCGGGAGGGATTGGGCCATGATGGCCGGAATGCGGTGGTCCTCCGCCAGAAGGTAGAGGTCGGCCTCCTCCGGAGTCGTGTGGGGGCCCGCCGCCTCCAATGGGAGATGGGGGTGGACCGAACGGGGGTGGTGGGACTTAAGGGACTGTAGGTGGGGGTCCATGTTGTAAAACATTTTGCTGCCCCCATAGAGTGTATGGATTTTCGGGGTAGGGTACCCCATAGAGTGCGTTTCTGGGATTGAGTTGTCCCGACACAATGTTAAGATAACCTGGATATGCTTGACTCGATGGTGGTTGAATTACGTTGGATGTTCCCCCAACATGAGATAGTCTCGTAGTGGAAGGTCCGGGAGGTAAGGAATTTCCAACGGAAGGACCGATGCCAACTCCTCCTGCAGTATTATGGTAAAGAGACGGGGGTTTCCCCCCAGCAACAACTTGCTGACCACTAAATAAAGGTTGACCCAACACGGGTTGTTGATTATCTACTGTAGGATTAGCATTGCTTGTAAAGAAAGTAGGAGGTAAAGAGTATCCTCCCTGTGAGTTTTGAGGTGGGGAAGGAATGGGTAATGTAACCGTAGTAGTCACAGGTGTGTTGGACTGTTGTCCTTCAACAAGTTGGGTCGTCTGAGGTATAGGACTGGTCTCCTGTCTAGGAGATGCATGTGCAAGAGTTGATGGTTTACTAGCCTCAAAAGTGGTCACGTGTTGTGTGGATGATTCTGGTGAATCATAAGACAACTAACGACCTGGGAGTGGTTGATAAGAATGTAACGTCGGGTCTTCTACTTTTCGGAAAAACTTTGTCTTCGAATTTCATCACCCCTGGTACGTAATCGATCCAAGCGATCACGGATGGGTCCGAAGAGTTCTTCGGGAGTAGGCCAAATAGGTGGGGATGCAATGACAAAATGACCCAGTGGGTAGCCTAGAGATGATGTCCAATAAGCTGCGGTTGGACCAACAGCTGTTGCAGGGCCGTCCTGGGGTGAATTTAACCATTCCACCGATCTAGGCTCTCCTGGTAAAACGAGAGGTAGGTCTTGTGAAGTAGAAGTTTGTGCCTCTTCACCCTGTGGGGGGTTGGAGGCAGGTGAATCTGGAGGGGTCGGAGGGAACAAACGTGATCCAATATTCAAAGTGGGGTTTTCCACTTCAGTTGACATGACCATGGCTTGTGGGTCCATCCTTACCCGCAAAATTACCTCCTGGTTAAGGGGATATTTGGGCGGTAAGTTTTGAATCCTACGAGACCTTCTCCAAGGAAATTCATCCATAGTGACTGAAACAAAAGTTTCTCCTAACGCAAGCTAAACGAAAGAAAAGCAGTCCAGACAAAACCCTACACAAACTAAGGCCACAAGCAAACTTATGTGATAAGAGTGGATTCAACAGTTTGGAACCTCACAGGATTGTCAAGGCTTCGCAAATCGCTATATACCGCAGGGTCCAACAGTAAAACATGACAAGGAGGATTGGGAGCGTATCCTTGCTTGAATACCCGATTACCTAGACGGTACGTGCGTAGTAATCTCCCCGAGTGTTGTTCTCGGTGTATTGCTCTGCCAAGACGGCCAAAAGGTTAACTCAGTTGGTCTCAGGAATCCTAATGGTGTCTCCCGATATATGTAAGGTACGTGGGAGCTCAAATCCATAGTGGTGTTGTCTAATGCACAACCGTACGGCACGAGACCTTCCTATATACTACCGAGTATGTGAAACACCTTTCTATATATGCCAAGTGCGTGAAACGCCTTTCGATATACGCCGAGCACACTAGGTACTTGGTGGGTACGTGAAAGAGCTTCGATATACCTGGTTGGTACGTGAAAGAGCTTTGATATACTGATAAGTACATGGAAGACTGCAATACCCCCGGAATACAGTGCTGGCAAGTAACGAAAACTGCCACATTTTACGATGCCGGAACACGTCTCTAACTTACACACAAGTTACTAAAATTTTTACCCTAGTTCTACCGTTAATTTTATCTTGGACAGTTAGGTGATGCATGAGGTGAGTACATAATTGTAAACATAATGCAGGTCCTAACTACATGCAAAAAGTGTACTTTTCTTTTGATGAACTCTATGTATGGGAGGGAGAAAATTCTTTCCAAGTGATTTTTCCAAAGCAACACAATGCAACACAATCCCAAAATCTATCAAATTTGATAAAACATACTTCTTTTCGCTTTTCCGATTTTTTCCAAGCAAAACTCATAAAATCAACAAGCATGATAACCAAATCCAAACATTTTCTTTTGTCTTTTCGAATCAAAACTTAAGAGATGAAAAGAGAGAAATTTCCTATCTTAGAGCACTCTAACTTTTCAATTTCACTATGATAGATTAAAGGACACTAAAAACCAAAAAATGCATACAATTCCTCAAGCATGGATTCACTTTTGTAAAAAACCTTGATCTCATTTGAATTCTTCAAGAAAATGAGTGATTCATAGTTCTTGAAAAAGCACAAATGACTAATTTTTCTTCAAACTTTCCAAAAGATTATTGAATGACAATTCCAATGCATGAATCAATTTCTACAATGATTTTCCAAATGCACTTGAAAACAGTAAAAATGATGCACTTCTGATTTCCAATGATATGCCAAGATTATGAATTGAGAACAATGATACTTTTAAGCATTGATAACTGAAAAGAAAGTTGATTTGCAGCACTCTAAACACTCAGAAAATCTCAAGCAAAAGACAAGCACTCAAATGGACTGAAAACACTTCAAAACACTCAAAACACTTGATCAAACAACTAAATGCAAACAAAGTTTAAGTGACAAGCGTAAAAAGGAGTTTGGGATCAGATCTAATGCAAAGATCAGATCAGGTGAGGGGAGGGATGATGACAAGGCTAAGTGGATGAAGATGGGGGAACCAAGGTGTCCGCCACTACCAAGCTTAAGCTCATCAAGGAATGAGGCCCAATACAACCCACACAAAAACCAAACACTTCAACACACTGATCATAAAGGTCTCTGACTGTATCTTGCAGCACAGAGAGGGTCTACACACCAAACCAAGACTCAAATAAAAAATGGAGAGGGGATGCCCTTATACCAATTCTAATAGATCGACGCAGTCTGTGTGTATACACAGAGTGACCGTCGCAGTTCACTAGTGTGGGAATTGCGACGATGTCGTAGTATACCAGTGCATGGGTTGCAAGGACAGGCCAAAAGAGCAGAGAATAGAGGTCAATCAATACTCTGGTTGCACTGCCCAGGTGTGACGGGCGAGATACAAGTTCAAGAATGAACAAATCTCCAAACAATGAGCAATAAAATGGTTTGAAAATAGTGAGTACAGATTTATAAGAGGACTACAGACTCTTCAATGTGAAGATCTGATGGTGAAAAAGACTTAGGAGGCAGCTTAGATGGCTTGCAAAAGAAATCAACTGAAAATGAAATTCAAATTGAAAACTACAAACAAGGAATGTATTCCTCAGTATGGTCGCCAGATTTGTTTTACGGACAATCTACCGAGAGCGGACTCAAGGCCTGATCTCCCTAGCTCAACATGAGTCTAGAAAAAATAGAGACAGAACATAAATGACTCTCCTAGATATAATTAGAGATCAAGGAACTAGATGCTCTTACCTTCTCAGATTGCTGATCCTTTCTCCTTGTATGTTTCTCCGAGCATGATGGTCTTCAAATCTAAGCTGCAAAACCTGTCAAGACAACACAACAAACAAGTAGTAAAATGCACCTACACAATAATAGATCTAAGTAAGCAAACTACACAACATATCATTGACACAATGAGATTTGGTGGAAAGCACTTATATTATTGTATTAAAAGGGAAATACATAGGATGAAGGGATTACAACCAATAATTTAACGTAGTAGTCCTTCTCCGATCAAGCCAATGCCAAAGCCTCCAAAGGGATGATGGATCTCTCAAGGGATGGATAGAGATCTCTCCTAAGCTAATTTCACCAGCAATTATATACCATAGACTTCCCCCCCCTTGGAATGGGAGTGAGATTCACTTATATAGGACTAAGTGGATAGGATAGGTTGAGATATGGTAAGAGAGAGATAGGTGATCCTTCCAAGAGGCTAGGAACCGAATGCCGGCTTCCCCAAAGGCTAGGGATAAGGATACACATCATCTAGCTTCAAGAATGGGCTCGAAGAAGCTATTTTAGTCCATTAACTAACATCGTCACAGTCTATAAGAGGAGAAGCTGTGACATCGCATGCGGCATTAAAGCAGCCTGCGACGACCTCTCAAAACCTACTTATAAAAAAGGTTTGCATCTCTTCCAAGTTAATGACTTAGTCAAGGAAACTTCAGGGATGTTTACACTGAGTCTCATGATGGTAATATTTAGGTGTAACATAGTCTTAGTTGTGCAACCATTACTCCTATGAGATATTCTTGTAGAGTCCAAGGACATCCCCCACTTTATGATATTTATCGTTAGATAATTAGTCCACCTTAGCGTGTGATAACCAAACAACATTCATCCCCTCCTAGTTACCCTTTGGGATCCTCATATTTAGGTTCCTCATAGCCCAGATCACCATCCTTTTCTAGAACTGATACTCCACTTCACATCCCAACATCTGATATGTATAGTGATATCCCTGTCTTTGGTGGAGTTCCCAACAGTGGGGATAACCCCAACCAACTTGGCAGAGGGAAAAATGACCCGAATGTTGGTGTCATGACTTCCTCTAACATGATGCCTACTGTGAGCCTCCCATTCATGGCTCGTCTTAACCTCCCAAACTTGGATATACTAATCGATGATCCCATTAGGAATGACCCTACATGGCCTCAAACTCCACCCAAGCTACCTTTGAACATCCCAAAGTTTGAGGGGAAGGAAAGAAAAGACCTCCAGAACCACATCACATCCTTTCATCTATGGTGCTCCTATAATAGCATTGCCAATGATTCCATTCATTTGTGTTTGTTCTAGAGGACCCTGACAAGAGTGTCCATTAAGTAGTATATCGAGCAACAATCCAGAATACATCCCAATTTTGTGTCTCTATCCTCCACTTTCTTGACCTTTTTCCAGTTAGTTGTCCATTATGATACATGAGTATATATCCTTGTGTCGTGTCTCCATAACTCATATACCCATATCACAAACCACATCCACGAGTGGCAATGATGAAGGAAACTTTGTAAGATCAAACTCGATGACTGGATATTCCTAGATTGGTTTCTAAAATCCCTTCTCCTCATTATAGCTAAGGACGTGGCTTCAAAGCATCCAAAAATTAAAGAGGAGGCCATCCTCAAAGCGTAGTAGTATGAAATCATATATTCCCTATCCAAATACCTTTATACAATCATCCTTAATGCTCTCCATGGTGACTCCATGCATTACAATTTATCAGGGGCATCCAACTCTATGGATGGTGTGATTGGTTTCGTGACATCCCATCCAAATCTATACCCTTAATTGCCTCTCGCTCTAAGCATGTATTCATATGGTAATTCCCTGAGTGATGATCACCATAATCAAGGACCAACCTTACCAGCATATTACTCCCTTTACCCTTTGTTCTCATCCTCCCATGTAGGAACACATACCTCCTATTCGTGTTCTCCTTCTGGCCCCCATGTTCATGGTACCTCGTGTAGTGGCACCATGTGTGACAATGCTTCTATCGTATATGTCGTACCTCTAGCCATCAACCCTTATTATCCATTCCTACCCCCTCACTAGCCCCTCTAGTGAAACCACACCCAATATCTCCCCCTTTCATCATGGGAAAGCTTAGGCTCAATAGAACATGCCTTCCCAACCTGCGCCAAATACCCAACAAGTGCAACCCAATCCAAACAAGAAAAAGAATAAGGGGAAGAAAAAAGGAAATAACCAACAACATGAAGGTAGAGGCCAACTCCCCAATCCTTCTATGAATACTAGAGGTAACCGAAACCCCACACAAATAAGGATTTGAATAAACCCTACAAGCAGGGTAAGAACCATTATTCATGGACTAACCATTCATGTTCCCTTTGTAGAGTTTATGGAAATTACACTCATCATTTTCCACACCTTGCCAAGGATTTTCAATTGTGGAATGAGGCCAACAAATGTGATGCTCCTAGTATTTCCCAGGGGAAAATTGGCACTCCACCCCCCTTATCTGACCACACCTCAATCAACGGTCTTGTGAAACCCCTTCCTATCATAAGGTACGGTTACAACATAACCCGCAATTCCTTACCCTACACAGTTGTCTATGTCGAGTCACCCCAATGGTCCTTATTTCCAAAACATTTACATGACCTCCGTTGACATCAACCTACAAACCTAGCATAATCAATATGGTTCATCAACTGAAATCCCTAATCCTAATAAGGACATGGATCCTACATTACCAAATGGGATCTTGCACCTACCACATCTTAACAAGGAACCCATTTTGAAGATCCCAAAGGTCCCTTTGCTCCGTATTACCGGTAACCCCAATGCTAGAGATGCTCCTAACTATAGTGTTGTGGATGGCTTGACATAGTTCCAACCTTCCATGTCTACTTTGGAAGTTCTCCAGAATTCCCCTATATAGCATAAAGATATATTGTGTTCCTTGGGTGGGATAGACCCCTGCGATGCACATCTAATGACCTTCGATTTAGATCTAGTGAAACCTCACATGCCTTGCTTGATTGTGTTTCGGATCCCAGTTACCATCAAGAATTTGGTTATTAATCAATGTATCATTGATGAGGGTGCCTCCACCTGCGTCATGTACACTCATGTTTGGAAGAAGTTCGGTTCACCTGAAATAGCAGTGTCCTTCATAACATTACACACATACAATGGTCGTGTGACCCAACTACAAGGTCTCCTCCATAACGTCCTTGTCCAACTCGCTGGTAAGACAACCTTGATATACATTGAGGTTGTCAACTCATAGTTAGATTACAACATCCTCCTTGGTCGTATCCATACGTATGTTATGAAAGTGGCCACCTCAATGGTGTTTATACTTATGATGTTCATGCGCTTGATCAACTCAACTATTATCATCCCAAAGGGTCAGCTTGTCCAGGTCATGTATTACCTATGATTGAAAGTAGCCTTGGTAGCCTTTATATCTCTTCATTCATGAGTGTCGGTCCTAGAATTTTCTCGAATGCCTCCCTTGTCAAAACATTTTTCAACTCCCTTCCTCTTACCTCCAAGGTGGATGTATTAAAGTTTTGTATTGTCGCTTACAAGAAAATCATGGCTCAACCACAATGAAATCCTAGTCCCTCACCTCCAATGGGACATTGATGGGTGAGAGTTCCTATACATCAAGTCATGTTCCTCTTTAATCCTCTCAAAATTGTGGGAACCACTGTAATGACTACCCTTAACCTTCCAGAGCTGACTTTAGGTCTCCTTGTTTGGTATCTAACCCCACCAAACTCCCAACCCACCCCATAGGTCATCTTAGCACATGTCCAACCGGTCTATACTTCCAATGCACCACCACACATGGTTATTACGGAGGCTAGCCCCTCCACTCATCCTTCCTCCAAAAGGAAGGTTGGAGGCTATACCAAAAACATGGCAGCACAACCTTCCCTATACATAGTCACGAACCCTCATACCCTTGCACCTTTTAGAGCCCCTACGCCATGTGTTGTATTTGATATTCTGGGTCATGCTACTCATTATTGTCTAGAGTTTTCGGTTTTGTATTCTCATTTCCACGCTTAGGAGGAAACAACCGATGTGACTACCCTAGTGGTTCACATCACTCTTCCTAACACTACCAAGCAGTGCAATAAAGGATTGTGTACAAACCACCCATGTGCGTTGTGTAGAATTTATGGTTATTACTCACAACATTGCACAGGCCTCCAAAAGCTTCATGCAACTTTAGCTGATATCCATTGTACATCCCATGAAACTCAAGTCGCCATTATCAAGGAGGTATCTCCCCTTACTTCATTTCTTAAAGGAATGATTTCCCTTTATAACATTTCTTCCTCTTTCAAGGCTTCCTCTTCAACCCCTTTTTCATCCCTATCTACCCTTGTGAATGGGGACCCACTAGATCTATTCACTTGATCCTTCAAAGTGACGAGGAAATCCTTGAAGCCCTTACTAGCCCTAAGTTCTCACGCGATGATATACATCATCACACACTCTTCATCCCTCAATAACCCTTTTTGGAAGGCCTATATTCATATCGATTTTCCATCGAGTTGAAGGATTTCATCCTCTTAGGGTCATATTAATTGATTCATGAACCTTATCCTTGCTTTGGATGCCTTTGAAGAGGGTAACATGGCCAATATCTATCCCACCATCTAGGTGGATATTTTAGTTAATCCTGGTGTGATTGAGAACATCCTTTTGGGTGTATATTGTACTCCTAAATAGGTTGTTTCCGATAAGGCTCTTTTCAGGAATTTCATGACATCTTTTCCTATTCCTATGCCAAAATTCCAAGACTCGACCTCGCCATTGTTGAACACCACATTTATACTTGGTTCAATGTCAAACCTGTGCAACATAAGAAGAGACCCATACCCCTGTCCAAAGCTCCAACTGTTAAATATGAAATTGATGAGCTACATAATGCAATATGCATTTATCTGATTGCGTACACCACATGTGTGTCCAAACCAGTTATAGTCAACAAGAAGCAAGGCACCATTCACGTTTTCACTTACTTCCATGATAGGAACAAATCTTGTCCCAAAGACAACTTCCCCACCCCCTTTGTTGATCAAATTATTGATGCATGCACTAGGCATGAGGTTCTATCCTTTCTGAATAGTTTCTTGGGGTGTAATCAGATCTAAATTTTCCCACAAGATTAGTACAAAACCACCTTCATCACACCTTAGGGGATGTCACCTATCAAGTCATGCTTTTGGGACTCAAGAATGTTGGAACCACTTTCGAGCGTGCCATGTCATATTTCTTTCATGACATGGTTGATATTATCCTCGCATACTTGGATGACCTCACGACTCATTCTAAGAGATGCATGCAACACCTGGAATATCTCCATAATTTTTTCCTTAGGTGTTGTAAATACAACATTCCGGCCTTGAATCCATTCAAGTGCATATTTTACATTCCTGCAGGCTGATTTTTAGGATTTATAATTTCCTATAAAGGTATCACCGTTGATCCTCTAAAGGTTCAACCATCCTTGAACTACCCCTCGTAAGACTTTGCGCCAATTGCAAAGCCTTCAAGGAAAGGTAAACTTCTTACAATGCTTTATTCTAGATTATGCTATGACTGTTGATGGATTTTTGTTTTTACTTTGTTCTAAAATTCCTTTTGTATGGGATGATCAAGCTCAATCTTCTTTTGATGCCTTTAAATGTGCTCTTACTTCGACTCCCTTGATTAGCCCACCAGACTTTGCTAAGGATTTCATCCTTTATATCTCAACGTCCACTTATGTTGTTTCCAGAGTGCTTGTTCAAGAGGACACCGAGCGTCATGAACATGTCATCTACTATTTTACCAAGAACATATTTGACCCTTTATGTCGTATAACCATGAGGAGAAGCTAGTTTTATCATTCATTTGCTTGGTTCCAAAAATTCACCATTACACCCTCATGAACAAAACCAAATTTGTCACGAATTTGAATCCCATGTTGTATCTTTTGAGCCGATGCTTTATTCAAGGAAAGGATGCTAAGTGGATCGTTATCCTTCAAGGATATGACCTTAACTTCATGACCACCAAGAGTAAAAAGGATTTGGCCTTGAGGAAGTTCATTTTGAATTTACCTTATGATACCGATCATCCCCTTATCAATGGCGATCTTTCAAATGAACACTTTTTCACCATTTCTAGATGACCCTTAGTATGGGGACATCCTTGTTTACCTCTGCATTTAGAAGTTCGTTTGCATATCGCTTATGACAATCGTAGTCATCTTTGTCACCAAGCCCGCCGATACTTCCTTATCGATGATGCTTTATATTGAATAGGACTTGACACTATCTTATGACATTGCCTCAATGTAGACGAGGATGAGCAAGTCTTGAATGAATGACATAATGGTGCTTGTGGTGGCCACCTCTACAGAATGGACACCATCCAAAAGATCATCCATGCCGCTTATTTTTGGGATACCTTATTTTTTGATTGCATAGATATAGTGAAGCATTTATAAAACTTCCAACTCTTCACTCCAAATGTGAGAACCCCTCCTGATCCCCTGCATCTAGTTGCCACCATTGGTCCATTTCACAAATGGGCCATTGACTTCATGGAATGCAAACCCATGCCATCCAATGGCCATCAATAAATTGTAGTGGTTGTCGACTATTTCACTAAATGGGTTGAATCCATGGTGACATACAATAACACTACGAATCTTATTGATATTATCCTCTCTCATAGTCGACCTTAGTGCCTTCATTTTCCCTATGCGAATATCCCCATTGTAGCTATGTACCATGGTTATCCCTAGTTATTTCCCTCCCTTGACATCATCATGAGTTTCACATAAGTTTCCAGGTTAGACATGCCTTCATGCTTTGAATAAAGGAAGTTTGAGTCACCCACTTAGTGACACCCATATCCCCCTTTTTAGTGTCTTAGTCCCATTTCTCTTCATTATCTCGTGATATCCCTCGTGCTTCCAAGAAGGAAACCTCATTGATTTGTGTATAGCAGGTCTCCTTGTCAACATCAACACATGTATTCTAGAGGATAGACCTAGAGGAATTATTTACCTTCTCCCCATAACCATCATCAGTGGTTTCCCTTGGACCAAATGAGGGGAGACCTCATTGCCCCTTATCTTGCTTGGTTCTCACATGCTTGAATCCAACTCATTATCACACCATTGAGAATTGTATTGTATGGTGGTTCGTTTATCCTGTTTGGTTAAAGATCTTGAACATCCTTGACTCCCTCCAGTTCTTGAGTCTATTTTGGAAGCCCTTCAGTCATATGCTTCTTGTGGTGTTTGCGCTGCATTGGCAACATTGATCCAGTTTCAGTTGCAATTCCCTGAATTTGTTTGACTTAGTCTTTCAACAGTTTGAGTCACTAATGAGGATTTATATCACTCTTTACTCCTAGATCTTGGGGCCCTACAATTTTAGTAGGGTTTTAGTTACTATGATTTTCCATCCCAATATTGATGCCATTGATGCCAGATTATATTGAGACATTGATATGAGCATGGGGATTCCCACCTCGTTTATATTTGTGAGCATCTACACATCACCTTTTTTAGTGTTTTTTTGTAGACATGGGACTTTGTAGTCCCATAGGAGGGGGAATTCTTTCCAATGTCATCTTGATCTCTTGTAATTGGTGTCCTCCCATTCTCGATTGACATTATAAAATACTTATGATGCATTTAAGACATGCAATGAGCTTCTGACCTCACACATCAGGGGTTAATCTATTAGCAACAAAAAATTTGTCACCTACTTTGTCATTAGTTTCATCACCGTTATACATCATCATATATAGCACCATTTTCCATCCCATATCATCTATATGACTTGAGGAAATGACCAATTGACCATAAAACTAAAATTCAAACCCAAAAATTGACCATAGCTAAAGGGTCATGCTTTTTCCTTGAAAACGTGCGACCTTGGTAGCACCTTTTTTTCCCAAAAACCTATGACCTAGTTCAAAAATCATAATTTTGGTAAATGCTCATCATTTTGCGCTTCTAGAAAGTGTTAGGAATAGGATTGAGGATCAATTAAGAAAACAAAACCAATGTGGAAATAAAACATGAAAGAACACAATACAAGAGAGAGAGACATATATATGCGGTTCACTCGATATGGGTTACATTCCATGGAGAAACAACTAGCCATTCCTCTATTCCATCCAACAAAATGAAGGGATAAAACCTACAACACATCTGCTACAACCTCCTCATCACTCTCTCATAGTCTCCTCTCTTACACTACAAATCTAAAATACAATGCCCTCATAAAAAGACGGTTGTCTTCTAGGACAAAAAATCACCAATATAAATTCTATCATCATATATGTGACCTAATGATGAACGATATAGATTAACTATAGAATTACAATATTTAAAAAGCCATTTCCCAAAAATTTAACTTCAAGGGTGTTGCCCCTTGACCTCGACCGGGGGGGGCTCCAAAAAGTGTCACCACCCCCCTAGAACCCCTGATGACATTAGTGGGGGGGGGGGAATCCCCCCAACATCCCCTCGCCAAGAATTGGGATCCAAATGTGGTTAAAACAAGACCTTTGAATTAGGAATATAATCAAGCTCCACAACCAACAATCTCCCACTTGGAGACTGATCACAACAACTTCACTGCTACAACACCTGCTGGACTATGCTCCAAATTTGGACCTGGCAAGTTTCTCATATTCGCTATCATACTTGAAGGAAAATTGAAACAAAGTAGGAACTTAGTTTCTCTCTAGTTACTATGTTTGTTAACATGTCTACAAGATTTTGGATGGTGTGCTTATTTTCAAATTCCGACTGCCCATCTTCCAAAATTGATCGTATGAAATCGTAATGAGATATATATGTTTAGTATTAAAATGGAAGGCCGAGTTCTTTGCAATATGAATGGCACTCTGGTTGTCACTGTACAACCCACTATTCTCCTACTTCTTTCCCAATTCCTCCATAAACCTCTGTAGCCAAATCATCTCTTTACTAGCCACTGTAATAGCAACATACTCTGCTTTCATTGTTGAATGTGAAACAACCTTTTGCAATTTTGAAATTCAACTTACTGTTGTTCCGCCTACAGTTAAAACATACCTTGTGGTGCTCCTTCTGCTATAGTATTTCCTACCATATATGATTCAACATATCCCTATAGAACATTGTTTGAACCTCTAAAGCATAATTCATGAGTAGTAGTGTCTCTAAAATACCCGAGAATCCACTTCCCTGCCTCCCAATGTTCTTTACTTGGATTGTTCATATGCCTTCTCACAACTCCCACTACATGTGTAATATATTTTCTTGTGTACACTATGAAATGAATCCACCAACTACCGATGAGTACGAGACCTTGGACATTTAGTCTATCTAATCTCATGTCTTGGGACACATCTCCTTAGTTAGTTTGAAATGGTTGATAGGTGTACTAACTGGTTTTGCATTCCGCATTCTAAATATTTCCAACATCTTATCTATGTACTCACCTTGGTACAATGTTAATTTGTGATTTTTCCCATCTCTTATTATTCTCATACCAAGGATTTGCTTTGCAAAACCCAAATCCTTCGTCATAAATGAATTAACTAATTTTCTTTTGAGCACATTTATATCTTGCATGTTAGACACTCCAACAAGTATGCCATCTACATACAATAACAAGATAGTTGCCATTATCTAGTCTCTTAAAATAAACACAGTGGTCAGAATAACATCTACTATAACCTTGTTTTGTCATAAACTTGTTAAATTTTAAATACGACTACCTTGGAGCTTACTTTAGGTCATACAAGATATTCTTCAACCTACATACTAATTTCCCCTTCCCTTTGATACTAATTTCTCCTCCCCTTTGACCTCATACCCTGTAGTTGCTGCATATAAATCTCTTCCTCCAAATCCCCATGGAAAAAAGTTGTCTTTACATATAACTGTTCATGATGCAAATATTATATTGCCACTAGACTTAAAATAGTTATAATTGAAGTGATTTTAACAATAAGAGAGAATATTTCATTTAAATAAATCAAGTCTAGGGATCTTGTCCGTTGTAAAAAATGTTGAATGTTGATGGTGTAAATGAAATAAGACTGGAAGCCTGTGTTTGTTTCTGGAAGTTGTAAGGGTAGTGTCCCTAGATAAGTTTTATTGATAAAGCTTAAAGGTTTGTTGTTAGGCGGCTCATTGATTTATTTATTTTTTAATGTTGCAACTATTTGTTTGTTTGTTTTGCTTCCATATACATGGTGCACTTTGATTTGTTGACTTTTAGGTTGACCGTTACATCCCACTCCGAAGGTTTTTTTCACTGATAATGCAAACCAACAAATTTTGCACCCATTTCATTGATAAAAATTGTTACATGACATTAGAGGAATTTGTTTACCCAACAAAATTTAATATAATTCCATGCTTGTCAAGCGCCTAATTTCACTGGAGTTTGAAAGATCTGCACTCGCTGGCTATGAGTTTTTTTGGTGTTCCTTCCACTGGCATAAGATGAACTACATACCATTTAATTTGCATCCAGGATCCATTTGAATGGATGTGATCAACCATCCCAGAGAACATTCATAGCCTTGGAAGAACCCATTCTTCTTCGACTGGCCCCTTTTCTTATTAAAAGTCCAATCAATTTTTCTTCCATTCACATACCCCAGTAAGGGCAGTCCATGTCTCTGGTAGATTACCACTGCTACCAAGGAGCTCATTAGAAAACAACCCTTGTAGCTTCTCATAGTCCAGAGCCATACACGAATCCCCCAATTGAAATATTTTTCGAATGATGCCTACAAAGATCATCTAGGCATACCACTTATGTATAGAGGGATGATTTTTTAACTACCAAAATCTGAGCTCCAGCACCGATGATGGCAAACTCAGAGTGGCTTTGCAAATATAATGGCTCTATTCATTGAAGCCAAATTCCAATTAGGGCGCTGATGTGATCAGGTAGCTACAATACTTGCATTACTAAAATATGCTGTGAGTACCATTTTCTGATGCTGAGAAGTATCCTGATCCTCTTCATCATCTTCTGTATTCCATAGGAAATAGGCATGTGATCCAAGAACATTGCTGCAAAACAGAGCCAATTAGTCAAATAACAACACCCTAAATTGTTTCATATATTAAAAGCTATAAATCTAGCAAACTTTCATAGTCATTTGAGATAACAAGCTTCCTCCCTTTGTACATGAGATGGGATAAAATTCATAAGTTTTAGAAACATCATACTGACAACCCACCAAATCCCCAGCTATGAATCTCTAGGCTTAATACCATACAATGCAAAAAAAACAATGCATGTGAAAACCAAAGGATATTTAAGCATAAAAACGATACACGAGAATGGAGATAATTGGATAAATCAATAGAGAGAAAGTAAAGATACTAACCAACCATCTAGAGAAGCTTCAATAGCTTGATCAAAGTAGGATTAGGCACGAGGTGCATCTTTGTAAACATCCTATATTAGATTGGCATAAAGAGAGAGGATATCTCCATCACCCCGACTGGTTAGTATGGCCCTCCCATAATATTCCTCGGCTTTTTTGAGATCATGTTGGATCTAAATAAACACAAAACCAGCAATATGGAGAATTTTTATGCAAGAATATATATTTTATATATAGTGTCGATAGATGATAGGCGGTCAAGAATACTGCAATATATGGACCTAAATGACCCAGTACAGAACTCTAACGATTGGACTTGGAGCTTTTCCTGCTTCTTCTTCTGGTTTCGGTACTCCTTATACAACAAGGTTTAGAAGGTCATTTTATTTTAGAACAATAAGCACTCTAGAATTCCTTGAATGCAAGTTTGAAGCTCCATCAAGCCTATCTTCAACCTTGATGCTTGTCATCTTGACTCAAAAGGAAGACTACAATCTGGTTCAGAAACCCTAGCAGGAGCTAGGTCAAAATTGAACTTTGGATTCTTAGAAAACTGCTTCTATAGATGAATGCGCCCTCCCAAGGCGAGTTGAATGAAGCACCTTTTCTTCTAGATCTGTGGTCAGAACAATCCTAAATTGCAAACCCTAATTCTTGACCCCTGTAGTAATTAGGTCAAAAATTGAAACTTTTCAGAATGAAAATATGCTTCCATAGGGAGATGCGCCTTCCTAGGGAGAGCTCAACAATGCTAAGGGCGAGCTTAATCTGTGGATAGAAGATGTGGCAACAAGAAATCCTAGTTTCCGACAGTATTCTCTTTCATCACTGCTCTAATACCATGTTAGATTTTCAATAATTGCAATATAATTTTCATCTCTTTCAACTTAGAAACACGTATAGGATCACTAAAAGAATAACTACGCACATAAACAAAATAGAGACACAATAGTTTACCCTGGGAAAACTCAAACTCGAGAAAAACCCAACAAACCTTTTTTCACTCAAAGATTCAGTACATAATACAAGTACAACAAAGATAAGAGTGATCTTGAATAATGAAGATCACAAAGAGAAGAGATGCTAAAGAAGAAGCCCCATTAAATTGTCTTCTACAACCATAAATCGAACCTATCCTTACTTGAGAGAACTTGCTTGAGGTGTGTACAAATGAGAATGGCGACCCCTCTATTTATACATGATTTTGAGGTGACTTTTCAACTGGGGCCGACTTGTCTATTTCACTGGGCCAACTTCTCTTTTACAACAAATAAAAATTACAATTTGTTTTATTTCTTTTGCAGGTCAGCCTTAGCTAGTGAGGATACCTCATGTAGCTACAACAACAACAAGTCGTTCAACCATGTTGATAATGAGAGCTTGCGCTATAGTGAGTGTCGTTCAACTTGCTTATTCTGTCAACTTATTACATTTTCTTGGAGGATAGCATTCGTGATTGTTATGTCATTATGTCATTGTTATGTCATTGACCTGTCGACAAAAATCATGCAACCGAATGGATGTCCAAGGAAGTGAGCAATTGGATATATATTGCTCCGTCATTTGTGTAACCTGTTGACCAGTTGGATAATTTAGAAAATCTCGTTGCTTATCCTTCCTAATGGCATTTGTGAACCTTCTCTGAGTTCTGTTTGTTAGAAACGACAATCGACCATTATAATGAGGTCTGTTGACCAGAGAACTCATGGATTGTCAACTGTTAGTCAATCATGTGATGCCCACGATTCACCAAAGAAAACATGAAAACATGTTTTGTTATTGGTATTCATGGGTCGATTGAAGAATGTATGCAATAGTCAAAGTGTGTTAATTGAGTATAGTTGTCTCAATTGAGTCATTGATTTACAAAGTGACTCTAATTTAAACTTTGTATTCCAAAGGAGATGAAATGTGATTCTTTTTTAATGCATGCAATCTACTCTAATTGTGTAATCCAAGTCGGTATTTAGCTGACTTTGTAAGTTGATTCAAGTGGAGTTAGTCGAGTTTAAAGCAATCAACCAAAACACACACATGAGCAGGTAGTTGATGAATCTTGCAGTCTTTCTACATCCTCACGACAGAACAAGATGACGAAGATAGCATTCAAGCAGAAGACATCCTAAACAACATAGAATAGAGCCTAATGAAAGATGATGATGCAAATAATACTTGAACCGTTTGATCCCCACGGTGCAGAATCGCATAGTAGTTCTTGGTTTGTGACTTTTTAGAAATAAGATCCAAAATACCTCAATTCTGAGCCATTGAAGATGAGTACGACTAGATGATTAAAGGGTGACGCTTCGACCGACCATTACCAGATTGAAGATGGAAACTAAAGAGTCACTAGTCACGACTTTTTCTGCATACTTGTTCTCCTTGGGATGAATAAGTGTTTTGGGGTGGGGGAGATGTTGGAGGGACCCTTCGAGCCCTCATGTATGTCATCACAAACTAATATAATGTATTAAAGAGTGTTAAGCAGATCCGTTGGAGCGGGTGTAATTGCCCCATTTGATTCTACTATGTATAAATAACCTTTCCAAGATGAATAAAGATAGTTGAACGTTCGACTCCATATGTTCTTCTTGATGGATAACTATGTGTGTTCTTTATTCTTTGCTTGAATGCATGTATTATCAGTGAATACAACACTGAGTTATACAATATTGTTTTAGAAAAGAATATCAGTGTATGGCTAGAATGTGAAGGTAAAAATGCTAAATGCTAGATAGGTTTTAGAAGGCATGATCATTCAACCATGGACCACCTTTTTATGCTCAGGATCATTACGAATGAAAGTTGTAATAATAAATCAAAACTCTTTTGTTGTTTTGTGGAATAAGTTAGAAAATATTTTGATACAATACCTAGAAATAACCTATGGAATAGATTATAAGAGCTAAAGGTTCCTTTTCAGTTGAGAGTTGTTGCAATGAGGTTATATGAGAGTGTCATGCCAAGTTTAAGAACATTGAGGGTTGGTTGAAAGATGTTAAATGTAATATTGGAGTTAAGCAAGGCTTCCCCCTCTCCCCTACCCTTTTTGGCATATGCATCGATAAGCCATAAGGTTGTTTAGAAGAAGAAGGTTGCACTGGCATGAGTTTAGTAGGAATAGTCATCATCCTTCTTCTCTATGTTGATGATATTGTTCTTATGGAAAGGTGTCCCTTTGATCTTGATAATCAATTAAGAATTCTCAAGAATTTTTTTCTCTAATATGGGTATGGTTGTTAACACCGACAAAACAAAGGTTATGGTTATCAAATCCAAGAAGGTCACTTAGGCTAATTTCGTGTATAAAAATCGCAACTTGGAGGAAATGACTTCATGCGAATATCTCAGAATTGATATCCATCACAAGATCAATTGGAACTATAGCATTGAGAAAATGATTAATGGAGGGTGGAAAACTTATTTTGGTCTTGAAAACAATTGTAAATCAACAAACCTTGTGATGTGGGATAAAAAGAAGTTCCTCTTTGAAACCCTCACAGCCCCTGTTATCTTGTATGGGTGTAAAGTTTGGGATTGTAACATATCTAGAGAATTTGGGATAAATATTGAGCAAATCCAGAAGCATTTTATAACTTATAACCTCAAAATTAAGAGCAATACGCATTAACCTATTCTCCTCATAGAAGTGGTGCTTTCCCCCATCGAGAGAATGGCTATGAATAGGTACTTGATGTACAAGCATAGATAAATAACATGAGAGAACATAGTCTTCCCAGAATTTCTTTAAAATCCAGTCAAAACCACCTACAACTCAAACGAGGTTGGCATAAAGATGCCCTCGCTTGGTTAAACCATTGGGGAATTGACGAAAATGTCACTTTGCAAAATATCAATAATATTAAAAATATTATTACATCTAAGTTTAGAAAGAAATTGTAGTGTGATAAAAATTTAGAGGTTAAAAGAAAATTGAGGTAGTATAAGGAGGTCATTAACCCTAATCTAGAAGATAAAAAATATATCTCTATTTTAACTAGTATAAAGAAGAAAATTAACATAGGAAAGATATGAAAAATTCTCAGGAGCTCCATAGTGAAATAGGGCATTGGACAATTCCTACAACACCGTGGGTTGAAAGGATTTTCCATTTCTATGAGACTATGAGCATTGAGGATGAAAATCACTTTATCTTAGAGTGCCCTATTTACACCCACATTAGATCTCAATTTCAAAATCTTTGTTACAACGAAAACCTTTCTAACCTTCTAACCTATCAAAACTATAGTGAGTTAGGAATGCCTCTCTTAACCTCTCTGGTATCCTAACTTATGCCCTTAACCACTCTGGTATCCTGAGGATTGATAATTTGATTATTGTAGGTGACCTTAATTTCACTAGGTCAGCTTTTGAAATTTGGGGTTCAGTGGCCAGGCTGGATTCTTTGTTTGAGTTTTTTCTTTTCTTTTTCTTACTAAGAATGATTTAGTGGATGTGGTTTCGACTAAGTTACTTCCAACTTGGACGAATGGCAGAAGTGCTCGTTATGGGGTCCATAAAATACTTGACCGGTTCTTGGTAAAAAATTCACTTCGTGGTTTCTTTCAGAAATTTCGTTCATGGGTGCATGAGCTGAAGTTGTCGGATCATTGGCCAATTGTGCTTCAACTAGATGATTACGGTCAGTAGGTTCATTACCCATTTAATTTCAATAGTTCTTGGCTCTTGGATAAGGACTTCTGTGACATGGTTCGGGATTTCTGGCACAATCCTGATATTGAATTCAGTAATCGGGATTTCTGGCACAATGCTGATATTGAATTCAGTAATCCTTTGGATTATTTCTGCTTGAAAAATGAGGAAACTCAAAGAATCTATGACATAGTGGATTAAGAGGAGGAAAGCAGATGATGTTGCCGAACTGAAGTCTTTGGATAAACTTATCCAGCATATTCATTCTGATTTTTTTTTTGGTACTCTTAGCAGTGATGGGTTTGAAGCTTTGAAAAAATTTGAACGAAAAAGGGAGGAATTGCTTCATCAGGAGGAGATGGAATGGAGATTAAAAAGTCGGGAAGTGTGGATTACTCATGGTGATATAAATTCTAAATTCTTTCACTCCTTTGCCTCTGCAAGGAGTCTGAATTCCATTTGGGAAATTAGGGATGAAGTAGGTAATTCAGTATCTGGAGTAGACTCCTTGAAGTCTTAGGCGGACAACTTCTTTGGGAACATTTATAAGGATGATGGTGAATGTGATTTATTTGATCAGATCATGTGAGCTAGACTTTATCCTCGTTACTTTGATGATCAGGAAGCTAGGGAGTTGGGCAAGGAAGTCTCTCTTGATGAGATTGAACATATGTTGAAGGATTTTTCCAAAGAGAAGAGTCATGGCCCTGATGGTTGGCCGGTTGAAGTGTACTTACATTTCTTTGATATTATGGGAAAGGACATTCAAGAGATGATTGAGTTTACTAGACTTAATGGATTTATCTCTGGAGCTCTCAATTCTACTTTCATTACTTTAATCCCTAAAAGCAATAAGCCTGCTTCGTTTGGAGAATTCCGTCCTATTGCTTTGTGCAATCTAGCTTATAAAATCATCCTTAAAATTATTGCACAATGTCTGAAAGCTGCTCTCTCGGCCCATATAACAGCAGAACAGTTTGGCTTTTTGCAAAACAGGCAAATTCATGATGCCATTGGGGTTACTCAGGCACTTCTGCATTCCATTAAGTCTAGAAATATGAAGGCTTTGGTTCTTAAGATGGATTTAGAAAAGGCATATGATCGAGTTAATTGGTCATTTCTCAGATTGGTTTTGATTCAAATCGGCATTCCTCCTTTAGTCTTAAAATGGATTATGGCCTATGTCTCTTCCATGAATATTGCGGTCCTGGTAAATGGAACACCCTCGGCTTTTTTTCAATGTTCAAGAGGGATTCGACAGGGATGTCCATTGTCTCCCTTACTATTTTTACTGATCATTGATGGTATGAGCAGGCTTGTGAATGAGGCAAAGGAAATGGGATTGCTTAAGGGAATCAAGCTGGATCGAAATTGTTATTTGTCTCACCTCCTATTTTTGGATGATGTGCTTCTAGCGGGGATTGATTCTGTAGCTGAATGGAAAACTTACTGCAATATAATTAAGTTTTTTTGTAAGGTATCAGGTATGAAGGTAAGCTTATCAAAGTCCAGCTTTTACCATTACAATATGGAAGTTTCTAGAAGAAAGGAAATTGAAGTGTTTATGCCGTATAAATGTTATAGTATTGAGGAAGGTTTCAAATATTTAGGTTTTTTCTTAAAGCCTAATAACTACCTTATTAATGATTGGAGATGGTTAATTCGGAGGGTTGAAAGACGCATTGATCACTGGTCATATCATCTCCTTTCTATTGGAGGAAGACTCATCTTAGTGAAAGTTGTATTATTGGCCATTCCTGTATACTGGTTATCACTTCTTGAAGTCTCGACTTTTATAATAAATTCTCTCATAATTTATTTTTTTTAATTTTCTGTGGTGTGGCTGTACTACTCGGTCGAAGCTGGTTATGGCTAAATGGGAGGATTTATCTCGTCCTGAAAAATTTGGAGGTTGGGGATTAAAATATTTAAATACTTTCAACATGTCTTTACGTCTTAAAAGTCTTTGGCACGGTTTATTTGGAGATACTTTGTTGACTAAAGTATTGCAGGTGAAGTATATCAAGTCTGATGTGATCAGTTGGATGAGGAAGCCGAAGAAAACTAGAAGGAAAATGTCTCCAATTTGGAGAGGTTTTTTAAAAGTTTATGAATGGATTGCCAGGGATGTTTGTTGGCAAGTTGGTTCTGGAGAAAAAATATTGATAGGGGTGGATCCTATCCTTGGTCTAGATGGATCCTACTCACTGTTTGATAGATTGATTTCCTTCCTTAATTGCATCGGGTATGCTACTTTGGATAGAATTCAAAAAAGGGATAACAATATTATTATTGGAAGTTGTTGGCTAAATGCCTTGGATCTAGGACTTGCAGGTACTTTAGCTCAGGAGTGGGATTGTTTTATCAGAGCTTTAAATTCGGCGGGGGTTTCTTTATCTACTGAAAGAGATAAGATTGTGTGGTCTGGAAACCCAAAGGATGGTACTGTTTCGGTGAGGACAACATATGATAGAATGATTCAAGACAGATGTATTCTACCACAACACTGGTGGTATAAAAAAATATGGAAATGGCAAATTCCATTAAAAATCAAATGCTTTTTATGGCATGTTCTTAATGGGAGTCTTAAGACTTGGGATATTTTGATGAGACGGGGATGGAGTGGTCCGAATTGGTGCTGCCTATGTAAACATAGTTCTGAGTCTATCATCCATCTTTTTGTGGAATGCAGTTTTATGCAAGAATTTTGGAACTTATGTTGCTCAGAATTAAAAATTGATCTGTCCTAGAATGGTTATGATTTTGGTTTTTGCCTTCTTAACTGGTTTCGGAATGGGAATAATCCTCTTTTCCTGCCTATTTTTGTTTCCTGGGCAATATGGTATATTCGGAACTGTGTTTTGTTTCAAGATAAAGTTCCTGCAGCCGATGCTTGTGTATTGACTGTTTTAAAGATGCTTCAGTTATATCAGGTAGAAGAAGGCCCGAGACGTGAAGATAGGATCAGCCACTTCTCTTTCATTGTTACACAGTCGGTTTTGTTCTTTGATGGTGCCGCACAAAATGGTTTTTGTGCGGCAGGAGGGGTTATCTACTTGAATGATAAGCATTATTATACCTTGCGTCTTAATGGTGGTACAGGGACGCATATGAAAGTTGAATTGTTGGCTTTGTAGTGTGTTCTGAAAGTGGCGAATATCTTTGGATTAGTTAATCTAAAGGTTTTTGGGGACTCTCGTGTGACCATAAAATGGGCGGCTAATGATTTCAGTCTTAATGTCACAGCACTACGGCATTGGTGTCAATGCACTAGACATGAGATATCCAGACATGAGATCATTTCTTTTGATCACATCTACAGGGAGCATAACTCTTTCATCGACAAACTGTCCAAACAGGCTTTAGAAGGTACTGAAGGTTTCTTATGCTGGGAAGAATGGATGGATTCTTGCCTACATGATATGGGTGACAACTACTTTTTATGATTATGCTATATTGTCTGACTTTTGGTTTTAAATTGGAGTGGGTTTCTCATTGTAGAACTGGTTAATTGGCCCACTGGTTATTTGATGTATCGGCTGATAAGCATTCTAGCTTTATTTTGTAATAGGAAACATCTAAAGTTTCCTGGACAATCCTTTTACTATTTGTTTCATTTTTGAATAACAATAGTACTTCTTTTTTTTTTTTGTTGAAAAAAACTTAAGTTAGATTTATATAATAGTTAGTCAACATTTTTTATAAATATTGAAATATAAGTTGGATTTATATGACTATATGCTTGATTTTTATTTTTAATGAATATAAGTTAAATTTATATAATTAATATATATTTTAAAATAAATAAAAATTTATTCATATAAATTTAATTTATGTTTAAAATTCAAAATTCAAATTATACATGTTATTATAATCATATTTTGAATATTGAATAAGTTATATTTAAAAATTCAAAATAATATTCTTTATTTTATTTTATTTTTTTTCCATTGAAAAATTTAACTTACTATTAATACTGCGAAATAGTAAATGTGTCCAACTATCATATGAGTACATAGGGTATAAACCTGTCCATACAAATACCAGTGATTTCCGACACTTGGACAGCAAATACATGCCCAAATAAAGGTGTCAACTAAAAGCCCAAATATGGCCCAAATAATCAGTTCCTCAAGCCACATAAGTATCCAAGGACAAAACAGGGGGAAAAACTGTAGAGTAACAACATATATGCCTCCGCATATTACATGAAATATTTAACAAAAAACATAAATGTCTTAAAATTTCACCCAACCGAAAAACAATGGCCCATCCATTGACCATTGAAGGAAATAGGATATAGTATTCCTTCCGTGCAGTCCGAACAACATACATGATAAGATCAATAGTGCACATACATCCGAAACAAAAACAACTAAAATATATATGTATAAAATATAGTCGCAAAAAGGTTTATGCCAGGAAACCCAACGAGGAGTTGGTGGCTGTAGCAATTTAAAGACCTGCACATAGTAATATCAGTCGCAAAAAACATAAGATAAAACAGCAAAAATCCAAAGTTAAGCAATATGATCAGTCTAATATAGAAGACAATAGCATCATGTCCAATGTAAGTGATAAGAAGCATGGGAAAAGAGAAGTTCCTCCCGCCATTCCTGCCACAAAATGATCCCCGCTTGTGAGGTCAAAGCCCACTTGGAGAGCATATCAGCCTCAATATTCACCTCTCTGTAAATATGGGAAAAATGTGTGTGTTCAAATTCGAGAATTAACTTTCGAGCCGCATCCATCCAATGTGAAAGAAGCAAAACATTGAGTGGTGAGATGCCAATTGCCCATGAAATGATAGACATAGAGTCACCCATTACCACGAGTGAAGATATCTGCCGGGAGCGAGCAAAATATAGCAAGAGCCAAAGGGCGCATAACTCACTGTGTGTATTGGATCAAATTCCCAGATTGAGCCAAATACGAAAAAAACAAGTGGTGGAAATGTGTAATATTGCACCAGCCCCCCACACACTAGGCCCCCCCACAGCGGCCCCATCAAAGAAACCACATGGGTACATCAAGACCGGAGGAGCCAAACGCCAACTCTTGTTCAATACTTTCCTACCAACTTCATGTCCATGAATTGAAGTATATTCCTTGAATGCAGCTAGAGTTCAACAACAAATCCAATCCCGATGAGGCACAAAATCCTCAAAGATTCGAGAATTTTGAGCCTTCCAAACTTCCCAGATCATGAAACAAGGGAGTTCAACACACATATTGGAATGTCGAAACCATGAATCAAGACAGACACTAAGAGTGGAAGGTCTCTAGACGATTTGAATACCAGAGAGAGATGCAATTTGTTTCCAAAGCCCTTGTATGAATGTACAGGAGGAGAAGAGATGGTCAACTGTTTCCTCCTGTATGCAACATAGAGGACACCATCCAGGCCATTGAAGCCCCGATGACATAAATTGTCCCATGTAAGTATTTTGTTGCAAAGTGCCCGCCAAATAAAACATTTTATTTTTAGCGGAAGTGCCACTTTCCAGACAATTTTGTGCCACCAATTAGTCTCAGGATGTATATTTGCAAACAATGAATCATACGCCATTTTTGCTGAAACTGTGCCACGGGCCACATCCCACGACCAAGCTAATCTGTCCGGTGTCTCAGATAATTGAATATTTGATTGGCAAATAGGTCAGATATATTCTGCCCATTCAATCCCCATTATACATTATTTTATGAGTACATTACTTTAATAGGTCTTTATTTTATTTTATGAGTACATTACTTTTTACTTTATGAGTACATTATTTTTTACTTTTATTTTATGAGTACATTACTTTTTACTTTATAAGTACATTTATCATACTATATTAAAAAACAATTTATGTATTCAAGAGTAATACTTTTAGTCACAACAAAGAATGATTTTTTTATTGATTTTATTTTAGATATATTTTCAATTTAACTTAATCATAGTTACATTGATTGTAGTGTAAAATGTGAGTTGTGAATATACCTCCCCCACAAAATGCCTAACTTGTAATATTTTATTATATCTCTTAGGAGGCCCATTTTAGACCTCAAAATTCCCCTAACACCCTATGCTATCCTCCTCAGAAGGGAGTCTCTTCCTGATTCAATGCATGACTATGACTAGGTACCTAATGTACAAGACCAAGATAAACAACATGGGAGACAAGAGGCTTCCTAAGATTTATTCATACTCTAGTAAAAACCACCTACAACTTAAGTGAGGTTGGCATCAAGATGTCAAGTATTGGCTAAATAATTAGGGAGTCAAGGAAGAGGTCACTTTACAAAATAGTGGTAATATTAAAAGTATTATCACATCTAAATTTAAGGAGAAGACATGGTATGATAAATAGTTAGAGGATAAGAGAAAATTAAGATATTATAAGGAGGTGGTCAACCATAATCTAAAAGATAAAAAATACTCTTTGTTTTAACTAGCGTAAAGAAGAAAATCAACATTATTAAAATAAGAACAAACTTTCACGGGCTCCATAGTGAAATAGACACTGGTCAATTTCTAAAACGTAGTGGGATGAAGGAATTTGTCATCTTTCTAATACCAAGAGGGTTGAAGATAAAAATCACTTCTTCATAAAATGTCTTGTGTACACCCACATTAGAACACAATTTCAAAATATTTGTTACAATATTGACCTTCCTAACCTTTTAACACATTAGAACTATGGCGATATAGGAAAGCTTCTCTTAAAGCTTTTAGAGCATAGAAATAAAATTCTAAAGAAATCCAAGTGAATCCTTACCTTTTAAAGGTCCGATAGACCAAATTTGGTCTTGGACGTTAATAACCATCATCATCATCATCCTTTTATCAAAAAGAGAGAGTATGTGTGCATATGTTTGACATAATAACTGTAATGTCCCCATTCCAATAATTTCATAGTAAGACAATCCCATCAATCCTACTAGTTTCCTAGGTTGGATGGGCACATGTGGAATGGTAATAAGGAAGCTAATAAATGATGTTTAGACATTAGAAGGGTTCAAGTATTTAATAAATAGAGTGAATAAAAAAATTCAAGAGAAATCCTAGGTGACAAATGGTTTTGGAGACATATGGAGGATGTGGGACCCACACTAGCTTGATTTTTCATAATACATGGTATCTCTTTTTTGCAAATTCGAATTAATGGGAATGTGAACACTCTTGGGTGAGTTGGTAAGTCATAACACATGTCATTGAGCATCTTAGGTCGAATTGGGAAAGATTGGTAACCTCCATGGAAGATAAATAATCAAAATGGAAGTTTGTGGACACTTGGGCTAGATTCCCTAGCCCCTATGACACCAATGATGGAGCATCTATGACAACTATGACAAATTGCAGACCTGACCTCTGACATCTGACCACTATGACATGTCAGCACCAAAAATAGGCTCAAGGAAGGCGAATTTGGGAGTTGGAGAAGCCAAAGAGACTCAAAATCGAATTTGGGAGAAGATGGAAGGTTGGAACTAGGAGACAAGTGGCAAATGTGGAATATTTCCTAAATGGAAATCTATTGAATCTATTGAGAGGATTTCGACCCTTAGAAGGCTAATGTTGGTTATAAAATGTAGAAATGAAGTATGAGAATGACTTTTGATGATTTGAGAAAAATTGCATTTGTGAAGAGAGAGCTAGTGGATGACTAGTTTCTTGCCTTAGCCAATTTCGAGGGTGAAAGATTCCCATCCAAGTTGGTGTTTGGAGAGGCCACTCAGGTCTTTCGTGGTGCTTTAATGGAGTTTGTATTTGCAGGTAGCAGCTACAGGAAGTTTCATGGTTTGGTTTAGTGCATCACTTTCTCTCCACCATTTCCAGTTTTGAAGGCATATTCATGCTCCTTGAGGGAGGGCGTTTTTGGTGAGCACTTGTGCTTCTTGAGAGAGCTTCTCATTATATATTTCTGATTGTAATAGCTTCATATACTATGTTATTGATATTCAGAAAGTCCCAGGTTGAAATACCTACTGGTTGTATGCAAAACTATTGATTAATGAGCAAACAATGTCCATTTCCCCAATGCATTGATGTATGACACTATAATGTTGATTATTTCGAATGGATGGATGATTCTTTGATATATTTGTGATCAATATACTGCCATGGATGTATTATACAAGTTTCATGTACTGTACTTGAGCATTTGAAGCATTTTTACTCAGTTTAGTTGTATTGGGAGGTGAAATAGTGCCATTTCCCCAAGGGTCGAATTGGGGGTTTTTGCTGTTGAATGTGAGAGAGTTAGAACAGTAGTAAAAATCAATTAATGGTGCATATGAGACCTTAATCACATACTTAACACATTATATACCTTTGTTCATAAATTCGTGGGAGTTTGGAGGCACTTGGAAGGCCATTTGCAGTGTTACCCAGGGGGGATTTGATGCACAAATTACCAGTCAAAATTACATATATTGATCAGAGTACAAATCAAGTTTGCAGCAGTATTTGGAGGGCCATAAAACATCTATGAACGTGATATTCAAGTCTAAATACCATTCATACACTCCTACAGAAGATTTGGGAGCATTTGGGTTGATTTGGAGGTCAAAACAGTTAAACTAGTCAAAGGTCGAAATTGGGGAAAAAGTGAAAAAATGGCATTTTAATAGAATTTTGAAAAAGGGTCATTACAATAACCCCCTATTTATGTGTTGATATAAAATTCTAATTTTTTCTTATTATTTATGTGTTGATATAAATTACAACTCTTTTCAATAAAAATGAATTTATATTAAGTTTTTTAAACATAAATACATGGATTACCATCTCTATGAGACTATGAGCATTGAGGATGAAAGTCACTTTCTCTTAGACTGCCCTGCATACAATCTCATTCAATCGCAATTCCATAATATTTGCTACAATACAAACTCCCCTAATCTTCTAATATCTCAAAACTGTAGCGACCTAAGAACGCTTCTTTCTAAGCTTTTTGATCATATGAATAAAATTTATCAGTTATCCAAATAATCCCTCTCTCCTCTCTTAAGGTCACCACAGTGGACGTTAACCATCATCATCATCATTTTGGTGAATTTTATTAATTCTTAAAATAACAATTATAAAATATTTGATGATATTTTTTAATATAAATTTTAGTTAATTTTACTGAAAATTATTGTTTAACAATATTTTTGTTAAATTATTTAATTTTTAAATATTTTATATAAAATAATTGGCAATTTTTAAGAGAAAATAAGTTTACACTATAAAATTCAGATGAATCTTTAAAAATAAAAAATCTTAAAAAATCCAAAACATTTTTTTAAATTTTTTAATAAAAAAAAACTTTTTATTTATAAATTTGTACATTTGGCCAATATATATTAACTTTAAGGTACATTTGGCGTCTTCCCGAGGTAGAAGATTTATACTCTTTGCTAGACTAACTCTTTTAAGCACTTTCTTGGGATATGGATATGGTTATTCATTTTATATAAATTTCATATTTTTCTAGAAAATGTAGCAATTAAAAATTATCCTCCACCTCCATTCTCGTTTCATCGTAACAATATCAAATTATGGATTAGTTAGCGTTTGCGTAAAGGTTGCATTGTAATTATGGACGTGACTGCTCGTTCAAAATGGACCACATATATTTTGTGAAAGGGTAGACTTTTAATATTTTTATATACTATCCATATTATAAAATAAATAATTATGATAGCATTATCAACTTTTCTAACGCTATAGTTTTCATATTGACAACTATTTGCCCCTCTAACTAGCTTTCTCAAAGAGGGAGCTTAGGCAATTCTAATTGTGTTGAATTAAAAGCAATGCAAACACCTTTGTATACATTATTATAGATATTATAATTAACATGCCAAAAAAAACAACCATACCTAGTAGTGGCAAACCCTTTTTTGCATTATTACTATTTATCTAACAAATGTATTTGCCAAAAATAATAATATTTACAAAAGCATATAGGGAACACTTTACTCTTATTTTAGCAAAAAGTCATTTAGCCATCAATAATTTAAAGTATAACATTGGTATGAGCACCTATAGTACCTAATACCTTGATGCCCAATCCCTATAAACACCCTATCATAAATACCACTTTTGTTTGCATGATGACACATGTTAGCTAATTTTAGGGTGGCTGGTTTTAGCTGTGTACAGATGTCAAAGAACAAAGTGAAATGCAATTTATATATAGTATTGAAATTTGCAAAGAAGAAAAGATGCATCAATTCAATCAATGAATTCATAAAGAAATTTGACCAACATGCTTGCCATTGGGAATGATAAGGAATATTTTCAATTAGTTTATGTGCATTGAAGCTTTCTCATGGTGGAGCACTAACGATGTCCTTTGAAAGCCATAAAGAGCTACACTTTTCAAGACCAAAGATAACTTATCTTACACTAGATAGTGCCCAATTTCCATATCTTAGTAAATGGATTACATAGTGAGAAATGCCCTCCATACAACATCCCACCATAGGGTCGACATAAAACTGAGTTCCTTAATAGATTAATACGTAATGTTAGTTATTATTGATTATAAGAGAAAATATGCGTTGAGAAAGCTTTTTATAGCTTTCCCATCCTTATTACATCCTTATTACCTTATTATGATGGTAAGGAGTGAAATTAATTTCATACTTTTGACAAATATAGATGATGAAATTGTTAGAGTACCATTGTCGTTAGACCAAAACCCATAGGTGTTAATCTCTGATACAATTGTCAAAGTTAGGATCCACGAGAGGGGGTTAACCCAGGTCACGAATCTCACAGGGAGTGCTGGACGCAAATGACAACAGTCTCCCCTCCAGAGTTATCCAGGTGAGTTTCGAACTCGAGACCTATCGCTCAAATACCATTTGTTGGAGCACGATTGTTGTTAGACCAAAGACCGAAGGCGTTAATCTCCGATACAATCGCCAAAGTTAGGATCCACGAGAGGGGGTTAACTAATGTCACGAAACTCATGGGGAGCACTGGATGTGGATGCCAATAGAAATTAGGCAGGATCATATACAATGGGGATAAACTTGGATTTTGATATTTCAAAATCAACAAAAACATGTATGGAAGTGTTGATTATGCCTCTTGAACAACCTTTGAGTCAAACTGAATGAGGAATGGTTGAATTATGACCTACAAATTTTGATGCCCCTCGAAAAATATACACTTATTTTCTAAAATATTTGTCATAATGTTGCTATCTCATATCATGACATGGAATTGGGTGCATTGGAAGGTAGGAAGTAGGACCATAATAATGGAAGGGAAATTTAAGTTGTAACTCAACTAGTTCCTTGTTGGAGCTTTCAAATAATTACGTGGGAATTACCCTCTGTCAACATGGGTGTTGGGGATATTTATATGTAGTTAGTGACTTGCTTCTTACCTTATAAGGTGGTTAGATACCTTAAAAAAACATATGTATGGGGTTCATTTTAACAACTACTTACGAAAACACTTCCATGGGAATGAAGGGTAATTAAGAAGAGAGGAGGAGAATACCTTACACTTCAAATCCTTTGTTGTCAAGTTCTTATGAGTGTGAAACTCGCTAAGTGAGGAAAGAAACAAGTTCTCTAAAGTATTCATAACACTTACACACAACAAACCACACCATACCTTGCATAGATCATAAACTTAAAATTCATAAATTACAAAAATAAACAAATAAACACATAAGAAACTCATAGTTGATAAGAGAGAAAACTAGATTCTATGAAATGAAATATTTATATCGCAATTCTCCATAATCAGAATGACCAAAATGCAATGCAATAATCTTCATCAAATATTACACGTTGGGTCTTCTTCTAGTTGATTATTTTGATATCATATAATTTCCTTGCCTATATACCTTACACTCTATGCCTTGAAATGATCTTCAACACTTTACATCATTCTTTGTTTCACGTTTCACATTACATTATGACAATCCCTCATAAATTGTACAAATTAGTCTCTTATACTATTTTCTATGTTTTTCCATATTCTTATCCATCCAACCATTTAACTAGATGCTCATACATCGCGAGATTTAATAATATTTCAATTAACAATAATCACGCCTCTATTATCTATATTTTCTTTGTTCGTTACCAACCTTAACACTCCTGGAACCTTCTTTATCCTTTCCTAATAGGTTTATCTCACTATTAATGACCTCACCATTAAAATCCCAATTGCATAGAGTTTAAGAACCTCTAAAATTAAATTTGATGGATATCTCATGTGCTACTAGGGTTTGGTTTGTTTTGAAATTGTGAGGTACTGGGTAATGTTTAAAAATTAGAATATACAAGTGTATACAAAAAAAATTAAGTTTGTTAACTTAAATGTTTTTGTAAATTGTTATGTATAATTTACGAGGATATAATGTGTTATAATGAATTTTATAAGTTTTTCGAAAAACATTTTTTAGTATGTAATATTTTATTTTAATATTATTAACGTAATGTTTAAATTATTGAAAAAATTTAAAATGTAATAAACACACCTAAAACAATAAACACCACACCATCCACATGATGAACACACAAAATACTGGTGAAAATGTAATATGGGAATACCCAATTAGAAGGTAAGGACTATGTCTTGCTTTTTTCTTTTCATGTATGGAATACAATTACAAAGAAATATGAGTTCATTATACAATTGTCATAAAATTTATGGTCTATATGGCTGTTACAAAGTCTTGTACTTTCTTTGTCCTACTCACATATCCCACTCATTTCCTCTATTTAACTATGAAATAATGAATCAATACAACAAGAATGAAACCATTGTCCAATATTTAACATGTCCCGATAGTTGTTTAGGGTTAGGGTTGGGGATTTTGCATGACACAAATCTTAATTAAGGTTAGGTTTTTAGACCCTCTAGAATCTTCTTGAAATTTCACATGTAGTTAATTCCAAATGAGAGGTGTGTGGCATCCACTCGATATGAATTCCAACTAAGATGATCTTCATAATATTGAAAAGTTCTCAACATGTAGTTATCCACAAAGTTTTAACTACAAAGTTTTGACCCCAAACCAATCATTCTGAGCTTTGGAAGTTTTAAGATTCAAAATGATCAAAATAGGACTTGATCTTAAAATGAAAACTATAAATCGATAGCTTTAATTTTTCCACTCAATGTACCAAATAAAAGACAAAAGATATAGTGATCCATTTTAAATCACCATGAAGTTAGTTCAATTGGCTTTTTGCCAATGTATCAAACATGTAGCTAATTTTATGTCAATAGATACTTGATAAGATACGATACTAATTTATTTCAAGAAGATTTTTAAAAATACCATCCACACATGTAAAAGAAATCCCTTACATTATATACATAAAAAAGCTTAGAAATTAATTAAATATATTCTCATGGCATTTGAATATTAAGATTACAAAACGAACCTTAAATTTAGAAAAAAAAAACACTCATCATTATCTTAAAGTACCATCATATTATAATATTTCATCTTTATGATGATTTATTGTATGGATATGAAAGTTTTGGTGTGGAAATATAAAAGTTTGTGATGTAAACATTGAAAGGTGTTAGCTTGGTAAATATATAAAAGGTAAATATTTTTATTATTTTTGTATTATGAAAATAATTTTTTAGATGTTAGCTTGTTAGATATAAAGAAGGTAAATATATTTTTTATAAAAATATTTTTTTATATTTTATTTAAAAGTATTAATTTGGGAGATATATCTAATATAAATATTTTAATTTAAAATTTTATGAAATAGGAAGGATTTTATTTAGGAAATTTTTTTATCGTTTTTATGTTAGTAAAAATTTGATATGTATATATATTTCCTATCTTGGAAATAGTTTTAAATAATTGGGTATTTTTTACTATGTATGTGTTGAGATGTGTATGCATTTTTGTATGCAAAGTTTATGGGTTCCCTATTTAGAGAGAGATGGTAGAAATAATTTATCAAACTTTATTTTTTGACACGATGAAAATTATGAAAACTATGCATATTGAAATTTTACTTTCTTACTTTTGACATTAAGAAACTTTTGTAGAAATAAGTGTTTAAATTCAATTTACACACCAACTAAAGGATTCATTAGTCATCCATATAAAATAATCAAATTTTCATGCAATTTTTATGAGTAAAATGAATAGAAGATGATCTAAATGAGAACAATCTATGTAAGGCAGAGTCAATTTAAGATTGTTTAATCAAGTGAAATCAGAAAACTGAACTTAAAAAAATAAGATGTGTACCTTTGTTAACATTATGGAGTATATGAAGAGCAATGAATGACATAATATTTGAGGAGAAATTTATTCCATCTTTTCAAGTGATGGTACAAGTACTAGCTTTGCAAAGTCTATTCAAAGAAAAGGATTCAATCCTAAAGAAGAAACCAAGAAAACATGTTGCAATTAATGAAAAGGAAACCAATGGGCTTTTCGATGGAGCTTGTGAAGGAGAAAACAAAATGTGGCCTGGGGGGCATCCTAAAGATTACAGACTCATACATGATAGCATTCAAAGCAAATGCAGGGAGATGTAGGGCATAAAGTTTAGCACTAAGAACATTTTTGAAGACAACTCAAGAGGAAAATGTTAAAAAGCTACCAGTTTATGGAGATTTAGAATTTTGGACTGATTTTATGAATGGGAATAAAAGCCTTTTGAATACTAACTTGCAAGGAATATGAGCAAATCTAAAAAGATTAGCATGGGCATTCAATTCATTCAATATTTTCCATATTTACAGAGAACATAATGGAATGGATGATGAATTATCAAAAGAAGGGCTTCTAATGTCTACATAATCGACAAGCTTTAAAAGAACCAGAAATGGAGAAATGCAAGTTAAAGATATAGATATGGATTTTACGTAAAAAATCTTTCAAGTTTAATCAGTTCTGTCAAGGAGAAGATTCAGTTAAATTTTGATGCTAAAATGAAGCTATAATGTAAAAAACTCTGTAAGACTTAATTTTTGTGAACATTAGCAGTATTTTTGAAGAGACAAAATAGTACCGAACATGATCAAAATGATGATGAGTGCAATCTGCACATGATGAATATGTTTTATTATCAATATGAGAAATAAAATGCGAGTTTTTTCTATGGAAAAAAAACTTTGAGTGGAGGGTGGAACCAGTATGAAAACTTTAGGCATGCCCTTGTAGAATAACTAAGATGCATTAAATTTAATTTTAGTGGTCATTAAAGTCTATGCAACCATCATGATGTTGGGTGAAGTCATGGAGAGATTCTTGGTTTTGTACGGAGTGTGATCATATTTACAAGAAGTCCTACACAAATTATGATGTCATGTTTGAGGTCTTTGGATTGTGAAGTTGATATGAAGGATATATATGGAAATTGTGTTATCCATTAGTCACAGTGCAAAATATATTAGCTATATTAATATTTACTTAACAATGATTAAAAATATTCATACATATTAATATGGTGAACTTACAAGTGTTGCACAATACTCCTTCTTAAGCGTCCCTTTCATGATTTAAATAGTTGACTAGGGGTTTGTTATGTTATCTAGCTTTAAGGATTCACTTGATTACTTTTAGGTCATTAAGAGGTCTACCATCATCTTTATCTCGGTTTAATGATCCAATGACTTAATTGATCAATTTTTTTCATGTAGATTTGCATATGGGTCGACCTTTGACATATTTAGGCCTTATTGAACCTGCATATCACTCAAGCTTGTTAAAAAATCACCGTTAGGACCACAAGTGCATCCCATATTTGGTAGACATGCTCTATTTATCAATAAATTTGGTTAACTTTGGCACCTTTCTTGGTACTTTTTCATGAACTACTTACTAGTAGTAGTTTTATTCCTTTTTAAGGTAAATAAAACTACTTTTTAGTAGTAGTTCTATTACCATTGCTCCCCAACATATATATGCATATATATGCTTATAAATAGGTTGTTCTTCATTCACTGTTTTGCAAAACTCTTTGAACAAACTCTCTAAATCTTTGTAGACTAGTGTAATATATCTCTCCTATGTTGTTAAATATCCATCATTTCTTTGTTGTTGTCACCCTCTTTTCTCAGGAACGCTTTGTAGTTGTCTCCCATAATATTTACTTATTGGTTTGGATCCTCTTTTGTTCTTTAGGCTTGGAGATTAGGTCTTGTGGAGGTTTGGAGCATCCCTCTTCCTAGTCTCTAGTTGGTATTTTCCTTACACATCAAGGGGTTTCTTTAACAATCATCTTGTGAGGTTGGAGGATTCTTTCAATTAAGGGCACACAAGCATCATTATTTATTTTTATTTCATAGATGGTAGTGTAGATTGTTTGTGCATCATTTTCTCGTTTTATTTCTTTTATATATACTTTTGGAGATCAAGGAAGCCAAATGATTTTGTAGGATGATTATAAAAACCAAGTACACCAAGGAGGCTTAATGGGTAAAATCATGAATCTGGGCGTCTGTTTTTTTTTGGGGGGGCGAGAGGGGGGTTGAGAAATTTAAATTTAGTTTTCACAAGTTTTTTAATTTTTGATAAGCGCAAGTTTTTTTTGTGTTTAGAATTTCACTTTTTAGTAAAAACAAAACTTGTGAAGAATTTTGTTAGCTTTCTATTCATTATTTTTCTAATTTTTATTATTAGAGTTTTGATATGTCAAATTAAAAGTTGTTTGATAGTATGTTCTTATAAAATTAAAGGAGTGATAAATAGTCATGTTTGAAGACTCCCATGTATTCATTGTTAAACTTTTGTTTACTAAAAAAAGAATATGTTATGGTAATCTAGACATATTGTATTAATGTGTGACTATAATTTTGTATCCAACATCTACATATACCAATTTTTTTTGAATTGGATATATGTGAAAAAATTGCAAAATATAAACATGTTTATTCAAACTCAACATCTTCCTTAATTTCCACTTAAAAATAAAAAATCTAAAAGTACCATTTTGATGTATACACTCCAACGCTTCACAACATAAATTTTTCAAAAAATTTCATTATATTTGTTTTCCCTGAAGTTATTGATTTTTCATTTCACTAAATTTTAATAGCAATTAAATTAACACAGACACATTTTAACATAAAATTAATTAAAATGATCAGATCACAACCAAATTCAACAAAAAATGCATCTATATGGAAAGCAGATTTAATGATGAAAGTAATGGTATTAGTTATGAAATTAGATCTTCAGTATTCAACATGGTTCACTCTTTCTGAAGTTGGAGAAAGCTTATGAGAAATGATGCTTTTGCCATTTTCTAAAATTTTTAGATTAAATATCTTTTCGTTCTAAATTTTGCACAAACTTTTCGACCAAAATAAATAAATAATTTGACCGAAAACATTAAATAATTCGACCAAAATTGTTTTTATTATAAATTTCATGATGCAATTCTCACTGAGATTCATGATTTTACCCTAATCCTCTCTTTTATTTTTGTGGAGTGTCTGCTTAATTTATTTTGCAATTTTTAAAAGAATAATTAATTTAGGGCACATAGTTAAGGGCTCATGCCCACCTAGGCAATCAATTCACCCTTCCCCCCTCTATATTACTAGAACACCAAAAGTAATCATAAATGGACTCTAATGTTTTTTTGTTTTTATTGGGATATAAAGGAAGACTAAAGGTTCATTTTTAGTTTTGCATATTTATGTTTTGAACTTAAATTCCAAACTTTATAAATTAAGTAAATCATTGAAAATAAAAAAGAAATTAACCTAAATTAGTGTCTTTTTTTTTATTGTTTTTTCGTTTTTATTTTAAATTAGTTTATTACTATAAACATTATTTGAGCAACTCTCATTTTATACTTTAAAATTCTTAAGACATTAAGTATGTTAAGAGCCTAATAACTTAACAATGCTTTCCTTTCTTTGATTTTAGTTTTCTTGGTTTCTTAAAAAATGTATTAATTGAACAACTTCACTTATATTAGTCATACTAACTAGCCTTTCTTTATTTAACATAGGATTAGTGTTTTTGCGATAAAGATATCATTTTTACCTTTCCTTCTGCTCTCTTAATGATTTCTACTCTTTTAATGATAGTTGACTTGCTAAGTTAGAGCATAGTCTTTCTACCTCTTCTTCCTAAATTGTGTTCACCTACTTTCTCCTTAGGTAACCCAAGCATACCCACAAGGTAATGTATTGATTAACATAAATGAAGAACACTAACTTTCTTGTTATAATTTTTTTAGAAAATTAAGATCATAAAAATTAAATTTAATAAACTGATAAAAGTTATGAAAAAAGATCTAATAACTATTTTTAAAATTACTATTATTGTATTCTTCTAGCATAAAAACCAATACAATCCATAGTTGTTATACAGATAGGATCCATCGGATTGCTTTCGCAATAACTTGTTAAATATGCAATGAATGAGCTAAAATTTTATACCTATAGGGTGGTGTAGTGATCCACGTCAGTTAACAACATTATGTAGGGCGGTCTTGTCCTCAAATTTTGAAAGCAAGTAGAATCATCAAATTTAATTTTACAGGAGGATAAATTTTGCATGGTTATCGTTTCTCAATTGAAGATTCTTATTATGTAATATTTTACAATAAAACCAATCATATATATATAATTTTTAATTTTTTTTTATTATTGTATTCTTTTATAATAAAATTATTCAAATTTTTTGTTTATAATAAATCCAGATGCTGAAGTTTTGGGCATGCAGGTTTAAATTTTTCAAGTTTATGTACTTTTTGATTTGAAGTTTTTGGCATTTAGGTTTAAATTTTTCAAGTTTATATACATTTTGATTTCAATGAAATAATAAAAGTACACTCTTTTTTTTTAAAAAAAAACTAGTCAAAATTTTAATAGTTATCTAATTGTTTTTGCAATAATTCTTCAAATATACATTAAAATGAGTTAAAATTTCATAAAAATATAATTTCCATTTTTATAAAATTTTATTACAAATGATTTTGTAAATAAAAATTTATAACAATTTCACAAAAACGATTTGAAAAACTCTACATGGTAGAGTCCTTTATCTCCTTAAAGAAAACAACAACAAATGCTAAACTACAAAATAATACAATGATTTATAAAACAAACATGGGAAATATGCACCACCATCTTTGAGCATTATCAAGTTGGATTTATGCTTCAAATTGAATTCTTTGATATATTCACAATACTACTTTATAAATCTTCTAATTCTCAATCTCAAAGCTATAAAAGTTGTGTATCATACAACTATATTACTAGGTTAAGTGGAATGCTATAGCAAAATGCAAAATACAAAAGAATATGATGAAGTATTCATGGAATAAGATAAATAAATATAACATAATATAAGAAAACAAATATAAAAAAAAATCATGGAATAAGATAAATAAATATAACATAATATAAGAAAACAAATATAAAAAAAAATCATGGAATAAGATAAATAAATATAACATAATATAAGAAAACAAATATAAAAAAAAATTCAACAAAATAACAATTATATTAAATTAAGTTAGCTATTATCACACATATTTGATTTATATTTTTTTAATATTTGTTTTACACGTTCCATATATAGAATTTAGCAAGAGAATATTCTCTTGCATTGCACATATGATGCATATACTTACATATGTGATCATTTCTATCAATATATTTGAATACTTATTAACATAGATTCATCTTAAACTTGGATCTATCAAACATCTAAAGGGATCCAATTTCTTGAGGTGTAATTTTTTTTAATCTTAAACTCAAGAAATTTGATACCTCTCTTGCTTTATAAATCCGATTAGTTTAAATTTTTTATTTTATAGGCCAACATAAATTTTTTAATTACTTTTCATAATTTTTTATTTAATAAGCCAACATAAATTTTTTTAATTACTTTTTATTTTGGTAATGTAACATTACGCTATGTTATGTTATGTGACAACATCTCCACTCCTTTGGGTGCACAAAACTCTTTCCAAAACTCCAAATTATAAATGAGATTTTCTTAACACATAATGTCATGTCTACATTAATACTCTCTTGTATACATAAACACATTTAACATTAAATTGTTTTTCTGTAAGGTCTAATATTTTGACTGGTGATCTCAATGCGCTTCTTTTGAGGTTTATACCAAGCTAGTAAAAGTGATAAAGATTGTCTTAAAATTTGATATTTTTGTATGTGATTTCCAGCAGATTTGATGGCTGTTCATAATCAATGTATCAACACACTATGTGAAAGGCCACACCGGCCTCTAATGATGTGTTTGTTTTTTAATATAAAACATCTGCTTTATGGAAAAAGAACACATTCAACCTCCTAACTACATTAATACATAGTTAACATCAAAAGCATATATAAATCTTACACATTTATCTAATATCATTTAGTTACTATATCTTAATGTTAAACCCGTTATTTCTTAGGACAATGCTTTTATACACTAATTTGAAATTAAAAACAATATTATATATATATGGATTTGTCTTTTGAAAATATAATTTTTTAATTGGTATGATAACATTATCATTTACATTAATATTAATATTATTAATCATTTTAATTTCTTATAATTTTTTTTATAACTTTTTATTATTACTTAAAGTATTATAAGTTACAAGAATATAATTATAAAGTGGTTTTGATTCTTGAAACTGTAAAATTAAGTTTTAACTCTGTACTTGTATTCATTAAAGTTATTATTTATTTTTTGAATTTGTATGTATGATAATGATGATGATTTGATCCATTGGACTTGAAAAATTGCTTTGTTTGTTGTAGCAAATTATTTTTATGCTCAAAAAGCTTAAAAAAAAGCGTACCAAATCACCATAATTTTGTTGTAACAAATTATTTCTATATTTATCATTTATTAATGTGAAAATATAATTTGTATAATCTTCGTGTAATTTTGAAAATAAGTTTTAATAAGATATACAAGAGACAAAATGGTTATATGAGATTATATTTAATATAAATAATTATATAAAAAATAAGTGATATCTATTTTGATGATATCCATTTCTAAATTATTATTATAATTTTATTAAATTTAATGTACAAACATAAATAATATCTATTTCAATGATAGAAAGAAATCTCCGATAACATACTATTATTAAAACTCATTTAATATATAATAGTTTTTATATTATTATAGATAAATAAAATTACAAAGTTGTTATTGTTTATTGTTTATGAAGCAGTATTACTTATTGATTTATGATAGATTTTATCATATTTGGATTTTTTTTTAAAATTAATTATATTTTTTAATTTTAAAACAATAAAAACGATAAACGTCATTTTAAACATTTAAAAAAAACTGAATTATTTTAGTTATTCGGAGAGTACATGATTGATCATTACAATAGAGAATGAAGAAGTGACCGAGGTCGAGAAGTGTGAATTTTGTAGTGTCCCAAGTATTTACATGAATTATCTGTATCAGAGCCAGAGAATCCAATATATAAGAATGAATAGTTTATTGATTTTTAAAACAATTGATTTATTAAGGATTACATCACTGAAAAACCAATTTTGGCACAGAAAACCTTTCCATGAGGTTAAATGGCTGCCATTGGACCAATTTTGGCACAGAAAACCTTTCCATGAGGTTAAATGGCTGCAATTGGTTTTGAGGCTGGGAAGTTAAGGTTCAAATAAATTCCATGTTTATTAGGTGCTCTCACTCTGAGTGTGGACTGGAAGGTCTGTACTGGGCCATTCCATCCGGTGTAGTATAAGAATTTTCAGAATTTTCATGTTTAAGCCACTTCCCTCCATGGCAGCTGCCATTGCCACAAGAAAACAAAACATATGAGTTGGCATAGTAATAACAATATTACTTCAAGAATTCATATATTGATTACCTGGTATGAAAAAGAACATCTGTTCTAAGTATTTTTTTCACCTCAAAACAGAGCACTTGGGAATGTGATTGTCTCCAGCATTGAAGCAATTGGATTTGTGATTGTCCTCAGCTTTGAAGCAATTGGATTTGTGATTGTCTCCAGTTTTGAAGCAACTGATGGTATGGGCTGCTGGAATACCCCCTCCACAGCAGTGTACTGTAGGAGTTGGGCCCGGAGAACAACAGCTCATCCTGCTCATTTTCATTTCCTGTCATCACAAATGCCATCACCAATCAGTTCTTATTATTCTTTATTCATACTTGGGAAGTTCTATATCACAAAGTAGTTGTTATTTGTAAAATCCTATTGATTTTTCCTTTGAAAGGCACTGTCCTATTGAATCTCTTGGGTGGTCTTCATTGGCAACAATTGCAAAGGTAGGCCTGAACACAACTCTAAATAGATAACCAACCCAAACAACCATGATAGGCCTGGGGTATAATGACAATGACACAGAAATAAGTAAGTATCATGGAAGACACAAGGCAACTGAATTACAAATCTAATCAATACTAGCAGTAAAGGTGTAGATGATATCCCACTGAAACAGTAGGTTTCATTCAATATACACACCATTTTCATGAGGGCAGACTCTAAAATGTCAAAGAGAAATATGCAGTGTAAGCAGGTCATTGTGCTGGACTAACCGCCGCACCTCCGGGAATTGATATTGTGGACTAACCGCCACCTCGGGAACATGGGAGTAGCCGCCCACTCAAGGTTATGTGCTTGGTTTGGAAGTTTACTAATATCTATCTGCAGGTTTAGGAGTAACGAAAAAACTTTAACACACTGAAATTTAGGGAACAGTCCTGTATGAATGCAATTTCTATTGGCTATACATTGCAATTACTATTGGCTATACATTATATTACATAATGTAGAGGGGACTCTAGAATTTCAGACAAGAGTATTCTTGATTTTAGATTTTATAGTGATTCAATGTTCAATTCAAGGTACTTTGTCTGACTTGAGGGAAAAGCTAGATGTAGCATGACTGCTTAAAACAAGGATTGTGAAAAACTTCTAGTAGCTAGATCTTGTAGCTACAAAGATTACTTCAATGCAATGATATGACAACTGCATTTTTTTCAATAATATCAGGTTCTGCTAACTGTGATAATGTGGATTTTGGGTTAGAAGCTCCCCAGGGATCAATCGCAAGTGAAATTACTAATACAAATATATTCTTCCAAAAACCAAAAAATACTGTCTGCAACACAAAATAATCAGAAAGCCAACATCATGAACAGACCTACCATGCATAAGGCCAACTTCCTCGCGCTAAATGAAGGTTTCCTGGAATGCTTTCTGAAATTATCACCAAACACTGGTGGCACAGTCTCTTCCATCCCTGCAGTAAGACTTGACCCTTGTTGAAAATGATTGAGATCGTTGACTGAATGGTCAATTGTTTTTGCAAAGCAGGTATTGCTCTCTGAACTGCTGCCTGAATCATCGCCTGGATGCCCAATATCTTTTGGAAAGCAGTCATTGTTCTCTGAACTGCTGCCTGAAGATTCATTGCCTGGAGGCCCAATATCTTTTGCAAAGCAATGATTGCTCTCTGAACTGCTGCCTGAATCATTGCCTGGAGGCCCAATATCTTTTGCATAACAGTCATTGTTCTCTGAACTGCTGCCTGATGCAGGACAAGTCCCAGGTGTGACTGTGTCGAGGCCAGAATTACTGTTACCGCCTTGCACAGGGGATGCTAAAGGAGTGGAGGAACCAGATGTTCCTTCTGCAACAAAGACAAAAGTAGACCCCATTGCAGAAGAACAGGAGTCATATCGATTCATGTCATCTCCTTCCATTTGGCTTTTCTCTTCACTTACAATGCCCAATTCAAGGCAGGGCATGTCAATAGGACTAGTCCTAGTCACCTCATCAGAGCTGATCAGTTCCCTTCCTCTCCATCTTATAGAGTTAAGGGAATCAGATTCATTCCATGCCACAATTGGTGAAGTTTCTCCATTTGGGCTTGTTCCTCCTCCATGCAGGCTTGCAGGCTGGATGGAATCAAACCTCTGGCATTCAAGGCGGTATTCACTGGAATTCCCATGATGGTTTTTGTGATTCTCCATTAAATCAGCCCCTCCACCATCTTTGTAGCCATACACAGAGACCAATGAAGGCAATGCCATATTGTGCTTAGATGCATCCTCCACAGGAACCGCTTGGGACATCTCCATCATGGTCAGAAGACAGTTTGCAAGCAAAGCAGGTGCAGAATCTGAACTCCTGCCACCTCTGGAAGAAGATCTTAATTCAGAGAATTTGGACGCCAATGATTCTGAGACTGCTTCTCTTCTGCTGGAATGGGGTTCCTTAACCCCATTGAAAGCAAAAGCACTGAGATCCAGCTCAAACATCTCATCATCTGCATCAGAGCCTCTACATGGGCTTAAGATCAGCTCTTGTACTTCATTTGCCTGTGATTTCTCTGTGTGTTTGGGAAGTGGAGAGGGATTGATGAACTCAATGAATCTGGTAGGAAAAATGCCCTTGCACCTTGATGGCTGTCCCTTTGCAGAATTAGTTGCAGCAGCAGCAGCAGCCATATGTGAAAGTGGGAATTTTTGTCTGTGAGGAGGCAATGTGAGAGCCAGATTTGAGCCTTGTTTTGATAAGACCTTGGGCATTCCAGGCTTCTCTTCCCACTTGAATGGAACTGAAGCAGCAGCAGCAGCTTCAATGTTGGGGGGATCTAAGAGGGGACTGTGGTCATTTTTGAAATTCTTTTTGGGCTTCCCAGGGATTTCTTCCCACAGAAATGGGACAGCAGCATGAGCACTGAAGGAAGAGGATGGCAGAAGCTCGTCATCCACTTCTACTGGGTCCTCATTTTTTTCAATATTTGCATCCTCTGGATTTTCCTCAATTTCTATATCCTCTTTGCAGAGTTCTGGATGTTCCTCCATTTCTACATCCTCTATGCTTTCCTCCATATTTACACCCTCTATACAGAGCTCTGCAAGTGCCTGTTCAAGCAACATCCTCAACAGACTTCTAAAACCAGAGAGTTTCAAACGTCGGTAAAGCAGGATTTTTGAATGTGGGATTGTTTTTGTTGGATTTGATACGGTGGAAATCGGATAGATTTGCTAAGCATAATTTTGGAAAAATGCATTGGCATTGTCGTCTTTGTATACATTTCAAATCTTATAATGTGAATAACATGACAACGTTTCACTACTTTTTTTATTTTGTTGAGTTGCATGGGGGCATCAACTATTATTTTAGTAAGACAGGCCATTTTTATATTTTAGTGCCCCTTGCATGGTTTCTAGCCTTTTGAGGAGTGCTACCGAATTCGTGCCCCCCACCACCATGTGGACGTGTAGTGTGTACGGATCAAGATAGTTATAAAGTGGGTTGGTTTTCCAATATTTTTAATTAACATGATTTTGGATGTATTTTAGTTTGTGTTATATTATACATTTTTTCCAAGGTAATTGTGTTACATTATACATACTATATATACTAGTATAGATCTATTTTAAATCTGGATTTATCAAACATCTAGAGGGATCCAACATAATTTTTTTTAATTATGTTTTGTAAGTTATGAGTCGATATATATATATATATATATATATATATATATTAACTTTTAATTTTTGGTAACATCACGTTACATAGCGTTACGTTACAACATCTCATCCATAGTGGGTCGTAGAGCACCTCAATACTCTTGGTGCAATCATATTTTTACTCAAAAAAATATAAATTATCACTTCTTTAGACTACTCATTTAAATTTTTATTAAATTGAAAGTTGGAAGTTGACCTAGAATAAATTCTACTTCATAAGTAAAGTTCTTACAATTTAAAGCTTATATTGAGTTAGAAGTAGATTTTACTTATGATAAGAATTTACAATTTACAGCTTTATTGATTTGGAAGTTGAAAGTTGGTGCATGGGCATAATTCTCTATTACATTATATAAATGACATGTTATTATAGAGTAGATTATATTCCATAAGTAAAGAATTTACAATTTAAAGTTTTAGTAATTTGGAACTTGAAAATTGGTTTAGGGCCTAATTTTCAAATGCTATGTTGAATGATATCATAAAGATCTTTGAACATTATATGAAGTTGAGATGCATGGGTGAAAGGAGTTGTACAACAAAATGTAATTCATTTTTTATTTTTTGTTTTTTTATTAATCTTAAATTGTTCTATAAAAAAGGAATGTTTATTTTAAGCTAACTTGAATTAAAGAATGGGATATGTTGAAAAATATGAGCATATCCTTAAAGTCAATAGCACAAGATTGACACTCTGATTAGATAGTTAGGATTTCTTGCACTCCTACAAAGTTACTATGAGTCTCAATATGTTTAATGAACAATTATATTAAATTAAGCTAACTTGAATTAAAGAATGGGATATGTTGAAAAGTATGAGCATATCCTTAAAGTCCATAACACAAGATTGACACTCTAGTTAGATAGTTAGGATTTTCTACACTCCTACAATGCTACTATGAGTCTCAATATGTTTAATGAACAACCTCACACTTTGTACACAAGCAAATCTATGTGCCAACCGATCCTCCATCAACTTTCACAAATCTAAGAGATTTTCATGATCAAGTGTCAACTAGCTGTAGTTGCTAGTCTCAATGCCAAGTGTGTCTTCATCTATAAGTTACTTAGGAACCCAATATTAATGTTTCGGTCTCAACTCTAATCTCTCTAACTTTGTCCTTGGAAATTAGACCAATACTCTCGTGATAAGAGGGACATAAACTAAGATAACATCTTATATTTTATTTTGTGACAATAATATTTGTTGAGCAACAATGTTGAATATTTGAAATGAGTGATATATATCTTAAACTCAAAAATCCAACACCTTAGCCTTCAAGTGGTAGCTAATAGAAATTCCAAACATACCATAACTAATATAGAAATCCTTCATTAGTCAACTAGACAAGAATAAAAGCAATAAGATGATCTACACAATTCCTAACATTGCTAATTTATAATGATGATTGTATTGGGTGAAATCAAGTCCTATGGGAAGCCAGATGTAATATTGAAGATATAAATCATGCAAATTTTGTTACCTATCTATCTATGTTTCATCAATATAATATGCAATTGGTTCTTAGCAGTGCACTCTCTTTCTTCATTTTTTAGTTATTCTAATGCTTCTAATATGAAAAAAGGAATGTGGATCTAATGATATGGGCACCTTCTCGAACACCTTGATCTAGTGTTTTGGTTAATGATCTATATCCACAAGTAAAATGTTGAGAGTTCAAAACCCCTTGGCATAACTAAGCAATTTCCATTTCCATTTGAAAGAAAAATGAGAAAGATTAAACATTCTAATAGTGAGCATGAACATGACTATCATAATATGATTCTCTTTGAGTATGTTGACATGTACTCTCAAATCCTATACTAAATTAAATAGTTTTTTTTTTTCCTACATTATTTGTTATAGTGCTATTCTTTTTTTCTACTACTAGTAAGAAAAAAAGCCTCTATGCTAATGAAATACGACCCTTATGATATAACATTATTGATAATTTTGTAATTATATTTTATAAGTCCTTATAAATTACCATAAATATTGAAGCAATAATATCTTTAAATATAAACATTATTTATAATTTTGACATTATGTTTTATAAACATTTTCTAATTTGTTATTATTATTATTTATATAATATGTATTATAACAAACTATTATTATAATAAAATTTTATTTTATATTAATATTATTTTCTTTATTTCTATTTACATTTTATATTGATAATTTCTATAAAAATAATATAAAATAAACGTTTAAATAAATACAATTTTATCAAAATTCATTTTTTAATACAAATTATAATATTTTTAATTAAAATTCAACAATGATTTTATAAGCATGAGCATTGGGATACTTAGATGGAAGTCATATGCACGTTCCACAAACCATGAATTATTATATTACCTAAAATGGCATAATCCTTATTGCCTTTTATGGTCATGAAAAGCTAATCAAATGTACCATTAAAATAAATGCCCTTGCTAGTTTAGGTTTCCGGATTGCGTTATTCCATACCTTCAACATACATCATGCGTGCCCCTCTTTAATTTAAGACCCATTTTCTATAAAGTACTAGGCAATGAAAAAATAGATTTGTAATAAGTTTTTTTTTATAAATAAATATATTATCTATAAAGTTGATGGGTTAGTGTAATTCTTGTTTCTAATAAGGTATTTGATTATTTATATTTTAATTAATGGTTTAAATTCAATTGTTAATAAATATTTTAAAATAAAGGTGAGAAAATATCAATGTTCTTTTACAATTTAATTACTATAAAATTAAATTATAATGGTTTTGTAATCACACATATAGTCTCAAAGTTTTGAATTAATAACCTTATGCAAGAAGTTCCTTAATAATACACCCATTCATCATCTATTCTATGTTTTATGGATTATAAATATACACATTTAAATTAAGAAAAAGTTTAAGGATTTTTAAAATTCAATATTTTATTGGATTAAAAAAAAATGTAATTTTCCATATTTTTATAATAATATTTAAATTTTTAAGAATTTCATATATTTTTAAAAATTAATAAATAGATAAAATTTAATAATAATTCAAATTAAAAAAAAAACAATTAATTATGTAAAATATTCATAAAAATAACTAATTTTGGTGGTGGTGATGATGATGATGATGATAGTTAATGTTCACTTAGGCCAATTTTGATTTATTGGATCTTAAGAAAGAAAAGTAAAGAATTACTTGGTTTGCTTTAGAGTTTTATTTATGTGCTCAAAAAGCTTGGAGATGAGTGTTCCAAAATTACTATAATTTTGATGTGATAGAAGGTTGGGTAGATTCGTATTGCAACAAAAAAATTGAAATAGAAGTCTTATGGGGGTGTACGCAGGACAATATAAGAGGAAGTCCTTTTCATCCTCAACATTCATAGTCTCACAAAGATGATAGATCCTTTTGGCCCACAAAGTTTTCGGAAAGGTCCAACATCTTGTTTTACTATGTAGCCCATAAGAGTTCATTCTTATTTTAACTGTGTGTATCTTCTTCTTTATGCTAGTTAAAACAGAGAGATAATTTTGATCTTCAAGATTAGGGTTAATGATCATCGTGTAATATCTTAATTTTCTTTTATCCTAAATTTTCATCACACCACAGCTTCTCTTTGAACTTCGAAGTAATAATATTTTTAATATCATCTATATTTTGCAAAGTGACATTTTCGTCAATCCCCCAAATCTTAAACCAAGACATGACATCTTTATGCCAACCTCACTTGAGCATTAGGTGGTTTTGGCTGGAATTTAAAGCAATTTTTAGAAGTCTTTGGTCTCCCAAGTTATTTAATTTGTTCTTGTACATTAGGTACCTAGTCATAGTTATGCTCTCAATGGGGGAAAGACCCACTCCAATAAGGAGAATAGGAAATGGTGTATTGATTTTAATTTTAAGATTGTAAGTTATAAAATGCTTTTGGATTCGCTCAATCCTTCTCCAAGATTCTCTAGAGAGGTTCCAGCCCCAAACTTCACACTCATACAAGAGAACAATATTGACGAGAGTTTCAAAGAGGAATTTCTTTTTATCCCACATCAGAAGGTTTGCCATCTTACAAATGTTTTCAAGACCAAAATAAGATTTCCACCCTCCATTGATCATTTTCTCAATGCTATAGTTCTAGTTAAGCTTGTGATGGATATCAATTCCAAGATATTTGTAGGAAGTTACTTCCTCCAAGTTTCTATTATCATACAAAAAATGAGTGTAAGTGACCTTAATAGATTTTATAGCATAACTAATTTGGTTTTATTGGTATTGACGATCATGCCCATACAATAGCATAAATCCTTTTAATTGCTTATCGAGATTAGAGGAACATCTTGCTAGAAAAAACAATATCATTGGCATAAAGAAGGAGGATGATAACAATTCTTGCTAATGTCATGCCATTGTAGCCTACATCTATTAAAAATCCTTCTAGCTTATAAATTAATAATGACCAATGTCATATTTTCATAATTAATTAATTAGTTGATATACTTCCCTTTTTGAACCAATAGAATTGATGTTAGATAGTATATACATTGACATGTGTGTTGAATCCAATAAAAGATATCATCCACTTAAGTCATGGTTAGAATAACACAATTATCATTGTAAATTTACCATCATAGATCCATCTTAAACCCAGACCTATCAAGTATTGAGAGGGATCCAATTTCTTGAGGTGTAAATTTTTTTTATCTTAATTTTTTTACATATTAATAAAAAAATTACACCTCACGATATTCAACCCCTCTAGCACTTCATATATCTAGGTTTAAGATGAAATTAATATATTTAATTTTTTTAAGCCGACATCATTTGCACTTTTATTTCTTTTTTTATGGTAACATCACGTTACATAACGTTACACAACGTTACACGTTACAACATCTCCCCCATATTGGGCTATAGAGCACCTCGTTGCTCTCAGTGCAATGATGTTAATTACTGGGGAAAATAAGGAATTCATCATTGTGTATTGAGTTTTAATGAAATACAATTTAAATGGGCTAAAGTAATTAAAAGTGCTAAAATGTAATTTGAATTAAGGTTCATATTAAGTGTTTTGTAAAATCATTTTTTATTTATTTAATTTTATTTGCATTTATTTGAAAGATTGAATTTGAGTTTTGTTTTAATATAAATTTAATTATTTTATTACTTTGTTGTAAGGTGTATATTTTTTTTATTTTTTTTTGTAATTATTAATTTATTTAAAAATATTAATTACAAACATAACCACTCAAGCTCTCTCTCTCTCTCTCTCTCTCTCACACACACACACACACACACACACATTCCAGAGAAAAAAGTCGGTAATTTTATTCCATAAAAGAGAAAAATTACAACTGGTATAGCTTGCAGCTAGTATCTATGTAAAAAAGATTTTCAGGATGAAGAAAAAACCAGAATCGGGAGAAAAAACAATTTCTCAACCAAAAATCAAAGAAAAACTGTAATGTGGGGAGTCTCCTCACCCTCAAAACTAGCTTTACAACTATTGATCATAGGGAGAAAGTTCTCAACCTATTAGTTGCAAAAAAAGGGAGTCTGGCTCAACCTTTTAAAAAAGATACAATTGTGGAGAGTAAAATTCGATCCAGATTTTGATCCCTGAAGTGGAAGGAAATATACTAAAGAAGCATATTGCATCCTTGAGTTGTACGTTACCTATGATTTGTTACATGCTATGTGGAACCTGTTCACAAGTGTTGACAACGATATTTGATTTTTGCACTTGAATCTAACCATCCTCCAACATCACCGCTTTTTTCGCTAAAGAATCTGGTGTATTGTTGTGTTCTCTGTAAATGTGGACCAAAGAGAATGATGTGAAGTCCAGGGAAATTTTTAGGGGCGAAATATTGCCAATTGGCTATTTTTTGGGTTTTTTTTCAAGAAGTAAATTCGCTATTTGGTCATTTTTAGTCTCTAATATCGCTTATATTTACATCAAATATGTTTTTTTATCATAATATTCACCAAAACTTACATGTTTTAGTAGTAAATTGTATGTTTAACATTTAATATTCGCCTACCAACCTATATATATGTTCTTTTCAATCCAAAATAATCGCCTAGAATACTATACTTAAGTATACTTTTATAATCCTTAAAAAATACCCTGATGTGAACTGTGTTTTTGGAACAAGCCCCCTTTTTAGCAGTGGGAGAAGTCTAATGTTTGTGCATCGAGATTCCTCTAAAAAACATTGTACAACCAAAAGAGAGTCTAAGAAAATGTTGAGAGTTGTGATTTCATTTTCGATTTCCAAGGAAAGGAGCATAATGAGACTCATGAGTTATGCATAATTATTGGAGTTGAGCCTAGTTCCATGCTTGTATGTAAATTGGTAACCCCTGAATATAATATATCCACTAGCACCACTTTTTCCCGAGTTCCCCTGATATGAGCCATCACAAAAACCATATGGAACAGAGCGATCTATGACCAAATCTTGTAGAGACCTTTTTGTTTTTGTTTTCTGAGAGGAGGATGCTCTGGGAAGAGAATATTTCAATCGATGGAAAGCTAATAGAATAGAGGCAGAAACATATTTGAAGATTTCCCCATTACGAGTGCTCTAAAGACATTAGGACATATACATTGGAATGCCAAGGTAGTCTAGATTTATGCTCTTTGAAAGCCATGATTCTCAAGCTTCTAAAAGAGAATTACCTTCCCATTCAGGGTAGTCCCCCAAAGTGCGGGCTGCAGACCAGACTTCTTTTGAGAAGTGACAATGGATTAACATGTGATTGATGGATTCCATAGATTCTCTACAGAGAAAGAAAAGGTTAAGACCCTCATATCCTCTCTTTTGGATATTGTCCCATGTGAGTTGTTTATTCTTTAGGGCCATCCAGAAGAAGAAAAAATGTTTTCGGTGGGGCAATCGTTTTCCACTATGCTTTCCATTTTGAGATAGTTCACTTCTTTGGATGATAATTCAAAATCACGTCATATCTAATGTTGAATTTGTATTCATCCTCGTCTTTGTTCATTATACAAGCTAATTTGTCTTCTTCAAGGCTTAAAGAAAAACAAGCACAACTTAACCTACTGCATAACAGTCCCACTGAGGGATATAATAATTTGGAAGTCGAAGGAGTTGAGCTGAATACCATCTTGCATTGAAAACAGTACCCATCTCTATCTCAAAAATATCTTTCAAATATTTGAATCTTGTATCATTGATAAAATTTACAATATTTCCTGGCAACAATTCCAAGTGATCTAGACCTATGATAGGGTTTGACCCAATCAATACTTGGTCACCTTTTCCTGGCCTCCATGCGATATGGAGGTCATTGAATCCCCAACCACCATAAGATCTGGGGAGACATAAAGTTTCCCATTTGCAGAGTGGATATCCATGATCATCCTTCTTTCCAACCCATATATATGTTGTGTAGAGTTTCCTAATGGAGTTGATAACAACTTTTGGGATATATGCAAGCGGCATCCAGAAAATAGGAATGGACTTCAATACACTTTTGATAAGTGTGACTCTACTTGCTAATGAGATCCACTGGTTGAACCATGAATTTATCTGCTTCTTGATTTTCTCAATGAGTCGTTGCCAATCGGTAATTCGGTAATAATTGTCCTTTAAAAGGAAACCTAGATACTTGAAACATTCAGTAGCAAAGGACTCCGTAAAAGGAAGAGATTTTTGTATAAGTATATTTGTTGCCACGGGGATAGAATGATAGTGTAGAGAAGAGTTCTGTACATTTATCTCCATTCCCATTGAAGATGTGAATAGTATAAGTATTCTTTCAAAATATTTTGCTTTCCCGGGAGAAGCATAACCAAATATTAATATATTATCAATAAATAAATTTGAATAATGGAAAGGGTAGATGATATTTTTACCCCCTGGATATTATCGAGAGAAAATTCATGGTTGATGTGTCTATTGAGAGCCTCTACAACCAACAAGAAAAGTAGTGGAGAGAGCGGACAACCTTGATGAAGAGCTTGAGTTGGATTGAAGAAAGAAGAAGGAGACCCGTTGATAAGAAAAACATAGGAGACATTGGAGTAGCATTCTTCAACCCAATTGGTGAATTGATGAGGGAAACCCACCTGTGTAAGTATAAGATGTAGAAAAATCTAGTTTATCTTGTCAAATGCCTTTGATAAGTCCAACTTTGACATGAATTCCAACCTTTTCTTTGTTTGTATTGTATGCAAAGCTTCCTGTGCTAGGCCAATGCCATTGTGAATAATCCCACTGTCCAAGAAACCAAACTATTGAGGAGAGATGTTCTCCGATAGTATAGGTTTGAGATGACCAACTATATCTTTGGAGATGATTTTATAAATGCAGTTACAAAGTGATATGGGTTTGTAATGATCAAAACCTGTAGGGGAACCCTTATTTGGGATGTTAGTAATAAAAGTGGAGTTGAAAGACAAGTGTATTTTCCCAACATTTATAGATTCTTCAACCACCATGATGAGGTCATTTTCCAGCAGGTCCCAAAACATCACAAAGAATTATGTTATCCAATCATCCGGACCAAGAGATTTCCCTTTCTGCAAAGAGAATAGAGCTTTTTGAACTTTCGATTTTGTAATTGGGTTGGTAAAAGAAGCATTATTATCTGCATCAACCCATCAGTTGAAGGAGGAAGTTGAGGCTAGAACATCCCTTATGTTCTCTCACATAGGTTCTATATAGAGTTGTTGGTAGTGACTTTTTGCATCTCTAGCAATGGTCTTGAAGTCTAGCATTCTTTGCCATTCTGGTTCTGAACATTCTAGATCATGTTTATAGCCTTTCCACCTTTTGCATGCCTATGCAAGAAAGTAATATTGTTATCTCCTTTCGAAAGCCATAGAGCCCATATTTTCATTCTCCACTTCACTTCATGCCAAGCCAGGATATGATCCTTATCCCTCTCCAATGAGTCAAGTTCTAACTGATCCTCCTGAGTGGTATTTCCATATCTGAGTAAATCCAACTTCTCTACAATGAGGGATTCAATTTGGACTAAATTCTTATCCAAGTCAGCAAAAGTGCTCTTTACCCATTATTTTATCAAAGGATTTATAATGTTTAAATTTTGTTGAAAGCTTAACATCGCATGCGTTGAAGAAATTGGATCAAAGATCCTCCAATTGTCTTGAACAATGGTCCTGAAATCCTTGTAGGTTAACCAATGTGGGTTGAATTTGAAGGGGGGGGAGGTTTGTTGGTATTCGAGGCTAATTCTAGAAGGATGGGAAGATGGTTGGAATAGCCCACCTTGAGGATAGAGGGTCTGTAGGAGGAAACATCAAGAACAATATTCTCACTTAACAGAAAGCGATCTAATCGCTTTGAAATCATCTTTTCACCTATGCATTTGTTATACCAAGTAGGCCCAGGAGAATCACGCTTCACATCAAGAAGCTTAAGTTTGTCAAAATGGTGGATAAAGAAGTCAGATAGGGGGTCTTTTCATGCTTTGTTTCCCTTTTGTTCGCTGCCATACAAGGTAAGTTTTAAGTCACCTCCTAAGATGATATTTGGACGAGTCAGAAGGTCACTTGCTAATAAGTACACCCAAAAGGATTTTCTCTCATGTGAAGGGGAACGAAGATTGAGCAAATTGAAACAGATATTCATAGAATTGGAAAAAACATAAGCCAGGTTGAAATGATTAGAACTTACTGAATAAGAGAGAGAGAGAGAGAGAGTATTTCCAACCTAGAGCGAGTCCACCAAAGCTTCCTTCTGCATCTATTGTAAGAAAGAACCACTCCAGAAGCCAATTTCTGAGTGTCTTTAATGTAGAAGCTACAAAACACATAGTTTCTTGGATGAATAGAACTGAAGGACTGTTCAAATTTATCAACCTTTTTAGAGATATTTGTTTGTAGGGGATCCCTATCCCTCTGACATTGTGAGAGAGAATTGTTGTTAGGAAATTACTCTTATAGTTGGGGAAAGAGATTACCAACGTACTGGGGGGTTATCAAGCAAACATATAAAGGTTTTCCAACATAGGTTATAAGAAAATAGGATTAAAAGTAAGAGAAATATATAACGTATTTATGAAGGTCGGTCCAAGCCTTCCCTCCTCGTTCTCCTATGCAAACAATTAGCAACACAAACACAATACCTTTCTCAAACGTACTTGACCATAAATGGGATATTGATATAAACGAAACAATATAACATTAACATATAGTCAAATAACAATAGATATGATCAAATCTATATTGGAAAGGAAAGATGTCACAAACTTTATTGATAAAATGCAGATAGTGTACAAAGCTTATACCTGTTCTTGCACCGGCACTGGCGTAACCATAACCCTGGGCTGCTGCTCCTCTCTCCTAGCTATGAATTCCTCCCGCATAGATTTCAATCATCCTAAGGTCCATTTCCCAAGCCCTTCCCCTTGAATTTATAGCAAGGTAGGTTCGAAAGGTGGTTGAATGGGGAAGTTGGGGTAGTTTGGGTACCTGCCTCAACTAATCCCAATTTGTGTTTCTAAGTAATTTTTTTCAAATTTTTCTTAAGATACCCATGAGTGTGATATAAGACAACTAGCGAGTGACTCGCGAGTGTCCTCACTTGCATGTAGCGGGTGCAACAATTTTATTGACACCCGCGGGTTGTCAGTAGAGGAACCCACGGTTGACCCGCTGGTGGGAAAGTATAAGGGTCGCGGTTATGTCTAAAAAAAATGCAGAGAAGTATGATTTTGAGGAAATGATTATAAGATTTAGCTTACGGTTATCTATGGTTAAGGTAAGCGGAGAAGTGCTAATTTGACCGATAACATATTCCCCCTAATGTGTGAGGTTAGAGGGAAGCGATGGACAGAATACATTACAATCCAAGCAGAGGAGGAGCAAAGAGGCCGCAGGATGAGGTCGCAAACAATACCTGAAACAGAAACAAAGTCAGCGAGCAATTTACAATATTGACATCAGGAGATGTTCATAATGATAGAACATAATATCTAATACATAATTGAAAGATGTATATAGCATGGCCACTGAAATACAAGCGTGGATTCATGTCAAACAAGAGATAATAGCCATAAAAACAAACTGGATCTATGTCTCATCAAGCACAAAAAAATGGGTGTGGCTCAGTCTTGCGCAACTTGGGCAATAACAAAATGTGATGATGCTATTATAGGCCCAAGGTCTTCATCCAAACCGTCAAGGTACGAATCCTAACCATGCGAATAAATGAGTTGAGGTCGAACATGGAGGACACCGTTTGATTACCAGACAATGATGCAAACCGTTAAAAAATGCGAGGGCACCCACCATTAATGAAAATGGGGCCCAAGGTACCTAGTACATTCTAACAAGTGTGAATAAGAGGTCTTGAAGTCGAACACTTGAAGAATCCATTGAGTAGGGGACATTGATGTATTCCCACTACTCAATGGCGAGGGAAACTGCCATTGATGACTGCAATCCCCAAGGTACTACTGATAACTCTAAACTTCATTCCTAGAGAAAGATGAGCTGAAGTCGATAGGAAGAATTCCGTTGGAAGGGAGGCCTTAAGGCATCCTCCATCATCCAACACGAGATACAATCAACATGTTGATCTGATCTGGAGTAGGACTGAGTACATGATGAAACATACTGACACCAAGGAATGGCCGACACATGAGGTCAAGGTAACTGTAGAATGGATGACACAAGGGGTTTCCTTGAACAGTGAGCACGGCACAAGAGTGACTTAGGCAGCTTTGAAGACAAAGGGACCATGATATAAATTTGTATTGTAGGAGACATTGACAGATTCTCCATATGACTGGAAGAGTAACCAATTAGAGGAGTAAAAACTCTGAGTTCAAGTTCATCCTAAGGCCAAAACTAAAACCCAACTTGTTTGAAAGACTCAAAAAGGTGTTGTGCTCAAGGACATAAGTGACTTGCTGCCTTTATACGGAAAATATACTGGACATTCTTCCCTTCCCTTTTCTCTTTTTATTAAAGAATGTCTTTTCTTGATTTTAATGAGCATGAAAAGGTGGAAAAGAAAGCTCGATAATGCCCTTCTTGACAGTTTTAATGAGTCCAAGAAAGAAAACTCAATAGTCCTTCTTCATTTTTGAAAACAAGCTCGAAGAGGAGATAGAAGAATGCTTGGTATAAGTCCAACCATGTGTAATTTAACGAGTCCATGGGAGGGAAACTCAATACCTTCTTCATGTTTTAACGAGTTTGAAGAAGAGACAGACTAATACTCGATAAAACTGATCCATGGATTATAATATCGAGCTTGGATCTTTTCATGCTTGCCAACCAAGTACCATGGATTTTAATATGATAAACCAAGTACCACTTTGTATTTATACTTTAATTCTTAATTAATAAGCCTAAGCTACAGTCCTATTATCACACTGTATCAGTCAGTTTTACGTGCAACTCATATAAATTAAGCAACAATAGGTGCATCATGCTACTATAGTGTTAACCCAAGTAAATCATGATGGCTCGTTACATATAATGTGTAATAGCACAACTCAATAGGAAATAAATCATTGGAAAAAAACACGTAGTTAATAGTACAGTTTTATTATCTATAAATTACTAAACCTAGAAGTAAGTATACATGCTAAAAAGGCAAGCCTAATTAAGGTTATAGAACAATTACAGATATTCAACCACTATAAATAATGATAAGTTATACTAATTACATGCACTACTAGGATATCTTTTCGTAAGCGAGATTCAAAGCCTAATGCTAGTGAATTTTATACAAAATCTACTTTTTAAATAGGGCGTTTGAAAAATATAAATCAGTAAACATTTCCACTGAATACAATTTCCACTCTTATCAAATTTGAAATGAGAAAAGAAGTCGATTATCTGGCGAAATGGAGGCTGTCGAACCAAGCTCCACACCATTTCAAGAAGGCTTCGAACTCCACACCGAACTCCACGTCGAACGCCGCGAACCAAGCTTTGCACTCCACGTCAAGAAGGCACCAGAAAACAGGGTGGCACAATGGAAAAATGGTGTCACAGCAACAGGCGGGGTTAGAGCAATGGGCAGGGTCGCAGCAACAGGCGGGGTCGGGGTCCCAACAACAGGAGGGATCGGAAAAATGCTCGGCGGGGTCGCAGAAACAGGTGATAGCAAGGCCCTACAGATGAAGGTTCGACGGAAAATGACTGAAAATGACCGCAACCGACCTTATATGGCGAATAATTATTCGGCTGAATAACTTTACAAAAAAAAATCGTTGGGAAATTTTCTCGGCCTGCAATGAATTGCACGTAGTTCTAGGACGCCGTTACTTTTAATGGTGAGCTGTGAATGGTTGTTCGGCCGAATAAATTTAAGGTTATTCGGACGAATAACATAATTTATTCGGCTGAATAAATGATTTTATTCGGCCGAATAAATTACGTTATTCGGCCGAATAGCTTCCGCTATGCTTCTCCACCCCCCCGATTCTCATGAAAGAGACACCCATCTTCATGTATTCACCCACAAGCATCATTATTTCTTTTTCTTTCATAGATGGTAGTGTAGATTGTTTATGCATCATTTTCTTGTTTTATTTCTTTTATATATACTTTTGGAGATCAGGGAAGCTAATTGATTTTGTAGGATGATTATAAAAACCAAGTACACCAAGGAGGCTTAATGGGTAAAATCATGAATATGGGTGTCTGTTTTTTTGGGGGGGAGGCGGGGGGGTTGAGAAAATAAATTTAGTTTTCACAAGTTTTTCAACTTTTGAAAAATGAAAGTTGTTTTTGTGTTTAGAATTTCATTTTTCAATAAAAACAAAACTTGTGAAGAATTTTGTTAGCTTTCTATTCATTATTTTTCTGATTTTTTTATTGAGTTTTGATATGTCAAATTAAAAGTTGTTTGATAGTATGTTCTTATAAAATGAAAGGAGTGATAAATAGTCATGTTTGAAGGCTCCCATGTATTCATTGTTAAACTTTTGTTTACTAAAAAAATAATATGTTATGGCAATCTAGGCAGATTGTATTAACGTATGACTATAATTTTGTATCCAACATCTACATATACCAATTGTTTTTTGAGTTGGATATATGTGAAAGAATTGCAAAATATAAACATGTTTATTCAAACTCAAAATCTTCCTCAATTTCCACTTAAAAACAAAAAATCTAAAAGTACCATTTTGAGGTAGACACTCCAACGCTTCGCAACATAACTTTTTCAAAATTTTTCATTATTTTTTTTTCCTTGAAGTTATTGATTTTTCATTTCACTGAATTTTAATAACATACAGAAAATTAATTAAAATTATTAGATCACAACCAAATTCAACAAAAAATGCATCTATGGAAAGTAGATTTAATGATGAAAGTAATGGTATTAGTTCTGAAATTAGATCTTCAGGATTCAACATTGTTCACTCTTTCCGAAGTTGGAGAAAGCTTATGAGAAATGATGCTTCTGCCATTTTCTAAAATTTCACAGGTTTTCGACTGAAAAATATTTCGGCCAAAAGTTATTTTTTTTTTCATTCGACTATTAAATTTAATGGAAAAAAGTTTTCAACCGTTAGATTAAATGTCTTTTCGTTCTAAAATTTGCACAAACTGTCCGACTAAAAAAGAAAAATAATTTGACCGAAAACATTAAATAATTCGACCAAAATTAATTTTTAATGAATTTCGCCATGCAATTCTCACCGAGATTCATGATTTTACCGTAATCCTCTCTTTTATTTTTGTGGAGTGTTTGTTTAATTTCTTTTGCAATTTTTAGGAGAATAATTAATTTAGGGCACATAGTTAAGTGCTCATGTCCACCTAGGCAATCAATTCACCATTTCCCCTCTATATTACTTGAACACCAAAAGTAATCATGAATGGACTCTAATGTTTTTTTGTTTTCATTGGGATATAAAGTAAGACTAAAGGTTCATTTTTAGTATTGCTTATTTATGTTTTGAATTTACATTCCAAACTTTATAAATTAAGTAGATCATTGAAAATGAAATAGAAATTAACCTAAATTAGTGCCTTTTTTTAAATGTTTTTTCAATTTATTTTAAATTAGTTTATTACTATAAATATTATTTGAGCAATTCCCATTTTATACTTCAAAATTCTTAATACATTAAGTACGTTAAGAGCTTAATAACTTAACAATGCTTTCCCTTCTTTGACTTTAGTTTTCTTGTTTCCTAAAAAATGTAGTAAGCATCTTCACTTATATTAGTCATATTATCTAACCTTTCTTTATTTAACAAAGAATTAGTTGTTTGTGGTAAGTATATCACTTTTACCTTTCCTTATGCTCTCTTAATAATAGCTTACATGCTAAGTTGGAGCACAGTCTTCCTACCTCTTCCTCCTAGATTGTGTTCACCTACTTTCTCCTTAGATAACCCAAGCATACCCACAAGGTAATGTATTGATTAACATAAATTAAAAACACTAACTTTTTTGTTATAAAATTTAAAAAAAAATTAAGATAATACAATTTCATTTAATAAAATGATAAAAGTCATGAAAAGAAATCTAATAACTATTTTTTAAAATCACTATTATTGTATTCTTCAACCATAAAAACCAATACAATCCATAGTTGTTATACAGATAGGATCCATTGGATTGCTTTCGCAATAACCTGTTAAATATGCAATGAATGAGCTCAAATTTTATACCTATCGGGTGGTGTAGTGATCCACGTCAATTAAGTGGAATCATCAAATTTAATTTTAGAAAGCAAGTGGAATCATCAAATTTAATTTTAGAGGAGGATAAATCTTGCATGGTTGTCGTTTTTCAAGTGAAGTCATGGAGAGAGATATATAATATTGTTTTTCTAATTCTTATTATTGTATTATTTTATAATAAAACCAATCTAATCAAATCAAATCTAGTCATATATATATATATATATATATATAATTTTTTTAAATTTTCATGGTATTCTTTTACAATAAAACCATTCAAATTTTTAATGGTTATCTAATTGCTTTTGCAATAACTCTTTAAATATGTATTAAAATGAGTTAAAATTTCATAAAAATATATTTTTCATTTTTATAAAATTTAACTACAAATGATTTTGTAAATAAAAGTTTTTAACAATCTCACAAAAACTATTTGAAAAACTCTACCTGGTAAAGTCCTTTATCTCCTTTAAAAAAAACAGCAACAAATACTAAACTACACAATAATATTATCAAGTTGGATTTATGCTTTAAATATAGTTCTTTGATATATTCACAATACTTCTTTATAAATCTTCTAACTCTCAATCTCAAAGCTATAAAAGTTGTGTATCACTTTATTAACATACAATTATATTACCAGGTTAAGTTGAATGCTATAGCAAAAAACAAAAGAATGCGATGAAGTATTCATGGAGATAAGATAAATAAATATAATATAATAGAAGATAAAGGAAATAAATATAATATAATAGAAGATAAAGGAAATAAATATAAAAAAGAAATTCAACAAAATAATAATTATATTAAATTAAGTTAGCTATTATCACACATCTTTGATTTATATTTTTTTAATATTTGTTCTACACGTTCCATATGTAGAACTTTGCAAGAGAATATTCTTTGGCATAATTTGTCTCTGCGATGCATATACTTACATGTATGATCAGTCCTATCAATATATTTAAATACTTATTAGCATAGATTCATCTTAAACTTGGATCTAAGAAGCATCTAGAGTGATCCAATTTCTTGAGGTGTAATTTATTTTAATCTTAAACTCAATAAATTTGATACCTCCATTGCTTTATAAATCCCATTAGTTTTTTTTATTGTATAGGCCAACATAGATTTTTGTAATTACTTTTCATAATTTTTTATTTAATGAGCCAACATAAATTTTTTTAATTACTTTTTATTTTGGTAATGTAACATTACGTTATGTTATGTGACAACATCTCCGCTCCTCTAGGTGCAAAAAAATCTTCTCAAAACTCCAAATTATAAATCACATTTTCTTTACACATAATGTCATGCCTACATTAATACTCTCTTGTATACATAAACACATTCAACATTAAGTTGTTTTTCTGTAAGGTCTAATATTTTGACTGTTGATCTCAATGTGCTTCTTTTGGGGTTTATACCAAGCTAGCAAGGGTGATAAAGATTGTCTTAAAGTCTGATATTTTTATATATAATTTCTAACAGATTTGATGGCTGTTCATAATCAATGTATGGACACACTATGTGACAGGCCACATATGCTTCTAAATATGTGGTTGTTTTTTAATATAAAGCATTTGCTTTTTTTTTTCTAAAGAAAAAAAAAACACATTCAACATCCTAACTACATTAATACATAGTCAGCATAAAAAACGCTATACATAAATCTTACACATTTATCTAATATCATTTAGTTACTATATCTCAATATCCCTAACACTAACATTATATCTCAATATTAAGCTTGATATCTCTTAAGACAATGCTCTTGTACATTAATTTAAAATTAAAAACTATATATATATATGAATTTGTCTTTGATAGTATACTTTTTTTTAATTGGTAGGATAACATTATCACTTACATTAATATTATTAACAAGTTAATGTTTTATAATTTTTTTATAACTTTTTATTATTACTTAAAGTATTATAAGTTATAAGAATATAATTATAAAGTGGTTTTGATTAGTGATAGCTGTAAATTAAGTTTTAACTGTGTACTTGTATTCACTAAAGCTATCACTCATGCTTGGAACTTGTATGTTATTTATTTTTTAAATTTATTTAAATATTATAATGATGATGATGATTTCTATGTTTAAAAAGCTTAGAAAGGAGTATACCGAAGTCACCATAGTTTTGTTGTAGCAAATTATTCCTATGTTTATCATTTATTAATGTGAAAATATAATTTGTATAATCTTCATGTAATTTTGAAAATAAATTTGTTAAAGAATAAATAAATACAAAATAGAATATACAACCGACGAAATGGTTATGTTTAATTGTATTTAATATAAATAATTATATAAAAAATAAGTGATATCTCTTTATAAATTATTGTTATAATTTTACTAAATTTAATATACAAACATAAATAATATCTATTTCAATGATAGAAAGAAATCTCCCATAACATACTATTATTAAAATCTCATTTAATATATAATAATTTTTATATTATTATAGATAAATACAAATACAAAGTTATTATTGTTTAGATGTCAGTATTAAAATCTCATTTAATATATAATATTTTTATATTATTATAGATAAATAAAAATACAAAGCTGTTAAAATCTCATTTAATATATAATATTTTTTATATTATTATAGATAAATAAAAATACAAAGTTGTTATTGTTTATGATGTCAGTATTACTGTCATACTGATTGATTTATGATAGGTTTTATCATTTTTGAAATTAAAAAATTCAAAACTTAAAATTAATTATATTTTTAAATTTTAAAACAATAAAAACACGATAAAATTATATCATCATAATAAAAAACCTGAATTATTTTAGTTATTCGGAGAGGACATGATTGATCATTACAACAGAGAATGAAGAAGTGACCGAGGTCGAGAAGTATGAATTTTGTATGTCCGAAGTATTTACATGAATTATCTGTATCAGAGCCAGAGAACCCAATATATAAAAATGAATACTTTATTGATTTTTAAAACAATTGATTTATTAAGGATTACATCACTGAAAAAACAATTTTGGCACAGAAAACCTTTCCATGAGGTTAAATGGCTGCAATTGGTTTTGAGGCTGGGAAGTTGAAGGCTCAAATAAATTCCATGTTTATTAGGTGCTCTCACTCTGAGTGTGGACTGGAAGGTCTGTACTGGCCCATTCCATCCGGTGTAGCATAAGAATTTTCATGTTTAAGCCACTTCCCTCCATGGCAGCTTCCATTGCCACAAGAAAACAAAACATATGAGTTGGCATAGTAATAACAATATTACTTCAAGCATTCATATATTGATTATCTGATACGAAAAATAACATATGTTCTAAGTATTTTTTTCACCTCAAAACAGAGCACTTGGGAACGTGATTGTCTCCAGCTTTGAAGCAGTTGGATTTGTGATTGTCCTCAGCTTTGAAGCAATTGGATTTGTGATTGTCTCCAGTTTTGAAGCAACTGATGGTATGGGCTGTTGGAATACCCCCTCCACAGCAGTATACTGAGTTGGGCCCGAAGAACAACAGCTCATTTTCATTTCCTGTCATCACAAATGCCATCACCAATCAGTTCTTATTATTCTTAATTCAGACCAGGGAAAGTTTTATATGACAAAGTAGTTGTTATTTGTAAAATCCTATTGATTTTTCCTTTGAAAGCCATTGTGCTATTGAATCTCTTGGGTGGTCTTCATTGGCAACAATTGCAAAGGTAGGCTGAACACAACTCTAAATAGATAACCAACCCAAGCAACCATGATAGGCCTGGGGTATAATGATAATGACACAGAAATAAGTATTTGTCAGGGAAGACACAAGGCAACTGAATTAAAAATCTAAACAATACTAGCAGTAGAGGTGTACATGATATCCCACTGAAACAGTAGGTTTCATTCAATATATACGCCATTTTCATGAGGGCAGACTCTAAAATGTCGAAGAGAAATCTGCAATGTAAGCAGGCCATTGTGCTGGCCTAGCTGCTGCACCTCTGGGAAATGATATTGTGAACTAACCGCCACCTTGGGAACATGGAAGTAGCCGCCCACTAAAGGTTTTTGTGCTTGGTTTGGAAGTTTACTAATATCTGTCTGCAGGTTTTGTAGTAACGAAAAAACCTTAACACATTGAAATTTAGGGAACAGTCCTATATGAATGCAATTTCTATTGGCTATACTTTGCAATTACTATTGGCTATACATTATTACATAATGTATAGGGGACTCTACAATTTAGAGCAAACACATTGAAATTTAGGGAACAGTCCTATATGAATGCAATTTCTATTGGCTATACATTGCAATTACTATTGGCTATACATTATTATATAATGTATAGGGGACTCTAGAATTTGAGGCAAGAGTATTCTTGATTTTAGATTTTATAGTGATTCAATGTTCAATTCAAGGTACTTTGTCTGACTTGAGGGAAAAGCTAGATGTAGCATGACTGCTTAAAACAAGGATTGTGAAAAACTTATAGTAGCCAGATCTTGTAGCTACAAAGATTACTTCAATGCAATGATATGACAACTGCATTCTTTTCAATAATATCAGGTTCTTCTAACTGTGACAATGTGGATTTTGGGTTAGAAGCTCCCCAGGGATCAATCAAAAGTGAAATTACTAATAAAAATATATTCTTCCAAACACAAAAAAACAGAAAAACAAAAACGGTCTGCAACACAAAATAATCAGAAACCCAACATCATGAACACAAAATAATCAGAAAGCCAACATCATGAACAGACCTACCATGCATAAGGCCAACTTCCTCGCGCTAAATGAAGGTTTCCTGGAATGCTTTCTGAAATTATCACCAAACACCGGTGGCACAGTCTCTTCCATCCCTGCAGCAAGACTTGACCCTTGTTGAAAATGACTGAGATCGTTGACTGAATGATCAATTGTTTTTGCAAAGCAGGTATTGCTCTCTGAACTGCTGCCTGAATCATCGCCTGGATGCCCAATATCTTTTGGAAAGCAGTCATTGCTCTCTGAACTGCTGCCTGAATCATTGCCTGGAGGCCCAATATCTTTTGCAAAGCAATCATTGCTCTCTGAACTTCTGCCTGAATCATTGCCTGGAGGCCCAATATCTTTTGCATAGCAGTCATTGTTCTCTGAACTGCTGCCTGATTCAGGACAAGTCCCAGGTGTGACTGTGTCGAGGCCAGAATTACTGTTACTGCCTTGCACAGAGGATGCTAAAGGAGTGGAGGAACCAGATGTTCCTTCTGCAACAAAGACAAAAGTAGACCCCATTGCAGAAGAACAGGAGTCATATCGATTCATGTCATCTCCTTCCATTTGGCTTTTCTCTTCACTTACAATGCCCAATTCAAGGCAGGGGATGTCAATAGGACTAGTCCTAGTCACCTCATCAGAGCTGATCAGTTCCCTTTCTCTCCATCTTATAGAGTTAAGGGAATCAGATTCATTCCATGCCACAATTGGTGAAGTTTCTCCATTTGGGCTTGTTCCTCCTCCATGCAGGCTTGCAGGCTGGATGGAATCAAACCTCTGACATTCAAGGCGGTATTCACTGGAATTCCCATGATGGTTTTTGTGATTCTCCATTAAATCAGCCCCTCCACCATCTTTGGAGCCATCCACAGAGACCAATGAAGGCAATGTCATATTGTGCTTAGATGCATCCTCCACAGGAACTGCTTGGGACATCTCCATCATGGTCAGAAGACAGTTTGCAAGCAAAGCAGGCGCAGAATCTGAACTCCTGCCACCTCTGGAAGAAGATCTTAATTCAGAGAATTTGGACGCCAATGATTCTGAGACTGCTTCTCTTCTGCTGGAATGGAGTTCCTTAACCCCATTGAAAGCAAAAGCACTGAGATCCAGCTCAAACATCTCATCATCAGCATCAGAGCCTCTACATGGGCTTAAGACCAGCTCTTGTGCTTCATTTGCCTGTGATTTCTCTGTGTGTTTGGGAAGTGGAGAGGGATTGATGAACTCAATGAATCTGGTAGGAAAAATGCCCTTGAACCTTGATGGCTGTCCCTTTGCAGAATTAGTTGCAGCAGCCATATGTGAAAGTGGGAATTTTTGCCTGTGAGGAGGCAATGTGAGAGCCGTGTTTGAGCCTTGTTTTGATAAGACCTTGGGCATTCCAGGTTTCTCTTCCCACTTGAATGGAACTGAAGCAGCAGCAGCAGCTTGAATGTGGGGGGGATCTAAGAGGGGACTGTGGTCATTTTTGAAATTCTTTTTGGGCTTCCCGGGGATTTCTTCCCACAGAAATGGGACAGTAGCATGAGCACTGAAGGAAGAGGATGGCAGAAGCTCGTCATCCACTTCTACTGGGTCCTCATTTTTGTTCAATATATCCTCTGGATTTTCCTCAATTTCTACATCCTCTTTGCAGAGTTCTGGATGTTCCTCCATTTTGACATCCTCTATGCTTTCCTCCATATTTACACCCTCTATACAGAGCTCTGCAAGTGCCTGTTCAAGCAACATCCTCAACAGACTTCTAAAACCAGAGAGTTTCAAACGTCGGTAAAGCAGGATTTTTGAATGTGGGATTGTTTTTGTTAGATTTGATACGGTGGAAATCGGATAGATTTGCTAAGCATAATTTTGGAAAAATGCATTGGCATTGTCGTCTTTGTATACATTTCAAATCTTATAATGTGAATAACATGACAACGTCTTCACTACGTTTTTTAATTTGTTGAGTTGCACGGGGGCATCAACTATTATTTTAGTGCCCCTTGCATGGTTTCTAGCCTTTTGAGGAGTGCTTCCGAATTCGTGCCCCCCACCACCATGTGGAGTGGGAGAGCAACCTATATGATGGGTGGAGTTTGATTTACATGTTAGTGAGTAAGGATCAAGATAGTTATAAAGTGGGTTGGTTTTTCAACGTTTTTAATTAACATTATTTTGGATTCATATTATTTTGGATTCATTTTAGTTTGTGTTATATTATATATATTAGTATAGATTCATTTTAAATTTGGATTTATCAAACATGTGGAGTTATCCAACATGAATATTTTTAATTATTTTTTGTAAGTTTTGAGTCGATATATTTTTATTTATTTTTTTACTTTTTATTTTTGGTAACGTCACGTTACGTTACAACATCTCCTTCATAGTGGATCGTAGAGCACTTCGCTACTCTCGGTGCAATCATATTTTTACTCGAAAAAATATATAAATCATCACTTCTTTAGACTACTCATTTAAATTTTTATTAAATTGAAAGTTGGAAGTTGATCTAGAATAAATTCTACTTCATAAGTAAAGTTCTTATAATTTAAAGCTTATATTCAGTTAGAAGTAGATTTTACTTATGATGGGAATTTACAATTTACAGCTTTATTGATTTGGAAGTTGAAAGTTGGTGTAGGGGCATAATTCTCTATTACATTATATAAATGGGAGTAGATTATATTCTATAAGTAAAGAATTTACAATTTACAATTTAAAGTGTAATTTGGAACTTGAAAATTGGTTTAGAGCCTAATTTTCAAATGCTATGTTAAGGAGATTTTAAAGATCTTTGAACATTATATGAAGTTGAGATGCATGGGTGAAAGGAGTTGTACGACAAAATGTAATTCATTTTTCTTTTTTGTCTTTCTAATCTTAAATTGTTCTATGAAAAGGAATGTTTATTTTAAGCTAACTTGGATTAAAGAATGAGATATGTTTGGGTGAAAGGAGTTGTACGACAAAATGTAATTCATTTTTTTCTTTTTTCTTTTTTGTCTATCTAATATTAATTTGTTCTATGAAAATGAATGTTTATTTTAAGCTAACTTGGATTAAAGAATGAGATATGTTGAAAAGTATGAGCATATCCTTTAAGTCCATAACACAAGATTGACACTCTGGTAGATAGTTGGAGGATTTTTTACACTCCTACAATGCTACTATGAGTCTCAATATGTTTAATGAACAACCTCACACTTTGTACACAAGCAAATCTATGTGCCAACCAATCCTCCATCAACTTTCAAAGATTTTCAAGATCAAGTGTCAACTAGCTCTAGTTGCTAGTCTCAATGCCAAGCGTATCTTCATATGTAAGTTACTTAGGAACCCAATATTAATGTTTCGGGTCTCAACTCTAATCTCTCTAACTTTGTCCTTGGGAATTAGACCAATACTCTCATGATAAGAGGGACATAAACTAAGATAACATCTTATATTTTATTTTGTGACAATAATATTTGTTGAGAACAATGTTGAATATTTGAAATGAGTGATATATATCTTAAACTCGAAAACCCAACACCTTAGCCTTCAAGTGGTAGCTAATAAAAATTCCAGACATACCAAAACCAATATAGACATCCTTCATTAGTCAACTAGACAAGAAGAAAAACAATAAGATGATCTACACAATTCCTAACATTGTTAATTTATAATGACGATTATATTGGGTGAAATCAAGTCCTATGGGAAGCCGGATGTAATATTGAAGATATAAATCATGCAAATTTTGTTACCTATCTATCTATGTTTCATCAATATAATATGCAATTGGTTCCTAGCAGTGCACTCTCTTTCTTCATTTTTTAGTTATTCTAATGCATCTAATATGAAAAAAGGAACGTGGATCTAATGATATGGGCACCTTCTCGAACACCTTGATCTAGTGTTTTGGTTAAGGATCTATATCCACAGGTAAAATGTTGAGAGTTCAAATCCCCTTGCCGTAACTAAACAATTTCCATTTCCATTTGAAAGAAAAATGAGTGAGATTAAGCAATCTAATAGTGAGCATGAACATGACTATCATGATATGATTCTCTTTTAGTATGTTGACATTACTCTCAAATCCTCATACTAAACTAAATAGTTTGTTTTCCTACATTATTTGTTATAGTGATATTTTTTTTCTCACTACTACACAATCTCCTATGGAAGTGCCTGCCTTCGGCCGCTAGGGCTCTCCTGTGCCGACCTACGTGTTGGCCATAGGAGCTCGGGCATCTCACACCCTTGGGGGTGCCTTGATGGACCCTCCTCCGGAGTCGACCCCGGAAGAATGTCGACATCGTCTCGATGATGCCTTCAGGGCGTTGGTTGCCTCAACTCCGCCGGTGCCGAATGCACCCTCCTCCAACGATGCCTTTGTTAAACACACGACTGCCCCTCGGATCCAGATCACGTCCGCAGTTTCACGTCTGAAAGCCCTAGCTCTGAGTGAGAGAGGTTTGATAGGTCAGTTCATTGGGATTTGGCCTTCACCCAAAACCATGGACGCCTAGATTAACAAAAAATGGATGCTGCTGATTTCTGGGGGTTTGCAGCACTGTTTTTGTGGTAAGGGCTTCTTTACCTTTTTATTTGAGCATAAGGTAGATAAAGATCTTATTTTTAGAAGCGGTCCTTACTTCCTGGGAACTCGTGGCCTCTATCTCAATCATTGGAGCCTGTCCTTTGACCTGGAAAGAGATGTCCCCTCAGTAGTAACTATTTGGGTCCGTAGCCCCCATCTTCCACTTCACTGCTGGAATGATGAAAGTTTGCAAGCAATTGGTAACGCTCTTGGCATTTTCATTGACAAAGCAAATCCCAAAGGGCCTCTTTTCTCTTGTGCTCAAATTTGTGTGGAAGTCAACCTGGAAAAAGGTTTGCCTGAGGTTGTAACTTTGCAAATGGAGGGTTGCGAACACATACAGAAAGTTGACTACGAACAACTTCCCTTTAAATGCAAGAAATGTCATGAGTATGGACATTTCGTTAAAAATTTCCCAAAAGCAGCACAAGAATCCCAGGAACAGAATCATGAAGATGGATGGAAGCAGCCAAAGAGGGGTAGGAAAACCGTACAACCAAACTCCGTAGCAAATGGATCTCATCTGGAGAAAAATAAAGAAAATGGGAAGATTGAGAAAGAAGCAACAACTAGCAACCATTTTCAAACTCTGGCCATGGAGGAAGGGGAAATCCCTTCACATGTTAACGCAGAAATGGATTCTGAGGCAGTTGCAACAAACACTTCCATCTAATCTCCCATCTCCTCACCTCATAAGGAAATGATAGTTGCGCTTATGGAAGAATCGTCAACTCCTGGGGGTACTTAGGCAGATAGGGTTAAAAAAAGTAATGTTGTGCCACAAATATTCTCTCTGGAAAACTCGTCATCTCATGAGACAATGGATACACAAGATGCCCTTCTAATCCCAAACACGAGGGGAAGAAAAAAGCAAAGATACCTTCGGGAGCGGGAAGTAGAAAGGGAATTAGAATTGGGAAGACAAAAAAGCATAGAAGAAACTAAGCTACTACAAATCAACAAAAACCATGGAGGGGCAAAACCGGATGGCAGACCTCGATCAGGGTCACAATCTAGAAAGAAATGATGAAAGTTGTCTCCTGGAATTGCAGGGGTCTAGGGGTTCTAGCAAAGTAGAAGCGTTGAGGGATATGGTAAAATCAGAAAAACCAGACCTGTTACTACTCCAGGAGACAAAAATGCAAGATGTGGAGGCTTTAGAACTTTCACATCACTTTTGGAAGGCCTGCCATGGAAAAGCACTAAGTTCTAAGGGAGCCTCTAGGGGCATTGCTACATTCCTCTCTAGCAATCTCCTGATAAAATCTACCAAAGAAAGTCAGCACTGGATTATGCTTTAAATCCATGAAAAATACAATCAACATTCAACTTATATTTGCAATGTTTATGGACCAACTCATTACAGGGATAACGACCTCTTTTGGGAAGACTTGTCCAATTTAAAAGATGATCTACAGGGAAAAGATGTGATAATTGTGGGGGAATTCAACACCACTAAAAACCAATAGGAAAAACGTGGTGGTTCAAAGGTCAGGGACCCCTACGGGGAAAAGTTAGAGGATCTACTTTCTGATCTAGATCTGTTGGATATTGAGATGAAAAATGGAAAATTCACTTGGAGTAATAGAAGGGCAGGTTGAGGACACATAGCTGCCAGACTAGATCGGTTTTTTATTAGCTCCTCTTTCCTCCTTAAAGACATCCTTCCAGCTGTGTTCGCTCTCCCCTCTGTCACATCCGACCACAAGCCCATTTGTTTGACGCTCTCTGCCCTGTCAATCTCACACCTATCCCGTTTAGATTTAATCCTTTATGGATGCATGATGGGGACCTTCTAAATTTAATTCAAAATGTGTGTTAGTCCATCTTCCATGGCTCACCTTGTTACATTTGGGAATGCAAACTCTGGGATGCGCGCGCTGCCTTAAAAATTTGGGTCACGAAGTATAGAAGTCCTGGCTCTACTAAGCGAAAGTTCCAATCTGAACTTGCTTCTCTTCATCACAGTATGGAGGAGAGTGAGATCACTACCTCCAATTTAAACAAAGAAAAGGATATGAACTTAAGGATTCTCAGTGCTGCTAGGCACGAAGATGAAGTTTGGAGAATCAAATCCAGGCAGACATGGCTCAAAGGGGGGGACAGTAATACATAGTATTTTCACAAGCAAACTAAAGCGCGGCTTAGTTTCAACTCTATCAAAGAATTGAAAGACAACCAAGGGAACCTTATCACTGGTTAGGAGGAGCTAAAAAATCATGCTTTGGAGCATTTCCGAGAGCTCTACACTGATAACAATGAGACTGATCTGGAAGCCCAGGCCGAACTGCTTGCAGGCATTCCCTCTCTCATCACTGAATTTGAAAATCGAGAGTTAGATAAGCCAATTATTGAGTATGAAATTAGAGATGCTATATGGTCTCTCCAGTTGGACAAAGCCCCAGGGCCAGATGGTTTTACCATTAATTTATACAGAGCTGCCTGGGGCATTATAAAAGAGGATATAAAGAGAATATTAAATTGGACCAGAAAGAAGGAAAAAATCATAGGAGCCACCAAATATTCCTTTCTGGCACTCATCCCGAAAGAGAGAAACTCCAATTATATTGATAGGTTTAGGCCTATCTCTCTTTGCAACACTTCCTATAAAATTCTTTCGAAAATTATAGCTACAAGAATGAAAAAAATAATGGGCAGGATCATCTCAGAATCTCAAGGAGGTTTCATTGTTGGTCGCCAAATCCTAGACAATATCATCATCATACAGGAGGCTATACACTCCAGTATGGAAAGAAAACAACAGGGAATGACAGTAAAGCTGGACATGGCAAATGCCTTTGACAGAGTGAACCATTTCTTCTTGTTTGAATTAATGAACAGATTTGGCTTTTCCAACAGATTCATCAGATGGGTAAAAGCTTGCATAAGCAAGCCTTGGATAGCCCGGCTTGTAAATGGAAGGACTACAAACTTCTTTCAACCCACTAGAGGCCTAAGACAAGGATGCCCCATGTCCCCCTTTCTCTATCTTTTAGTGGCATAATCCCTGAGTCGGAAGCTTCAACAACTACAAGGATCGGGGGAGATAAAAGGTATAAGGATTGCGAGAGGAGTTAGGGCACCCAACCACGCTCAGTTTGCAGATGACATTATTTTTCTTGGAGGAGCATCTTCAATCATAGAAGAGAGATTCAAAGTTGCATTGACAACCTTTCTTAATGCCATGGATGGAAAGGTAAACTCAAGGAAATCCAAAATCTATGGATGGAATTGCTCAAAGGGAACGTTAGCCAAAATAGCTCGGATCTTCGGCTTTGACTGCTGTCCCTCTTGGAATTCTTTTAAATATCTAGGAATCCCAATCTTCAAAGGGAAGAAAAAGGTTGTGGATTGGCAGGGCCTGATAGACAAGATCAAAGCAAAAATATTTTCGTGGGGCTTCAGGTGGCTTAACTTGGCTGGAAAACTCATTCTGATCAACTCTGTTCTTTTTGCCTACCCTATTTACCTCAGCTCTATCTCTTTAGCCCCTAAGAGTGTTATCCAGAAAGTTACGAAAGAGATTAGAATATTTTTGTGGAAGGGAGGGAAGTCCAATGGAACAAAGAAGTTTCATTTAATGAGTTGGGAGAAAGTCTGTAGTCCAAAAATCGTTGGAGGAGCAGGAATAAGAGATCCCGTGCTTATGAATCTCACCTTAGGTGCCAAAATCCTTTGGAGAGTTGTCACAGGAAAAAATGCATGGTGGAAAGAGATCATCCGAAAGAAATATATGCATGGGGATAGAAAGCGATGTGTGGAGAGAATTGAATAGTAAAAAAACGACACCCCCATTTGGAATCTTTGTAAAAATGCGGTGCCCATCCTGCAAAAACACCTATTTTGGATCCCTGGAAATGGTAAGAAAATCAACCTCTGGGTTGATAAGATTGGACTGGATTCGAGATCCCCTGTCCATTTTCTTCAAAACTTCTTTGAATTAAAATCGTGGATGGACCAGGTCAATATCTCTACGTTGTATGATGTATCTGTGTGGACCAAAAAAGGAAGATGGGTGGGCTGGCTTGATCTGGAGATTTCGGGACACCTCCAAGCTGACTTCGACGCTCTCCTTAATCTTCTGCATGGAGCAGCCTAGTGCATCAACACTTGAATGATAGAAGAGGATGGAGTAAGGCGGGGGTGTACACAGTTAAGGTTGGTTATCAGATGATGGGAAACAACTGTAGCATTAAGGACAAAAAATGGGACAAAGTGGAGCAAAGATGGCCTACCTAAAATAAATTCCTTCACTTGGACTCTCGCTCACCGAAAAATCTTAACTGCAGAAAACCTCAAAAAAAGAGGGATTGAGGGTCTTGCGAGATGTATCTCTATAAAGCCTCTGAAGAAACGGTTGAGCACTTGTTTTTGGACTACAAATTTGCCCAGGAAGTGTGGCATAGAGCATATATCGATCTAAACTTTGTGGTGACTTTTCCAACCAACTGGAATGATCTCTTCACCAGCTGGAATGATTACTAAATGGGATCCCTTCGAAACAAGCCTGACTTCAAGAGAGTCTGGGAAGCATTACCAAAATTCATTTGTTGGAAGCTATGGACAACCAAGAATAAAGAAATTTTTGAAGGGACCTATTCTACTCCAGCTAGAGTCCTGGCCTCGGCCAAAGCTCTTTGGGTGGAGGTTTTATTAATACAAGGATTGAAGAATATCAACAAAGAACCCTTGGTTGTTGAAGATAAAATATGGGCCTTGGATTTCTTATTTCCAAACCCCTCCCTTTTTTGGGCTCCTCCATTAAGAAGACCCATAGTTCAGAATTGACACATCAGAATGAACGCTGAGGAGTTTCAGAGATGGAAGAACAATATTGGGTACAATACCCTCTTCTTTGATGATGCCTTGAAAGTAAATCCTGGGCTGGCAGGTGCGGGTGGATTCCTCTACGACTCTGGCGGAAGCAAGATGAAAGACTATGCTTGGGGAATAGGAAGAAGGTCAAACAACAACGCAGAATGGTTAGCTCTAACAAAAGGTCTGGAGATTGCTAGGGAGGAAGGCCTCACTGATCTAGTTGTATGTGGCCACTCAATGCTGGTGATCAGGGATGCTAGGAATATGATCACTAATAGGAAGAAGCCTGAGTATAAAGTTCATAGTCTTCTTAAGTGTCTTGTTAGCGAATTTCAAACCATTAAATTCCTTCACATTCTGAGAGCCAATAACCATGAGGCAGATGTGATGGAGAACAATGGAGCAAGACTCGATCGTGGAGTTCTCGTCAGCAATAAAAAGGGAAAAGACAAGGTTTGGATCCCTCTCTTCGTGAAAGAATCATTATGTCTACAACATTTGAGAAATGTTTACCATGGGGACGGAGCCATGGACCTACTAATCTCAAGCTAAAACCATTTCATGATTTACATCACTTGCCCGAATGTAATTTCAAAACCAAAGTCTCAAACCCACAATGGAGTATCGATCATAGGGACGACCACTCGTGTGATTCACATGGCCTCCACATGGGAGGCATGCAAACAATCAATCTGGGAAGAACTCGAGGCTCAAAGCTTTTAAGGTAGGGTACCGTGAAGATTGGTGTCATTGCTGCCTGTTTGAGTCTTAGAAGATGGTAGACTTTGCTTCCAACTGCCTCCTCTGCAAGAAAACTATCCTCGTCATGGAGCTGCTTTACCGAATTTTAGGAAGAGGTGACCCTCGGTGCCAGGGGGTCATGGAAGCACAGTCTGCACGCAGCGCAACGAGTTGGTGGATGGGGGGACAGTTTCAGACTACCCTGTTCGGTGGTGGTCACTCTGGTGAGAATGGTGTTGGTAATCACATTATCGTCGAGGATCACTTGGCAACCCTAGACGCCCACGTTCGCTTGTTGAGAACTGAGAATTATGAGCTTAAAAATTCTCTGCAGCATATGATTTCTCTGGAGCAGGCAACTCGTCTGGAGGCCAGGGAAAGTAAAAACAAGCTAAGCGAGAAGGTGGAAAGCCTGGCCGTCGTTTTGGACAATGGATGCCCCTGTTCGGTTAATCTAGATGCCCAAATCATGGCGGTCCACTTCGCTGCCAAAATCATTTAGGCAAAATTTGATTGCATGAGAAATGAGATAAGGGACCTAAAGCAGGAGATGAAGAACCATGGTGGACTAGCGGGAGGTAATGAAGTAGAGTTTCGTTGTTAGCATGCAGGCTTGGTGCCTTCTCAGGTTTTCTCTTTTTTAGGGAATTTCTTCTATGTTAGGCTAGGGATTCTGTCTGTTTTTTTGAACTTGTATATCGCATATGTCAAGTTGGCTATCAGTCCAATGTCGCTGTCTATATGTATAAGTCTTTGTCTGTAGTTTCTTGGAAAGTTTTCGTTTTTATAGTCCTGCTAGGGGATTTTTGTGTTGAGAAAGCTGTAAAAATTGTCAAAGATGATTGTAGAGCCATTGGCAGCACTCCATTGTCGGGGAGTAGACCTGCTCTTACACTCTGTAACTCAGTTCCTTCTCTTTTTTATTATATAAAAGCTCTTACCCGTTTGTGTTAAAATATATATATATATATTCTTTTTTTTTTCTTTTTTTTTAAATGGTCTCTATATTAATGAAATACCGCCCTTATGATATAACATTATTGACAATTTTGTAATTATATTTTATAAGTCCTTACAAATTAGTATAAATATTGAAAAAATAATATATTTTAGATATAAACATTATTGATAATTTTGACATTATGTTTTGTAAATATTTTCTAATTTATAGTTGTTATTATTTATATAATGTGCATTATAACAAACTATTATTACAATAAAATAAAAATTAATATTATTTTCTTTATTTTTATTTACATTTTTATATTTATAATTTCTATAAAAATAATATAAAATAAACATTTAAATAAATAATTTTGTATCAAAATTTATTTTTTAATACAAATTTTAATATTTTTAATTAAAATTCAGCAATGATTTTATGAGCATGAGCACGTTGCACAAACCATGAATTATTATATGACCTAAAATGGAATAATCCTTAATGCCTTTTAGTGGTCATGAAAAGCCAATCGAATGTACCATTAAAATAAATGTCCTTGCTAGTTTAGGTTTCCCGATTGCGTTATTCCATCCTTTCGAGGATACATCATGCATGCCTCTCTTAATTACGCCGTATCATGCATGCCTCTCTTAATTACGCCGTAGGCGTTTCACCAACTAGTCTCTTAATTAGGCCAACTAGTCTCTTAATTATGCCGTAGGCGTTTCACCAACTAGTCTCTTAATTAGGCCAACTAGTCTCTTAATTATGCCGTAGGCGTTTCACCAACTAGAAGCATAACCATCCACGTCAACTAGATTCCTCACTCATAGAGGAAATGAAATGAAATCCTGAGGAAATGAAATCCTGCCACGTGGATGGCCTCTTTGGCCCCACACAGATTTCTGACTGTTACGGCTTTCTCTACAGGAGAAAGCATATTTTACCTTTAGTCGTCCTTGTCGACGTTCAGGCCTGACCAAATCACGTTGCCTTCATGGTTATCACACGCGTTGGTTATTGCAGGAGAACTCTCCCCAGCTCTCCCAGCGTGCTCCAACCCCCGTATGCTCTTCAGCTTCACACACCCGTCTTCCCACAACTCCTCCAAAGATGTTAATGGCTCCATACTTGGCAACTCTGCTAACTCGGACATCCCAACAACATTTAGGATTCTAAGTTTTGTCGTGTGCTCCAAGCCACGTATGTTGTTCAGCTTCACACACCGGTCTTCCCACAACTCCTCCAAAGATGTTAATGGCTCCATACTTGGCAGCTCTTCTAACTCAGACAACACACGAACACTTGGTATTCTAAGCTTATGCCCAGCGCCTTCTCCATATCCGCGTTCTCTGCAAATTCTACGCCTCCCTGTATCAATATTACAGCAACAGATAGAGAGAGAAATGTATGAAAATGACCATTGGGAACCCTGCACATCAATATCATAGATTTATTTCTCAGAGCCTCTGCTACTTTCATGGGAAAGCATTCATAAATAATGCAAAAGAATTTGTCAGGTACCATGCAATACAGCCGGCTGAAAGCATGCATGAATAAATGCAAAATATGTCAGATACCATGCAATACAACCAACTCCTAGTTTCTAAGACGAATTTGTCAGGTACCATGCAATACAGCCGGCTGAAAGCATGCATGAATAAATGCAAAAATATGTCAGATACCATGCAATACAACCAACTCCTAGTTTCTAAGACAATTTTAGTGGAAATATTAAACTAACCCTAGCCCTAAACATATTTTATGAGCTACGCATGGGAGGAATCCCTAAAGCCTTGAATTTAATTTGAAATGACAGAGACGAAAAAACAATCTAACAGATATGATTTCCTCATTAGAGTTAGCCAAGTGTTAGAGACCTCCCCACTAAAAACCAGTGTGAATTCATGTGGGCAAACTAATTGATCGTTACTGAAGCACATCCATGCCATATTCCGCATTCCAATAGACATATCTAGCATGTAGCAGGTTTTCCAGACTATAACATATAATACACAGAAGGTTAGCTAGAAAAATTGACTCAGGAAGTATTAAAGGAGGTAAATCTCACCAGTAGCCACGTTTACAATAAATACAATCTAGAACTATCAATGCCTACAGCACAGGCGATAAACACAAGAGTAAATATCCACAGAACCCCCTTCTCTCACAGTAGAATATTTAAACTTATAGCATGAAAATAAATGCACAGAAACATTTAAACTTACCCACCGTGGCATACCAAGTCCTGATCTCTCCACCAAGAAACCAGTGCCTTCACCAATCTGTCATGGTCATATTCCGCAGAGCCAAAACACCATTATATAGGGTAGGATAAGTTATGCGCGCCAGGGATAGAAGGGCTGATTAAAAAGGGCAGACCGCCTCATCCCGGGCTCTTGATGAAAGCCACGTGGTGGCATGAGGACCGACGCATGGAATCCATGCAGGGAACCTCCTTGTGGGCTGCCTTAGGAGATTGGAAGGATGAGGAGGTGAGAAGTAGGGCTGGAGCGTGGAAGAACGGCGTGGGTCGGCTGGCGGTGAGAGCTGGCCACGCGGAGGAGAAGGAGGAGAGGTAGGCAGAGAAGTGAGGAGAAAGAGAAAGTATTTTCCCCAACCATCAACGTCTGGAAATCTATGGCTGTGGGAATCTCATGGAGTTTGGAACACTACTGGATGCACTCTCAACACTGAAATTGAGAGGATATGCTCAATTGAGGAAAATATAATGGCCAAGTCCTATTTCAAAACTACAAATTTTAAACCTTATTAATTGTTATAGCGTGGAGCAGTTGCCAAACCTTGAAACATTGGTATCTTTGGAGGAGCTTGATACATCTCTATGTTGGAAGCCAAGGAGCATAAGGGGGTTGGCCCATCTCGCAATTGTCAGTTGTCAGAGCTGGAGTCAAGTGTGTTCTTCAACTTAGTATGTAATTTGCTAGGCATTAAATCATGTGTGAATTGGTATTCTATTCTCCAACAACTTCACATAAAACTTACAATTTTCACTTGCCTCGTGAAAGATTTGTATTTTTTGTTCTTTATCTTTATCATTATGTAGTTATGGTCTCCTAGTGTTTTGGTCTAATGACATATTTTGCATTTTATGAAACAACAGAAGGAAATGTTCAGCATAATCTATACCATACTTTTATAATAGTTTCTCTGGCTTGGGTGAATGTGATGGTGAAGAGATTTAGTATTAGTAATAATTTGTGGCAAACTCTTTCTGAGATTCATGTAGTAAAAATTGTAGTAAATAATGATAATTAAGTGTCACCTCTTAATTTGATAATTTCTATTTAGTGGGTTATCTAAACGGTGACTAACGATTTCCTAGAGAGTTGATAATATCGATATTTAGAACATTTAACTATGTGCATGGTTGTTTGTTAGAGAACGTTTCTCATTTATATTTTAGTGTGTATTTGAGAGAAATCTCACAGCTGGAATATCATATAAGAAGTTATAGTTTTCAGATCTTATTTAGCTATATGCTTATGACTAAAAGCTTAAAGTTTTAATTTGTGCATTTTCAGACTTTGATTTGCTTTGGATTTAGCATTTAACTTTAGATTTATCTCATAAAGTGCAACTATTTTTGTGATCATGTAGAAATACTCATTTAATGTGGAATTATTGTTACAGTTAGTGTCAATGGTTATTGTTGCTGAGATATTGAAGAACAAGGGTCTAGTTGTAAAAAAAGTATGTAATCTTCATTTTTGGTGATTTATTTGTCTATGAAGAATATTCTCCATGATTTTCATCATTATTTTGTGGGTGAAGCAGAGAGTGTAGATCATCTTTAGTATCTATTCAAAAGGGATTGAGAGAATTATATATGGTAGAGATCTGAAACCTCACTATTCATTATGGATTTCAAAATAAGGGATTGGGAGAATTATATATGGCAGAGCTCCGAAACCTCACTTTTCATTATGGATTTCAAAATATATTTTATATTTTCCTTTATGTGGGAAGGACACATTTGTCACTCCGAAGGGTTTAGGTGGCGGTGCATCCCCATGCTACTTCACCTGCACTCTTGAAGAGGCTTCTGCCTTTTTGTCTCTCTTTCTGTTGCTCAACCTTTTGGGAACACATTTATAAATGCACATTGTGTTTTGGGTGCACTCCCAAGCACTCTATCTTCTGGGGGATCTTCCAGGCACTCTTATGCTGATGCGTACTTCCTAAGCATGCTATGTTCCAGGCGCATTGCATTCTGGGTGCACCCTCCCTAGGAACACTCCTTCCTGGGAGCACCCTATTTTCTTTGTCATGTGCTCCAACCCCTGTATGATGTTCAAATTCACACACTCGTCTGCCCACAACTCCTCCAAAGATGTCAATGGCTCCATACTTGGCAGTTCTTCTAACTCGGACATCCCACGAACACTTAGGATTCTAAGCTTTGTCGCGTGCTCCAAGCCACGTATGCTATTCAGCTTCACACACCCTTTTGCCCACAACTCGTCCAAAGATTTCAATGGATCCATACTCGGCAGCTCTTCTAACTCAAACATCCCACGAACACTTAGGATTCTGAGCTTTGTCGTGTGCTCCAAGCCACGTATGTTGTTCAGCTTCACACACCCGTCTGCCCACAACTCCTCTAAAGATGTCAATGGCTCCATACTTGGAAACTCTTCTAACTTGGACATCCCACGAACACTTAGGATTCTAAGTGTTGCCACGTGCCCCAAGCCCCGTATGCTCTTCAGCTTCACACACCCGTATTCCCACAACTCCTCCAAAGATGTTGGTATTTCACCCGTATGCTCTCAATACGTTATCAATTGCTAATGACCAACGATTTGTTTGCAGAATTGACAGTGGCCAGTGGACACAGGAAAGCATAAAAGAATACAACTTGTTTGACACTGTTTCCCGCAGCACTACACAGGTGGGAACCATGACTCGTGTTTGTTTCATGCTAAATCAATAAGAAGAATTAATGTCTTTAATGTTTTCTTCTCATTTCAAAACTCAGATAAGTGTATTAAACTAATATATTTATATGGGCAGGTTTATCCCCGGTCATGGACAACAATTCGTGTGGCTTTGGACAATGTTGGGATGTGGAATTTGCGGTCAGATAATTGAGCACGTCAATACCTTGGGCATTCTCTTGTGGGTTCATTCAGAGATGAATATTCAATCCCTAACAATGCTCTTAAATGTGGTCGGGCTAGCTGAATAGAGACAGACTGGCCTATAAATGAATAATAATTATATATATGTGTCACCATATGGTGACTCATGAATTGAATTGAATGCCTCTAATTCTTATAAATAACCTTGTAATCCTCGAGCAGGCCAGCAATACAAGGAGAGAGATCAATAGATCATTGCTTGACTGGTATATATTAATTTCCTTGTGTTTACCAATATATGTTTCCTACTAACTGGGGCAGATAATTTGCACCGCAACAATTTTTGTCTCCTAGAAAAGTTGGGCCTTCCAGAAAATCAATCTTTAATTTAGGAATCTGGTATATGAACAATCCTATCTTGTTCTCACTGTTCCTGTTTAATATTTACAAACACGGTTCTCAGAGAAAATTTACCCAGAATTGTGCTACCTTTTTTGGTGTTTTTTGTTGGAAACTAGAGTCTGTTTCTGTCAGTACACTGTGCACTACGATAGTGTGTGAGAGAGATTAGAGATATGTTGGTAAATATTTTAGGTGCAATTAAACTTTTATTTAAGCATCTTGTATATGAACAATGCTATCTTTTTCTCATAATTATTGGAGTTACCACTATGTTAAGTGGCAGAGCCAGCCTTCGGTCATGTAGCACATTGTTTTAACCATGATTCCAAAGCTTGGGAAGATGATTAGCGACTTAATGTAAAAGGAACCTCTTATTATGAGATGCCAAGCCTAACCTAATAAACCATGAGTGTTCTCATTGTGACAATATGCTTGTACCTAAATTTATTCAGATTGGCCTATCAAAATCTTTTCTTAACATTTATACTCATGATTGATCTTGTTTATGAAGTCCTAGAAGCTTGGTCTAATAGAAGGGAGTATTTCTTCCTCATACCATTGGTGTCAATTTGGAATATTTATTCATAATAACCTTTCTTACAATTTTCTCAACAACAATTGTGTCATTCACAGTTCTGAGAGGAAATTTATCCAGCATTGTGTTGCCTTTTTAGGTGCTTTTTGTTGGAAACTAGAATCTGCTTCCGTCATTGCACTGTGCACTTCGGAAATTAAGCTTTAATTTAGGCATCTAGTATATGAACAATGATATCTTCTTCTCATAATTATTGGAGTTACCACTATGTTAAGTGGCAGAGCCAGCCTTCGGACATGTAGTACACTGTTTGAACCATCATTCCAAGCCTTGGGAAGATTATTTGCAGCCTCATGTAAAAGGAACCTCTTATTATGAGATATCAAGTCTGACCTGATAAAGCATTAATGCTCTCATTGTGACAGTATGTCGTCCCAACACCATTTGTCCTTATAATTCACATTCTACAATGCATGTTAACTATGAATAACACACCATTCTTTCGTTGGATGCATCATTTCTTTTACTTTGATTATTGCAATGTATATCTTATGGCATCTTCAATGCATTTGTGACTCTACTTTTATTCCATGCTCCTATAACTTCCTCCACATTATGTTTCCCCAATTGGTTCTAAAACCAATAGCGTCTTCCACTCCCCTCCATGCCTCACTTATATATGAACAATTTTAATCAAGTGATGGGTATCCTCATTTCGTACTTGACATAATGGACAACTATTTGGGCCCTACCAATTCCTTTTTTTCATAAAATCCCATGTAGGGACTTTTTGGTTAATGGCAAGCCACATGGAAATTTTTATCTTTGAGAGGGCATTTGTATTTCCATATCCCTTTGAACCACCAACATGCAATCTCATGCACATCCTCTTCTCTAAGAACATTTTATCCAAACTTTGGTAAATATTTTCCAACAACACAATTTTTTTACCATAATAAACAGTCGATTTCATATATGATCCTTACATGACTATGCCTAATACTTTGGCAATATTCATTCCATAAAATACTATTAGCTTCATACAATCCCATCACTTCAACCCTCAACCATTCGGAATAATTTCTGATGACCTTGTTGAATCTGTTATTTAATATAGGAACACAAAACCTCTTTCCCTTAACTCCCCAACCATGTGTCTAGGGATTTTATAGTTTCCATTGCACCAAAATGCAATCTCATGCACATCCTCTTCTCTAAGAACATTGTATCCAAACTTTGGTAAATATTTTCCAACAACAACCTTCTTTTTACCATACTAAAGAGTCAATTTCTAGGGAGCTTATAGTTTTCATTGCACCCCACCCATGGATGTTTACCCAACTTAATTCTAACTCCATCCGCTACTTTTCAAACCATCTAAGGTCATCATCACAACATTCCATATAACTAAAGCCTCATTCTTGTAAGATTTGGTGGGAGTTCTCATCCATTCTTCCACAGATAAATGATCATTATATTTATGAATAACTATCTTGCACTATAAGCCTACACCTGTCAACATTCTCCACATCCCCTTAGTTACAAAATGATGTATGTTATTTATTCCTCCATCCTCCCATTTCCTTTGGTATTGCTACTCTTTTCCAAGAAACCCAAGGAAAATGTTTCCTCTTCTTTTCACCATCCCAAAGGAACTTAAAGCTTATTTTCCTAACTTTTTCCAATATGCCTTTAGGAATGAAAAATAAGGAGACCTAGTAAACTAGTATTGCTTTAAGGACTTATTTGATTAGTACCAATCTCCCTCCCTCTAGACAACCACCTAAGATACCACTAAGATTGCCTCTTTTCTACCTTAGAAAGCATCCAAGCCCAGTCCTTTTTGGTATAGTCATTAGGATTACAAGGCTTAAGCAAATTATTTGTGGCCTCATGTAAAAGGAACCTCTTATTATGAGATGTCAATTCTGACCTAATACACCATGAGTGCTCTCATTGTGACAATATGTCTATACCTTGCATAGATGTTGTCTATATCGTTACTCTTTACTTCAAAAAACAATCACATCAATTTATTCATATATGCCTATCAAAAGCTTTTCTTCACATTTATACTTGTGATTGATGTTCTTTATCAATCCTTGAAGCTTGGTCTAATAGAAGGGAGTATTTCTTCCTCATACAATCTTGTTATATTATTTCTTTTCATTATCACAAGACTTACAATAGCTTAAAGGCAACAAACAAGCAGTGTTGTTGGTCCAGAAACATGCTCACAAACAGTAACCATACACTATTATAAGAATAGTAGATGTAGATAGAACATATTACAAAACATATTTACAAAACATGCTTGTAAACCAATTCCAAACACTTATGCACCATATATCCCATGTTAACATGTTAGTCAGCTAAAATACTTTACTTGCATGAATGCCAATTCTTTTTTTATTATGTTTCTTCCTACTGTAGTTGTGCCATTATATTAAAAAACAAGGTTATTGTCTAAAATAAAACTCATGTTTGTATGTGTTCTTACTATTTGTTATAGGTACCCTAATTTTTTCTATGGTCTGGAACAAACAATTATAACCTTATAAATTAATATTTGGTCAACATCCCTAGATGCAAGTTCAACTAAGAAACCCAACAAATATTGTGGTAACCTTTTCTTCACATGTTTTGTATTATAAAACACTAATATCTGAGTTTAAAAAGAGAAGCACCTCACATGTTCATCAACATGCTTTATATCCTGAATAATTCTTCCTTTCTAATAGCCAAGTCATATTTCTATCTATTGTGCTCCTTTTCCTATGCTCTTAAACAATTAACTAGAACTTGACAACTTTCTGCTTGATTAACATCCCAACTACTCTTGTAACCTTGTGTCACATCTTAACTCTTCCAATAACGTAAAATATAAGTTTCAAAATAAAATAAAGAATCTATGATGTTGTTTCTACATGTTTCTTTATTACTCTAATAGGCAAGTTCATTGCTAAAAGGAAACCAATTTCAAACCCTTCATTTGTGTATTCTTTCCACAAATATTGCTATGTATTGCTTGAGATATCAAATGATCTTTTTCCATGTTCTCCTACATCTTTTATCTTTACACTTAATATCAATATCGCACCTTTTTCCAGCTTACTTTTGTAGTCCAACTATTTTCACTACCACGCTATGGACACTCCGTTGACCGAAAATGTTGTTTCACTTTTGATGCATGGTGCTGTTGACCTATGCCCACTTGTACAAGTTGTTGCTCTCAATCGAGTAAGCTCTCTTAACTCAACAACTGCCCTCTTCCGAATCTCTATCTCTGATGGAATTCATAGGCAACGATACATTGCTTCCAACTAGCTACAATAGCGTTGTGGAAAACCACCAACTCCAAGAAGGTTCGATCATCAAAGTCATCAAGTGTACATGCAACACTATACACAATGCAATGTATGCTTTGCTTTCCGCGTCTTAATTTTAACTTATTTTATTTTGCATTCCCAATAATTGTAACATATTTTTTACTTATACTTACTTACCTTAATTCTTCTTTCCAAGACTATCGCATTGGGAACATTCGAAATTGTCACATTGGAAACATCAATTGTTGGAGACCCATCCCCTTTCAACTTCACCCCTAAATTTACCTCCCACAGCAGATCATCTATTTCAGAAAAAAACGCCCTTGATCCCCAAAACACTTCACTTGCCATACCTTCCTCGCAAAATCCAACCCCAAACCTTGTTGCACCTACTCTTCAATTCACATCGCTCAACTCTTCCAACAAAACTTGGACCATTCATGGGTGATTTACTGCAAAGACAAGTATGAACGCCTACACCAATCAAAAAGGGCCTGGTCAACTCTTTGGGTTTGACCTTGTTAGTGCTACCAGAGATGAGATTCATATCTCTGCTTTCAATGAACTATCCACCTCAATATATGACTAAATACAAGTTGGCATAGTCTACACGGTCTCAAATGACACAATCAAACCTGTCAACCCAACATACAACCATTTGAAAAGTGCTTTCGAGATTTTCCTTAAACCCTCCTCAACAATTCAACCATGTTTGGAAGAGTGCCCATTGATCCCTTTTCATTGATTCCACTTTAAATCTATACATGACATCAAAACTACACCCCTCAATTCCATGGTTGACCTTATTGGAATTGTCATTTCTGTTTCCCCTGCATCAACTATACACAAAAGGGATGGCTCTGAAACCATTCGTCGAACAGTTGGGTTGAGGGACATGTCCGGGTATAGCATAGACATAACACTTTGGGGGGAGCACTGCACAATTGAGGGTTCCCAACTTGGAAACCTTCGAGGTTTGGATACTCCCCCTATCCTTGAAATTAAAGGTGGGCATCTTACAGATTTCAATGGAAAAACCATTGGAACCATCTCCAACACCAACCTCCTTATAAACCCAGATATCGAGGAAGCTCAACTTCGCCAATCATGGTTTGTTGACAATGGTTCTGTTCAGCCTCCCCATCTTTGAGCAGAAAATCCAACTCGTCTTCTTCTAGCTCCTGCAAACTCATTTCCTTCTCTACGCTACAATCTCTCCAACCCTCTGAGAAGGCAACTTGGTATTCAATTATTGCTACAATCACCCATATTAACATCGTTGACTTTCATTTCCTTGCATTCCCTCTATTTGTCGATGGAATACAATGCATGAAAAAAATTGCCCACAAAGTTGGTAATGTTTGGCATTGTGCAAAATGTGATGGAGAGTTTACAGAGTGTGCTTACTGATACATACTCAAACTTGACCTGATGGATGCTGCTGGACAACTATACGGTATCATAGCTTTTGATGATCCTGTGCAACAACTCATGGGGGCCTTTGCAAAATATTTGTGCCTTCTATCCAATGATCCAACATCTCTCCTGGAAATTGTTCAACGTGTTTGTGCTCGAGAGTACCTTATGACCTTATCAGTGAAGACAGAGACTTTTAATTCAAATGCTCGCTTGCCAGTGCTTTTGGTCATGTCAGAGGAGGTTCCACCATCATCGGCACCTATCGATTCACTTGATGAAAGCGAACACATTGTGCTTAATAAACGTCCAGTTGCTCGCAGGCTTTGAACTCTACCTTTGAAAACACTTTCCCCAAAAATTTACTACTCTTCAATTCTGACTTTTTGTACTTTCTGCCTCATACTTAGCAACTACAAATTTTTGTATAAACACTGCTACCTAAGTGGTACTTGTAACCAACAATGAGCAGTCTTGAATATTATATTATTTAGTTTTGTTGTAACATTGTGTTAAATTACATATTTATTTCAACATCTCTTGCCACTTTCAAATTTATACTTAGAATTAAGATTGCTTTGTCAACTTTATACTTATTTTCTTTATAAACACTGTTCAAGAGCGTTTGTATTTCTTTCTTGCAACAACTTACCATAAATTATCCATGCTCCATTTATCTTTTACAATCTACCTTTGTTTACTCTTCCAATGATTAAATATATATTATGTTTCTCTTCCACCAAAGGCACCATAAAGTTCATAACCACCAAACACTTTTTTTGTAGCCATGTCAACCACTGATGACAATGATCAAATCAATGCACGCAGAAGAGTTCTATATGCTCAAATGAAAAAACAAAACAACAAGCGTCAACACCTTCTATATAGAGCTACTCATCAACTTGTTAATATCCCTTCTCTGTTTCACGTTGTTCAACCTCCCCTAACACCCTCCGCACCATCCACATTCACACCAACCCATCCAACAAACATCGACCTAGATGGTGCACAACAATGGTTTCGTACAAGATTGGACAAACTATCTCCCATGAATGTATGCTCTATATGCATGGAGTCTTATCTTGTAATTAAAACAAAACACTTTTTTGGTGCATATGCATGTTCTCGGTGCATTGCGGAAAAAAAATGGCCACCGTTATTCCTTGGAAAACAACATGGATCCTGGGATACAACCATCAGTGTTAGCAGTCCTTACTCAAGTTGAAGAAATGATCATTTCTCGTGTTAACCCAATTTTACAAGTCACTCATGCTTGTGGGGGACAATATACATAGTATGGCCACACTATTACACTTTCCTCCCTCACTTACTCTCATACATTGACATCCTTATTGTTCGTAAATGCAATTCTATGAAGAAGCCTTATGAATTATTTGTTAGTCGAGCACGTGTTCTTGTTGCTCTCCAATACAAGCTTTCAAATGACCCCTACAACAAAGATGTTCAAGTTAACTCAATTGCATTATCTTCTTTGCCTCTTGAACCAACCGACATTTCGTCCCTCCTTCGTCATGTCACACCCGATGAAACCCCACTTGTTGACCGTACCTCAACTGCTACTATTCAATCACCCAACTTCCTTGAACCCCAGGAAGAACAATCCTCCTCCTTTATATCTACACAAACAAATATTATAACTGAGGTTGATGAAATCAAACGCTTCTTGGGCACAAGCGATGCACCAACTCCACCTTGCATTGACTGGCCCCCAATAGACGTTTACCCTATCAATGAGTACAACACAATAGGCCTCCTCTCAATGGCCTTCCCAACCTTGTTTCCCACTGGAGTCGCAATGCTTAAACAACCACACATTCAAGAGGTTGGTATGGACAATTATGCACTGCACCTTCTTCGATACCATGACAATAGATTTGGCCAACATCCTCGTTTTCGCTATTACATATATAACCTCATGATGCGCCACCGTAGCCATTCTAATGCTTTAGTGTTTGTAAAACGTAATATTGAAGATACTGTTATCACACCATAGTAGCAAGGCTACTATTCTTGTACAACAGATATTTGCACATTCCAGAGCTTACATTACTCCAGAGCATGGATATATATTTTGGATCACTCATGATCAGAGCAGTACATTATTCAGATTTGTATATGACCTTGTGTCAAGGCTGAGCCTTGAGAGTTCAGATTTGATGACTGATGTGACTACTTATCCCATACAGTTTCAGCTCAGTGCTTAGAGATGTATTGCAGCAGTGTTTCAGATGATACATGATGATTATTATGATGATGTTGTATGATCTATGGATATGTTATCACTGACTGTGGATTATTATCTTGTTGATTTAATCATGATTACAGCATGTGCTTGGTATATTATTCCTGATGTGGCAAACTGCTTAAAATGGACTGTAAATCATAAAATGGACAATTGCTTGCACATTTAGGTCATTTAACAAAACCCACTGGTTTTTCACCTTACATAGATATGGTCTTTCCCGACACCAGTTGTCTGCTAGTGTCGGCTCCATATTCTCTTGTCTCCATCCATACATGACCTTCCTGTTTGACTTTAAATCCTAACTTGTCTCATTTGACTTTCTGATACCGAGGACTTCCCCATTTTTCTACCTCTGTGTTTGGACCGCATCCCTGTTTATTCAGTGTCTCGGCTCTGAGTTGGTGACAAAACTTGCCTTTGGTGAGTTGGATTGTAGGCCTAAATCATTCTGGTCGGTTGTCCCGATGTTTGGCATTGGCTCGAACTCCCCCTAGTCACTTGAGATGTTGTTGGCTAAAACTGAAAGCTCATGTTCTACCTATGGAAACTTAATAAATTCGCCCATGGAAACAAAAAAAAAGGGCAAGAGTGATGAAAAGCTAAAAATACTCCTCGAAGAGTATAAGAAAGGTCCAAAAAGCAATGGCTCTTAAAAGTTATATCTAAACAATTGCTGACCTTATAAATATTTGAAAAAAATGCCCTGGATGCAAGCTGCAACTAGTTGTGCTTCTCGGCACATCTGAAATCCGAAGGGTTATGTAGGCCAAAAAGGGCATGGAATAAAATTGAATGATCCTAATGAACCTGGATCAACTTGATGTAGACATGATGCCTAAGTTGAATAAGCACTCTCTAAACAACTTATCCATTTGTGAGGCACAGCCATCCCCCGTGTTCTTTTGTCCAGCACAGAGTTTGTAGCTTCCCCCTTTCTCCCAGTCCAAAGTATTTTTGAGTTAAGTTAGACAAGTCAACCCCTTGGCCCAACCTTGCTCCTAGCCTTCATCCTTCACTAGCAGTTTGACCATGTCCAATGGGTGAGTTTGTCATTTGAACTATTGTGCAAGTAATTTTATATAAAAACGGAATATGCTAACTTAATTAATGCCACTGAATGGATGTTATACTTTGAGCTTAGCTGTGAGAATGATTAGAGAAGCAGTGTCTTAGTCTACTGATGTGATTTATCCTTGGTTGTATATTCTTGGGATCCGTGATGATGTGGACCATGTATGGATGATTATTGATGATGATTGATGGGTCCACATGTTTGATGATGATATCATACGATGGACATATGATGCAGATGATGTTTGATCCAGTTCAGCAGGTTTATTACTACTTCAGATCAGCAGATTATACATTGTCCATATATGGTGGACCCTACAGCTGGCCCATTAGGGCAACCCAAGGTGTATGAGTACACATTCCTAGTGGATTTGGGTCTTCTGGATCCATTGAGACACTTATCTTTCAGTTCCGGGCACTTCTGACAGTGATTGATGCAGTTTTACACTTGTTGACCAGATTTGGGGCTGATTTCCCAGTTTGAGCAGCAGGGGCCCCGAGAGGCCAGTTCACCTAGGGCGCTGATGATGGAGGGGGTGGTCCAACCACTTGTTTTTACTATTTACCCCCCCTTCTAGAGAGCTTGGTGGGCTCAGATGGACAGCGCTAGCACCCCAGGAGGCAGTTTTGGCACTTTCACAGTTACCGAGGCAGTTAAAAAATGGGATAAAGTGGTCACTGAGGAAATCGATTTGGGAAATTGAGGCAAGGTTTTGGCATTTGGTCTTCACAGAGGTCTTCCAGGGTGGCATCACTACCTTCCAGTCAGTTTTCACCATGTGGGTATGCCCAGATTGATCACAGGAGGACATTTACTGCTTGACTGTCATGGATTCTGAGGACAGTTTTGGTCATTTATATTATATTGGACATATTTTATTATTTTATTGTGCCTTGGGGATGAGCTAGTAAGGATTGATACCTCCTAGCCCCACCATGAGCTTATATTGTCATGTCCTAGTCACCATGAGGTGGATTTTGGTGCTTATGTTTCTCTAGTGGATGACGTCACCCTCTTATTGTACCACTTAGTGGTGGCGCTATCATGATATTGGGTGATCCATGTGATGTATTGTTATGATTTATTGTTATCCATTGATTAGATCTTGAGATCTTTTAATCTTAGCCACTCATGTAAAAAGTGGTTAGGATTGTACTCTCTCCCCATCCTATTTAAGGAGGGAGCCTCTCATTGTAAAATTCATCTAGAGATTTTTGGCTCTTGGCTCTTGGAATAAAATTTCTATCTTTTGGAGTACATGCTTGGATTGGAGTGGATGTTGGTTGTTTCGATTGTAAATGCTTTTGTCCATTGCACTGGGGGATCTATTGTAGCTATCTTGCATATTTGCCATATCTTATTTACAGGTTAAGAGGACGATTTTGGACAAGTGCGAATTGGTGGGTAGGCTTGCCCTTCAAGCTTGGAAGAAGTCGTTTTGGTTTGACAGGGAGTAGTTTTTCCTTTGTGTCAACTATTCTATGTTTCTCTCTCTCTCTTGCTTGTATCTACCTTCAATTTGTTAAACTGATTGATGCTTTGCTCCTTGGTTTTGACAGGTTAGAAGGAATCACATGTGGCTTGGGAAAATCGATTTGGAAAGAGGGCTTCAAGAATTCTCCATTTGATCTTTGGCAAAGTAATCCTCATCTCAACTAGCATTCATCTCTTCATCCAGGTATGCTCCAAGAGGTATGATCTTCTTCTTCTTTGAATCTTCCATAATTTCTAGATCATAAAAACCCTAATTGATTAAAACCCTTGTTTTTGGTATTTCTTAGATCTACTTAGATCTAGCCTTGCTTTTGAAGAGATATTGAAAACCCACCTCTATAGCATCCACCCCTAGTTGGATCTATAGTTTGGTGGTGATTGGCTTAAAATTGACACACTTTTCAAGGCAAAAAGCCCTCTTGAACCCAAATCGCACTTCCTAGTGAGAGGCTTGTTTGGTTAGATCTAGCACATGGGTAGGTGAGATCCCACTTGATTTGCAATCTAGACACTTGATAACCTACCCCCGAGATTCTTACTTTGGTGAATTCTACCTTGTGGACATCTTTCCATGTTTTAAGGGGTTAAAACCCCCTTTTGAATTTCTTGGCACCTCAAAACTCAGATCTACTAAGATCTAGCCCTTGGATTCACTTGATTTTTTGGACATGCATAGATCGGGGTACTAGCTACTTGGATCTATAGTTTGGTGGCCATTGGACTTGATTTGGTCCACCAAACCCACCTTTTAACCCTCCTTGAACAAAGTCGCACTACCTGGGGAAGGTGAGTTTGTCCACTTTGAGGAAGTGGGTGTTTGGGATTTTTGGAGATTTGGAACGGCCATACCTTGAAACCTAGGTCTAGACTATCTTTTTGTGACGATCTGCCTTGGGGGTAGCATTCCTTGTTTCAAGGGATTGTGGTCCACTTAGGGTCATTTCTTGAAAACCTAGATCTAGCAAAATCCAACCATTAGATCTTATTTGGCCCACTTGACTTGGCTTCTAGGTGTCCCGATCTACACTTTGACATACTTTTTGACCCCATTAGCCCATTTAACAAGGCACTAGTCCTCCTCAAAGCAAGTCGCACTCCTTGGGATTTGTGTCAAAACCTAGATCTAACACATGGGTACTTCTAGAATCAACTTAGATCTATAGATCTAGTCATTACCTAACCTCTAGTACCAACATTACACCTAGCTTCACCTTGTGGGCCCACTTAAAGTCATTTCACACATCCCAAGAAAATAAGACCCACTTGTGTAAACATATGGTACTACACCTAGTCATCATACCCAATCATGTGGCCTAAACCATACATAGGTTGAAACACTAACAATCTCTTACACCACCTTCAACCATACCTTAACTATTAGGTCCATTTAGCCTTGCATTGGTTTCTGTAACTCATCATTTACTTACCTTTAGAAACCTTTGTGTAGGTCCAATCAACTGTGATTGGGTATAGGGTCTCCCCCTTGGTCTAGTTACACCCTGACCTAAAGCGAAGAGTGCCTCGGTTGACGTGACTCCCACCTTGCCTTGGGAACCATGGCATTTCTTGGGTCACCTCTTTAGTTGCCTGTCTCCTCTACCGTCCCGGATGGGATACCTCTAGGGGCAACTACAAGTTGTGTGATAACAGATACATTTCCTCCAACCATCTTAGAACTTGTATATCAATTACAAGACTTTCCCGATGCTAAAATCGTTGAGTAGGTCATGTGCTTTTACTCCACCCTTCGCGGGACACGCTCCTACGGGAACAAAAGCAGGGGTGAACTATCTGACATGATAACTCAACAAGGGACACCAACATTCTTCTTCATGCTCAACGTAGCTGACACGAAGTGGCTGGATTTTCATTCTTTGATGCCTGGACAAGCTCCAGCCACTTCAAATCAACAACACCAATGGAGAATTCACAACCTTATAGCCAATCCACACGTTGCATCTCAATACATGGACAATAGATTCAAAATATTCCTGGAAGAGGTTCTTCAAAAAGGTTTTTCTCCAAAAGACTACTAGTGCAGGTTGGTAGCAAATCATATTCCCATCAAAGTTCAATGTATTCAAAACCTCAAATGTTCGTTCCTGATATTTATATTTTCCATTTGGGTATGGATGGCAACACAGGGGATCTGCGCATACACATGGCTTCTTATGGCTGGACAATGCACCCAATATGGACACATTAGACTGGGGAGATGCTACCAAGGTCGAAGATGCAAAACAATACTTTGACAAGTTTGTTACAGCATGGAATCCTCGAGTCAACCATTTTCAAACCCTATCCTTCCAAGCCTCTAATATAAATGATCCATGCACCATTGGATCACATTCCATAATTGAAATTGATCACTTGGATGACTATGAAGACCTTGTTAATTGTACCAAAGGCACAAAAAATGTTTAGAATCTTCTTGCCTCTGCAAAAAAGGATCATCTCTTCAATGCCGTTACGACTTCCCCTTTGATCTACAACCTACCTCTTCCTTATTCTTGAAGTTGCACGCTCTTGGTCATACTCACCTCGTAGAAAGCACTCCCAATGGAAACCAAACTACCCTCCCAAAATTGTTCGTGTCTTTCCTTGCTTCACTACCATTCCACCCTTTACTGCAGATTCCTTTGTTTCCTTTTGTTGGAGTGAGCTCCTCCTATACAAAGCTTTTCGCATCCTCCACGGTGACATTGGATCCACAACATTGGCCATAACTTCTAATTGGGTTCGCATTAAAGACACATACACTGCATGGCATGTTGATCGTTTTCCAGAAGCCCCTAGTACACCTCCCTCCGATGACTCTACTTCTACTTCCAACCACTTTCCCTTAGCCCCTGCCATGGATGAATGGGAACTCCTTTCTCAACTCCACCTTGGAAACAACCTCTATGTTGATGACCTTGACATGCTTGGCCATCATGACTTTGACAAAGAACACAATTGGATTGAAAACCATATTCCTTCACACATGCATGCAACGACCATATCATTCATTGACCTCACTCGATTGTCCACCCAAGTACAACAAGACACCTTTTCATCTTCATGTTCTCCTACCTCCTTGTCTCCCACACAACGCATGGCCTTTGACCTTATCCTTGCACACTCCACAAATGCTACAAGCCCTCCCCCACTCAAAATGGTCATTCAAGGCAATGTTGTAACAAGAGAGTTTGTCCTATTTCAATCCTAGCGCAACCAGGCATCAACAAGCGAGGTTCTTAGATCTTGGAACCATAAAAAAGTAGGTTTTGTGATCATGTTCAAAAAGCGCATCTTGGAAGAGTAGAGTTCTCAGTACATTTTTTTCAAACCAGAGAATGAACAGCCCCATATGACAATAAAAAAACCCAACCTGGACATATTTCAACGTCCTAAACACATTTCTGGGCACATCCTACAGCTGTCCATTCCAATTCTAGGCTAATTCTAGGTGTTTAGGATCAATTCTCAGCTTTATTTTGACCATAAATCAACAAATATTTAATCCAGTCCATGTGCAAAAAAAAAGCTGCGTAAACAACTCTCTTCTAATTCTGGGCATGGACAGCGCAGTAGAGAAGTGTTAGATATGACCACCATCAAGCTGGTTTTGTGCCTATTCAGGAGGGACGTCACCTTTGCCACCCTTATCTCAACATGTTTATATCTTCATAAAATTGTATCGACTGTATATGGTGACTTTTGATAAATATTTAAAGTCAATATTATATTGTTTTATACCCAATAGTTCTATGAAAGAGTTGGATTTTTCCATTCGGCATTCCTTTTGCCCCTCCAGGGGCAAATGCTAGTTAAGACCCATTTTCTATAAAGTACTAGGTAATGAAAAAACATAAAAATATTATCTAAAAGGTTTATGGGTTAGTGTAATTCTGGTTTCCAATATTTTGGGTATTTGATTACTTATATTTTAGTTAATTGTTTAAATTCAACTTAATTAGGTTAATAAATATTTTAAAATAAATGTGAGAAAGTATCAATAATGTTCTCTATATTTCTTTTATAGTTTAATTTATTACATTATTAAATTTTAATGTTTTTGCAATCAAACATATAGTCTCAAAGTTTTGAACCAATGACCTTATGCAAGAAGCGCCTTAATAATACACCCATTCATCTTGTATTCTATGTTCTATGGGCTACACATATACATATTTAAATTAGAAAACGTTTAAGGATTTATATATATGTTTTCAAGTTTAATATTTTTTTGGATTTAAAAAATGTAATATTCCATATTTTTATAATAATATTTAAATTTATAAGAATTTAATATATTTTTAAAAATTAATAAATAGATAAAATTTAATAAGCTTTTTCTTAATTTAAATTAAAAAAGCAATTAATTATATAAAATATTTATAAAAATAACTAATTTTGGCGGTGATGCTGATGATGATAGTTAACATTCACTTAGGCCAATTTGGGTTTATTGGATCTTAAGAAAGAAAAGTAAAGAACTAGGTTTGCTTTAGAGCTTTATTTATGTGCTCAAAAAGCTTGGAGATGAATGTTCCTAAATTACTATAATTTTGATGTGATAGAAGGTTGGGCAAGTTCGTATTGCAACAAAAATTTTGAAATAGAAATCTTATGTGGGTGTATGCGGGACAATCTAAGAGGAAGTATTTTTCATCCTCAACATTCATAGTCTCACAAAGATGATAGATCCTTTCAGCCCACAAAATTTTAGGAAAGGTCCAACGTTCGGTTTTACTATGTAGCCCATGAGAATTCATTCTTATTTTAGCTGTGTGATCTTCTTCTTTATGCTAGTTAAAACATAGAGATAATTTTGATCTTCAAGATTAGGGTTAATGATCTCCTTGTAATATCTTAATTTTCTTTTATCCTCTAAATTTTCATCACACCACAACTTCTCTTTGAACTTCGAAGTAATAATATTTTTAATATCATCTGTATTTTGCAAAGTGACATTTTCTTCAATCCCCCACATCTTAAACCAAGATATGGCATCTTTATGCCAACCTCACTTGAGCATTAGGTGGTTTAGGCTAGAATTTAAAGCAATTTTCAGAAGTCTCTGGTCTCCCAAGTTATTTAATTTTTTCTTGTACATTTGGTACCTAGTCATAGTTATGCTCTCAATGTGGGAAAGACCCACTTCAATAAGGAGAATAGGAAATGGTGTATTGCTTTTAATTTTAAGATTGTAAGTTATAAAATGCTTTTGGATTCACTGAATCCTTCTCCAAGATTCTCTAGAGGGGTTGCAGCCCCAACTTCACACCCATACAAGAGAACGATATTGACAAGAGTTTCAAAGAGGAGTTTCTTTTTATCCCACATCACAAGGTTTGCCATCTTACAAATGTTTTCAAGACCAAAATAATATTTCCACCCTCCATTGATCCTTTTCTCAATGCTATAGTTCTAGTTAAGCTTGTGATGGATAACAATTCCAAGATATTTGTAGGAAGTTACTTCCTCCAAGTTGCTATTATCATACAAAATATGAGTGTAAGTGACCTTAATAGATTTTATAGCATAACTAATTTGGTTTTGTTGGTATTGACGGTCATGCCCATACCATAGCAAAAATCATTTTAATTGCTTAACGAGATTAAAGGAACATCTTGCTAGAAAAACAATATCATCGACATAAAGAAGGAGGATGATAACAATTCTTGCTAATGTCATGCTAGTGTAGCCTACATCTATTAAATATCCTTCTAACATATAAATTAATAATGACTAGTGTCATATTTTCATAATTAATTAATTAGTTGATATCCTTCCCTTTTTGAACCGATAGAATTGGCGTTATATAGCCTATACATTGACATGTGTGTTGAGTCCAATAAAAAATATCATCCACTTAAGTCATGGTGAGAATAAAAAAATTATCATTGTAAATTTATCATCATAGATCCATCTTAAACCCAGACTTATCAAGTAATGAGAGGGATCCAATTTCTTAAGGTGTAAATTTTTTTTATCTTAATTTTTTTTACATATTAACAAAAAAATTACACCTCAAGATATTCAACCCCTCTAGCACTTCATATATCTAGGTTTAAGATGAAATTAATATATTTAATTTTTTTAAGCCGACATCATTTGCACTTTTATTTCCTTTTTAATGGTAACATTACGTTACATAATGTTACACAACGTTACAACATCTCCCCCATATGGGGCTATAGAGCACCTCATTGCTCTCAATTCAATGATGTTAATTATTGGGGAAAATAAGGAATTCATCATTGTGTATTGAGTTTTAATGAAGTACAATTTAAATGGGTTAAAGTAATTAAAAGTGCTAAAATGTAATATGAATTAAGGTTCATATTAAGTGTTTTGTAATATCATTTTTTATTTATTTAATTTTATTTGCATTTATTTGAAAGATTGGATTTGAGTTTTGTTTTATTATAAATTTAATTATTTAATTACTTTGTTGTAAGGTGTAGATTGGTTATTTTTTTTCTAATTATTAAGTTATTTAAAAATCTTAATTACAAACATAACCACTCAAGCTAACACACACACATATTCCAGAGAAAAAAGTCGGTAATTTTATTCCATAAAAAGGAAAAATTACAACTGGTATAGCTTGTGGCTAATATCTATGTGAAAAATATTTTCAGGACGAGGAAAAACCAAGAATTGGGAGAAAAAACAATTTCTCAACGAGAAATCAAAGAAAAAATGTAATGTGGGAGTCTCCTCACCCTCAAAACTAGCTTTACAACTATTGATCATAGGGAGAAAGTTCTCAACCTATTAGTTGCAAAAAAAGGGAGTCTTGCTCAACCTTTTAAAAAAGATACAATTGTGGAGAGTAAAACTCGATCCAGATTTTGATCCCTGAAGTGAAAGGAAATATACTAAAGAAGCATATTGCATCCTTGAGTTGTATGTTACCTATGATTTGTTACCTGCTATGTGGAACCTGTTCACAAGTGTTGACAACGATATTTTTTTTTCCACCTGAATCTAACCATCCTCCAACATCACCGCTTTTTTTGCTAAAGAATATGTTGTATTGTTGTGTTCCTTGTAAATGTGGACCAAAGAACATGATGTGAACCAGGGAAATTTTTAGGGGCGAAATATTGCCAATTGGCTATTTTTTGGGTTTTTTTTCAAAAAATAAATTCGCTATTTGGTCATTTTTAGACTCTAATATCGCCTATATTTACATCAAATATGTTTTTTTATCATAATATTCGCCAAAACTTACATGTTTCAGTAGTAAATTGTATGTTTAACATTTAGTATTCGCCTTGTTGAGAAAGTAACCTCTGTCTCTGCACCCTGCACCTGTAGAGGACCGTAAAATTTCAGAACAGAGCATATATTTTAAAATACAGTCACACACTCTAGAAAAAATCAGAGTTTGGGCATGAACTCTCTCCTTTTGTATTTTCATCCACGCTATGTGCTAAGACAGTTTATACATACAATAGCTCTATCACAATCCAGACCTACAACAAAAGCATACATTCACCAATAAAAAATAAACCAGTTACAAAACTACAATAAAATGAAGTTTCACCGAGTACAAGGCGTCTAGAGCCTTCCTTTGCCATCGATGGGAGATTGGATTCATCGAGAAGCCTCTTTCATTTAATTCACCACCTACATTTCTATCTACCAACTGACAGAAAAACTGAGTTGGCAACGGACGGGTCAGCTGGCTGAAAATTGCTGAAATTTGGTTTCACCTGCTAACATTCTCCCACTTGAAATCAAATGGAGGCAGAGGAGAGTATGTTAATCATCCAAACCCGTGCATCAAGTTACCCCCAGTCCTACCAATTTTCTACAAAGCTCTTGCTTGTCTCTTGGCAAAGTTTTAGTCAACATGTCAGCGGGATTCTCAGTAGTATGAATCTTTTCCAGATATAGATGCCCTTCTTCTAATACTTGGCGGATCCAATGGTACTTCAGATCAATGTGCTTGGTTCTTGAGTGATATCCTGGGTTTTTCGCCAAGTGAATGGCACTTTGCCTGTCACAATGCAACACATACTTGTCTTGCTTAATTCCTAGCTCTCCTAGGAATCGTTGCATCCACAACATCTCTTTGCAAGCCTCTGTTGCAGCTATGTATTCTGCCTCAGTTGTGGAGAGAGCTACTACCTTTTGTAGCCTGGATACCCAAGACACAACTGCACCTCCAAATGTATACACATAACCAATAGTGGACTTTCTAGTGTCCACATCTCCAGCCATATCTGCATATGTGAAGCCTTCAAGCACAATGTCATTTTCACCAAAACATAAACAATAATTACTAGTACCCTTGAGATACCTTAAGATCCACTTCACTGCTTGCCAATGTTGTTTGCCCGGATTGGCAAGAAATCTGCTCATTACTCCCACTGAATGTGCAATGTCTAGCCGTGTACATACCATGGCATACATTAAGCTGGCAACTGCCGAAGCATAGGGAATTTTACTCATTTCCTCCTTCTCCTTGTCATTACAAGGGCACAAATCAACGCTCAATTTGAAGTGGGCAGCAAGAGGTGTTCCCACTGGCTTGGCATCCTTCATGTTGAACTTGTTGAGCACCTTTTCAATGTATTTTTCTTGTGACAACCACAACCTTTTATTCTTTCTATCACGTATGATCCTCATGCCCAATATTTGTTGTGCTTGGCCCAAACCCTTCATTGCAAATTGATTTCCCAAATCCTTCTTCACCCTGTTAATCATGCTCTTATCTTTCCCAACAATTAGAATGTCATCCACATATAAAAATAAAATAATAAACTTTTCTTGGTCATAATTTTTAATGCAAACACAATGATCAACCTCTAATCTCCAAAAACCATGCTCCAACATAAAGGAATCAAACTTCTTATACCATTGGCGAGGTGCTTGTTTCAGCCCATAAAGGCTCTTTTTCAACCTACAAACCAAATTTTCTTTACCTTTTGTTTTGAATCCTTCTGTTTGCTCCATATAGATCTCTTCCTCCAATTCTCCATGAAGGAAGGCGGTCTTCATGTCTAATTGTTCACACTCCAAGTCTAAAGCAGCAACAAGACCAAGAATAACTCTAATGGATGACATTTTAACAACAGGTGAAAAAATTTCATTGAAGTCAATACCTTCTTTTTGGGCAAATCCTTTCACCACCAACCTTGCCTTGTACCTTTCCTTCTTGCCTTCACCTTCCTGCTTGATCCTGTATACCCACTTATTTTGTAGGGCTTTTCTTCCTTTTGGAAGCTTCACTAACTCCCAAGTTTTATTTTCCAACAAGGAGTCCATTTCTTCCTGCATAGCTTTCTTCCAATCCTTGCTATGCTCAACATCACAAGCTTCTTGAAAGCAATTTGGTTCACCTTCATCAGTTAGCAAAACATAGTTTGACGGTGGATACTTTTGTGAAGGCTTATGAGGTCTAGAAGACCTGCGAACCAACTGTGGTGGTATGTTTTCCACCTGGACCTCTTGCAATGGCTGCTGCAAAGTTCCTTCTTCTTGATCTCCATAATTGTCGACTTGCTGTCCATCATTTCTTGCTTGTTGTCCACCATTTTCTGCATGTTGCTCGTCTTGTAATGGTGGGATATTTTCTTGCTGTTCTACAAGCTTGTCAGCAATTTTCTTGACCTCCATATCACCTGTATGCCTCTTATACATTTCTAACTCATTAAATATGACATCCCTACTTCTGATGACTTTATGGTTAACTGGATCCCATAATCGGTAACCAAACTCACTATCCGCATATCCCAGAAAAATACATCCCATTGATTTATTATCTAACTTACTTCTATGTTCTTTGGGAATGTGTACAAATGCTTCACATCCAAAATTTTTAAGGTGAGAATAGTTTACCTTCTTTCCGGTCCAAAATTCTTCAGGAATGCCACCGTCCAAGGCTGTTGTAGGTGATTAGTTGATGAGGTAACAAGCTGTTCTTACTGCTTCTGACAAAAAATGCTTCTCCAACCCAGAATTTGACAACATGCTCTTGACCTTCTCCATGATGGTGCGGTTCATCCTTTCTGCAGTGTCATTCTATTTAGGAGTTCCAGGGACAGTCTTCTCATGCTTTATGCCAAACCTGTTTGTTGCAATATTCTTTGAATGCATTGGAGCAATACTCTCCACCATTGTCTGTCCTTAAACACTTGAGCAACTTGTTAGTTTCTCTTTCAATACTAACATGAAATTTCTAAAATGTTTCAAATACCTCATCTTTTCTTTTCATGGGGTAGGCCCAAACCCTCCTAGATGCATCATATATGAATGTAAAAAAGTATGAGGCTCCTCCAAGAGATTTAATGTTGACTGGCCCAAACACATAAGAGTGTACCAATTCTAACAAATTTGTTTTTCTTTCATGGCCACCTCTCATAAATGAAACTCTACACTGCCTACCATATATACAATGCTCACAAAGGCCAAGTTCATAGGATTTCAATCCTGGCAGCAAATTTTGGCCAACAAGAATTTTAAGGCCCTTTTTGCCCATGTGACCCAAGCGCTTATGCCATAAATCTGGTGTGGTTCCTTCTTTTGCAACAACGACCACATCTGATTTTTTTGTTGTTGCTCTTAATGTGTACAATGTCCATGTTTTGAGTCCTCTAGCCATGACCAACGCTCCTTTGTTGATTTTCCAACCACTCTTTCCAACGCTAGTATAACAACCTTCATCATCTAATTGCCCCACTGAAATTAGGCTCATGCCTAACTTGTTTCAGCAAGATATCATGGCCATCCTTTGATTGGATTCGAACATCTCCCACTCCAACAATGTTGCAGTAGTGATTGTTTCCCAAGTGCACTCTACCATAATCACTGCTTTCATATGAACAAAATTATTCTTACATGGAGTTACATGGTGGGATTCCCCAGAGTCAAGGATCCAATCTATGCTACTACTAGAAGTATATAAGCATGCATCTTCTACTGAAACAGTAAATAAGACATCACCATTTGAAACAACTGTAGTGGTCTCACCTTCATTTGTGTTGGTTGACCTTTGGTTTGTGTTGGTCGATTTTTGCTCCTTCTGCTCTCTCTTCCAAAACCAACACTCCTTCTTCATGTGTCTTGGTTTTCCACAATGAAAGCAAGTGGGTCTTCCTTTTCTTGATTTTCACCCGCCCCTGGATTTTTAACGCCCATGTCTACCTCGATCCATTTTCCTGCCACGATCAGTTAGGCTTAGAGCTTCTCCTCCATGGTTTTCTATCATTGATTTGTGTCGCAGCTCTTTGCTCATTAGACTGCTGCTAACATCATCAAACTTCAAGGTCCTTGCAGGTGTTGAAGTGCTTATGGCAACAATCAAATTCTCCTAGTTGTCTGGCATGGAGCACATAAGTAGTATGGCTCTGATTTCATCATCCAAGATAATTTTGACGGAAGCAAGCTGGCTGGTAATTATGTTGAATTCATTTAAGTGCTCTGCAACTGAAGCACCCTCCTTCATCTTGAGGTTATACAGCTTCTTCATCAAGAACACTTTGTTGGAAGCTGTGTTTTTCTCATACAAATCATGCAGCTTCTTCCATAGAGCCTCTGCTGTCTTCTCCCTAGCCACATTGAAGTAGACATTCTTTGCTAAGTACTGCCTGATTGTGGCAATGGCCTTCCTGTCAAGCTTGTTCCACTCTTCAACTGCCATTGATGAAGGCTTACTTGTTGCTCCCTCAATTGGCAAGTACTGGTCCTTTAGAATTAGTATGTCCTCCATCTGTGCTTTCCATAGAGCAAAATTGGCCCCATTCAATTTCTCCATGTCACTCATGGCAGTGACCTCCATGTTGCAGCTTCCAGAACATGCTGTAATACCAGTTGTTGAGAAAATAACCTCTGTCTCTGCACCTTGCACCTGTAGAGGATCGTAAAATTTCAGAACATAGCATATATTTTAAAATACAGTCATACACTCCAGAAAAACTCAGAGTTTGGGCATGAACTCTCTCCTTTTCCACGCTCTGTGCTAAGACAATTTATACATACAGTAGCTCTATCACAATCCAGACCTACAACAAAAGCATACATTCACCAATAAAAAATAAACCAGTTACAAAACTACAATACAATGAAGTTTCACCGAGTACAAAGCGTCTAGAGCCTTCCTTCGCTATCGGTGGGAGAATGGCTTCATCGAGAATCCTCTTTCATTTAATTCACCACCTACATTTCTATCTACCAACTGACAGAAAAACTGAGTTGGCAACGGACGGGTGAGCTGGCTGAAAATCACCGGAATTTGGTTTCACCTGCTAACACGCCTACCAACCTATATATATGTTTTTTCAATCCAAAATAATCGCCTAGAATACTATACTTAAGTATACTTTTATAATCCTTAAAAAATACCATGATGTGAACTGTGTTTTTAGAGCAAGCCCCCTTTTTAGCAGTGGGAGAAGTCTATTGTTTGTGCATCGAGACTCCTCCAAAAAACATTGTCCAACCAAAAGAGAGTCTAAGAAAATGTTGAGAGTTGTGATTTCATTTTCGATTTCCAAAGAAAGGAGCGTAATGAGACTCATGAGTTATGCATAATTATTGGAGTTGAGCCCAGTTCCATGCTTGTATGTAAAATCATGTCATATCCAATGTTGACTTTGTATTCACCCTCGTCTTTGTTCATTATACAAGCTAATTTGTCTTCTTCAAGGCTTAAAGAAAAACAAGCATAGTTTTTTTTTTTTTTTTTCGCGGAAAATGCCAACACCTGCTATTCTGAAAGAATCAAGGTATGGCCAGATTTACAATCATTACATAGAACGTCGGCTCCCAAGGAGCAAGTGTCACAAAGCAAGATTTGAACCGGGTGGGGAGGATAACAACCTTCCTTCCAACCACCCAATCTACACTCAATTGACAACTTAATCCTATTGCATAACGATCCCACTAAGGGATATAATAATTTGGAAGTCGAAGGAGTTGAGCTGAATACCATCTTGCATTCCAAAGAGTACCCATCTCTGGCTCGAAAATATCTTTCAAATATTTGAATCTTGCATTATTGATAAAAGTTACAATATTTCCTGGCAACAATTCCGAGTGATCCAGACCTATGATAGGGTCTGACCCAATCAATACTTGGTCACCTTTTCCTGGCCTCCATGCGATATTAGTTGCGATCATAAGGGAGAAGCATTTTTACGTAGAGCGCCATATGAGGGATCCCTTCTTGTCGGTAGAGAATGGATGAAGCCACAAAATGATAGAGCGGGGAGAAATATATTTTTGTGACAAAGTGTTTTGCCATAGACCCTTTTTAGAGATTAATATCCATAAATATTTTGCGAAGGCTGTTGAGAAGAGATGGTGGTCATTGAATCCCCAACCACCATAAGATCTGGGGAGGCATAAAGTTTCCCATTTGCAGAGTGGATATCCACGATCATCCTTCTTTCCAGCCCAGAGATATGTTGTGTAGAGTTTCCTAATGGAGTTGATAACAAATTTTGGGATATATGCAGGCGACATCCAGAAAATAGGAATGGCCTCCAATACACTTTTGATAAGTGTGACTCTACCTGCCAATGAGATCCACTGGTTGAACCATGAATTTATCCGCTTCTTGATTTTCTCAATGAGTCGTTGCCAATCGGTAATTCAGTAATAATTGGCCTTTAAAAGGAAACCTAGATACTTGAAACATTCAGTAGCAAAGGAAGAAATTTTTGTATAAGTATCTTTGTTGCCACGGGGATAGAATGGCAGTGTAGAGAAGACTTCTGTACATTTATTCCATTCCCGTTGAAGATTGAAGATGTGAATAGTTTAAGTATTCTTTCAAAATATTTTGCTTCCCCAGGAGAAGCAGAACCAAATATTAATATATCATCAATAAATAAATTTGAATAATGGAAACGGTAGATGATATTTTTACCCCTGGAGATTACCGAGAGAAAATTCATGGTTGATGTGTCTGTTGAGAGCCTCTACAACCAACAGGAAAAGTAGTGGAGAGAGCGGACAACCTTGATGAAGATCTTGAGTTGGATTGAAGAAAGAAGAAGGAGACCCGTTGATAAGAACAACATAGGAGACATTGGAGTAGCATGCTTCAACCCAATTGGTGTTCCATGTTTGTTAGGTGCTCTCAATCTGAGTGTGGACTGGAAGGTCTGTACTGGCCCATTCTATCCGGTGTAGCATAAGAATTTTCAGAATTGTCATGTTTAAGCCACTTCCCTCCATGGCAGCTGCCATTGCCACAAGAAAACAAAACATGAGTTGGCATAGTAATAACAATATTACTTCAAGAATTCATATATTGATTATCTGATATGAAAAGGAACATCTGTTCTAAGTATTTTTTTCACCTCAAAACAGAGCACTTGGGAATGTGATTGTCTCCAGCTTTGAAGCAATTGGATTTGTGATTATCCTCAGCTTTGAAGCAATTGGATTTGTGATTGTCTCCAGTTTTGAAGCAACTGATGGTATGAGCTGCTGGAATACCCCCTCCACAGTAGTGTACTGTATGAATTGGGCCCGGAGAACAACAGCTCATCCTGCTCATTTTCATTTCCTGTCATCACAAATGCAATCACCAATCAGTTCTTATTATTCTTTATTCATACCAGGGAAAGTTCTATATCACAAAGTAGTTGTTATTTGTAAAATCCTATTGATTTTTCCTTTAAAAGCCATTTTCCTATTGAATCTCTTGGGTGATCTTCATTGGCAACAATTGCAAAGTAAGCTGAACACAACTCTAAATAGATAACCAACCCAAACAACCATGATAGGCCTGGGGTATAATGATAATGACACAGAAATAAGTAATTGTCATGGAAGACACAAGGCAACTGAATTAAAAATCTAAACAATACTAGCAGTAAAGGTGTAGATGATATCCCACTGAAACAGTAGGTTTCATTCAATATACACACCATTTTCATGAGGGCAGACTCTAAAATGTCAAAGAGAAATCTGCAATGTAAGCAGGCCATTGTGCTGGACTAACCGCCGCACCTCCAGGAATTGATATTGTGGACTAACCGCCACCTTGGGAACATGGAAGTAGCCGCCCACTCAAGGTTATGTGCTTGGTTTAAAAGTTTACTAATATCTATCTGCAGGTTTTGGAGTAACAAAAAAACCTTAACACATTAAAATTTAGGGAACAGTCCTCTATGAATGCAATTTCTATTGGCTATACATTGCAATTACTATTGGCTATACATTATTACATAATATATATGGGACTCTAGAATTTCAGGCAAGAGTGTTCTTGATTTTAGATTTTATAGTGATTCAATGTTCAATTCAAGGTACTTTGTCTGACTTGAGAGAAAAGCTAGATGTAGCATGACTGCTTAAAACAAGGATTTTGAAAAACTTCTAGTAGCTAGATCTTGTAGCTACAAAGATTACTTCAATGCAATGATATGACAACTGCATTCTTTTCAATAATATCAGGTTCTGCTAACTGTGATAATGTAGATTTTGGGTTAGAAGCTCCCCAGGGATCAATAAAAAGTGAAATTACTTATAGAAATATAATCTTCCAAAAACCAAAAAAAACTGTCTGCAACACAAAATAATCAGAAAGCCAACATCATGAACACACGTACCATGAATAAGGCCAACTTCCTTGCGCTAAATGAAGGTTTCCTGGAATGCTTTCTGAAATTATCACCAAACACTGGTGGCACAGTCTCTTCCATCCCTGCAGCAAGACTTGACCCTTGTTGAAAATGACTGAGATCGTTGACCGAATGGTCAATTGGTTTTGCAAAGCAGGTATTGCTCTCTGAACTGTTGCCTGAATCATCGCCTGGATGCCCAATATCTTTTGGAAAGCAGTCATTGCTCTCTGAACCGCTGCCTGAAGCATTGCCTGGAGGCCCAATATCTTTTGCAAAGCAATGATTGCTCTCTGAACTGGTGCCTGAATCATTGCCTGGAGGCCCAATATCTTTTGCATAGCAGTCATTGTTCTCTGAACTGCTGCCTGATTCAGGACAAGTCCCACGTGTGACTGTGTCGAGGCCAGAATTACTGTTACTGCCTTGCACAGAGGATGCTAAAGGAGCGGAGGAACCAGATGTTCCTTCTGCAACAAAGACAAAAGTAGACCCCATTGGAGAAGAACAGGAGTCATATCGATTCATGTCATCTCCTTCCATTTGGCTTTTCTCTTCACTTACAATGCCCAATTCAAGGCAGGGGATGCCAATAGGACTAGTCCTAGTCACCTTATCAGAGCTGATCAGTTCCCTTACTCTACATCTTATAGAGTTAAGGGAATCAGATTCACTCCATACCACAATTGGTGAAGTTTCTCCATTTGGGCCTGTTCCTCCTCCATGCAGGCTTGCAGGCTGGATGGAATAAAACCTCTGGCATTCAAGGCGGTATTCACTGGAATTCCCATGATGGTCTTTGTGATTCTCCATTAAATCAGCCCCTCCACCATCTTTGGAGCCATCCACAGAGACCAATGAAGGCAATGTCATATTGTGCTTATATGCATCCTCCACAGGAACTACTTGGGACATCTCCATCATGGTCAGAAGACAGTTTGCAAGCAAAGCAGGTGCAGAATCTGAAATCCTGCCACCTCTGGAAGAAGATCTTAATTCAGAGGATTTGGACGCCAATGATTCTGAGACTGCTTCTCTTCTGCTGGAATGGGTTTCCTTAACCCCATTGAAAGCAAAAGCACTGAGATCCAGCTCAAACATCTCATCATCTGCATCAGAGCCTCTACATGGGCTTAAGACTAGCTCTTGTGCTTCATTTGCCTGTGATTTCTCTGTGTGTTTGTGAAGTGGAGAGGGATTGATGAACTCAATGAATCTGGTAGGAAAAATGCCCTTGAACTTTGATGGCTGTCCCTTTGCAGAATTAGTTGCAGCAGCAGCAGCCATATGTGAAAGTGGGAATTTTTGCCTGTGAGGAGGCAATGTGAGAGCCAGATTTGAGCCTTGTTTTGATAAGACCTTGGGCATTCCAGGCTTCTCTTCCCACTTGAATGTAACTGAAGCAACAGTAGCAGCTTGAAGGTGGGGGGGGATCTAAGAGGGGACTGTGGTCATTTTTGAAATTATTTTTGGGCTTCCCGGGGATTTCTTCCCACAGAAATGGGACAACAGCATGAGCACTGAAGGAAGAGGATGGCAGAAGCTCGTCATCCACTTCTACAGGGTCCTCATTTTTTTCAATATATGCATCCTCTGGATTTTCCTCAATTTCTACATCCTCTTTGCAGAGTTCTGGATGTTCCTCCATTTCTACATCCCCTAGGCTTTCCTCCATATTTACACCCTCTATACAGAGCTCTGCAAGTGCCTGTTCAAGCAACATCCTCAACAGACTTCTAAAACCAGAGAGTTTCAAACGTCGGTAAAGCAGGATTTTTGAATGTGGGATTGTTTTTGTTGGGTTTGATACGGTGGAAATCGGATAGATTTGCTATGCATAATTTTGGAAAAATGCATTGGCATTGTCGTCTTTGTATACATTTCAAATCTTATAATGTGAATAACATGACAACGTCTTAACTACTTTTTTTTATTTTGTTGAGTTGCATGGGGGCATCAACTATTATTTTAGTAAGAAAGGCCATTTTTATATTTTAATGCCCCTTGCATGGTTTCTAGCCTTTGGAGGAGTGCTACCGAATTCGTGCCCCCCACCACCATGTCGAGTGGGAGAGCAACCTCTCATAGGTGGAAGAAAATCTTAAAAATATAGAATGGAATGAAGAATGTCCACCCTTTGACTTTGATTGCCATTGGGTCATGGAATTAAACATGTGTCAGGAAGTGATACGATGGGTGAAGTTTGATTTACATGTTAGTGAGTACGAATTAAGATAGTTATAAAGTGGGTTGGTTTCCTAATATTTTTAATTAACAGATTTATTTTAGTTTGTGTTACATTATACATATTAGTATAGATCTACTTTAAATTTGGATTTATCAAATATTTAGAGAGATCCAACATGAATTTTTTAATTATTTTTTGTAAGTTATGAAGACATAATTTTTTTTTTTACTTTTTTTTGGTAACGTCACGTTACATAACATTACGTTACAACATTTTCTCCATACTGGATCGTAAAGCACCTCACTACTCTCGGTGCAATCATATTTTTACTTGAAAAAAGATATAAATCATCACTTCTTTAGACTACTCATTTAAATTCTTATTAAATTGAAAGTTGGAAGTTGATCTAGAATAAATTCTACTTCATAAATAAAGTTCTTACAATTTAAAGCTTATATTGAGTTAGAAGTAGATTTTACTTATGACGGGAATTTACAATTTTCAGCTTTATTGATTTCGAAGTTGAAAGTTGGTGTAGGGGCATAATTCTCTATTACATTATATAAATGGCATGTTATTATAGAGTAGATTAAATTCCATAAGTAAATAATTTACAATTTAAAGTTTTAGTAATTTGGAACTTGAAAATTGGTTTAGGGTTTAATTTTCAAATGCTATGTTGAATGATATCATAAAAATCTTTGAACATTATATGAAGTGGAGATGCATGGGTGAAAGGAGTTGTACAACAAAATGTAATTCATTTTTTCTTTTTTCTTTTTTTTGTCTTTCTAATCTTAAATTGTTCTGTGAAAAAGGAATGTTTATTTTAAGCTAATTTGGATTAAAGAATGAGATATGTTGAAAATTATGAGCATATCCTTAAAGTCCATAGCACAAGATTGACACTCTGGTTAGATAGTTGGAGGATTTTTTACACACCTACAAAGCTACTATGAGTCTCAATATGTTTAATGAACAACCTCACACTTTGTACACAAGCAAATCTATGTGCCAACCGATCCTCCATCAACTTTCACAAATCTAAGAGATTTTCAAGATCAAGTGTCAACTAGCTCTAGTTGCTAGTCTCAATGCCAAGTGTGTCTTCATCTGTAAGTTACTTAGGAACCAAATATTAATGTTTCGGTCTCAACTCTAATTTGTAAGTAGACCAATACTCTCATGATAAGAGGGACATAAACTAAGATAACATCTTATATTTTATTTTGTGACAATAATATTTGTTGAGCAACAATGTTGAATATTTGAAATGAGTGATATATATCTTAAACTCGAAAACCCAACACCTTAGCCTTCAAGTGGTAGCTAATAAAAATTCCAGACATACCAAAACCAATATAGACATCCTTCATTAGTCAACTAGACAAGATGAAAAACAATAAGGTGATCTACACAATTCCTAACATTGTTAATTTATAATGACGATTATATTGGGTGAAATCAAGTCCTATGGGAAGCCGGATGTAATATTGAAAATATAAATCATGCAAATTTTGTTACCTATCTATCTATGTTTCATCAATATAATATGCAATTGGTCCCTAGCAGTGCACTCTCTTTTTTCATTTTTTAGTTATTCTAATGCTTCTAATATGAAAAAAGAATTTGGATCTAATGATACGGGCACCTTCTCGAACACCTTGATCTAGTGTTTTGGTTAAGGATCTATATCCACAAGTAAAATGTTGAGAGTTCAAATTCCCTTGGCGTAACTAAATAATTTCCATTTCCATTTGAAAGAAAAACAACTGAGAGCATGAACATGACTATCATGATATGATTCTCTTCTAGTACGTTGACATGTACTCTCAAATCCTATACTAAACTAAATAGTTTTTTTTCCTACATTATTTGTTATAGTGCTATATTTTTTCTCACTACTAATAAAAAAAAATGGTTTCTATGTTAGTGAAATACCATTCTTATGATATAACATTATTGACAATTTTGTAATTATATTTTACAAGTCTTTACAAATTAACATAAATATTGAAAAAACAATCTCTTTTAGGTATAAACGTTATTGATAATTTTGACATTTTCTAATTTATAGTTGTTATTATTTATATAATGTGCATTATAACAATAAAATTTATTTTATATTAATATTGTTTTCTTTATTTTTATTTACATTTTTACATTTATAATTTTTATAAAAATAATATGAAATAAACATTTAAATAAATAAATTTGATCAAAATTCATTTTTTAATACAAATTTTAATATTTTTAATTAAAATTCAACAATGATTTTATGAGCATGAGCATTGAGATAGAGTTAGATGGAAGTCATATGCACGTTGCACAAACCATGAATTATTATATTATCTAAAATGGCATAATCCTTATTGCCTTTTAATGGTCATGAAAAGCTAGTTTAGGTTTCCGGATTGCGTTATTCCATACCTTCGAGGATACCTCATGCGTGCCTCTCTTAATTAAGACCCATTTTCTATAAAGTACTTAACCATGAATTATTATATTACCTAAAATGGCATAATCCTTACTGCATTTTAGTGGTCATGAAAAGCTTATCGAATGTCCCATTAAAATAAATGCCCTTGCAAGGTGTGGAATAACTGGCACTCAAATCGTCTTGCTTTTCTGGTGATTTGTTCCCTAGATCTGGTTATAAAAATAACTGGCAGAATTGTAGTTCCACCGCATTTACTCCGAGACTATGCCATGGAACTGTGCCCTTAGGGGTTTTGGCCCATTTTAAGACGACCCAGATCGTCGAAATTCCAAAAAAATAACGAGAAGGGGTGGAACTGTGCCTCGCTAGAAAAGTTTCCATCGCTGGCAAGGGCGATTTGAGTGCCAGTTATCACACGCCCCCTTGCAATGGCGAGGCACGTAGTGACGCATGATGTATCATCGAAGGTATGGAATAACCCAATCCGGAAACCTAAACCAGCCAGGGGAGCCTTATGCACCCGACAGACTCGCCTTTAAAGCGAGCCTGTCTAGTGTCAGAGCCCTCTAGCATCCATTCACATCCATACATAACATCAATTGGCTCCATGCTATATGCCATAGCCATGGAAAGCCTTCCATATTCATGTCATATGCCATCCATAGTGGTAAGCATCCTCCTTGCCCGCTCATGTCCATGATTTCCCGGCCACCTGAAACACCATTATACAGTCATGGCAAGTAATTTACTGTTGGCCCGGCCGCCACCTCCAACCATCACTTCACCTGAAAGTGCATTGACAACCTCACATGGCTACGCCATCCATCCAACGCTTAAATTGAAAAAACCGCCATTTCCCTATCGTGTGGCCTGCTGACCGCAATCACCAGCTCATACTCCAAGCCATGGCGAAGGCGAAATCACGGCCACCCAATTCAAGAAAAAAAGATGAAGTATTGTTTTCCTTCCAAGACCTGCTCAAGTTGTGGCCGGTTGCAGAAGCCTGCTTTGTTGTTCTACAATTGAAAGAAATTGTAATTGGCTTGATGAAAATTTGTGCAGTGATATCCCTCTGTACAAATGCAATCCTGTGACTAGAACGTGGATAGAACTTTCGAAGCCCCTTGAACTTACCAGGTGGGATTTCCTTGGTTTAACTTTCGACCCTTATATCCGGCACTGTTGTAAGCTTATCATAGGAACGAATTCTACTCCAGACAGGGATATGTTAATGGAGATATATGACTTGGGCATGAATCAGTTCGGCCGGAAGGTGAGGAAATATATTTAAATACAATTTTTTTTGGTTGAATGATCGAAAGTCCAACGGGGAGAGCGTGACTGTAGTTTCCCTGGATGTGAATGAGCATCGATGGAGCACGATTAATGGGCCGGAGTACATACATGCTACAATGAATTACGATATACGACTTACTTGTCACGACACATAAATTTTGGTCGCCTTGGCGGCCGGCTGTTGGTTGGAGCCTCAGTTGGACGGACGGTGTACTAGCGTGTTTGATCGCTAGGAGGACTAAGGATCATGTCGAGTCGAGTAGGACGAGGCAAGTGCTGGCTCAGGGGATGAACATGCGAGTGAAGGCATGGTCTAAGGTTGGGTGGCGATGTTGTTGGATGCATCGCCTACAGTGAAACGAGCACTTACATTCCACACAACTCGATGGTGTCTGATGCAGGTTGGTCAGGCGGGTTTCGGTAAGACGTAGTCCAAGTGATACTTGCGGTTGATGGCCAAGCCCAACTAGCAATATCATGCTGGTGCCACGCGTGTCTAGGCTTTTAGACGATATGGGATGCTTGAGAGGGATAGAAAAAGCCTAGGCCCGTGACAAATGGTATCAGAGCCCACGTTCGGTTTCGTCAAACGCGGAAGTGTCTCTTCACCACCAACGTCCCTTTTACTAGAGGCCCCAGTTGAGCTGCATTACGTTGACGAGGACGTCAACATCTTTAAGTGGGGGAGAATGTCACGAACCATAAATTTTGGTAGACTTGGCGGCCGACTGTTGGTTGGAGCCTCAGTCGTACGGACGGTGTACTAGCGTGTTTGATCGCTAGGAGGACCAAGGATCATGTTGAGTCGAGTAGGACGACGCAAGTGTTGGCTCGAGGGATGAACATGCGAGTGAAGGCATGCTCTAAGGTTGGGTGGCGATGTTGGATGCATCGCCTATGGTGAAATGAGCACTTACATTCCGCACAATTCGATGGTGTTTGACACAGGTTGGTCGGGCTGGTTTCGGTAAGGCGTAGTCCAGGTGATACTTGCGGTTGATGGCCAAGCCCAACTAGCAATATCACGCTGGTGCCGCGCGTGTCTAGGCTTTCAGACGGTATGGGACGCTTGAGAGGGATAGAAAAAGCCTAGGCTCATGACATTACTGGCTTTGAAGGGTGCATTGTTGTGGTAGATGAAGTAGGGTTATGTTTATGGAAACTTAATAGAGAGGAAGAGAGAGAGAGATGGTCATTAGTGAAAATGTTTGGCCGGGAATACAGAATGAATAAATTCCGGCTAAAATTTGCTATGAATAAGAGTGGTTTCATTTCAGTGATTCGGCCATCAGTTGAGAGGATTGTTGAAGTTTGGAGTGGGGAAGGTAAAACGTTGGAGAGAAGTTTGGACTTTTGGGGACAAAGGGATTTGTGTAGCTTCGAGTCTTATTTGTGTTTTACTATGCGTGCCTTCGAAGTAGACAATATTGTTAAAATATAGAACACCGTAAGAAGAGGAGAAACACAATGGGAAAATCGCTTTACCTTCTCATTATTAAGCATAAGCTTATATAGCATTACATCACACCAAAAATAAAAAATATTTGATGTGGCCCCAAAGTTGTGAAGCTACTCCTCCACCCGGATGTGTTCAGTGTTGATCTACATGTGTGTGCTTTCCACTATGTGAAAAGGCTTACCCAACAACAACAGGTATGGATCAGGCCATACGTGCTCTGATACCATGTTAAAATATAGAACACGGTAAGAAGAGGAGAAACTCAATGGGAAAATGGCTTTGCCTTCTCATTATTAAGCATGAGCTTATATAACATTACATCACACCAAAAACCACGGGTAAATACCATGGGACAATAAATACTATGGGACAACAAGGCGTCCTAGTCATACTTAACTAACTTAACCAACAACGACACATGAGATTACAACTCTTAACAAATATATGGTGACCTTAGTATATAGAGACGTGAACCCCGAGCCTTGCCACTTTAACTACGTTGTCTTGCAGACAAGTCGGATATTTCCCTTGTTATTATGTTGAAACTGTTCATCAATTTCATAAACGGTCAGATTTCATTTTGTTGTATACTTTTTGTTGTGTACATAGATAAATATGGCTGTGTATATCTCTCCCTGTTAACTTCAACTACATGGATAAATCTGGCTGTGTGTATCTATCCTGCAAATGAGTTTTCTTGCAATTTGAATTTGATGCTTTACTCTCTATTTTGTTTTTATCCAAATTCATCCATTTTTTATTCAGATTCATAAATGGTTTAAAATAGAGTATTTTAAAATTTTGGGGATTTCTATTGTTATTATTATTATTATTATTTTTAATATAAAATTAATTGAATTTTTTGAAATTAGAATTAGAATTAGATAATTCAGATATCTCAAAAATAATTAAAAACCTAAAACCATTTTTACAATAAAAAATACTATTTAAATGATAAAAATTTACAATTTCAAAAATAATTTTATATTAAATTCCTGAAAAAATTATTTAAAAATAAAAAAACCAAAAACTTTAAACAACCCCAATAGTAACTGCCTCAGATACATGCCACAGCAAACCAAACCGGTTTGGCTTCTGGCCCATGTCATAACGGTTAGGAACCACTATGTGAAATTTTAATTTTTATTAATTTTTATTCATGTATTAATGATAAAAATAGAAGTAGTAAATATATTTCGCTGGAAAAAAGAAGTAGTAAATATATTATGATTGGGGTTTTTTCTTTATAATTTAAAATTTTATAAAAAAATTAAAAGAATTATTGTAATTGTAAATATTAGTTATTAATATTACAAAATTTTATAATAATAGAGATAACAATTTAGGAATTATTGTAATCTTAGATGTTAGTTTTTAAGATTACATAATTTGAATGTTAAAAATAATTAATTCATTAACAATTTGTATGATTACGGTATGATTACTGCAACAACATATAATACTCAGATTTATTATAAGGTGAGATAACTAGTAGTGGACAGTAATTACAGTCAGCATTATAATCATGGGCTGAGATCGCTACAGGTTATATAACTAATTTGGATTTTGTGCAAGAAATTACAGACATGTTTTCTGCATCAATGTAACTTTTTTTTTTTTCAAAGGTGGTTCGCCGTTTGTTAGAGGGCTAGTCCACCTGGGGAATGGTCACCACCTGCTATTCTAGAGAATCAAGGTGGCACGAATTACAATCATTACAATATGGGCTCAACAAGAGCAATATGTCACTTACAAGAATTGAACCTGGGTGGGGAGGGTAACAAACATTCCTCCCAATCACCCATAAAATTATAATTTAGTTCAAAATAATAATAAAAAATCAAATTATGTAACTTTGTATACAAAAAATCACTTCAAGATGATCGGCGCCCTTTCGAAGCAGTGTTCTGATTGTAATAAGGTGAAAAATAAAAAGATTACTACATTCTGTCCTCCACAACATAAAGCTGTGATCTTTTTTGATGGTGCAACTACTGGTGATAAATGTGCCTATGGGGTCATTTACATTAATATGGATCATTACTTTATTTTGAAAATGAATTGTGGACTTGGCACTAATATGAAAGCTAAGATCCTTGGACTATGGTGTGTCCTCATGGTTGCATATTATTTTGGACTATCTGATGTGGCGATCTTTGGAGATTCCAGAGTGACCATCAAATGGGCTTGAGGTGAATATAATCTGAACAACATACCCCTTTATCATTGGTGCAACAAGATCAAAGACTTGCTTCAGCAGTTTGAGAATATTTCACTAAAACACATCTATAGGCAGTTAAATTCCATGGCCGACACTCTCTCCAAGGAAGCTTATTCTTATTCTGGAGCGGTAGGTGATATCTGATCGAATATCTTTTTTGATTTTTCCTTTTTTGATGAATGTAAGGTGCAAACTTTACTATGGTTTTTTGGGAAAGGATTTGAATCTTTGAAGTATGTCAAAAATGTAAAGGGAATACAGTTTTGTTTTTGGCTGTATAATAAGTCTATTAACTGGACTTATGCTCATTTATGATTTTATACTATTTGATTCATACATGAATAGCAATAGTATGATTTTTTTTGGCAAAAAAAAAAATTTACTTCACGTTTAAAATTTAAATTAAAAATATCACTTAAAATTACTTAATATTTAAAATTTAAACTTTATCACCTAATAATTAATTTTAATCCTAATAACTTTGAATTAAAAAAAATTACATCTCTTCAATGGTTAAACTTTAAAAGACCTCGCTACTCTTTAATACCTTACATCTCTCCAAAACATTTTTTAACTTAATTGATTGTATAATTTACATTCCCATTTATATGAAGTAGAATTATGTAATTGTTAATGTAATGGGTGGAAATTGGTTGCTTATTTTATGGATTTTGTTCCGTGATGGTATAAACTAGCATTTTCCTCTGGAGGGGCAAAAGGAACGCCGAATGGAAAAATCCAACTCTTTCATAGAACTATTGGGTATAAAACAATATAATATTGACTTTAAATATTTATCAGAAGTCACCATCTACAGTCGATACAGTTTTATGAAGGTATAAACATGTTGAGATAAGGGTGGCAAAGGTGACGTCCCTCCTGAATAGGCAGAAAATCAGCATGATGGTGGTCCAATCTAACACTTCTCTGTTGCGTTGTCCATGCCCAAAATTAGAAGAGAGTTGTTTACGCAGCTTTGTTTTTGCACATGGACTGGATTAAATATTTGTTGATTTACGGTCAAAATAGAGCTGAGAATTGATCCTAAACACCCAGATTTAGCCCAGAATTGGAATGGACAGCTGTAGGATGTGCCCAGAAATGTGTTTAGGACGTTGAAATATGTCCAGGTTGGGTTTTTTTATTGTCGTATGGGGCTATTCATTCTCTGGCTTGAAAAAAATGTACTGAGAACTCTGATTTTAATTCAAATTGCTTTTTTATTTAATTTATTACTTCTGGCAGACATTGAGATCTCATGTTTTTGCTATATCTCAAAATGTTCAACAAACACATGAATAATTTATTACTTCTGGGAGACATTGGAGATCCCATGTTTTTTGTTGTATCTCAAAATGTTCAAGTTTTCTGCAGTGACATGATTTTGGACACAAAGAGATCAAAGTTTTTGTGGGAACATCCTCCCTTGGCGACCGTTGCTCTTGCAACATCCTTCAATATGAATCTTACAGGCTGTGTGATTTCCATATTTTAGAGCAAGTCTCAACATGCATATGGACCAAAGGAAAGAATATTCATGGAATTATTGTTGGTGTGCTGCAAATAAACGTAGTTGGAGACCAGTTGTACAAGTGTATCGTATCGATTCAATTTCCAGGGATCTGTGTAAATGTTTCTAACTTTCTCCATCAAATGATTAAAATGAACAGTTCAACAAAATAAAAGCCATAAAACACTGGTTTTACAAATATTATACTCATATATAACCAATTTCAGGACTATCTGAAGTAATCTTATCTCATTATTCTAGAATCTACAAAAAAATGCCACTTTCCATGCTTCAATCTACAGAAAATAAGTAGAAGCTATGATGTTGTGGTGCTAATGTGCCCTTAGGCCAATCATGTGTAGTATGAAATGAAACCAAAAGCCTCAGCAAAGATCAGAGATCTTTATATGCACCCAGAGTAATATAAAGATATGCAAAGAGTATTATTCCTGGTAGGTCTCCACATAAGCACGGAAGGCAAGACTTTGATTTCAACAGAGCTGGAGTGAAGAACAATTAGAGAAATATTGCGAGCAAAGTAGGTCTCTACTATAGAGCATATATAAAGAATTTATTTTAGTTGTCAGAATATGAAAGATGTTTGAAAAGAGACCTTGCTTTTTTGAGCTTGTAACAAATGGGATTGTAACAATTTATGGCTAATGAATCAACGATTTTTGACACAGTTTTAATACTAGAGAGAGAAAAAAAGAGTCAAAGATGTATCTTCGAATTGGCATATAGCAATTACGTAGTGACTAATGATTATATATTGGGACTAAAATGTCATCAATATAAAATTCAATATAATTCTTCCTCATCAGATTGTTTCGATACAAAGGAGCACAACAAACAGAAGTATGTCTGAAAGGAATTTGGTAAGGACATAAAAGAAACTTAAAAGCTTTAGTACCTAATGACATGACAATATATGAAACAGTATGAGGTGTAAAAGATGTAAATGGATTGATAATAATACACATCATAAATCATTTGTAAAGTTCCAATAATCATACATTATATATAAACGTGTGTGCAACATTATCCGAAGCAAACAGGTTTGTTTCATTGAGAAAAGAAGTTGCAAAGTACAAAATGAGTCTAAAAATTAGGTGGATAGTAAAAAGGGTTTTTGCTCGTGTGCTTTACCTCTATTTAGCTTTGCAAGAGTTTGTTATGTACTGAATTTTCAGAAATAAGAACAGTAGGCAAAATTTGTATTTCAGTGCTCTACATTTGACAAGATACAAATGATATTTACAATTAAAATTATGTGGGCACTTGTAAACTGGAAATATAGTCTGCCCATGCATTAGCCTCTTCAACAATCATTTTAAAATGGACAGGCTCTAATACTCTTAGAGACACTTCATGATAAGACAACTCTATTTCTACTTGTGCAAATCCTGTAGTTGCAGCGTTGCAAGTATCCTCAAGGAAATAGAGATGTATAGATGTTTGGCCCACATACTGTTGGATGTCTTCTTCTGCAAGAGCATCAAGTTTGTTGATGTAGTCTAGGTCTTGTTGCAACAATTGTTGGAGCTCTTCCTTATATTGATCCTTTGGCGGGAGGTCATCGATATTGGGGGCTATAGGGAGATGACATTTATTGTGAATCTGATAGACTGTCTCGTAGAAATTGTTGCACTTTTCAAGAGTGTTATCAATTTCGGTATTTAGTCTATTAGAGGCTTTTATACATAATTCAAGGAGTTGCACATCCAACTTGAGGGTTGTTGTTGTTTTTTGAGGGAGGTGAGCAGGAAATGATGAGTTCTGTTCTTGCCATGCTAACTGTGTGTTAATTTTCTTCCCAGTATTAATCAAACTTTGACGGATTACTATTGATTCTGCAGCAATGTCCTGCATCCTTGCCATGAATTGCTTGATATTGTAGATCTGTTCGAAGAGTCTTCTTTGACAATGAGAGATTTGCTCTTGCAACTTGCATGCTTGTGCACAGAATGGTTGCATGTCTGTTTTATTATTATTTTCCACCTCTAGTTGTTTTGTGAGTGATTCATTTTCTCTGAGCAACTCATCTACTCGAGTTGTTAATTCATTGGCTTTGTGATTTGCCATTGATTCGCGTGTTTCAAAGTATTTAATTCTTGCTTGCAAATCATTTGCCTCCCCTTCCAGTATCATTAATTGTACAGTTAATGCTTCCTTTTTTGCATTCAGGTTGTTGTAGGCATCTAGCAAATTGTCTTTTTCAAATAAGGTGGCATCTAGTTTTTTGTTTAACTCTATGGTTTCTCCACGTTCCTTTATGAAGTTGGCCTTCAGTTTTAGGATCTTTTCTTTCTTTCGCTCAATAGCATTCAACAACTTGCCAATGTTGTCTTCACTTGCTTGTGCAACTGCTACATTCACGAAGGCTGTGAATGTGGGGTCTTTGTGGGTACCCTCGACAAGCGTGTTTTCCGTTATGGTGACAATATCAGGCCTAGTGGTCATCTTCATTCTTTTTTTTGAGCGATGTGTGATGGTATTTCTCATTGAATAAAAATAAATAGTGTCCAACCTGGCCACTGTATGTTCCTTGGATGGGGTAAATGGCATAAGGCCAAGTTCAGGAAAAGGGATGTGGCCTCGTGTTAGTGGCCCACTTGGAATTGCAAGTGGATCTAGGTCCATGGTATGTGGACTAGTGGGTTCTGGGCCCATTGCTTACTGGACCTTATCTTGCGTCTCTTTTGTGCTCTGGTCTTGTTGAGTCTAAATTTGTATAACCAATACATCACTTAATTGTTAATTTTATTTACATATTTAATTGTTAATGTTACTTTTGTACTTCATCAATCATGTAACCATGCAATTAGCTAGTTCCGGTTTTGCAGGTGTGTTTCATTCTGTTATGTATATGAGATTGCAAGAAACCGATACATAACCTGAGGTTTTCCAATTCATAGTTCGACTTTAAATAGCAATAAAAGCATTGAGAGAAATGGACACATGGAGCCAATAGATTAAATTAGTTGGAAACCATTGAATTTGCAGCAGATTGATTCATAGAAACATCATTGAATAGCCCAACTGGACCGTAGATGCATCTTAATATAAGACCGATCTGTTCTCATGTGCAGGTGGTTACAACTTCTTCAAGTGCCTAGCCAAGCAATCCAATGGTATATTGAGGTTTCCCCGAAGGGGGAGAAACTCTAAGTTGCAATGGCTCTTATTATTTATGAAATCGAACCATAAATGGTATCCAAACAGAACACCAAATAGTATCGGTGATATCTAAAAGCTAGATGAGACATGGAGAAGAATAGTGGATACATGATATGTTATGCAAATGGGTGCACCACATCCTAATAGAAACAAAAGCATATTTTCAGTATCAAATATCAAGATAACACGTGGTATTTGTAAGCATGTACAAAATCACTTTCACAAGCTTAAAAAAACTTTGTCAATCTCACTTAATCAACCCAGCTGCCATTGCCCGTGATTGATGAGTTGGTTACTTCGTGGCTAGAAATAAGAACTTTTCACAAGTGAATAAAATTTCACCACATTGAATAAATAATAGGTCATTAATTGTTCAAAGCTCTAAAATTGTTAGAAACGATTACTAAAATAGTGTACCAAAAGATGGGTCAAAACTTTCTAGGTTTTTAGGATAATAAGACTTTACGACATGAAGCAATTATTTATATATATATAGATCGATTGTATAGAATATGTTTAAAATTGAATTATGTACATGTTTAAGTTGGTATAGAATGCTTATGGACTTTGCAACTAATATGATGAAGTCATAAATAAATTCTTGAATGTATTCGTTATTAACTTATTATTTATGGACCTTCTTTCCTCTTGACATAAGAGCAACTTGTAACTTGTTTTTTTCTAGTTATCTTATTTTTTTTTTTATAATAAAAATGGAATTAACTTTATTTAATCTAGACAAGGATAATGATAATGATATTTAACATGGCGATTCTTATCTATCATGAGCTAAATCATTTGTTAATTTGAGTTTATGACTTCTAATACATTCAATTGTAGTGATAAAACTACAATGGAAAAAAATAAAATAATTCAATTCTCAGTGCAATTGAGAAAAATAAATAATTCAATTTTGACAAAAAAAATTACCTATGAAATGAAATGCTTAAATAAAAAAATAATAAAAATTTACACTTAATAAAATGAATTTTGACTCATTTTATGCTATAAATATTATATAACAATGAACATACATGAACTGAGATGAGGAGGTCTTCCCCCCTCTGGGAACACTAAAATTCCAAGCTTTAAAAAAAAGTCTAAAACTTCCATAGGACGGAACTAGAAGTCTTCAAGTCATATTCATTGAAGGTTGAATGCATGCTTTTAACTTCCAGCCGACCCTTGTCCTTGGCATTGTAATACCTTGTGATCTCCATCGTGCAACACCAAGTTCTGTAAGTTCAACTTCAAAATTGAAATTAAACAATTCACAAATATGAATTTTGATAACTTATAATGTTTTGGATGGAATTTGTGTTACCGCTGGAAATACAAACTTCACTTTTTTTTGCCATTAAAATAAAGTTAAACGATTGGAATAGAAACCATTAATTCCTTTAAAACATACCTAAATTACTATCCATAACATTTTTTTGTTTTGGCATTGGCTGGTAAGTGGTTCCATTTTTGTTTTTGTTTAGCAGATGATCAGGATGACTTTATCGATGAAGCCACTCGACTCAGGATATTGACGTAACCCGATCCAAGGGCAAGGAAAAATTAGTTGTTTACAGAGATAATTCCAATGGATTGATTCACATAGCTTTGAGCTACTAATTTCATCAGGTATCTAGTTCTCCTAGATGTAGCAAGATTTATTTTCCTGCACCAGCAAAATGAATGAAATATGTAGGACTGGAGTGACAAAAAGTCTTCTCAACGAGATGAAACACTCAGCATTTGCAGTAGCGGGTTTCGACCTCAGAACTTGCCCTTGGCCGCAAAAAAAAAAACAGTCAAAATTAATTTAACGAATAAATCATGCCATATTTTTGCTCGGTTATGAGTTCTAGCTATTTACACATTGATTGTTGGGATATAGAATTACCTTGGTACCTTAATTCCGACGCGGTGAATCTTACACTCAATGGTGAAGGAACCATAAAGTCATGCACAGGATATGCACTGCCAGCAACTCTCACATTCATCATGGTTCCTCCTAAACCTAGAACGATAACTTTGTTGAATTCACTATTAAAAAAGAATCAGAGTTGTAATCGGGCTACAAGTGTCACAATTGTCTCATGCAGTAAATGGATATCCTCGACGTTCAAACCATGCAAAAAAACACCATACCGCAATGTGAACACTTATTTCTTGGGACAAAATTCTATAATAAAAATAATAAATAACCCAAAAATAAAAAAAATGGCACGCGGATTAGCCATGCAACCTACCATAGTCTCGAAGGAACAACCACCGCCACATTTAGGCCATGCATCCTGGGTCCAGCCACTAATCCATTTCAATTTTCGAAGAAGCACATAATGTAACAAAGCATAACCAAAATCCTGACCAGAGTCTAGGGCCATAATTCAGAATCAAACGCTCTAAGAGCAACCAGCTTTACCTGAAATAGCAATTTATTATCCCGGGAGTGCAAGATATTCAACATTTTCTTAGAAAACGTAAAACGTAAATGAATGCTTGGTTACTGGACTGTGGAGAAATTTTGCAACCGTGATATGATTTTGTACTAAAGAAATATAGCTTAGGAATTGGAGACTGATCATGCTTATATCCATAAAACTTTAAAATTATCATGGTTACAGTGAGGCTACAGCATTGAAAGCTTACCCACATGGGAGGCTATACGCCACATTCCAGGTATGGAAGCATCCTACACATTTGTATTCTAGACAAAGCACTAGATTGTATGTTTACAAATTATGCTTGTACGATAGTGAAATAATTTTGGCATATGTTTGGCCTTATGATTAGCCGTTGGATTTTTCCAAGCATTCGAATTGAGTACAATACATGTTTATGCATTTTCAATAAACATTAGTGCTTACTGTTTTGGGATGTGGATTATGCCTTTACTATATGCTCCTTGTAAATCTGTTGACTCTGAGGACGGGGGATGTTTTATTCCCTTACCTATAATATTTGCTCTTTTCTTGCCAACAGTTCAATATTTGAACTTCATTTTCTTTGTTCCCTCATGCCAGGTTGCCGGATCATTCCAATAGCAACATAGTAATGTGCTGCATATTTTATAAGGTGAATACTATCGATGTGAAGTCAAATGGCCCTAAAACAGATTTAATGGCTCCTAAGCAAATTTCATAAAAAAATTGGGGTTCTGAAGGGCGTGTAATTATTTACTATAAGTTGCATTAATTTTGTAATGTTACGGGATTTACCATAAAATTTTAAGGCAGTATGCTGCTTCAGGTTTTCCACTGATATTTGCTGGTATTCTTTTTCTCAGTGAAATTTGATAATCAAAATCACGGTTGAATGCTACAATGGTTTTGTTTTATAATATCAAAATTATTTATTCTTTCTTTAAAGATCTAGTGCCTTATTTTTTTTCCTAAATGGTTTTTAAGAACTAGGTTAGTTGTTCTATATGGTATCTTTGCCATTTCAGCATGACTTCTTCAAGGATTTTCACTTCATGGTTTAAAAATGGACAAATTCCCTAGAGAATTTAAATATGATGTAGTTTGTCTATTTGTTTGATTAAACAGTGGCTTTGGTTTTCTTTCAGGCATGTTAGAATTAATTGGTGCTTCCAAGTGCATTTGTTTGCACCTTGTAAAAAAGGCTGCATGATGGGAAACCTAGTAATTATGATTACACATAGTAGGTGAAATGCAACTTGCATATCATCACTTCCTTTTGGGTCTTCCTGGTGTGACTCTTCCTCTCAATTTTTTGTCCATAATCGGTGAAATTTCTTGACAGGCTCTCTCTCAATGTGAGCACACATTGAGCACTTTGGGGGTTATACGTGAAACAATAGAAGCTTGTTTGCAATTTTGCAAAGAAAATGAATATTGTTGTTGCTATTTGTTGAAAATCACAATCGATACAACAATTAATTGTTAGGGCTGCTTCAAATACCAATACCTCATCACATGAGAAAGAGAAGATAATCCTTCCACTGACAAGCATATTCTTGTTTTATATAGACTTTATCAATGCTATATGTTATTTAGCAGTAATTTCCTACCTGTTATTTTTAATGCGCGTGGTCAATGTTCATGCTGCTAGCATGTACGCAAGCGTGCTAACGTTATGTTCCACTGGAAAGACAATTCAGAACTTATGATGTGTGTAGTAACTAATAAACATAACATCAATTACTGAAGCCTTTAATTCCAAAACCAAGAAGATTCCTGAATGGGTCGGGAACAACATGTTGGTTTATTCCTTTGTTGTTAGATTGGCCATGACATAGTTCCAATTCCATACATTTGTTGTTGTTGTTCAATTCCTAAAGGGTATGTATATGCATAATATGGAGCAGTGTATTCTCATTTTGTTTATGAGCTTTCAATCATTTTGTAGCTCTTATCTACTAACAATTAGCTTTTGAATCTCTGTAAATTATGCCAACCCCTGTATGCTCTAGAGCTATGTCTGCACATCCATCCGGTGACAACTCCTCCAAAGATACCAATGTTTCAAAGCACTTGTCACCTATCAGCTCGCAATTCTTTGAAATGGAGAGTTCGTTGGCACTCTGGGTCGCAGCCATCAACGCAGAGGTCGAACTTCACGCAGAATAGCTTGTGGTTACAACCCTCAATGCAGAGATTCCACGCAGTCTCAACATACTAAAACGTGGAGAGTAAATGCGGGGCCAAAGAAATTTGTAATAGTCAGAAATCTGTGGGGCCAAAGCGGCAGACACGTAGACACGTGGCAGGATTCCATTCGCTCTATGAGCGAGGAATCTAGCCTATGTGGTGGTTATACTTCTCCTTGGTGAAACGCCTACGGCGTAATTATAAAATTATGTGATTTCTTAAAACAGTGACATAATCCTGCAGAAATATTAATGTCACTACGTCTTAAAAGCCTCAATGCCATCTCAAATAAAACACAACTGGCATTATGAGTTATGTGTGTTGGTTTCTGTTCCAGGATAAACTTTTGCAACAATTTTTGTATTGAAATCAAGATCATAGATATTTTCGTAGGACATTTTGGATCTTTGTTTAGAACCAAAGTATGTAATTGTTAATGTATTGGGTTTAATTTCGCTGCTCTATTTATGAATTTTGTTTTGTGCTGATAGAAAATTCTATGATTTCTTGGTGTAATGTAGACTAGTATATTGGGCTCCATTTCTTACAGGTTAAAATGGTAAGTCTCCTTGATATTGATTTTGTGATTTGGATGGAGTATTGAATGTTTAATTTTTTTTATCTGACACATTGTAGTAAATTCTTGATTTCAAATCTACCACCAAGCATTAAATGAAATCTAAAATCAGTTAGAATTTAATTCTCTTCAGAAACTAAGTGAAAAAAAATGGTGTAAAAGCTTTTGAAAATTACAGAATGCCCCCTTAACTTTGTACTATCCCATTGAAGTTTTCTCTTCTAAGTTAAAAAGGGTGAAGCTGTTGATTTTAATCTAAACCCAGGTTCCAACTGGGAAGCTCTAGTGTGTGAGACCAACCTGTAATTTCCAATTGAATTTTTCTGCTCTCACTAGAAAAAGTAAACATGTTTTGCGTATCCCGAGGAATCCAACTCTGGTCAGTATCATGGGAGGATAATGTTGGCTGATAAAATAAAAAATTATGGAAAGTATTTTTAAAAAAATCCATATTGGCTCATAAAATAAAATATTATGAAAAGTAATTAAAAAATTGATGTTTGTCTATAAAATAAAAACTTAAAACTTAAACTCTATCTATCAATCAAGAGAGATCAAATTTCTTGAGTTTAAATTAAAAAAAATATATACTTCAAGAAATTGGATCCCTCTCGATGCTTGATAGATCCGAGTAAGGAAGAAAGACAAGAAACAGATAATAGGGGCAGGACTCAACTAAGGAGCTAACATACAGAAAGGTTCTTACTAGATAGGAGATGAAGAATTGGGAGCCACGACTTGTTAAGTTTCAAACCATCATTTCTATTTAGATAATTATTATTTGTTATAATCTTCATAGCCTCTCTTAGGCGTCTTTTGAATAAGTAATATTCCTGAACTAAGATACTAATGTCATTGATACATATATGATGATACATTTAATTTCGCATCTAAAATCTGATATATTTAATTTCATCCCTAACTAAAGTCCGAGGTTGAGAATGTTGTCCCTACAGTGACTTCATGTAGCCAACCATAGGGTATTAATGCAAAAGAAATGGTGGTTGCAAGTGGATTTGGTATATAGTGATTAGACACACGGATTTTGAAGAGCTATTAAACTTTTATGATGCTTTACTTGATGTTAAATCACGAGCAATGCAGGGGAATAGGAACACATTCAACGAAGGAGTCTCTTGTGATGCATATAACAAACCTTTTGATTGTTAATATTTTTAAATGTTTTGATTTCTGAATAATATTTATGAACTTTTGTAGTGGCAAGTTACATTCTAATAATAAGTTTTTAATTAATTCTATTTATTCAATTAAATAATATTAATGTATAATTTGACTAGGTTTAATGATTAATTCTATTTATTCAATTAAATAAATATTAATGTATAATTTGACTAGGTTTAATGGTTAAGAGCATGTGTTTCCTCCTACGAGGTCATAGGTTCAAATCTGGAGGGGGGTAGGATATGTACACCTATGTAGACTTTAACGATTACATCGTTGCATAGAGGGGGGTCCCTTGTCTTATAAACAAGGGGTCTCATGTGACCTTGACAAATATTATTATTATTATTATTTTACTTAAATATTTCAAAATCATAAAACTAGTTTAATATATTAATAGTTTCTAAATTAATTAGATGTTTTAAATCAAAATTCTTATGTCAACTATAACTTTTATGTTGGTAATTCCTAAAACACCATGGGTGGAAAGGATTTTCTAGCTCTGTGAGTCTATGAGAGTTGAGGATGAATGCCATTTTATTTTAGAGTGTGCCATGCATACACACACATTCGATCGTAGCTTGCTGATCTTTGCTACAATTCTAGCCTACATGATATTCTAACTTCTCAAAACTATGGTGACCTAGGAACGCTTCTTTCTAAGTTTTTTTATCATAGGAATGAAATTTTGCAGCAAGCAAAATAATTCCCATCTCTTTTCTTAAGGTCTGATAGACCAAATGGGTCTAAGTGGACGTTCATCATCATCATCATTGTCGTCATCATCTAAGTGGACTACCACCACCACCACCACCACCACCACCACCACCATCAAATACTCTCTTTATTCAGTTTTATTTATTATCATTCATTTTTATGTCCCTGACAGGGGATATATATGAATCGTGAACCCCCTATTAATCTAGACCCAAAACCTATAAAGTTTTGGTTCGCTTATAGTTTGAGTTATAATTTAAAAATATTATATTAAATCTATTAATTATTTTTTTAATTCTAATTGGTTGCATGACGCTGACATCATCCTTGTTTTTCTCATGCATGATGATGTCATATCTTGCAGAGTATAGGCATGGCAGGCTACGCTTTGCACTTCCCCGTTGATGTTGTTGTTGCTGGTTGTCATTTAATTTTGCATGAATATGCTAAATTATCCCTGGCTTCGAGGGGTTCCTTGGCTTCGAAGGGCAAGCATCCTGCAAGATTTTCTGCTTGCGCCACGTACCAACACGTCCAAGTTTGAACTCCCTGTAATGGTTGGCATGTAAGATTATATAGAAGTGGGTGTCCATATCGGGCGCATGGAGCTTTGCTACTTTTTTTGAGATGGACCCTGCCTCAAAAAATTGGTCATTAAAAAGGATCAGATTAGCGTATGTTTTGTAGAGATCTAGTTTTCTGATGGGCATATTTGTTGTGTGCTTAAAGAGTAGATTGATATTTGGGTTAGCTAAAGGTTTTGAGAATCTGAAGAAAGTTGAAGTCATGGCGACTAGATCATCAGAAAACATAAAACATGTCTGAAAAATCCTTTTATGATCCATTTTACATGGCAAGAGAAGGGCCTCCCAAGAACAATTGTGAAGAAAGTCCTTGCAAGTTATTTGATGATTTTAGCATGGTGAATCGCGTTCACATATTGACGCCACATATGGTCTTTGTGAATGTGAGGAGTGTGCTTTAGACTAATGAGAAGACTTCACATTTGGAGAACCATCGGGGTTTGGTGGTTGAAAGGGATGAAAAGGATCATCGGCCTCACAAATAACTTTAATGGTGGATTGATGAACAAGTATTTTTGCAACACACAGGGTTTTTATACAGTGAGTGTTAGTGTATGTGTTTGTTTGTGCACTTTAGTTTTTTTGTATGATTCCCAACACTGTGACTATATTGTAGAATATTATACTAGTGGAACCAACTCTCTGTTTCATACTATGACAATGTCCTCTCTATTGAAGGAGAAGGAATTTTGGGCCAAGAGTTGCCTACATATTAAGCTTTGTAAATGATATTGGGTGACTATAGATCAAAGTTTGTAAATAATTTCAACTTTAGGTGACTAAGGAATTATTATAGCAATGGGAAATATGCTTGTTTTTTTCTTGAATTGTCTGTTTGGAAATGCCCTCACTGAGCTCTTTAGTGGCATGAAAATTGTGTGTTCTTTGTCTTTCCATTAATGGAGACCCTATTTTGTACTGCAAATTTCATATTCTTGTTGGGAACATAAAGGTATAGATTAAAGTTTAATATTCTGAAAGAGCTCTGTATTTCTTGATGAAAATTTTCAGAAGGAATGGTGTGCCTCTCTATTACCAGAAACGAGACGATGTCAACTGTTTCTTTGAAATATGGCCCCAAAACAACAACAGGACAAAAAACGTCGTTTTCTATGACTGTTTCCCATTTTTTAAGGCCTGGACCGGTTTCTTAGGAAACGATGGTCGTTTCTTTGACCATTTCTGGAATTTTGAACCGAGTTTCACGTACTTCAAATTTTCAAAACATATGAAATATAAAAGCAACTGAGTTTTTTTCACCATTTCTGGAATTTTGAGGCACGATTTTGATTTGAACAAGCCATTTCAAATTTAACAATTCAAATGCTTCTCCTTTACACGTTTTTAAGTTACAGTATTAACAACCTACGGAGTCCTCGCTTACATGTTTCTAGGTATAAGTTTGGTTTAAGAACCATTCTTGATTTTTATTGAGTGGTATTTGTTACACCAAAATATCGCATCATGAGTTATGTGTCCTCTATATGCCCTGATCCCTAAAGTACTTGGGCCAAGACACCAAAAGAGAAGTTGTTGTTTATCCATTTAACTTTATGTTGTCACCCCGAAGCGCCCTGATCTCTGGAAAGGTGCGTCAGACTCAAGGTGATGTGCTCTACACCTTAGCAGAGTGCATCGGTGGCGCATGATGCTCTTGCACAAGGTGTGTCGACCTCTCATTGGCGCGAGTTGTCCTTATGCAAGGTGCATTGTTGCTGGTTAAAATGGATAAAGATAAGCTTTGAGCAACTTCTCAAAGCTTGGATGGCGTGGAGACTTATCCCTACATATCTGGAAAGGTGTAATTCGATCCCCTTGTCTAGTGGGATGATCCATTAAGCCTCTCCCTTAAATCCTCAACCTCTCTTATCCCTTTATTCGTATATATATGAACCCCCTCTCCATTGTTAAGGAAGGAAGGATAGAGTACCTATATGTTGGTGAAATTTTGCTAGGATATCCTCTTCATCTATTAGGAGGCTAACCATTTGATTTTGGAGGCTAGGATTGTTTGAAGGAGGTTACGACGTCAAAGCATCGGTTGTAACACCTCTCTTTGTGTACTTCTTATTATTACATCTAATGCAACTTCTTTCCATAAAATTGTTGTATTGATAATTTTTATGAGTAACCTCTTTGATTGTTGATCTAGATTGATTCACAATCATGTTCTTTTATCACTTGTTTGTTTTCACATGTTATTGACTGATTTTGCAGCTGGAGATTTGAAGATCAAGACTTGGATCAGCAAGGAGAAAAGATCTACATTGATAAGGTAATCCATCTCTTTCACTTATATTGCATTTCAACCAATCTAGGAAAGTTGTTTGTATTATGTACTTTTTTTGTTCTAGATCCGAACCATTCAGACTAGGGAGATCCGTTTGAGTATTCCCTTACAGATTGTCCGCAAACAAAATTGGAGACCATACTGGGGAGAGTAGTCCTTAGTTTTGATTTCATTGCATTTTTTGTTTCTTTGATTTCTTTCCAAATTAGCCTCTAGCCTCTAAGATGCCTCTTCTTCTTGGACCTAACCATCAAAGAGTTTCTAGGTCATCTGGACTCTGTTTAGGATCTTATAATTCTTGGAGAGTTTTTTTTATTTTTGTTGCTTAGATCCCACCCGACGCACCTGGGCAGTTCATCGCCTGCGTCACTGTAATTCTGATGCGTTTCTCCTGTTAGCAACTTGTGTCGTTGACGTTGTCTTCCAGTTTACATCCTGCGTCGTTGACACGGTTTCCCAGTGAACAGAGCACGTTTTTGGGTCTACCAATGCTCTGGTGCACCCTTGTAGGGAGCGTTTCCCTTCATTACTTGTTACTCAGTGTAAAAAACTCCCAAAGTTGGTTTTTGGATTGATTTTTGAGTTCTGTGGGATTGTATTTCTCTACTGCAGAACCTCCTAGGCACAACATACTTCATCCTTGGCTTATTTTTTGAAGTTTAAGTATTGATTCGATTTCTAGCTAGTCAAGCAAATGCACTACTCGTTGTAGGAAATTTCAATCCCCCATGATCACACTCAGTCCCGTGACTCCTTATCAGGCCATTTGATCTGTTGGATCTGACTTCTAAGCCCTCCAATATTTTATTGTTGTGATTTTTGCTCAATTTTGTCTATTTTGAGATTTTGGGTGATTATATTTTTTCAAGATTCTCCAATCAATTAAAGTTTGTAGTGGCATACATTCTCTGATTTTCCGAATATAGGTTTGGAAAGTGGTATAATTCTCAGATCTATTGGGTGTATTATCTAGAAAATCAAAGTTTTGATTATCTTAATTTCAAGCTCTATTTCTTGGAATTGTTGTAGAGAATTTTTATACTTTGGAATGAGTATTAAAAGATCTTTGAAAAGTTTAAAAGATTATTATTGACTTGTGTTTTCTTGGTTCCGAAAAGTCATTTATCATTTCCTTGAAAATTTTAAGTGCATTTAAACTTTCTCAAAGCATTTCAAAGATAGTGAAAATTCTTGCATTTTTTTTATTTTCTTCCCACTTTTTATTCCTATTTCGGAATTAGGAGTTATTGCATTCAAAAAGGGAAATTCGTCTTTTCATTTTTCATAGATTCGCTTAACTTAAAAAGAGAAAAGGAAAAAAACATTTGGAATTGGTGTGTTATTCATTTTTGTTGGGTTATTGAAAAGAGTGCTTTTGAGCCTTTTTGGTTGATTTTGAAAGTATAGAGGTACTTGTTCATTTCATTATCGAAAACAAAACAAAAAAAAGATTTCTCCTTACTATAGCTAGTTTTCATCGAAGAGAAAAAGAAAACACTTGCATTTTCATATAGGTGAGATTTGCATCTTTTTAAATTCCAAGTCTTCACTCCATGGATTCACCTAACCGTACAACTTAAAATCAAGCGGTATCCTAGGTTAAAATTTACATAGAAACTCATGTGTTAGGTTAGAGACGTGTTTCAACGTATTTATCTGCCTGCACTGCATCTCGAGGGCTTGTGGTTCTTCCACGTACCATTCGGTATATCTAACAACCTTTCACGTACCTTCGGGTATATAGAAAGGTACTTCACGTATTCGGCAGTATATTGGAAGTCTAATGTAGTGCGGTTGTGCGTTAGATAGCACCACTACGGATTGGAGATCCTGCATACCTTTAGTATATCGAGAGACCCTACTAGGATTCCTGAAACCATCCAAGCTAACAATTGGCCATCTTGGCGTGGAAATACACCGAGAATAACACTCGGGGAGCTACTACGCATGTACTTCCAGGTAGTCGAGTTATACGGTCAGGGGTAGGGTCCTAAGCCTCCCTAGTTAGTGCTCTGAAATATTGGGCCGAGCATAAATGTTATACCCTATAGTATATTGCGAGTTGTGACTCCTTGATACTCCCGTGAGGTTCTAGACTATTGAATCCCATCTATCACTCAGTTTTCTTACGGCTTTAGCTTGACTATGTCATGAAGTGTGTTTTTTCTTTTCTCTAGAATACTATTAGGAGAAGTTTTGCTTCATCCATCTTGGATGATCAACCTTTAAGAATATCCCGCAGGTTTTTGCCACCTGAATATCCCCTTAATGAGGAGGAGAAATCGAGAGAAACTATGGATCAACCTACCACATATGTGTCACATGAAGAAGGAACTTCTACCTTAGAACCGAGAATGAATTATTCACCTCCCGCAAACCAACCTATCACTGATCCTATGGTACCTTTGATCGTGGAACAAACTACTTCACACGACACAACTTTTCATCATTCGATGGAAGGAAATCCCAAATACACGGACTGGATTTTCAGTTGGCCCCAGGACGACCTGATATCAACAGCTTTTGGTCCAACTACATCATTTTGGGACACTTCTTTAGGCCAACATGTTTTTGATTTTGGTTCACTTCCGATGGTGGAAAATCCACCTCATCGGATTCCTCCATGTATTCCCAATGACGTCTTTCTCGCACCTGTTTACGAGACTATTGAATGTTTATGAATGTTCAGTAACCAAATTAGACGGCAGATTTCCCCCCTATGCCCAATCCGGAAGTACCAACTTTTGAACAGCATTCACATTCTTTATCTTTTTCTTCATCAAGGATATCTACACCTAACTTGACCATTTATGAACTAGGTCAATCCTCGTTCCCGATGAGTACACCTCAAAGTCAGGCGACTGGTTCAACACCTCATGTGACCCCAACAAACAAAGAGCAACCTTCAACTTTTGTTAACTTCATAACTGAAGCATCATTACCACCTCCACCTCCAACTTCGAGTGGAATTTATCCTCTAGTTAGTAGTCAACAATGGAGTATGGGTCAACCTTCGATTAGTGGTCAACATATATTTATTGGGCACACTCCTATAAGTGGACAATTTTCAACTGGGGGGAAATCCCTAGTCAGTGGACGTAATCTAACTGGGGGGAATCATCCGGTTAAGGGACACAACGTGAGAGGAGGAAATTCTTCACATATGAACTATAGTATGGTTGGAAGTTCTCTCCCAACCATGGGACAACCTACGTGGACACATCAAATGAGGGGACCATATGCTTGGACCTAACCCCCATGGGGGCATATCTGTCCATGAAATCATAATGTTGCTATAGGACAAAATTATCTAGGAAACCTTTTTCCTGGATTACCTTATCCAGTAAACATGAATACCCCATGGGGGAACCATACTGTACCTCCAACTGGTGGACCACCCCCACCACCCCCACCACCTCCACCACCTGTCCCACCTCCTCCCCCATAACCTGGCCCACCACCACCACCTACACCTGGAGGACCCCCATATTTTGGTGGAGGACCACCTTATTCCGAAGGAGGACCCACTTCGGGTCCACCTCCCAACCCAGGCGACCCACCTACATATGGCCAACCCCCTATGGGAGGAACTTACGACCAATCAATCCATGGTCCTACCAGTACATAGATGCCTTATCAGTATTACCAGTATCCACAGCCGAACCTACAATTACCATTTCTGGACACACTTGATCTACCAAATCTCTCGCGTTTGACTAATGATCCCATTCAACATGGTATAAATTGGACAATGATTCCTGTGAAGTTACCATCAAACATTCTGAAGTTTGATGGCAAGCCCAATGAGGACCCTAAGAACCAAGTAATGACTTATAATTGTGGTGTTCTTCCAATTCCTTAATGGATGATTCCATATGTTTGATTTTATTTAAACGAACCCTTACTGGTACTACTGCAAAGTGGTACATTGAGTAATTGCCACCACATTCCTTTCCTGATTTTTGATCTTTAGCTATGTCCTTTTTTACTCACTTTCAGATACCAATCCGCTACAAAACCAACACGGATATTTTGACTTCTCTCCTTCAAACTACTTCCACCCACATCTCCGATCATATTCATGAGTGGAGGAGGAGAAGACGTCTCATTACATCTCCCATTCCGAAAAAAAAAGTACTTGTCGATTGGTTCACGAAGTCACTACTACCCGTCATAGGTAAATACATGGCTATGGGTGGGGTTGTTGCAGAAGAACAAGCCATATCTCATGCTCAGTATTTAGACCTTGTATATGCCCAATCTGGAACCTTATATGATATCATTCCCAACGCCCCCTGCCTTACACATGATCCAACAAAACCACCTATGGGATCTCATGCTGATGGAATTATTGGTTCTGTTTAGACCCATCTTGTTACACAATCCAGTGGATCACATAACCCTCATATTTTGACTCCACCCTCGCCCCAAGTTGGAAACAACACCAATCCCTCACCCAGCCCTGCTTCCTATGAAGAAATGAATTCAGTTCAATTTGCTTCATCTAAAAAATCCAGTGGCAAAAAGAAGAACAAAGGAAAATCTAAAAAGTATTCTAACCAGGAGTAGCCAAAAAATAATCCCGTAGACAACAAACAAAAGCAGAAGTTTAAATATCCTTGTTTACTGTGTGGTGATGATCACTTCACCAAAGAATTCCCACATCAGGAGGAAGTGCAAAATTTTCTCGAGGGAAACCACACACCCACAGTTTTAATTGATCCCTTCCCCACACACCAACAACAAATGGTTTCACAACAACCAAATCCTTCTCAAGGAGAACTATCCACAACCTCTCATGTTCTCATGATGTAGAGTGAAACAGTCAACTTGTCCACTAAGTCACGTACATATGACTCTACTTATGACAAGGAATCTAACGAAGGTAATACTGAAAAATACTCTGCATCTACATCTAGAATTCCTTCACCTCGAGGTCCTCTCGTCATAGAGAATCCTTTACCAGATTCAGTATTGCGTCCACCCAAGAGAACGATTCAAAAAACCATTTTCAATCCCAATGCTCGGGATGCTCAAAACTACAATATTGTAGAGGATCTAGCACAAGCTCCTTGTGCTATGTCGATGCTAGAAGTCTTACAAAACTGTCCTAATCAGTGTAAGACCCTGTTATCCGCGACAGGGGATGTAGATCCTGATTCCTCCAACGCCATCATGTTCAAGCTAGAGTATTTCAAGCCGAGGCTTTCCCACCATCTCGCGTTTCAAATTGTTACTAATTTTTATGGGAAAAGCATCCATCATACAGTCTTAGAAGAAGGAGCATCTACCTCGGTTATGTCGTTATCGTGTTGGTGAGCCATTGGCTCTCCCGAGTTTAATCGTTCCCCCACCATATTGAAATCAATTGATGGACATGGATTTCAACCCCACGGGCTGTTACAATATTTGGATGTAGAGTTGGGCGATAAGACCGTTTCCATTAACGTGGAAGTCGCCGCTGACCCGTTGGATTATAAATTATTACTTGGTCGAAACTGATTCTATGCCATGACCACGGTTGCGTCATCTGTCTTCTGCATTGTGCAATTTCCCCACCAAGGGAGAATCGTCACTATCGACCAGTTAGATTTATGTACACTTGACACCACTACTCATTCTGTAGACAATGTCCCTATTTTAGGACACTCTACGCAGATATATGAGAGTGTGGGGGTAGGACTCCTGAAAGATTCATCCCTCATGGGAGTCTTTCCAACACTAGATCCCCCTGCCCATATTGCCCCAGTGAACATGATTTCATCTATGATCCCATCATCTTATCACTCGACTAACCAATGGGTTGTGCCCGATCCTGATCATTTGATTCGATTGGAGATGTGATGCCTCTCAGCCACGCAGAAGCTACTTACGAGGCCATCCAATCAACACCCGATGTCCACTCTTCAGTGGAATCTACCTTAGGTTCTCTTCCATTACAACGGACCTCATCCCTACCCGATCCTCTACTCCATACTTTTAATTATGACGAGTCAATCATGGAGATTATGAGTGTGGATGAACCCCCATGGGAAGACCTTCATCATCGATTGTCCTTCCTTGCGTCGTTAGATTCAGTAGAGAATGCCATTGAAACAATTGTTTCACCGGATGTCTTTCCTTACCCTCAATACCCTATTCTTACATATGATACGGTAACCGATGGAAACCTGGAAAACATTACGCTTACCTTTTCGATCGACATCTCGGTAAAACCTGAAGTCATGGAACGCATTCACATAGGCCAAACTTGTTCTCCAGAAGAAGTCACCATTTCACGGCCTTGTTTAAACAATTCCACAACGTATTTACATGGAGCTACGAGGAAATGCCCGGGATTGATCCTAAAATTTTCATGCACAAGATTCAGACATTTCCCGAAGTAAAACCTGGATGACAAAAACTCCGTCCTGTGCACCCTAGGAAAACTGTGGCTATTAAGGCAGAGATAGAAAATCTATTGAAGGACGGGTTCATTTATCCTGTTACCTTAATGGATTGGGTCTCTAATATCGTCCCAGTTACGAAAAAATAGGTAACCATCAAGGTTTGTGTTGATTACAGGGATTTGAATAAGGCTTGTCCCAAGGACAATTACCCTACCCCATTTATTAACCAAATCACTTACAACTGTGATGGAAGTGTCATCTTCTCATTCACGGATGGCTTTTCTGGCTATAATAAGATTGAGATCCATCCCGCCGACGAACATAAGAATGCTTTCATCTACCCATCGGGTACGTTCGCATATCGCAAACTCCCTTTTGGCCTTAAAAATGCTAGTGCTACATTCCAATGAGATATGTCGTATGTTTTCCATGATGTGAAGGATTTTGTGGAACCTTACCTAGATGATCTTCCTGCTCATTCGAATCATCGTGACTTCCGCATCGATTATCTAACGGTTATATTCCTCAGGTGTCGACGATATAATATCCGTTTAAATCCTCATAAGTACATTTTTTGCGTTGAGTCCGGACGCCTCTTAGGATTCATCATTTCAAAAGATGGGATCTGCATCGATCCCCTCAAGGTAGAAGCCATTGTTTCTATACCATCTCCTATAGATATTGTTGATGTATATGTAACTTCGGAATGTATTTCACATATATGTATATTGTATTCCTATAGAGATGTTATTATTCCTCTATACGGAAGTGTCGTCATTTATATTGTAAGTGTCGTAACTTGTACTTGATGGGTTATTAGACCACCTTGTTGGGGTCGGCCTTGTATAAGTCATGTGGGTCAAAGGGTTATTAGACCACCCTAGTGGGGGTCGGCCCAATCAGCGTTATGTTAAGTGGTTAAGTTGAGGCCGACCTAGTTGAGTAAAGGTCAAGTCAAGTTAGTGTATAAATAGAGAGTGTGTCTCTCTCATTTTACACATTCTATTCTCTCACTCACACTTGGGAGAGTGGCGCACTTGTGGAGGAGGAGGCTCTGCTGCTAGGAGAAGACTATCTCTTGTATTCTGGTTGTATAATTGCTCTATCTATCTCTGAGGAAGTTATTGGGGTTTTTCACCTTTATGGTTTTCCCCAAGTAAACTTTGTGTCTCTTGTGTGCTTGCATTATTGTGTCCATGATTGATATGCTATAGATTTGCTATACATGTTGTTCTCTCAGTTAAGATCCTAGATCAGATTGAAGTAAATTCTGAAAATTTAACATGGTATCAGAGCTAGCCTGAAAGAAGGCATGATATGGCATGTATGACACTTGTTGCACTTACGATGTTAGGGCTTGATATATCAAAAACCAGTCATCGTAGCACTTTCCCTATAAATCCATTTTGGCGATGTTTTCGTATCTGAAACTTTTACAGGTTGAAGATAAGATCCCCATGTACCTTGTGTCCAAAGGAAAACCTCTAATGCGTTGTACTTTGTGATTTATGATCTATACAATATAGGGTTTCTGCCTCTTCCAGATCTGAGTCAAAATCAGGTGACCTTGGGAAAAAGGTCATAACGTGGGATAGGAAGCTCCAAATGAAATTTCATAAAATGTGACAGGTAGTACACAGACTGTACTATCTCAAGAAAAATTTTCAGAGGCCGAAGTTGAACCAGTGACACGTGGCATGCCGTACAAGTTCGCTCTCCTGTATTATCCCATAAACAAGTTACATTGCGACACTTGGCATAAATATCTCTGAGAGAATCCAATTGAGGTTAGACCTATTGGGATGGAAATATAACAGGTCGTGATATCTCAGAAAAAAATTTTAGAGGCCGAAGTTTAAACAGTGACACGTGGCACGCCGTACAAGTTCGCTCTCCTGTATTATCCCATAAACAGGTCATGTTGTGACACTTGGCATAACTCTCTCTCAGAGAATCCAATTGAGGTCAGACCTGTCGGGATGGAAAGATAATAGGTCAGGCTATCTGAGGAAAATGTTTTAGACCCTGTGGATCGAAAAGTTCGGAGTTACACCAGAAACAATCAGGTACATATTTCTGTCAAAACAAAATTATTTTTGAGTACCTTCATTCATGGCTTCCATAATTTAGGGCTTCGGAGAAAGTTGGAATTTTTGTAATCGGAGACCACGGCTGGATTCTACTCATCAAAATCGAAATTTAGAGACCAAGATCAGATTTTTTGGTTGGGCAGAAGGCCGAGCTTGATCAAACCCCAATTCGGGACTTTGATCGGAAAGATAGAAAATTAGGGCTTCTGCAAAAATTGGAATTTTGGAAATCTGTGACCATGGCTGGAAGCTCCTCAGAAAAATCGAAGCTTAGAGTTTTGAATCAAATATTTTGGTTGGGTGAAGCTCTGGGAAACTCAAACCCTAATTCAGGGTCCTCCCTAGTGAATCCAGAAATCTAAAAGGCAATTTTGAGGGGTGAAACTTCGCAATTTTCAAATTCTGAATATACCAACTTGATCAGCTCATCAAGGCGCATATTTCTATCCTTTCGGAAGTTTGAAATTCAAAGTTTGAATTTTTGGGGTTTCTTTGACAAACCCTAATCCAGCTCCAGGTCCAGTTCTTGCAAATCAAGTGGATTGGGTTAATCCTAGAAGAAGATGGATTGGTCACCTGCATAAGTGAAGAAGTTCCCGTCTCAGAGGGAGATGAGGCTAAGGCCTTTTAGAAGAAGATTACAAGCAATCTTGACAGGTATGGCTTACAGGTATGTTTCATGGTTAAGTTTATCATATGTTTTTCTTCATATCATTATAGTACAATCTTGATTAATTATTGGACTTGTCGTATCACCTTAATAGAAGATATTCATTGATTAAGGTTTTGACACTTATGATTGTACTAATGCATTGTGATGTTGTATGAGGTTTATGTTGTTTTCTAACACAAAAGGTACACCAAGAAGGTCAAATCATGTTCTACTTCAAGAACATATGCTCATGGTGACATGAAGACAAAGATTCATCCATTGTCATGGATCACATAGAAGATCTACTTTCGAGGTATGTATAACTTGGTTCTACAATGGTTAACTTATGAGACATGCAGGTTACTAGCACAAGTCACTGAAGAGAACCAGAAGACATTATGCGGGTATGTTAGACATAACTAGCTAGCATGCTAATCCAGGTATGTTTTTCCTATATCAAGCTAGAATCCTACCTTGTGTTAGGATCTTATACTGTTGTGTTGTTGATAATGATTATTCATGAAGTCATAGGTTTGAATAATCATGGTTGTATGCATATTATGTTTCTTACCATAATTGATGATATGACTAACCAGAAGAATCATGAAGGTATAGGTTTGAATAATCACGGGTTTTATGCATATTATATCTCTTATCTTGATTGATGATTCAACTAACCAGAAGAGTCCTATGATCAAATAAGAATATGTATGAGTAAAAGAAGACTTCCGTGAAACCTTGAATACTAATGTTTATTATCTGTGAATGATCATGAATATACATGTTTAAGATTATTGTGTTTTGATAGTATTAAGATTATACTAATAAATGTGTGATTATGTATGAGACCTCAAGGATAACACAATGATGATACTAATAAGCATGCATAGTGATTAAGGATGGATGTAAGTTCAAGGACAGGTAATCCAGGAAGCAAAGATCAAGAGGGAGCACACTCTAGTTGTTCCTGCAAGAAAGCAAAGGAGCACACTTCAGTAGTTTGTGCAAGGATGCAGATATTCAAAGGGAGTTGACCACTTCTCACAATCCACATAAGAATGGAGTTGCAGAAAAGAAGCAAAGACTAAGAGGGAGTCAACCCAACAAACAAACAAAGATAAGTATTTGAATTGTCATTACTTGCATATTTTATTGTTTAAATAATACTGTTCAATAATGTATATACTGATGTTCCTAGAATTAGGTTTTGTATTATGCATATTAGAATAGTTGCATTGATGAACAATATACTACTAATATGCATGGGTAAGTGGCCTATGGCACTATACAACATTCCATTGCTACTTATCTAGAATGAAACCTCTTTGCTGACATGTTGGGAGTTGTGCACACTCTTAACAATGTTCTAGTAGAGATTGGAAGGCATCTAGAAAGTTACGGGATATGGATAAATGTTGTATTGAAGCATTGGCTAAGATAATTGCATGACTGTATGACATATTTCTTTATGTGTAAGAATTTGTTCTGAAAAATATGAGATGTTTTCTAATCATGCAATTTAACTTGTTGTGTAGGAAAGATCGTATGCCATCACCTACAAAAGAAGAACTACAACATTTGTTCAACAACAAAATTTCTATTGAAGATATTGAAGTTCCCAGGATATGGGAAGAATGCCATGATCTGTCGATCATGAAGAATGATGTTTGGGATGTAGTCCCAAGACCTGAAGGGAAGTTTGTTATGACTTCCATATGGATCTATCAAGATCAAGCATGCTGCAGATGGAAGCATAGAGAAATATAAAAGTGATGAAATAGAAGATACACCAGATGGATTTCAAGACAGCTTTCTTGAATGGTGTAGTTGAAGAAGAAGTGTATGTGGAGCAGCCACTTGGTTCTGAGACACATGACAGGAAATCATATATGTGCAGAACTTGGTATGGTAGGATAGGCAGCTTTCTATCCAGTTTGGTCTTTACCAAAATTAAAGCGGGTTCCAAACTTTACTACAAGGTTGAGGTAGGCAATCCAGGGATACTCTTATTGTATGTGGATGACCTGTTTGTAACAAGAGATGATAGATTGATTGCCGACATGCAGCGGAAGCTTGCAACTGAGTTCGAGATGAAGGACTTGGGGATGATGCACTATTTTCTTGGTATGGAGGTGTGGCAAAGTACATATGGAATCTTCCTTGGACAAAGGGAAGCATGCAGTAGAGATTATGAAGAGGTTCGAGATGATGGACTGCAAGGCTATGGCCACACCTATGGCATCAAACCTGAAGCTTCTGTGTGATGCTTCATCTGATCCGGTCGATGTCATGATGTATCGTCAGATTATTGGGTCCTCTATGTACCTGACGAACACGAGACTAGATATTTGCTTTGCGGTGAACACATTGAGCCAATTCCTGACGGATCCGAGAGATGTTCACCTAGTTGTTGTAAAGCATATTCTGAGATTGGGAAGGTAGTGTTGCAGATAGGAAGAGCACTTCTAGTTGTTGCTTCAGTATGGGATCAGGTGTGATCTCTTGGTTTAGCAAGAAGCAGTCCTGCGTAGCACTGAGTACAGCCAAAGCAGAGTATGTTGTGACGGATGAGCAGGTTGCAGATGTATTGACCAAGCCGTTGGACAGAGTGGAGTTTGAGTACTTCAGAGAGAGGCTTGGTGCACTTCAGATCGAGGTTCCTTCCAAAGGGAAGTGATGAGTCCGGAAGATGCAGATGCACATGATCTTTTCTGACATGGTTGATGTGTTCTCCCTTGGTTGTGATATAATTGCTGAGCCATTTTTCACATGGCGGTAGATGTGTTCTCCCATGGTGAAAAAGTAAGGGCTGGAGCCTTCCCCGAATGGTGGTAGATGTGTTCTCCCATGTCAGTGGTGTAAGTACTGGATGATGTGCATCTGGGCTGTGCTTCGTGGACGATGAGATGATCTGAAGAGGACGATGCTATGATGATCAGGAGGATCATGGATGATGAGCATCAGGACGATGCTCCAGTTACTACTCTGTATATGCATCAAGATGATGTTGGATATGATCAGTTGGATCATTTATATGTATATGTATGTACGCATCATGTTGGATGCTGGATATGATCAGTTGGATCATTTGTATGTATTTTGTATATGCATCATGTTGGATGCTTGGACCATGTATCTGTATATGTATCAGGTGGATACATTGTATGATCAGGTAGATCATGTATGTTGATATGTATCAGATATGATCAGGTGGATCATGTATTTGTATTTGTATCAGGTGGATACATTGTATGATCAGGTGGATCATGTATGATGATATGTATCAGGTAGATACTTGGTATGCATCAGGTGGATGCATTGTATGATCAGGATGATCATGATGCCGAGCTTCAGGATGTTGCTCCAGATGATATGTATCAGGATGGTACAGTGATGATGATCAGTGTGATCATGAGCATTAGGATGATGCTTTGTGCGATGATGATCCGTGGGATCATGAGTATCAGGTTGATACTTGGAGTTCAGAGATGATATGTGGCAGGTTGTGCAAATAGCATGTAATCAGTCCTGGGAGATCTTTCCGGTCGTGCTGCGGCACATAAATGTTCCTGGGGTACTCTTTTCGGTATTGCTATGTAGTATGTAATCAGTCCTCAGATATCCGATAGGTTGAGCTGTGTGCTCGTAATTAGTCCTGGGATGAGGTATTACTACGGAGACATGTAATCAGTCCTGGAGATCCGAGAGGTTGAGCTGTGTGCTCGTAATTAGTCCTGGGATGCTCTTTAGAGATCTTGTCGGTCGTGCTGCGGCACATAAATGTTCCTGGGATGCTCTTTAAAGGTTTTGTTTATCCACATGTAATCAGTCCTGGAGATCCGAGAGGTTGAGCTGTATGCTCGTAATAAGTCCTAGGATGCTCTTTAGAGATCTTTCCGGTCATGCTGCGACACATAAATGTTCCTGGGATACTCTTTAAAGGTATTGTGGAGGAGATGCATGTAATCAGTCCTAGGATATCTTGCCGGTCGTGCTTAGGCACATAAATGTTCCTGGGATACTCTTTCTGGTATTGCATCCGCACATAAAATTAGTCCTGAGAGGCCACCTCTATAAGACCGTTCACACAGATGATAAAGACCTGCAGGTGGTGGGTCTACATCCAGTATGAAAAAGGACTGGCTCTGTAGAACTTCCTATGATGAGTAGATTCAGAGATTGATTGAGATAGCAGCAACAGTGACGATGATGATGACTCGATGACAATTATCCAGTGATGATGATCCAGAGAAGATGACTTGTTCTAAGAGACCTGTGTCGAGAAATACCTTCCTAGTTAAGAGGGAGTGTTGATGTATATGTAACTTCGGAATGTATTTCACATATATGTATATTGTATTCCTATAGAGATGTTATTATTCCTCTTTACGGAAGTGTCGTCATTTATATTGTAAGTGTCATAACTTGTAGTTGATGGGTTATTAGACCACCTTGTTGGGGTCGGCCCTGTATAAGTCATGTGGGTCAAAGGGTTATTAGACCACCCTAGTGGGGGTCGACCCAATCAACATTATGTTAAGTGGTTAAGTTGAGGCCGACCTAGTTAAGTAAAGGTCAAGTCAAGTTAGTGTATAAATAGAGAGTGTGTCTCTCTCATTTTACACATTCTATTCTCTCACTCACACTTGGGAGAGTGGCGCACTTGTGGAGGAGGAGGCTCTGCTGCTAGTAGAAGACTATCTCTTGTATTCTGGTTGTATCATTGCTCTATCTATCTCTGAGGAAGTTATTGGGGTTTTTCACCTTTATGGTTTTCCCCAAGTAAACTCTGTGTCTCTTGTGTGCTTGCATTATTGTGTCCATGATTGATATGCTATAGATTTGTTGTACATGTTGTTCTCTTAGTTAAGACCCTAGATCAGATTGAAGTAAATTCTGAAAATTTAACAGATATTACAGAACTTCAAAGTTTGCAGGGGAAGGAAAACTACCTACGGCGTTTCATGTGTAATTTCACAGAGAAAACACAGGGATACATGATACGGTTGTTAAAGAAGGATGTCCCATTAATTTGGGATGACTATGCTAAAAACTCCTTTGACAACCTCAAACATGCCATCACTCATGCGCCCGTGTTACAACTACCGAATTACACCAAAGATTATATCCTTTATCTTGTTGCTTCTACTTCCACTATTGCTTTGGTTTTAGTACAAGAAGATAGTCACGCCTAGGAACATGTGATATACTACCTTACTAAGGGTCTCCTTGACTTTGAAACTCGGTATTCACATGTAGAGAAGCTAGCTCTCCGAGCAATCATTGATGTTTAGAAATTCTGCCACTATATCCTCCTCTGCACTACCACCATCATCGCTGACTCTAACCCCATGTACCACGTTCTCACGTGTCAAGTACTAGGGGGAAAATATTCGCGTTGGATTGTGATTCTCCAAGAATTCGACCTCCAATTTGAGAAGGCCAAATCAAAGAAGTCTCTAGTTTTTGCGGAACATATTTGTGATCTTCCCCATACTAATCAGAAATTGAACCCATGGAATCTCTCCCTGATGATTCCTTGTTTCTCATCAGTACTTCAAACCTGTGGTATGGAGACATCACATTGTATCTCCAAACCAAACACTTCAGTCCTCAATTATTTCGTGATGAACGTCGTCGTGTCCGTCACCACGCAAAATATTATCTCGTCATCGGTGATACATTATATCGTCATGGTATCGATTACATTCTCCGGCGTTGCTTAACTCATGAGGAGGCCAAGGATGTTTTGCATGATTGTCACTCGGAAGCATGTGATGGTCATCTTTCTGGGATGGCTACAGCCCAAAAAATATTACATGTTGGATACTATTGGCCTTCCATCTTTAAATATTGTATCGAAGCAGTCAAGAAGTGTCCTCATTGCCATATTTTTCATCACAAAAAGTGCTCACATCCAGCCCCACTACATCCAGTTATCGTCGTTGGTCCATTTTCCAAATGGGACATGACTTCATGCATTGTAAACATACCTCGACCGGGGGGCATGGTTATGTTATTGTCGTAGTTGACTACTTTACCAAATGGGCGGAGGCTATGCCTACATACAAAGAAGATGACGAAACTCCCGCACTCTTTATTTTCAACCATATCATTGCGAGATTCAGAGTCCCTCAAGACATCGTCACCGATCATGGATCACATTTTCAAAACAAGATGGTGGATGAACTAAGCAACAGATTGGGTTTTTGGCATGAAAACTCAATTCCCTACTACCCTCAATCAAATGGACAAGTAGAGGTCATTAACAAGGTCTTGAAAACCATGATTCAACGTATGGTGGGAACACACAAGTCCAATTGGAATACCATGATTTTTTCAACCCTATGGGTGTATAGGACTTTCTTTAAAACTACCACTCGTTTCACACCATTTCAATTGGTCTACGGACTAGAGGCGGTATTACCTATCAAGTGTGAGATTCCATCGCTAAAACTCGCTGTCGAACTTTTACCGAACACCACTGCCGAGGAAGAACAATTTCTATACTTGGAAAAACTCGATGAAACCCGTTACGATGCGGCTCTAGCTAATGAAGCACATAAAAAATGCATCAAGGCCCAGTACGATAAATCAGTGAAACCTCGTATCTTCAATGAGGGTGATTTGGTCCTTACTTATGACCAAAAACACGATAAGTTGGGGGCAGGAAAACTTGAGTCCATGTGGCATGATCCATATGTGGTAAAACGTGTTTTGGAAAAGGGATCCTATGAATTAGAGGATTATGATGGGATATCTTTGGGGGAGCCTCGCAATGGGCTCTACCTAAAGCGGTACTATGCCTAAATCATTATGAATTAGTACTTTGTATATACTGTGTAACTATACATGGCGTGTGTTTTGTTTGGTGTGACACTTTATTTTTAGTGTGCTAGGATCTTATCATTACGCTTATACCATGTTTTTCTTGGATGTGCAGATGGAAAATTTCTTTGGATTCGTAGACAACGCTAGCTAGCACACTCGCAACCTTGCTTTGGCAGCATGGGTACTCTATTCCCCAGTCAGAGAGCTGATTAGTTCAGGAGGAACTTGCCTAGCTTTTGCAACCAACAATACCACCAAGTATCATGTGGTAATTGGACTATTGACTGACACTTTTTCCTTGGTTGTGAACCACCTTGTTATCTATCTCGATTCACAATTAGTGGTCTCCCATCTCAACCGTGTCTACGCTATCCGCGAACCCATATTACTCTGTTTATTCCGGTGGGTACGTCTCTTGGAGAGGTCCTTTGAGTCCATTCAATACCTACACATTCCAAGAAACATGAACACAGTTGTTGATTCCTTAGCTAATTTCATATTAGATTGGTGCATTCCACATTCATAAACATTTTTATCAAAAAAATGTATAAGATGATATAAAATGTAATCTACTCATACTGTATAGGACAACATCCATAAGATCCCAAATCATCATAGAAGAAACAGTATATAAAACCGCAAAATAGTGTTTTGTATATATATCATTGTGTCTGGTAAAATACAAAAAAGTGGTACTAATACAAAATCTCTAGCCCATAATCTTTCAGTAGATCCTGGCTACAAAATCTGAAGTCTATGGCATTCATCACACATATCATACAAAGAGTTATCCCTGAGGATACTCGTGATAACAGATAACAACCCGAGCTACTCGACGAAGCAGTCAACCATAGCGTCCTGAAACTCCAGCTGTACGACGCTGGTAATGGCGAGGCAAGTCATCGATGGATATGTCAGGAATATCCAACGTTAATCTCTGGAGTTTCTCCTCCAGCTTATTTAGCTCCTCCACTGCGTCCTGCTGAGTAATTTCCATCTCTTGTGCCACCCCTCTCCTCTCAATAGGAGAAGAACCTACTAGTCGAGACGGGCCAACATCTGCATGAAACATGTGTGAACTATCAGTACTTCCCAAAAACATCAAAAAACTATAAAATACATTAAAACAACAAGAGTTTCGTTCTTACCCATATCTCCCCATTTCTCCCCCTTCAGAAGAGCTAGATCTGGATCTCCTCTGAAGTCAGTACTAACATAGGAATAATCCTCAATCATGAGGAGTTGTCCCTGGAGCCAACTAAAGAAGGTTGGCCCATAAGTGATGATAGGTCATCCGCCTCCATGGTGGGCCATCACCTTCGATCATCAGACCATCTGTAGATATCATGGATCAAGATCATCCAGCTCTACCTGAGGTCACAGTAGTGGAACTCACTCTAGGAAGAACGATACCACGATGGATCCATAGCCGAAATGATTCAACTCACCCCGTCTGCATTTGGTGAGCTGATCTTTCAGATTCACGAGGAGTCCCTTGCACCAATTGAAGACTGTCAGTTCCATACACTCAATGGCATATAACATGTGGGCCTTGGTGGCCTGATGAGAAGCCCTACTTCCCGCCACCCTCTTATTAGTGAAGAGTACATTTCTTAGGGGTCGATATCCTATGTTCTTGATGGGAATCTTCCAAGAAAGCATCTATGTCCCTGGTGTACAGAACTGTGCCACCAAACTCTCTATCGACTGATCACTACCTCGTGGCCCAGATAGTGAAACTGCGGCTCCCCATCTAGATAACCCTGTCAGGAATTAAATATCTTCCACATCCAAGGTGAGGATGTGGGCACCAATTCTGAAATGCTTTTGATCTGGGTACCATAGCCTGATCAGGTAATCTAGCAGTTGTACTTGGGCTCTCATGCCCTATACATGGAAGAATTTTAAGATTACACATCTTTGCAAAGCGTTCATAGAATGTGCATCATTCTCCGCTTGGGTATCTTCGATTTCGTGCTCTCTTTCTTTCCACTGGACCATTGTATGGGTTGAAACCTACATAAACATCAATTAAACAAACATTAGACTCCTTTCATGGCTTTGGTTTGGTTCTCTTTGGCCCCAAGTTTTATTTTTGGTTGTGGATCTACACCGATGCACCCTTCTTTTGCGGACAGTGCACCAACGATGTACTTTTCCCATGGGTAAAGTGCGCCAGACCCTTCTAAACGCACTTCCTGCAAGGGGAAAGCACGTCACCCAGGGTGCAAACAATCCCCTTCAAAATGAGTCCAAAACCCCCCAAAAATCACACTTAAATAAAAAACTAATCCACTGAAAAGGTAAATGATAGGATTGAGGCCAACCTGCAACTGATGGGGCGTGAAATGGATGATCATAGCATCCACAATCGACGTTGGAAAAACGAGCTCCAAAGGGGTGTTTTCACTATTCCAACTTGGTAAAAAACAATTGGTAAATAATTATTTACTATTTGATAAAAGAAATGGAATATTCCCTTTTCAATATTTCTTTTATGGGTTTTTTACTATATTTGGTGACCCTTTTTACGTTTTAACACCTTATTATCAATTCTAACTTAGTTTTTGGAGTTCCAGATGAAGTAAAGTAGTGTTTTGACTTTATTGGCGACCATCATAGACGTTTCATACTTCTTATCAAGTGTGAACGAGTATTCAAGTGTTTTTTATGCTATCATCATGCTCGTTAAAACCAAGTACTAACAGCATCGAGCTTACTTTTTGTTCTTTCTCGTGCTCGTAAAACTATGAGAATAAGTCATCGAGTTACATTTTATCACTTTTTTGGGCTCGTAAAATTCCCATGAAAAAGGAACCCTTCAGAGTTCCTCTTTAAGCTCTTTTCAAACTCCCAAAACATGAAAAGATCGCCAAGCGAACTTGATTCTTTCATGCTTGTAAAATTATTTGAAAGGTCATCTTTCTAGTGATAGTTTACCCCTTTTTTCGGACCAAGAGAACTATTTATGAAAAAGGAGCACTTCGATTAATCATGACAGGAAGAGTTCTCTCTCATGTTGTTTTATCCCTTTTCGGTTGAGGAGGCTAACTTTTACGAAAAAAGAACCTTTTGGTGTCTTCTTTAGTTCTTTTCAGACTCTTTATATATGAAATGACGCTGAGTTTTCCTTCTCTTGAATCGTTAAAATCTGACATTGAAGGGCCCTTTTTTAGGACCAACCCCTCCTATATTAGGTTTGTAAAACATATGAGATTGGACTTGTCCAAAGGATGATCTATACCGAGCATCTATTACCCTCCTCAAGCTCATTAAAAGACAAAAGAGGTACTCATCAATCACGACGGGGATAAGGAAAGAGTTTGTGTTTCATTGTAATTATGGTAGTAATTAGTCACTCTTGAATATGGCACTCATTTGCATATGCATTCAGACACTTGGATAATCTGCTTGTCTTCGAGTCCCGCCCATTCCATGACTCGTTCCACTCCTTTGATTCATTCAAAGAATGATTCCATCATTAGTTGAATTAGGGGTTGGTATCATTATCGTTGTGTTAATGCTTCCAAGTCATGCCATTCCCATGTTCAAGAGAGGTATGTTCATCAAGTCAAACTCTGCAGTCATTTTACCTTCGATCATGTTGGTCATTCCCGATTCAGTCTCAAGTGTCACTCTATAGTATGACCTGCTCCAAAAATATTTGATCTTGTTTCGTGTTGATGATGGGGGAAACATCATGGCCCTCCTTCGACTGGTTTATCCTTGTCGACTTCAACACAACATCTAAGGATTAAACCTAGAAACCAATCAAGTACCTTGGGCCTGCATGCCTCAATGGCAGGTTACCTTGCTTTCAACAATAAGTTCACATCATTGACTTATGATTGAAATATTCCACAGAGTGTTCGACCTCAGATCATTGATTCACATTCAATGGTATGTACTATGATACCTTGGGAATCATTGACATCAATGGTGATTTACCTCGCACTTGTTAACGGTATACATCAATGATCAGTAATCAAGTTGTTTCTACCATGTTCGACTTCAATACATTGTAATCACATGGTTAGATTTGTATCATTGCGGGGTCAGCTTGAAGACCTTGGGTTAACTCATGTATCTTACCCAAGTTGCGATGGATATTTTTTCAGTCATATTACACGGATCCACTTTTGTATTGGTCATGGTTGTGTTATAATCTCATCATGGATCTACGATTGTGTCTAGTAGCCATGATTGTGTTCATTCGGTCTTTACTATCATGGATCTGTAATGTATTGGTCGGAAACCATGTTGTGAGTCAGTTGAGACATATATATCAGAGTCAGTTGTACTGTAGGAGTTCTTTGTTTGTCACTCCAACCGACAATCCTTACCTCGAATTTTTTCCTATTACAAACTATTTCACCTACCTTATTTTGTCAGCTTCATGCTTTGGGGGGCATTCCGTTACACCAAAATCTCATCATCATGAGTTATGTGTCATCTATATTCCCTGATCCCTAAAGTACTTGGGCCAAGACACCAAAAGAGAAGTTGTTGTTTATCCCTTTAACTTTATGTTGTCACCTCGATGCGCCATGATCTCTGGAAAGGTGCGTCAGACTCAAGGTGATGTGCTATGCACCTTAGCAGAGTGTGTCGGTGGCACATGATGCTCTTGCACAAAGTGCGTCGACCTCTCATTGGAGCGAGTTGTCCTTATGCAAGGTGCGTTGCTGCTGGTTAAAATGGCTAAAGAGAAGCTTCGAGCGACTTCTCGAAGCTTGGATGGCGTAGAGACTTATCCCTACATATCTGGAAAGGTGGCATTCGATCCCCTTGTATAGTGGGATGATCCATTAAGAATCTCCCCTAAATCCTCAACCTCTCTTATCTCCTTAGCCCTATATATATGAATCCCCTCTCCATTGTTAAGGGAGGAAGGAGAGAGTACCTATATGCTGGTGGAATTTTGCTAGGAGATCCTCTTCATCCATTAGGAGGCTAACCATTTGATTTTGGAGGCTAGGATTGTTGGAAGGAGGTTATGATGTCAAAGCATCAGGTGTAACACCTCTCTCTTTGTACTTCTTATTATTACATCTAATGCAAATTCTTTACATAAACTTGTTGTATTGATAATGTTTAGGATTAACCTCTTTGACTGTTGATCTAGATTGATTCACAATCATGTGCGTTTATCACGTGTCTATTTCAACATGTTATTGATTGGTTTTGCAGCTGGAGATCTGAAGATCGGGACTTGGATCAACAAGGAGAAAAGATCCGCATTTATAAGGTAATCCATCTCTTTCACTTATATTGCATTTCAATCAATATAGGAAAGTTGTTTGCATTATGTACTTGTTTTGTTCTAGATACAAACCATTCAGACTAGGGAGATATGTTTGAGTCCACCCTTACAGATTGTCCATAAACGGTATTATTATAAGAAAGGAAAAATTTTCAATGGGATTTCAGGGATTTTTGTAAGTCTAGTTCTTGATTTTTATTGAGTGGTATAATGATAAGAAACGAAAGGTTTTCAATGAGATTTTAGGGATTTTTCCAAGTATCTACATGGAAAATATGTTAACAATTCAAATGCTTCTTGTTTAGATGTTTCTAAGGCTTGTATATGTATTTAACAATTTACAGAGATGTTTAAATATTCTTAGGTATGAGAACAAATCTTCATTTTTATTGAGCAGTGTTATGATAAGAAAGGAAAATATTTCCTGGGAATGTTAGGGAGTTTTTCAAGTCTCTAAATTTTTCTATGGAAAATACGTTAAGAGTTAAGTGTGCTTGGTAATATTTTGGATTTTACCATTTTTTTCTCTCTCCTTGTTTATTATATGCGAAAACTCCAAACTTTGTTTCTCGTACTGTTCTCGTTATGTTTCCCGTTTCTCGTTTCTGGTAACATAGGTGTGCCTGAATTTCATGGATTGAGTTCATTGAAATCAAGTTCTAAGCTAGTGTGTTTGTTTGTTTTTTCTATCCTGAGCCGACCATATGTTCGACCTGATCATTGCGGATTATTTCGTGTGTCCCAACAATGGTTCCATGTGTCACATATACTTAAGTCTGTGTTGGGAAGCTCTATGTGAATGGGAGTTCTTTTTCTGTGAACGGTTTCGTAAGGGCGAGTTAAATATCGGTAAGTTCCCAAAATATAATAATGTAAATGTAAGTAATAAGCATTTGATCCCTTCTATTTTTCTACTGGATCATCGTTGTAGGATTAGCAATATGAATATGGCGAGAGGTTGCTATGGGAAAATAAAGGTATAGATTAAAATTTAAGATTCCAAAAGAGATTTGTATTTCTTGATTAAAAGTTTGAGAAGGAATAATGTCTCCCTTATAAAGGCTCCTATATTCATTACAGTTATAAACAAATATCAGGGATTTTCATTAATCCATTGCAATTCTTAATAATAGGCTTTAAAATATTTAGTGCACGAAATTGTTTTGTAATTTCAACAAGAAATTTCTTTGTCATTTCTAAATTATCCCAAACCCATCTAAAGACCGATCCGATATATCATACCCTATATCAAACCCAACTTTAAATGGGTCCCAGATAGTGTTTATATTCAATACACCCAACGCAAACAATTGCTACATAGACACTCAAAGAGTTTGTGTGCCCCTAGTCTTGCAATAAGATGGAATTGACAGTATTAAGAGTTTGTGTGCCCCTGAAGGTCGATTAGAAAGCCGTGTATTGTTGAAGGATTTCCAAGCATGAATTGAAATGCCAGATTTGTAATAAGAGCAAGATTGACATATAAAGTCAATATTAAATCCCGTGTTGGAGTCATTTTCCAACACATCATTTATTTGGGATTAACAACCTAATTTACCACTTATCCTAAGTATTTTGACTCAAATATGTGCTTACATCATCAACAGATTATCAGTTTCAGTAAACTGGGCCTCCTCCTTCATTCGGGGAGCCAACTGGGTCATTAATTTCAGTTAACTAGGCCTCCTCCATCATTAAGGGATCCAAATGGGGTGATTTGCATGATTAAAGCACCCTACTCAATCCAACTGGGTGTATTTCACCTAACAATCAGCTAACTGAAGTCAGAAAGGGGCCCTCCTACTCAGTTTGACCTAATTTGGTGTAATTTCACCTAAAAATCAGTTAACTGAAGTCATAAAGGCGTCCTCCCCTAATTTTGGGCAAACAATTGAGTTCTAGATTTAGTTAGACTTAGTTTGATAGATTCAGAGTCTGTTAGATTCAATTACATGATAGTTAAGTGGTTAACTGATGTGTCGAGTGGTGTTAGCTGACCTGTAAGCCACTCTCATGCATTCAATTTGAATGACCTCTCTAGGATTCAAAGTCCTGGGCTTTTATTTCCATTCTCATACATTGTAATCTATCTTCTGAGTTAATGATAATGCATGAATTGCTGCAAACCTTTTGCACTAGTGTTTTGACACACAATTTTTCATATGCATCTCTATTAATTGTTGTTCTTGTTTTCTAGATCTGATGTGCTTGAGTTTTATATGGTATCATAGCCATGGCAGGACAAGGAAACTCTTCTACAGAGTTGTTCAGATGAATATTGAGCAAGTTTGCTCAAAATTATTCCAACATTGCATCAAAAGCTGAAATTTTTCCACAAAAATCTTGGATAATTGTGCATCCGATTTATCAAGCTTGCTTGATAGGCTAAGCTAGATTTGATGCAACTTGAAAAGTGCAGGTTGTCGACCTAAAAATTGTTTTTTGTTTTTTACTGCAAGTTTATCACAGCCTCCTATTGCATTCGCTATAGCTAAGATGGACTCTTCTTCAAACCATCTTCTTACTCCTTTCAACTATCATCAGTGGAAGGATGATATAGAGATAGTATTGCGCTACAAGGGACTCTACAGAGTTACTATGGGCACAAAACCAGAGTCTAATGCAGCTATAGAGAAGTCCAAGTTCTTCAATAAGCTTGATGAAGCTTATGGTTTCTTACGTCTTAATATTTAGAAGGACCTTCTTTTCCATCTCAGCAGATTGAAGTCTCCAAAAGAAGTATGGGAACAACTTGCCAAACTCTTCGGCAAGCAGGATGAGATGAGGGCTTATCAGTTAGAGAATGAATTGATTTCCCTAAATCCTAAAATTTTTGAAACCATCAATGATTTTGTCACCAAGTTAAATAATTCGGTGCTTCAGTTGAAGCAATGTGGTGCCGAGAAGAAGGACAATCAGTTGATCCTTTCAATCCTTTCAAAAATAAGATTAGATTATTTAGTGTTTGTCTCTACCTTTCATTCAGGAAAACTCACCATTCTGAATTGGAAGATGCCATCCTTGAATGCATTCATTGAGTCCTTAACATAAGAGCATGATAAGCTTGTTCAAATGGGATCCATGAGATCCTCCAAAGATCAATCCATGTTTGCTAGAGGACAAAAGGCTACGAATGCTAGAGGAAATAAAAAGTAGAAAGAGAAGACCAAGTTTGATCATCCCAAGCAGAAGGAGAAGACCAAGTACTCAGATGAGCCCTCAATATCAAGAAAAGACAAGCAAAAGGGAAAGGAGAAGACAAAGAATTATTATTGTGACAGGGGATTTCATCCTGAAAGCTCATGCATGAATAATACTATTGATCAGATGGCCCTTCTCTTGGAGAAGAACAATATCAATCTTCCAAATGGCGCAAGGAAGAAGGAAAATGGAGACCGAAATGATCATCAAGAAAGAGGTCATGCACTCATCGCAAGTGTTTCAAATTCAACAACTCTTCTCATAGATTCAGGAGCTTCAAATCACATGTTTTCAAGAAAAGACTCTTTCTCACCATTGGACTCCAACAACTACATATCCATCCACATGGGAGATGATTCACAAATTTCATCGAAAGGCAAAGGTACAATTCACTTAGAACATGGCAGTTTTCAAAATGTTCTCTATGTCCCTTCTCTAGCTTCGAACCTGCTTGTTGTGTATCAAATGACACATACTAGTTTTCCAAATAAGGTTGTATTCATCCCTAATGATGTTGAAATTTATGATATTAGCACTGGAAAAATCATTGCAACATGCTAGGCAAATCATGCTGCAAGAACATATGAGTTTTCCCAATTTTTGTCGTATTCAAAGCCAAGTGCCCTTCTTACTCATGGAAATGAGGTTATCCGGCTATGGAATGAGAGGTTTGGAAACCTTAATTACAAGTATTTTCAGCTTCTACAATATAATTCCATGGTTGAATGCATTCCGAACATTAAATCCTCAAAAGGGATATGCAAGGGTTGCATCATTGGCAAGCATCCTGAGCACAAGTTCGATCAAGGAAAAGCTAGCAGCGATTCTTGTATTTTGGGGATGATTCATAGTGATATCAATGGTCCATTACCAAATCCATCCATGAATGGCTCAAGGTATTTTCTCACATTCATTGATGGATTTTACAGGTTCACATGGGTCTACTTTCTCAAGAACAAATCGAAGTGTTTGAAAGGTTCAAGAATTCCAAGGCTTCTGTTGAGACTGCTACTGGGAGCAAGATAAAATCTATTAGATATTATAATGGTGGAGAATATATCAAAACTTATCTGCTGCAACTTTGTGTGGAAAATGGCATCCAAATCTAGCACACAGTCCCCTACACACCTCAGCAGAATGGTGTAGCAGAGAGGAAAAACCGAGCATTGAAAGAGATGGCTACTTGTATGCTTGAGTCGAAAGGTTTGGATTCAAATATTTGGGCTGAGGCCATGAATGTTGCTGCATAAATTCATAACATAGTTCCACACTCATCCGTCAAAGGTAAAACTCCTTTCGAATCCTACACTGGTCACAAGCCTGATGTGTCACATCTTAGGGTTTTCAGGTTCACTGCATGGGCTAGAATTCTGATTGAGAAGAGAAGATATTTGGAACCACAAAGTATTGAGTGCATCCTCATTAGATATGCTGAATAATACAAAGGATACAAAATCATGGATATCAGATCCAAAATAATATTCATCGAGAGAAGTGTCCAATTTGAAGAACGGCTTCATGATCTACAACTAGTGGAGGAAGAAACTGCCAAATTGCTTCCTCTTCCGAAAGAAGATTCGGGAGATGATACTAAAAGTTTATGTTATGATATTTATGATATTAATTGTTGACCGAATCGCGACCTCGCAGTCGACAGGGGTCCACCGACTGTCGACCCATACCCCAGTCTTCTTGAGCACCGGCCCGGGTAGGGTTGAGCCCACCCAGCAACACCCGTAGAGCGGATGAGGTCTCACCCGAGGCGTCTAGGAAGAGCATACGGAACCATGTTTCCGCCGAGGGAGGAGGCAAGTTGTGGCACTATCGTACTAGCAGCAATTCCAAACATTCACCATGAAGTTCTAACATATCCCAGCATTTAACATTACCAGAAACAGAGATTGCATATTACTTTAATCACAGCATGTTCATGTGGACAAATAACATATTATCGCAACATTCACATTATAGCAATAGAAAACAGATAACTGCATTAAGAATAAATAACATGAACATCCAACAACATTACACATAGATTGCACCAAATCATCATCCTTATATTACTTCGGCAAACCAGAAGCAGTACATAAACATCCGCATTATCTCTGTCAATCTCCGCATATATCACTTTTCTCCTCTCCCTTCTTCTTCCTCCTCTTTCTTCAATTCTACTCTATTTATAGGCTTTCGTCGATTACAATGCTTGTCCACTTTCCTAACCGACACTATGGACACTCTACTAACTGACTTGGTCTAATGACCCAAAAACCCGCATACCGTGGTACAATGACTTGATATTACAAAATATATGACCAAAAACCCGCCAACTGCGGTATACTTGACTCAATATTACAAAATATGTGGTCCAAGTGACCCAAAACTCGCCAAGTGCGGTATCCTTTGGCCCAAAATACTCCTTTCGTGCCTTCATCCAACGTGTCGCGGCGTCAGTAGTACCGCGACCTTTCCTCATCAAACCGCCTGCCAACATTAATGAACATCAAGAATCAGGTTCGGATTCAAATCCAAATGAGCCCCCTCAATTTCCAAAGTGGGCAGAAAAGACTCTCACATCTGCCGATTCCAACATTGGAAATCCTGTCGATTCAAGAAGAACCCGAGCAGACTTTCAAAGAGAAAATATGGATATTTCATATGTTGATCCATTGTTGTATGAAAAGTGTTTTTTGATGGTTGTTTCAGATACAAAATCATACTATCATTCCCACCGATATCCGAGATGGAAAACTACCATGGATGAAGAGTACATTTCTCTTCAGAAAAATGCAACATGGGAGCTAGTTTCACTTCCACCTGGAAGGAAATTGGTTCAATGCAAATGGGTATACCGAACCAAGTTTGTTGTTGATGGTTCAAACTACAAATACAAATATATGTGGCAAAATATTTCTGACGAGTCCAATGTGTGGACTACACATAAACTTTTGCACCAGTTGCAAAAATGGACTCAATCCGACTAGTTTTGGCAATTTCCGCATCCAAGCACTAGGAGGTGCAACACATGGATGTGAAGAGTGATTTTATTCATCGGGATATTCAGGAATATATCTACATGAATCATCCTTAAGGTTACATATCATATATGTCACTTGTTTTCATATTAAGGAAATCTTTGTATGGTTTAAAAAAGGCCCCAAGAGCATGGTATGCAAAGATGGATTGCTTTCTTCTGTTGCAAAACTTTGCGAGATGCAAATCATATCCAAATGTATATATACAACAGAATGAAGGTAATTTTATGATCATTGTACTTTATCTTTATTACCCATTGATTACAGGAATCATTCTTTCTTCGATCGGCACAATAAAAACGGCTTTACACCAAGCATTTGATATGAGTGATTTAGGCCTACTGAAGCAGTTTCTTGGTCTCGAGATCACTCAGAATTTTGATGGGATCATGATTTATCAATTAAAATATGCTTTGGACCTGCTAAATAATTTCAATATGGAAGAATGTAAATCTATACCATTCCCATTCCTCTCAGGAATCAGTCTTGAGGATGGTGATTCTACACCGTTGGTGGATTCTACACTTTACCGACAATCGATTAGTAGTCTTTTCTATCTGACACACTCTAGGCATGATTTTTCTTATGCCGTGAGTGATGTGTCAAGGTACATGCAGCAGCCCCATGAGAATCATTGGAAGGCATCCAAAATTATCTTGCATTATGTGCAGGGTATGAGACATTTTGGCACTCACTATGTTGCGGATTTCGATCTTGACTTGGTTGGATTCATTGATTCAGATTGGGCGGGTGATAGCATTGATCGGAAGTCCACTTCCGGATATGTTTTCATGATTGGAACAGGTTCTATTTTTTGGTCAAGCAAAAAGAAGTTTGTCATTGCCTTACCTTCAGCAGAGGCAAAGTATCGAGGAGTATTCAATGCTTGCATTCAGGTAGTTTGGTTGCAGGGTATTCTAGCAGAGTTTGATATTGGTAGCACCACTTCTACTGTCATTTTTGTGACAATCATAGTTCTATCAATATCTCGATAGATCCAGTTAAGAGACAGAGGACCAAGCATATCGAGATCCACATGCACTACATCCAATAGATTGTGCATGACAAAACCATTGTACTGCAATATTTCGCTACAAAAGAGAAAATTGCAGACATCTTCACCAAGAGATTCACTAAGAAGAAGTTCTCTTACCTTCGTTCACTGTTGGGGGTGAGTTCTACTATGGTGAGGAAAGATTAGATCCTTCAGTGTTAAATTTGAGGGGGGGGTTTCTTTCCCAGTTGGTTTTTCCCTCTTTCCTCACTTAGATTTTTTGAGCATTTTTTGGATTATTTGTGTATTGGGTGACCTATAGCCTTTGTTGTCGGGACCCTTTTATTATTTCATTTTACTCCTCCACATGAGATTAGCTTAAGGGGGGGTGTTGGAGTCATTTTCCAACAACACGTCATTTATTTGGGCTTAACAACCTAATTTACCACTTATCCTAAGTATTTTGACTCAAATATGTGCTTACATCATCAGCAGATCATCAGTTTCATTCAATTGAGCCTCCTCCTTCATTCGGGGAGCCAACTAAGTCATCAATTTTAGTTAACTGGGAATCCTCCATCATTCAGGGATCCAAATGGGGTGATTTTATTGATTAAAGCACCCTATTCAATCCAACTGGGTGTATTTCACCTAGCAATCAACTAACTAAAGTCAGAAAGGCACCCTCCTACTCAGTTTGACCTAATTTGGTGTAATTTCACCTAAAAAATAAGTTAATTGAAGTGAGAAAGGCGCCATCCCCTAATTTTGGGCAATCAGTTGAGTTCTAGATTCAGTTAGACTTAGTTTGACAGTTTCGAAGTCTATTAGAGTCAATTACATGGTAGTTAAGTGGTTAACGGATGTGCCGAGTGGTGTTAATTGACCTGTAAGCCACTCTCATGCATTCAATTCGAATGACCTCTCTAGGATTCAAATTGCTGGGATATTATTTCCATTGTCACACATTGTAATCTATATTCTGAGTTAATGATAATGCATGAACTGCTGCAAACCTTTTGCACCAGTGTTTTAACACATAATTTGCCGCATGCAACTTTAGTAACTGTTGTTCTTGTTTTCTAGATCTGTTGTGCTTGAATTTTGCATCTTGGCTCTTGTATCTCATCAGTTAGATCCCCTAGGAATTAGGATCTATGAAGAAGGTTTTCCATTTAATTAGTATTTAAGAAGGATACTATAGGAATTTAAGAAGTAAACCCTTGGCATTTACATAGTATTATTATAGTGTTTATATTCAATTCACCCATCCTAAACAATTGCTACATGGACACTCAAAGAGTTTAGGGCATGCCAGATCTGTAATAAGAGAAATATTGAAATATAAAGTCAATATTAAAGTGTGGCTCTCATATATCATCAATTATATCCCCTAGGAATTGGGATCTACGAAGAAGGTTGTCCATTTAATTAGTATTTAAGAAGGACACTACATGCATTTAATAAATAAACCCTTGGTATTTGCAGAGTATTTAACATACATACTTTCAATAATAATGTTTATATTCAATACACCCATCCCAAACAATTGCTACATGGACAATCAAAGAGTCATCCCTTTTAGTAGCAAGACAAAGGATTAATTTCAAAGTCATGAACTCAATATAATTGGTTGTTCCCCTACCTAAACTTTCTTTTAATACAGGGGAATGAGACTCATTAAAATATAAAATTCCCCTAAACCCACTTTCCTAAGAGTCATACTAAGAAGCCTTATTAACATATGTCCATGCACTAGATTTGTCAACCTCTTTCTCAATAATGATTTTACCATGCTTTTGAAATTTTTAACTACTTGAAACGACTAATAATGTTCAAACCCTATAAGGCACATAGAAAAACAAATTTTAATGTGTCCTCAAAGAGACAAGAATTTTGAGTAAGTCAATACCCCAAAATATAAGGGGAAAACCTTTGAAATTTTTAACCAAAGGATTTTCACACCAAATTCTGAGGCCTTCACAAATAGACTTCTCTCTCCATACCTCACAAAAACCTGTAAGGGACTCAACTTCCTTTAAAACTTTAACAATATAGGATAAATTATCAAGAAATGAGAGATAGTGTCCTCAATTTCCTTGCATAGAGGGAATCTACTTGACCCACATATGTTTATTTTCTACAAGTTTTACCAAGTTAAAAATTTATCCTTAAGATCCAACAACATGAAGATTCTTTCCTTAAGAGGAAAATATCCAATCAAATGTACATTTCATAGGCATTTAATTTCCAACAGCGAGCCAACCAAATGATTTGAGTGTTGTAGGAAATAGAACACCTAGTTTTATAGTGCCAAAAGGACTCAACATCCAAATAAGAGAATCAAATGTACGCCTAGTTGTATAGTTCCAAAAGGACTAAACATCCTAATAAGAGAATAAAATGTAGATACATTTTGTAATGTCCCCTCCATGATGGTTCCATAAGTAATTCTACTCACCTATCCAATTCCCATAGGTTGGAGTGGAAATTAAGTTGACTAGAGAATTAATTGGTCCATAGTCACTATAAGGAGGAAAAATTAAACTATAATGGATGTTGTGGGTCACAAAATTGATTTAATAAATGGGAAATATTCATAAATCATGTGGAATAGGTCCAATCATCCAAACAGGGCGTATGAGGATTAGGAATTAGCCACATGGAAGTGTAACCCCAATCTAGGTGGAAGGAATCTCTTGAGTTGTAACCCCTCGGGCTAAAATTAGCAAAGGGAGGGTGCACAAGTGGGAAGGTAACCTCCAAGGAATCTCATGGATGATGGATCAGGTAAAAAATGGCTAAGTGGGGCGCATGGGTGAAGTGTAACTCCCAAATAATCTATGGCAAGTCTATGACAGATTCTATGACAAGTTATGACATGATAGGTCCTAAAAATAGCTAAGGAGGGAGCATGAGGGAATATAGGGGCCACATGGCTGTTATAAATCCCCCAAATCAAGGATATCACTCCCAAATTTGAATTTGCATGGTTGGTTAAGGTTCAATAAGGCTAAGATAGCATTAATATAAGGTAAAAGTGTCATGAATGACATCTCTCTCCATTAATTTGAATTTGTATTAAGTTTATGGAGAGAAAATTCTAGAATGAGGGGGGGGGGATATGGAAAATGAGTTTAGAAAAGGAATTTAAGATCCTTGGGAAATAACTTTTGGTCATTTTCAATTTGAATTGGATATCCATAGTGCTTCTCAATCTTGGGAGATGTGCCCCTTGCCAATGTAGCTAGTTTCGGTGATGCAAGATTGCACCCTAGCTAGCCATGAGAGGAGGAATCACTTTGATTTATCTATGGATATGTATAGAGTGATATTATGTCCCTATTTAATTTCTGGTTTGATTTCATCTTGGATTGTTTGGATAACATTTTGTGGCAAAAATAGTTTTATGGTGTTTTTTTGGTGGTTTTAGGTGTGCGGTTGATGTTCTCTTGGAGGATGGTGCACCATTGTTTGTGAATATCGCTTTGGGGATGATGTATGAGTAGTATATATTCAAAATTTGATGGTGGACACTCCCTTGGGCGCATATATGAGATTTGGGGGTCGATATCAGTCCATAGAAGGTGCATTGGTGGAGGAAAAATTGTCATTTGGAGCAGCATCTTCTCTTCTTCTTCTCTGCTAAACTTGCCAGCCTTCTCTTCTCTCTTGTTGCATATTTATCTGAGATTTTGTAGATGCTTGGAATCCATCCCTATAATTTCATATTTCTCCATTTCATAATAATTTTTTTATGGTCTTTTACCTTCATATTGTACCTCATTTACAAGCAACAAGTGTCTATGTGAAAAATCTGCAATTTCTGGTTTATTAGCTGAAAATATGTCCTTGTTTAACCATCTTAAGAAGTTGTTTAGAAGTGATCATTGGGTCAATTTTATGCATTTGAGTGTATAGAATCCATGCATACATTTTTTGGAAGAATTCGAGTCAGTTTGGTGGTGTTTGGAATCAGTTGGAAACAATACCTTTTTGTAGCAAAATTTTGACTAGTCTTGCCTAGTTTCGAATTAGAGTTAAGTTGGGTAAAAAAAAATTGGGACTAAGGGTTAGGTACATTATAGTGATATGAGAGAATGGTATTGGAAATTTATAAGTCCTTAATAGGTTAAATTAATTACTGGTAGATCCCAAATATTCCTCTTAAAATCCCTAGGAATATTAAAGCTTGTCTAATAGATTCGACCCAAGGGTTAATCCAAGAAGGAAAAAAGACAGAAAAAGTATGGATTCTGTAACAGATAAAATCACCCATGAGGAGAAGGAAGAGATGATCATGAAGAGTCTTTTAGAAACCTTAGATAGAGTGGCCAAGGGTCAAGAGAGTGCTAGTAAAATCCAAGAGGAAACTAGGGAGTCTGTGGGTAAATTGGCAACCTATGCATTCGGGACAAAAATTGGTGAAGATAGCAGCAGTGGATCCCAAGATGGAGATAAGAACCATTTGAAACAATTTGAAACAATTTTCTCAAGAATTGGTCCACATAACCGCGCTCATGAGTTCCAGGATTCATCTAGACCCACAATTCCAAAATTCCTAGGACAACCAACCATGGGAGCAACAATGCCAAATGAACTAGATGTTTCTTTGGAGGTTTATTTTGAGGGGTATAAGGCTATGAGTGCAGAATTTAAGCCTCCATGTCCTTCGCTGAATACTGAAATTTCAAATATTAGATAAAACCAAAAGGATTCAATAAGATGTAATTCCAAACTTTTGAGTTGCATCCCACACTTGGGAAAGTTACCCTTCCAAGTTTTGATGGGTCTTCCAAATGTATTGCTAGGTCATGGGTGCAAAAACTTGAGACATACTTCCAAATGAATTTCATGGTAGAAATTGATTCCATTAAAATGACCACCTTGCATTTATATGGATAGGTAAATGATTGGTGGTACCATGGCATGAGAAAATTGGATCATGCCAATATCACTTCCTATGAAGAATTCACAAGGAGACTCATTGATAGATTTGACAGAAAGGACCCTGAAATTCCTTTTAGAGAGATGGCCCATCTGAAGAAAATAGGCACACCTGAGGCCTATATTTTAGATTTTCAAAATCTTGCAGTCATGGTAATGAACATCTCAGAAGCCCGCTTAATATTGTTGTTCATTGAAGGCTTAGCAGTATCATTAAAGGGATTGGTGAAGGCCTATAGACCTACAAATTTATTGGATGCCATTAGCAGAACTCGAGACCTTCAGGATGCACTACCAAGAACAAGATTTCCTCCAAAAACAAACTTCCCAACAAAGTTGAAAGACAGGAGTCCTTTCCAAAGGACTTCAACTGAGAAAACCATGAAAAATGGTAGCCTTCGAGAAGAAATAAGGAGTAAAAGGTTGTTCTTCACATGTCATGAACCATGCATTACGGGTCATAAGTTTGCAAAAGGGAAGGCTCACTACATAGAAGTTTTTTCAGAAAGTGAGGAAGGGGAAGATGTTGGAGAGCAAGATCCAATGCAAGGAGATGGATATGAAACAACAAAATAGGAGAAGCCCCAACCTAATTCAGGGAAGGGAGTTATTGCAATTCTATCAAGAATCCATCAATACCACTCTCTCAGATTCAAGGGAGTGGTGCAAGGCCAAAGAGTCACAGTTCTAGTTGATGGAGGAGCCACTCACAACTTCATTGAATCTGCATTGGTGGAAAGGATGAACTTTCCTACTGAAACATTTGATGGATTCACTGTGATTATCCCAAGTAATAATTCCATGGACTATTGTAAGTGGATTCCAAAAATTCATCTCACCATAGGAAACTACATTGTGATAGATAAGTCTTATGTTGTGAATGTTGTTGATACAAACATGGTTTTGGGGGTGCAATGGTTGTATTCCATTGGTAAGCATTCCAAGAACTATAGGGTGCCCAAAATGAGCTTTAAAGGAGCTTATGGGAAGCAAATAACACTAAGAGGCATGAACACATACCCCAATACAGTGGTTTATGCACATAATATGAGGGTTGTCCTAAGGCATGGAGACATAGAATGGGTAGCATAATGTTTGATCACCACTAAGAAGCCTACAGTAGACACCAATCGGTATCCAAAAGACTTAAGGAAGTTGTTGCAAAGACATGAGAAGGTTTTTGGAGACCTTGCTCCAGGTAGGACACCATATAGAGGAGTGGAGCATGCCATTGAGTTGGAGGTGGGAACCTAACCCATAATCAACCAACCATACAAGCACCCCAAGAGGTTCAAGGATAAGATTGAAAAGGCCATCAAGGAGCTTCTTGAGTTGGGTATCATAAGGAAAATTTCAATTCCATTTGCATCTTTAGTGGTTTTGGTAAAGAAGAAAGATGGAACAATGAGGATGTGCATAGACTACCAGGAACTGAACAAGAAAACTATTAAGAACCGGTACCCCCATTCCCTAGATTGATGAATTGATGGATGAGCTACATGGAGCCAAGTTCTTTTCCAAGATTGATCTTCATTCTGGGTATCATCAAATTCGGATGAGAGAGGAAGATGTACAAAAGAAAACCTTTTGTTGTCACTATGGCCACTTTGAGTTCCTAGTCATGCCTTTTGGCTTGACTAATGCAACTGCTGCATTCCAATATTGCATGAATCGAATCTTCAACAAGCAACTCTGTAAGTTTGTTTTAGTATTTTTTGATGATATTCTAATTTATAGCAAGACTTGGGATGAACATTTACATCATTTGGAAGTTGTACTAACCATTTTTGCAGAACAGTCCTTGTATGCAAAGATGTCCAAATGTGAGTTTGGAATGACTGAGATTTTGTATCTTGGTCATATGATTGGACAAGCTGGAGTTAAATTCCATATGGAAAAAATCCAAACCATTCTTGATTGGCCAACCCCCAAAAATGTAACAGAGTTAAGAGGGTTCATTGGGATTTGCACATACTACAAAAAAAATTTCAAGGGATTCTCACAATTGACAACACCTTTGACTAATATTACCAAGAAAAGAGCCTTGTTTTGGTCCGAGGAGGCTGAAAGGACCTTCAACAAGATGAAGTAAGTGATGAGTAGTTGTTCGATACTTGCCTTATCAGATTTCACTCAACCATTTGTGATTGAATGTGATGCTTCGGGTGAAGGAATTGGAATTGTCCTAATGCAAAATCAACACCCTATTGCCTTTGAAAGTAGGATGTTGCAACCCCATGATCACTACTATTCTATCTATGACAAATAAATGATGGCCATTATGCATTCCTTGTCCAAATTTCGACAATATTCAGTGAGCAACAAATTTGTGGTCAAAATCGATCACAACAGTTTGAAGCATTTCCTAACTCAAAAGGAACTGAATGATAGACAAAAAAAGTGGGTAAGAAAGGTCCAAGCCTATGATTTTGACATATAATATAGGAAAGAAAAAGTAAATATTGTTGCAGATGCTCTCTCTCGAAAACCACCTCTCTCCTTAATGGAAATGACAGCAGATTGGCCCAGGCTCAACTCTTGGTAGAATACTCAAAGAACAAGTTTGCTTGTGAGGTTTTGGATGGGTTGGCCCAAGATGAACAATACAAGGTGATAGATGGAGTCATTTACTATAAATATAGGATCTATTTGGTTCCGGAATCAACCTTGAAAAATAAAATTATGGAGGTAGCCCATGATTCACCTCTAGCGGGCCATCTAGGGTACTTGATGGCCCCTTGGAAGGGAAGTAAGAGAAAGGTTCACTTGGAAGGGACTGAAAATGATGTATTAAGGTATGTGAAGGGGTGTTGCGCATGTCAACAAAACAAAATAGAGTAAACACACCCTGCTGGTCTACTTCAACCTATTCCCATCCCGGAGCAAAAATGGGAAAGCATCTCAATGGACTTCATCACTGAGCTTCCCAAGGTACAAGGGAGGGATTGCATATATGTGCTAGTAGATAGACTCACAAAATTTGCTCATTTCTTTGCTATTCATTCTGATTATAGTGTTGCACAAGTTGTTGACCTATTTTTTAGAGAAATTTTCAGATTACATGGTTTGCCAAGAACCATTGTTAGTGATAGAGACAGTAAGTTTACAGGAGCTTTTTGGAAAGAATTGTTTAAACTGGAAGGGACAATTTTGAATCTTAGTACTAGTTATCACCCCCAAACTAATGGGAAAACCGAAAGAGTAAATCAATGGCTAGAATGATATCTAATAAATTATGTAATAGGGAATTATGTAAGAGGGACTCAAATGGTTGCATTTGGGTGAGTTTTGCTACAACACAACTCACCACATGTCTATTGGTATGTCTTCCTTCAAAGCATTGTATGGATATGAAGCTCCCACCTTTGTTGATCAATTTTTTGGAGATAGTAGGGCCCCAAATTCAAAGGATTGGATTCAAGAGAGTCAATATATACTCAAAGCACTCAAGGACAACTTGCAAATAGCTTAAAATCAACAAAAAATATATGTTGATAAAAATAGCATAGAGTGTAGTTTTCAGGAGGGTGGCTTCGTGTATTTGAGATTGAAGCCATATAAGCAGTCATCTCTTAAAGGGAAGGGGGCTGAAAATTTGAAAACAAGGTTCTATGGTCCCTACAAAGTCGTGAGAAGAGTTGGGGAAGTAGCTTATGAGTTGGAGCTTCCTCAAGGAACCAAGATCCACAATGTTTTCCATGTCTCTTGTCTCAAGAAAGTAGTTGGCCAACAAGTGACTATTTCATCAAAGCTTCCTCCACTAGATGATGAAGGGCAGTTGATCCTTGTTCCAGAAATAATTTTGCAAATAAGAGAAAGGAAGTTGAGAAACAGGACATTCATGAGTACCTTATTTAGTGGAAGGACCTACCTACCAAGTGAAGATGTTACATGGGAAGGAGAAGAAATATTGCAGCACCCGGGTTTAGATTTGATTGAGGACAAGGAAATTTGGGTGGGGAGGACTGCAATGTCTCCTCCATGATGGTTCCATGATTAATTCCACTCACCTATCCAATTCCCATAGGTTGGAGTGGAAACTAAATTGACTAGGGAATTAGTTGGCCCATAGTCACTATAAGGAGGAAAAATTGAACTATAATGGATGATGTGGGTCACAAAATTGATTTAATAAATGGGAAATATTCATAAATCATGTGGAATAGGTCCAATCAGCCAAAGAGGGTGCATGAGGATGAGGAATGGGCCACATGGAAGTGTAACCCCCAAGCTAGGTGGAAGGAATCCTATCATGAAGGAATCTCTTGAGTTGTAACCCCTTGGGATAAAATTAGAAAAGGCAGGGCGCACTAGTAGGAAGGTAACCTCCAAGGAATATCATGGATGATGGATCGGGTCAAAAGTAACCAATAGGGGCGCATGGGTGAAGTGTAACTCTCAAGGAATCTATGACAAGTCTATGACAGATTCTATGACAAGTTATGACATGACATGTCCTAAAAATAGCTAAGGAGGGCACATGAGGGAATATAGGGGCCACATGGTTGTGGTAACTCCCCAAAATCAAGGAGATCACTCCCAAATTCGAATTTCTGTGGTTGGTTAAGGTTCAAGAAGGACAAGCTAACATTAATATAAGGTAAAAGTGTCATGAATGACATCTCTCTCCATTAATTCGAATTTTTATTAAGTTTATGGAGAGAAAATTCTAGAATGGGGGGAAAGATGGCAAAGGATTTTATAAAAGGAATGTTAGATCTTTGGGAAATAACTTTTGGTCATTTTCAATTCGAATTAGAGAGCCATAGTGCTTCTCAAGCTTGGGAGATGTGCCCCTTTCCAATGTAGCTAGTTTCGGTGATGCAAGATTTCACCCTAGCTAGCCATGAGAGGAGGAATCACTCTGATTTCTCTATGGAGATGTAGAGAGTGATATTATGTCCCTGTTTACTTGCTGGTTTGATTTCATCTTGGAGTTTTTGGATCTCAGTTTGTGGAAGCAGTAGTTTTATGGTGTTTTTCTGGAGGTTTCAAATGTGTGGTTGATGTTCTCTTGGAGGATGGCGCACCATTGTTTGTGTCAATCTATTTCGGGCTTATGTATGGGAAGTATATATTCAATATTTGATGGTGGACACTCCCTTGGGTGCATATCTAATATTTGGGGGTCGATATAATTCCATAAAAGGTGCATTGGTGGAGGAAAATTTGTCATTTGGAGCAGCATCTTCTCTTCTTCTTCTCTGCTAAACTTGGCATCCTTCTCTTCTCTCTTGTTGCAAATTTATATGAGATTTTGTAGATGCTTGGAATCCACCTCTGTAATGTCTTATTTCTCCATTTCATAGCATCCTTCTCTTCTCTCTTGTTGCAAATTTATATGAGATTTTGTAGATGCTTGGAATCCACCCCTGTAATGTCTTATTTCTCCATTTCATAATAAGGTTTTTATGGTCTTTTACCTTCATATTGTACCTCATTTACAAGCAACAAGTGTCTATCTGAAAATTTTGCAATTTCTGGTTTATTAGCTGAAATTATGTCCTTTTTTAACCATCTTAACCAGTTGTTTAGAAGTGCTTAGTGGGTCAAGTTGATGCATTTGAGTGTGTAGAGGCCCTGTATACAGTTTTTGGAAGAATTCAAGTCAGTTTGGTGGTGTTCAGAATCAGTTGGAAACAATACCTTTTTGCAGCAAAATTTTGACTAGTCTTGCCTAGTTTCGAATTAGAGATAAGTTGGGTAAAAAAAAATTGGTTCCGAAGGGTTGAGTACATTACACAATTGCATGGGTCATTCTATTCACATTCACAATGCAATCATCCAATAACATAAGCACTTCATTCAACTTATTTTGGGAAAACCCTTAGGTACTTCCTCCACATTGTGATGCCGTTCAACCATTTTGTTCGTTAGGTAAAAATGGCACGCTGCATGATTGGCTTATTCGAGACTCAAAGACGAATGCCATTCTTATAAGAGATACTAAGTAAAAATTATATAACTTAAAGTATTATCCTCTCTGTAAGTCTTCTATTGAGAATTTTATGCGTGTGTAGATGAGTACTGTTCATTCATCTTTATTTATAACGTTTTGATGAATAGAAAGACAAGAAAACTGTCCAAAATTCCTGATGCTGTCAAAGAAGAGATACAACCTTATTTCACAAGAAGAAATGTATTTGTGGCAGAAGACACCAAAAAGTTGCATAAACTGGAGGATGTCACTACTCAGTATATATGTTCAGATCTAATAGTAAGTACACCTATTGTTATTGAAACAAAAGAATTCCCATGCTTTTTGAAATTATTATGAGGTCAGGGTATTTTGTGTGTTTTTTTTTGCAGCCACGTTGGAGTGATTTGGATGTGAATCAGTGTGTCAACAATGTTAAATATATTTGTTGCATTTTGGAGGTATAGTTAGAGAATTTCTTGCAACCATTTCTACCAACTAGTTACAATTGTCTCTTTTCACCATTGTTGTTAACTTTATCTGGCTAACCTTTTCTTTCCTTCATTTTTAAAGTAATATTTTGAGGAATTGAACTAAACACGTAAGGTTTTAGGCTTGCATTGATGTCTTTATGCAGGAAATCTGTACTTTCAGAGTTAACCAGACTTTCAAGCCTTAAAGCCATACCTTAGAGGCTTAGTCTTCCTCTTCAAACCCAAAGATATGATGTTCACACTAAATTTTTTATTTTTTTCCTTTCTGCTCGTGTCCTAACTTTTGGCATTTTGGTGTTGGCTTTGGATTTGGTCTTGGTTTCAATTTCCTTTCTTCTAGTTTCCATGTCTGTGTTTTGGTTCCTATGGAGACAACAATATGATTTTGATTTACAGTTTTATATTAGAGACTGAACCCCACGATCCTGGCATGCTAACCTGTTTGTCTGGGAAAAGTTATTTTATAAATTGAAATAAATCTTGGCAACAGCTGTTACAGCTACTTTAATAGCAGCGGAGAGTTTGCAAGTTTGAATTAACTAGTTGTGGGCAATGCTTAAATTCATACCTCATACTCTTAGTTTTTTTTTTGTTTTTTACCCATGTTATGAATCTTTTGTTTAAGTTGACGTTATCATGGACTTTATATGCCGAGTTACCCATCTCTATTTTAGAGGGCAATGAACTAGCTAATATAACATTGGAGTACAGGAGTGAACGTGGGTCGATGCATGTACTTCAATCATTAACAAGCCCATAGCATGGTGAGGTGATTGTTGGTTCAACTACACCATTTTCACAGAGAAATGATCCTGCAGACTCCTTTAAATCCTTGCCTGCATTGCAGTTTACACACTTGCTTCGAATGCAAGATGACAGATCAGAAATTTTGAGGGCAAGGTCAGAATGATGGTCAAAGACAGAGAACAACCTTAACAACCCTCACGATCTTGCTTGACCTCATATTATGCAGTGTACATACATGTATATTTAATGATGCTTTCTTTAATCTTCAATCTTATTGATACTTATTTGTGATGTGACTATGTTCGCTCATATGTATTGTCCTACAAATGGATGAAGGATGGCTCTATGTCTTGATGTTATTGCAGGCTTTGCTCAAGGATGGCTCTATGTCTTGATGTTATTGCAGGCTTTGCTAAGATATAGCAATCTATTTTGTTAGATTTTAGAATCATGTTTTGACTCTCACAGTGCCAGGCTATTGATTTAAATATTTTTAGTTGGGCTTCCTAGAAAGGCAGTACTTTATTTTGCCACATTCCTTCTCTTTGTCATGGCAATTAGGACAAATGCATCTTTATAGTTTTAACTCTGGCAAAGGTACATTGTATGCTGGTTGGAACTCCTTTGGTTCTGTTTGACTTAAGAAACAGTTGAAAGCTGAATCAAATATATTCTATCTAGATGGAAGTTGCCTATTCTTTCAATGTAAAGCTTGATACTCAATTTTGTGATTGGTTCTTTTCTTATGCCAATTTTGAACTCCTTGGTTTAGGTTGACCAAAATTATTTATAGAAAAGGGCTGGAATTTTGTGATAAAGACAAAAAGTTAAAACCCAGATTAAATATCATCTGTAGCCTAGATGGAAGTTGTCTATTATTTCCAAAATAAAGCTTGCTACTTTATTTTGCTGGCCATTTTTTGTATTTAAGATCTCTACTTGTTATTCACTTGCATTCTCTTACTTTGTTGAGCTTGAGTTAAGCTTAGTTCTAGATCCTAATGTAGTGCCATATTGTGAACAAGGGAACATACCATGGTTCAATACAATGTCCCATGTGGTATGTGGCCTCAATGAACAAGGGAACATAACATGGTCCAGTACAATGTCCCATGTGGTATGGCCTCAAAACTTAAGGGATCTGCTTAGAACAGTCCCTCAAAGTCAAGGTTAGAGCCATAGATAGGGAGGGTGCTACTCCATTCTATACTACATCTCAGCTGTGTGGGTGAATTACCCCATTCTGTACTACAGGTCAGTTGTATGTGTGAATTGTTATTAATTATTATTATGTAGCAGTATAGAAGGTTTGTGTTTATGTTTTAACTATCATATTGGTCAACATTCTATAAGGGAAAATAGTACAATGGTGAGATGCCTACTCAATCCATAATAATTAATATGCAGCGGTATAAGGTTGGTGTTTATGTTTTAAATATCAGATCGGTTATAATGATTCAGATGGTTCTCCTAGTTTTGAGGATGGCATGCAATCCCACCAACCTAACTTGGTGGGAATATAAAATGATGTTCACAATATTCACAAAGGAAGCCCAGTCTAGGGATTTGACTCTATTACCTTTTGCTTGCAATTCACAACTCTCAATCATTCAATTATTTGAGCTAACCCACCAAACTATTAAAGTCTTGTTACCTATGAAACTATGAAACTTTGATTGTAGTTTTGTGGTATCTCTTTTATTAGTTGTCAATTAACTTGCTTATAGTTACAATTGATCAATCTAGTTAAAAAGGAAAGTCAACATTTATTTGCTTATAGTTACAATTGATCAATCTAGTTAAAAAGGAAAGTCAACATTTATTGAATATTTTTTGTGAGAATGAATTGATTCACATGTAACTAAAATCAATATGATATCTATTTAATATAAAACAATTAAAATTGAACTTTGGTTAAGCCATACATGCATAAGTCACATCACCATCTTCATTTAATCTCCAAATGGTTATTTTATTTTGCCTCACTTGAATTTAAGGGTTTTTGTTAAAGATGTGTTAATTTCAGAAGGGCTGATATTTGTTGAATACATTGGCTTTGTAAGCCAACCTTCAAAAGTATTTTTACTCGAACATTTTCAGACTCTCAATTTTTAGAAGAATTCTTGTCTTTAACATTGCAAGCTAGGCACGCATTATTTATACATTTCACTTACGTGAGCATTTGATGCATGAAATTTAACTGGTGAAGTTCGTAATTTTGAGTAACTCAGTTATGATGCATAATATTGTCTTGCTTTGTTTGCAATATTTGGATGATCACTAATATTCTTAGTGCCAGAGGCATTAAAGATTTGGTTGTAATATTTTTGTTGTTTGCATGGGGTTGTGTTGTCATAGAAAAGGTTTAATTTTAAAAAATGTCTAACAGTTGGTGAAAAAATGTTTGTAACACCTGGTGAAATACAGTGCCAACAAATTGAAGTTTCAAGAAATTTATTTAGTCTTTATTCTTTCTACTTTCATGGGAGTAAAAAAAATGGTAAGTTTCATGAAATTTATTGGTTCTTTCTTGGTAGGCAATATTTTCCTTTTACCAAACTTTTAAGAATTATCAAACTTTTAAATTGAATTTCCTTGTATGGAAATTTTTAATTTTTAGAGATAATTCTGCAACAAAGAATGGTTTCATTTGGGGGGGGCGGTTTTTTGAGGTTGGGGGTCTCTGTGCTCGAGGCTTCATAGTTTTTTTTCCTTTGTAGTTGTGGTCAAATCAGAACTTGTTGAAATAGCCTGGATTTAGTGTTTTTCATCAATTTGGGTTGCACTTTTTCAAGCTAATTTTAGTGATTCTAAGATAATTTTAGTGATTTCAATGATTTTGCATTTTTTCAAGATAATTTTAGTTATTTCAGTAATTTCAAAATAATTTAAGTGATTTTAGTGATTGCAATAATCGACAGTATTGGAATCTGCTTTTCAATCAAAATAACATTTCATCAATCCAAAACTGTACTTTTCCAAGATGGCGAGGAAAGGAGCTATCCCCAGGTTCAGTCTGTTATTTCGAATCGATTTCAAAATGTCACAATTCGGAAAGCCAAGAATTCTGCTAGGAATAGGAAGAATAAGGAAGAGGAGGTGAACCCTGTTACTATTCCTGTTTTAGAAAGACTTAGATTGAATGATGGGTTGGATGATAATATGGTGGATTCTGTGAGGCTTGATGTTGGAGTGGGGGACATACCACATCCTGGGGGGGTTATTCCTAGGGAGGAGGTGACTGTTATATCTGGGGGCCTTAGAGCTTGTTCCCCCCGTTTCAATGTTTCTTAATGTCTATTTGTTCACTCAATATTCGTGGGTTGGGTAGAGTTGCTCGAGTAAGGGCTCCATCTAATTTAATTGCTACTTCTCGACCTAGTATATTGCTATTACAAGAATATATGTGTGATGATCTTTCTGCTGTATCAAAAGTTGTGGGGATTCTGCCAGGGTGGGAAATCTCGGCGGTTGGTTCTAATGGTCTGTCCGGGGGTCTAGTTGCTGCTTGGGACCCTCGTATCTATTTTTTCAGTGTTTTTCAGACTTGCTGGGGTATATTATTGGAAGGGACATGCAAAGCATCTGATCTTTCTCTTTCAATACTAAATTGTTATGCTCCGTATAAAAATAGGGAGGTATTCTGGCTTGGTTTACAGTCCTCTGGGATTTTGAAATTAAATAATCGTTTGATCGTGCGGGATCTAAATTTTACGAGATTGGCCCAAGAAGTATGGGGTGCTAAGGCTAAAATGGATGATTTGGCGCCTTTCTTTTCTTATTTTCTTATTGACAATAACCTTATTGGTGTTTGCACAAGGGCGTTGGTCCCAACATGGTCAAATGGTCGAGATGGGTGTGAAGGTATTCACAAACGTCTCGATAAGTTTCTGTTGAATTCGTCATTATTGGATAGATGTAGTCGTTATCGTTCATGGGTTGGTGAGTCCAAACTCTCGGACCACTGGCCTATCTTTCTTCAATTGGAGGATAAGTTTTTGGACTCAAAATATCCAATCAAATTCGACTGTTCATGGTTAACATATCCAGAGTTTGACTGTTTGGTCAGAAATGTTTGGACGAAGAACACCTTTGATTTAGAATTGAATCCTGTGGATCTATTGTGCCACAAGCTAAAAATTCTGAAAGGTGAAGTATCTAGATGGATCCATCATAAGAAACAAAGTGATAGAGGTGTTTTGTTGGATGTGGACTCAAAGTTACAGAATTTGTATATGCTTAATACTATGAAGCCATTGGTTGGTTCTGAATTGGAGCTGTTGAAAAAGTTAGAAGCAGAAAAAGAAAGAATATATGTTATGGAAGAGAAGGAATGGAGATTAAAAAGTCGGGCTTTATGGGTTAAATCTGGTGATAAGAATACTAGATTCTTTCATTCCTATGCTTCAACTCGTAGAAATAATAATACTATTTGGAAATTGGAAGATGAGGATGGCTCGTGTGTGTCTGGTGTTCAAGGTCTTCAATCTCAAGCTTTTAAACATTTTCACAGGGTTTACTCAAGTGATAAATCGTGTGACTTGTCCTCACAACTCAAAGTGGCGAAATTATATCCTCGATTTTTTGACAGGGAAGATGATGTATCCTTATGTTCGGAGGTCACTATTGAAGAAGTGGAAAGAACCCTTAAATTGTTTGCTAAAGAGAAAAGTCCAGGGCTAGGTGGCTGGACTGTAGAGCTATTTTTACACTTCTTGGATATAATGGGGGATGATATTGTTAGGATGGTGGAATACACAAGATCACAGGGATATTTATCTGGAGCATTGAATTCGACATTTATTACCCTCATTTCTAAAGTGAATGATCCGAAGACTTTTGCAGATTTCAGACCTATTGCACTTTGTAATTTTGCTTATAAAATTGTCTCAAAGATAATTGCAAGTCATCTTAAGCCTGTGTTTTCCAAGTTTATCACTCCTGAACAATTTGGGTTTTTAGAAGACAGACAGATCCACGATGTTGTTGGCATAACTCAAGAAATTCTTCATAATATTAAGTGCAAGAAACAGAGTGCAATGTTGCTTAAAATGGACCTTGAGAAAGCATATGACCGGGTTAATTGGGATTTTCTGAGGATTCTTCTGATACAGATTAGTGTGCTTGCTTTAGCTATTAACTGGATCATGGCTTGTGTTAATACAATGAATATTTCTATCTTGGTGAATGGAGCTCCTACAAATTTCTTCAGTTGTTCTATAGGTATTCGTCAAGGTTGCTCTATGTCCCCACTTCTTTTTCTCCTGGTTATTGATGGATTAAGTCGGTTGATCAAACAAGCACACGAGCAAGGCAACTTCAAGGTTATAAAAATATCAAAAGAGCTTTTTTTGACACATGTACTATTTGTTGACGATGTGCTCATTGCTGGGACTGGGATTGTTGCAGAATGGAGAATGCTCTCAGGTATTATTGAGCTCTTTTGTAAAGCCTCTGGCTTGAAGGTTAGTTTATCGAAGTCCTGTCTATATTAGAATTTGGTAGCTGATGATATAAATTCAGACCTATTATCATTTCTCCCATACAGCTGTAATTTGATGATTGATGGTTTTACATACTTGGGCTTTCGTCTAAAGCCTAATGGATATCTAGTGAAAGACTGGGAGTGGTTGATTAAGATATTTGAAGCTAGGATCTCACATTGGACTTATAGGCTTCTTTCCATTGGCGGAAAACTTACCCTAGCAAAATCTGTGTTGTTGGGGACTCTAGTTTATTGGTTTTCTCTTCTTCCTGTTCCGAGCTCTGTCATTTAATCTTTGAGGAGACTTCTATACAATTTCCTATGGACTGGAGGTCTGAAACGAGCCAGTGTGTCCATGGTTGGATGGGAGAGACTTTCTCTTCCATATGATTCTGGAGGTTGGGGTTTAAAAGATTTACATGCTTTTAGTGACGCTTTAAGGCTTAAGAGTATGTGGCGGGCTATATATGGTGGATCTCTTTGGTCTCGGGTTATATTCTATAAATATAGCAATATCAAGATATCTTTCTAGCTAAGGAATTCAAAGAAAAAGGTTTGGGGAGTCTCTCTAGTCTGGAGAGGTTTTATGAAGGTTTATTGTTGGTTTGCACATTATCTTTGTTGGAAAGTTGGCAATGGATCTGAGGTGGCAATTGGTGTTGATCCTGTTCTTGGCATCAATGGTCAATATCAGCTTTCAAATGACTTGACTTCTTTTTTGAGAAGGTCTGGGCATATTACTTTGAATTCCATTGTTAAGAATGTTGTTTCGGGATACTGGTTCGATGCTGGTGATTTAAATTTGCCGCCGAAGTTGATAGTTGAATGGGACTGTTATGTTCAGAGATTAAATGCAGCAGGTATTCGACTCAATGTTGATGATGACATGGTGGTGTGGGAAGGAAATGAGGTCTCCGGTTATATTACTGCCAAATCAGCTTATGAATGTATCATTCGTAGAAGGTGTATATTTCCAAATAACTGGTGGTATTGTAAGCTTTGGCAATGGCATGTGCCCTTGAAATTGAAATGTTTTTCCTGGTTCTTATTATGTGATAGATTGAAGACTTGGGATAATTTGATGAATATTGGATGGATTGGTCCTAGTTGTTGTATTTTATACAAGTTGCAGCAGGAGAATGTTACTCATCTTTTTATTGAGTGTTCATTTACTGTGGAGCTCTGGAACAAGTTCTATCAGCTGTTTGGTATAGTACATAGATGGTGTGGCCCATCTGTGGGTGCATGTCTTCAGGATTGGATGCAATATGATAATAGCCACCAAACTTTGCCATTATTTATCTGCTGGTCCATTTGGTACTATCGGAATAAGGCGACTTTTGAAGATCAGCTACCTAATATACATGGTGCTGTCAACAGTATCCTGGTTCTCTATTCTCAGTTTCAGGCTGAAATATCTAATTCGGCTCCAAGGAATATTGGGGAGCTTCATTTCACTTTCAAGGAGCCTGTTTTATTTTTCGAAGGGGTTGCAAATATGGGTGGATGTGGTGTTGGTGGCATAATTATTTTGAACTAGTTTCATTACTTTTCTCTCCATCTAAAGTGTGGCAGGGGTACAAATATGAAGGCAGAGCTCTTGGCTTTGTGGTGTGTTGTCCGTGTGGCTAATATCTTCGGATTAGTTTCTGTGAAGATTTATGGGGATTCTCGGTGACTATCAAATGGGCATGTGGAGAGTATGACATTAAATTTTTGGGTTTGATCGGCTGGTGTAGGCGTATTAAAGATGAACTTGGGTTGCTAGCTTCGGTTTCTTTGGAACATATATACAGGGAATATAATACACAGGCGGATAGTTTGTCTAAGTTGGCTCTTGAAGGTGAAGAGGACATCTTGCTTTGGGAATAATTATGGGAGGAGCAGCAGATAGCTTATGGTTCCTATAATTTCATGATATGATGTTGTTCTAGATATGAAGAATATTGGCCTTTTTGATATATTTTGTAATATCATGGGTACCCGTTGATGGGATTGCCTTGTTGACAATTTGGTTATATTTAGACCTTATCATGTACTATTTGATTCAAATTTTGAATATCAATAGTATGTTTTTTTCGCGGGAAAAAAAAAAAAAAAAAAATATTGATGATCTTATTATGTCCCCGACATATAGTATTTTGTCGGGGGCATTAATCCATGTTTGGGTTCAATTTTTTCCAAAAGGACTATAGAGTTAACATACGAAAAAAAAATTAAAAATTGAATTTTTGAAATTTGTGATTGGTTGTATGGGAGTGGCGTCCGCCTCGTTCTGTGTTTCCCACCACGCGGCGGCGGGCAGACGTAAGCTTCATTGAATGGCTCTGTTTTCGATTTTTGTTGCAGGACAGTTGGTTTGCAGCTCTTCTCCAAACCTGAGTCTCGACGCTTTTAATTCAGTTGGTGAGCATTAATGCCCGTGGCTCAACCTTGTTTTTTGTTCGAACTTGTTTTTTGTTTTTATATTATAGCGAACAGCGGTGCCCCATATTGCTTCACCCGCTCGCATTTCTCTCTGTCTATCAACCAGTTCATCTGGTTTTCTTTTCACGGGTGTTGCTGGGCGGAGGTGGTGTTCGTTGGTTGTTGTTGAGTTGCGTTCGCTCGCTGCTACCTGTTTGCGGGCCTCCAGATTCCTGCTTGGTGGCCGGTTCGTCGTTGTTAGCCGATTCGTAGTTGCTGGGCGGAGGTGGTGTTTGTTGGCTGTTGCTGAGTTGCGTTCATTCGCTACTACCTGTTCCTCCAGATTTCTGCTTGGTGGCGGGTTTGTAGTTGTTAGTCGGTTCGGTGGCGTTTGGAGCGTCTATTGCAGGTTTGGTTGTTTCCTGGTAGGTCTCTCCAAATACCACTGTCAAAATGTTAATTCGTATGGATGGTGTTCATAGATCTTATCTGAGGTTGTTTGCTTTTTTCAAAGACTACTACCAAAGCATTATTGTATTCTAGAACGCATGCCTGGAATACAGTTAAGCATTAATGTATGAAACGTTTTTCCTCCACTGTGAAAGATTTTCCAGGCGTTTATGAAACAAACTTTTTTTCTTATTTTTGACAAATTTGTAATAGCATCAGAGCAGCAGGCTACCTTCTTCTAAAATTCGAATAAATAGTAGCACTATGATAATAATAACAGAAAAAATTAGATTAACTCATCTATCATCCAATGCTCCTATTTATGCATGAAGTGAATTGAAATAATTTTAATACACTTACAGCATGAGGCCTTGCAAATTTTTCATTTACTTTTTGCTTGAGTACGTCGGACCAGGGCTATTCATTCAGCCCTCTGGAATGTGACGCTTCCTGGAAAAAAGATAGTACTACCCATTAAGATTTCTGCCACCCTACTAATGCAATTTTAAATAATCAGTAAGAAATGTTTTTTTGCTTTGGCACATAAATCGCTTCGTTGAATACAGCGAACATAAATCGCCATGACACTTGGTCACCATGTCGTTTGCGTGCTAAGAATTTGACAGTTTGCTTAGAATAGGATGGAAGTGTGGCGTGTTTGCTTTTCATGTAATCGATGTCTGAGGTATTTGTTAATTTATATTTCATTAATACTAACAGACACTGGTCTTGCTAATGGTGTTTGTTATTATTAATTTTGAGAATCGCTTTATTGCTTAAGCCGCTTTATTTGAGGTATTTTTCTTTAAGCAAGCTACTGGGGACCCCGTAACGTAACATGCCATATTTAGCGTTTTTCTTTTGAAATTTGAGCTTGCTTATTTTTCCCCTGTGCAATTTCCTTTACAATTTTGTTTATTTTGTTATTATAGTCAAACACCAATTTGTTTTCAATAGTGAAAAATGCATCTAGAACAAGACACAACAATTTCTTGCAATCTATGGTAGCTTGATATTTGTTTCTCGTTCTCATCGCAATATGGATAATTACTTCTCCTGTTTAATTTAAATATGGATTCATTCTTTGACGTATTCTTCTGAGCTATGGTAGCTTGATAGTCTATTGTCGTTCTCATGGCAATATGGATAATTCCTTGTGCTATCTAGTTTAAATATGAATTCAATCTTTGACAGTTGTTGAAGCTTTTTTGAAGCTCTATGAAGGCTTCTGCGCTTGAAACAGCTTTGTGCCTTTCAAATACAGTTCCAGAGCAGCTCTTAGGGTGACCCTGTTTAAAGCAAAATAGACTGATTTGGATATAGTGACCAGCGAACTCTTCCATAGTATAAAAAAAAATATTCCCACTGTGTTTGCATCGGCATTTGTTAAAAAATTGTTTGCTCGGGTGCATATTTACTTTTTAGCCATTGTTCATTTTGTAAAATTTGTGTGCTTCTAAGCCATTTTACACATTTATAGATTTCGTGTTGTTGAAACAACCTCCATTGAAATATTGCCAGACTGTTTTCTTGTCTTTATATGTTTGTGTTTATAGGATTGTTAGAGTTGTGTCAAATGCTATAGAATTATTCTTATGTCCCCGAGATATAGTATTGGGTCTCAGGAATTAATCCAGGTTTGGGTTCAATTTTTCCAAAATGACTATAGAGTTAACATACGAAGAAAAAAAATTAGAAATTGAATTTTTGAAAATCGAATTTTTGAAATTTGTAATTGGTTCTATGGGAGTCACGTCCGCCTCGTTCTGTGTTGGCCACCACGGGGTGGCGAGCGGATGTAAGCTTCATTCAATGGCTATGTTCTTGATCTTTGTTGCAGGACAACTGGTTTGCATCTCTTCTCCCGCCCCAAGTCCCAATGCCCTTATTATGTCCCTTATTATATAATATTGACCAGCTTCGCAGTTTCAATGATCTTGTCACTCTGCTTTTCCATTATCTAATGGTTTTTGTTTTGGAATTTATGATGCCCCTGATTATTGTTGAATATGATTTTCGTGTTGATATTTTTTCCCAATGTGTTGTGGCAAATAACATGCAATTGCCAAACTTTCATTCTATCCGACAACTATGTCTTGCTCGATGTTTCAGCTAGGTTGGAATGTTTTTATGATTATACCCTTGTGATTATATAGACAAAAAATATATGCATTCGCCATTGCATGTGGCACAACGTGCAAATTTACATGATTTAGAAAAGGATATAGAAAAATATGAATAGGCATAGTTCAATTATGTAATGGAACATTTCCTGCCTGTAACAACGTTTGATTTGGTTCAAGTAAAAGTAATCTCTATTTTCTTTGAGTAATTTTCCCTTGTTTAGAGCAGACGATTTTACTGCATTTAAAAGAAATTGCATTTTTTTCCTTTTCCTTTTGCTTCAATTATTGCATTGGTTCTTCGTTTCAAGTTTGAAAATTTTTCCTTGACTTATTGTCGATCTTCACTTGCTTTCACAATTATTTTATAGGAAATGTGCTTCAATGGCTTTTCTTGACTTCTGCATAAGACTTTTACAATACCGATATATTGTTGCACTTAAAAGTGTCCACATTCATCTTCTGTGGAAACTATGAGCACTATCAGAGACATCCCAATGTCAAAAGAGATATATGCATTGACTATTGCATGTGGTGCAACGCACAAGTTAACGCCATTTAGAAAACGTTGTAGAGAAATATGGACAGGCATTGTTCAATGATGTAATGACAAATTGCTTTTATCTAATGATACTTGGTTTGGTCCAAGCAAAGTAATTTCTATTTGCTTTGGGCAATTTTTCTTGGTTTAGAGCAGCTACTTCGACAGCATTTTTAAAAAAAATGGTGGCTTCTTTTTTTTCCCTTGAATTATTGCATTGGTTCTCCGTGTCAAGTTTGAAAATTTTGCTTGGGTTATTGTTGATATTGACCTATCCTTTGTAGTTTTTTACATCCACTATCTTTTGTAGCATATGCATTTGCTTGTACCTCTTTACTTTGCCATTGGCATGGTGTTCCTTTTTCGTCATTGATTGCAAGCATTTTTCCCTGCCCATTGTTATCATCATTCTTCTCAGAGTTCATTGCCACAATACAAGCATATGTTTTTGCTTGAATTGTATATTGTATGAGACATACATTGTTGTCTGCAAAATGATATTTCAAATCTGGAAAAGCATGCGTTTTGTTGGCTGGAAAATGTGATTTCAAGTTTCCTCTTCTCCCTTTTTTTCTTCGCAAATGGCATATTCGAATGCTGCGAACAGATCATGTCATCCAGTACTTGTTCTTTGCTCAACGAACTTGACACTGAATTTCTACCTTTTAAACATAGACAAATGAAAATTCAACTTAGTTGAACATATGTCATAGGTGGATATCAACTTGCCAGAATGGATTTAAACATTCAATTTTTCGCCAGTGATTTATTTGAAGATGCCAAATGCATTTGCCTGAAACTAGTGATGTTGTAGCATATTGCCTTGGCATAGAAGCATTTCAAATACAACCTCCTTTGTTTGATGTAGCACAAACAAAGTGCAATTCCAAGTTGAAATGTCTAGTAGGTCACCAGCACTTTGATTCCAACCATGAAAAATATCTCAAATACTTCGAATGATTCTATGGCTCCTTTAAGCTAGATTGCATGGCTTTTAACCATTGCACATACCTTACTTAGTTTAAGTAAATCTAAAGTAGGAATCGTTACTATTAAATTTTCCAAGTCAACATATTCATTGGTTCACTTTGTCATAAATATTTTGCAAATATGTATTTTCATTTTAATTATAGTGGACTCTTTTATCATCTCCTATAGCTATCTTGGGCATAGTTGACATTAGGGAATTTGACATTACAACAATATGAAGTTTTTATCCTTTTCATATCCTCCATAGTTATAATAGCATGTCATTACATTCACACAAGGGATTTTGTATCAAAATGACTTCACATGAGATCTTAGAATCACATGAAATGCCATGTATGGGGGGTCTCATCTAGACACTTAACCCACAAATGGAACACTATCCATGTTAGTTATTTTATAATATCATTTTCTTTCTTCTGAGCTATTGCTTATCTCAACTGCTTTTCATATAGACCCTTGCCTCGCACTTGGAACATTGACCATGGTACTGTTATGGATCTCTGTTATGGGTAGATTTTTGTGCACTAAACATGATTATGGATCATGTTGCATGGTGAAGGGTGTGGAAAAGGGCATTAAGCCCTAATTCTGCCTCCTTGAATTCAAGTGTCATGAACAAACTTTAGACACAATGATACAAGACCTGACTAGGGAATATTGCATATGGGATTTTGCATGGACCCCACCCTTGAAAGAACAACGACATTGCCAATTATGCTCATTCTGTAACCATTCGATAGTTAGAGTATCTATATTTTGTTCCAGTGTTTACACCTCAAACTCTTTTCAAACTTTTTTCTTGTGGAAAAATCAATCTAATCTTCGTTGTTCAATGTTCATGACTCCTTCTTCTGGTACTATAGAAGTTGAACTCATAACAAGTTATGGTTCAAATTCCTATTTTTTGGATCTTCAATAGTAACATTCCTGCAATTCAGAGGTCCATTTTCCCACGGATATTAGTTCCATTTTGTCATTGCCTTTGACCACCACATAAGCACTTCCTTTGTCAATATTTATTTTCCCCCTTCCTCTTCAATGGCTGCAGTTCAATGGAAATGTGCTTCCTGCAATTGGTCAATTGTCCACTCTCTAGTTCTCATCAAATATCCTTCCAAAAAAGCTTCATGCTTTTCCAAATACATTCCTACAACCCACCTATTTGCATTTCAAAATTCTCCAAATCTTATACTATTTCATATATATATATATATATATATATATATATATATATATATATAACAATAGCTCACAACTTTTTTTTTTTACTTCTACAATTTCAGTGTTTATTATTTTCATTGACTTTCCTGTGGCAGAATCTAGTTCCTTTTCACATTAATTAATAACATGGGTTTTTTTTTTTAATCTTTCCTCACTTTCAGACAACAAATTAGAATATTTTTTATAAAAAAAACACAATTGCTCTAATAGCTACCTATTGTATACATACTTTGCAACACGATTCCATACTTTCAATAACAATTGCAAATTGCATATACATTGAATATTGAACAGCAACCCATGCCAATGTTGTTGGTCATGTCCATGATCACACTGAACTCTGTATAGCCATAAAAAAAAAAAACATTCGCCATATATGTAGTAACCCTACAAATTGGGAAAGAAAAACTTATTTCATGGATCTTGTGTGCTGTAGCATAAAACTGCAACTCTCATAGCTATCATCCATCAATTTACAGAGATTTATCTGAACCAAACAAAACATTAGCCTTGTTCATTTTTCCACTCAATTGCATTGTTCTATTTAGATTTGTTGTTGCTTTCTTGTTTTCAAACCCTCTCATGGCCTCCTCTGACACACAAACATGGCACATGCAAACCCTTTAGATTCTTACACTTGACAATTGACCTTTCAATACTTGGTCAAAATATCTGGCGAGAGGACAAAAAAAAAAAAAAAAAACAAACAAACAAACAAACACTTGTTTTGCTCAGTGAGCAGCCCCTTTGCAAAAACCAAAAGCCATGGAAACCGATTTTGCATTTCTCTTTCTCAATCAAAGAACTTACGCAAATGCACACAACCAATGCTTTTCCATTTTTATCTTTTTTTTTTGCATTTTCATTTTCTTAAATGTTAGCATATATTTGACCAAATAAATTTAGGCTGCATAACATTGCGTTGAAAAGCTTGGTTTAATTTATCTTGTCATTTACTTGGACTTTCTTTGGTGTGACCTGGAATCTTAACTAGCTTGTTGCCTAGTTGAAGGAAGTTCACAATCATAGTCTTTTTTTTTCTCTAGGATCTAATTTTACTATTGTTTGCGAAAATTAGAATGCATATAGGGTTAACCAAGTAGAAAGCAAGTTGTATCAAATTATTTTGTAAACTCTCTTTCTATTAAGAATTTCGCAAAAAGATTTACAAACCAAAAATTTGAATTGGATACAATGGAGAGAAGAAAGTACAATGTCAATGGCAATGTCAATGTTCATTGTGCAAATGATTTTGACTAGGAAGCTATTTTGTTTATTGTATTTATGTTTTCAATTAATTGGTTGCTCTTCTTATGTGTGTCTTTGTTCCCATGCCCCTTTGTACTACATGTCTCATGTATGGGTCTAGATGTCCCATGAATTATGTTGCATGCAAATTAGATAATACTCTGGGCCTCTGTTTCCCATGATGTATCTTGTATACAAATTAGATGCTACGCTAGGTACAACAACAGCTAGCATTGAAAGGCATTAACCATTCTAGAAACCCTAGGTCCCATGTTAAAAGTTTGAAAAACAAGCAACAATGAAACAAATCATGGACATAGTAAACTGTAGAAAAGGATAGGCGTGAGCAGATTGAGAAAATTGGACAAAGCCTTTAGGATGGAATAGATGAATTCTATCTAAAACCATTGTGGTATTTGTGTCAAGTTTCAAATAAAATATTATTTCTCCATGCCCCTTTGTAGGAGCCTAGCTGTGTTGTATCGTGTATTTGTGGCAATGGACTACATGTCCCATGTATCGGTCTAAGTGTCCCATTATTTATGTTGCATGCACATTAGATACTACGCTAAGGCTACATGTACCATGATCTATGTTGTACGGAAATTAGTTGCCACGATAGCAACAACAACAATTAACATTGCAAACAATTCGCAATTTTAGAAACCCTAGGCCACATGTTAAAAGTTTGTAAAACAAACAACAATGAAACACATAATGGACATAATAAATTGTAAATAAGGATGGACATGGGCAGATTCAGAAAATTGGATAAAACCTTTGATATGGAATAGATGGATTGTATATAGAACCATTGTGATATTTGTTCCAATTCTTACATATAATTTTATGTTTAGAACATTTGGCAACAGGCACTTGGTTCATATAGCACCACAAAAAAAAAACCTGGACTCATAAGATCTCTTCACTAAACTATACAAATCTATTTCCTATAACCGATGGCATGGAAATATCCAAGGGTCCATTCTCAACATCAAATGAGCTAGTAACAATAGTTGTTTATGCTCTACATATTGTAGCATAACATTTCCATTGCGGATTTTGAACCTAGAAATCGAACGTCGTTGTCAATGTCCAGTAAGGAATTGAATGTGTTTAAAGAAAACATATTTTGCATTTTTAGTTGGCAACAACTCATCCACAGGGGGTTCACCCAGTGAACTTGTTACATAGCACGATCGTTCGCATGCTATTAAAGAATATCCCTATTTTCACTAAATATTGGAAAATGCATCCTAAAATTGTATTGTTGAACCCCCCTCCCAATATGCCTTTCCAATTAAGAAAATCCCTAGTTTCACCAGATATTGTAGGTATCCATTTTTATCAACCCATTTTTAACACCCCCTTTATATCATATTATCAATTTCTAACAAACATGAGCCCTAACACATCTTGGTATAAGCAAACAAGATGCTAAATAAAACAATAGTATAATGCTAATAATGATACCAGTAGGATTGTAGGGGTGACTTATCAATTTGTAGCATTGGATAGTGGAAGACCCAATGAAATAGTACCGGGGAAGGAAAAATGCGTAAAAGAAAACCTAGTCAAGATATCAACATAACAAAGAATGTAAAAGACTGATAGTCTAATAGTTAGTGCAATGCTTAAAAAAGATGAGAATTGCAGATGTTTCATACCACATCTTGCCAATCTACCAATTTTATATCATGTAAATACAAGTATAGCCATAGAGAGCTCATGTTTTCTATAAGCTTAATAAACTAAACTCCATAAAATGCAAAATTGAAACCCTTTCATGGATGGAATCCCCTACCTTCCTATCAAAACAAACATCATTGATGTTTGAACCCAATGAACATAGAAAAATTCCTCTTACTTTTCAATAACATCATATGATCATGTGAATTGCTTGGATTTGGGTCATTCACAAGATCCAATGAATTGTCTCCACTTCCTATACAATTATTCTTGCAATCAAGGGATTCATAACATTTAGTTACATTTTCTTGAGTTATATCTAGTTTTTTTATCTTTACAAGAGAGGGAAAAATATCCATTGATAGGTTTCAAGCATGCAATAGTTATAAATATACATGGGTGGTGAAACTTATATGATACCATTTCATGGTAACGACAACACATAGTGTATGTAAATAAGGATTTATATTTTCACCTATGTTTATGTCAGTTCCAATACAGCATTAAGACATATGCCTTGCATATAAGAATTGAAATTACAATTATAAATGTGCCAAATATAACTCAATCTAACAACTATTCCTAACTGGTAATATGAAAATATTAAAGAAGAATACAAAAAGTTGAAAGAAATAATTAATCAAGAAACATTGATGTAAGTTTTCTTGGTTCCAGTGATCCCATAAAGATTGATCTCACTTTTCTTAGTTGTCGCGGAGAAAGGTTTAATTGAATCTCAATACCCACCTAAACTCCAACCTAAAAAATGAAGAGTTAGATATTTTACTTAAATGCCTACAAAAAATACAATGCAATTGTTCAAGTCCTAAACTCCCAATTAGCTACATCTCTTAACTTAAAGATGAAAAACAATATAACATCAATTCAAACCAAGCCTAAATAATATATTGAATGAGGATTGCTCAAGGAAAATAATCCAAAGAGACTTCCATCGATATTATCATTGGTACACCATTATTAGATTTATCCAAAACTTATGATCATAAGCAATATCAAATAAAAATGGAGGGTCCTTGAGTTTTAGGTGGGTATGAGTTCAGCCCATGATTCGAAGGTATAAATCCATCCCATGATTTGGAGGTTATTCCTCAACACAACCAAATAAAATAACCCCCAATATTTATATTACTATGTCAATTTAAAAACCCCCCTTGACCCCTTAATACAGGGCAATATATTTTTGAGGTTTTACGAGTATTCAAACCCCCAATATGAATGGACGTGATATGATATTGCCTCACTAGTGAACCCCCCGTGAACTCATCTAAGGGTATAATTTGTTGTTTTTTGCTAGCCTTTTCCTCTATGAACCCATCAAGTTGCGGTTAGGCTCATTTCCTTTCATAGGATAGTTGCCAACTTGCAAAGTCTATGCATTTACTAATCATCAAACACTTTTACTTGCAGGGACACTTGGCATTGTTGGGTGTAGTTGCTAATTTCTAGTTGGAAACTTCGTTTGTATATAGCATGGAAAAAGGTAAGGATGTAGAAAGGCATATTGGAGAATCAATTGACCTTCCAATTAGGCATAGTGCTTCTAGTCAAATTGATGCGCATTTGTCTAGAAATCAATTGTTTCGTCTACAAAACTTTCATTTTCAATTAGGAGATTGCCTTTTTGATGCATTTGCAGTGTTGTTGCATTTTTGTTGTACACCAATGGAAATAAGAGAGGCAATTGTAAACCACTTTCGCTTTCGGATAATCCAAGGAGACCTTGTCACTTTGTTATCAATGCAAACGGACTTGGCAATTGAATATTTGTCAGAATTGCACGGCGTACAAAATATTGAACTATATCTTGAACGAATGTCACAATTTGCTTCACAGCCAAATGAGCAGAATGTTTATGGACTATGGGGTGATATCTTCTGTATTAAGTGGTTTGCAAATTGGTTGGATGTCCCAGTTGCTATCTGGTCATTGACGAGAAAAAAAATATTTCTATTTCAATTCTAGACAACTTGGGTATTGTTACAATCTGCTATTTGATGACCACACACCTTCTTCTGGACATTTCGAACCACTATCATCATATAAATCAACACAAACAGAAGACCATGGTTTTAGTGAAATGTCAAACAACATTCACACAATACAATGTGCAAATTTGGAAATAGAAAACTTACACTTCAAGCAAGTGCTTTTGCAGCAAGGATTTCATATAAATGTTTCCATAGAAGGAAATTGTCATGATTCCTTGTTTGAATCCATTTCAAAATTGGCAATGTTCTATGATAGTTTGAGTGTTAGAAAAGCATTTGCACAAACCTTTTACAATAGCAGTGTATCAAATGATAATAGAGCAATAAAATGCTTGCACATATATCTTTGTAAAGACAAAATACAAGAAAATAGGCTTCTGTCTAATTGGGAAACATTGATTGTCCAGTTGGCACAACCATATACCATTGGTTTGATAGAAGACAATGACTTTGCCATACAATGATTGTGTGAATTATTGGATAGTAACATATTTCTATGGAGTGCCAAGTTTTCTAAAATCTTGTCTCGATTCTATTCGACATGTAAGGTATCTGGAACTTTATATCTATTGCAAGTTGAAATAGATGCAACTAATTCACATTTCCATCCATTATTAAAAACAAGCTCCAAGGAAACACCATCAAATTTGCTTTCTTCAACTGCAAGTGCAATTGTCCTTGACACAAGCGACAACTCCAGGAATCAAACACAGGCCACGGCAATAGACAATACCAATGGAAAAGACATTGACAACAAGCGAAGTGACAAAACAATAGACAACAACATTAACAAAAGGAGAAAGCAAGATAGGGAATTTGAAGAACCACAAAAAAAAACAACAAACAACAAACATGAACATTGAAACTTCAATTGTTGAAGAGGCATGCTTCGAAGACAAAAAAAAAGTGTTCCATCCCATTGTCAATGAAGCATGCAAAAGATTACGCTCCTTGAAGCGTGCCATGTGTAAAGAAGCATTTAAGAAACAACAACAACAAAGGGAATTTGAAAAGGAAAGCAAAGCAACTGCTTCATACTTAAAAACTATTGAAGATACTCATGTCCACATATGCTTTGTTTGTAGACGCTTGCATTTCAAAAAATATATTTGTATCATCAATGAACAAACATATCTGGCATTGAAGTCTTTGACAAACATGGAGGAGATAACATCATTTGCATTAAATAACCAAATTTGTAAACAGTGCAAAAAAAGTATTGCCAATGCAGAGTTACCATTTTTTGCATCTCCATCTCACATTCGACGTAATACTATATTGCCATCTGTAGTTGTTTGAACTCCTCTTAAAGAGAGGTTGGTTTCGCCAAGAAATGCTTTTGCACAAATACGTCAACTTGGATATAAAAGAGCACAACTAGGTCTAAATGGAACCGTTAGCAATGTGCCTGCAGATTTGGACAAAGTGCAAAGATCTTTACCCAGGAACTTAGAAGATGGCATGACAATTGCAGTTATATTAAAATGAAAACTGGAATACAAAAATGCATTATTGTCTGGGAACGTTCGCCCTAACATTGTCATGGCTACATTAAAAAAATTAGCAAACATTGAACTTTACAAAACCAAGGGCGTCGTTATAAATGCCAGTTGGGAAGAAATGTTTCAACAAATAGCACAACAAGGACCAAGTGAAGAATCATTTCAGGAAGCGCCAACTGAACATGAAAATGACATGGACATCGAGTCAATAGATGAAAACAATGACGAAATAGAAAAGGAACCAGCCTCGGAAACATTGGTCCATGGTTATGGACAAACTCATCTAATAGATGATTTGACGAATAACATCATAGAAATTGCACCTTTTGAGAACTATCGTCCATTGGGAATTTTTCAAGACAAATACTGTGAAGAGCTAAACTTCCTGACACTTTTCTATGGATGTAGCCATCCCAAAGACATTTACAAACGATACCGTTATCAACAAATATGCAATGGGAGCTACAGCACAAAAGCACAGACTTTGAAGCACATCCCACAAATATTTTCTTTAAAGCAATAAAGGTCCTTATAAAAAAAATCTCTGGTACTGCTTGGATTTCGATTCGTATAGGAGAATTAAAAGGGAAAAATGTGTTGGCAAAGGATGTTAAATCACAAGCCAATCTTGAAAAAATCATCAAATCTCCAATTGCATATTGCACATTGAAAGCGATAAGAACATCCCCTGATTACTTTGACAATGTGAAGAAGAATCTATTCGCAATGATTCGGCAACTAGGTCCACCAACTTTTTTTGTGAGCTTTACAAGTGTTGAACATCTTTGGCAACCTTTATGCAATGCACTTGAACAAATAGAAAGAAAAAGCCTAGAAAATTCATTGGATAATTGCCTTGAACATACTATTGACTCATTGATAAGAAAACACCCAGTGATTTGTAGTCATTATTATAGACACAAAATAAATGCAATCAAACAATTAATTTTTAAAAACCATAGCTTTTTTGGGAAAGTACAAGACTATTTTTTTACCACTGAGTTCCAACAAAGAGGAAATGAACATGAACATGGACTCCTTTGGATTGAAAATGCACCAATTTATGGAAAAAATACCAATGATGAGATCACTTCTTTTGTCGATTGTTATATATCGACGGATTCATCATTACTTGCACAGGACTTTGTTAAGTTCCAAACACATCATCACACTAGAACATGTAAAACAATCGACATTCCAAATGTAGATTTCATTTTCCAATGCCTCCTATCGATACTACAATAATTTTAGAACCTTTGGACAATAGCTCTACATATCTAGTTGAAAAAAAAAACAAATATTCTATGTTTTTTAATCTAAACAATATCCCAAGAACATGTCATTTGCATTGCTTTTACAACAATTGCAATTGACTAAATATGAATATGTTTTGTTGTTGCGTTCCATAGTCACTCGACCTACTTTGATTTTAAAAAGAGATCCTGCAGACATTTGGATAATGCATTTACAAAAGGAATTCCAACTATGTGGCAAGCAAACACTGATGCATAATTTATATTAGATGCCTATGCTACTGCAATATATGTAAGTTCTTATATAACAAAATTGGATAGACCTATGGCAACTGCTTTCAAAAGGATCAAAGAAGAAGCTCTTTCTGAAAACAATGGAAAAATCGAAACAATAAGGAAGCTTGGAAATGCGTTGTTGAACATGAAACAAATGTCTATTCGACAAGCAGTACATATAGCACTTTCATTACCTTTGCACTCATCTTCAATAAAGACAGTTTTCATTAATACTGCACCAGATGACAAAAAAACAGTCGTGCTTAAAAAACCATCGCTTTTACAAAAAGACCCTGACAAATTCGAAGACATTATTTCTCCCTCAATCTTGGACAAGTACATTGCTCATCCACCCAAGCTTGAAAATATTTCCTTGGCAGAGTATGCAGCTTTCTATTCCTGTATTCAAACAACTACGATAAAAAGAAATAGACCATGTATCATTCGATATATTCGATACAACAAAGAAAAGGACCCTGAGAACTTTGCCAGGGAGAAGATATTGCTATTTGTACCTCATAGAAACGATTACAATTTGCTAAAATCGCATTTTGAAACATGGACTGAAGCATATATCAATTACAACAAAGAAATATCTAAAATCGATCAATTGTTTATGCCTACCCCAACAACAAAGTGGGGAGACATAGACATTGCAGCTGAAACTGTTGACTTGGAAATTAACGAGCCAACTGAATCTAACAAAGCAAAAAAAGAAACGATAGACGCATCTGGCTTTGAACAATATGATATTCAACTTGACATATTCCACAAAAGCTCAGCACATTTTCCAACCCACAACAAGATTTTCAATTTGTCAAGCAAACCGTTTATCTCGGATATGAACAAGTACTATGCAATTAGAAGAAATCTAAGCAAAGAACAACAAGAAATTGTGAAAGAGATAATTTTAAGGAAAAAGCTTGATCCATTTATACCAATTCACTTGTTTTTGATAGGAAGTGTTGGAACAGAAAAAAACTCACACTGCCAAGGCTCTGTATGATGGTTTGTTCATTATTCATGACAAATAAATTGGTAGTGACCCATTGAAAAGAAATGGTCTGAGTACTGCATTTACTGGAAAATCAGCATACCTTGCAAATGGCATTACAGTGCATTCTTCTTTTAAGTTACCGTTGAACTCCACAAGCATGGTCCCCTTAACTTCAAATACACAAGATATTCTAACAAAATACTATCAACAATTGCAAGTTTTGCTTGTTGATGAAGTATCTTTGATAGGTTCTCGCTTGACTTACATCATTGACAAATGATTGCGTGAGATCATGCATATGCCAATGAAACCATTTGGAAACCTTGATGTCATATTCTGTGGTGATCTTTTCCAAAGCAGAACCTGTTCATGACTCTTCGATTTTTGAGTCCCCAAAGTTCCAACAACAAACATTTCCATATAGCTTTTGGGTTGATAATGTAAAATACTATGAGCTAAAAGAAGTTTCCAGACAAACAAACAATACATTCATCTCAATCTTGAATAGAATCAGAACAGGAAACCAGACAATAGAAGATATTGAATACGTAAACCAACATTGCCATAGACAACCACCAATGGATGCAACATTTCCTTATCTTTTTTATCGCAATAAAGACGTTCAACAACACAATTGCAAAATGTTGTCAATTGTAGAAACATAAGCATTCATGCTAATAGTTGATGATAGAAAAGTTGATTCAATTGAAAAGAACCTTGATAGCCAGAAAACAATTCAACTTCCACCTACAATAACATTGAAAAAAAACATGCTTGTTGAACTAGTTGGAGAAAACTATTCGATTGACGATGGCTTGGTGAATGGTGCAGAGGGGGTTTTCGAAGATTATAATCAAATAAAATTTGTCATTGTTTGGATCGAATTTGCAAATCCAAGAGTCGATGCCTTGGCTAGAGCCAAAATGCAACACTTCTATACACCTAATATCATGTGCAATTGGACACCTGTCGAAAGAGTGACAACACAAATATTCTTGGGAGTAAAAACAATATCATGCGAAGACAATTCCCAGTTCAATTGGCATGTGCCCAAACAATCCATAGAGCACAATGGCTAACGTTGGAGAAGTTGGAATTCGATCCAAAAGGGGTTACAATACATGGTCTTGTTTATACTGCACTCTCCTGTATCAGAAGCATTGACTGCCTCTACTTGATAAATAAATTAGATCAAAAAAAAATTTCGGTCTCTGCAAAAGTAGGGGTTGAATTAAAAAGATTGCAAAAACATGCAACATTGCAATTTCAATATGGACTAAATTCAATTCCAATTACTGGACACATACTTGTTTCATCATTAAACACACATAGTTTGGTATTTCACATTGACGATGTTGCAAATGACATAGAACTAATGCAAGAAGACATTTTATGTTTGCAAGAAAGTCACATGCATATGTCTCCAAAACATGCAATTTTTGTAGAACAATACAATTTCGTTTTGGTGTTTTCAGTCCAAAGAATCATCACAATGATAAAAAAAGATATTGTCGCCCTGAATACAAAAATTTACACATAAAATTTGACAGAGGCAATTGTCACTGACCTCAAACTTGCTAACAACGTTCTGAAACTTGTAAATATTTATAATAGACCAAATGGCATCCTTGACACACTTTTATATGTATTGAATTCTATTTTGTCTAAAACCACTAACACTACGCACATTCTAATTGCTGGTGACTTGAACATTGACATGTTCAAGGAAACACCATTGAAAAAAAAATGGAAACGTTTATGCAAATGAGAAAGCTTCAATTGAAAACAACCAAACCTACAACCGATTATGGTGCAATGCTTGATCACTTTTGGACAAACTTAGATGGAAATGACCTTGCTTTTACTATTTCAGATGCCTATTGGACCTTGCAAACTGCTAATGGTTGAAAATGCTACTGAATGTACATTTTGCGACCAGCAAACAGAGAAAAAGTTTGAACATAATTTGCTTTGCAAATTGGAGATAGAGGACGGCATAATCAAATGCACATTACGTGGGGCAAAATTAAAATAATGTTGTCCTCCTATTGCAAAAGTCTCATATGAAGAATACTCAAAGTTTGTTTCATCAACAATTTTCAATCTTTGCAAACTATGCTTCCAAGGACTTTTTACATTGGCAATGAACAATAGAATCATTGACTTGAAAAAACGTTGAACACCAGGTATGGAAACATATGATACTGCCATATCTTTTCTTTGTATCACAAATTTGTTACAGAAAAAGACACCTAAAGCTATAAATGAAACAAAAAACCTTTTAACATTTCCATAACATTTCTACAAATACATTTACCTGCATAGGTGCATAACGATATCATGTACATTGAAGTTGATTAAAACATTTTTTAAAGATAGCAATGGTTTTTAGCAAAAGCAAATAGTTAATTCACTAGATAGACTTCACCTACTACTACTTCAAGGAACATTTCTTCTGCATGTGGGTGGATACCGACAATTCCAACTACACAGCAAATCCATTTCCTTTCGTAGATCACAAATAACACTTGCATCATTTTAACTAATATATATTGCTAACCACTCTCGGATAAAGTGTTTTGCAAATCATTTGAAGGCTTTACATTGTTGACCTCACAACTCATTTAGTTTGGTTGGACCTAGTTTTAGTCTCACACAACCATTTTTAAACATTATTTGTTCAAATTGACTAGTGATTTGGAATGATGATTTTAAACTTTTTTGTTCAAGCTTTATAAAGCACTTGCACCAGGATTTTGTTTGAGCTCTAGAAAGCACTTAAGCCATGATTTTTTTACTGAATATTTCAAGCCTTTAAATGCAAGATTGCTTGCCTATGCAATTGACTATGATACTGCAAAAAAACTACACTCCCCTATCAAAACGAAAATTATCATTTTTGTATTCACCAAGATTCTTTAAAATTGAAATCAATTATACTTATTTGTGTAATTTATAGTGTTTTTTTTAATGTATGTATATGAAGACCATGAAATATGATGCTCTCGGCTACCAACTTATGTTCTAACTTACTTGCCACAAAGTCTCATTGTTTTTTTCACAGCACTAACCTTTATTTTCTCAACCGAGTCCATATGTTCTTCAAAAAAATTATTGAATCTACACACGGATTACTCCACATTTGTACAACTTCTTTTGCACATTTACATATTTATTGCACTAGATTTTGTTCATAGATATGACAATAATTTGTTTCCATCTACAGGAGCAAATGATCACAAAAGAAATTTCTCAAATGGCGTCACTTCTTGCAGAATTCCTGTTTTTGATAGAGACAAAATACAAAGTTTTTTTTTGTGGCTGTACACGCAACTTTTGTTTAACACATTGCACAACTTCATGGAAAATGTTTTTTGGAACCTATCGACTGATCTTTTGAGACCAAATATGTCTATAGCTAGTATCATATGCATATCAAATAGAGTTTTTTCCATTTGTATCAATGCAATCAAACAATGTTTTCACAAAAAATATTTCTACAACTAATGGCATAGACAAAGCAAATATAATTTTGCCTTCACATCTATTATCATTGCCACCATCAAATGCTTTTGCTAGTTGCAATGCTTTCATGTCAATGTCATCATCAAATGCACTTTCCTTTTTTTAGCATCATATTCCTCATTGACATCATGCATAAAGCTCATTTGCTTTCAATGTCCTATGTCGTATTGTTTTCATGTACAACACATTCAAATTGTTCATGTCTATATATTTATCCTGTTGTATCAAACTGTTGATTAGCTTTAGTTCATATATATATAGTCTCTTATATCAAACTCTTGCCTGCATCATATCAATGTTATACAGTCCAACTTCTTATGCCAGGAAAACATCCAAAATCATACCAAAGCTCCTTTGCTTCTGCATTGGTTTTGATTTCATTGTTTTCGTTTATTTTCGAAATATGATCATAGCCTTCACTGAGCTATGGGTCAAATGGATGGAACCATTTATTACGCACAAATATGGGAAGACTCCACAGTTTCTACAACGGCTGAATGCTTCTTTTAAGTTAATTAGTCTTTATGTCTATTTGATAAATTTTAGAACACTTGCAATAAATATTTTGTACTTAAACATTTTCAAGTTTATTTTTGGTCTAGAAAGTCAGCAAGAACAATTATATTGGCCATTGAACAATATTTTTCGAAAAGATGTAAAGGATATGTAAACTTTGATTATGTTTGTATTGTTGATATCTTATAAAAAAAAGCTATGGATCAAATGGATGGCACCATTTATTATGCAAAAATATGGGAAGAGTCCATAGTTTCTTCAAGGGCTGAATGCTTCTTTTAAACTAACTAGTATTTATGTCTAAGCTATGGGTCAAATGGATGACACCATTTATTATGCAGAAATATGTGAAGAATCCACAGTTTCTTCAAGGGTTGAATGCTTCTTTTAAACTAACTCGTCTTTATGTCTATTTGATAGATTTTAGAACTTAAACATTTTCAAGTTTGTTTGATAATAAAGTAAATGGAGAACCAGGCCAAGTAAACTATTTACTATTTCCAACTAACCAATAGGGAATGCCACTTACCAAATATCAATCTTCACATGCATAAAGCTCCTTTGCTTTCAGTCTACTATGAGGTACTGTTTTCATGTACAGCGCATTCACATTGTTCATTTCTATATATTTACCTTGTTATATCAAACTGCTGATTAGCTTTAGTTCATATATATATATATATATATATAGTCTCTTATATCAAACTCTTGCCTGCATCATATCAATGTTATATAGTCCTACTTTTTTTGCCAGGAAAACATCCAAAATCGTACCAAAGCTCCTTTGCTTCTGCATTGGTTTTGATTTCATTGTTTTCGTTTATTTTCGAAATATGGTCATAGCCTTCACTCAACTATGGGTCAAATGGATGGCACCATTTATTATGCACAAATATGGGAAGACTCCACGGTTTCTACAACGGCTGAATGCTTCTTTTAAGTTAATTATTCTTTATGTCTATTTGATAAATTTTAAAACTCTTGCAATAAATGTTCTGTACTTAAACATTTTCAAGTTTATTTTTGGTCTAGAAAGTCAGCAAGAACAATTATATTGGCCATTGAACAACATTTTCTGAAAAGATGTAAAGGATATGTAAACTTTGATTATGTTTGTATTGTTGATATCTTATAAAAAAAAACTATGGATCAAATGGATGGCACCATTTATTATGAAGAAATATGAGAAGAGTCCACAGTTTCTTCAACGGCTGAATGCTTCTTTAAACTAACTAGTCTTTATGTCTAAGCTATGGGTCAAATGGATGACACCATTTATTATGCAGAAATATGTGAAGAATCCGCAGTTTCTTCAAGGTCTTAATGTTTTTTTTTTAAATTAACTCGTCTTTATGTCTATTTGATGGATTTTATAACTTAAACATTTTCAAGTTTGTTTGATAATAAAGTAAAGGAAGCACCGGACCAAGTAAACTATTTACTATGTCTCCAACTAACCAATAGGGAATGCCACTTACCAAATATCAATCTTCAGCATAATTAGCTAAGATCAAAGCCCATTTGCCATCTACAAGTGCTAAAACACTTCAACTTGGGCTAGGTGGCAATGCCGGGGACATTGCCACCTAGTGGCTCTTGTTTGTATTAAATCTATTGAAACATTGTAACATAAAAAACATTAATTTTATAACTTTATTAGTCATTCTTAATAACATTTTACTTAAATATATAAGCTAATTAATTATTGGCTATCTATATTAATTTTCAATCTTAAACACTTCTATGAAAATTAAAAACAAAAATCATTTGAAATTATATTGATTTTTTATATAGTATTATGTTACACATGTAGTAACATATTTTTTAATTATTGTAGTATTATGTAGTAATTTTTTCTAAGCTAGTACCCACAGGGATTTAAACTTGTGATCTTTCATTTACAACTTCTCATTTCAATTTCTCATTACCAATTGCACCCCGTTGGCTCTAGGTTCGGGAGCCTAACCCCGAAGGACCCAGAGATTTGAACCTTCGACCTTGACTACTTCGATCTTGGAATCGAAAGCTCCAACCAACTAATGTACCCCTCGGGGCTATGCAGCAATTAAAGAATTGAAATGTTTATAATTTTTATTATTTAATTTAATGATGTTTATAAATAGCTAAATTTAATCAATAAAATCTAGTAACAACTATTTACCACACATTTAATATTTCTAAATAGCAATGTCATATTCTTTCCCACCAATTATATTTTTATGTAATTGTTTTTATACAACTTTTTTTAAAGAGGTAGGTATTATACAACTTTGCAATTCTCTCTTGCTTTTAGACTATGCATAAATAATAAATTGTTACAAATTTCAAATGTTTTATAACTATTTTTTTTTCACTGAGAAATATGTCATTACATAATCAAAGACGGCTCCTAAAGAGCAAGTGTCACAAAGTGGGATTTGAACCCAAGTGGGAAGGATAATAACATTCCTCCCAACCACCCAATCTACACTCTTTTAATTTTAACCTTTAAACTATATATAATTATCAGTTAAAATATTTATATACTATTAAAAAATCTATTTCTAAAAACGAGTATAAGAGTTTTGCTACTAATTTTACTTGTTATAGTTATGCTTTTTACTAAAAAGTTTACCCACTTTATACCTTTGGTGTTTTTTTATGACCTAGTGTCAATTATACATTTTACAAAAAAAATGAGCATACTCAATATCTTCAATAATTTTCTATTTAAAAAAAAAGTATCAATGTAATGCTTTATAATGCTTTATAATGATGTCTTTTATAGTTTTGTACTTTTTGAATCAAGTTGATAGTACATTGCTTATAAACTTGTAATTATCCAAATTCCTTTTATTGTTTGGAGTGTATTTTTGCAAGTAATTGAAGTTATTGGATCTATATTACATATGGTCTTAGGAAAAGTAGTTACAATAGGGTTCATATTTTTGTATATAAGAAAAACACAAAAACAATAACAAGGCATTTTAGAAACTTGACAAAAATAATGCAAAATATAGGCATTAAGGCTTTTGCCTAATGTGATAGAGGTCATGGTTTAATTTCAAATCCATAATCAATTTCTAAAACTTATTTGTACATTTGATTACAATTAATGTTTCATATGTCAATTTTGATTGATATGATTTCACTAAGACATAATCTCTACATAATCTCTAGCTTTTTCCTCTGGTGCTAATTTTGATTTCATTATTGTTTACTTTAACTTAAACATTGTTACAATTATTAGCTTTGCGTTCATTATTATGTTCAAATTCACATAATAAAAATTATAGTTTAACATATCTTATTTTCTTACGGCATCCCTTTACAGCATAGGGGCAATTGCTAGTATATATATTCACAGTCATGATAAAGTCTAATGAGATTTTACAGAAGATTAATTTTTCGTTTGTTATTTTTAATAAAATATGAGTTTATCAAGTTTCAAAGGAATAACTTCATTTACTCTCATGGAAACTCTATGCTAAAGAGAACTGAATGCACCCATGTATATTGTTGCCAACTTTAGAGAACATAATTCATCATTTTTTTTGGCATGAGTCGGCCAACTTAACTTGCTCGTCCACTCTTTGGTAGTTTGCACTATAAGCAATTACAGGTATCCTTTATTAATTTCAAATTTGATTTGCTCCTCCATTCCATTGAGTAAATATTTTAGTAACCAATGATACAATTTTTAACTTGCTTTTAGTATGGAATTCAATAGATTGAAATACTAAAACAACTGGTAGCATTGTTGAGCATTAACTATCTGTCATCTACCAGCCTATCTAACTAAGTGTCATGCTCTCCGAGTTATGAATCTAGTATCTAGTTAACTAATGTGGTTGGCTTTAACCGAGCATGATATAGGCATAAACGCTCCATGATACACATGGCTTCCATGCACATCCCTATATGGGTGTGATTGACAAAACAAAAGTAATGATTATCAAGTCCAATAAAGGTACTTATGACAATTTTTCTTATGACAATAGAATACTAGAGGAAGTAACCTCCTATAAGTACTTATGAATTGACTTTCATCACAAGCTCAACTGGAACTATAGCATTGAGAAGAGAATAAATGGAGGGTGGAAAGCCTACTTAGGCCTTGAAAACAACTATCAATTGACAAACCTTGTGATATGGGACAAAAAGAAATTCTTCTTTAAAACACTTGTTACTCATGTTATTTTATATGGCTGTGAAGCTTGGGGATGTAGCATTTCTAGAGAGTCTTGGAGAAGAATTGAGCAAATCCAGAAACGATTTATTACTTATAATATTAAAATTAAGAGAAACACACCCTATCCTATTCTCCTCTTAGAAGCAGGGCTCTCCCCCATTGAAAGCATGGCTATGATTATATATCTAATGTACAAGAACAAATTAAACAATATAGGAGATGACTGAATTCCTAAAATTTCTCTCAACTCCAGTGAAAAGCACCTTCACCTCAAGCGGGGATGGCTTAAAGATGCCACAGCTTGGTTAAATTATTGGAGGATTAATGAAACTACCACTCTACAAAATATTGATAACATTAATTACATTGTTACTTCTACCAGCTTCAAAGAGAAAATGTGGTGCAAAGAAGAATTAGAGGTAAAAAAAAGCTTTGGTATTACAAAGAGACCATTTACCCTAATCTCGAGGATCAAAGCTATCTTTTTATCTTAACAAGATCAAAGAAAAAAAAATTGCTTAGATTAGAACGAACTCTCATGAGCTTCATAGTGAAATTGGGCGTTGGACAACCCCTAGAACGCCTTGGGCTGAAATAATTTGCCATCTATGCGATTATATGAGCGTGGAAGATGAAAATCACTTTCTCTTAGAATGCTTGGCTTTCACTCACATTAGATCTCAGTTTCAAAATCTTTGTTCCGACACTAACATTTCTAACCTTCTAGATCCCCAAAACTATAACAAGCTAGGGACACTCCTCTGTAAGCTTTTTGAGCATAGAAATAATATTTTAAAGAAAACCAAATAATCTCTATCTTCTTAAGGTTCTATAGACCAAGATTGGTCTTAGTGGACGTTAAAGATCATCATCATCATCATCATCAATTATTGATATTCCTTCAAGTTCTGATTTGAAAGTGTAGTTTGATAATGGTTCAGAGAATAGTAGTGGTGGATAGAAAATTTCAAACTCATGGACCTGGTTAAGGATCTAGAATTGGGTATATGGGTATATATCTTGAACATAAACTACTTCTTTTCTAGGTGCTCATGTTTCTATCTTTTTCACCTTTGCTTTTAATTGGAGGCAACTTTCCCACCTTTGCTTTTGGTTGGAGGTAGATAGGATTAAAGGTGGTCGTGAAGCAGTAAGAATAAAAGATGGTGAGATTGAGGTTGTGACAAATGCACCTAGTCAAGGTATTGGTAGGCAAAGGCATAGTGAAGCAGTGAGGATAAAAGGCCATGAGGTTGAGGTTGTGATAAATGCACCTAATCAAGGTCTTAGTGGCAGGTAAAGGCATAGTGAAGCGGTGAAGATAAAAGGTGGTGAAGCTCAGGTTGTGATAGGTGAGCCTAATCAAGGTCCTGATAAGTAAAGTCTTGATCTAACAACTAGCAACTAGCAAGTAAAGTCGATGAGAAACTATTCGAACTATTATTAAATAACTATGCCATTTTATTGTAAATTTGGATTTATTATGTCCGTGACATCTTGTAATGGATTTAGACATATTAATCGTTCCATGCAATTTAATTTTTTTTGTTGAGCAAAGTTATACAAGGTTTTCAAAAGTCCATGTTTATAAATTGCATCGTAATTTGGTACGGGGTTTTGCTTGTCGTGTGTCCCCGCACCTGTCCTTTCTTGTATACGCCTCAAGGGTACTATCGGCAACCGGAAATTATCTCACGCCAAGCCATTAAAGTTTCAGAATTGTATGCTTCTTGGGCGGATGAAAAGTTTTCAAAGATGGCTACGCTGAACAGAGGACAGCTTCGAGTCGCCGCGAAGATATTCCGGAGGGTGCTCAGGAATGCATACAGACATCGGTGACCTCTGCACTACGGCTCTTTTTGGTGGGCATCCAGTGGCCTCTGAACTTTATGTAAAGACTTAATCGAACACTGGTTCAACATTGCTTCCTTCAATCAACTAGTGTTTGCTTCATATGGATCATATGCTTCAATGTCAACATCTCGAAGGAAGTCATCAAAGTTATCTTCTACCACTAGATTTGGCGGTAAGGTTACAAGAGCAAACATGGAAACAGAGAGAATTATGGTTAGAAAGGTGATTCTATCATGTTGTCCACAGTATGGGTACTAAAAAATGTGCAGGTGCAATGAGATTCGATGAGTTCCCAATGTGCAGGTGCAATGGAACCACAATATGATATGTTGAAACTAAGCCATATCCGTTCTTCTTTTTGTATCAATAGAACTCAAAAGTTCAGAACTATTTCACTAAAGAAGAGCCATACACTCATTTCCCCTCTCCCTCTGTTTTCCGGTCAAATTGAAGATGTAGCTCACCTAGACGAACAAACAGCCATATAGGGCGATATTTCCAGAATCAGATAGAGGAGAACACCAATCTTACAAATAAAGTTATCGTTCGAATAAAAATAAATAAATGTAAGTTAAAACCTTCCTTGTATTCGAATAAAAATAAATAAATGTAAGTTAAAACCTTCCTTGTATTCGAATAAAAATAAATAAACAGAAGTTACAACCTCCCTTATGGAAATGCTTCAAACAACTTAAAATGCCAGTTTCTCGCGGAAAAGCAACAGTTCGTCAATAGTCATCATTTGACTAGACATGATTTCAATTTTTTCAAGAACAGATGTATGCCTTTGACTAGACAGTATGAGTAATCAAAAATATACTCAAAGATTCTTATGTTGATTTGAGGTAGATTTACATGGAGTTCTTTTTTATTATAAATTTTTCACATTCTTAAAAGAAATAAAAGAAATATTATTTCTTTTCAAATGCAACATACTATCACTATCATGGATCTTGCACCTAAATAGAACCCTCACCCACCACGTGGGTCATTGAAAAACCTAACAAAATATTTTAGAAACATAAGAGTGCCTTGACTCTTTTAATTGGTTGCACAGTTGGAGGTCATTGTATCTTAACGTGTTTACCTGCAATTAAGTTGTTTTTTTTGTAGTTTACAGTTTTGGCATACAATAATAATTATTTTCATTTTAATAAAATCTAGTTTAAGTTTAATAACAATAACTTAATAATTTAAATCCAACCTCTGTATTATTTTTGTATAAGGTTGTTTCATAATGAAATAATCTCTAGGTTAAAACTAAATCCAAATGAACTTTCATATTTTTTCTACATGTCATTAACATTGAAATGTATCATTTAATGCATAGTTAATTCGTATATAATTCAACATCAACCATCTTTATAACCACACATCTTGCAATGAGTCATTCATCTATGACTTGAAACATCAATTGGAATTTTTCTTTGTCTAATACATATTTTGTAAAATCTTATTGAAATCAATAATGGTTTACATGAAAATCTATTGAATAGAATTGAGAGTTTTATTATGGCAAATATGTAAGTTCTTTCCTTCACAATAGCTAGGGGAGGAAAACAAGGGCCTCCCACGCTCAATGACCATGAAAATTGCCTATGATAGGGATTATAAGCACTTTTAGTTTGTTTACACAATAAGAGTAGGTAACATCACCTTGACCATAGATATAGGAGGAAAACAAGCACCGCATGCCCTAAACGAATATTCTCACACTAAATGGTCAAGAACATCGCATCCAGTTGGGAATATCAAAACCATCAATATCTTTTTTTACAATAAGAATGACTATTATGGAGTCAACCATGATAGTGTGAGGAGAATCCTTATACCCCCAAATTTATGTTTTTTAGTTTGATTCCCATCGAAAAAGCCTTGAATCACCACAAAAATACTCTATAAAGGATCTTTATATTTCCAAGAGCATGCGTGGTTGGAAACCACTAGTATCTTTTAATCCTTTATGGGTTGGCACAAATAACACATCTTTTTTCATAATAAGAATGGGTTTTGGGGATTATACCATGGATAGGTTAGAAAAAAAGGGGACTTATGCCCAAAAGAAAGCTTTGGCATGTCAATGTCCATGAACAAGGCGTTTAACCACCACATAAAACCTTTCTAAGGGATCTTTGGCACCATTGGTATCTTTTTTTCCTTTGCAAGGGAAATTTGGCACCACCAGTATGCTTTTTACATTAATAATGGGTCTCAAGTCCCACATCATATCTAACATAGTAAAATAAGGCCCTTGGGCCCAAAACATATATCATCTCTAAGTAATATGGGCTCAAGGTGGGATATGCGCTCCATTAGATTTTTTCATAACATATATGGGAGTTAAAGCTTGTACCATGGTTGGGGTAGGAAGACAAGTGCCTCAATCCCTTAACATATATTGGTTATGCTCAGTAGCCTCGAACATGGACTTTGATTAGGATTATGTGTACCATTATTATGTTTAATAAGAATATTTATTAGGACCCCAACCATGGTTGGGGAGGATAAAGAGGGCCTTAGACCCTAAACAAATAATATTGAGGCATTCCTACTAGTATTTCGTAGTACCGTTCCCAGTCATCACGAGAACCATACCTAGTTAGTCGTTCCCATTCCTAGTTAGCAAGTTAGCACTAGCACGTCTAGTTAGTTAGCACCATTTTAGCGCTGATACTCTTACGATCTAGTTTTCCTTCCCTTTATGCAAATAAAAAAAAGAGAAATATGAACAGTTAACAATGATTATACTCAAGTTCCACCAACTTATAAAGACATAGTTGGTTTGCAAAATTATGATAACTTCCTCATTGTTATCCCTGATGATATGACCGTGATCACTCATTCGCATGCACGGAGAGCAACTCCTTAACCTAAACCCATGGAACGACCTAAATCATCTTATAGTTTTCCAAGCAAAACAACCAATTCACTTCCAGTGTAAAAGTTCTACGATGCTTGCAATGTTGTCTATGTGATGCATTGCCATTCTCCCCAATTGCACGCAGGTGACTATTTCCTTCTTGTCGTTGAGATTAAAAACTACATGATTTATAATGTTGTTTTATGTCGCTTGATACATTATGCATAGGTGACTCCTTCTACTTCCAAATGGCATAACATTTGCAACATTTGCAGTAACTATATTCTTTCGCTCCCTTCTTTCTTTGTTTCCTCATCTCTGCTAGCAGTTGTTTCCTCATTTGCAAACTCCATTTTGAGGATGCATCGGGTGAGGAGATTTTATTATGAGGTGACTGGCAATGATTTTTGGTTGTCCTCTAAACCATTCATGCCTCCTAGGTATCTCTTTTGCTAATATATACTATTATGTGGTTGTTTTTTCATTCTCTAAGCCCAAATATCACCACCATAATTACCTCCTACAATTCTTCCAACCTATTGAATTCAATTAATGAGAGAAGGTATCACGTTGGAGCGCCTCATGGATGATGTGGATCATGCGACCAATTTGAGAGAAATTGCATTAGGATATGCATACATCTTCATTTTGTAGTGGTATCCTTGCCCGCACTCTCAACCTATTAGAAAAACTCTAACTGTCATCGTGTTTAGGTGAAGGAGCATCGAGTGCATCTCTGGTTGCGAAATCCTTAGGGTTTGCAACCATCGATCTGGTAAGTGCGTTAATTTTTGCTTGTCGGGATGTTAGCTGTCGATTTTCCATTTGTACTTCTTTTATCTTCCTCTATCACTAGCCTGTGCCATGTGAAACAACCCACTGCTAGTTTTCAAGTACAACAAACTTTTCCCATCATCCAACAACCATCTTCTTCTGAGCATTGTATCTATTTTACGATTCGCTATGGGGATAGGGTTTCCTTCGTTGATTTTATGTGCAGTCATGCCTCCTCCGCATTGGATTCATATGCATGGTGCATTTGCATTATTTCCTGTCGTGGGTGGACTGCCTCTACCAACATTATGTTACTGCTATCTAATTCCAACATTTTTCCTACCGCCAAGCTCGTAGGCCTCCCTGCAAACAACAGCTTCACATCGGTGTTGGCAATTCTTTGAGCGTGCCAGGCATTACCTTTTATGTTGGAAGTCCGGCATGTCTTTGCTTTGCTTGTGGCTCTCTGCCATGCTTGCTCGTTGGATCTGGTGCAACAATCATATATCAATTGGATTTAGTGGTCATCCTCTTTAGGGTTAGGGATGACATACTTTCCAAGCAGATGCTTTAGAAAAGGGTCTTCCCATTTAAATTTTTCACGGGCATCTCTGCTCTTAGCCATTTGCAAATCACATGGTCGTTGTTGTTTTCTGTAGTATGATGCATCCTTTCAAGTAGCAACATTACGAATATTGTTGCTTGCATCTTCTGCATAATTTACAAACTCTATTCTCATGCTCTGTCACGGACATTGCCGCATGTGGCTCTTGTTAATATGTAGAAACTACAGAGATAAAATATCTGTCTAAGATACGATTACAGGACTTCATTGAATATCGATATATTTGTATAATTATGAAATTAATCCTTAAGGACCATATACCATCCAAATGGGCAGATATCAATTTAGTGGAGGTCATAGGCGGTATGTTTATTAGTTTCATGTTTCTAGCCAAACTCCCAGCTATCACATCGATCATACTGATTTTAACAAATTTTAATTTCACAAGACTCTAAGTCAATACCTTTTTCTTTTCAATTTGAGACTAATAAATTTTTAAATGCTCCTATTCTTATGTACTAAGGAAGACAAGTCCGCTTCATGTGCATACATCAAACAAATAAGGGGGTTCTATACCCTAGCATTTAGACACAAAGATCTACGTGCGGTATGTGAGTTGTTTAAATTAGAAAATATGAGGATGAGCAATCTAAAGATAAGATCAAAACCACCGTCATATGATACATTCGCTCAACAATAGAGCCCAATCATTAAATAATATACAGAGGATCAAATATTTTAAAAGAGATGGACATCTCTGATAAAAATCACCAGGATTATAAATTACATGCGCAAGAGAGAAACCAGCGTCTAAGCTCAAATTAAAATTACCCATTATTAAACACCAGGTGGTTGCTTTGTTTAGACAAGGCATTATTAAAATTACCCCAACAACAATGCATAACATGTCGGCAAGAAGACTACGAAGATTCAGCTACAACTATCACACATGCACATCTGTAATCTATGTGCATTCAATACTTAAGACAAAAGTGCAAATGTAAATGTAAAAGGTTTCCATGCGAAACACATTTGTCATCTGTCATTTGCATGGCAAGAACGTGGCCTAAAACTGAAAACTACCTTTCTCGTTCTCACCACTCAGCTGCTGTGCTAGATTGGAGATTGACCGGTTCCCATTCCCTCCATCCTCTACGGCATAACTTGCAGGGCAACAATGGGTCCAAAAAAAAGTGCAAACGCTTATGAGGAAGTTCAGAAGCAGCACCTAATGCATTTAAACGATAGCTAGTTTACCTTTATCTAGCCCCAGGCATGGATTCATCAATTGATCTTGTGGATTCAGGCATGTGGGTGTCCAGCTGATTCAGGGAGCTTTGGTTCTGATGGCCCTAGATCATTGGAAATACAACGGCATAAACAAACTTCTGCTAAATACAAAATCAAAACCAGAATGAATAATACATATGTATTATTGTGCATATCCTTTGACACAATAAACTATTATTGTTCACGATGATCTGTAGCCTGCAGAAGTCCAAAGCAATTGTAATAAGCAATTCTGGCATGGTGTTTAGAGGTGGCTTGCTATTTAGAGGTGGGAGGTATAATGTAATTAAACAACATACAACATAATCAGAATCCAAGAACAATATGAACAAATTTGAAGGGTAATCTGCCTTATTTTAACAATAGCAGTAGTAACAACAACAATGGATAGCTTCAACCAGGTTTGTGCTTTGCACCTTTTTAACTTTGCTTTGCCTTTTCATGCTTCTAGTTATAATCATCAGGTTTTCAATACGTTGTAAATAGAATTAGCATCCAGTAGATGAAGATTATGTAGTAACAAAGAAGTAAGCATATGTTATTTAGTGGCCATCCTGAGGAGGAGACATTGACTGTAACGCCCACGTAATTTGTGATCATTGTTGGGTACCTGCCCACATGCAAATACTTAATTTGTGATTAGTGTCTTGACAAGAATCATTTCAAACTTTCAGTGCAGCGGCCAGGACGCTGCGTGTAATCACATTACATTTGACGTTGGTTTTGGAAATGAGAGAGATATGTGTTGGTCTGATAAGAGTACATAAGCTTTTGAGCTCTATAAGCTTCCGAGGACAAACGAAGAGGTATTGTTGTTTCTAAATCATAGAATTCTTGAGATTCCCTGCATAATATGATCACAATATGGCATTTCTGATGTAGATAGTTTACTTTTGCAACTTTACAATTAGGTATACAAAATTCTCTACACCTAGGGACCTTCTATCAGTTGGAAATTTCAATGTGCAAACTAGTTGCATGCACTATTATAATTTAGGTCGCCATTGATGCCTGCAAAATCTTATACAGGAGGGCATATTCAAGTGCGGATTTCAAAGAAACAAAATCGACTTTCTCAAAAGATGTTCAAAGTGGGCACAATAGTCCATACAAGAATTATAAATTGCTTGCATCCACAGGGTTAGTGAAACTACAAACTCAACCCTAAAACATCATGTGCTTGCTGCAAAAGAAGGAAAGAAGCAAAGGATCCGGGAGCTAGGAAGAAACAAGGGATCGATTGATCAGTAAAACTGACATGTAAAGTAAGATAGAATCAGTAATTTGATATAAAGATTAAGTAGTTTATATAGTATTGTTATATTGAGAATGTTTTAGAACACCATTCCTTTTTTTGAATATATTGCATATTGAGACATTCTTTGAAATAAAATAAAATAACTGCTCCCATAAATCCTAGAAGGTCTCATGTGATCATAAATAAAAATTTAGCCTGGTCTCGTCTACTCTTATCTAGTCAATACAGAACAAAGAACACATCACTGCCCGATGTGACCCCTTGTAAAGAAAAGTTAGGATTACAAAAAATAAGTTTAGTGGGTTTTCGAGCTGCAGAAATTGATTACTATAATCATATTTCAAACTACAGATCTGGCAACAGAAATCCTGTTTAATATTTTCCTCAGCAAATTGAGCAATCTTGTAAATTATTTTCCCACGCAAGCATGACTGATAGTGCGATTTCCAGAGGAAAGGAGGTCTCACAAATGACTGAAGAAATTTTGAAATATGACTGTTGTGACTGTGTTGCATATATATTTTTTATATACCATTGGTGGATATAAAGTGAAATCCAATCTGCTGTATTATGGGACTTTGAAGTTTTCAATACTAGATTGTATTTAAATCTAGCCATGCATAAAATGGATGCGTACCTTCTATCCATGCATAAAATCGATACCATATAACTCTTCGCAAACGCTCGTTTTTTTTTTTAATATTTGGTGCCATTCCATTACCTCGTCACCCAAACCGAAATGTAACGCTCGGAAATGTAACACTGAAGGGTTATAACGCCTGGAAAATTTATGGCACTAACTTGAAGCGGTAGGGGTGAGTTTCACGTGTTAATATTCCTTTCTAAGGGATGCTATAGATCGAATGGCTATGAAAGCATAACAGTATACGTAGATGCACATTTCTGTGGGCTTAATCCAGAATGTTAGTAATTACATTACAGGTCTTGTGGTAATGCAAAAATCACAGATAAGCAACTTGAGAATTCATAATTCTATTTCCTCAATATCCAGTGATATTCCTGAAATTCTGTTGGAAATTAAGTGGGTTATAAAAAAACTTCTTTATCATACATCCACACAATCGGTATGGTTTCCACCAAAGGAAAAACCATACGCTTCGTTTAAAAGAATTCAAAGGCGTGAGCCGAACAGTGTGTGGAGATTTGCTGCAAGCACATCAACATCAAAATAAAAAATAAATAAAGGGCAACTAATTGTTAATTGTTTAAACATATTTCAATGATATGCCACCCGTCCAAGGATTAGTATTTTCATTTGTTTAAACATATTTGAATGATATGCCACCCGTCCAAGCATCGGTGTTTTCAAGACGCTACAAATGCTACAACTAGGGAAAATGTGTAGCTCGCATGCCCTAGGCCACCTCCAGGGCACATACGACATACATGTATACCAAAATCGCTTCATGGCAATAGGTGGAGTTGCATGCAACAGTCTAGACTCATCTTACGAGTGCCATGCATAGGTCCCACAATCCATAGCAGCAAAGAAAAAATAGAGTTAACAGAATACCAAAATGAGATTGATGGAGCATGTACCAGTTAAGCGTGGAAAAGGCAGAGCAAACAGGAATGCATACATAGTTCAGCGTGGCAAAGAAGGAGTGAACAAGCATGGAGAGCTCCACCCAGGTTCCATCCAAATCATTTCCCTGGTGATTAGAAGTGAACAAATTCTTCGAATTCTCTTGCTAAAGACGATTTATTGTCCTTCATCCTAAGCAGGTAGAGGAGGGGGACCTCGCTTCTTTACTCTCGAAACAAATCTTTCTTTGTATTATTATCAAAGGGTTGGGCATCATGATTGAAGGTGAAGGCCAAGGGAAAAATTATCGGGATGACTATCGAACAATGCTCCTAATTGCGCATGTTAAGGTAAGGTGCGCATCGGTTTTCTATTATGTCTAGTGATTTTTTTTTATATCACTATTCTCTCGGTCATTCGGCTTCCTTCATGAATTTCTGAACGAAAGTCTATGAATGGACAAGTAATGGAAGCACCTCTCAGTGTTGGGGAAATAATTGGTGGAATCAAAGCCCACATTTCTTTTGTTAAGTTCATGACTTTCAACCATTAGGTTGCTCGGGAAAAGGCTTTTTTTTCTAACAATTTCCTTCAGTTTGTTGCACTGGATTGATTATTGTCCAAATTAATTACACATAACATTGCATATCTACTGCAAAATGTCTAAGTCCTAACAATGGTAGGTTTATTGACCCATCATCATAGTTTCAATCTATTGGTCTCTTGGCTACCAGATCGACAAAGAATGATATTTGACCTTAGATGGGTTCCACGCAAAACAAGATTGGTGGTTGACTTTTTTAAAACCGTTTCAAACCAAGGTATGTTTAATATAATCCTTACAGATTTAGTAGTAATTGAAATATACATTACGGTTATCTTTTCGGCTGAAACCCAAAATGAAATGAATAATCTGATCTCGGGTCAGCACAAGCTCATTACATGTGTTTGTTAGACATTCATTTGATCCTAAGTCCTAACAATGGTAGGATATTGACCCATCATCATAGTTTCAATCTATTGGCCTCTTGGCTACCAGATCGACAAAGAATGATATTTGACCTTAGATGGGTTCCGGGCAAAAACAAGATTGGTGGTTGATTGTTTTAAAACCGTTTCAGACCAAGGTATGTTTAATATAATCCTTACGGATTTAGTAGTAATTGATATATACATTACGGTTATCTTTTCGACTGAACCCCAAAATGAAATGAATAAAAGCTCATTACATGTGTCTGTTAGACATTCATTTGATCCATTGCATCCGGGTGAAGATTTGGGGAATATTGTCGAGGAAAAAATTATACATATTTTGCTACAGTATTTTTTGTGGTACATATGTATTTGGCAGATTATAGGGACCAAAACCAGAGCACAACTTCATTTTGTGCAAGAAGCTTTAGGACATGTTATTTGGTGAACAACTGACTGCTATGCAGTATCCCAAGGTGGAACCAGAGCTTGAGTTATGCCCACCAAGGATAGCTTTAATGGGTTATGGAATAGGGATGGCCATCATGGGAGCCGAATGGGTTATGGAATAGGAATGGCCATCGTGGCCATCGTGGCCATCGTGGGAGCCGAATGGGTTATGGAATATAATTTATTTGCATTATGTGAGATCAACGGCCAAATACAACACGCATGTATGAACAAAATCCAAGAGAACCTACAGAGTTTCCCAATCAAATTCAACAATAGGGATTTAACAAGTTTATCCACTAAAATTTTCAGAGCAGGAAACTATCCAGATATTTAAAACATACCTAAAGGATGTTAATGAGCCAACAATAAACTTACAACTGGAATGGTTGTGCCAAGAAATTGGACCAAGACTACGCAAGACTGTGCAAGTGTGGACTCAAAGTGTGTGAACCGGAATGTTGAACCCTCGGTAGGAATATAATGCAATGCACTACCTCACCAAATCTTACTAAGAATGCACCGCCTCAACAATGTCTGCCGGCTAGGCAAAAAATATATTCTGCATATCTGCATCTACATTGAAGGGCTTCACAAATTCATTCAAGGATCATTGAAGGCGCAAGAGATCAGCATTGAAAGAGCTGCACAATGGTGGAGGGCCAAAATAAAATCTAAGCCTGCATCGAAGGGTACTTCCTGGATCCAAGCATCACCAGAGATGACATTAACCACTGTGAATGCATATGAAATGTAATGTTTCTCTTTCGGTGTTGGTCCCTCACGCGAGAGGATTCTCCTTCAAACAAGTGCTTATATGAGCTCAATAGGTTGAGCATGTCTAAGTATGGAAACATTGGTATCTTTGGAGTTGTGAGCAGGTGGATGCTAAGTTGAAGAGATTACAGAGGTGGACTGTTGATGTATTGAATTGGCCCTACAATTCCTGCCTCTGGTCCTGAATTCATATATTCTCCATAATAGAGAGTACCTAGTCAAGAAGCGTTCTTTATTGCGTAGTAGAAGCGTCCAGAACCCTGCAACATCGGTGGACTGTTCATGTATTGAATTGGCCCTGCACTTCCTGTCTATGGTCCTGAATTCATATATTCGCCATAATACATAGTACCTAGTCAAGAAGCATTCTTTATGGCGTAGCAGAAGCGTCCAGAACCCTGCAAGATATTTAATGCATGGACTGAACGTACTACAAAAGCATCAAGAACCCTGCAACATATTTAATGCGTGGAATTTGAAGCCAACCCTAAACTAATGCCTCGACACTTTAATATGCAAGTAGTGCATATCTTCGATCGTATCTTACAACTATAATAAGCACATACGTGGCACATGTGTGTTTTTTTTATCTTTTTATTCATTTTAAAATATTTTTATATCTCAATAATTGATTTGCACACCCGGAAAAAAATGTCACATCTTTGTTTCTAGCCAATCAAAAAATAAATTAATTTAATTTTAAAAATATATAATTTCTTTTTTATATTTAAAAAACTTAGTTTAATAAGAAAATTTTCAAGAACTTTGGTTAACACTTAAAAGAATTTGAAATTATTTGAAGTCAAAATAGCTATAGCGACCAATCGATCGCTATAATCCCTGCGAAGCAGAGACTAATAAACAATTTAACAATAATATGAGATAATAAACAACTTTGTCTTTGCTTCTTCTTTGTTTTTTCCCATCGCTAATTTCATATCTTGAAGATGTGGATAACGACACCAACTTTCATGTGCGCCAACGCTTAGATGTCTTTGCAAATACGATAGGCATGAAGTTCCCATGTTTCTTTCTGTCTCGACTTGACTTTGAACACATAATATTCTTTTTTTTCAACATTAATTTTACATTGATTAATGGCTACAAGGAAGGACGCATTAACAAAGATCAGGGCCAAGTTTCAATGGCATGGATTCTTGGTTTAGGATCCAACTTTGGTTTAGTTCAACTTATTATTATAGAATATATGCGTGCAAACTAGAAAGGAACTGCAACAAAGATCAGGAGTATACCAATAAGAAAACTAAGGCTTGTTAATGCGTCGACAGACTACGGAGGCCGGAGAGGAGTCGACTCCTTAAACAACGTCTTCGGCGTAATTATCAGTCGCTTCTTATACTTTTATGTTCCTTGGCAATTTTTATGAGTTACCTTGGAAATTAGTCTTTGAAATTCAACCATTAAAAAACGTTACATTCAAAATTGACATCCAAATGCTAATGATTCAAAGCCTAGACGACCAACTTGTTTCGTACGGTTAGCCATGGATATTTTTATGGTTGAATCTTAAAACCTCAAATTCTTTTTAATTTTCCATAGATTTACGTTTTTAAATATCAAATTAGGTTTTCAAATATACAAATGCGGGATTAGTATATATCTATGCTAAATATGTGTTTATCAAGTAGTAAAGTAGTAAAGAGATTTTTATGGTGTCAAAACTTTTAAAAATTATGATTTATTTATGTATCATAAATTATTTCTAATATAGAACTTTAAAAACTATATTTTGATGATCTCTTCTTAATTTTTAACTTTTAATAAGAAGAAAAAACCAAAACATGAGCAATCATATCAAGAGTGAGGAATTTCCAATAGCTTCAAAACTTTTAAAAACTATGGTTTTTTTTTTTTCATAATTTTGAATTTCTAATATATGAAAATGGAAAGAAAGAAAAAAAAATGAGCAGTAGGTCTTAGGTCTTATACACATAAGTGACAAGCATCTTATAAGAAAATTACCCCCATAAAAAGAACTACTAAAGGCATAGATTAAAGATTCATAATGCAAAGACTTCATAGTGCGACTTTTCAAATGCAAAAAACTTGATGAAGTATTATTGTTTACGGCGTTCGACTTTGATAACGAGGTTTTTTTTTCCAAAGAAAAAAGTCATAATCTATTTAATCTTCCGACTTATAGATTACATTCTTCAGGTGCATTGCACTAAGCATATAGAAATTATCAGGAACAAATTTAACTGTCACCATTAATTCAGATTTACAAAATGTTTAAAAAAGTCTAAACTTGTGCCAAAACTTAATCATAATGAAGCAAAATATAAACAAAACTGAAAGGCTGCATAATCAAAACATATTGTCCACTAACAAAACTGTAGTTTCCCATTGGCCTCCCCTACAAATTATCTTCTCGCAAATACCCGACGGTAGAAGCAACCCTTCCTTGGACAGTAGGTTTGTGGTCTCATTCTGCTCACGAAAGACATGACTAAAGCTTATAGCAGCAAAAAACCCGAATAATAATTCCAGCTGATGTTCAATGCCTTTCAAATGCAGATTTGAAATATGTTGTTCCTTTCGCATAGCTTTAATCCAAAACTCAGAATCTCCGAAGATATGTAGAGAGTTTACCTGTTCTTCTTTTGCAAAAATCAAAAGTAATCTCAAGGCCAATCCTCCAGCTCTGTTATTGGTACCAAATCCTCCATTGGCTTTAAACAGGATACTTCCCCCATCCTCAAGAATAATAGTTCCACCTAAACCACAGTTTCCATTCGCTATCTCACAAGCCCCATCGAAATAGCCTACATACTCCTCATCGAAAGCCACAGACTTCATGCTTCTAGGTCCCTTTGTAGTATCCTGAGTAATAAAGAACCTGTAGATAGCTTGTACTCTAGCGATAACGAGGTTACAAGGGCCTTTTGCACTAGCTAGCGAGCCATCCTCTTGTTTTATAACTTGATTGACATTGGAACTTATCCCTTTATTATTTATTGATTCCAATAATTGATATGGTTTTAATAATACTTTCCATGTGATAGACCTTATTTTACTTTGTATGATGAGTATATACTATGTTTAATGGTTTCCTTTGTGTAATGCATCAATCTTAATTTGTGGACATTTAGTTAATTAATGGATTATTAGAATGTGACGACAATCATTAAATGAAACTATTCCCCTTCGTTTTATCCTTCTTTCCCGACATTTATATTTTAAAATTTTAACTGGTAGATTGTTCAATCTTTATAAACAATTAGATTTTTTTTTTTCCAACAGAAAAAAATCGTACTATTGCTATTCCATAGAATCAAATAGTACAAAGATAATATGAATATCCTATATCATGATATCCAGATCATATACTGTTTTCACGAGATCGTCCAACAGTAATTACAAAAATATAACCGCCCACCCCACGGTAATTACATCAAAAAGTTGAGATCCATCCCACAATAAAGTTACAAAATATCTTAAAAGAAATATACATAACCCCTGTCATTCAGACAGGTATCCAGCCATTCCTCCCAAAAGAGACCCCCTACAGGACCAGCAAAAGCTTCTTTCGATAACTGATCAGCTTGAGTGTTGTGTGCCCTATAAATATGTTCGAAAGAAATCTGTCTCATCCTTGAAATCTCCTGTCGGGTTCTCTCACACCAATAATTTAGATCAATAACATTAATAATGTATTCCTACAAAGCCCACTTTATAGTCACACGAGAATCTCCAAAGACTTTGAGATTCTCCAATCCAAAGGAATTTGCCACCTTTAGACCCATCCATAGCGCCATCACCTCAGCTTTCATATTGGTTCCCCTACCTCCATTAAGACGAAGAGAAAAATAATGATTTTCATTGATATAGATAACCCCACCTGCCGCGCACAAACCATCCTGGGCAGCCCCATCAAAGAATAAAATCGGCTGCGAGACAACAAAGGAAAAGGAAACTTCCCTTATAACTTGCTTACCAGAATCCTCTTTAGGATAATTCTGTAACATCATGCGAACAATATTAACACAATGCACAGGATCGGCTTTCTTGTTTTGAAAAATCACTTCATTCCTTGTATACCAAATGACCCAAGAAATAAAGATAGGGAAAAAGATAGGCTTCTTATTTCCCCTAATCCAATTGTGCAGACCAGCTCCAAAATCCTTATCATCCCAAACAACCTGCAAATTGAGCTCTTTACAGCATAAATTCCATATATATTGCATAAAAGAACAACTCACAAAAAGATGCTCAGCAGATTCAGGACCTAATTGACATAAACAGCACCAGCTAGGCCCTGACCAACCACGCTTGATTAAATTTTCCCATGTCTTAAGACTACCATTTAACACATGCCAGAGAAAACATATCACTTTCAATGGGATAGGCCACTTCCATATCTTCGAATACCACCATTGACACGGATAAATACATTAAGATTGAATAATCCTTTTATAAGCTGAACTTGCTGTAACAATCCCTTCTTTAGGATTACCTGCCCAGATTAAACAATCACGGGATCCCGTAATCGATATACCAGCCGTTCTAATAGCCTGTATAAAGCGGCCCCACTCCAACTCATGATCCTGATTCTCCCACGGTAATGTTTCCAGCCAACCATTACCAGAAACAATATAATGATTAGCATAAAAAATATCATTTAATGTAAAATAACCCAAACTGTTCAACGTAGAGACCAGATTATCAGATAATCTGTAACATTCCTCCAAACCAAGCACAGGATCCACCCCTATAAGAATGTTGCTTCCATTACCCACCCTCCAACATATATCACTTGCAATCCAATCATAAACTTTTAGAAAACCTCTCCATACTGGAGACATCAAACCCGAGATCCGCTTAGGTTTTCTCAACCAACTGATAAAGTCAGGTTTTATATATTTGAGCTGAAGAACTTGTGACCAAAGAGATTTACAAAATAAACCTCTCCACATACTCTTTAGTCTTAGAGCTTTGCTGAATGCAAAAATATCAATAATACCCCACCCACCAAATTTCACCGGTCGAGCCAGAACATTCCATTTCACCATCACCAGCTTAGTGCCACTACGAGTACCAGCCCAGAGGAAATTGAAAATAATCCTCCTTATCCTGTTGATAATAGAAACCGGAATATCTAGAAGTGATAACCAGAATACCGGAATACTAGTTAAAACAGCTCTGACCAAAACAAGTCTGCCCCCAGTAGAGAGTAACCGAAAAGCCCAATGATCAATTCTCTGCTCAAACTTCCTGATTAACCAACGCCAATCTTCCGCTTTATATGAATTAGGCTTTAAAATAAAACCTAAATACTTCAAACCATTAATCAATTCCATACAGTTAAAAGGTAAGATGGCTTTAATTTCACTTCTTCTACCAGGATCCACCAAGTGATGATAAAAACATGACTTTGAAATGTTGATTTTCATCCCTGAAACCTTACAGAAAAAATTGATGATATTTGAGAAAACCTTCCATTCATTGACAGAATCAATACCTGCGAGTAAAACATCATCAACAAAGAGGAGATGCGACAGGAAACATTCAGCACCAACCTTTATTCCTCTTATGAGTCCCATTTCTTTAGCTTGTTTAATAAGACGACTGAAACCATCAATGATAAGGATAAATAGGAGCGGTGACAGCGGGCATCCCTGCCGAATACCTCTACTACATTGAAAGAAGGGGGTGGGGTTACCATTAACCAGAACAACAATACTAGGCGACGTAACACAGGCCATGATCCAATTAATCACAAGAGGAGGAGTGCCGATTTGGATCAAAACCAATCTGAGAAAAGACCAATTGACACGATCATAAGCTTTTTCTAAATCCATCTTTAATATCAATGCCTTCATCTTCTTGGACTTGATGGTATGGAGCAATTCCTGGGTAAGCCCAATGGAATCATGAATTTGCCTACCCTTTATAAAAGCAAATTGTTCAGGAGTAATAACAGATGATAGAACAACCTTTAGTCTCTGCGCTATAATTTTGGATACAAGTTTATAGATAAGATTACACAGCGCAATAGGCTTGTATTCACCATAAGTAACAAGTTTATTACTCTTAGGGATCAAAGTGAGGAAAGTGGCGTTAAGGGCTCCAGAAATGAAACCATTTACCCTAGTGAATTCCACAAGCCGCAGGATATCCTTCCCCATTAGATCAAAGAAATGCAAATAAATTTCCACCAGCCACCCATCAGGGCCCGGACTTTTGTCCCTGGCAAATAGCTTTAATGTTTTCTCAATCTCCTCTAATGAAACCTCCATGCCCAATATCTCGGCAACATTACCTTCAATGCATCTAGGATAAAGCTGAGCCAATCTGATTTGGTCCAACAGTTCACGACCACCATCCTCTTTGAAGTTATTACTGAAGAACCTGAAAGCTTCAGAACTCAAAGACTCCAATCCTTTTAATGAATTTCCATAAACATCATTTATATCCCAAATAAATTTGGAGTTCCTCCTTGCAGAAGCATAAGCATGAAAGAACTTTGTATTCCTGTCCCCCTGACCTATCCACACCGCTCTACTTTTTAACCTCCACTCCCTTTCCTCCATCAAAAGGATATCCTCCTTTTTTTTCTCATAATCCTTTAAAATGTCAAATTCATCATGATTCAGAGTGCCATCAAAATTTTTCAGACACGCATTCTGTATACAAGATTCCAACCTTTTCAACTCAGCAGCATCAGACTTCTTTCTATCATTAATCCAACTAATAACTACCTCTTTAAGCTTCTTCATTTTCAGGTAGAAATAATCAGCAGGGTTCAGATTCTCCACCTCCGAATTTACCCAAAAAGCTTTCACCAATTCACAAAAATCCGTTTCCAATAGCCATGAGCTATTAAACTTGAACGTATAAACGACATTTTGACCATAATCTTCAAACTGTAAAATAATAGTCCAGTGATCAGAGAATTTAACCTTATGCACCCAGGATCTGGACTTTTGGAAGGAATCAAAAAAAGATGACTTTACCAAAAAACGGTCCAGCCTTTTGTGTACACCAACATCCCCCTGTCTACCATTTGTCCATGTAGGAATTAACTTCGCAGGAACCACATCCACCAGGTCAAACCGGCCAAGAAAATCCAAGAAATAATCCGCCAGAGGATCCAGTCTGGCCCCCGAGCCCCAGATCTCAGAAGCCGAAGAAGAAAAATTCAAATCTCCTCCAATCACCAGATTGGGCAAGTTAAGAATCCCAGAAACTCCGGCAATCGTCATAAGGAGCATAACAGTTTAGAATATGGATCTATATGTCCAACCCAATAGATTATAACAATAGTAAATATTATAATTATAATAATCTCTCGATATTATTTTAGAAGTTGGAGTGTAATAACTGGTAGCTGGGGCACGATTTTTTTAATCTTGCTGAAAATTAGTTACTATGGATAAAATAATGTAGGTTGGCTTTTATAATTTGATGGTTATTATATATTTTTCTTGAAGTGGAATTTTAAATGAATTTTCTATTTTCAATGGCCAAAGGCTACTTGCGGTTATAGTTAAAGGTAAAATTGCGGTCAATGATTTACAAATAGAGAAATACTGATAAAATGGGTGTGGTTAAAGGATAGATTAACATGAAGCTATGATACCAATGTGGAGAACAAATCTAGTTCATTGAATAAATATCCAAAACTGATATGATAAATTAGAGAAATCCATATCGGAATATATTCGAATAATGAATAAGAGATGATATGACTGATTACAATGAGAGAGCCCATATATACAACCCTAAAGAGCACCTTGGTGACTCTTCATAAAGGATTGCGACTGTTAATAATTATTATTATTTTATTTGTTTATATATATATATATATATATATATATATATATATATTATGTTCATTACAACGTTATAATGGGGAAAATGTGTGTCGTGTTTTCCTATGGGTTTAGAGCCCAAAAAATGTTATTTGAGACCCAAAATCAACATGCGTATTATTTATCTTGAATGACCCCAACAAAGCAACAACTTTACTTTTCCACTCCATAAACTACCAAGAAGGAAACAAATACACATTGATCCATTTATGATCGATGCAAACCGATGATTTCATTTTGAAGCCTCATGTGGTGGAGTGTGGTTTTAAGACATATGAAAGGCAAAAGTGCCTCATAGTTCTCTTGTCCATCGATTTTTTTTTGTGGGAGGCCCTATTACCTACCTTCCTTGAAGATATTCTTAGTTTTTACCCTACGCCAATAACTAGTAGTCTCTTTACTAGTGAATCTTAATCCTACGATTCATCATTTTAATGTAAAACTAAATCAAATTCAAATTGATTCATCTCTTCTCAAGTTCAATCACTAACTGTAGATAGTGTGAATCTTAAAACCATTGTTATTTGATTGTCACTTAATATTTGAGTTTTCTTTTTCATTTAGATCAATATTCTCTTTTGGATTCCTTGGAAATGAATGGATAATCCTCTTTGGAACCACAATACCTTCATCAACTTAATATCTTTCACATGCTTCTGCAACAAAGGATCTCTTTGTTTCATATTGTGGATGAGGTCAAAACATTGCCTTGTGCACCTAATTTTAGCATTCGACATCTTACTTAGTAACAAGGTTCCCTTGGTTCTCTGGTTTCATTATTATTGTCAAAATGTAAGTGTTATTAAACATGTCATACAACCAAGGAAAGTGGTCATGTGATCATCTTGAGAGAAGGTTCGTCTAATTCCATCACAATGAATAGCGATCCAAAAATAATTTTTTGTAGAAAATTGTTTTTTGACCTCATATATTTTTGCCAACGAAGTTCAACTCTAGTATGGGAATCTTTTTGTTGTATCCATGATCTTGTTTTGTCAACTAAATTGGATACATTGTTATTTTGTTTTAGAATTTCAATTAATCTCCAATGTAAACAATGCATAAAGTACATGTAATTACAGTTGGGGCGGCAAGTGCAAGGAGATCCTCTTGGATCTCGATGGAAATATTGTTGAAACCTATGCTTGGGGTATGAGAATGATGATGAATAACCAAGTTGAATGGTATGCTCTTTTCATGGGCTTATAAATCGGTGTTTATCTCGGCCGTCATAAAGTAATTGTCCTTTGAGACTCTCTCCATGTCATTTTGCAAACTAGGCGAAAATTCTGTCAACAGGCTGGATCGAAGGTAGGTTGGTTGCAACAAAGAATTATCAACCTCTTAAGCCAAATTAAAGAGCTAATCTTATGCATACATGATGCCTCAACAATTATGAGGCAGACTCTCTTGCCAACCAAGCTGTGGATATTGAAAAAGGGTATGTTTTGAAAAGGGGGGGCCAAAGATTTGAAGGTGGCTCCCCTGGTTTGGTTTGCATGCCATTAATGATGGGGCATTCACCCAGCAAATGCATGTTGGACACCATGCATAACATTAAACCCTAGTATATGAGAGCCATAGAGTAATTAAATAGTGATGAAGGAGAGCTCCTTCGCGAATCTTCAAGGTAGTATTCATTGAGCTTCTTTCCAGGTGGTGTCGACCTGCGATGAGAAAAAGCGTGGAGTTGTGGAGATTGTTCCAATGCTAAGTTGCTATGGGTGGTTTGGATTTGTTGTAGCTCTGGTTGGGAGGGGCTACATTCACCAAGAGAAATGCTAACACTTGCTATTCTGGAGAATCAAGGTATGGTTAGAATTACAATCATTACATAGTCAAAGTCGGCTCCAAGGAACAAGTGTCGCAAAGCAAGATTTGAACTCGGGTGGGGAGGATAACAACATTCCTCCCAACCAGCCGATCTACATTTCATTTTATATTTGTACACATTCAATCAATTATATTACATGCCCAAGGAACTAGCTCACGTTGATCGAGGTGTTTCATGTACTTGTTTTGGGTTTGAGTGAGGTTTTAGAAACTATTGTTGGACTCTGTATTCATTAAATAAAGTTCATCACCTCAACTTGTTCCCCATGTTCTCCATGTATTTTTTGGGATTATGCAAAGTACATGGAGCAGCGTATATGGTGTTTTAAAGGGATGGTGATTAAAAGCTAATGCAAGGTTTGAAGAGGTTGGGTCTAGTGGAGATATGTAGAGATTTAGTTGCAACAATGTTAGGTAATGGTAATATTTTATCTGTTTAATAGGGATAGTAATAGTTGTAGTTCCATGGGAGTTGAATTAGATTTTGGTGCAAAGGGTTTATTTACATAGTAGTTTGTGGATGACACGTAGTTCAAAGTTTGATATCCAACATAATCTAGAGGGATTGTTAGAGATTATCAATGAACCTGGACTCTAGTCAAATATGGTGGACTATGGGACTTTTATGAATGTTCACTTCTATATAAATAAGAGCATAACAACCTTTGGGGTGTATTTGGTTTTCTTGCAAGATGTTAGGATCACCATTTTGTAAAATCTATGAGCAATCACAAATATGTTGTGTTAATATTTGGGCATTCAAGTATTGAGCTAAAATTGAGTGAAATGAATTTCTAGGGATGTTTTGGCATGAACAATGGCATATAGAAGCCTTATTTTTATTTTGTAGGCTTGGTAATGCAGTGCATATTGTTATATTTAACGCATTTTTCTACAATGTGCTTTGTATCAAGGAAATGGAAGTTTGTATATAATATTGCTATAGTTTTGCTTGCTTTAAAATGACAAAGAAAATGTCAAACAAGGGTTTTGTGACCTAGTCATGTTCATGAGTATTTGTGATGCTTAGTATAGTGTTGAATGGGTTTGGGATTATGTTCGGTTGGATGTGTGCTTTTGAAAGAATTAATGCTTGCATAGCATTGGATCTCTTGGTTCTTTAATATATCATTTTATGATACAAAGGTTCATTGGATAAAAGTGAGCATGTCCAAAAACCATTGTATATCCAAACAGGTCAAGGACCATAAGGAAACTAATCACACCTAAAGGTTACATATTAGTAGATGGAAATAGTCCATAACCCCAGCCAACACAACCACTTGAGGCAATATATTAATGTAAGAAGAAACAAAATTACATGAACATCTCTCAGTATTTGATCATCAACAAATGACCCTCTATGATTTTTCAATTAATATCACGGATCAAATGTCATTAGTATCGAGGAGAATATGAATTGTCATAACGCTTTATGTCTATAACATAATCGTGACTGTCAAACTGGTTAGTTACAAAAGCATAATAAAGAATTTTTTTACCTAAAGACACGTTAGACCAAATTGAACTTAGGTAACTCCTAAGTGTCTAAATATCTTAACATCCCTCCTCAATAACAACTTGGGATAGATTCAAGGATTTACAAAGGTGACACAAGAAGGGAAGGAAGGAGGCATTAGAAATTATCTCACCTAAGTGATAATATCCTAAACTCCTAACATAGTTCAAAGTTTTGAAAACTTGGCTTTACCACCATCTTCAAAAAATAGGGTAGATCCATGCAATTCAAATACCTTAGGGAAATTGTTCACACATATAGATCAAAACTAGTGCACTAGGGTTTATGTGGTTAATCCCATTAAAGAGGGAAATTGTGCATCACCTCATGCAACCTAGCCACTTGAGGCAATATATTAATTAAAAAAGAAAATAAATTACATGAACATCTCTAAATAATCGATCATCAACAAATGACCTTCCATGTTCTTTAAATGGAGGTCATTGACCAATTGAGCGTTAAGCTATGGATCAAGTGTCATTAATATCAAGGAGAAGATTAACCATTAGATCATTTTATGTAAATGACATAATCATGATAGTTGAATTGGTTAGTTGCAAAAACACAATAAAGAAACACACTTTACCCAAAGACATGTTAGATCAAGTTAAATTTAACTAACTCCTAAGTATTTAAATATCTCAATAAATCTAAGGATCAAATTCAAAGTGTACCAGATTTTTCATGTAGAGGGTACTTCATGAAACTCTCCAAAGGGCTTCTTAAAGTTCTTAAGTAAGGTATTCTACAATGTCTTTTATATATGGTATATGGAGGAGGAGACCCATGATTTTATGAGCTTGTCAAAATTGATTTATAGTCAAACAATAAAATGCAAAGTGCCTAGGTATGATTGATGATTTCATAGAGCTGGTTAGCAAAAATAAGAATAATGTTTCTCTTTAGAACGGATTTTGATGCCATATATGTGAACCTATCCTCATGGATCTTTACGAAATAAGGCGGTGCATTATTTCCACATGTTAGATAAGGCAAGAAGTACATCATAGATGTCTACCAACAATAAAACAATAACCCATCTTTTCAACCTAAATTTCATTGAAAATTCATGGATTCTTGATCTCCTACAATTTGTTGAGTTTCATATTATGTTTTTGTATGTAATTTTTCATAAGGAATTTTGTAGGGAAGGGCAAACTTGTCACATTAAGATAAAAATAAATATATAAGAAATAAAGTTGCACAACAACTAAATCTCTACCTATATTGGAAGGGAATTAAGTACGGAAATGAATGTATCTATTAAAAGTTATATGTCAGTGATATAATGTTATGTTGAAAAGAGTTCATTTATAATATGATTTATGTTCACAAAACAAGTTGTGGAATTGAGTAAGAAAATTGGTATTGAAATATATACATATAATATGAATGTAGGGAAAATGTTGTCGAATAGAATATGTTATAAACACATAAAAAAAAGTCAAAAAATATCCTTGTGAACGTCGCCATCTTAATAATCTCCAAAGGCCACACTTCCAATTCCATGTGACATAGCACACAACCAAAAAAACTACCCATCTATAATGATTTCATCATTTAATTTAACTGAATGTAACTACAGTAATTAAAAATTTTGTGAGAATTATTTCCATAGTAATATGGTTCACGAATGTAATTGATGACTTCAATTTCATTTCATTTTGGATAAGTAAAAGTCCTTTTTTTCCAACTAGGAATCCTCATCTCTGAGGACCATCCTAGACACCCTTTGTATGGTATCTTAACCTCCACAAATGGCAATTGTCCTACCACTGCAGGATAAGGAGTGAAATCCTTGTATGGAAATATCTAAAGATGAGGAAGATGAAGATTTAGAATCTGAATTGGATGTTGAGGATCACCCTGCTAAATTGCCATCTATTACGATGTTGATGTCGACGAAGAGGGTAACCAAGAAGAAGTGTCTGAGAAATCTGAGGACAAGGAAGATGAGGATTTAGAATATGAATTGGATGTTGAGGAAGACTTTGTGAAATTGGCATCTATTACGAATTCCAATGAGATGAGGACGTAGAGGATAATCGAGAAGAAGTGTCCGAGAAATTGGAGGACGAGAAAGATTAGGATTTAGAATATGAATGGTTGTCGAGGAAGATGAGGATTTAGAATATGAGGAAGAGGGTAACCAAGAAGAAGAAATGTCTGAGAAATATGAGGACGAGGAAGATGAGGAATTAGAATCTGAATTGGATGTTGAAGAAGACTTTGCTAAATTGGCATCTATTATAGATTTCGATGATGATGCAGACGAAGAGGGTAACCAAGAAGAAGAAGAGGGCGGTTGGGAGAAAAAGAAAAGTAAGAGCGATAAGTTAATGGACAATCAATTTATGTTAGACCGGAGTGAGATTACTTGGGAAATGGTCGATAAGAAGCTTCAAGAAATAATTGTTGCTTGTGGACGGAAAAGAACGTGAAGGCTTGATTGACTAGGGTAGAAAAAGCCCCTGCACAAAAGATAGAGGTTTTGGTTAGTGCTTTAATGTAAACCCTAGTCTCAGCACACATATGTCGATTCCTATCTGGAATAAATGTTTATAGAATATTTTTGTCATACTTGATATTTTGGTTCAATACCCTAATATAGTCATGGATGATTCAGTGGAACCTGATGAGAAGGAGACTCAGAAAGGAGCAAATCATCAGGGAACAATTCGGGTGTGGGGTAATATGGTAGCATTTCTTGACCGAATTGACAATGAACTCTTTAAAATCTTGCAATGCATTGATCCCCACACCAGGGAGTATGTTGAGAGGCTCTGAGATGAGCCTTTATTTACGGTCCTTGCTCATAATGTTCTAGATTATCTCGAGCAAGTGAATGATATGAGGGCAGCTGCAAAGGTGGCCTTAAAATTTAAAACGTGTAGAACTCATACACTTAGCCCAGACGTTCAAAGATTCAGCCTGTTTTTTATAGTTTCGGCATGAATTTGGTAAAAACAAAAATGAAATTTCAAATAACGGTGTTAAAATTTGATTAAGTTGGGTGTTTTAGGGTATTTGAGGGCAATGAATCCATTTATGCATTTAGAAACATGATTTGAACAACTGAGAATCTGGATTTTAAAAAATAGTAATTGCCAGATTCTAGTCAAAAACTCGCCAGACAGGGGAAATCATTTAATGTTTAGACTCCTTTGAAATCATATACTATAAGCCTGAAGAGGTATATATGAAGGGAGTAACCTAAAGGGTAGATGATTTGCACCTTTCCAATGATTATTGTCGGAATCAAGTGATGTAATTTTTGTTAAAACTGCAATTTTCATTGTTCAAATTGCAAGTTTGATTACAAAAAAGGATTTAGAGTCATCGATTACGCCTCGGGCACCATGTTTATGCAATTTCAACAACCTAAAACTGCAATTTCAACAATTTTAGTCGGATTTTCGCGAAAAAAAATCGTTGGAAAGTGGGTGCAAATTGTCAATCATTTAGATTACGCCTATATGAAGCCATGAGGAAATTGGATGAAACCCAAACCAAGACTAAAGTTGCATTTGACATTGATTTGACTGCAACAAAAAATGCATCAGACATTGATTTGACTACAACAAAAAATGGAGATGTGTATATATATGAGGATGCATCTGGCATGCCTGGGTTGGCAGGTGCGGGGGGATTAATCTTGGACTCCAAGGGGAATAAGAAGAAAGAGTTTTCCTAGGGTATTGGGAGGAAGACGAATAATGGAGCGGAATGGCTCACGCTCATTAAAGGGTTAGAGATTGCTTCAGATCTGGGCATTGAGAACCTGAAGGTTATCAGAGACTCTCTCATCGTCATCAGAGATGCCAAAAATATTGTCACCAAAAGGAAGAATCCCTCCTCCAAATTGCATCACCTCCTTCTCAGCATCAATAAAGAATTTACAGAGGTTTCCTATTGTCATGTTATGAGAAATCTCAATGGTCAAGCTGACGCTATGGAAAACTCTGGAGTTGGACTCCCTTATGGCTCCCTCAAATGTGATAATGTCATCTCTAAAAACATTTGGATCCCTTAGCCCCGGGTCTCTTCATGGAAGCTTGGTCCTTCACATTTCCTGAAAGAGACCTCTTAAACACTTGAATTCAAACTTTAGAACCTCAAATTTTTTGGTTTTTGGTAACCACACCACCCAAAGTGACGACCAGCTCAATCTCCGTAAGATTTGGAGGAACTTTAGCATTTGTGGCTGCTGGCCGGCTTGCCAGTTGGCCAGCATGCGAAGACAGGGGCATGGTTTAAGACAGGAAGGGATGGCTGCAATTCGCATTCCCGCTGGTTTCTCCTCACTCTGGTTTTTGCTTGGTTTTGCGTTGGTTTTGTGCTTGTCTTTGCACTGGTTCTTTGTTTTCGCGTTGGTTCGTAGTATGGAGCATCATTCGCATTTGCAGGCTGGGGATAGCCTCTACCTGAAGTGCATCAGGTGCAGCAAGGCTATCCGAAGCCCTAACGTTGCTTGTATTAGGGCAATTATGATGGTTGATGAGGATTTAGGCGTCTCGACGGACATAAGGCACCCTGTGCATGGCCCCTGTCGCAGGCAGGATAGGGCTGGCAGTTTTCAAAAAATTGAAGAGAGGCATGGCCTCACAAATTATGATTTGGATATGAAGATTCATTTGTAGGAGTTGGAGGGCCAAGTCCGGATGATACACAATGAAAACCTGGAATTCAAGAAAGTCCTAATCCGCCTCTATTCTCTGGCTCAAGCAACTCATATTGAAGTGAATCATCAGAATAGTATGGTGTCTGAGAAGGTGGAGCACTTGGAAGAGACGCTGGGTCTCTACTACCCACACAAAAAACACAAATCCGATGCTGAGAGCAGTGAAATGGTTGACCTTCGAAGGAAGATGGAAAAATTGAAGAATTTCATGGCCCAAGCAGGGAACTTCATCGACTTAAGCTCAGACAGGAACGAGACTACTGATTCCAGTGGAGCAGTCATGAACACCGACACTCTCTAGCTGCTTGATGGTTGGTCCAGTATTTTTTTGGTTTGTTATGCATCTATATCAGTTTTTTTGGCTTCTTCTCTATATCACTGAAAGTCATAGGATGGGAGCATTTCATAGGAACGACACTCTTCTGGACAACTTCAATTTTCATTCTTTTTGTTTAAATTATCAGTATAGATATGTATTTCTTTTGTATTAGACTTCTAGGGCAGTTTGTCAAGTGCTACAACTTTCATGGACCTGGAAGGTTTTACTCTAGTTATAAGCATGTAAAAGATGATTAGGGAGCGTTAGATGCTACCCTGCTAAGGGAACAATCTGCCTCTGCACTATGTAATTTACGGTTTTATTTTTAATCAAAGCTACTCAACCATTTGTGTTAAAAAAAAAGGATGCATCTGACATTGAAACCAACATCGAAGCTATGTCTGACATTGATTTGACTGCAAACAAAATGCATCATACATTGATTTGAATACAATAGAAAATGGAGACATGTATATAGATGAGGATGCATCTAACATTGATTTGACTGCAGCAGAAAATGCATCAGACATTGATTTGACTGCAACATAAAATGGAGATGTGTTTATAGATGAGGATGACCAAGTTAATGCATAACCTAAAATAACTAAAGATTTCAGAGGACCACCAACATTCATAGTTACTCCTGATATTTTGCCAATGAGGCCAACATTTCCAGAACATAGCGAGTGCCTAATGAATAGTTTAGTGTCTCTAATTTATAAGCATGGTGATGAACGAACAAAAGCAAGATATATGCTTTGTGATATGTATCACAGTGTCATATTAGACAAGTTTTCTATGGCCCAACATTTGTTGTTGCTCATGAGTAGAGAGAACCCACCACAAGAGTCTATGATATAGACTTTATGCACAACGCATCATTTAAATTTTCATTGATCAATGTATATAAACAATAAAATTTATATTCTTGCAGTGTATGCGAGATAGAGAATAGAGTTCTCAACGAAAAAATAAAAATTGAAAATTCAAATATCACACCATGCACCAAAGGTAGTCCCCGAATTTTGATAAGGTAGTTTGACAAAATCGCCCAGTGGATTCAAAATTCATATGTTCCTGACATGTATTTTCTATAGTTTCTCGGTTTCAGATCACCATGATATAATTGAAAGGCTACATTTTCACGACCCAAAATGACTGTCATTCATCAGTTTGACGAGCACGTTTACGTTTCGTTGGAGATCTCATGTACACGTATTTTTGATGTATAACTGTATTGTGCAAGATAACCATATAAACCAATTAGGCAAAAAAAGAAAGCTAGAAGTATGGAAATTTTAGGAGCCAATTTTAGTTAGCTAGAAGTATGGAAATTTTTGGAGCCAATTTTAGATCTTTGACTAAGTTTAAAAATAGTTCAAACTCTATACAACCAATTAAAATACCCTCTACTCTTTGAGATTTTGTTCTAGATGTTTGTGCTGAAATTTGGAATGAGACTAATTGTGTTAATTGGGATGATATTCATTATGTTAAATCATACATACCACGAGAGAATGAGCTAGGGGCTTTTCAACTTCAATTCTCTTGGGTGGATTGTGTATGAGGACTTGTCTTGCGTGAACTCGAGCTTGAAGCATGATGAGAGTCTACATGCACTGTAACGATATCCTTATTTGGTGCCTTATGTAGAAGCCACAAACCACCACTTCTAGTTGCACTATGCCTCTTAGAGCACACAATGGTTGCCTTGCCTACATCATATAAGTGGTAAAACATTCAAATAAAATGGTTTCATTGGCATGACATAAGGTAGGTGCTCTACATTTTAGATGGGTAGGAATGGGTTTTGTTTTCAATGTAAATCCGAAGGTTATATTAGGTGACTACTTGAAAATGAAAAATGGAAAATTAAAAACAAAAAACAATTTTTGAAACCTAGATGTTTGTATTTTTTCATTCTTTTCTGTTTAAAAAATGGTCATGACTTTGTCAATGTTAATGTTTTTGATAAATATACATAAAAATTATATGTTTTGATGGGATTTGTTTGTTTTTTCCTTGTAAATGGGATTTGTTTGTTGTGGGTATCAATGGTAGACAATAATGATAATCCGAAATGAATTAAAGGGACGGTGCTATTTTGAGAAGAAAATCCCAAAAAAACGATGATGTGTTGGTAATTTGCTTTGAAAACCACAATATTGCACGCTGTCATAGGGAGTGTTTTTATATTTGTTATGGAAACAAGAAGAAAAACCCATATGTAACAAAATGTCCATTTTCAGATAGGAATTCAGTTGAACACATTTTGTAGATTCCATCGATCCCTCGTGTTTCCATTTTTTTATCTCACAGATATATTCGGAGGTCCACAAACAACTCGGGGTAGTCCAAAATCTATGAGTAAGAATGTTTCTGTTGCGGAAGGACTGATAACAAGAGTGTTTCACCTAACGTGCTTAAGCTCCACCAGAGATTGTTGAATTCGGTTTGTGGGCATCTGTGTTTTCAGGGGGAAGAGATATCGATACATCGAGACTGAGGTTTTCATCGCAGGAAGGAAGGAACTTAGAGAAGGAAAGATGAGCATAAGCTTGAGGAAGGCCAACACTCGGCTGCCGCCGGAGGTGAACAGGGTTGTGTATGTGCGGAACCTGCCATTCAACATAACGTCGGAGGAAATGTATGACATATTCGGCAAGTACGGGGCCATCAGACAGATCCGAATCGGTGTCAACAAGGATACCCGCGGGACCGCCTTCGTCGTCTATGAAGACATATACGACGCCAAGAACGCCGTAGATCATCTCTCAGGCTTCAATGTCGCCAACAGGTATCTCATCGTCCTATATTACCAGCAGGCCAAGATGACCAAGAAGGTTGACCACAAGAAGAAAGAGGAGGACCTCGCCAAGATGCAGGAGAAATATGGCGTCTCCACCAAAGATAAATGATCTTTCCTCTTTTCTATCTGCATCCGATTAAAAACTTGTCTATTCGGAGTTTCTAGGGGTTTGCTGAATTGAGGTTTTTCTGAATTAGGGTTTTTTCTGAATTGGGGTTTTCAGAGTTGTGGTTTGCTCAATTGGGGTTCACTCATTTAGGGTTTGTCTGCATCCAATCAGCCTCCTTTATAATGGAAAGTTGCTATTTTCTGTATTAATATGCATATGATATTCAATCTCATTTTCTCTGTAACCTTTTTTATTTACTAAGCAAGAAGGGTCTTAAGAAAACTTTAACGAGTTACACTGAACAATTCGCTATGCTCTCAGTATCAGCTGAAGTTTGAAAAGACTACTCATTTCGTTTATTTCGTGCAGTCCAGAAACAAGTTACAAGAATGTTGTAAGGAAGTGCTTGTTTAAGTATACTAATTTTCCCTGAAGACCACTTAAAGTTTACCATAATCAGAAAATTCTGCTTGCTGGGTCGTACTACAGAAAGTTCTCGTTTGTTATTGACCTTAAATTTCAAATTGAGCTAAAAAAAGCACAAAATAATTCATGCAGTAGAGTTCATATGTTACGTGCAATATTAGTATTAGTTAAATGTACTTTTTTATTAGGATTATCCTAAGCAGTGCACAAGTCCTAAGAGGAAACTGCACAAATTCTAACATTAATACTAGTTGGTCATCTGAGCCCAAAAACATGGGGATTTCAATGGTGATATAAAGCTTAATGATAAATGATAAGGCATCCCAAATAGTTTGTCATTGGATAAACACTAGATAGTCATAGTCACTGCATTCAGCAATTTTATCTGGAAAAAATGGATTTGGCCAGTTTAACTGTCCAGGCAGAATTTTACAAAACTTGCAGACAATGTTAATATTGGTTTATTGTTAAAATTAAAAAATGTAAAACAAACACACATGCATGCATTTGAAAATATAACTATATCTTGACGTTTTACCACTCTTAAGACTTTTGAAACATATAACTCTGTATTAACGTTTTTCAATTATGACATTTAATTTGATATATTTTGGGGTCAAATTTGGAGTTAAAATGTGTGTTTATTTTATTTTTTGAACATAAGATGTTTTAATGGAATTAGCTTGATCCTCATTGTTGAGCTAATGGCAAATTTGATCATATTTCTTTCATTTACAAACTATTTTTTTTTTGTCCCTGAATTTTAATACAAACATGAATGAGGTGACTTAGTATAGTAGGTTGAGTTTGGTGCTTCTCCAAGAGAAGCACCTTTGAAAGGGTCACCAGTTAAGTTCATATCAAGTCACTTAGGTCTGTACATGGCTCCAGTAATGTATCTATTTAGGATAGCAATATGGACTACAACATTTCTATAGACAAAACCTCTGATATTGTCCGATGAGAAAAATACTAAAGGAAAAAAACCAGATAAAGGCCTGTACATCGTTTAGATGTGTGCTGTAAAACCACAAATGTTCTCCATAAGGTCTCAAAATGACTACAGGATTTTGGCAATTCATCTTAGGTACTTATATAGGCTTGTATCATGTACGGCACAGTATTTCTTGTCTGAACCTTTAATGGGTTCTTTCTTTTCTCCTTGTTGAGAAGCTAACCAAAACCAAAAATTATCTATATAGTAGGTTACACTTGTGTTGCTCTCACATTTCTTGACTGCATCATTGATTCGATATCATAAATTGTGTGTTAAGATTATGAATTTAACTATTGAACTGATTTATTGTTGTCTTCTACCATCTCCATGAGCACTCTCCCACAATCAAAATAATAAGTTATCTGTTGAAGTGTCCCATAGCCACAACATTTTTCTTTGTATTTGGTTCTTAAGATGTTGATGTAAATTGTCAAGGCTTCGATATCTTGTCTTTGATAAGTAGAGGATGTACCAGGGTGGAAGTGTTAAAAGACATTATGCAAGCCGTGTAACTCTCCCTTGTATATTGGGGATATTTTTTTAAACAGTAACAGTTTAATTATATTATCAAAAACTGCTGTGGCCATTCTTGTTAAGCATTCTTACAGAGCAGAGCCAGATAAATCCTCTAGTATGCAAAGCAAATCTAATAAGTTAATAACACTACCCTGCTTAATAGGCTGCTGGTATGTATTCTAACAGAGTGTTGTGATAATAAAAGTAATTGGTAAAACACGTAAAAAAAGGCAGATTTCAGGGCCCACTGTGGGTGTCCACATGGGTGCCCAGGATGCTATGTTCACCACAGAAGGGCCAGCAGAGTCTTCGGACGGGGCAGATTTGGTGGAGGCGTCAGAGTCTTTGCTGAAGCTAGGAGCAGGGGGAGAATTTAGGTGGGTCAAGATGCATTCCACAAGGTCAGAAAGATTGTCCAGAAGGAATGATTGTTCAAAACTCTTAGGATGATCAATGTTGGTCTGGATTCTTCCTGATCTTGAATAGCCAGGTGGTGCTTGCTAAACTCCAGGGTTTGCTTGTGGTGAGCTAAATTCTCAAGCATGTTTTTTGTTCAGTGGCCTTCTTCCACTTCTCCCATTCTTGTGTTGAACTGTTGGTCACTTCCTTGAGCTCAATTTCCAGTTTGCAATGGAGATCATGTCTCAAGTCTCTCATATCCTCACTCAGGGAACAACAATGGAAATTGTGAGCCATGTTGCTCCCTACTGTTCTTTTTGGTTGTGCCCCGTGTGGTTCCAAAGACGGCATATATGCATCGAGGGAGGTCAAAGACCATGACTGACAGTGGCTTCTTCTCATTGTCCCAACAATGTAGATCCTTTCTGCATGTGTGTTGAGGTCATGTAGAACCTGCAAGTAGGAAGAATTCATAGTTGGGGTCAGGGAAAAAATCTTCTGGATGATTTGAGCTACTCTTGAACTTTCTGCCAGTGCACAACACTGAGCTCTCCAGAGAAAAAGGGGAGTTGAGGGAAAATAGAGTCAAATAAAGATATCATCCTTTGCACAAATTTGTACTACAGTAGCTATTGGCAGCAGTCTAGGGTAGAAGTTATGGGCTAATGGCCCTTGCAATTACATTTAGTAGAAACATGTGTAAGTGTACGAATGTGGATGTAATTGAATATTAAGGTATATATGTGTCATTTTTTTTTGTCTTTCCCTTGATTCACAAGGGCCAACCTTTTGCCTTCTACAAATCTTGCTTGTATCATGGGAGAGGTCGTTTTCCCCATTTTCACTATACCCATGGTTGCAGAACCATGAATTATCATGAGTAATAACAAAAGCAAAATTATGCCTCCGGATCAATCAGTAGGTTTTGAATAGAACAACCCGGTCAGTGCCCCTCCTAGTCATATCTCCTATAATAGTATTCATACCCCGACCTGTCTGTTCACCTTAATTATCTACCCATAGTAGGGAAGTGGGAAAGATGCATTAGTTTAAAACTTACGAGTCATATTCGAATTCTCAATTGCTGGACATTACATGCTGGAAAGTTAAAAATCGCTCTGGAAAAGTAAAAAATCATAGCCATGTTAGCTTAGCAACTGGATTGCCTCGTGATCCTAATGATCTCTTTCTCTGTTACCATAAATGAGAAACAGAAACCAAACAGGAATTACCAGAAATGAGAAACAGAAAATGACAATGGATTTGGTTATGTATATATTCTTTATAAAAATATGTAAATGTAAAATTTAAAGTACTAGAAAAGAGCAAAGCGTTGGAGGATGAACTAACTTAGCAGGAGTTTCAGTGACTTGATATTTTTATCACGATGAAGCCCCGGTTAATATACAAGAAAGCAAATATCCAACAAAGACTCGAGGCTTCCAAGAGTGATTTCATGGTCTCATAAGGTTCAATTATCAACAGATTAATTCCTAGGTGTAATAAATGGTCAATAGATAACAAACTGTTCTATATTTTGATAGGCAGCCTAACGGACAGGGCAGATTATACTAAATTATACGCAGTAAAATATTGCTAAAAAATTTGCAATTTGAATTATAGTTGCACTCATTTGAAAATAATAAGGGAGAGGGTAGAAGTCTACATTTTTATTTCCCAGAAAAAATTGTAATTTTATTAATATAACAAAATTACATATAGCATATGCTTGTTATGTCCTTGACATGTTGTTTTCGTGCAGAAGGATTAATTCGGTGCAGTGATGAAATGTTTGGCAGTGACTATGGCCCAAACATTAGTGTAATGTTTTTATTATTAATTTTTTTATTAAATAGACTTTTTTTCCGCCATCTGATTGGATCGGGACAGATGACGTATGTCTCATTATCAGAGTCCCAGGGGCCGGCGGCGCGCTGACCTCAGCATATCTGCTTCCCGGATTTGGTCGTGCAGGCTGCAGTATGGCTTGATCTCTGTGCCTGCAGTATGGGAAAACATTTGGCAGCTCTGGGTCCATTTACAGTTCACGTTCTTGTCTGTTTGGCCATTCTTGTTTTTGGGTGCACGGTCTATATGATGTCCCGCCCTCGACCTGTGTATCTTGTGGAATACTCCTGCTACAAGCCCCCAAAAGCCTCGACCTTTGTATCTCGTGGAATACTCCTGCTACAAGCCCCCTGAAAGCCTCAAAGTGAACTTCCAGCGGTTTATGGAACCCTCAAAGCTTTCGGGGTATTTTCAAGATTCATCATTGGAATTCCAGGGGAAGATACTGGAACGATTGGGTTTAGGGGAGAACACTTATCTTCCTGCTGCAGTACATTATATTCCCCCTCAGCCATCCATGGCCACAGCATGGGAAAAGGCTGAGCAGGTCATGTTTGGTGCCTTAGACAATCTTTTTAAGAAAACAGGGTTGAAACCCAAGGATATTCAATCCAACTCCGTCGCTCTCTGCTATGATTGTGAATAGGTATAAGTTGCGGGGAACATTCAGAGATTCAATTTGGAGTTATTGGCATTGATCTTGCCAAGGATTTGTTACAAGTTCACAGAAACACACATGCAATAGTTGTGAGCACAGAAAATATTACGCAGAATTGGTATTTGGGTGATCGGAGCTCTTATTGGAAAGAAGAACTGCAGACCCCAACACGAAACAAGCAATTGGGTATCAACATTGACTTTTTGTTGCGTGCAAAGTACAAACTTGTCCATGTTGTGAGAACTCACAAAGGAGCAGATGATAAAGCATTCAACTGTGTTTATCAGGAGCAAGATGAAGCCGGCAAGCTTGGTGTGTCATTATTCAAAGAACTTATGGCCATAGCAGGAGGAGCGTTGAAGACTAATATCACAATTCTGGGACCTATTGTTCTGCCCATCAGCGAACAATTACTTTTCTTTGCAACCCTTGTTGGGAGAAAGCTCTTCAACATGAAGATCAAAGCCTACATTCTAGATTTTAAGCTTGCATCTGAGCATTTCTGTATTCATGCTGGAGGAAGAGCTGTGATTGATGAGCTTGAGAAAAACTTGCATCTCAAGCCAATACATGTAGAGGCTTCTAGGATGACTCTGCACCGCTTTGGCAACACTTCTTCAAGCTCAATTTGGTATGAGCCCAGTTACATTGAGGCCAAAGGGCGGATGCGAAAAGGCAATCGGATTTGGCAGATTGCATTTGGCAGTGGATTTAAGTGCAACAGTGTTGTTTGGCAAGCACTTCGAACTGTGAAACCACCAGCTGATAGCCCTTGGACCAATTGCATCAATCAATATCCTGTAAAATTGATGATAGAATGAGCAATCAGTGTGAAACGAGTTTGAAACTCTGATACATCCAATTCAACCTCAGATCTACATCTATCTCCTTGATTTGTGTGAACTTGGGAGTTCTGCAATCTTGGTAATTTTCATTGATCCCCATTTCAAGGTTTCTCGCATGTCCAAGCTTTGATTTTTGATTTTTTGCGCTTCCATACTATTGCATCTTCAAGCTCTGTGTATCCAGGCTTTGGATTTCCAAGCTGTGCCACATCCCAAGCTTTAAGAGGGATTTTGCATTTTTTTAGCTTTGCTCATTCAGACTTTGTAGGTAAGAAAGTAGTAGCATCAGGCATTTTCATTGTTATCTGTATAAAATTCATTTGTGAGAATTGTTACAATGGGCAATTCATAATATTGCTCCGTCACATTACTCTCCAGATCTACCATTCTTTTGCAGCTTTACTGAAATAGCTACCTGTAAAATTTGCAGCATCAAGGTACTCTTGACTGTGGAACAATCACATTTCAGACTAATTTTGTTTATGTATTTGGCATTTCTTGATTGCCAAAGGTGACTTAACAAATCACTGTCTAAAATGCAATCATGTTAAAGGGGCGTGTGCAGTCAACCAAATGGGAAGGATTCTTGTTGGTTTTCCGTGCAGCATCTATCTCATTCTCAAAAACACCTTTATGTTCAGAAATATTAGTATGGGAACATTGACAGCCAACCTAATAAGAAGGTTTCCCGGTATTTTTCTTTGTGAGATCAATTTTATTTTCAAAATAGTATTTTGCAGGTAGACAAGCAGCAGCAGTAGCTGACTTCATTATGCTCTTTTTTAGCAGCTCTACTATTATATGTAGCTGGAAAGCTGGCATCATCAAGAAAGTTATCGACTTTGAACAATCACATGTTATGCTTTTTCACATTGCTCCACATTTCTCTCCAGAACTACCATTCTTTTGCAGCTTCAAGGAAATAACTAGCTGTAAAATTTGCATCATCAAGGTGCTCTTTACTGTGGAACAATCATATTTCAGATTAATTTGTTTACGTATTTGGCATTTCTTGATTGTCAAGGGTGACTTAACACATTACTTTTTAAAATGCAATCATGTTAAAGGGGTATGTGCAGTCAACCAAATGGGAAGGATTCTTGTTGATTTTCTGTGTGGCATCTGTTTCATTCTCAAGAACGCCTTTATGTTCAAAAATCTTAGTATGGGAACTTTGACAGGCAACCTACCTTGGAAGGTTTTCCGGTATTTTTCTTGTAAGATCAATTTCCTTTTCAAAATAGTCTGTTGTAGGTAGACAAGCAGCAGCAGTAGCTGATTTCATAATGCCCCTTTTTAGCAGCTCTACTGTTATATGTAGCTGGAAAGATGGCGTCAGTAGAATTGCATTTTGAACAGTATGTTGAAACGTCTTCTCTACATCCTGAGGGCTAGCGTTCCAATGTCAAGTTTTCCAATATTTTTTTCTGCAAAGTAAAATCTTTGTTCATTATATGAGGCAAGGCAGGCGCCTGGCATGACTTTTTTTTTTTCCTTCATTCTGTTTGTCTTCTTCTTATATGGGCTATCTTGACCTATGGATGGTAGACTTGTGATCATGATTAAAGGCTTTGCATATGTAGCAGAAGGATTCTGTTAGACGTCAAGTATTGGATGAGCTTAATGTATCAATGTACCAAGTGTGCTTTTGAAAAACTTGATGTCTGCCTTGCCATGTGCAGGTTTGTTGTTGGAAACGAGCCTTTTCTAAAGGCATACAATGGTATTTTTAAACAGTATACTTTTCTGGCACTTCAATATATACAAAATGCGCTAAACAAAGCAAGAGTAAGCAATACTAAAGAAGCAATACCTCTTAATGCATACGTGTAATAGGGAGATACACAATCAGAGGGAGAATTCAGGCCAGATGTTAATGATCTCATGATACAGATTTGTTAGTTTCTGGTTAACAATGGGGCACATTTTATAATTAGTATCCATTTTTGAGTTTTTACACTAATGAAAACTTCCCTGTCGATTTTGCCTTTTTTATGGTACTGGCCAACATCCATTTCTAAGTTTGTACACTAATGAAAAATATCCTGTCGATTTTTCTTTTTTTATGGTACTGGCCAACCACTGGTTGATAGAAATCTTCGGCACACAAATGTATTTGATGCCTGGGGGATAAAGAATAGAATGAGGTACTAGAAAAGGTGCTTGCTTCTACACCTTGTGTTCAAGGATACCCCCTCGGCACCAGCGGTAGCACGTGCACCGCTGACCACACCACTACCTCAGCCCAAGGCCAGTGTCCATTATGACCCATCAACAGCATTACACATCTTCAGGTTTATATTTCAGTTTGGATTTCAGACTGGGCAGAAGGAGTCCACCGTGGAGTCAGCAGGAGAACGAAGGAGTTGGGTCACTTCAACTTTCAAGGCTCTTGATACACTGCTTTGGGCATTTAAGGAGGCAGGGTTCCTTAATTAGTATTTTCACATAAGCAATTACCTTTTCTTCTCAACATCAGGAAAATCAAGTACACAAAGAAAAATGTATGATCTTAGCAGACAAAGCCATTAAAATCTGTTATTGCAGGAGTTGGCTTATTTGCTTCTCCATCTCTCTCTCTATATATACCAGACTTTACCATCCTTCATCTAGCTAGCTATGCTTCGTCGGTATCCTTCTTGAGGCTTGAATAAATTTACACAAAATAACGACATCTTAAACCAATCAGCCCCCAACAAAAAACAAAAGACACCATTTCTGTCTTAACAAAAAAACATAATAGAATAAAAGCCGGAAAATACTAGACCATCCAAGCTTAGGCAACGACTTTCATGGGTTTCTTGATTGGATCAGTAGGAGACGGTCCCCTAAAGCTTGAGGTGAATGCTATGGAGCGGAATGAACCTCCCCTTTCACAAATTGTAGAATTGGCATTATAATTACCAGTGTTGTTGCTTGCCACCATGTGACCGTCAACATATGCTAAAATCTCATTCACAAAATCTCTCGACATCACGTAGGATTGGGATTACTAGGGTTTGATGTGCATGCTGCTTTCACAAGTTTTTCTCTGCTTTGATTGTTTTGATTCAAGATTATGCCGAAATTAGTAAGCCACGTACATGCATGGTTTTAGTGAGCCACACACATGTACACTTGTTGAATTTAGGTTATTGCTCAGTATTGTGTGGTGAATGTATAACGTTACATAAAGGGAGCACTTTAAACTCAATATTTTTTGTGTTTTTTTAAATAGAATTTACAAAAATCCAATTATCCTTTAGTGACATTTTTGGATTGGGCTTATTCATTGACTTCCATTTGACTTTCTTTCTACGTTATTTTTTAATGCATTAGAGGATAATTGTTCTGCTTAGTTGATAGTTGATCGAACAAGAAGAAGAAGAAAATATTTTAACGTCCGCGAGGCTAAAAATAACCTATGGGACAGACCACTTCACATGTTGTTTTATGCAACTCAATCCTTTGCCTGTTCAACCTGATGATGAGCACCCCCAATTTTTCCACAGTCCCCTTGTTGAATAAATTATCCCAAGATTTATTTGCCAAGACACTTGCATACCTGTCCCTGTTGTCCTTAAAGGATTCACACTCTAAAATGAAATGTTTTTCCGTCTCCACTTTACTCGAGGTGCAGAAAATACACTCTTTCTTCCCAAGCTTCTTTTGGCCTTTTCCAGCCACTGGTCTCGCAACGGAGTTGATGAGAATTAGTTTTTAATTGAATAATAAGTATTTTGGCTTTCCAAGGTATATTGGCCCCTATGTACGCCTTTTTGAAGCTGACTGTAGGTAGGGTTAAACTCTTCAATATAGTACTTTTTTTTTCTCCCTAACTCTTTATCCCAAGTTCGCTTGTGGAACTTATTGATAACAAAAGCCTTTATCTCTTTACTATTCGTGGGGCACATGTTCAAGCACATATCCCATTTACTAAGCCATTTAATATTTTGCTGCATCCAAGTCTTCTTTCTTTTGCACAATATGTCTTTGAAGATGGCCTTTGGCCATCTACCTTCTTCCATTTGCTCAACTCTTTTTAGATATCGTATTAGCCGCACCATAGCAATTGCTTCAATAGAAGCAACCCCCATTTCACTCAACATGATCTCATATGGCACTGAACTCTTAATTTTGAACTTGCTTGTAATCATGTGTTTTGAATCTTCTCTATTTGCCTCCACTGTAAGTCCGAGGTACTACTGGCCCATACCTCACAATCATAGAGAACAATCGGGATCACTAAGAGCTCAAAAAGGGTTTGCATAGTTTTCCAATCCCATAGCTCAGTGTCTCTGCATCTATTTTGGAGAGCATAAAACGTTTTCCAACCTCCCATAGTTCTTTGTTTTCTACAACTTTCCCAACTCAAATTTTTATTGAAGTCGATTTCGAGGTACTTATAATCTACCACTTTTTCAAGAGTGTTGTTTTCAAAGTAGAACTTATGCTGTTTATGTTTTCTTTTGCTAGAGAAAACTACCACTTTCATCTTGCTAGTATTTACTTGCATCCCCACTGTTCTACAAAAGTGCTCAAGGGAAATCAAGTGCTCTTGCAATCCAAGAGCAGACTTAGCAATCAGAATAAGGTCATCTGCATACAAAAGAAGCCTTATCACAAACTCACCCACGAGGGCGCCATCCCCATCCTCTAAGTTTAACCACTCTTCAAGTTTGTCAATATATAAGCCAAAAAGGGTAGGAGATAATGGGCACCCTTGGTTGACCTCGATATCACTTTTGAAGCTTTCAGAGATACCATCTGATGTTCTGATTTTGACTTTGACCTCCTCATATAGCCTATAGATAGCTGCTCTAAGATGTATAGGAACCCCAAGTTCCTCCATTCTGTGCCAAAGCTTATCTCTAGAAATCGTGTCAAAAGCTTTTTTGAAATCGACAAAGCAACAAAAGACTTCCTCTTTTTTCACCCACACTTTTTCAATGATGTGCCTTAAAGTTATACCGTGATCCACCGTGGAATGTTTGGGTCTAAAACCTGCTTGTCCTTTCGCATGCTTGCCCCTTTCTTTTGCCCACTTGCTAATTCTATTTTCTAGCATACTTCCAAATAGCTTTGCAAACAAAGGGTTTATCATATGGTCCTATAGTTAGAGGGATTGTTGACATCTCCGCTCTTGAAAATAGGTATTGCGAGGCTAGTTGTCCAATCTGTAGGGAATCCTTGCTGAATGATGCTGTTGAAGATTCCCGTAATGTGAAGTGCAAGAGTTTTTGAACCCCACTTTAAATATTCTGCTTGAAGTTCTACTAAACCTTTGGCTTTTCCACCACCCAACTTCTTAATTCCCACCTCAATCTCTTGCACGGTGAAAAACTTAGTAATGGTGGTGGTGTTGACTAGGGGGGGGGGTCAACCTTAGGATCCCATTCATAAAGTTGCGTTGCATATTCAAGCCACTGGTCTGCTGTAATATTATTTTCAGTTTGCTTCTTGCTCGCTTGAAGTTCCTTCAACCTTAGGATCCCGCTCATAAAGTTGTCTTGCATATTCAAGCCACTGGTTTATTTTCAGTTTGCTTCTTGCTCGCTTGAAGTTCCTTCCAGAAAAGTTTGGGATTATTTTTCCCAAGGAAGATTAGTTCTTCCCTCCTTGAGACCATGAAATCAACTTTTTTCTTTCTTAAAATCTGCTTGTAACCTTTTAAGTCCTTTTCTTTCCGGTTTGACTCTCTCCACACTCTCCTTGCTTTTTTGCACTCCTCATCGAACCAAGCATTAACCGGAAAGCAATTTGTTTCAGGTTTCCTATTTTTGCTCTTTTGCATTTTGTGAGTGCCCTTTGAATTAAATTAGTTAGTTGCTGATTATTAAAAACCTTGTGACGGAATTTCCTCTTCCTTACAAAGCTTCTCTAGCACTGTCCTAAAGATATTATAGTTTTCTTGAGTCAGAAGAATTCTGCCCTTTGTCGGAGGTTGTTGAATGTGCTGATTTTTTGTCCCAAACTGTTCAGATTTTAAATCCCATAGTTGTTCACCGATCATAACTTACTCCATTTTGTCACATAAGCCATGTGAACAAATTGCATAGTCCACTACACTTGTGCCATTGTAAGTATTACAAGTGAAATTACCAGAATTTACCCATCTAGTAAAGCCATTGCAAATTACTAAATCAAAAGTCCCACATAAGGTAAGCAACTGTTCTCCAAAGAGATTGCAGCGTTTGTTGTTCTTTGAAATTCTTGTCTATTGATGATTTCTTTCTTCCGTAAGCCAAATAGGGTTGCAATCTTCCTTCTGACAAAGAATGTTAGCTTGTTTACTTGCAGTCTTGGCGTTGAAATCCCCTACTAGAAGGACTTCACCTACCTGAGAAAACTCCGCAATATCGTTTTTTAAGGCTGCAAAAGGGTCTTTATGGTCGAGCCCCCTCCTTTTGTAAATTTTTGAAACTTGTGGGGCGAAGTAGCATGCTGCAATTCTAATGGCATAACCATTTTCTGATATTTTAAACCATATGAATTGTTTATTTGGGTCTTCCCTTTCTAGTTGGATGCAACGATCTTTCTTTTTTCTTCACTAGGACCATGATACTTCTGTGACCTTTTCCATTCTCTGCTGCCTTGTTCCACACTGTCATCTTCATATACTTTTCAAAAAGAGGTGTTTTGCACTCTTCATGTTCATGTGTTTCCACGAGACATATTATGTCCCTATCTTCCGCAATAGGCCCTAGCCCAGGTCCACGAGACATACTTTTCGATATATGTTGTGTCGAATATAAATCTAGGAGAAAACTTTGTTCTGCTTAGTTGATTTGCGGCATTTTACATAAATAGTAGCTTTCACAGTGTAAGCTATCAGAAGGTACCCATAACTCTCATATGCCAATTTTATTGCCATCTTCAGATTTGACTACGTATTGCAATATAAGCACATACTGCCAAGAGCTAAAATGAAAAAAAATTGAGAGATAACAAAGCTGTAATGGATGGTTACAAATCTTTATAATCCAAATGCTCTGCATCCATTATCATCTCTAATATGGAAGAAGCCAAGAATAAATATACCTGAGAAAAGAACCTTATTCAGAGAGAAGTTAAGATTGTTCAAATATATGAATGTGAAAATGATCGGTTCAAAACACTGATGTAGGAAATGAATGATTCAAAGGTGGAATCTCATGTAAATTGTTAAAATATTTTTCATGGTATACACTTTATATTTAACTTGTATATACTTTATATTTAATTTCAATATCGTAAAATGTTAAAATCTTAATTTTAGTTGAAAATGATAAGGGCTTTGACTATTGATCTGAATGGGCCTGAATCTTTCCTTCAAAAACACAACTAGATAAAATATATTTGACACATTATTATTATTATTAAAAAACTAATTTATTTAAATTGATCTTTTTATCATTTATAAGAAAATAGAATTTTATTTTTTCTTCAAAAGACACACTTCCATAAAATATACCTTCAAGAACACACTAGATTTATTAATATAAATATTTAATTTTATATTAAAATATTCATTTTATCGTATCAAAATATTTCATAATACAACAACAATTTTTGCTTGAACCAACGCCTTTGCATAGTATCAAAATATTTGGTTAATATTTAAATGACAAGAGTACAATTAGAGATGTGAAGTAGAGCTTTAATTTATGGTACATAATCATGTGCAAATGTTTCCTTTAACCAACGTTTAGAGCTTTAAGTTATGGTATTTGTATTATTATTAATGTTTTATTAATAGTTGTTAACATTTAGATATATTTATTTTTATTTCAATTTTAAAAGGTATAGAGTAGTGGTTCACTTCTAATCTATGCATAAACAATACATTATTACAAGTTATAAATGTTTCATAACTATTTTACCTTTTAACTATAAACTATGTACAATTATTACATTAAAATATTTTTAAACTATTACATTAAATCATTTCTAAGAGGCCGGTATAAGCAGCTTTGCTTTTACCTCCTCTTTTTGGATGCAGTTCTTATCTACATTCAACTCTTTCTCAACTTGATTGATTTCCAATTGGATATGTTCCAAGGCTTGATGCTTGTATGTAGTCGTTGCTTCCCTTGCCTCTTATTTAACATGAGAGTAAGAAGTTCCTCTCCCAACTTTGCTCCCACATTATCCTCTACCCATTCTTTCCATGTGTATCATGAAATGGTTTGGAAAGCTTTTATAAAATTCACTTAGAGGAGATTGAGCTACCACAAATGCAAGAATAGTTCCAATCAAGGAGAGACCTTGAGAGGATTGAAAATGAAAGATGCCAACCAAAGGACATGAAAGGGTTGAACTGGGAGGGAGGGTTGAACCCAATTAACCTAAACAATGAGAAAACCTACAACATAATAACCTATGGAAGAAGCTAAGAACATGCCCTATCTAGGGCCATTGTGAAGCAGTAACACATAAGAAATACTTGATAAGTGTTACGATGGTACTAGCACCAACGTACCTGCAGAGGTGCCCCAGGGAGAGGGTGTCTTTTTTTTTGCCAGGAGGGGTGTTTAGCTAGCTCATTCTAGGGTAGGGGCATGGCTAGACCCTTTGGCTTCTCTTCTGGAAGTACTATGGCTTAATGGCATCACTGACTACCTCATGAAAGGGTTTGAAACCTTGAGGTTGGTGTCTGGGTCTTCCAGGGGTGGGTCATTGGGTCACATGCCCCCCGCCTTGTTTCAACACTCCAGCGGCAGTTGTTCCAGCGGTGAGACTCGCTCTTTTCTTTTGGAGCACATCAAGCACCCTCCTGGTCCTCCAGTTTAGCAGCACCCTCCCTCTGGGCCCCTCCTTCAAAAGATGACGTCATCCTCCTGGCAGACTGTTTGCTTGCTAAAAGGGGGGCGAGTGTTGAGGGTTTTTGTTGGGGTTAGTTGGGGCATGATGACCCCTCTTGTACAGTCTGGCCTTTTGTTTCGTTAAATTTGGCCTTGTTTAGCATGTTTTAGCACCCAGGGGGTAAAATACCCTAGGCAGCCTACAATAGGCCATTTTTAGATTATTTTTTATTATTTTAATTCTAATTTTAAGTTGACATTTTTAATGTTAAATTTATCTTATTTTGTGTAAAGTGAGTGTGAGATCATATAAATACGATCTCCTCACTTCATTTTTAGACATCAACTTTTGGGATAAAATCATTATGTCTGCTATTTGCCCTAACTAGGGCTCTTTGAAGGAAGACTCTCCTTGATGAAGGATATTTTGCAAGTTTGAAGCATTTCTTGGAAGTTATTCTTTTGTTCATGCCATTGTTAAGGTGAGGTTAGAGTTGTTTGCTTAACACATGCACTTGGAGGTATCTATACTTTTAGTTTGATGTCTTTTAGTCAATTTGTATGAAAGTGATGCTTGTTAGGGTTTAATGGAAGCCATTATTACTTCATTTTGTCTTGATTAGCATGTCATTTTTTTCATTGATCACCTATGCATTCAAGCTTGAGCTTTAGGTCTTCAAGTCTTGCTAAGACTAGGTTCCCTCAACGAATCCTAAAGATTGTTGGATTAGCCCTAGTTTGCTAAGCTTGCCAAGTACCATCTCAAGGAGCGTTGTCCCTCTCATTGATGCCCTAGGTTTGGTGAATAGTTGTCTCTTGAAACCCTAGGTTGTTCAACTACTTTTTAACGTAAAATCTGAGTTTGTACATTTGTGATTATTATGCAGGGTTAAATTTTGCGTTTTCATGGTAGTATTAGGGTTAGAATTAGGTCTGCAATTTTATGATAAAAATCTTTTTTTTTTTTTTTTTTTTTTGCCTCCCTAAAATTTCGGCTCTTCCTCCTATAAATTCGGTATGCCCTATTTGTCCCTAGAAACCCTAGGGAGAAATTGTAGGAAGCCATAAAATTTTTAAAATCTCAAAATTCCTAAAAAAATCCCCAAAAATCTAAAAATAAAAAATTGAAATTTTGGGCCTCCCTAAAATTTCGGCCCTCCCTAAAATTTCGGCCCTTCTTCCTATAATTTCGGCCTGCCCTATTTGTTCCTAAAAATCCTAGGGCAAAATTATAGGAAGCCCTAAAAATTTAAAATTCTCAAAAACGCTAAAAAACCCTAAATTTTCTGTTTACCCTAAAATACAAAACCTAAAAGATCCCACGAATCTCCCATCCTTCATCCATCCACTTCTACTCCACCCTATCCCCTACCATACTCCACTACTCCCTTCCTTCCTAGCTGGGACCTTCCTCCTACCAAAACCGTGGCCTTTATCCTTTTCTCCTCGCCTTAACTATCCCTTCTGCTTACTGTATGTTAAGTGACAAATCTGAGTGCATATTTGGTTAATGCTGATATGATTTTCTATGGTTGTCTACTGTATAAACTTAAAACTCAGAACTCTATATTGATTGGTAAAACTAAGTCAGTTTGATAACACATTTTCTTGTGACATTTAAAGGCCTGATTATTGCTATTTCCTGTGCATTATTATATGGTCTGAGTCTCTGTATGTGGTTAGTATTTGACAAATCTTTTTGTTTGCAAGATTATGCCACAAACTAATTACTAATATCCTGAGATAGGTCTGATTTTAATGGTACTGTAGATTAATTACAGATCTGAATGATGATAGAATTATCTGGTCATTGATGAATGGTGATGCTACATTGATGTATGACATAAAAGGTTCTTGTTCAATCCTAATTAATTGGTAGATGAGACATATTCAAGTGGTGATGTGTAATGTGTCTTATTGGTTTGACTAGCCTTCTCTATGCAAAGGTCTAACCTACTGTGTAATTTTATCTCAGAAATTACATACTGATTCCAAAAGCTAATTGCACACTAAGATGTCATTGAATATATGCTAAAATTTGATTATCTGGTGATTAGTGATAATGTAATTGCAATTAAGGTTCTTACCTTCATCCTTTTTCTGTACATTCCATTGAGATATCGATTGCCTACAGGTCTGCAAATTACATTGGGTTCTCCATTTTGAACGCTAAACTCTTTGGAAATTCACATTGCAATTTTGGTTATTTACTTCATATTGCTATGTTAGCTGCTGATCGTTAATGCTTCATTTCATCTCAAAACCGACTGCTAAAACTGATATATGGTTTATCTATTAAAATCCATGCTGCTATGATAACTGTAAGTCACATACAGATATGAAAGTTAACTACTAGTTTTACATATTGACAAAATTGATATCTTACGATACGTGTTGCAACATTCACTCAAGCATATCTATGATAAACTTTCGACCTCTTACATTTCATTAGTACATAATTATAATTGGTTATGATTTGTCTTGCTACATGTCTGTAATTGATTAGTGAATGACATTGGCCATTGTTATCTAAAAGCATACTTGGCATAGCTCTCATGTTTGATTGATAGAAGCTTGTGTTGTCATTATTGGTAATACAAACATAAGATCCTTGTATATTTATTAGCTATATCATTTGCATTACTCCATTCTCATATTTGCTTCTATCATCTACATTACATTAATGCGTACTTGATTAATGGTTGAGGTTTATTGGCAATATAGTCTTTTGATTCAATATTGATTATTATACATATGTACATGTTCTTGTATTTCATTGAATGAGCTGAGCATTATTGGTGGAAGTTGAATGCACTTGACTCCATTTAGGCACTGGTCTAACTGCAAATTGCATAGAAGACATATTCTGTGGTTGTCCTAGTGTTCTTACATGGCTCTTTAAGAATACTTCTCCTTGGAGGTTTCGACTTCCAAAGAAGTTAGAACGGTGACCGAGGTGACATTGGGTCACTTTTCTTATTTATGCTTACTGGGAATTAGCCCTGCTAATTTGCCCGGTAACAATAAGAATGGAAAATAAAACCAAAACTATGGTATCCCATCTTACCACTAGTGGAAGACTCTTGAAGTTGGTTCTCCCATCACCCTAACTTTTCCAAACATCATACTCACCACTATTGTGCATGTTAACATAATGGATTTGGGATACTTCATATGAGTCTCTCGCTTGGTCTCATAATTCCTTAGTGCATGCACTGTCAGGTAAGTTAATACAGTTGTTACAATCATCATTACCTCCACCCTACTTGGAGCTCCATGTACCCTTGTCCGGTGGCCACTAGTATGAACTATGTTTTGATCCTATGTTAACACCCCATCTATATATTGAAATATGATATTTAAAATAATATAATATTAAGTTAAAAAGATATTCAATATCCACCATAGCCTTAATTTTAAATAAAATATATAATTTTGTTTCATAAAACATCCATGTCATCTACATTCACAAGATTAAGAAAGCCATCCAAACATAACCACTTTTTTTCATGTTTTAGATTATACATCTTTTAAAATAGCAACAAGTGTGAAATATTGTCATTTTATTTTTATTTTTTTAGTATGCTTGAATGAACTTCATATATTGGAATTTTGAAAATGATTCAAAGTTGGGAGTGATGGTTCACTAAGGAATGTCGAGTGTTTTCACCTATTTCAAGTATTCTCACCTTGATATGGTTCTAGGCTCTTTTGAGGTTAACGAATCCCTTCTTTGGTTGGTTCACAGCTCCTAGTACTTGCATTGTATAAATTCTTCCTTTTTACTGAGAAAAACTTATTATGCATTTTGTGAGGTCAACGAATTCCTTCTTTGGTTGATTCACCCCTCCTGGTACTTGTATTAAATAAATTATACTTTTTTCCAAGAGAAATTTATCATGCTTAAGTTCTCATTATCCTTTCTTTGGTTGGTTCACCCCTCCTAGTACTTGCATTATATAAATTATTTTTTTAGCTCAGAGAAATTTATTATGCTTAAGTTCTAGTTTATTTTACTTCAAAATAATTTACAACATTAATAACATTTGTATTAATATTTAATTGCATGTGCATTTCCTTCAAACTTGGCCTAAATGCTCACAATATCCAACATTTATGGCTTCCCAATGCTTTTACAAAAACTCTGTAATTATGTAATTAGTTCATTTCTCCTTCTACAACTTTCTTCTTGAGGTAGTAACAGCGAATGGCAATGTCAAGGACATTGCCACCTCGTGGCTCTTGTTAAGTATGGCAATTAAAAAACTCCTTTATCACTTTATAATATTATTAATGTATATTTTGTTCTTCAACGACAGTACATGTCTTCAATAACGATGCATGCATCACACAATTACCATGTTGATTAATGAATTATTAAAACTTATGATTAATAATTAAAATTTTCATAGGAGAGCTAGGGGGTGGTGTTATTTTGGACATCTGGCCAACATCAAGCATTAAGATTTGTATGGGTACTTGGTATGGAAACAAATAATGAATCCAAAAGCCTAGTGGCATTCCAAATACATGTTTCTCTCCAAAGTACATCTAGCATCATGGATTCATAAATGCTCTTTGCTCTAAAGGAGGTATCTGCACACCAACAATCGAAAGAACCATTAGCGAGACTAAGACTCTTCTCCAAAGTTGCAAACAAGAAGCCTTAGTTCATGTGCTTTGCTTCAATAACTTTAATAACAAACATAATGGCAAATGAAGGAGAGAAACTAAATGAGGATCATCTACATATCAATGAGAGGGATGAGGTCTACATTCAAGAATATCGCCCATGATCACAACTACACATCATCGCCACTCGTTGGGGTGTCTTGGGAAGGTTCTACATGATTTCCAAGCACTTAAGGAGGGAGTAGGCTCCACCTATCCCCCCTCACATGAAGAAGTTTATGACGGGGCTGTTATTACACCCACCCCCTTGTCACCTACTACCACCTTGATGTCCCATACATGATGAGAAAGTAGTTTTTACGTTGCCTTCCCTCATCCCCACCACCATTTGCAAGCACTGGAGAAAGGCACTATATCTAAGTGTGCAAATTTGGGTTCCTCATTGGCCTCCTTGAGGTTTAATGCCCTTAATTCATTATTTCCCCATTGGCAATGTGAGGTTACCCTCCACACCCCCTTTGTTTTTCATAAGTATCTGTGTCTGGAAGATTCAAACTAGCTAATCTATCACTAAAGTGATGTGTTTTCTCTGTATTTTTGTGCATCTCTCTCCCTTTGTAGAATTGGGAAATACCCCCTCTCTTTTACTAACCATCTGACATTATTTCTCTTGAGTGGACTACCCCCTCTCTTTTACTAACCATCTGACATGATTTCTCTTGAGTGGATTTGAGTTGGTCTTTCTCCTTCATTTTGAGAAAATGGCCCACTAGGCTGCATTGCAAATGTTGCTTGCATCTCAAATTGAAGAATCTTAAAAGAGGGTCGCAACAGTGTGAATGCTAATCGAGCCAAGCCCTAGCTACAACTACTCATGCAACTCTTTTGTTGCATGGGAACAAGGATGCCCTCAACACTCTACTAATGGCCTAAAGTGTCAACACTTCCATGGTAACGAAGACATTCAATGTCAAATTCAACACCTAATAGACTTAAAAACCAAGGCAAAACTTTGAGCAAAGTTCAAGCAAAAATGCAATGATGGAAACTTCATTGAATGTAGTTGAAGGAATAATCACCTAACTCTCAACATTTATTTCTCTCTCGATAAAAAGGATGTTACCTCAAGTTCGCCCTCCCACAGAGGCTAATGGATAAACAAGTGAACCCATTAAGTTCAATGGTCTATAAAGAATGCTCATAATTGGCAATAAGCTATTGTTTAAATTGGTGCTTTACATTTGTAGATATTTCACATTTGTTAAGCACACAATTGCCTACTAGTAGCAAGGAAAACTTGTTTTTTTAAAGAATCTCAAACTCTAGAACTTTTAAAGAGTCTTTAGGATAACAAATACAAATTTTTGATAAGTAAAGTCATTGCCTTAAAAATAATAATTAAATTTATCTGGTAAAACTTAAATTCCAATGAAACTAAAATTTATAAAATGTTAGTACCTAATTCATAATAGGCATTAGACAAATTGTCCATTTGTATTTTTTTTCATTGGTCTTTGATATTTAAACAAGAGTTGTGTGTAGCTAAGTCCCTTCCTTTTAAATTAAAAAAATATAAAGAACTAAAAAAACAAGTTAGTCAATCCCATTAACACTAGAATATGCACGCCAAATTTCATTAATTCGGGAATCCAAAAAAATGTTCTATGAATCATATGAAAATACCAATCTAACAAAACTATTACGCAGTATCGAAAAACCCATTTTTGAAATTATTGTTATCCATCGTTATGAACAAGATAGCAAAACCAAAATGATGTCCCTGTAACAAACATAAGTAATAATTTTAAAACAAATAACTTAGCCAAATTATTTGTCCCTCATCCTAGCCCAACCTTGAATCTGAAAAAGCTGTTATCACTTGAGTATAAGAGTCATCCAACTCCACATCCTAAAGTGAAGGGGGAACCTTGGTTAACTCCAATAAAGTATTTTTAGTTAATTTTCAATACACTGAGTAGTAGGAAAGATAATTAGAATATTGGAGAGCTAAAGAATCATCTTGAAGAAAAAACAAAAAATTCAACATCTTGGGTTAGTGCATCTCTCTCTAAGCTTTTGTTTATGGTAGCCTTGAGGTAAATACCCATTTGTCTCACATTTTTAACATTTTATGTTCAACATTATTCAAATTTGTTTGAACATAATTAAATGGAAGTAAAAATATTTGGTCGCTTTGAATTTTGTATTTGACAAGAAATGGTGACCATCAAATTTCAACACTAATTGAACATATGAAAATGACGTCTCTCTCCTACGATACTATTTTTGCATTGTGTTGAGAAGCTACACAAGAAGGCCAAATATGGTGATGTACATAGTTATTATCCATAGTGCTAATGATAATATTGCCATAGCATTAAAGGAAGCATTCTCTAGAGTTTAATATTTATCACCATCTTGATTAACGGAAATCCAGGTTAGTTATCACCCTCTCTTTTAAGTACACCTTAACAAATTAATTGTCATAAACACCCCCTATGACAAAATCAACATAGTACATCACCAACTATAGAAATAAAAGGTTGCATTGCATAACTGAGATGCACTATAAAAACATAGTGCATAACTCACAATAAAGAACCCAAGTATAAGTCTATCCTCAGTGCCAATGATTATTCAATGTTAGAATTAGAAGGGTGGTGGTAATTAAAAGTTTAAAGAAAGCATCTGAGATATTGCTATTTATGTTCACCTTGATAATTCAAGATTCAACTTACTTATCACCCTCTTATGTAAGTACACCATAAGCAAGTAGTTATCAAAAGTAGCTTTGATGTAGAAGCAACATAGTATGTCTCTTAGTGTAGAAATAAAATAGTGCAGAGACATCATACCGACACAATACATAATTAATGGTAGAGAGACTAAATATGAGATCTCAATGATAACTCGTATGTGCCTAAAATATACAACTTAGTGCAAAAACAACATAGTACATGTTTCTTAGTGTAGAAACACCATAAAAACATTACAAAGATTAGGAAGATGTTTTTTCCACAAAAACACAATTTCTATTTTTACAAAAATGTAATGTGAGCTTGATAAGTGGACATTCTGATGAGCTATATCAAAATTTGGCCAAACATCACTGGAAAAGTTCCACTGGATCCATTGATTTTTTCATATTATTAAGTTTCCACATAGAGAGGGCCAAAATATTAATGCAAAGTTCATTGATGGAACTTAGAGTACCATGAAACTATGATTTATGTCATATTATTTGTTAGTTTCGATCTGAAAGCTCATACAAAACGAGTGAGTGTCCCTTGTCCATACCAATGTTATGCACTAATTTTGACAATTTCCAAGGTGTGGAGATCATAATATCGTATGTATGTACTATAAGACCAAAATACTCAACCAGTAACTACAGTGATAGGTATTGTAGATGGTCAGTTGAAATTGCTTCAAGTTGCATCTACATAGTTACAGATGGAAACACCGAAGCAACTCTTTATTTGTATTTATAACAAGTCCATCAAGAATCATGATCTTTCAGAGCAAGGTCCAAGTGTGACAATATACCACCCCTGTAATATGGTTCCCAAGTATTTCCCAAAAAAACTAGATTCAAAAGCCAAGCTAAACCGAAACCAATCTCATGCATATGATCTCAACGTAGAAACAGTAAATGACAAGCTCATTATGGTAAGCAATTAGACAATAATCTACATAGCTTGTTTGATAATTTACAGGGTTTATTACTGATAGTTGTACATAGTTCTTCAAACGACCATCTATGTAATGAAAAGGAGTACGATAATGATGATAATTACCCATATGCCATGGAATCTACATGATACTAGCCTTACAAATGGCAGAGGAGGATTGCACAAAGCTTGGATCGTCTGTTACATTCAATCCATCTTCATAAAAAATGTTTCCAGTTGAAATGACGAAATTGAGGTGCAATTATTGGGCGATCTTCACCATCTATTACATATGGTCTGTAGGTTGTGGGGAGTCATGGAGCAAGTATGTGTTTTAATGTTTTCAAAACCACTTAGTAAAATTAAAATGTAGTTTATCAATGAGATTAATGCAACAATGGATCTATTGTTTGTAGGTTGTGAGGAGTTGCCACAAGTATGTATTTTAATTTTTTTCAAAAGTATTTAGTAAAATTATAATTTTTGTTAAATAAATATGTTAAAATAAAAGTAAAGGTAAAAAAAGATTGGATAGGAGTAATGTAAAAATCGAAAGTTCACATATTTTATTTTGTAATATATATATATATATATATATATATATATATATATATATATATAATAAAGTAAAGTAAATGTAAAGAGAAGATTTTTAACATTTTTAATATAACATAATGTGATTATTTAGTTATTTAAAATTTTAAAGTTATAGAAGTTTTTTAAATGTTTATATATATTTTAAGAAGAATGCCATTTTAATTGATATATTATATGTTTTAATTCATAATTATTTTATTATATTAATGGTAAGTATTTTAAAAAAATATTATTATTTTTTTTTCTAAGGAAAAAAGCGTAATTTCATTTAAGCAAAATCAAATTACATATTGTATAAAAGCTTTTGAGAGCTTTTTTTCAGAAAAATAAGCTTTTCAGCTTAGTGTCCAAAATATATGCGAAAATAAAGTTGCGATCCTGTGGGATCTATAACATATTTATCTGATATACATTGCTATGAATAGACAGTAGGATGAGACCCGAGTAGCTGGAGAAAATGTCGATCTGCTATGTACAAATGATATTCAAAAAAACTGCTCAAAATGTTCAGAGAATGATCAAAATTGCTGGTTGTTGGCTTCGATGAAGGTTCTATGAAAGTGTTCATGGAAGATGTCATTATGATATTCAGCGATCCGCCAATGACCATGTGGAAGGGTCAATCCTTGCTTGGAGAGTAGATCAACATCCATGTTGCGTTCCCTGTATACATGTGTGCAAATAAAACTGTCAAACATTGCGACAATTCTGAGAGTATCCTCAAGGATTGTGTGAAGTATCAAATGCTGACAATGTTGTGTTTTTTTTATCCAATTAATAATGTTCAATGAATCTCCGAAGACTTGCAGATGAGAGCAGTGTGTTTCCAAATCAAAGTGAAGCAGTAGTTTGAGTGCATAGAGTTCAGCAAAATTGTTAGTTCCTCTGCCAAGACCCATATGTAGCTTGTAGTAGTGTGTGGTGGAGAGGTACAATATAGCACCTCCCCCACAGTTTCCATTTTGGGATGCACCATCGAAAAAATCCCAGGGGATGTTGGGAATGATGACTTCTGTAATGGGATGACAGATGGGTGGGGGAGGATCAACCTGAGGGAAGTGTGAGAGAATGGAGAGTGAATCGCCGACCAGTATAGAAGGAACAATGCTTTTGTTGCAAAAAATCAGATGGTTTCGGGCTAGCCAAATACCCCAAATAACAATCATTGGTAGACCTCTGATTGCTATGGTGTCATTTGAAGCATTCCAGGATTTCCAAGCAATTTCTAAAGTGTGCTCCCTCCATAGGTCTGCGGAAGGATGTGTATGTTTCAACTCCATCCAAATATTTTTGGAGAATCTGCATTCTAGAAATAGGTGTGAAATGGATTCATTGTCCTGTTTGCAGAGAATACACCATCCTGGTCCTTCAATATGTTTATTTTTGATGTGATCCCAGGTGGGGATATGATTCGCTAGTGCACACCACATGAATATTTTTGATTTGTTTGGGCAGTGTGATTTCCAAATGGTTTGCCACCACCATTCCGGCTCCAAATCTTGCTGTTTGAGTTTCATTAAGTACTTCTAACCCAACTTTGGTGCATATTTACCATTTGGGGCTGGTATCCACATAAGTTTATCGGGTATATCAGAGATACGAGCATGTGATAGATGAAAAATATAAATATAGTGTTCCCATTGGTTGTGTAGTTCTACCGACAAATTTAGGGCCTCCGCTGATGTCCATCCTTGTTTCCAGAGACTTGTGGTGAGAGGATCTGCAATTTGGGATAGGTGATCAAACCCCTGCTGGTGGAGATAGTGTATGAGAGGGGCTGAGAGAAAATGACTATTTTGGCATCCAATCCATGGGTCCGAGCCAATGCAGATCTGTGTACCAGTCCCTACTTTCCAAGCGAGTCCTTGAGTGATGAGTGGTAGAGATTCCAGAACCGCTTTCCAAATTACCGACATCCCTATTCTGGGTTTTGATGGATTCCGAATCCAGTTGATGATGGATGATGGTGCTATATATTTTTGTGACACTACCTTAGTCCATAGATTTGATGTTGTTAGAAGCCTCCAGCTTGCCTTCGCTGCAAGCGAGGTGGCAAAAGTATGTATGTGTTTTAAACCCCAACCCCCAAGAGACTTTGGTAATGCTAAACGCTCCCATTTGACCCATGGAGAGATGGTCTTTTCCGCATGTCCCGACCAGAGAAAGCGAAAACAGAGTTTTCTAGCACTATCCTTGATGCCCTTGGGGATCCAGGCCAAAGACATCCAATATACTGGTATGGCCTCCAGGACTGATTTTACAAGGACCAGTCGACCAGCCATAGATAACCATCGGTGGCTCCATATCAGAAGTCTCTTTTCCAGCTTTGCAATAAGCCAATTCCAGTCACTTTTTTTGTATCCATTAGGTTTTAAGTGAAATCCCAAGTATTTTATACCATCATCCAATAGGAGACATTCAAAGGGGAAAAGGGTGGTATACCTGTGAGTTTCTGCCACAGACAATCCATAGAGAGAGATAGTCAATTTCTGTATGTTGATGGTCATTCCCATGGCATTTTGGAAAAGAGTGAGTCTAGAGTTGAGTTGTTCCGCGTCCCCTATTGATCCATCACAAAATATGAGAATGTCATCCACAAAGAGTAAGTGTGAAAGTTTGAAAGTTGAAGTCAGATTTAATCCATGGAAGGTGCCTTGTCGAATAGCATCTTTGATTGCTCTGCTGAGACCTTCTGCCACCAAAAGAAAGAGAAGTGGGGATAAAGGACAACCCTGTCGAAGTCCTCTTTCCGCATAGAAGAAATGTGTGGGCGAGCCATTGATAAGAACAACAAAGGATGCAGTGGGGATGCAGCTCATGATCCATTTGATGAAGGCATAATCAAACCCAAGATGAGTCATAAGTAGATGGAGGTAGAGCCAGCTTACTCTGTCAAAATCCTTAGAGAGATCAATTTTGATAACTGCCCCCTTGATACCCTTGGATTTTTGGGAGTGTATACCTTCTTGTGCAACTCCAATGGCTTCATGAATTTGTCTACCTTCGAGAAACCCAAATTGTTCTTTAGAGATAAAATTTGAAAGAACAGATTTTAGCCTATTTGCCATGATCTTTGCCACCACTTTGTAAGTGATATTGCAGAAAGAGATGGGACGAAAGTCATCCATAGTTACATGTTTTTCTGATTTTGGAATAAGGGCGATGAAGGTGGCATTTAGAGGAGGGTGAATGTGTCCCCCTCTCCTGGATTCCTCAACAAGATGTAAGAGATCATCACCGATGATATCAAAATACTCAATGAAGAATTCTATAGTCCATCCATCCGGTCCCGGACTTTTGTCCTTTTGAAAGCTGGAGAGTGTGGCTTTAAGCTCCTCTAGAGTGATCTCTGCCATAAGATTCTGGTTACCATCCTTTGTAACAGCTCCCAGAAAAAATTGTGATATTCTGATAACTTCTGCAATTGTTGCTCTATCATCACTTGAGTATAGAGATTTGAAGTGTGTAGATCCCAGTGAGGCTAGGTCTTCAAAAGAAGAGCAAGATTCTCCAAAATCATTCGAGAGTTCCCAAATGGTGTTTTGTGCTTTTCGACCCTTTGCATAAGCGTGGAAGAACTTTGTGTTTTCACCCCCATTATTCAACCAGAGTGCTCTGATTTTAAGTCTCCAAACTGCCTCCCTCTCTAGGAGAATCTTGTTTCTCTTACATTCCAGGGTTTTGAGTTGTGTAGTGGAGTTGATTGAGGCGTAACCTCCCCCATCGCAGTCCTGAAGTGTGGCTAGTTCAACTTCAACCTTGGAAAGTTCCAGAGTATCCAATTTTAGTTTCTTGTTGGACCATTCCTTCAGAATATTTTTTATTCCAGATAGGTTTTTGACAAAATGTGAAGCAGCATGTGTGTCTGAATCTTGCTGGAAGGGGACCCAGTTTGATTTGATGATGGTTGCTACTTCATCCTCCTTGAGCCAGGAAAAACAAAGTTTGTATGGACTCGGTGGTTTCCTTGTGTTCTCATAAATCTCAAAACACATGGGATGATGATCCAAGATTCCCCTAGAGTCAACCCATTGACGAAGCTGAAAGGGTTGGATCATCAGGGCTTCATATATAAGAAAACGGTCCAGTCTCTTGGAAATGCAGTCTCCCCCGATTCTGTGATTGTTCCAAGTAGGTTTTAAAGTAGGAGGGTTGAAGTCAATGAGTTGAGTGTCGGAGAGCAAGTTTGTAAAGAAACCAACAAGTTCGTCACCCCGTGCAAATTGGCCCCAGATCTCGTGAGTGCCCAAACTGAAATTCAGGTCACCCCCAATTATGGTAGCATCCTCAGAATGTAAGTTGTTTCATTGAAAATCTTCCCAATAGACGACACGTTCAATATAGGGCCCATAGATGTTGATGATCTTGAAATCCCTGTTGAGACCAGAGTGATGAATTTCAATTCCCAGTCCTGAGGAGAAGCCCCAGGAGTTATGAACTTTGATGAGAGAGCGTTTCCATCCAGTGGCAAGACCCCCTGAATGTCCACGCGCACTGACAGCTGAGAAGTCGTAGTGAGGAAAGGAAGAGGTGAGTAAGGCCATGATGTCAGTATCTGACCCCATGGTTTCTTGTAACATGAAGATATCAGGATGTTGTAGAGAGATCAGCCTTTGCAGGGAAAGTTTTTTGGGTTTACTTGCCAACCCCCTGCAATTAAAGGACAAGATCTTCATGGGGGAACCCCCGGGTGGGCGTGCACCGCTCTAAGTGCCCCAAGGATAGATTTTTGTTTGCCATCCGCAAGGTCAAGGATGGCTTGCTATTGTGAAAACGCCAAGAGTGAGGGTCGAACTCGACCTCGGGGGAGTTTACGTGGGGGTGGGTTTGTGCCCAAACCCAAGCCCATGGAAAGGGTGTTTATAATGGGTATGTCCCGAGTGCGTAGGTTGAAGAAAATCAAAGGAACATGGATCAAAATGGGAGAGATTTCCATGGTGCAATCTCGGGAAGGAGAAGTCGACAAAGAGGGAGTGTTAGTTGTGAGAATGTCAAGCAGAGCAGGTGGGGGTGAGGCAACAGGGCCCGAAGAATCTAGATGCAGAGAGCATAAATTAGAAACAACTGAGTTGAAACAAGGAGAGAGGTTTTCAATCGTACCCGTGGTGGTTGGTGCAGGAATCTCTGGTGAGCAATCCAAAGTTGAAGCCCTTGCTGGAGTCGAAATGTTACGTGTTATCTGGTGCATGTTGTGCTCCGATCTATCCAGAGTGTGCATTGATTCCTTGTCTATTTCCCTTTCCACCGAGGAAGGCTGTGTTGCCCCTAGTCCCGAGGTAGGAAAAAACCCTTCTTTTTCCACATTTTCCTCCACTCCAGTTCGTGAACCAATTGTGTGTTTTCGATTGTTATCAACTTTGGATTGAAAGGAGAGGCGGTAGTTCTTGGCCAGGTGTCCAATCCCATGGCAATGATGACAGCGGAATGGTATCCCTTCATAATCCAGCTTTTGTACCCTTTGTGCTAAACCCCAGGTGAGGTTGATGTGTGGGTGAAGACCTTCCCGAACATTAAGCGAGACCAAAATACGAGCTACTGAGTAATGTCTGGTGTGGAGAAAAGACATGTCCGCTGCTATGTAAGCTCCCAATGCATTCCCGATGTCCCGAAGAGAATCAGTGTTCTAGAAATCCCATGGTAAGCCCGGGAGACAAACCCATACAAGGATGAGAACAAATTTTTCAGTATCTGCATCAAACATTGGGGTCCAGCCTTTGAACAAAATGGGAGTGTTTCCCAAACTCCAGTGTGTTGCAAGAATCCGCCTTGCATCCTCGTGAGATCTGAATTTGAATACAAGCCAACCACAGGATAAGACCATGACCTCAGGCTGATAGTTTATAAGTTGGTTCCAATTTGCAGTAGTCCATCCATCCAAATCCACTGCTCGTGGGTATTTCCTTGATCTCGGCCGACAATGGCCGTTTCCGCCATATGTAGAGTATTTGCCACCAAAACGTCTTTTCCACAAACCAAGTTTAAGGAATCCCGAGCACTCTTCAGAAAGTTTCCTTTCGATTTAGGGTTTGTGGAAGTTTCCTTGAGGGGTGGTGGAGAAGGTCTGTTGCCCGATGTTGAGCCATCGACACAATGAATAGTGGGGGGAGGACCCGAATGAGGGGGAGTACTGAGGAGAGAGTTGACAAAATCATCTGGTAGGGGGGAGAGGGGGTTTACATCTGGGCCGGAGTAATGAAATGGAGCCGGGAAAACGAAAGAAGGCCATCCACTATTGCCAAGCTCAGACAAAGCTGCATTTTCAGGAGGCCAAGTGTCCGAAAGTGGTTCTGCATGGATGATAGTGGAGATGTTGGGAGGAAAGTGTTCCAAAGCACAGCCAGAGGGAGAGTATGGATGGTAAGGATGAGTTCCCGCGAAATCCGGTGCTATGTTAACCGGATCGAAACCGCCCGGTGAAAAGCCTACCCCCGAAGATGAATGGTGGTCCATTGATGTTTTCGCCTCCGAAGAAAATCGCCCACCAGTTGGCAGGAGACCATTAGTGCCCTTGTCAAGTAGATGTAGCGACGAGGAGACTGGCGGGTAAACCGTTGCAGGAACTTGAACAATTTGGGAAGAGATAAATTCTATGTCAGAGTAAAAATTTTTATTACCTTCTAATGGATCTGACGAATAGTCCACCGTATCCGCTGAGTGGTATGCCGTACAGTCCACCGCTGCATTGCACAAACCAGGGTTTGGAGATCATGCCATCGCCATCATTTCACTGTGTGGAAAATTAGGGTACATCCCCTACGACCTGTGGAACCCTAGCTCCAGCATCTCTCACCCTCCCTCCAAGTGATTTCAGCCACCAACCGCAACCTCAATATAAAATAAAGTTATATTGATTTTTATTTTAAAATCTATTTTATTGTAGTTGTGATGAGACTCTTTTTTTTGTGAAGTTTGACATGACATTAAATACTATCAAGTTGTAGAATTATGTGGAGATCTTCTTAGATCTATAAGTGAATATATGGAACTTATTATCAAATTCTCTTTTAGATGTAGGAATTTTGATCTATCCAACTTGCAACATGTGGAAAATTTGATCTATCTAATTTGTAGTTATGGTTTGTCATGTCAAAAAGAAGAAAATTCATGTTGTTTTGTAAATAAGCTAGAGTCTTTTCTATTAATTAAAAAAATAGAGATATAATGTTCTTTTTGCTATACATAATCATCCTCCCGTGACGAGAGACCAAACTATAAAACCGGGTTTGCATACCAAAATAGTCTACAAAATTATGGATACAATTATCAAGGGATTGCTTCTGCTGATTGTGACCATCATACTTTCTAGAGAGGGAAGAGTAGTATTTAGCAAAAATTACAAAAAGGCCATTACTCTGCCTACTTTTCTAATACCCAAAATGAGAATGTGGATAGATCAATCCTTCGCAAGCCTAATAACCCCGGAAATTGCCATGATTAAATTGTTCGTAGCCTCCTAAAAGAACGCAACTTACGTCATTGGATTGTACTTCCTTCTTAACTTTAGCCTTCCACTGTATCCCTCACAACAATCGTTTGTAGGATCACTCTACTCCAACATGCTCTGCATTAATAACTATTTTCGATAGCCATGTGCTTTGCATGGTTGTGGTTTGTTGTGTTTCCTTGTGCATTCGCTCATCCTATGAGGGGGGATTGGTTCATGATGGCATGTGTGTTGTAATATTCTGGGTAAGAAAGGGATGCCATTGCCCCGTATCCTCTTCATGCAACCCACGTGGGCATATTATTGTGTTATTTATCTCCTCCATGAAAAGATGGTGGCAAGCTTGCATGAAGACCTCCCCTGCCTGGTTGGCAGTTGAATCGTTGATGTTGCTTGTTTTCAATTCTATCCTTTTATTATCTAGGCGATCTACCACCTTATTAGTCGTTCTTCTTACATGGAGAGGAATTAGGACTGGTATCTCCTTGATTGTGGTTTCTAGCATCCTTATATCATCTTCTAGCTACCAATTGGTGCTTAACTTCTTGATTTGATCTCCATTCTGGATTTTCCTTACTATATTAATGAGGATTTGCGAGTCTCCCTCAATAATAACTTGTCTGAAATCCTGATTTCTGGCTATTTTTAGACCACATATTAGAGCCTCTAGTTCCATTGCAATTTTGTTGTTGATTCCCATGTATCCAACATACACTCTTATTATAGAGCTTGTGTTATTCTTGAATACCCCACCATATCCGACTTGCCTTTGATTGTCCTTGGATGCCCCGTCAAACTTAATATTGATGAAGTTTGGTGGGGGAAGAATCCATTTTGTGGGGCTGGAGACTTTGGTGCGGTTGTTGGACGACAAGATTGAGAGAGTCCCATATCCCAGGTTTTGAATATGGTAGCTTCACGAGAGTTGAGCTGCTTGTCCTGATCCATCCATGAGTGGAGTTGAATTGTTTCTTGTATGCTACTCTTGATTTTCCGCCAAACGTCCTCCACTGTGCCTACCTTGTCTTTGAAGATCTGTCTATTCCTTCCTTTCCAAGTTTCCCACAGGAGGAAAGTTGGGAAAATATACCATATTCTATTGAGAAGGGCAATGAAAAAAGGTTGTCGCTTCCACTTGGTGAGAGTATTGTTGATGCTTGTCATGTCTCTTTCCATGGTGCAGAAGAGAGTTGTTCCCTTGTCCCAAATTTCTATTGTGAATATGCAAGTATTAAAGAGGTGTTCCTTATCTTCCTTAGCATTCTAGGAAAGATGGTAGAGATAAGGTCCCTCGAATCCTCTCTTTGTTAGATTGTCCCAGGTGAGGGTTATGTTGCGGATTAGAAGCCAAAGAAAAGTCGCCACCTTTGGCCAAAGATTGGTTTTCCAAATTTGTTTCCAGATGGGGTCGTTTCGGAGATCCTTGAGTTCCAAAACAATTGTGTAGCCTTCTTTAATAGTGAAGCTACCTTTTGGAAAACGCCCCCATCTGAGCTTGTCTTCATCGATATTTACCTTGATTCTTCTATTGTTGAGCTCATTTTCTAGGGGATGGATCAACTCCGGCGGTGATTGGAGGGTCCATTTGTTCACCGACAACTAGTGCCTCCACTCTCCATCTTCATTCCTCTGGTCCTAGAAGTGCTTTACTTTGTAGAATTCAAGCCTTTCCAAATATTTTTGGTAGGTTTGATCCTGGTGGAGCTGATGCAATTTTCCAGCTTGTTTCCATGAGTCTTCCCAGAAGAGTGTTGTGGCACCATTTTGAATCTTCCAAAAGTTGTGGTTTTGGATTAGCTCTCGATTCACGCATTCCAGGATCCACATTAGTTATCTCGGGAGTTTATCATTGAAGTGAACAAGGTCCTATTTATCTATGTTTGGCACATATTTATCCTATCAAAGGATTCCCCAGGGTTCCTGATTATGAGTAATCCAATTCCACCAAATTTTGTATCCCATCATCCTATTTTTGGGTCACGTAGACCAAGCCCACCTTTTAGCTTAGGCTTGCAAACCTCTTCCTAACTTACAAGCACCCATTTCCTTTGGTGATTATTACCTCCCCAAAGGAAGTTTCTTTGCAGGTTTCTAATTCTTTTGAGAATGATCTTTGGGGTGGCTAGGACTAAAAAGAGATATAGGGGCATGGCTTGCAGAATAGTCGTTACCAGGATTAGTCTACCTGCAATATTGAGGGAATGGAAGGATCAATTGGGCATGTGATTGTTGAGGAGAGTTAGGAGGTCTTCCCAATTGGCTTGTCTGAGAGGCTTATCCAGGAGAGGGGATCCTAGATATTTTGAGGGGAGGGAGCATATTTGGAAGTGTAACAGATGCATGATGCAACATTGAACCAAGAGAGGAGTGTTGAAAAAGAAGAGTCGTGTTTTTTCTTGATTGATGATGGCTCCTGATGCTTCCATGAAGTGGTCTAAATTATCTTTGAAGATTCTAGATTCTGTGTAAGAGGGATAGCCCATGAGAAGGGTATCATCCATGAATTGTTGGTGAGAACAAGTGGGGGAGTTCCTGTGTATATTTAGACCTTTGAGGCGATGTGCTTGGATTTTCACTTGAATGGTTCTCCCCAACCCCTCCACTATTAAGATAAAAATGAAGGGAGAAAGAGGGTCTCCCTAACAAATACCTCTTAACGGAAGGAAGGGGGTAGTCGGGGAGCCATTTACCAGAATGGAGAAGAAGGCTAAAGAAACAAGGGAAATAATCCAGTCAGTCCAGTTAGAGATGAACCCAAAATATTGGAGAATTATGGCAATGTAGTTCCAGTTGAGCCGGTTGAAGGATTTAGACATATCTAGTTTCATGAGCTTCCCTAGTTTTTTGGTGGTCTTAAGAGAGTGGACAACCTCATGTGCTAAGATTATGCCATCTAGAATTTTTCTACCTTCCACATAGCCTGATTATTCTGGTGAGATCAAAAGGGGGAGGATGGGTTTGAGCCGATTCGCTATAACTTTAGTGATGATCTTGTAGTTGACATTACAGAGGGAGATGGGTCTGAAATTGTTTGAAGAGTTGGGGTTGTTGCCTTTGTGGATGAGAGTGAGAAAAGTGGCATTAAAGGCAGAGAGAATGCCTATGGTTCAACGAGAGTTTTCAACTATGGACCAGACCTCATCTTTGATAATGTCCTAGTAGGAATGAAAGAAATCTGTTGTGAAACCATCTGGTCCAGGGGATTTCCCTGCTTGCATGGATTTCGTAGCTTTTCCCACTTCCTCCATGGTGACACGTCTCATCATTTTTGCGTTGTACTCTTCAGTTATGATACAGGGGATGTTCTGAACCATTTTTTCGATGGCCTTTGAGCGGTCTCCTGGAGGTTTAGCGAGTAGATTTTTGAAGAAAGAGTTTAACTCTTCAAAGATCTCCTCATGAGCTTGCAGGTTTCTACCTTGGTTGTTTTTTAGGGTCATAATTTGGTTGTGCTAACAATGTTAAGTCATTGAGTTGTGGAATTTTTTTGTGTTTCTTTCGCCCTCCTTGAGCAAGAGCACCTTGTACTTTTGATGCCACGAGATTTCCTCCTGCTTAAGCCTTTCTTGAAGTTGGTTGTTGAGTAGTACTTCTTGTTGAGCGAGGGCTTCTGGGTGGCCTGAAAGGATTATAGATTGTTGGAGAGTTGCCATTTGATCCTCAATTCATTTTTTATCCTCAAAGATGTTGCCAAAAACTGTTCTATTCCACACTTTTAATTTTTGCTTCAAGTTCTTGAGTTTTTGCTAGAATTTGTACATAAGGGATCCTGGGTGAACTTCATCTTTTTGCTACCATATTTTAATGTTGTTTTAGAAATATGGGTGATCAAGCGAGAATTTTTTGAATCAAAAGAATACAATTCATGTTACTTGTTGAGGAAATCGAAATAATGAACAATAAAGCAAACAATAGCAATAATAGTGTTCACCCTGTGCTCTTAGCAATGGTCTAAGGACATTGCTACTTTGTGGATCTTCTTTATATTGAAGATAATCCACCAAAAGAAACCAAGACTGGTTTTAAAAGCATCATATAAGTTCATTTAAGAGTTGAGTATGCCACTTACAAGGAACTAAACCTAGGTGGGGAGGGTAACAACCATTCCTCCCAACCACCAAAATTACATCTAATGGACTAAAATATTATTATTATTATTTTATTTAAATGATTATATATACAAATAAATATTCTTTTTACAATTAAAAGATTTAAACATTGATATTATAAATAAAAAATTATTTTTATATAAAAAATGTTTTATTAAGAAAATTGAAATTACGACTTCAATATCAAAATTATGATATGAAAAATAATTTATTTTGAATTAAAAAAATAAAAAAATAATGATATGAAAAAGAAATTGTTTTAATAAAAAAATTAAAAATAATGATATGAAAATGATTTTTTTTGAATTAAAAAGAAAAGTTAATGGAAAGATTTGATTGATGTATTTGTTCAAAATTATCTTTCTAAAACTTTAATAAGATTAATAACTCAAAATTAAAAAATTATATGAAAAACCATTTTTAAATACATTCATATCAATACGCATAGAATCCTTGATACCTCCTCACCCAAAGTGAATTGTTGGGATCATAAAACATGGTGAAATGTCAACAACATTCTAAATAAAACCACGATCTTAGGTTTGATAGAATTGCCAACCTATATCGAAATGTGAATCTATTATGAGTCAAGTCAGTAACACCAATTACACGCATAGCATTGATGCTGCAAACTATATTACTAAGTTGAATGGTGCTTGGATTAATTACACGCAGAGTTTTATGATTTGAGAATGGAACCAACTCAGCCAAAGACATTGTATTAGGGAATCTAACTGATGACATTTTAGGGTTTTTTAATATTAAGTAAAGTTTTTTTATTTTTATTTTAATGAATTTTAGTAATTTAAATTAAAATCTAAAAAATTATTTATAAATCAAAATTCCCTCCAAAAATAGATGTATAACACTTGTTCAGAAAAGTTGAAACAATTTGAACACTTGAAGAAAACGATTGGAATACCCCTACATGGAACACTCGGAATCCTATGTATGCTCTTAGAGCTTAGAAATCCTACGTGTGCTCTTCAAGTTTGAAATCCTAGGTGTGCTTTTAATAAAAATTGTGGTATCTTATTTTTATTATTAAAATGAAATAAATTAATAAAAGATATCTTTATTTTGATAAATTTTGTATGTTTTGGAAAGCTTCAAGTGAGCATGATGTATTAGAAAAATGAGAATATTAAGAACATGATGCAACCAAAATGGTATCTCAGACTTAACATTAAGAGCACATTTTCTTGATTTAACTTGCTTTTTTTCTATATGAAGAAAAAAAATGAAAACAACTCTAATTGTATTTTGATGTGACAACGATGCATAAAATCCTAGGAACAATAGGATAACTTTCTCAAATAGATTGTAACCAATTTTCAACCTTAAGTCTTGATTTTCATAGACCTTGACCTAGAATAGACTAATCTCAATGGAAGTTAGTTTTAAAAGAGAATTCATGATGACCAACAATCATTTAGAGAGAGCTTCTATAGACTAGGGAATAGACGAAATGAACATCAAGAAAATTCAATGACCTTGCCAACAGAAACATCAATGAATCGAAGGAACCTGGGAGCTCTCTTAGAGGAAGACTATAGTATCACCCACTACTCAAATGGAGGGGAAAAAAAAAAGACCGCTAATAGGCAAAAAGGCAGACGATGACCCCAAATTTGGAGCTTCTACAGGTGCCACATTAGAGCCATGGTGTGTCATGAGAATGACTGTGAGCTTTTGGCACTTCTTGCAGTGGCCCTATGCGTTGCTAGTAAAGTAATAGGAGCCAGGTCGGAGGAACTTGAAACCCATGTTTCCATGATTGTAAGACCCAATGGGATTAGTCCTATTGCAGCTTTGGAAGGCCTCTCGAGTTTTATTCAAGCACCAAGTCAAGTTTTCTGTATATCAAAATACTGCATACACAACACACAAAACAATCAATAACCATTAAAAAAAACAACAGACACAAACTTTTTTTCTATCAAAAATTAAAGGAAGAAGAGTATAAATACCTAAAAATAAAAGATGAAACAAATGATGCACCTCTCCCTTCTACTAGGCCTTAAGAGAATGCATCATAAACAATTCAGAGAGTTGAAACAGGTTGACTGGTAAGATCCTTTAGAGAGCTGAAACGAGTAAGGAACAAAGCAGGTTTCATCTTCATCCAACCTTATCTTCGATGGTGTTAACTAGAGGCTCCCATTCTAGGGTCCTCTCTAGGATGAACTCTACTCCACAGTCTCCACCCATCTACATTACTACCTGTAACAATCACTCATTGGAATAGTCTAGAACCCGTCGATTGGAATAATCTAGAAACCTTGCCTGAATCATGAGTGAATCAACAAAGGCTGGAAATATTGAATGCAATAAAACATGATCAATTTAATAATATGATAATAACTATAGGATGATTGCTTGCACGCAAAGCAATAGAAAATTGGTGTTAGGTAAGGTGGGTAAGGTTAAGGTAGGATTATTTTTTGTTTTTTTTTTTCTATTTTTTTAATACCCATCAATGATAAAAATGGTCAATTCAAGACTTATTATCCAATAAAATGTGAATACGATTTTTCAAAAAAATATTTTTAAATACGAATTTTAATGAAACTCTCATTTAACTTTATAAAAACTGAAGTATTGATATCAACTAATAACTAAAGACGGAACATATAGTCTTCGTCGTAGGCGGGGACTAAAAAATAGACATAAAAAATATTCAAGAAACTTCAAATGATGCTTAATACGAGAAACAAACCTTAATAATAGTGGATAGTATGTATGGTCCTCAAAACAAGTTGTTATGTTCATTTAGAATATTAAGGCATACAAAATATGAGTGGATTTTAGAGGACTTGGTGTTTAGGGTTCAACCAAGCCATTTCAGAAATATAGCGTGAGAGATTTTGTCCTATTACCTTTGCCTTTATCTTGTGACATTTATTTAAGGTAAATACTGCTTTTTTATTCAATTTTTTGGTCAAGGAGTGAACTCTCAAGCTCTTTCTAGATAAGTATGTGTTTCACCAATGCGCCAATTGTTACACCTAAAATCTTACCATCTTGAGATTCAATGTATACATCCCTAAAGTTTCCTTGACTAAGTTATTAATCTGGAAGAGATATTAACTCATTTACACTAGGTTTTGAGAGGTCGTCGCAGGCTACCCTCATGCAACCTGCGACGTCGCAACTTGCTCTCTTGCAAGGTGCGACGATGTTAGTTAATGGACAAAAATAGTTCCTTCGAGCCTATTCTCGAAGCCAGCTGACATGGATCCTTATCCTTGACCTTTTGGGAGAGTTGGAACTTGGTTCCTAACCTCTTGGAAGGATCCCCTATCTCTCTCCTACCATATCTCAACCTACCCTATCCATACCTTATCCACTTAGTCCTATATAAATGAATCTCTATCCCACTCCAAAGGGAGGAATTATATAGTGTCTACATGCTGGTGAAATCATCTTAGAGAGATCTCTACTCATCCATTGAGAGACTCACACTTCCTTGGGAGGATATGGCATTGGATTGGATGGAGAAGGATTACTTCGTTAAGCTCTGGTTGTAGTCGTTCTTTTCTATGTACTTTCCCTATTTTTACAGTAATATAAACGCCTTCTACCAATATTGTTGTGTTGATGATATTGTGTAGTTTACCTGCTTAACTGTTTACTTAGATCTGTTATTGTTTAGATGCTTTTTACTTGTTTGTCTTGTTCTATGTGTCTTGATAGGTCTTGCAGCTGAGATCTGACGACCGCGAGGCTTGGAATAACATCCAGGAGAAAGGGCTACAAACTTAAGGTAAGACATCTGATTACTTGATCCTTAACTAGATCTAGGAAAGTGGTTTATGTTCTGTTCTATTTGTTCTAGACTCACATTGAGCTAGGGAGATCCGGCTCGCGTCCGCTCGAGTGGATTTTCCGTCAAACAAATCTGGTGACCATACTGGGGAAGAACATTGTTTTGTAGTTGTCAATTTGAATGTCATTTTCGATTGATTTCTTGTTACAAGCCATTTTATTTGTCATTTGATTCTTAAACTGGTTTCACCATCAAATCTTCACTTTGAAGAGTTTGATTACCTTCCTTTGAGTTTGTATTTCTCATTTTCAAACCATTTCATTGCTCATTGTTTGGAGAATTGGTTCATTTTTTAACTTGGATATTGCCTGTCGCACCTGGTCAGTGGACTTAGAGTGACACTGTGTCATTTTTTTATCTCTGTTCTCTGTCTGTTGGTCTATAGTCCTAACCTTTTCATTGGTATACTGCGACATCGTCGCACTTCCCACATTGGTAAACTGCGACATCGTCGCACTTCCCACATTGGTAAACTGCGACGTCGCACTGTGTACAAGTACAGACTACGCCGATCTGTAAAAAATGCCATACATGCATACCTTCTCCATTTCTGATTTGAGTTGTGGTTTGATGTACAAACCCCCTCTGTGCTGCAAGATCCAGTCAGAGATTTATTTTTGATCCGTGTGTTGAAATTGTTTGGTATTTTGTGTGGATTTGTATTGGGTCCCATTTTAACAAGTTTCAGTTTGGTAGTGGTGGATACTTTGGTTCCCCCACCTTCATCCACTTGACCTTGTTATCCTTCTTCTCCTCACCTAATCTGATCTTTGCACTAGATCTGATCCCAAACTTCTTTTTTGCACTTGTCATTTAGCTTTGTTTGCATTTGGTTTGCTTATGTTGGGTTTTTGGGTCTTTTCAGATTTGGATCCATGTTTGGCCCTTTGAGTAAAAACTAGTGTTTTGCTTGCATTTTTAAGCCATGAATCATGTATCCTACAGTCGTTTTGACCCATATTAAGGTTTTGAGGTCATTCTTGGTTTGGTGTGATTGGTTTGTTTTAAAGGCTTGAAAAGTGTGGGATATCCATGTATTTTTGAGCCTCTCTTTCTTGGGTTGTGCATCTTATTTCCTTTACATCCTATCTAATGATTGTTTGGAAAGATTGATTCTTTGTCTCCACTTTAGTTCAAAGAGAAGCTTGATTTTGTCACCCTTTTGCTATATTCATGAAATTGAAAAACATAAGTATTCTTCTTGCTTTAATTTGATCATTTGAAATTCGTGGTCTCACATTCATAAGAAGAAGAAAGGCTTGTTTAATATTTGTGTGCATTTGAGTTAGATAAGATTGTTGTGTGCTTTTCTTTGTTTTGCATTTTATTAGAAACGTTTCTGGATTTTTTCTTTCCATGGATCAGATATGTCTTTTTCAAGTGTAAAAAGATAGGAAATGAGTTATAATTATTGCATCTGGTAGATTTTGAGCCTCTCTTGAGTGCCTTTGAGTTCTTTGGGTGCTTATCATTTTTCTTTGGGAATTTATGAATGATTAGAGTGCTATTAGAAATTCTCTCATTTTCTGCTTGTTGATCTGAAAAGTACTTAGTGATCAGATTTCATCTGGATACATGCATATGAAAATCAAAGTGCTTCATTAGTTTATTTTCAAGGACATATTTTGTTACATATAAAGGTTTTGTCGCATCTTTGATTTCCTTGCCTTTTTAGCCCATTATAGCGGAAAGCTAGAGTGTATGCATTCTAGATAGGAATTCTTAATTTCATTATTGCTTAAGGTCATTTTGATTATAAGAGAGAAAGAGATATCTCCTAACCTTAGGTAGGTTTCATCGAAAGACAAAGGAAAATGTGCATTGTCATGTAGTTAGGATTTGCATTATTTTTACATTTCCTGTCTACACCTCATGCATCCACCTAACCGCACAAGATAAAATTAATGCTAGCTTAGGTTAAAATCATTTAGTAACTGTGTGTAAGTTAGAGATGTGTTCCGACGTCTTTAAGCGTGGCAACTGTCGTTACTTGCCAGCACTGTATTCTGGGGGTATTGTAGTCTTCCACGTACTTATCGGTATATCGAAGCTCTTTCACGTACCCACCAAGTACTACACGTACTTGGCGTATATCGAAAGGTGTTTCACATACTTGGTAATATATAGGAAGGTCTCGTGCCGTACGGTTGTGCATTAGATAGCACCACTATGGATTTGAGCTCCCACGTACCTTGCGTATATTGGGAGACACCATTAGGATTATTGAGACCAACTGAGTTAACCTTTTGGCCGTGTTGGCAGAGAAATACATCGAGAACAACACTCGGGGAGATTACTACGCACGTACCATCCAGGTAATCGGGTATTCAGGAAAGGGTACGGTTCCAATCCTTCTTGTCGCGTTTTACTGTTGGACCCTGCGGTATATAGCAAGTTGCGAAGCCTTGATAATTCTGTGAGGATCCTGACTTTTCATCCACTTTTATTCACACAGTTTGCTTGTTGCTTTTTAGACTTGAGTAGTGTTTGATTTGTGTGGTACTTTAGAGACTCTTAGGAAGTTTAGATATGGAAGACTCTTCCGGGACTACCAACCAAGAGACCCGTTTCCAGGGTATGCCATTTGTTATTCCCTCTCGTGGAACTGTTGGTCCTCCCTTTATGGCTACGTTGAGTCTTCCTGGATTGACGATAGGATTACCAGTATGGTTATTCTCCAATCCAGTTACGCCAAGTGCACCAATTGTGTTGAGCCAAGGTCCTTCACCACATGAGCATCAATCTCATGGTGACCCTTCTCCTTCTTCGTCGAAAGTTGAATCGGCTTCCGTCTCTTCCTATTCTCCTACTGAAAACTCTGATATTAGTAAGAAGGCAGAGAAGAAGAAGAAGAAGAAAAGGAAGATTAAGAAGAAGAAGGATAAGAAAGAGACTGAGCATCAATCATCTGCCTTTGATGGCACTCATTCTATAAGAACACCTCATAAGCCCAAGTTCCCTTGCAAACTTTGCAAGGGTGATCACCTTCTCAAGGATTGTCCCGGTCTTTCCCACGTGTCAGAAGTGTGGTCTAAAAACCCCAAACCGCTTGTATCGTCAACCTCTGAACATCATGTTGATGAAAATCCCTCGACCAGTGACCAGTTGGTGAAGGGTCGGAAGAGTAAAGTCCTGTATCCTCGTTTGATATGCAAGGGTACGCACCATACTTTCCTTTGTCCAAGAATGGATGAAGCTTCACGGTGGTTGGAAGATATTACTAGTTCTCAACAGGTGCTTCCAACAAGTGATAGTAAGTTGTCCTTTGACCCCCCGTTGGTTGACCAAGTGATCAATTCAATTTCATCTGTAATTGATCCCACTCTTCCTTCTGAGAGTGAAGTGATCAAGTCGCTGTCATCTCCACTCGATCCCTCTCTTCTATTAGAGAGCGTTCAGACTGCAACTGTCACCTTGACACAGTCTTCATCTCATCCTACTCTCCCCAGTGAGAGTGGATTAATAACCACTGATGTTTTTCTAATCAGTTCCGATCATGGGGGGCAAGAGTCCGTTTCCACGGGACCCCCTCCAAGTACTAAGGTTATTTCATTTGATTGGAATAGTCTAGCAAAATCTCATCTCCCCTCAGATGTTCCTTTCCAGATATCTGTGGGTGTTGCCGATAAGGAAATCTTTCGCACTATAGTTGACGAGGGAGCTTCTGTTAGCATTTTATCCTCAACTGCTTGGCAAGCTATAGGGTCTCCTCAGCTTGTATCGGTTACCGGCCAGATCTTGGCTTTTAATAGAAGTCCTACCGGAACTTTAGGGATTCTCCTGCAGTTACCTGTCACGTTGAGAGGTAAAACTATTTATGTTGATGTCATGGTTGTCCAAGGTCCTTTAGATTTCAATCTACTGCTTGGACGTGATTATGTCTATGCTATGAAAGGCGTCATGTTCACACTCTTTCGAGTGATGCATTTTCCCTATGATGGGAGGATTCTGACCGTTGATCAACTTTCCTTCGGAACACCCAATCATCGTATGACTGCCATTCAACAAACTTCCCTAAACGTCCCACACGTATTAGTGGTTTCTTCCCATTAAACATGATGGGATTTTCCCCAGCCTTTGGACATCATGCTGGGGGGGGCACGCTAATAACCTCTGGACATCATGTTGGATAAGTGCCTTTAAGTTTGAGCAGAGTTTACCTTTGGTTTCAAGCTCGTTAAAAAATTAAATAGGTTCCCATGAGCATAGTTTTATTCTCTTTCAAGCTCGTTAAAAAATGAAATAGAGGCCCCAAGCATAGTTTACCTTTGGTTTCAATCTTGCATAAAAATGAGACCAACGTTATGAGCATAGTTCCCTTTCTGTGTCAAGCTCTTTAAAAAATGAAACAGGACTTTTGAGCAGAGTTCTATTCCCGTGTCAAGCTCGTCAAAAAATGAAACATATCCTTTCCCTTTGAGTCGAGTCTCCTCGCAGACTTAGTACCTGAACCTTCTTTTCACCCGCCTATTCCTTAGGCGAATGAAGTGAAGCTTGGGGGCATGTCTTCAACCTCTGGAAGTTACGTTGAAGTCAACTCGATCGCCTCTCCACACCATGTTGGAGCTAAGTCACTTACTTCTAGCAATCATGATGGGGGCATGTACCAACCTTTGGATTTCATGACGGGAAGAAATCCACCAATGGGAACATTTTTCGAGCATACTTTGCTTTTTGGTTTTTGAGCTCATTAAACCATGAAAATAATCTCGACCTTTTCCTGTATCAAGCTCGCTAAAAAATGAAACAGTACCTCTAGAAATCATACTAGAAGTAAGCCGTCAGTTTCTTGTGCTGGGGGAAAACTTTCCAACCTCTAGCCATCATGTTGGGAAGAAACCTGCCAATGGGCATTATCCTGAGCATAGTTTATTTTTTGTTACAAGCTCATTAAAAAATGAAGCAGACATCATGAGGATTCTTCCAACCTATCTTCAATCTCGTTAAAACAGTAAGATGGTATTTGAGCTTACTTTTCACTTTTTTCGTGCTCTAGTTAAAACATGAAAAGTGGTTTGATCTTAGTTTTTACTTTTTCGAGCTCTTGTTCAAATATAAAAAAGATTCTGAGTGCTTTTGATACCATTATCGTGCTTGTTAAAAAATTGAGTAAAAAGATGTGTCTAACGAGTATAGGTTTATCACTTTATCCGGCCTCGCTAGACTATTTACGGAAAAGGAACTATGCCGAGTTTATTTTTTCCTTTGTCGTACTCAGTTATCAACCATGACAAAGTTGTTCATGGAGTCCTCTTTAAACTCTTTTCAGACTCCCTAAATAGGAAAATATCACCAAGCGAACTTGATGTGTTCACGCTTGTAAAAGGGTTTGATAGGTCGTCTCCCTGGTGATAGTTTACCCCTTTTTCAGACCAGGGGGCACTACTTACGAAAAAGGAATACTCCAGCCAATCATGACTGGAAGAGTCCTCTCCCGCGTTGTTTTACCCTTTTTAGGGCGATGAGGCTAACTTTACGAAAAAGGACTGTTGGAGTCTTCTTTAGTTCTTTTCAGACTCTCTAAACATGAAATGACGATCGAGTTTACCTTCTATGGACTCGTTAAATTTTCACATTGAAGGGCCTGTCATGGGACGAACCCCTCCTATCCCAGGTTCGGAAAATATTTGGGATTGGAATCATCTATGAGATGAGCTATACCGAGCATCTAGTTACCCTCATCAAGCTCGTAAAAAACACATGAGGCACTCATCGTTCATGATGGGGAAAAAGGAAATCTTTTATGTTACACCCATTATTAGTGGCAGTACCTAGTCATTCTTGAACATGGCACTCATTTGCATTTGCATACTGTACTTGGATCATCTGTTTGTCTTCGAGTCTTACCTACTTCATGGGTCTAGTCACTCCTTTGAGTCATTCAAAGAACGCTTCCATCATCAGTTGCATTTAGAAGTTGGTGTCGTACTCGTCATGTCAATACTGCCAAGTCATGCCATGCCCATGTTCAAGAATACTCTCACCATACATTATCTGCAGTCAGTACGCCTTCCACCATGTCGGTCTACTCTGAGTCAGTCTTGCATGTTACTTTACCATCCGATCTGCTCTACACATCCTTTGTCATGTTTCGTGTTGATGATGGGGGATTCATCATGGCCCTACTTCGACGGATTCATCCTTTTTGACTTCAACACATCATCCGAGGATTGAATCTAGAAACCAACCAAGTACCTTGGCCTTGCATGCCTCAATGGCAGGTTACCTCGCTTTCGACATGAGTTTACATCATTGACTCTTGTTTGAAAGATTTCATCTTGTGTTTGACTTCAACTCATTTATTCACGCTTGGTGATTTGTACTGTGATACCTTGGGGATCATTGATATTAATGGTGATTTCCCTCGCACTTGTTAACGGTATACATCAATGACCGGTAATCAAGTGGTTTCTACCATGTTCGACGTCAAGACATTTGTAATCACATGGATAGATTCGTATCATTGCGGGTTCAGCTTGAAGACCTTGGGGAGTCATGTTTTACCGAGGTTGCGATGGAGATTGTATTGAGTCATATCACACGGATCCAAATTTGTATTGGTCGTGGCTGTGTTATCATCTCATCATGGATCTACGCTTGTGTCTAGTAACCATGATTGTGTTCAGTCAGTCTTTACTATCATGGATCTACAATGTATTGGTTGGCAGCCATGTTGTACATCACATGAGACTGTGTACTCAGAGTCAGTTGTACTGTAGCAGTGTCCTTCGTCCGACGAGCCATTGCCATTCCTTTTGTCAAAGCATTTCACCTATCCAATCTTCAACAACTTCATGCTTTGGGGGGCATTCTGTTACACCTAAAATCTTACCATCTTGAGATTCAGTGTATACATCCCTAAAGTTTCCTTGACTAAGTTATTAACTTGGAAGAGATATTAACTCATTTACACTAGGTTTTGAGAGGTTGTCACAGGCTTCCCTCATGCAACCTGCGACGTCGCAACTTGCTCTCTTGCAAGGTGCGACGATGTCAGTTAATGGACAAAAATAGTTCCTTCGAGCCTATTCTCGAAGCCAGCTGACATGGATCCTTATCCCTAAACTTTTGGGAGAGCTGGCACTCGGTTCCTAACCTCTTGGAAGGATCTCCTATCTCTCTCCTACCATATCTCAACCTACCCTATCCATACCCTATCCACTTAGTCCTATATAAATGAAGCTCTATCCCACTCCAAAGGGAGGAAGTCTATAGTGTCACCATGCTGGTGAAATCATCTTAGAGAGATCTCTACTCATCCATTGAGAGACTCACACTTCCTTGGGAGGATATGGAATTGGCTTGGATGGAGAAGGATTACTTCGTTAAGCTCTGGTTGTAGTCGTTCTTTTCTATGTACTTTCCCTATTTTTATAGTAATATAAACGCTTTCCACCAATAATGTTGTGTTGATGATATTGTGTAGTTTACCTGCTTAACTATTTACTTAGATCTGTTATCGTTTAGATGCTTTTTACTTGTTTGTCTTGTTCTATGTGTCTTGATAGTTCTTGCAGCTGATATCTGACGACCGCGAGGCGTGGAACAACATCCAGGAGAAAGGGATACAAACTTAAGGTAAGAAATCTGATTACTTGATCCTTAACTAGATCTAGGAAAGTGGTTTATGTTTTGTTCTATTTGTTCTAGACTCACACTAAGCTAGGGAGATCTGGCTTGTGTCCGCTCGAGTGGATTGTCCGTCAAACACCAATCTAAACCTAGAGTCAAGATATTTAAATGAATGACCATAGATATTGTATCATATTCTTGGGGGAGTATGACTACTGAAGCAATGTCAACCAATTATCCTCTAGTTAAATTTAAATATTCACTAATCCATTAAAAATTGCTTTAGAATCATTGATAAATAGACTAGTGGATATTGAGTTGGTTCTAGAATTAGGTGTGTACTAATTTAACTAGTCGATGGTAATGATTGTTCCTTCATTGGAAATAAAAATAACCTTAAAGACAGAAGATATGATAGTCATCATGGCATAAGACGAAATCCGTCCCATAAGAATATTATAGTCAAGAAATGGATCAACCACTTCTACTTTGATTGAGATTGTCCTGCCTCCTAGTGTGATTGGAAAGGTAGCAATGACTCAATGTGGTTTGAAAGAGTGACTGAAAAACGATTTCAATAGTGTGGTGAGGCTAGATGAAAGGAAGGTTGGCTAGGGAATCTCGCTATTGGGACTCCAGGTATTCTCAGTTGTAGGCCAGATCTCCTCTCATAAAGGGAAAACAACTATTCACATATATCTCCCAGGATAAATTTTCATTAGCATCCATGGACTTCAGTTCATAGCATAATTTTTCTTCTCCTCCTTTTTCCTCAAATACCCCCAAAAAGAAGGATGATGAAAAATTATTGCAAGGATATCTGTTCTAAATCAAATCCCCACCTTTTATGTACATGTTCTAAACTTTCCAGGTGGCACTCATGAGGAGCCCACATTTCACAACTTTAATCCTAACCTAAGATAATTATAACAAAGCATTAAATAAATCAACATTAATAAACATTGATTGAGGGACCTTAGGATATTTGTTGAGCTTGGTGTTGACATTGATGTCAAAGAGATAGTTAAACTTGGTGTTGGCATTGAAGTCATAAATCCAGTTTGAAGAAGTATATAGAAAATATGTGCACAAGTCTCAACAAGCTCCACCAAACGTCAAAGAGATTGTTGAACTTGGTGATGGTATTGAAGTCTAGAATCCAGTTCGAAGAAGTATACAAAATAAGGTTGTATGTGCGCAATTCCCACCAAGTCATGGCACTCTAGTGCGCAAGTCCAACCAAGTCATGGAACTCTTGTGTGAAAGACACACCAAGTTATGGAACTCTATCAACGCAAGATAAGGACAAGTGGTTGCATTACCGTGAAGTTAGTATATATACAAAAGTGCACGCCGACGAAAGAATAAGTGCAGTGGTAAGCTTGACCGAGAATAAAGGAAGAAGGGGTGTCACCGACTTAGAGAAACCCTAGCTTGTGGACATATCAATTGAGTAAGATCGATATAAATAAGAGAAATATTGATGTGTGTTAAGATAAGCCTAGGTGCACTAAATATTTAGTATTATAAAAGTGCAAAATTTGGGGAGCAGATGAAATGCTCAGGGGAATCAATAGTAGTTTGACTTGAGGAAGTGCACGAAATTACAAGACAAGTAGAAATATAAGGAGTAATCGCGTAGAAATATAAGGAGAATTTGTGAGAAGATAAAAATGAGCATTTGAACAGGGAGCATTTGAACAAAAGGATACAAGGAATGGTCGCTCAGAAAGAGTTGGAAATGTTAAGTATGATTATGCTCAACAGTTTGCACAGAACAAAGAAACATATCAGAAAGCATAGAGTGGTTTGCGATCGAGGTATACAACAACAAATATATATTTGGGAGGTAGGACGGGGCAAGGACAGAAGATTGGTGTCTTCCACAGGTTGGTTCCTAGCATCTCGGGTCGGTGCCTGGCCGTGCAATTTGGTGCTTGCTGATATGAGTTGGTGCTCATAAGAGGATTGTTGTCCTCACAGGTTGGTGACTGTAAAAAAACAAGTTGTTGCTTGCAAGGGATTGGTGTTAGCAAAATTAGTGAGTGGGTTCTCACACTTGTATTGCAGATCGGTGTCTCCTAGCATTATTTGTAATAAGAAGATTCTCTCTCTCTCTCTCTCTCTCTCTCTCTCTCTCTCTCTCTATATATATATATATATATATATATATATATATATATATATTTCTCTACATATTATTTGCGCAATGTTCTTTGTATTGGAAATTGTTTATGATACATGCTATATGTGTTAATGAACGATTACATGGTATATAACAAATGTTTGAAAGAATAAAAAGTGCATGATATTGATTCACCCCCCCACCTCTCAGTATCACTTGGGGTCCAACAATATTTTCCTAGCTAATATTATATTCAAGGTCTAAGGGCTTAAGTTAAAAACCCTATAAGGTCCACTCACCTTAGCCCCCCCTTTTTTACTTCCCCTACTTGTGGAATCATAACCCCCCCATCTCTTCTTCATCCATATTCATTACCAATCTATGGTGGTTTTTATATTATATATATAGATTTATATAATTACAATATATTTAGTCATCATATACCATATATGTTCATCTTCTCGCCACTTTGTAATTACATACACATTTGCATTCCGGGGTAAAAAATGGGGTATTACATGCTAGGTAGAACCCATGGATCTTGATCCATGGTCACAATGGTGACATAAGATACAATAAAGAGTAATATAGAGTTGCTTTCATCTAGGCTCACCTCTTAATATTTTGGTTAGTGTTAAAACACTTAATTTGTAATCAATGTCTGCATATACCATAATATTCATAATAGAAAGAAAATATAATGTTGCATATTAATAGACAAAAATAAATTCTTATCTTTTAACTTAAGAAGATCCAAGAAATTGGTTGTATAAGAGTGATTTTCCACCTAACCGTAAGTATCAACTGCGGATACCAACCCCAAGCTGGGCTATAAGGCCACCAAGGAGAAGGAAACAACTACATGCTTCACTCTCTCTAAACCCAACCCATTTTCTCTCATGCTTAGCCAACTTGCTCACCACAAAGCACTATAGGCATCTCATTCAATCATCATAGCCATGGAACTCTCTTCCATCCCCCCCCACAACACAAAGAAGGCTTACCCTTTCTCTACTAAATAGTACCTCAAAGTACCCATCCCTCTTACAATGCTCTTTAGTGTGTGTAAAAAGGGTCCAATCTATTGTATTCTTTCAGATAATTTTATATAAAATTAATTCCTTACTTCTCAAGCATCAATGCATAAACAAATAAATAGTGGGTAAATGTTACCTACAACTATCATTCTTCACTCTATGTCTGCAATTTTCCGTTAACAGTGTTGAATTATGGTTAATTTCTTAGTATTGTAATTGGCAATGGAGAGAACAACATGAAAACTATGTAGTTTATGAACTATGCGTGGAGAATGAGTGACAGAGTCAAATGGAGATGAGAGGATAGATGTAAAAGACAATTGACATCTGACCATAGAATGAAGGACCCTTACAATCATCATAAGAAGTATATTCATCCCATCCTTCCATAACAACATGAGAAGACTTTCCCACCAACCTCACAATGCATTCAATGATCATATTCGATAAGTCAAAGGAAGTAAATGGCTTATTTAAGTCACATGGAAGAAAATAGATCACTTCTAAGGATGACACTTGGAAAAAGAGGTCCGACTTAACAAGTGTTAATCTACCCCCACTTGATAACCAATTGTTACACTAATTACTGATTATTGCCTCAAATGTTTCTACTTACCATTCCCAATCCTTTATCCCGTGGCCATTGGGATTCAAAAGGGAAACCCAAATATTTAAAACCACCATTGAAGAATATTAGTTTATATGAAAAAAAATGAGACTTCTTTCTAACTAATTATCCATTCCTTTAGAGGAGATAGCATATTTTAAAGTGTTTCCCATAGGGCATATAATAGATAGTGAATGGGTGTGTTGTTAAGGCACTCCTTGCGTAAGGTCACCAGTTTGAAGCTCTGTGGGTACGAGCCTTACAAAAAAAACATATTTTAAAGTGTTTACCTCCATACATGTGGCGTTGCACTATACATATCCATGATCTCTTTCAATTTTTTTGGATTCCCTCATGCATCTCTTAATGAATAGTAAGACATCATCCACAAACAATAAATGGGTAATGAAATATCTCTTTCTATTTTAACCTTAGATAATGTTCCTAACCTTTTGACTTCAAGAATACTTTTGCTTAACCCCAACCTTTTGACTTCAAGAATACTTATGCTTGAAAATTCAACAAGAATGAGGAACAACATCGGAGAAAGGATGCAACCTTTCTTTAGACCCCCTTATAGGGTTGAAACCCGTAGGTGATGATCCATTGAATAACACAATAGATGAAATAGATGTAAGACATCCCATGATCCAATTCAGTACAAGAAGACATAAACCAAAATGATTAGGGATTGGTCTTATGTATAAACATCAAGACCTAACATAGGATTTTGATAAATTTATCTTCATGACTTGAGTGGATACTCCACCCATCATCATGGGATCCAAATAAATATGTCTAAACTCCACGTTGGGACATTTCTAAACTCCAACATGGTAAAACTCTAGAAACTCTAACATAATCGATGGGTAGTGTTTTTGCTACATAGTATGATTTTTGTATCGTGCTTCCCCTACTACATCATGAATTTTTTTTCCTTTAATCAATCCAAATTGTTCTGTTGATATTTCTTTTGAGAAGAGCATTTAAGTATGACAACCAAAATTTTGGCTAGGATTTTGTATATACAATTCCACAATGAAATTGGCTTGAATTATTCAAATCTTTATGGATTGTCATTTTAAGAATTAAATCTAAGAAAGTGGAATCAAATGTACCAATAAATTCCCCTTAATTCCTAAACTCCTCAATCACTCGCACAAGTTCCTCCTCTAGGAGGTCATAGGATCCAATGTAAAATTCCACAAGCCAATCATCTAGCCCGAGAATTTGATCTTTTGAAAAGATGACAAAACATACTTTAGCTCATCCTTGGAAACCTCTTCCATGAGCATATGTTTCCCTTCCTCTATCACAAACCTTGGAAAAAGTGAAGTAATTTTCAAAATCTTCGTTGTGTTTGATTTGTTAGTTTCTTAATATAGAAATCTGAAGTAAGAGACTCCCATATATACTATTGTATGAAAGGTTTGCCTTACTTATACGTGCACTTTTCATCTTCAAAATAGTGTTGATCCTCTTCCTATCATTTTCATAATTATGGAAAAATGTAGTGTTTCTTCGCCTTTTTCCAAACATATTGCCATGCATTTGATCATTTAGTCAACCTATTTTCTGTCTAGAAACTCTTTGCTTCTTCTAATGATTTCATTGTAACTCTCTCATATTCAATAAAAAACCTTCTGCATTCTAGTCATACAAGGTATGGTGGTTAGATTCAATCTCCTTTAACTGCATATCTAAATCCTTGAATATTTTGAGGCCCATTGGCCCTTGCTCATACTTATTTTTAAAGCTTTGTCAAGGTTGTTTGTAATACTGCCAATTTTGACTTGGAATGTATTGAATCAAAATTGTGTAAATGATGCAAATATGATAGTATGGATTCCTATTGTGGAGCTTAGGGCCAAGGCCTGACTAGTGAATGGTTAGGAATGTATGATGTAAATATTTTTAATTGGACCGTATGATTGGATTGTCATGCTAACTTGAAATCTATGTAAATATTATCTTGGAAAAATAATAAAAATGGTCCAAGATGGTTTTGTAAAGAGCACTAGAGGTGCTATGATTCCACTAGAGGGGAAGAGGAAAGGAAGGCTATGGGATATTAAATCCTCTATTGCCAAGTGTCATACCTTAGAGATCATCCAATTGCTTCCATGTTCCTTAAATGAGCCAATTACTTCCTTTTGACTATTAAATCCAATCATTAAGTGCATGTGTGAGGTTGGTGGGGAAGTTCATCTCATGTAGTCTTGCAAGCATGGGGTGTGAATGTACTTTTATGACATTTATGCCAGTTGTAAGAGTCCTTTCTTCTATGGTTAGAATTTATGTCAGTTGTCTTTTCATCGTTCTCTCATATCCTTTGGATTCAACCACTCTTTTTTCTATTATGCAGATTTACACTACATAGAATTTTTCCTCTTGTTGTTCATTACCATTACCAGACTGTGCAAACCCATTATTTCTAAATTGTGAAGGAAGATAGCATATTTGAGAGAAAAGAGATGGTTGCAGGTGAGCATTGAGGTTGGGCATGATAGGAACCTTTACCCATTGATTTTTTATACTTTTCCATGCTTGAGAAGCCATGAATTAATGCTACATGAGGTTCTACAACAACATACAACAGATTAGAATCTTACTGCACATAATGGTAATCGTTGTAAGGGTTGGATTTACTGAGGTAACTGTGGATTGGTGAAGGGAAATTCCTTCCTTGTGTTGTGTGGGGAAGTTGGAAGGAGTGTCATGGTTGTAGTGGTTGAGTGAGATTCCTATAGAATCTCTAGGTGAGCATTTGGTTAATCATTGAGAGCATAATGGGCTGTGGGATAAGAGAGAGAATCCTATAGGTGTTTCCTTTGCCTTGGTGGCCTCATACCCCAACTTGGGGGTGTCCTTTAAGCATAAAGAGTATATTATAGATGGAGTTCCTACAATTGGGTGGAAAATTGCTCTTACATAACCAGTTGCATGGATCTTCTTTGTTTAAATATAAGTATTCTCTTTGTATTTGGATGTGCAATGATTTTATTGTATGCATGAGATACATATGCTTGTATATGCATGATGTGTTTGTGTGGATAGAGTTTACTTCCACTTTATTTTTCATTTATGCATCTACACATGCATCTTATTTTCTATGAATTCGTAATATGCCCATGGTACACAATTTTAGAAGCCCATAAGTCGTTAATATCCCCCTATGTTGGTTGGATTGATGGATGGGGACATGGCAGAGTGGTATTAGAGCCATTGGTTGCAACATCAGGGTTGTATGGTCCATAAATCCACACTTACATACATGAATTATAAATTATTCTATGAAAATCAAGTTCTGTTAAGAGACTGATAAGGGGGTCATAACTTATTTTGAAATAATCCCATTGTTACCAAATTGAAATTTCATGTATTATGAAATTTTGAAAATTTGGGAATATTTGAGATGGTCCCACTCGTTTCACGTGGAGAGTGTGATGTGGAGAAGCCACATGGGAAGGAAGTATGATGTGGATCTTCCACAAGGACAAGGGGAGGTGATGTGGACTAGCCACAACAGGATTGTGCACAAATGACTGCATGTGATAGAGTGCAAAGGAAAAAGGACATCAGATCATTGGATGGTCATGGATATTGACATCACAGGATGATTATGGCTCGTCAACATGCATGCGAGTTAATTAATTTGACATGCACCAAAAATATAAAACTGCCCTCTTGACGTGTCTCATGTTCGTGCATTCTGGATCGCGAGGTTGGTTTTTGTATACTGCTTTCTTGCTGATCTGAAACCACTTATGTTCGATAAGTGGTAATGTGACGTGGGGTGATGTCATAAATGATGCCCCCCCTCCCTCTGTCACGTCACTCTCGTAATATTTTTCAAACTTGATCAACAATTGACATTTAATCTAGTTCTTTGAAATGCACGATGTTTAACTTTTATTCCATGCACCGTAAATTCAAAACAATGGTTTTGACGTGGTGCTTTCTGGTGCATTTTGACTCATGAGGGTGGTTTCTATATAACACTTTATTTCGATCCAAAACCACTTATGTCCAATAAGTCGTAATGTGACGTGGGGTGATGTCATAAATTATGGAACCCCCCTAGTCACATCAATCTCGTGCAAACAAAACAAAGAGTATTGGTTTCCACCACTGGCTTCTAGGTACCGAAAATTAGAAATGGAAGTGGGTTTATATGTTGTATTGTCCAAAATCAAAATAATTACAAAAAAAGGGTGTTACCCTCAATCCACCCTTTATCGGCATCACAAGGGGGTAAGCCCCCTTGACCCCCATCATCCTCCCTGAGACATAGAGGATTCTAAGAATATTCTTGTGTTGATAGCATGACTAAAAAGGATGGAAATGTTGCACTTTATTATTAGTTTAGGAATAAGTGTGTAAGAAACTGCTAAAAAAATTATGTTTGGAGAAAATGAAAAAGTTAAAAATAACTAATTCCAGAAAATTATATGGATTGAATGCTGGATTGAATGGAGCATCATATTAGAGAGATGGAAATTGTTGAGTAATCCTTGTCATGAGTATTATCAAGGCCAATAGAAATTTTTTGTTAGTTCTCCCTAGATTTTCTTCTACATGTGTCTGAAATTGGTCCTTGAAGCTAAATGGACCTGCAAGAAAAGTGCAAAATTGGGCAAATTTGGGGATTTTGAAAGGCTGTAATTTTTTTCCCATGAATCTGAAATGAGCATACTTATATTCATTAGAAATATTATACATAGAGGAGCAAATGTGCACCATCATATTCTAACAAGGTGATTCAGATGTTTCTAAAAAATTGAGCAGAAAAGTGCATGTAGCCTTTATTAGATAAAAAATGTCAATTATTATAGATAGTTCCCAAAATGCATGAAAATTAATTATATAATTTTCTAAGAATGTAATGAAGCTAAAAAGTGTGTTTATATGAACAATTTTGCAGATTCAATATCCTATCAGGAGTAGTTAAGGCCCAAGGGTCAACATTCAGTATAGTGCAGTTTGGATATCCTTGGTCTTGTTTGGGCCAAGAAGACCATAATCATGTATGATGCACAAGATCCTTATGCAACTAAAATAGATGTCATGGGATAGAATATACATGTTTGAGACAAAATCCAATGGCCGAAGAAATCAAGCAACTCCCCCAAACATTGCAGAAACCATGAGAAGCCTAAGAGTGGAATTGCAAAGTTGTAGAGCAGATAATGAGAGGTTGATTAGAGTTCAAGAAGAACATAATCAATCGATGCAGCTATGCTCCAAATCTTTACACACTTTTAGAGAAATATTCACCATGGGAAACACTCAGAAAATGAGGAAATGAGTGGGAATAGCTCAAGGAAGTATTCTCAAAAGAGGTCTCGTATCTCAAGAAGGGTTTCTAGAGATAAGACATATAAACCAAACTTATCTTCTAGTGATTCATATGCGTCTAAAAAATCCATTGTGTTAGAACATTAAAAACCCACTTCATACTTAGGATATAATTTATTAATCAAATTTTATTAATTTCCTAGGTGTTGACTAGGTAGTTGGGCTCATTTTGGCTTCTTATGCCACCACTTTCCATCACTAGCCTTAGGAGCACACTTGGAAATATTTTGGATAATATTTTGTCATATTTATGATTGTCCTGAATTAGTAAGAGCGATTTTTTGCTTTCGACAGTTTTGTCCTGCTTTTTCTGCTTTTAGTGGATAAGGATAAAGCTAGTTTGACTTGGCAAGCTGTCTATTGTTAGGCCAACTCATCCTCCATATGTTTTTATCCAAAATCCATCATCACATTCATTTTTCATCACTCATTAGCTTCCATACCTGATTTAGCTAATTCGTGAGCCTCTTGACATATTTGGAAAGTGATTTTTCCAACTAAGGTTTTTTTAGCTTTTAGTAAGTTTTCCTTTTGTGAGCTTTCAAATTTGCCTCCAGGGCATTTGAATTCTTTCTTGAGTATGTATTATATATTGTAATATTATTGATGAATAATATACAGTGATTTTCTCTCAAATAGATTGTATATTCTTCTTCTCATATTCTATGAAAATATTCTAAGTGAAGTTGTCTTATGATCTAGGCAATCTAAATTCTCACATGGTATCAGAGCTAGTATTATTCAAAGCAATTTCCAGAGTGTTTTTTGCAGGTTATTTCCATCACCAGGAACGCATCAGCATGGATCAAAATAAAGCTGTGATTCTTACTCCTTTCAATTACTTTGACTAGAAGTCCCACATGATCATCCAACTTTGAATTAAAGGTCTTTATAGAGTCACTATGGGGCTTGAAACTGAGCCAAATTTTGTTGCACAAAAATTTAAGTGGTTCAATAGGCTTGATGAAGCTTATGGTTTGATTTTCCTCTCTGTCTCTCAATATCTTCTATTCCATGTTGATACTTTGACAACTCTAAACCAAGTGTGGAAAAATATGGAGTCTCTCTTTGGAAAGTAATATGAGATCAGAGGACATTTATTGGAAATTGAGTTAATCTCACTAAGTCCAAGCAATTTCATTTCAATGGAAGAATTCATCTCAAAGTTCAAGAACCTATTGATTCAACTCAAATAGTGTGGTATTGAGAAAAACGAAGAGCAACTAATTCTTTCCATTCTATCAAAACTAAGTCATGAATACTCAGTATTTGTGTCTACATTTCATGCTACAAATCTTGCAGTTCTCAACTCGAAGATGCCAACCTTGGATGCATTCATAGACTCACTCACTCAAGAGCAGGACAAACTAGTTCAAATGGGAGCTCTGAGTCTCTCCAAGGACCATGCACTTGATTCTCATGAAGATAAGAGTTCCAAAAATATCAAATCTAAAGGAAATCAAAAGATGAAGGAGAAGATGATGTCAGATGAAGATGACTCTGCTGATGAAGATTCCAAAACCAAGACGATGAAGAAAAAGAAAGAGAGATCCAAGTGCTATTATTGCTGCAATGTACCCATTCTGATTAATATTGTTTCAGGAAGAAATTGGGCATCATGACCAAGATGCTTGAAGAACTTAATATTGATTTTCTTGATTTTGCAAGAAAAGAAGAAGGCACACTTTCTGTTGAACAAGAACAATGTCTCTGTGTTACTCACAAAGGTAATCATATGTATGCCCTGAGTGCTCGACTCAAAAATATTTCCCATGTACCTTATTTTGATTCACATTCTGATATATCAGAATCAGAAACCTTCATCCTTTCCTTGGAAGAATCTCCAAACAATTCACCAAAGTCTCCTCCCAAACCTAGTTATTTTCACTAGTTTCTGATTTGTCTTCTGAAAGGTCCTTCCACCTCCATTTGAATCTTTCAAATTCTAATTTGGAAGATGATATGGAGAATGATATGCAAGTCATGACACCTCCCACACCATTTCCTCAACCATTGGATGCACAAAATACCCTACAACCCCCAACTTTTCCAATTAAGAAACCTCACAATTCCATGGTTTCCTACACTATGTCACTTGTCTCTATTGTTCTTATGTCTTTCATATCTTTCATTCATTGGAAAGCCTTGTCTTTTTCCATCATTGGAATTTTGTTCCACATGTTTGGACCTGATATCACCACATGTTTGGACCTGATATCACCACCCATGGTTCAAATTTCAAGTCCTCAAATCCTCTAGACTCCCTCAGTTGTTAGTGTGATCTAGCTGCTCACTTTTCTCCTACTATGATCCTATTCGATCACAGAGACACTATAAATTTGTTGTTTTCTGCTCCATATGACTTCTATTTTGATATTTCAGAACTTCATGATCTCCTTTATAGTGTCAGGAAGGTGCTACATTAGTTTGAAAAGAAGGCACGTGGCTTGATTCACCATATTGCAGCTGCACAAGAATTGATCATGTTGAGTCCATTGATGCTTTTTGGGAAGGAGTTTGCACATATCTCCTTTCCATAATTGATTATGTATTCATATCAGATCATGTATGTTTTAAAATCAAGAAGCATTCATATGATGCTAGTCCATCACTAGATGATGAGTTTCATGGGGCCTCTGCACATGTTTTTTGTCTACACTACATTGATACATTGGTGCATGATCATGGCATCCACAACATCTTCACCAAGTCTATTACCCATAAGCAGTTCATTCATCTCATTCAAGTGAAAAACAAGACAATCTGAAGACATTCCGATTATTTATGTGCCATGTCCATTCTTGAGGGGGGGTTTTCTTCCCAAGTGGTTTTCCCTCTTTCCTCATTTTACATGGACAATTCTTTTTTTTTGTAAAGGGTGACCATAAGCCTCCTTTTATTGGGCCCTAATTTTTCTTTCATCACTCTAATTCATGATTAAGGGGGGATTTTAGAACATTAAAAACCCACTTCATACTTAGGATATAATTTATTAATAATTTTTTATTAATTTCCTAGGTGTTGACTAGGTAGTTGGCCTCATTTTGGCTTCTTATGCCACCACTTGTCATCACTAGCCTTAGGATTGCACTTGGAAAGATTCTGGATAATGTTTTTTTCATATTTATGACTGTCCTAAATTAGTAAGAGCACTTTCCTGCTTTAGACAATTTTGTCATACTTTTTATGCTTTTAGTGGATAAGGATAAAGCTAGTTTGACTTGGCAAGTTGTCTATTATTAGGCCAACTCATCCTCCATATGTTTTTCTCCAAAATCCATCATCACATTCCTTTTTCATCACTCATTAGTTTGCATACATGATTTAGCTAATTCGTGAGCCTCTTGACAGATTTGGAAAGTGAATTTTCCACCTAGGGTTTTTTTAGCTTTTAGTAAGCCTGCATTTTGTGAGCTTTCAAACTTGCCTCCAAGGCATTTGAATTCTCTCTTGAGGATGTATTATATATTGTAATCTTATTGATGAATAATATACATTGATTTTTTCTCAAATTGCTTCTATATTTTTCTTCTCATATTCTCTAAAAATATTCTAAGTGAAGTTGTCTTATTGAATCTAGATCTAGGAAATCTACCTTCCCACACATTGAAGATTCAAGCTCTTCATATCATGGGAATAAGAGGAATATTCCTTTCAAGAAAAACTCCCATGGAGAATTTTGGAAGTCCAAACCTCCTACTTTTGATGGTGAAGTAAAATATGGTAAAGAAGTTGAGGCTTGGATTCTTGGGATGAGCAAGTATTTCCAAGTCCAAGAATACTCCAGGAATATGAAGGCAAGGGTGGTCATATTTAATTTGAATGGAATAGAATCTAAATGGTGGGATTACCTTAGGAAATTGAAGAAGCTTAATAAAGGAATATTGTGTGGAAGCAATTCAAGAAGTATGTCAAGCAAAAGTACCTCTCTGATAGGTACTGTGATGACAAAATCAAAGAGTTCCATGAGTTGAAATTGGGACAAATGACCATGGAGGAATATGCCAATAAATTCTTGTAGTTGTTGAGATATGTCAAGTATATCATAGACTATAATGTCAAACTTCAACATTTTCTAAGTGGGTTACCTTAGTCATATGATGACATAATTGAGTTTGATGAACCTCAAACTCTAGATGTGACCAATAGGAATGACACATATTGTTATGATCAAAAGAAAATCATGATAGAATTGCATAAGACATGTAAGGACAAGGAAAACAAGAAGTTTGACCAAAGAAAGAAGGGATTCGATCCTCCTCATTTTAGAAATCAGCAAAAGCAACCACCACTGGGTCTGACTAAGTCATCTAAGATGACGGGAGACAAGCCAAGTGTTATATAAAAAATATTTAACATAATAAGATATATAAATAAATATAAACATTAAATATCAATGTTAATTATTAATATTAATATTAATAATTAATAATTAATTAATTAAGAAAAGTCAAGAGATGTTCCCTTATACTTGAAAATGCACGATAAGGCTTATATAAAGCCCTATCATTGTAATTGTAAAACATCATCAATATCATATCTTATCTCTTTTTCATATATTTTACTCGTGGCTTATCAGATATTCCAAATATTTTGGTAATCTTTGTGTGAGCTAACTTTTTGTTCGATTCATTTGGTATCAAAGCTACTTCATCATCCAGGCCTTTGGCCATATTGTGGTTTTTAACCATTATCCTAGGGTTTCCGTAAAATTGTGGTCTTTGACCAAGAAGGAAAAAAGGAAGAAGTAAAAAAAAACAGGTAAAAGAAAAAGAAAAGAAAAAGAAAAGAAAAAGAACAAAAGAACAAAAGAACAAAAGTAAAAACAAATAAGTAAAAGAAGTAAAAAGAAAAGAGAATATAGAAAGAAAAAGAAAAGTAAAAACAAAGAAGTAAAATAAGTAAATAAGGGTGGTTTTGTGAAAGCTAATAATAAAGTTAGAACATAAAAGCTAGAAGTGTATAAGAAATCTTAAGGCTACCAAGAAGCAATCGAGAATTGGGTGGGGAAGGTAATAATCATTCCTTCCAACCACCCAATCCACACCATTTTTATTATCCTTCCACTCCAAAAATAATTATTATTATCATTAATAATTATTATTATCATAATAATTATTATATTATATTTTTTAATAATATTATTATTATTAACTTTTAATAATAGTAATTATTATTTAATAATTGTATCTATTGCAATTATTATTAAAAATATATATATATTGAAGGAAGTCATTGAAGCGATTATTGAAGAAGTGAGTGGTGAATTATGGATTCCGTATATAAGTTAAAATTTTGGACTAAGTGTCCTTATTGCGAAATGGAATTCCAATATGTGACAGTTTTTTAGAATTGCAATCGTGCTTGTCCAATATGTGGTAAATATTTTTTATGAAGGACAATCAAGGTCAATCACAATTCCAATCACAAATACAGAATTTGGAAGGAGAATTAGGATACTACAAGGAAAGCAATAAAAATCTACAATTTCATATAAGTAAGCGGAGCATTCTTGATCAGTTGACAAAACAAGAGAATTGTCGCTTAAAAGATCGAAATCAAAAGATGAAAAAAGCTAATGAAGATGTTGAGAAAATGTTATCAACTAAGAATGAATAAATATTTCGATTAAAAAATCACCATCAATATCTTGAAGACAAAATAAAAAAATATGAAAATAACGAAGAATCATCTTATAGAAACGATGACAATATCGAATTAGAAATAAAGCGTTTAAACCGGCTTGTCATGGAAAAATATAATAAATTGGCGCAAGTCCAGAGAAAGTTATAAAGTTAAGAATCAGAGACATGTCTACATCAGGAATAGAAGAAAGAAATCCAATAGAAATATGACGACAATAAGAATACACACATTAGAGGAAATTTCAATTTAAAATGGGCCTTCCAAAAATAATACAAATTCCATGTCATCATGTATTAGCCAATCAAAATGCTTTAAAATTCAAAAAGGGAGCAGCTAAAAAAATTGGAGGAAAAAAATAAAAACTACTTTTTTTATCGTATTTTCAACTTATCTCCTTGTAGGTTTACTCAAGTTTCAAGCGGAAGGACTCGTTGGATGCATAATTAAATTATGCATCCAACGAGTACCCATGTTGCATACTTTTAACAACATCCACACCATGAAAAATCGAAAATACATTAAAAAACGTGTTTTCTCATACTTTTAACAACATCCACACCATGAAAAATTAAAAATACATTAAAAAACATGTTTTCTCTCACTAGAAACACGTTTTTTAATGTATTTTCGATTTTTCATGGTGTGGATATTGTTAAAAGTATGCAATATGGGTACTCGATGGATGCATAATTTAATTATGCATCCAACGAGTCCTTCCGCTTGAAATTTGAGTAAACCTACAAGGAGATAAGTTGAAAATACGATCCAAAAAAGTAGTTTTTTTACTCTCTCTCTACTATTATTTTATTATTTTCTTATTATTTTCCTTAGGAGGCCCATTTTTTACCCAAATTTCCTCTAATGCAAGTTGGAAATATCAAAAAGCAATAACACCCTATCAAGCAATACGGAAGAAATATTTCGACTAAAGAATCATAACAAAACATTAGTTACAAATATAAAAAAAATTGAAAAATAGTAGGAAGATAGATCATTCTAATGAAGATTTCGAAGGAAAAATACTAGAAAAGCAAGAAGAAAATCAACACCTAAGAAATGTTAATCAAGAACTGGAAGAACAAATTAAGAAGTTAACAGAGGACAAAAATTTGCAATATGAAAAGTTCGAAAAGATTCAACATAATAACAATCTATAAGAGAACAAATTAGAAGAAATCCAGAAGGAAGCATCTAGACTCTCTGAAAAACAAATTCAAGTTGAGGAAAAAGAATCCAATTTAGTAAAAGAACAAACAACAAGAACGCCCTATCGACACCCAAATTATAAAAAAACATTTTGACCAACAACAAGGTCAAAATGAACATAAACAGAATAATTATGAATTCAGAAAAGAAAGAACTCAAAATCAACAAACTAAGCGGAATACGAGAAGTTCCATCCAACAAAGCGATCAACAAACAACTTCGATGAAGATAGATCTCGGATGGACCACTTCACAAACAATGCGACATTTTTTCTTTGGAATTTGTAACTCATATCATCTTGTTTCGTCAAGTATCAGAGTTACAATTTCAAAAGATCATAAAAAGAAGTTACGAATAAGAACAAATGATAAGAATCTTCTATAATGATGCTTTGAGGACAAAGCATCTCTAAGAGGAGGCAATGTTATATAAAAAACATATAACATAATAAGATATATAAATATATATAAACATTAAATATCAATATTAATTATTAATATTAATATTAATATTAATTAATAAAAATAATTAATTAATTAATTAAGAAAAGTCAAGAGACGTGCCCTTATACTTGAAAATGCACGATAAGGATTATATAAATCTCTATCATTGTAATTGTAAAAAATCATCAATATCATATTGTATCTCTTATTCATATATTTTACTCATGGCTTATCATATATTCCAAATATTTTGGTAATCTTTGTGTGAGCTAACTTTTTGTTCGGCTCACCAAGAGAGCCACTTCAATGTTGGGGATGTGGAGACAACCATTTGATTATAAGTTGTCCACATCAAAGTGGGAATGAAAAGCATGTTCACAACATCCAAGAGGTTGAAATTGTGGTTCGAGTGGCAAGGACCGTCCCTAGAATCTATGTTGCACTAGAGGACCTCCAAGTAGACCATCAAATAGATGTGGTCGAGGTTGAAGGTAAGATTGCTAAGAAATATATTTCTATTTTCATTGACCTTGGATCTACTCATAGTTATATCATTCCTAAAATTGTTGATATTTGTGCTTTTAATAATAAAAAATGCAGAGTAAATCATGGTTGGTCCAACTAGCCACTGGAACCAAGAGGAAAGTTAGTGAAATGGCAGAGAAATATCCATTAGAAATGGATGGAATATTCAACTGGGAAAATATGAATATTTTGCCACTTGGTTCCTATGATATTCTCATTGGAATGGACTGGTTGGAGGCACACAAAGTTAAACTTGATTGCTACAAAAGGACCTGTAAATACATTGATGAAGAAGGAAACCCAAGGGTAGTAAAGTGCATTCCAAAAGTGGTTTCTATTCGGTAGATTTAATCCATGCAACTGAAGAAGTTCTTTAGAAATGGTTGTCAATTGTATGCAATCCATGTATTGTATAAACAAAAAATGAAATTCCCAAGTTGGAGGACTATCATTGTTGCAAGAATTCAAGAATATGTTTCCTGATGAAGTGCCAAAACTTATTTTGAAGAGGGACAAAGATTTCACAATTTATCTTGTGATAGGAGATGCACCAGTGTGCAAGACACCTTACAGAATGAGTACACCATAATTATTAGAGATGAAAATGTAATTGCAAGAGTTATTGGAAAAGAAGTACACTTGTACAAGTGTGTCTCCATGGGGAGCATCCGTGTTATTTGTGGAAAAAAAATATGGAACACTCATATTATGTATTGATTATAGGTAGTTGATCAAAATTACAGTAATGAATAAGTACCCATTTCCTCGAATTGATGATCTTTTTAATCAAATGAGAGGCGCCAAGGTATTTTCAAAGATTGACTTGAGGTTTGGTTACCATTAGGTGAGAATCAAGGAAGAAGACATCCATAAGAAAACCTTTAGAACAAGGTATGGAGCCTATGAGTTCGTGGTTGTGCCATTTGGTCTCACTAATGCACCAACTACATTCATGTGTCTCATGAATAGTGTTTTCAGTACGTATTTGGACAAGTTTGTTCTTGTTTTTCTAGATGGTATTCTTATTTATTCTAAGAATGAAGAGGAGCATGTAGAACATTTGAGAATGGATTTGCAATTTCTAAGGGAACATAAGTTGTATGCAATGCTAAGCAAATATGATTTCTATAAAAAATAAATTTTTTATTTAGGTCACATTATTTCAACAGAAGGAATATCAATGGATCCATAAAATATTGACGGCATTATGAATTGGTCAACTCCAAAGAACGCGATATATGTGATATCCTCTATGGGTCTTGCTGGTTATTACAAAAGGTTCATTGAAGTATTCTCCAAGGGTGCACTTCCCATCACTTCTTTGCAAAATAAGGGAATAAAATTTGAGTGAACAAAAAAATGTGAAGAAATATTTCGGTTATTGAAGAAGCTTCTTACAAGTGCTCCAATTATGAAAATTACAAATCACAAAAAAAGATTTTGTGATGTGTATAGATGCATGTAAACAGAGAATTGGAGGAGTTCTTATGCAAGACAATAATGTGGTATGTTATGAGTCAAGAAAGCTAAAAGAACATGAGAAGAATTATTCTACCCATGATTTAGAGCTTGCTACCATAGTGCACGCTTTGAAAATGTGGAATTACTATTTGATGGGAATAAAATTTGAGCTTAGGAAAGACCACTGTGGTCTGAAATATTTATTTAAGTGACCAACACTAAATGCCAGGCAAGCTAGATGGTTGTAATTTTTATATGAATTTGATTTTAAGATCAAACAAATAAAGGGGAAAGAAAATAAAGTGGTTGAAGCACTCAGCAAAAAAATGCATGTAACACACGTGACAAGCGTTAACATTTTCCAATCATATTTGAGGCAAAATATTATAATTTGACTCTCTTATTGAAGATGAGCAGCATGTGCAAATAAAAGATAAATTACAACAACATAATTTGGAAAAGAGGTATGAAGGTTATCATGTGGAGGATTACATAATTCTTACCTATAAAAATTGAATGTTTATTCCAAATGTGGCGAACTTGAGAAAAATTATTATTGATGAAATCCATAAAATGTCATATTTCGATCACCCAAGATACTAGAAAACAATTGATACATCCAGGAAGCAATAATTATGGCCAAAAATGAAGAACGACATTGCTGAGTATATTTCTAAATGTATGAAATACTAGCAAGTGAAGGCAAAGCATCAAAACCCAACAGGTTTATTGCATCCCTTTTCCAATTTAGAAATGGAAGTGGGAAGTGGTAACCATGGATTTTATTACCGGATTTCCAATTACTTCAAGAAAGAAGGATTTTGTCATGGTTGCCGTGGATAAATTGTCTAAGGAAAAACATTTTATTCTAGTCAAATCTACTCACAAGGATGAAGAGATAGTAAGAATATTCATGAAATAAATATTCAAATTGCATGGATTACCCAAAGCAATTGTATTTGACCATGATACAAAATTTACTTCTAATTTTTGGAAAAGTATTTTTGCAGATTTGGGTACACAACTAAACTTTAGCACTACCTACAATCCACAAATAGATGGATAAATAAAAGTGGTAAATCAGGTGCTTGAATACATGCTTCATGTGTATGTGGTGGACAAACCATCCAAGTGGGAATACTATCTACACTTGGTAGAGTTTGTGTATAACAATGGGAAACAAGCATAATTGGGAATGAGTCCATTTGAAGCTTTGTATGGAAGAAGGTGCAGGACACTAGTGAGTTGGGATAATTTGGTGAGCAGAATTGTGCTTGGGCCATGAATCCTTAAGGAAATGGAACAAGAGGTTGCAAGGATTAGGAAAAATTTAAAGGAAACCAAACACAGAAAAAAAAATCTATGCAGATAATAATTGAATGCATAGGGAATTCAATGTTGGGGATCATGTTTACCTCTGAGTGAGGCCAAGGAAGAGTTCCTTAAATGTTGAAAGTTGCATGAAGATATAACCGAGATATTGTGGGCCATTTGAAGTGCTTGAGAGGATAATGCTAGTTGCATATATAATTGTATTCCATGCTAACACTAGAGCTCATAATGTTTTTCATGTTTATTTGCTTAAGAAATATGTACATGATCATAACCATGTGATTGATTGGGATGTGATCTAGGTGGAATCCGATGGAGAGTTCCAAACAAAGCCACTATGAATCTTTGACAAGAAGGTAACATTTCTCCAAAACTGAGCCATTGGAATAATAGGTAAAGATGCAATGGAAACACTTTGGTCCTGATGAGGCTACATGGGAGTTGGAGGATGCCATGAGAGAGGCATATCCATTTTTGTTCTAATTTTGATCAAACACCAAGGATGGTGTTATTCCAAGGAGGAGGGGATTGTAATACCCCTAGTTTTGACTTGGAATGTATTGAATCAAAATTATGTAAATGATGTAAATATGTTAGTATGGATTCCTAGTGTGAAGCTCAAGGCCAAGGCCTGGTAGGTGAATGGCTAGCCATGTATGATGTAAATATTTTTAATTGGACCGTATAAGATATAGAATCCTATAGGTGTTTCCTTTTCCCTGGTGGCCTCATACCCAGGCTTGGGGGTGGCCTTTAAGCATAAAGAGTATATGCTATATATAGTTCCTACGGTTGGGTGGAAAATTGCTCTTACATAGCCAATTGCTTGGATATTCTTTGTTCAAATATAAGTATTCTCTTTGTATTTGGATGTGAAATGATTTTATTTTATGCATGCGATAAATATGCTTGTATATGCATGGTGTGTGTGTATGGGTAGAGCTTACTTCGGCTATGTTTTCTATTTATGCATCTACACATGCATCTTATTGTCTATGAATTCATAATATGCCCATGGGGTAAAATTTTAGAAGCTCGTAAGTCATAAATATCCCCTTCTATTGGTCGAACTGATGGATGGGGACTTGGCATTGTTCCAAATTGGAAACTTGTAGTATATCTTGATGATGGATCAAATTTTACCCACTCATCCTTCACGAATCTTACACATTCTTCATCGTTCAATTGCTTTGGATTGAACATGAAAGGAGTAGTATGGATACATATTTTTTGTCTATTTGGAACAAAATAGGAATATGGTCTAAGCCACCTCCCACTTCCACCCACATTTTATATTTACTACATTAGCTAAAATATTCTTAGATATGAGGAACTTGCACATTCTCTTGGACACCCTTTCTTCCCCCAATCTATTAATCCTTTAGGTCATCACCTTCTTAAGAGGCTCCACATCATCTAGGCCCACCTCTTCTAACTTATACCCGAATAATTATGCAAGATTGTAATACCTTCCATTTCCCCCACAAACCTCATAACTACATAGAGTAAAATTAAGACACCCTCCTACAATATCATTTTCATGCCCGATGATCTATTGGGAAATTATTTCATCCTAGGTCTTATTTTCATCATAGGACCCATGGCAATTTACCACCCTGATACTTTTCCCTAGACCTTGAAACTAAAAATTTGTATAGAATATTGATGCAAGATAATATGAGTTTAATAAGTGAATATTACTTATCAATTCATTAATAATCCTACCTAAATCCCATTTTCATCTAGAGCTAAGAAATCCGAACATTTTAAATTTTTTCCTAAAGCCTCTATTGTATTTTTTCCTTCCCTTGTGGATTCTTGTAACATGATTACATTAGGATTATTTACCTCATTCCATTTAGCTAGGATTAATACTTTTGAGGGCATGACCTAACCCCTGACACTTAAGGATAAAATAACCATGAGGAATGGAAACATTAGGGTTTTTTTTCCTTCTCTAAGGACCCCTTTAAAATATTTTTGTTTCCATTATTAGATCTCCTTTAGGGATTTCTCTTGGCATGGTGTATAAAATACTTTATACCACATGAAATTTTGGTGGATTCCTCTTATAGGATAAACCCTAAACCTCCATTTATGCTTTCAATTGGATTCCACCTATCTCCTTTTCTTGATCTGATTTGGTACCTATATATTAATTGAGGGATAAGGGTTTCTTTCGAGCTATAAATTAGAGTTACAAAATCACTTTCTAGACTACCCCCATGTCCCATGAATGCTTCTTTGTCCCTAAACAAAGATTATATTCCCTTACCTCTAGAGTTACAAACTTTTCCAAACTTATTTAATCCCTTTCTCCCATGTCCACTCTATCCCCCTACCAATTTCTTCCTCACTTTAGATGTAGTGGGAGAAACTCCCTTCTCCCAAAAATCAATAATACCTTCATTATTGAAAAACAAGGATTTGAATTATCATATAGTCTGACTTACCACTTTGGGCATGATGGAGGCACGGGGGCTTCACTAGAAGGCAATATAATATCACGTTCAATCATATTGCGGTATTAAATATTCATGAAAACCTAAAAATTATATTGCTTATATATTAAGGGGCAAAGGTTTTTTTTTATTTAATGTAGCAATACAAAAATACTTTGGGGTATTTTTTATATGGGCGAGCTGTCAAATATCCGCTAGATGGAGATGGTGGGATCACGACCGGATGAGAAATCGGGTTGAGGCAAGGCTCGGGCTTACTAGTACACAGGAAAATCGCGTCTTGAGGCATGCTTGAGGCCAGGGTTTTCATGGTGAAGTGGGTTGCCATTCGATCATAGTCGAGAGACAATGGTCATTGACAACCAATTGTTACCAATAGCACTCAGCCAGTTGTTACCAATAACCTTGGGAGGCTCTAAGCCTCCAGGGCCTATTATAGGCCCTCGATAAGGCTTGGGGGCTTGAATACCCAACCACTCGTGCCTATTACAGGCATTGGGAGGTTTAGTCAGCATCCTAGAGCTTGTTACAGGCCCTGGGGGCTTGGATACCTAGCCCACAACAGGCTTAGTCAGCGATTGGGGAACTGCAACATGCAATCTAAATGTTGTACTATGTGCATAGGCTCTAGTGACATACAAGAAGTGATCTCCTATCTCTTCATTAGACCATTAGATGTTGCAAATCATAATGATATGTGGTTGAGTAATTGCATTGTGTGTGAAGTAATGTGCATCTATAATATACATCGAAAGAAGCAAGGTGCATTGTAGAATGCATGTGGGGTCATAAGAGGGGTATCATATCAATATAGTAGGTAGAAATATAAAGGGGTATAAAAAATGTTAATGAAAAAATTGATACATACAATATCTAGTGAAAATAGGGTTTTTTTTAAATTGGGAAGGCATATTGGGAGGGGGTTAAAAAAATGATTTTGGAAGGTATTTTCCAATATTTAGTGAAATTAGGGGCATTGTTTCATATGCCACGAACGAACATGCTATGATAGCGGTTTATTGAGTGAAGCCCTCGTGGATGGAGGTCTATAAGAATGATGTTTATCTCTCTCTTATTTTGTATTTGCCTCTGGAAACCATTGTTGAATATTATCCTATGGGGTCTGGATCTCTTCTCGAGCCTTCTCAAAGGATTATGATGCTTTTTCTTAAACAAATTTCTAGGTTAAATTCAATAAAAAATGACTTTCATCCATAGCAAATTCTTCACCTTCGAAGTCGACCTCCTTAGTTTTTCCCCTCCTTCCTTTCATCATTTCAACTATACTCTTTCCTCTTCCATGATTTCTTAGTAAATTTGAAACTACATGCTTTTGCAAAATTTCCATGGGTATGGAATCTCACACATCTATAGGGACATTTTATACAATCAATATTATGGATGTGGGTGTAGGTCCCCATCACTCTTTTCATGCATTTAGGTAGACATGCCTTACATTGAATTCCACCAAAATTTTAGCAATAGTCCTTAGAATTCTTGTTTTATATGATGCATCCACATCTAACATCCTTCATAAATAGTCTCACGTCCTCCTTAGAAACCTATCTATACAACATTATACTAGAATACCTAGAAGCTTATCCGAAACTAAAAACTTGGTAATTAGTTCAACCTGAGGTTGAAACATAGGCTCTATCTCTAATGTAATATTTTTAGCCCCAAAACCACGTATTCCCTATAATTATTCTAGTATATTCTTCCTACCTCATTACAAACCCTAGACACCCCCTTGGCATCAAATGTTATCTAGGGGAATAACCCAATAAATGAACCCAATTTTCTTTTAACCAAGCTAATAGTGTATCTAAAATACATCACTCATGAAAATGAGCAGCTAGAGATAAACCTTGATAACTGTTTATCAACTCTAAAAGAACATCCTCGTTGACTACCATTCTATTTTCTCACCATTTTCTTCTTTTCTTTACATATTGTCAAGATCTCCTACCTTGAACAAAATTCTCTTCTACCTTGCCTTTAGAAACCTCCTTCTTCCCTCAATCTTACTACTATAAGTCCAAGTTCTTGGACCAAGAAACCCAAACTCCCCATTCACTACATTTTCTTTGGAATCCTTCTAAAACCCTACACTAGAATAGGGACACTTCTTCTATATAGGACTACACTACTAGTTTGAAACCTTAACACCTTTAGAAACCTCTTTCGAGATGGAGAAAAAAAACCCTTTACTTCTTCACCCTTGGAATTATCACCTATCTCTTGCACATCGAAGGTGATGTCCAATTGGAGGATAAAATTTGATAAAAAGTTATTTACTTCTAATTTGAATTAAATATTATTTCATTGTATTTAATATGTTAATAGTTGAAGGGATGGAATTATTGGTATCTCAGATTCTCAAATCATTTCATGGGTTGTTGTGGATATTGCAGTGAAAGGATTGTACATGTAAGTAGTCATGTTTTGTTTGAGTACATGAAATATATGTCAAAGGAACAAATTTACAAAAACAAATGTCTTGGATATGACAATGAAGATAAGCAACAATGAAGACACTAGTTATTGCCTAAAAAAATTGGAAGTTAAGTATTCTATGGAACGTCCTATATTATTTGGAATCTAATAACTTTAATAAATTGTTCCAAAGTTAGTTGAAAGATAAAGAGATAACTCATAGTAATTGTATTTTTATGACATTGGTGGGATGGTGTATTTACCTAGTAAGGCCAAATGATAGCTATTGTAATCTAGAAAGCTTAGGGAGAAGGATATGATGATGACACCATAACCCTATGATATTCTTTGATAGCTAGAATTTATTGGTTGATTAGAGACTACAAGTGGGACACTTTGAAAATAACACTCTATCAGTTAAAGCTTTTCTTGCATGTGAAAACCTTAGTAAATGATGAATCCCTTGAGGAATTGTTTAGCATATATGGGGATGCCTAAGCCTAGAAGGGTGAGTGGCTGCAAGGAAGAGGCAACTTGATTAATGAATCCACTATGAGAGATTCAAGCTATATGTTCTTTGAGATAAATGAGGGTGTCTCATAAAGGATAGTGAGTTGAATCTTGCTCATGGAAACCTTGTGGAGTAGAGATATATCCATAAAAATAAGTATTGGGCTAATTTGCATACTTTATCTTGTGCACAAAAATGGCTACGACATGCATGCTTTTCATGACGACTGATATACGTAAATGCTGAAATGATAAGACCTTAGAGGTGACCCAAGGTAGTGAAAGGAAATGTAAAATTATTGTGTCCAAGATAGCCAACAACTATGCAAGTTTCCAATGAAAAGGATGACATGGGTGCACCATGTTAGAATGTGTTTTATGTTGTCTAGTGGCTTGATGTAATCTTGTACTTAGTGTCATAATGATGATCATTATAACAACATTTATACATCTAACGTTTCCTCACTAGACTTTTGTAATATTGAACATGTGCACATGGAGATAGTTTTGGGAATTGTTTGAAGGTGACCTATCTCTGAGGTAATATTGACCTACACTACTCAGTCATTCTTATCCACCAATTCTCCCTCATCTTTTGATGAGCTTATAATTGACATTTATGGATTGGTTGATCTCCACCCTTGATTGTGTCATATGATTGGTGGTCCACATTTCTCCCGATTAATATAAATTGAGGAAATTGGCCTTGAATCAAGGAGAGTGGAGGGTGGCTTATGGTATTGGTTGTTGGCCTAGACCTTGTGGGTCCTTTGGCTCAATCATCCATATGCTTAAGAGTTGTATCAGTTCTATTTGAACTCCATTCATGTCTGTGCTCTAGCAATTGTAATTGGGAGGATTTGTTGAAGAATAAGAATGTATTGCTTATGTGGATGTTTCCCCACCTTGGGGTTTTACCATGTAAATTTATTGTATCCTCTCTCTTGTTTCTTAGATCAACTTTAATGGTTTGATACTTTCCATAGGGGTCTATATAGGATAGATCTGGGTTATATGTTTCTACATATTTTCCTTGGCATTTCACAACTGAGTAATAAAGACATGGATCTCATTGTTGAAAAGAAAAAGTACATTGAGGACCATGTTATTCTAATTGGGAGGGGAATGTAATACCTTGGTTTTGACTCCTAGATTATGAATGTATATGTAATGATGAAATGAAGATAAGCCTCGACATTTGTGGTCAAAGTAAAGTATGACCATTGGTTTGTAAATATGTACTTTGTAAATAGATATAAATACCATTAATGGCTACAAATGAAGAGGTCTATGAGTCCAGGAGAGGGGAAGAAAGGGGGATTAGGATGCTAAGAGGAAAGAACAATATTTTATTGTTTCCCACCTGTTCTCCTAATTTCTCTAACATTTTCCTATGCTTATTAATTTTTCACCAACTTTGAGATTAAATGTCCCAAGATAGAGATACATGGACTTCTTATGAAAACAAATGGTCTCTTATTAATATGCAATACAATACCTATGATTTTGGACATGTAAGATTTTTACCCGTCCATTATTCACTTGTTTATTTTCTCCTCTACTCTCATGCTTCCATATCTTGTGGTCAATCATTTTTTCCATAAATGTGTAAATCATAACTAGGGGTTATGGGTACTCGTTGAGAGCAAAGGAAACTTAGTTACACCTAGGCATACCTAGTTCACAACATTAGAGACTCCTTGGTCAGTTGGCACTAGAGCACTGGAGGGAAGGGGGATAACCTGAGGATCTATTTAGAAGAGAAAGGTGTCCCATTCCTAGTTTGTGCAAGATGAGGGGGGAAAGAGGTTGGTTGAGTGGGATTGGTGTAGTATGAAATATTTATAAGGATAGTTCCTTATTTGTGAAATATAGTAATTGGTTGGATAATTGTGAGATATGGGAGCCAAGCCATAGAATTTATCTCTTGTGGATTCATATTCCCCACTTAAGGGTGTCCTTTGTGATAGAGTGCTTACGGTTGGGTGATACATTCTTTGTTTCTAGCAAATTGGTGGAAAATTATAGAAAGATGAGTACTTGTTCTTGCACTTGTTAGTCATTTCTCTTATTCATTTATATTATGAGTTAATTGATGACAATGAGTAATTGAGCAAATTGATATCCTAGAATTCTTTATGGGTCTATTTGTATATAGGCATTGAATTTGAAAGGCCTTGCAAATATTATGTGTTTAGAGTTGAATTAACTGGCATCGTTTGCATTATTTCCACCTTAGAATGTATCAATAGTGTAATTGTAAGTTTTTGGAGTGCCCCACACCTTCAACACTAGTATAGAGGGGGTTAGTTACATTAGAAGAATGTGAGATCAAGGAAAAAAATTAGATATCTAATCCATGTAGAAATTCCAAGCATCATTTTCTTCCAAGAATGCCAAGTATCATTCTCCTCCAAGAAACAAATCTAGAAGATATCACAAAGCTAGAAAATAAGGAATTATGGAAATATAGTGATGGGATATCCCTTAGTACAAGAGGATCCTCGGAGGGGATTTTGCACATTTTGGGATCACAGAGCGATTGAAGCTATGCAAACCCATGTCTCCCATCATTGAACCTATATGCTAAGGTCATCAAACCAAAGGGACAACAACTAAATTTATTCAATATATATGTCCTAATGTTGCATTATAAAGACAAACAAGAGTGTTGGATGTCATTAAGGGCCTTTGGAGACTCTCTATCGATATCCAACATAGTTTTGGTGGGTGACTTCAATACGGAATTCTCCTCAATTGAAAAAGAGGAGAAACATTCATTTGAGATGCCATGCGGGAGATGTTGGATAACTTAATATAAGATTGGAACATGTATGATCCCAAACCAAAAAAAGAAGATACACATGGACTAATAAGAATATTTGCTATGGTCACATTACTAAATGATTGGATAGATTTTTAATACAAAGCTCTTTCTTTTGGGGGATCTATCTCATATTTTTGCTTATTTTTCCAACAATTACTTCTGATCATAAACCCATTCTTAAAAGCTTCCAATTTGACAAAAAATTATGGTCCCATCCAATTTACATTTAATCCACTTTGGTTTAAAAGTTCCTCTACCCTAGAGATAATAATTCCTTTGATAGATAGATCGTATGCACTAGGTTAGTTTGATGGAGCCTATCAAGATGTTCTTGGGAAGTGTGAGGTAGGAGGAGTTTTATTTCTGAAGAAGATCATAAAATTTTGTTTCGGAGTTGCTTTAAGAGAAGGGACAAATAATTGGGAAAAGTTGAATTCTCTCTGGATGTTAATGAGGCTAGCCACATAAAAAGGAGTTGTAATAATTCAAATCCTTGGAGACTCAAAGCTAGTCATTGATTGGATAAATGGTAAAGTTAATTTCCAAAATTTGATCCTCTCTCCAATAATGGAATGAGTCAAGGCATTACAAGAATATTTTTCGAAGAAATAATATTCAATGCATATATAAAAAACTCAATAACAAGGATGATCTCTCTAAGCAAGCTTTATCTTTGCATGCAAGGTACTTTTTGCAAAAGAGGAAAGAGGCGAGATTTTATAGTTTTTATTTGAATTGGATTTTTATTACTTATTAAAAACCAATTTAGAGTGTTTTATACACATTTTAATGTATATTTTCATTTCTCCATTTTTTCTTGAAAGGAAAAAATATTTTTACTTACACGGTATATGTATAAATTGTTTTTATACACATTTCAATGTATATTTTCATTTCTCCATTTTTTCTTGAAAGGAAAAAATGTTTTTACTTCACAATTTATAAGTATAAATTGTCGTAAGACAATATGAGGACTCATATACATTAGGATGGTGAGCTAACAAGATTGGGTAAGAACTTAAAGGCAATTTGTAGTGTCATGAATATTCCATTGCTTTCACTAATATATGAACATAAGGCTCAAGGTTTTAATGACTTTAACCTTTTATGCGTGGAACTAATGGTGCTCAAATAACTAATGGTAAATAATATATGAATATTGGTGTATAAGAGCATTCTACATGATGGGTTATTACACATTGAACTTTAACCTTTTATGTGTGAACTAATGGTGCTCAAATAACTAATGGTAAATATATATATATATATATATGAATATTGGTGTATAAGAGCATTTCTACATGATGGGTTATTACACACTTAACTATATGGAAAATGACATTTGGTTTATAAGGAAGATGGTATATGGTAAGCAATTTGGGTTAAGTGTTGATAATATATGCTTTGGAAAATGCTTGTTGCAAATGGATTACTAGGTAGTTGAAAATAAAAAATATTATGTTTTTCCTATTTACATCTTTATTAATAATAATGATCTTTGAAATTGTATGACTTGGTTTCCTTCCCACCAATTGTATTTATGAAAATAATGATAGAATATTATAAAATATTATATTTTAACTAAAATGAAAAGATATACTTTCATTGTCAAAAATCATAAACATTTTTGGACCATGTAAGAAGGATATGTTCCTTCCCCAATATCTAATTGATGATATCTTTAACTTCAAAAGCTTTGTGGAGCCATACATGTTGGACAAGAGCTACAAGATTAAAGTTGGTATCACATGTTGGACAAGAACTACAAGATTAGAGTTGGTATCACATGCTGGACAAGAACTACAAGATTAAAGTTGGTATTAAAGGATGTGAATACTTTGAATTCCGACTTGTTTGATGGTACACTAATAATGAAATATAAAGTCGTAGTTAGAGATGAAAAATGGTCAACCTCAATTAAATTGTGGTGTCCATTTTATGGTTGAATCGACACTTACTTAAAAGTCAACCTTGGTGGGCATGCTTATGCATAAATAAACCTTTTATGCTGGAAAAAATAAAGAAATAAATAGAAGCCTATATTTGTTTTCGATAAAAGAAATTGACAAAAAATAACAATGTATCTTCAATTCTAAGTTGTGATAGATTCGAGAAGAAAAAATAAATTTTACATTCATAAAAACTATTTCATAATAAAAACAAAATGCATCATGTCGATGGATTGTAGATGAGGTGGTTGGGAAAGTTGACTATGATTCTCTCCACCCAAATCTAAATCTACCCCAAGACATATTGTTGTTGTTACATGACACCCCAGCTGGTGTCAACTTTCTTTGCTAAACAAAAAGAAACAATAAATTCTATGTAATTAATTAACTTAAACAATGAACTCCACTTTTCTAAACAATGTTGTTGTTGTTACATGACATCCCAACTGGCACCAACTTTCTTTGCTAAAAAAACAAAAAACAAACAATAAATCCTATGTAATTAATTAACTTAAACAATGAACTCCACTTTTCTAAACCGCAATGCAACTGGTCAAATAAATTATTCTCGATGAAAACAAGTTTGAGTGACCTTTCTTACATCTAAAATAAGTCGAAGTGATCATGGTGTCTCACCACCACATTAAACTCTAACAAATTTTATTTTCTTGCAAATATTTTTTAAATAGTGAATTAAAAAATGAAATGAATTTATGTTTATTATTATTTATAACTCATTAACCCTTCTCTCTCACACACACATATATATACTTTGAATATATATATTTTTGTCTAAGTTTCTTGGATGATTATAAATAACTTGTCGATGGCCACTTGGGGGGCCATACTTTGCCAGTGGATCCAGGGTCTTCCTAATGCATTCAACCATCGGTGACTTTACTGAAAATACCCCAGCTAGCGCATCTAAGTCAATCTACCGACACTTGGACTTGAACTTGAGACCTCTTGGAGCCCCAAATGATCGGGGGAGGGTGGGTTTGCCAATCCAGCTATAGGCCTAAGGACTAACAAATTTGTTACTTATTACCATTATAAAGTTATAATTATCGTCATCGAGTTAGAGTTGAACAATGGACGTTGCGTACCAGAAGGCATTCAGTTGACCAATACTGAGGCCTCGCCCAAGATCAAAACTCAACTAACATGTTCAACCTGATTATGGGTTGTAACACAATCTTCTCTTACTCAAATCTTGATATGCTAATGGGATCTATTGATTCTCCTCCTCGTAAAATAAATAAATAAATAAATATAACCATTATTACGTTTAAAAGTATATTCAATTGTGGGCCAATAATTTACATGGTTGCCAATGATGTCAAAAATCACATACCACAATGAGGTGGAGGGTTTTAAAATGAGAACTATGGTTTTAAAAGAAATAAAGAGCTATTGGGAAAAGTTGAAGAAAATTAACGGCCGACCTTAGCTCAGTTGGTAGAGCGGAGGACTGTAGTGGGATGATGAAGCCTGATGTAATCCTTAGGTCGCTGGTTCGAATCCGGCAGGTCGGAAATTTATGGATAGCTTGTTTCAGCGCTAGAACGCGTTTTATTTTTGAAGTTTCAGCGCTACCACTTCTATTGTAAATGGCTGCATGTCTCGTGTTCGAATCCCACAGGTTGGTAACGTTTGCAATCTGTTTGTTAAACTACTCATCTTACCCTTTACTACTTTCCGCTGTGTATAAATAATGGAGACAAAATCATGTATGCTTGTAATAACTAAGCCCGTCTAGCTCAGTTGGTAGAGCGCAAGGCTCTTAACCTTGTGGTCGTGGGTTCGAGCCCCACGGTGGGCGCTTTGTTGGTACAATTTCTAGCTTTCTTTTATAGGAGATCACAGCAAGGTTAATCGATCTGCGTAATAAGTACAACTACTTTTGTAATGAGAAGACATGACGATTCAAGAACTATTTCTATAGATTATATAACCTAAGAAAACCACATTGAAAAATAGATCTTTTATAGCATTTTATAAAGTAGTTATGTCTTGTCAAGAAGACAGTGGTTGGTGTCAACCTCCTTGTGGTGGACCAACACATAGGGATATTGTCACAAGGACTTTGTAGAGCCACCTGAAGGAATTTTTTTGAAATAGCGATGCATTGAGTAGTTGATATTGCATCAATGCGTATTCATGACATAAGTGCATCGATAACAGAGAAAGACAAAAAATACAAGTGTAAACTTCTGCAATGAATAGTTTGCAGAGAGGTGCTTGCTGATGTTTTTATTGTTGCGCATATATAAATAGTGCACTAATGCATATCTATTTCTATGGTACACCGATGCACCTATAAGTTTTTGGCACACCCGTTACAATATATGAAAATAAAACAAACCCTGTTTCCCAGTTTAGTTTTTAAAGATCGAAGACATGTATTGATTGTATTCTTCACTCAACTGCGGTGGAATAAAGAACAATAAATCAATTGGTCGATGCTTCATATTCCGGCTCATTCCATATCATTAAAAGTTCAAGTTATCCATTGTCATCACTAGTAAGTGCATATTTATTTATATTTGAATTTATGTTGTAATTTCACATGCATTTGATTAATTGTGCATTTCCTTTTGTAGGATTTTGATTCCTGGATATCAAGTTTGGATGCACATGATATTCCACCACTCATAAAAAGAAACAAGGTCTTATCTAGAGCAACATACCATAGGAAGATGGTAGATGAAAATGGAAGGCCACTTTACCCCACCAACTGTAACATGCCATCATCCAGTAACCTATCTGGACTAATGGTACTTCATCGTGAATTGAATCTCTTTTATGACACCCCAGTAGTATGCGGTTGTTCAAAATGTAAAGGGTTGAAGGTGAACCCTAGGTGAGTCACACTATCTCATTATATTAATGACCAACTACCCAAAGTTGACGGTTTAATACGCCCCACTGCGGTCAATGATCCAATAGGTGAAATAGAAAAGACACGTAGGAACACTTGCATATGCTCATTATTTGAAAAGTTGGAATCCAAATCAACCATGTTTCATCCGTAGTTGACCAACTCGTCTCCTTCAACTGTTGAGTCAACTGAGAGTTCTAGTGAGCCAATGTATGATATCAATACTACATAAAACATATCCACAAGGAGATCCAAAAAGTTGTATGAGCTAAGAGCAAAATTGTCCAAGTATAGACAAAGGTCGATTTAACTGTTGGAGGGTAGTGATGACTTCTCTCTTCCCATCCATCTGCAAAGTAAATACCAAACTAATTACAATCGTGCTTTGTATGACGCTTGGCCATCTTCCCTGCCTGTGCCTAATGTTGGGACCAAATTCTCCTATTGTGGTAACAGTTACATGATCGCAAAGTCTAAAATAGATGTTGCAAATCTTGGGTTGTTTATCCTTTCACATGTGTTTGTTCCTCCCAAATAGTTAGTAGCACTTATGCTATTTTTTGTTCCTCTTTATAGTCGATATGATTACTTGAATATTGTCAAATACAAACATAGTATTTCCATGTATAGTATGTGCATGAATTGTTGTGATTTAGGAAACTTTAACATGAAGAACCTGTTATATTGATGGTCATCAACGCACTCATGGGAACATTGCAAGGTCATAAATAGCTATAGATTATCATTGTTCAATCCAAATGGTTCATTGGAGGAACACTCCAATGACAAAGAATTCTTTATGAAAAAGAAGGCATCCAGATATGTTGTTGTGCATGCAATACATAGTGTGTCTCCTAATGATGAGTTGTTAATAAAGTATAACTTCCATATACCACCAAATGCTTGTTAAAAACGACTTGCATTAGGGCTTCCCTTAGACGTACCCTTTGGGTGTAAGAAAAATATCATTAGGTAATTGTCTTTTTGGGTTTTCAATGGAATTAATATTAATGTATTTCTTAATTCCACATTTTTTTTACAAAGTGGTTGATTTCATATGTAATATTGGAAAAATAATTCTATGTTTCTAATAAATGTTTGATATAATGTTTCAGCATGCTAAATCCAATCTTTTTACTAATATCATTGATTTAATGTTCAATATTTTTGCAACCAGGATTTCGACGACGATCAACCTGTCTACGATTAATCGTTGCACCCAAGTACGATGTCAAATCGAGAGAAGGTCGATAAATAGGTAGAGCTCGGAGAGGAAGCATACAAAGCATGGTTGAATCAACCACCTATTCAATCCCACAATGTCCCTAGACACCAATTCAAAACATCTATAGTAACACCAGTTCTTCACGGGTTGGGGATGAAATCAATGATATAAAGGTTGGTATGGATGATTTCGTACGAGATACCCATGCCATGGAGGGAATGTTGTTAAATGATTTTCAACAAGATGAGTTGGGGAACGATGTTAATATTACTTAAGCCTTATTCGAAAGCTTGAAAGCTGCTTCCACCACCCCTCTCTTTGGGCATGGATCAAGGTCTACTCGACTAGGGAGAATAATGTTGTTGTACAGCTTGCAAGCAATTTATAGTATGTTGGGCGTGTGCTTCTCGACACTACTGAGGTAACTAACCATAAAGTCCCCATTAAATCAATGATGAAAAGAGATTTTTTGTATGCTTAGTGACAATATACATTACATTTCCCACTAATTGTAGGTTACTATAAGTACTACCAGCTGATAATGTCCTCCCAAACAACTATGAAGAGGCAAAGCAATTGCTGAAAAAGTTGGGTGTTGAGTACATATCATATCATGCTTATTTGAATGATTGTCTTTTATATCGAGGTGAATACAAGAACAAAGAGATATGTCCTAAATGTGGGAACAACATGTACCAAATATAAAAAAAAAAGAAGGTAAGGCACATGGACCTTCTCATAAGATATTGAGGCACATGCCTATAATCCCAAGGATTCAAAGGATTTTTCATTGCAAAGAATTAGCCATGTTATAGGGCTGGTTGCATGCCTCACACATAAGTGAGCCAGAAGTTATGCGGATTCCTATAGATTCAATAGCCATGAAGCATATAGAGGATACATGGCCTAATAAATTCAAGGATGAAGTACGAAGCCTTCAATTGAGGATATCCATGGACGGACTTAACCGGTATTCCCTCCAAAACATCAATTATTCTGTGTGTCCAGTGGTAGTGATCAATAACAATATCCCTCCATGGTTGTTTGTGAAGAATGAACATCTTATGTTGGGTCTTATAGTTCCTGGTAGAAGAGATGTGAAGAAGATGGGTGTTTACCTCCAACCATTGATCGACGAATTCAAGCAATTATTGGAATGGATACAGGTATACGATGTTGTGATGATGCTTTTAGATTTTTACTATGTTGAAATATTTAAACCGACGTTTCGGGTGGAGACTCCACCCATCTTCAGGGAATCACCCAAAACGCCGGTTTAAAAAATTCAACACAGTGAAAATCTAGAAGCATTGTGACAATGTCTGACCACTGTGTTAGCATACATACTCAGATATATGATGTATTAGGACCCATCTTGGTGAATAGGTATTTTATGTTGTATGGCATATGTGCATACACCACTCATGATTACCCAGGACTAGGATTTTTCTCTAGTAAGCATGTTGATTGATGTGGTTATATCCGTAATGTTATTTAACAAACTTAATTTGGTTAAACCACCTTATTTGGCACTAATGTGTTTTGTATACAACAACATCGCAGGTCTTGTGACTGTTACAACGTATTTTGCCACCTTGTGAGCATTTATATTCTTTGACCTCTAGTATCCATTTGATTGACTCAAAACCACCTTTTGTCCTCGATGAACCCCTTTTTTCCTATTTTTGTTCTTGTACGCGAGCTGCTTTACTGCAACTCGTGCATGCACGAGTTGTCCCACTATAACCCGTGTGCATCGAGTTAAATGGTAAATTATAGTAAAAGCTCTATTTTCTTACTCCAAAAAGCGGCCATTGTGACCTTTGGCCCTCCATGTATCCCGAAACGACTCGATTTGACCTTTCACCTACTTTTGGAGGGTTATATATTGAGCTCTTATGGTGCATGGAAGGAAGAGGAAAGAGAGAGCATCAAAACTCTATTGGATTTTCGCCATAGCTTGAGTCTACATCCATTGATCCTAGTTGTTGTGAACCTCTTATGTTCACCTACCAAACTCTTCCATATCTTGTGAAAAAATCCTTACTTTACTCGTGAGTTTTCCATTACATGGAGGATTGAAGTGGTGGAGACACAAGTGGAGGGACCTAGTTCTCGGTTCATATGAGTTGCTGGCAAGAGGTTGTATCATGTACTTCTTGTTCAATTTAATAGAAATACTCATTTTTTCGTCCAATTGATGTTGTGAATGGTTTATTTTCATTGGGTACATTTGCTTACATATATTTTCATATATCATATGCACTTGCTTGTGTTTATTGTTGAGACTAAGTTGTAGGTTCAAGTGTAGTGATTGGAAAGCTCAATGGGGATCTACATCAAACGACCGATTGAAGGTTGGTATTTTATTCCACTTCTTAGCATTTACATTTATATAGCATGTATTTGGAATTGAGTTGATATATGGTAGTCATATGTCTGTTCTAGTCTACCCCAAGCCATAAGAAGTTTTTCTCCGTAACAGAAATGGCGACTCCGCTGAGGAACAACCTCCATTTTGGGCATTTCTCCTTATTTTGAGTCTCTGCTCTGTCGAGTTTCTGTGTCGTTGATTGGCTGTTAGGGTTTGCATAGAAAATCTTGATTTTTCTTGGTCTTTGGATTCATTTTTGGTCCACCTACCTGTTGGCTAGAAAAATTGTCCTAGGCCAACTAACGAAAGGACAACCCACACACTCGACTTAATGCAATTTTGTATGTGTTTAAGTTAACTGTCCTTCATAGGATCAAGGCCCTGCTGCCTGTATGATGTGCTCTCAAATAGAGAGTCTCTCTGAGGTGAATGTGTGTCAAGTTCACTTAAACCAAACTGCTAACAAATCAGAGAAATTTAAACTAATTATTATCTAATTCTAAAGACTTTTTTATACTAAATGCAGAAAATTAGTAGCTATTAATTCTGTTCTATGATAACCTAAATGCAGACTACCTATCTTTGCCAAGAGCATGAATTATAGTATTGATCTATGGTTTAAAACAAAGAAAATAATTGATACTTCAGAATTGGTAGAAAAATCTCCAAATAAAGAAGTGAATCATTAATCGTTTCACAACACATAAAAATCTCCTGCAAAAATGATCATAATAGGAATTAAACCAAAAATCAATAATCTAAACTAAATATGCGCTTCTGGAAACATGGAAATATGTGATTATGACTCAACTTGTACATGAATCAGAGTCAACATACAAGTTAAGAATTAACAAAGCTAATTTATACAAAATCGAAATAACAAAAACCATTCGTTGATTTCAATTGTTGAATAAATTATTCACATTCCAGATTCACGTATAATTCGACTTCTCCAATGATCACTGAACATATAATAGCAAGGTATAATATGTAAGTTACAGAATGACAAAAAAGAGTTTAACAGTAAACAATATAACATTAGTAAATTGATATTCGCAGACTTAACCAAAGCCTCCGAAGTTCTGCAATTACTTCAATCTTCAGAAGAAGTTCAAGAAAAATCTAATATAACGCAGCATATAATATGATACTGTATAGAATGCTCTCCATTATTGTCGATTAATCCAGCTGATATAATTTATTATAATCCATTCAAACCTGAGCTAAATAAACGAAAACTATCCAAATGATATGTTACATGATAACATGATGCAATAAGTGAAGTGATTATGGCAATGATATCCCCTTTAATGAACGGACATGAAGTTATGCTAAAAAATTTCCATGTCATCGTGACTGAGACTGAATTCCGTTCACAAACAAATAACCTGCCCAACATTCAATGATATATTTTCCACGTAATCACACTAAAACCTTTGGATGTCGAAAAATAAATTTATATGACTTTATCTTCATAGTCTAATGCACATGAGCCATAAATCCACCTAGGATCAATTTAAAGAGGAAAAGACATTTTCTTTTGTAATTCATGTGTCGGTAACATAAACCAAACAATCAAAGGTTTCATGTAAATCATCTCTTATTACCAATCTTAAAGTATGAACGAAATTTCCAATATCAATCATTCCACTTTACTATGTGGCAATTTTTTAGGTTTATCACCTTTTAAATAATGAAAACTTTTTGATAATAAGAATTTATGCATAGTGATAAGGTTATATAAATGATGAACCTTTACGATCAACCTTTTGAAAGAGTTTACAAAATTCTTTATAATGCATAAAATTTATTAATTGAATTTTGAATGTTTTTTCAAGGCATGTCATTAAAATCATTTTGGTTTGGCATGTTCGGATAAACAATATTTCTCACAAAATGTTATTGAAATGAGATTTCAAAATTATAAAATAATTCAAAAAACTTTATTAAAAGTAATTGAGAAATTTTCAAAAGTTAATAATAATAATCCAATTTGTGATCAATTGAAATGCGATAATGCCAAAATAAAAGTTTAACAAAAAAATTGATGTTTTGTTTAACTATTACAAGCTTGCCTCAAACTTTTGATATACCAATCTTTTAAGAGATGAATTGAAACATTTGATATTAAATGTTTAATCAAATAATTTTAGTGTGCTAAGATTCCTTTTCAACTCGTTTGACTGTCGAAAGATCGAAAAAAATAAAATCAACCAAGACAAACCAAAGCATGTATTCAACTCAGAAAACCTCAAAGGAAATCATCGTCAGGAAGACTAATAATCAAACAACCAAGATCATCCAAATCATCCAATCCTCATGTAATGAAATCCAAACCAAATAACAAGCACTGCGAAGAGTGGTGAACCAAAGAAGGAAATCCATAAAGTCATCCTCTTGAAACCAAGTAAGAAAAACTAAAAGAAACTAAAGACTAAATATTTACAAAAATAATAATGGGGGGCCCCATTATTTGCAAAATCAAGGGGATTTGTCGGGGTGCCAACACTACCTTTCCCTGTACGCGGGTCAGCCTTGCTTAGCCTGCGTGGATGCGCTACTATTAGTACAATAGCCTGTGTATACACGCTATTGTTCTATGAACATTTGCGTACAACTCCGAGATTGCTTTGTTTATGATCTTTGGTTGTTGTTGGGTGAATTCTGGGTGTTCCTGAGTCTTATTAGGCCTATATTCAGACTGTTCCATGCCCTTTTACTGACTAGAAACTCCTCTTTCTTTAGTTTTTTGAGAATTTGGTTTCCAACCATTTTATCTTTTTCATAGCTCATTGGCTTAGCTGAGTCTTGCTTTTTGGAGTTTGTTGGGTTGTCTGATTTGCATGCTCTGCATTCTTTTCTGAAAAGTTTGATTCCACTTGCATTTTTCATTCATTTATATTGAAAAATACAAAAACATTGTTTGCATTTTCATTTCATTTATAAGTGAAAATACAAAAAGAAATTGCGTTATGTATCTGCATCTTGCATTAGAGTGCTTGTGCTTTCATTAGGGCTTGCTTGTGCATGAAATTATAAAGAGATTGCATTTTTTATTTCAAAAAATGAAACGTTGGTTTGGCTGTCATAGTGGCATACTTTTTCTATGGATAGATGAGTCTAGTGTTTTCCGGGTGTGCATATCATTGAGTCTTTTCACATCATTAGTTTCACGACCATATCTTTTGAGTAATCACAGCCATTAAAATGAACGCTTAATTAAAGAATTGATTAGAACATTTTCTTTGTTAGGGTGCACCAACTAGTATAGGTTTAGAGTCTTGGAATAGATCAATGTGAGTTAACAATCCAAGACTATTAAACAAACATTATGTGTCTAACCAGGGAGTGGTGAAACCCATGTTATACATCAGTGTTCTTAGGACCTCATGACGCTCTACTAAAACCAGAGTTAAGCACGAGGTCACGGGAGGTTGGTTGCAGAGATGGCCCTCCAATATTGGCTGAACGTGGGAGATATTTCCAGGATTTGTTCGTATCTGGGGATTCTTGGGGGATTTGACCCTCTTGAGTTTCAGGCTTAGTTACCCTGCCCATACGACGGATCCCACATGTGATTGTTCGCCTAAGCATTGGTTATACGTGGTGGCCATAGTTGCTTTACCTAGGTATCACATAGGGTACTTACAATGGTTATTATGTGAGTGTCCTGAGTCAGATAGGGGTCGGACATCACAGTTGTGTTCGCACAGTGAAGACTGAGGGCCCTTATAACTGATTCTGTTACCTCCGGTTATAGTTTGGGAGTCTCAAGCCTCTCCTAGGCGAGGCATATCGGCTGTAGTGTCAGGAGGTCCCTTGAGCAAGTCCCGTTTGTGTGCATTTGGCTGTAATTTCTTTTAGGTGTGTGCTCTGTAACGATCTAGTAGGCCATTAGGAAACGTTTATTTGTTGAATTTTTGAAGTCATCGTGGATCGAGATTTGCCTCTCCACCGATCTCGTCGGTTGGCTGGTTTACCGGCTAGCGATCCGTCACTGTCTCTTCTCAAGAGACATCGGAGGACTACCGCTGGTCCTTTATTCACATCTCACGAGCTTCAGAGAGCTCTTATTATGAGTTCTGCATCTGGCACGACGAGAGTCCTTGTGACTCCGTCCAGTGGCACCACGAGGAAATCCCCTCCATCCACTCCTAGAGATGGATGGGGAGGAGGTTCATCACACAACACTCCTCCTGGGTATGGGACCTCCCAGCCCACGAGTACAAACCCTTTTGATGAAACATGGCCTTCAGGTTATTTGTAGGGATGCCAAGTTTCGATTCTACATCCGTCCCTTTGACCTCAACCCATTTTTCATTGGGTATGCCTGGATTTACGCCGACTGTTACTTCCACCATGTCTAGTAGTCATGCTAGCTCTAGTGTCGGGGTTGGGGGCACCATGCTCCCTTACACCGCTCATCAGTTTGGGAGTGGTCACATCCCTCCATATTTCCGAGTGTTGGTGGAGGACCACCTCCTTCGTCATCCCCTATCGTTAGTGTGAACCCATTTTCGAGTGGAAGTTTCACAATAGGTATCAGATCTATGACTTACATTCCATCTTTTAACCCGCATGCCTCTATGCCTATGCCGTCGAACACTTATATAATTTTGAATTTTCCTCCTGTATCTAGTTCGTCGATTCCATTGATTGGGAACATACCGTTTTCATACGGCCCTCACTCGTCTAGTTTTCCTTGCTCGAGTGGTTATATGGGACCCCATTCTTATGGCTTTTCAGTTGGTCCTAACTATTATCCCAATCATTCCTATGGAATCCCTTCTACGCAAGTGCCTGTGTATTCCAACATGGGCTAGTTTGGAGGAGGTTATTATCCTTACGGTCATGGTCATGGTTTTTACCAGAGTTCATCGGCACCTCAGGTGTCGACTTCAATGTATACAGTCCCACCATCCGGTTTGCAGAGTCAGTCTCTCTCGGGAGCTTATAATCAAGCTTCACAACCTCAGCTCCCTTTTCTTGCTAGGTTAAATTTACCCAACCTTTCAAAGCTCACGAATGATCCAGTGTGTCACAATCCTACATGGCCTCCAGTCCCCACCAAGCTCCCTTCCGGCGTTCCAAATTTTTAGGGGAAGAAGGGTGAGGATCCAGGTGATCACGTCACCACTTTCCATTTATGGTGCTCCTCGAATTCCTTGAACCATGACTCTATTCATTTGAGGCTATTTCAATGCACCCTCACGGGGGCAGCTGCGAAATGGTATGTCGAGTTTCATGGGGGCACATATAGGGGTTTCAACGATTTAGATTTGGTTTTCCTAGATCACTTCCAGTTGCCAGTTCGTTATGATACTAGTACCGAGATATTATCTACCTTCCGCTAGGACAAAGCCACACATATCTCTGATCATATTCAAGAGTGGCGTCGACGGAAGAGGCTAGTAAAAGCCAACATTCCTCCAGAGTTTTTGTTGGAATGGTTCCTCAAGTCTTTACTCCCTTACGTTTCAAAGGATGTCTCGTTATCTGGAATTATGACTGAGGAGCAATATATTTTCAAATCCCAGCAACTAGACCTATTCTATACTCAATATGGCATTTTGTACGACATCATACCTGACGTGCCGAGATCACGACATGATCCCAAGCCCATTCCTGGACCGCATGCCGATGGTATTGTTGGTTCCACAAGTACTCGTCCTACAGATTTGGTTACGAATCATATGCACAATATGTCTATTAGCCAATCTACCCTTGGATAGGATCACGCCTCATCTGTTTCCACCCAGTCGTCTGATGTTCATTCTATACAATCAGCGAACCCATCAGGTAACCAACAACCTGGTGGGAAGAAGAAGGGGAAAAATAATCATAGGGGTGGGAACAATAGGAAAAATAACCCTAAGAAAGAGAATGCCAACCCTCCTTGGGACGGCGGAAATGATGGTGGGGACCGCAAACCTAGACGTAAAGTGAAGTTTCCTTGTAAGCTTTGCATGGAAGATCACCTTACACATTTGTGTCCTCGTATTGAAGAAGCATCGAAGCACCTTGCACAGAGCCTAGTTGTGCTTAAGGATCCCCTTCCTCATCATCAAAATATGGCTTCGGGTGCTTCCATCACCGGTAGTGGGACTAATGAAACTTCGACGTCCTCTACCCATGACGGCGGTTACGGATGCGTTAACATGGTTAAATCGGAGGTTAGTGTTGTTACTCGCTCTCGTGATTATGGAGCTGCAAAACCTTCATTAGGGAATGAGCCCCCTCCACCTGAGACCCCATTTCATATCGAGAAGCCCAACTCTATGTCACGGATACCGAAAGGTGTTCTCAAGCGCTCGACGCACAATCCCAAATCTCGAGCCACCTATAACTATTCAATTGTGGAAGATCTGGGCCAGACTCTGTGTGCCATGTCAGCTCTCGAGGTTCTCCAGGCTTGTCCTTCACAAAGGACCGCCCTTTTATGTGCTTTAGGAGTCCAGGATCAATGTAGCCTGAATATTATCAAGTTCGACACTACTGATATTCAGCCTCAGTCTACCTATCACGTGGCCTTCCAAGTCCATGTTAGGTTCCTACAAAAGGTCGTTAAGCATACTGTGGTTGACGAAGGTGCTTCCACTTCAGTAATGTCATTATCTTGTTGGAAGGCTCTAGGCTCCCCTCCATTGTCGAAATCTATGACCATGCTTACTGCATTTGATGGTCGTTCATTCAGGCCGCATGGTATTATCCCCTCCCTTGAGGTCCACTTGGGTGGGAAGACCGTGCCAATTGAGTTCAAGGTGGTTGATGTACCCATCGACTACAACCTTTTACTGGGTAGGAATTGGATCTATGCTATGAGAGAGATCGTTTCCTCTGTTTTTAGAGTTATCTTCTTTCCTCGCGAAGGCAAGATTGTGACTATCGATCAACTAGATTTCACTAGTTCCAATCCCATAGCATCACCAGGAACTGAGGTTCCTCAGATTGAAAATTCTTAGCCGGAAACTGGGAATATTGGTGTAGGATTGTATTCCTCTTTGATGGGATCTTTCAGCTTTGTTGCACCAATCTCCTTCATAGGAACCATTTCCGATAGTGCCCCTTCCTCGTTGCATAATGTACCATTCCGAACATCATATTTTAGTTATCCGTGGAATGTAACTTCCACGAGTTCCTCGTCTAGATACATTTCACATGTCGGGATGGCTATGCCCTTGTCTACATCCGAGCTTGCTTATCATGATATTCAACAAGCCACTGCAGATCCGGATCTCTCCTCTTCACGGACAGAAGAAGAAGATCCCGTTATGTTGCCCACGTGGGCAGTCGACTCATCTTGCTCGCATGATTTCCTTGATAGTACTTTGCCTTCAGATGAAGCTATTATTGAGGCCATGTATGGTAGTGATAAGCCTTGGGAAGATCTCCATCATCGATCTTATTTTCTTCCCAACCTTGACCTTATTGAGTAGGAAGAGTTTCGATCGACTCTTGCAGATAAGGTTGGTCACCCTGTGGCTCCTTTGGATTTGCATGGTATTTACGCAGAGGGGAATATGGCTAACATTTCCCCAACCATTCAACATCTCTCGCACTCCCGGAAAGATTGAAAACGTTTACATCGGTGTCAATTGTTCCCCTGAGGAGATCTGCATTTACATCGAGTTATTCAAATAATTTCAGGATGTGTTTTCCTAGTCATACGAGGAGATGCCAGGTATAGACCCTAGTATTGTCGAGCATGAAATTAAGACTTATCCAAATGTTAAGCATGTTCAACAACGTCTTTGTGCTGTGAATCCTAGGAAGGCAGCCGCTATCAAGGAAGAAGTAGAGAAAATACTCAAAGCTGGTTTTATCTACTTGGTTCTCCTTACCGAATGGGTATCCAACCCCGTTTGTGTGGATAAGAAGCAGGGAACCATCCATGTGTCTACCGATTTTCGAGATCTGAACCGAGCATGTCCTAAGGATAACTTTCCCACTCCATTCATAGACCAAATCTTGGATGCGTGTGCGGGAAGCGAGGTATTTTCGTTTATGGATGGTTTTTCAGGTTACAATCAGATCCAAATTAAACCCGAGGATCAACATAAGACCACATTTATATGTCCTTGGGGTACCTTTGCATACCAGAAGATGCCCTTCAGCCTTAAAAACGTCGGAGCTACTTTTCAGTGGGCCATGACTTATGCCTTGCATGACCTTAAGCGCATAGTGGAGGCTTATCTGGATGATCTTGCTAGTCACTCTCGTAAGAGAGTCGATCACCCCAGTCACCTTCGCCTTATTTTCGAAATATATCGGTGTTATCAAATTCGTTTGAACCCCAACAAGTGCATCTTTGTCATGAAAATGGGTCGCCTTCTAGGGTTTGTAGTCTCAAAAGAGGGTATTAGTTTCGATCCTTTAAAGGTTGAGGCAATACTTCGGTTGCCTCCCCCGCATAATTTGATTCAACTTCAAAGCCTCCAAGGGAGAGCCACTTTCTTACATCGTTTTATCATGAATTATGCCAATCTTACTAAGGGTTTCGCGTGATTATTGAAGAAGGACACTCCTTTTATCTGGGATGAGTGAGCCCAGCAGTCTTTCGACGCTTTAAAGAAAGCCTTGGTATCGGCCACTCTTCTTAGTCCACCCGACTTTGCAAGAGATTTTTTTATTTATGTGGTTGTGTCTCAAGAGACGATTGGTATGGTATTAGTTCAAGCGAATGATGTGCTTCAGGAGCATGTTGTCTATTATCTTAGTAGAAACCTCATAGATGCTGAATTGAGATACTCTCACGTTGAGAAATCGGCCCTTGCGACTGTTCATGCAGTCCAATGATTACGACATTATATTTTTCTTAGGAAAACCACAGTTATAGCGCATGTCAATCCATTTCAGTTCGTGCTCTCACGACGCCTAATTGGGGGGAATATTATAAATGGATTTTCATCCTTCAGGAGTTTGATCTTGATTTTGCTTCGGCGAAGTCGGTGAAGTCCTTGGTTTTCGTAGAACTTATGTTGGATTTTCCGAGACTTGATGAGGAAGTATTCCATGAAGAATCATTTGTGGATGAACATTTGTTTCTTATCTCGTCAACGGACCCTTGGTATGGGGATATTATTATATATCTCCAAACTCTGAAGTTCCCTTCGCATTATTCGCGAGATGAGCGACGGCGTGTGAGAGATCAAGCCAAAGACTATGTCATCGTCGGTAAAACTTTGTATCATCGAGGAAAAGACTCTATTCTCCGTCGTTGCTTAACTCATGAAGAAGCAGAGCTAGTGCTTAATGAATGCCATAGTGGAGCGTGTGGTGGTCACTTATCCGGGCTTGCGACAACCCAACATATCTTGCGAGCAGGATATTTTTGGCCTACGATCTTCAAAGATTGTGTAAATGTTGTGAAGAGATGTCACCCTTGCTAGGTGTTTGCTCGGAACATGTGCTCGCATCCTGCTCCTTTACATCCGATTGTCACCGTTGGTCCTTTCACCAAGTGGGGGGTAGATTTCATGGATTGAAACCTAGCCTCGGCTGGGGGGCATCGACATATCATCGTGGCCGTTGATTATCTTACCAAATCGGTTGAGGCCATGCCGACCATTAAATTCAATGGTGCAACAACAACCAACTTCGTATTCAATCAAATTATAGCTCGATTCGGTATCCCGAAAGAGATTGTCACTGATCATGGCAGTCACTTTCAAAACAAGATGATGGCAGAATTGTCACTTAAGCTTGGGTTTCGACAAGATCATTCTTCTTCTTATTATCCCCAAGTGAATGGCTAGGTCAAAGTAGTGAATAAGTCCCTTAAGTCCATTCTTCAAATTAGCATCTGGCAAAGCAAGAGTAATTGGCATATTATGTTGTATCCTGCTTTGTGGGCGTATCGAACCGCAATAAAGACTTGCACCGGTTTCTCACCATTTCAGTTAGTCCATGGTGTGGAGTCTATCTTTCCGATTGAATGCAAAATCCCTTCCTTGAAACTAGCTATAGAGCTCCTACCTGACACTTCAAAAGTAGAGCAACGTCTAGTCTACCTCGAGCAACTTGACGAGCAGCGTCGAGATGTCGCCGTAGCAATTGATTCCAACAAACGTCATGTTAAGGTTCAGTATGATAGGTCTGTCCGTCCCCGGCAATATGTTGAAGGTGACTTGGTCCTCCTTTATGACCAAGCTAAGGAACCCCTGGGGGCAGGCAAGTTTAACCCCATGTGGCACGGTCCTTACATTGTGAGGCATGTCCTGGAGAAAAGAGCCTACAAGGGGAACACCTTGAAGGAGCCTAGAAATGGGATCTACATCAAGCGGTATTATGCTTGAGCTTCTAGCTCGAGATGATACTTTTGTATACTATTGTATAGTTTTCTGTACATAGTCTACCTTTCTTTTGATTTTTTGAGTCTACTGATTCACTTCTATTTGGTTGAAAGATGTCAGCGAAATCTCCAGTGTTCTAAGGATTCGCGGATGGGGCTAGCCATCATACGTAGAGACTTGCTTCTGCTGCGTGGGTTATTTACTCGCTCGATCGTCTGATTTTTTCTTGAGGAGGTGCTTGTCTCGGTCCTACATCCAACAATGTGGCCGAGTATAGTGTTGTTATCGAGTTACTTCGTGATGCCATTTCGCATGTTATCCAGTCTTTAGAAGTCCGCCTGGATGCACAACTGGTTGTGTCTCAGTTGAACGACCAGTACTGTGTGAGGGATCCTACGTTACTAAGGAGGTTCTTAAGGGTAAGACTCTTGGAGCGTCAATTTGTTTTTATTATATACATTCATGTTCCGAGACGTTTTAATCATATAATTGATGTATATGCTAATTATGTCCTAGATTGGAATTTGTCACATCAATAAAAGAAGCACACAAATAAACATCCATTCATACATTTGTACATACACAATAGTAGAGTCAGAAAATCATAGTTTTTTCATTAATAATATATCCAAAATGTGGTGTCATAATACAAAACTGGAGCTCGTAGCTCTCAAAAATATACAATCCGATACAAAAACAGTGAGACCCCATGGCATCTAAGCCCTACGGGGAACCCTAGCCTCCTGAGCTGGATGAGTCTAGATGTAGTAATGTACGGCATTGGCTATACACGGGAGCAACTGCACCCAGGTACCTGGTACCCCTACAACATGTCGTTGCATCGCCTTCGGGAGATGCTCTACCTCTATGACTGGTACCCTAGAAGTCATGCGGGTTAGGTTAACTCGTACCGTCTCCAAAGTGTGCTCTGTCGCTGCACCTACTACCTCGCCTCCTCTGCCTCTGCGACGATGTCGTAGGAGACCCCGAGGTCTTCGTGGACCCATATTTGCGAGCAAATAGTCTACCATCAATATATGATACCACACTAAAAACATTTTTGCATTCACTTAGAATAAAAAATCCAAAAAAATTAAATACACAAAACTTAAAAAGAGTAATACGTGTGCTATTTTGTATACAGTTGCGCGTATACGTGGTCAACGCATGTGTTGACTGTGCACAAAAAGCCCTCCACGCGACCCATATAGTTATAGCCCGCGTACAGCGAACTATGGGCGTAACCCATGGCAAAAAATAAAAATTTGACCATTAAAAACTGAAATAAAAACCATGGAAATGAAGAGAAGAGTGAGAGCACCAACCTGATCCAGACGACTCGTGATTCCGATGCCCGTAGCTCCCAAAATCAACAACTGAAGATCGAGGGTAAAAACTAACCAAAAGCACTATGTTGGGTGAAAAGTGAAAATGGAATGGTAAAAGTAATTTCTTTTTACTATTTAAAATTTTTCAAAACCACTTTCCTATATTGTTTTCCATTTTGATCTATTTTGGAGTAATATGCCGTTGTAAAGTTCCTTTTTGAGCAATTTTTTCCAACGAGTGGATTTTTCAACCGTTTTGCGCCTTCGGTAGGTAATTTCTACACCTGGGATATAGGTTAGGATGTCATTTCGCCTGCATTTTTGCATTGACCTTATGACCACATTCATAAACCTTACGTGCGACCCCGCTTTTTAAGTCACACAGAACCTCTATGTTGCTTTAGAAGTGTCGTTATTTGGCGGTAGGGCTTGTCCGACCATGGGTTCCCTCGTTAGATCCTTCTATGTCTTTTGGAGCCCATGCCGTTGTTTCTCCTTAGGATTGGGAGTCCTTTGTAATCATGCCATGACATTGTGATGACGATTGATACTCTACTTCAATTTATTCTGGCCATCTCCCATGAGGAATCCCCATTTATGTCGAGTTGTGATTGCATTGCATTATCCTGCTTGCCTTTTAAGCCTTGTGTCGGCTCCCTCTTTTCGCAGTTATTAGCCGTATTCCTAAGCACTTTACCTTCCGAGCCAAGCAAAGCCTCCATTTATCTTTTGCAGCTTGATGACCCTTTAGCTTGAGGGAACACCCCCCCGAGTGTCCACATCTTGCACATGCTTCCTTGCATTGATCATAGGTATGTTCCACTACTCGGAACTATTTTGCTCGCACTTGACACTCGTTCCCTCACTTGTTGTAATATAAGCAATTTTATTCTTTTTCAAGCTTTGATAACATGAAAAAGACCAAAAAATGATATAACTGAAAAATTCGGACGGGAAAATATTTACTACCTCTTATTGGTAGTTGTCGTGTCGCCTTTGAACAAAGCATTAATCTCCACTGCATTCGTTATGAGTCAGGACATTGTAGGACCTTAGGAGCTGTACTCGTTTCTCAGATCTTACTCCACCAGCTGGTTAAGCTTCCAGACATTATGGAGCCTTTGTTGATGCCTCCTATGTCGCAAAGTATTATTATCATCTAGTACTTGAGTCTAAGCTTCCTGAGTCTATCCATCTGCTCATGATCTTGTTCAAAGGAAGTATTGAAACTAGAGTCGACCACTCCTCATATCTCTTGACTATTGCATGTTGACCATTCCGTACAATTCGATCTGTTAGTCTGAGTTCTTCCAAATCTTTCAGCGTAGCTGGTTACCTTGTGCTGGCTAATGGGGGATTCATTAATTCCCTCCTTCCAGCAAGTTTCATTCCGTCGACTCCAACTCCTTTATTATGGAATTAAGACTTAGTGTCCATTGAGTACCTTGAGGCTTGCAGTCATTAGTGGCAGGTTCTGTCGCCATCGACTGATTGGGAATTCATCAATGTCCCACGATCGATGGATTCATCAAGTGTTCGACCTCAACACCTCTATTCACACTTGGTGAATGTAATCCATGCCTTGATGCCCATTTTCATTATTGGTGGGTTATCTCACGTCTGTTAATGGTATACATCAATGACCGGTAATCAGACGCTGCCACATCAAGTTCGACATCAACACCTTTATTCGCTTGATAGGGCATGCACCATAGATGATTTGTGTAGAAGACCCCAGACCTCAGTGGCATTCGATATGCTACTGGTGATCATGATTATGCTTATGAGAGATCAGTCTTATACATCAACACTTTGTACCTTCAGTTTGCATCATTTGTTTCCTCTTCAGCATGAGACCATATCTTACTGTACATTGGGTCATGGCTATGACCACTCATGACATGTATTCACTATATACTGCCTATTCATGGCCATTGTATCAGATTGCTATGTATTGTACCGATATGTATCCATAGATATCATTGTATTATGACGAGTGGGCTACTCCTTCCATTTGTGTCCCCATCACTCCACTTCTGATATTTATAATGTATTTCGACCATCGTAGCACCTTCTCTGACCTCACACATTAGGGGGCATCTATTACAGCGTATTTTTCCACCTTGTGAGCATTTATACTCTTTGACCTATGTTATTCATTTGATTGACTCAGAACCACCTTTTGTCCTCCAGGAACCCCTTTTTTCCTATTTTTGTTCCTGTATGCGAGCTTCTTTACTGCAACTTGCGCATGCGCGGGCTGTCCCACTATAGCTCACGTACATCGAGTTAAATGGTAAATTATAGTAAAAACTCTATTTTATTACTCCAAAAAGCAGCCATTGTGACCTTTGTCTCTCCATGTATCCCGAAACGACTCGATTCGACCTTTCATCTACCTTTGGAGGGTTATATATTGAGCTCTTATGGTGCATGGAAGGAAGAGGAAAGAGAGAGTATCGAAACTCTATTGGATTTTTTCCATAGCTTGAGTCTACATCCATTGATCCTAGTTGTTGTGAACCTCTTATGTTCACCTACCAAACTCTTCCATATCTTGTGAAGGACTCCTTCCTTTAATCGTAAGTTTTCCATTACATGGAGGATTGAAGTGGTGGAGACACACGTGGAGGGACCTAGTTCTTGGTTTAGATGAGTTGCCGGCAAGAGGTTGTATCATGTACTTCGTGTTCAATTTAATAGAAATACTCATTTTCTCATCCAATTGATGTTGTGAATGGTTTATTGTCATTGGGTACATTTTCTTACATATATAATGGACTGTGCTGTTGTTTATGCTAACAACTTTCATATAACATATGCACTTGCTTGTGGTTATTGTTGAGACTAAGCTGCAGGTTCAAGTGTGGTGATTGGAAAGCTCAACGGGGATCTACATCAAATGTCTGGTTGAAGGTTGGTCTTTTATTCCACTTCTTAGCATTTACATTTATATAGCATGCATTGGGAATTGAGTTGATTTCTGGTAGTCATCTATCTATTGTGATCTACCCCAAGCCATAGGAATTTTTTCTCTGTAACAGTGGCAAAAGGGTATCATGGATGTAAATGTTGTGGACCTTCAATAAAAACTAGGTGGTTCGAACACATGTGAAAGCCAATATACGATTGTTTGAAGATGTTCCTCCGGGATGACCACCCTTACAAAAGAGAAACATATTCTTTCAATGGTGAACCAGAGAGAACCCAAAGACCTTAAATAATCAACATCGACACACTAGTTTAGGGCATATGACATAGAGAATGAGAACAAAATTACAGAATTATTCGATTCAAATGGGGAACCTATGTTCGATGATCCTGATTTTTTTGACACTTATGTTGAGAAAATACCCATTGGGATAAAAAGGAAATATGTGTTTTATGAGCTTATATTGGGAGCATCTTAAGATTTCCCACTTATCAGATCCCATGCGTATATTAAAAAATGTTTCATCTTCTTTATGGAGGCACATATCATCGAAAAAAACTGACTTAGGAGAGATCTTATATCTTCAAAGACTAAAGTGAAACATTGGACGAGAAAAGAAAGTAGAAGACATGATGGAACCTCTTGGTATTTTAAAGAGGGTGTTGTCCCATGGATTTTAAAGAAACATGATCTTTGTTTGCTAGATGATGTATACTGTGTGTGAAGACACCTTCATTGTATGGGTCAACTCTACGATGTTGCTTCACAATAGAAGGAGAATTATCGGGGTTGAAATCGCATGACCATTGTTGTTCAAATAGTGTCATTAATGTCAATCATGTAAGAAGTGTTTGACAGAGCATGATGAATTAGCTGTAGATTTATTGTTTGTATTAGTAATGGTGCCAGTTATGTGATTGTTATGTATATCTCATCAATGATTACCTAGGAAACCCATTGAATGTCAAATAATGAAGATGATATGATATTACAGTGGTTGTATTTCCTATCACAAATTGCAGATTGTATTTTTGACATGTTACTTGATCATTGGTTGATAATATCCAAACAAGAGTGTTGAAGAAATGTCATGGTAAAGCACGTTAATAGATGGAAACATTGGAGAAACGATTGAGGAGTGGCATGAGGCAAAGGAAAACAAAGCATTATGTTTGAAAAGTGTCATGGTGCCAATGACGAACAACATTATTGTTGAAGTAAAACGTTTCCATACCTCTGTTGTATTTTGGTACCCCTGTATAGTTCCTGCACTTAGTATCGTTGGTTGAAAAGATTGCACAATCTTATTTAGAAATTGAGCATATGGGTTTTGTGTGCCCATGGGTCAATTTGGATTTCCATCTCTCAGAGCATTCCCAGATGTTTCCACATTGGTTTTGGTCTCAAGTTAAATTTTGGTCCAGCGCCCATTGCACATAAGTTGGAACACGAGTTCTTTGGACCAAATTGGTCATCTCGTAAACAGATCGATCCACTCATGAACATATCAGTCCACATAAGAATCATGGGACCCCTCCTCAAGCGTTGTTGATCCCATAATGGGTGGTTTCAAGCTTGTGGATCATATGGGCTCATGAAAGGCATTTTACGATTGATCAAGCTGACACAATGAAACCCAATTCAACAAATTGGGACCACGGTCTGTGTATAAATAAGAGCTACGCTTTTGCTAAGTTAGGTGTGTGGGTAAGGCAAGGGGTTGTCTTCTCTCTAAAAAATATAGGTATTGAATTAATTGGAAAGCTTGAAATCATAGAGGATTGGCTCTTGAATCGTAGGGAGAATGAAAATAGGAGTTTTCATATGGCAGTGAAAGTGCATTGGGATGACTGGCATATCTAAGTTTTAACAAAAGAATGGTGCATTGACTGCCTGGAGTTTGATGTTGGGGCTTTCATTTTGAAGAAGATCACAGGATTTTTCCCTGCGTTTTTAATTAACAGAGAAAGATACTAAGGATATTTCGATCAGATCTATCAATGAATGCTTAAAGGATAAATTTGTAAGGTATGTCAATGTCTATGCAAAAAATTTGTTTCACTTATGAATGACTATAATGTGATATGGTTGAAAAAGACACCAGCAAACCTAGAACATGTTGGGTTTTCATTAGAAGGAAGTCCTCTTGTGGAGTGGTGACTTTATCTTCATTACTGTTGGAGCATTGTCATACTAAGAAACCATAACTAGAAGCCATCATTTTGTTTGCTTGAAACTGAGTTCTATAGTCCAACAAGATTCAACTTTTAGTTTGATGAATGTATGGCTTGGGGACTTTCCAACACATCAAATATGATGACATAACTATGTGAAAAGTAAGTCTGAAATGTGCAGATCTACGTTGGATTGGAATGCATGAATGAAAATTCTAAAGCCCTTATTTTCGCAGGAAGTACCGGTACAAAGAACCTTAGAATCAAATGTTATGGGATTTTGTTGTAAATTGAAAAACACATGATCTACTAGACTGGATCTGATTATGAGATAAAAATTTCATATGTTTCGAAGTCCAATATGGATTGTATGTAAAAATTAATGGAAGTTACAGGTATAACAATGAAGTTATCATATGTTTAACAAAGACTGGGAATAATTAAGGCGAAGTTAGGCATTAGAGGTCTATGAGAAGCTCCAACAAGATAGGAGTTTGCATACATGATAGAGAGGAATAGAATTGGGAACTATTGTAGGATGATCAGAGAAGCAGGTAAAGAGAAACAAGTACAAGAACATTAGTACGAGTTTTTGTAGTTTTGTTGTAGTAGCAGAGATTGTTTCAAGACAACAGGTCAATGCTTGCTTCAGAAAAGGGTGGTTGGGCGGTGTCTAGGAAGGATTGGTTTCCTTGGTGGATAGGTGTATTTTGTGTACAATTGGGTGCTTGTTGCTCAAGAAGATTGGAGTCCTCATTTAGTAGGTTGGTGCTTGTCTGTCTACAGGGTGGTAGGGTGAGTTGTAGCTCACTGAGGATTGGTGTCCTCTCAATAAGTTGTAGCTTGTTGACTGCAGGTTGAAGCCTACTAGTTTGTAAGTAGGTGATTACAAGAGGATGGTTGTCCTCACAAGTAGTATCCTATTATCTTATGTAATAAATTGAAGTAGATTAGTAAAATATTTAAAGTAGTTTTTCCCAGTTTGGGTTTTCCACTATAAATCTTTGTCTTCTATGGTGCATCTTATATGGTGATGAATCTTTATGAATCCAAGTAATGGTCTTTAAAGTATTGTTGTTGTTTAAAGTTTTAATTTGAGTATAAATTGTCTAGTACCGATTCACCCTCCCCCTCTTAGTACCGCTAAAGGTTCCAACAACCATTTGAACCTTCTAAGGGTATGTATGTCAATTACATGCTTCTTTTTCTACAGTTTAGGTTACAATATATTACGTATTCATAGTTTTATGCCAATTAATTTCTTACGTGTTTTTGTTGTAGTTTCATTATCCTTTGCTCGCGCATAGTTGTGTGAACCATGACTTCCTCAAGGATCTACGAAAAGCCATATCATAGATAAATATGGTGCACCTAGTCGTTATCCACGTGGTAAAGAGGATGCACTAAACATAGGGATTGGGTGCAACAACTCTGTAATAATCTCTCTTTCTACATTGTTCATTTTATAAGGCACGTTTTAATTATAACATGTATTATTTTTTATTAATGTCAACTCTTTGCATTGTTTAGGTGCATTTATTCCCATCCATGTGGGCATATGGACATCATTTTCGCAATGGGGATACTGATGATGGACGTGTCACATTTGACTATGGAGTGGAGGTTGATTTCGACCAATCTAATCATGCTAGCCATCATGATCAAAACATAATAGAGGGGAAGCTAGGTTATGTTGGAAAGATACAAGAGATCATACAAGTGGACTTCTCATCTTTCCAATGCGTTATTTTTAGGTGAAAGTGGTGGGATACTTTCGAACGGAATAAAGGAAGATCTTGATAATGGGATAATATATTTCAACTCTAAAAAGATGTGGGATGAAAAGAAGGAGCCTTATGTTTACCCAAAACACCGCAGCCAAGTGTTCTTTTACCCAAATGTGTTGGATAGGGATTGGTGGTTCGTACTAAGACACGATCCGAGATCAAAACATCATTTTGAGAACAACGATGTTATCATGCCAAGAGAGGAATATAATCTAGGTGATGGAAATTAATAGTGATATGTTCATGTTTTATTTCGACATTTGCATTATGGATGTATTTTATATTGATGAAAGTGTGTTTCAATTATCTTCATTATACAATATCAAATTGGTTAGTATTATGTTAAATGTTGCCTAGTTAATGATGGATTGGGTATAAATGTTGTCACTTTCATTACAATGTATAAGTGTTAAATCCATTGTACTTTCTATTCAAATATGGCCCAACACAATCTAAATTACACTAGTTATGTTGAGGGCTTCTCCTTGGTATACTTGAATTCAATAAAAAAAGGTATATCCTCCTTGGTATATATGAATTCAATAAAAAAAGAATATGTATTGAAAATTTGAATAAAAAAATTAACAATATATATTGGAAATGTGTATATCATCATTGGTCTACCATATATCTATAAATAAAAAGAATTCAGTACAATATTAACAAAATATGGGTGAATATTTGTATATTAAATTTTATTTTTGAGGTGTTCGTTGCCACTATATCTAACTTAAAATTAGATGAATCTTTTACTAGAGTATATGTTTTCTTCTCTAATGGGCTGAGAACATAATTTGTAGGCCCTGATCTCATAAAATCATTCCGTAGCTCATTTACCTCATTTTTTATCATTAATATAGATGCCAAGTATAATAGTAAATAATTCAAGTAGGACATTAAAATATTATGGGATAACTTGCCAAATGTGTTGGTATTTATATTCTTGAATTAAAATTTATGGGATTAAGGATAACAATACGTAATTTAAATATCTTATAATTTTGATATAAAATTTGCAAATTTAAAATGCTTTTTTAAGTGTATATTAACTTTGATGCAAAAAATCTATATAATTTTGATCAAAATTATTGTATATTTAGAATGTTTTAACCATTTTGTTTTCATTTGAAGAGGTGTAAAATTTTATAAAAACATTATTTTATTTTGAATAAGAGGCGTAATGTTTTTTGAAAAAAATAAATCCCAAAACATTACAAAATATACAAATTAAAATTAAAAACAATAACTTCTATTACATTCTTATAAAAGTTGGTCTTTTTTCCATTAAGAATATGACTATGCCTAGAGATTTAATATACATGCATAAGACAATTCACGTCAATGTTACTATTTTTTGTATGTTTTAGTCACATTGTAATAAAACAATCAACAACATCTCTTATTCACAATTAAAAAATACATGCCCATCAAATGAACACGGAGTACTTGCTCCCTTATGGATTTTGTTAATATAAGAGTGGAATTATAATAATAACATCCAATGTCAATAACTCATACTATTTGTAACTTTACCATGACAAGACTATGACCAAATCTGCGTTGGCTCTTGCAAGGGATCAAGCAGTTTTGGTTGTTCATGATGGTTTTCAGCTTAATCTTAAGGGATCTTTTAGAACTAGGCAATCCCTAGCTCGACCTTCTTGATGGATTTAATGAGGTTTCCTCTGTAAGGGCTTGGGGCTGCCCTCTATGATCATGTCTTTTTTCGGTTAGTTGTAGTTTATTCTCAACTGGTGTTTATGTTTTTCTAGAAACAAAGCCTTGATGTTTATGTTGATGTAATTTTGGAAGGATATAGGTTGTGGATTAACTCTTTTTGGATAAGAATATGATCCAAGATGTTGAAAATCAATGCTTGTAATGTAAGGTTTTATGCCCGGGCGAAAGTGGCTTCTTTTAATATATTGAAACTGCGAATTATTTTCTGAGGAAAAAAAAAAGACTATGACCAAATTATTCATTCTTCAACCAATATGTTTTTTTTTAATATGAAGAGAACATTTTTTTAGAGAAAGACAAAGTAAAAAATGACACAAATACATTGAAATCATTTTAAAGAAATTTGTTACTATTGTTCCACATAATCTTTTGAATGAACATTAAATTCACACTTAATCAACCTTAAAAAACACATACATTTAAGACATGTCGAACCCAAAATAAATTATGATTTAAAATTTATATACATTTTAGTACTATACATTTTAGATTATTTTAAATAAAACATTTAATTTGGTCGAAATAAACTATTAACATAGTAAAATCATACATTCACTGGTTAGCCATCTAAATAACTCAAATAAAAAATCAGTTAGTTATCGTATAATGACATTAAATAATTATTGTAGAAAAATGACATTAAATGATCTTCAACTACAGTCAAACATTATATTGCATCTCCAATTTAGATCACCGACACACAATGCATTTTATAAATCAAATAACATCAACATAACATGAAATGATATAAACATACATCAACAATATATGCAACATGATATACATCAACCTAAACTGATATGAAACAATCATAATATATATGAACAATAATATGCAAATCATAATATATGAAAAATATACATCTCAAGACAAATATAAAAGTTAGATATATACATGTGATCAGTAATTGCTACGAGCTAGTAGGTCCACCACTAGAGCCAAAGGCATGAATACCTCCTCCATGAGATCCACATGCATCAGTACCTCCGCCATGTACAAATGTAGAATAAAGCAACTGAAATATATCTCCTTGATGATCAATATAACCCAAGCCACTCGCCATATCCAAACGAGCACTGGAATGAGCTGTACTAGGAGGTAGTGGTGGGTCAATTGGGTGAGGATGAGAGGGTGTTGGCTCGACTGGGTTAGAATGAGAGGCTGGTGGCTTGACTGGGTGAGGATGAAAGGGTGGTGGGACAACTAGGCGAGGAGAAGAAGGTGATCGATCAACTTGTGGTGTGTCAATTGGGTGAGTAGGAAAGGGTGGTCGAAAAACCTATGGTGGGTTGAATGGTGAGAAGGAGAGGGTGGTCAATTGACCTGTGGTGGGTCGACTGGATGAGCAGGAGGGGGTGTTCAGATGACTTGTGGTGGAGGAGAGGGTGATTCGATCTTCCTGCGGTAGATTTAAGGGTTGTTGGTTGACCTGTGGAGCAGGAGGAGGAAATGGAGGAGGAGGAGGTGGTGGTGGAGGAGGTGGAGGATCACCACCCTCATTAGATGCATCAGAACCAGTGATACCAGTTGGACGCCACCTCTCTAATAACCTAACCCCACCCACGATATGACACATAAGTGATTTCATATCACGTAGGAGTCTCCTCCAAATCGAAACAAGGTCTGGGTCTCTCACGATCACGTTGGCCTAAATAGGGCGCGTTCACTATTGAGCCAATAACCCAAACAACTAATCCACCATCTCGCTAGCATCGAGCTTACGTCATAGACTAGGTCTCTATAATTGTGGCAAAACTTCTTCCTCTACCATATTCTCCTCGAGTTGGGGAGGCATGTCCTCAACATAAGTGTCGATATCTACAAAATTGTAGAGAACAATAATTAGACAATTTAATTAAACAATGTAAATAAAAGGTTATAATAAATTACATATGCATTAAAGTGAGCAATACAATGCAACTAGATTAATCAAAACATACATATAATATTACCTCTACCATCTGGTGGTTCATCCATGGTAAATAAGAATTTGGGAAATACTCACCAATCCAACCCTGCATATGGGAATGGTACCATTTCCAAGGTGTTATCATCCTTGTTGGAAAATAAATCAAGTGGCTCCTGAGTGATCCTTCCAAGGAAATCAGACTGGCCCCTCTTGGGAAACATCTTCCCCCACATGCACATACACACCTCACACATCATCCTAGGAGGCTTGTTGTGGAATGAAGGGTGAGTGACCGAAAACCTCTCAAAAAATAAAGAAAAAAACTCTAAGCCAAACTGGAAGACTATCCTTCCATCAAACATAGTGCAACAACAATTTAGAGCAAAACAAAACTGCCACAAAAAATGACAAACCACCTGATGCATCCAGGTCTCTACACTAAAGAATCAATATAATATAATAATGGGGAACTAATGCGTTGCCCATCAGTCATGACACGGGCCATTGTTGTGGACAAAAGCGACTGGCACCTAACCTCCTCTACATAAAAAGAAGATATATGTAGCTGGCCAACAAGTACTTGGAAGTCACCATGTGTAGGGGCATTTTATTATTATTATATATGATGGTACTTATTTTGAAAACATACCATTGGCAGCGCATCAATCTATACTTAGCACTGGTGCATCCGTGTATGCAGTGAGCACCAGTATGTTGTAAAAGATATAACATGGTTTGGATGTTAAATTTATTAATGTGTCTTGAAAATAATTTTAACGGAGCACATTATGAAGAGGAACTCATCGTTGATGGTGCATTCAAATATTTAAATAGCACTGTGTATGTTGAGTCTGGGTTTAGGTTCATGCTCTGTGAACGATGTGTCATTTCTATGGTCATGCACTAAGGCCGGTGTATTAATTTATTTAAATAGCATCGTTTGTTTTTAAAAATTGTTTGTTTTATATGTTTAGCGGTGTGCTTTGTTTTATGATCACACACCATAAATGATGCATACAATTTATGGGAACGTATTGCAAACAATGAGTTAATTTTTTAAAAAGGCATTTGTTTCTAGTGCGCCTTTGTTTAAACATAGTGCACCAATCATTGAGGCCGGTGCAAGCCGAATAGAAATAGCCCAACACACAATTTTTAATTTTTTTTTAGATGTCAAATTCAAGGAAATTTCAATTTTTAATTGCTAAAAAATTAAATGAGAAGGTAATAAACAAAATACTTGGACTCTTGCTTTCCTAGGAGGCATGGTTTCCATGTATAGAAGAAGTCAAATTTTCCAACTGTGTGGAAAAATTTCAACTCCTCCAACTAATCAAATCGCAGGAGGAATTTGATGAGGTGCACCGAGTACAAGGGGCATGGGTGTCAGAAAGCTGCACTAGTGCTTGGGTGGGCCATGGCAATCTCCAACACTAAGAAAAGGAGAAAATGACATTTCAGTGCCATTTTTTTTACCATATTCCAGTGTGCTCGATTTCATGGTGCACCAATGCGCATTTTTAGGATATGCACCGGTGCACTTGGTTTAATAGTAATCTTTGCTCGAAAATCTATTTAAAAAAAAAACTTTTATATATCATCTTGTTCATCGTATCTTGTTAAGAACTGGTGCGTCTTTATAGATATAATGCACCAGAGAAACACCAGAGAGTCGTAATGGGTAAATTAAAAAGAAGTTTTTCCATTGCAATGCATTGTAATGTTGCATGCACTGGTGCACCCATTTCATTTAGATGCACCAAACATGGTTTGCCGGGAAAATAAAATAAGGATATTTATAAAATATTCCATCGAACTATTTTGACACTAGTGATTTTGTAATGATGCGCACCAATGCGTTTTGATAGATGTGGAGCACCATACGCTTTTTATAAAAAAAAATTTGGTTTTTGGTCAGTGTTTTTTAGTTTCACTTTCACCGGTGTGTTTGTTTCGTCATCACGCACCGTCTATTTTTACGAAAACGAAATATATATTTTTTCTGAAATTGCATCGATCAATTTTTTTATTGATGTCCACCGGTGTGTGTGTTGTGTTAGCGCACCAACGTGTGTGGATAGATGTGGAGCACTATTTTTTTTATAATATCTTTTATGGCTCTTGGTTGGTGCTTTTTTACCCCCACATGCATTGGTGCGTCAATTTCCACATCACACACCGACAAGTTTTGATGGCAATTTATATATATATATATATATCGGGCTATATTTTTGTCGGTACGTGTAATAATGTGGTGCACCGGTAAGTCAATGCTCTTATAGTTTTGACACACCAATGTGGCTTTTCGTAAATTGCACCGGTGCATGTTTTATTATTGGTGCACCAGTTGAAAACCTCCACCCACCTACCTACTCTAGGGACCTCCGCTATAAATGAATGAATGTGATTTTTTTGTGCAAGGTCCACAAAAACCTCCACTAGAATGTGTTTTCCTTGTAGTGAATATACTTGTGGGTAATAGCATAGGAGCTTTTCCACCCAAAGTTGATTTGAGTGTAGAATTTATTGTTTCAAAGTTTTATAATTTGATTAAAGTATACAACATGACCTACCTCCGCTAGGGACCTCTGATATAAATGAATGAATGAGATTTTTAGTGCAAGGTCCACAAAAACCTCCACTAAAAGGTGTTTTCCTTGTAGTAAATATATTTGTGGGTAATAACATAGGAGATTTTCCACCCAAAATTAATTTGAGTATAGAACTTATGGTTTCAAAGTTTTATAATTCGATTAAAGTATACAACATGATTTTGATACATTTTTCATTTATAGTTTTACTATTCATATAACAAGATCTATTTTAACTTCAATTTTATCTTGAGAGAGATCAAAATTATGATGGTGAAAACAAATATGGAGAAAAACTTAAAGAAGGTTTGCACCCATATGGATTCCATCCATCTCGATTCTTGGTAGAATTAAAGTTAATATGAATGTATGATGGTTTTATATATCACAATGGATAACAAAATGGTTGTTCTTTTTAGTCGTTTAAACTTAAAAAACTATTACATAACGGTTCTTATTATTGATAATAAATTATGAATATGATAAATAAATACTGGAAGTATTTATGTTACCTATCAAAATGAATACCACCATTGCATATTAGCTACACTCACTATTAATGTTATAAGAAAAGTTTAATCAAAGAGAAGAGGACCAAATGCAATAATGGTGAAGAGAATGCTTTATGATTATTATTGGAAGACTTTACATGTACTTAAATGAATGAAGTGAAATGATTATTATTGGGAATAATTAAATTATACTTAAATAAATGAAATAAACATTTACATTACTCATGTTGAATAACTTTTGTAACTTGCATATCATTTTTTACTCAATAAATATAATTAGCCACACTCTAAAGTTACCAAAATAAATCCAACCATTGCATATCAACTATACTCACTATTTATGTGATAAGAAAAGTAGAATCAAAGAGGATAGGACTAAATGCAATATTTGTGAAGAGAATGTTTTATGATTATTTTTAGGAGGATTTCATGTGCACTTAAATGGATGAAGTAAAATGATTATTATTATGAATAATTCAAATATAATAAATAAATGAGGTAAACATTTACATTATTCTAGTTAAGTAAATTTTGTAATTTTTATATCAACATTCTTCATCAATAAATATAATTAACCATATATATATATATATATATATATATATTTATACAAAACTAATTTATAAAAAAATCTTTCACAATTTATAAATAATAATCTTTATATATATATATATATATATATATATATATAAACTCCACAGTTTGCGACCATAAACTTAAATAAAAGATGTATGATGGTCTATTTTATCTTTTCATACATGTGAATCACTTCCATTCATCTTGGTTTTCAATTCATATTCACCTCAAATTTTATAAGCTTTATTGATCTTCTTATAGAAAATTTCAAGTGTGATTTTATTTAAGTGTTCACCCTACTATAAATTCATTGAAAACCCATGTAAATAAGTTTTCACAACCTTTTTTATAATGGCATAGGTAAAGGTATATACACAACAAACTAATATTTGTTGTTTATATTTAATAGATAAATGTAACTTTGATTTTTATGATAACATTCTACGATGTTTACCAGGGGAGGTAGGTGCGGGAGGGGTCATTTATGACCCAGGAGGAAAAATTATCAGAATCGATGCGTGGGGATTGGGAAAGCGCACGAACAACTGTGTTGAATGGGTCACATTGATGCAAGGGATGGGATGGAGTGCATCCACGAACTTCATCTTGAAGAATTTAATGTCCTTGGAGACTCTTGGATAGTAATTCAATCCATGAATGATTTTGAAAGTTAAAAGGAGGTTAAGAATGGTTTCCAAAGAAGAATTGCAATTTTTTTTCCAAATACTTCTAAGGTCTCCTTCTTCCACATCAAAATATGCCATAATGGGAAAGCAGACCAGTTGGAAAATGAAGGAGCTAGGCTAAAGGAAGAGGTTTTATCCTCAACAATTCCCCCACCCCTTGTGAAATGGTTATGCGCTCTTTGATGACCGACTTAATGGATGTTCTAACCAAGGCAGGGTGGTTAAATGCAGTAGTATTCCACCGTTTGAGCTGCACGCCAGATGGATGGACGATGTTTCAAGCTGGCACGAGAAGGTCTTATCATATTATGCCTACATTTACTCTTCATTTCCTGGTTCGTTCCTAGCATTATGGTAAGCGGTACGAAGACCTCTGGGTTATAATGGTTGCCCCCTCGACATTCTAGAAGATGGATAGCTTTTGGAAGCTCTAGATGCTTCTTTCCTCTTTGCATTGTTCTGAGAACCTATTAGTCAGAGAGGATTTTCCGGTGCAGAAGGACATAGTCATGGTTGAGAGAGATATCTCTTCGAGGAAGGAACTGAAGGTGCACCATCCGGAAGAGGATTCTGGCTTGAAGTATGTCATGTAGGAGATCAGGGGCATCAAGCAGGATATGTTGGACCTTAAGAAAATGGCTAGGTGTTTTTTTGAGGTGGAAAAAGCGAGCCTGGAGGAGTCTAGGAAAAAGAGTCTGGATTTGTCTCATTTCGAAAATCGTTTGGAGGACCCTGAGACCGGCTACAGAGTGCATATCGGTGAAGTAGAAGAATTGAAGAAGAGTGTCATAGAAATGGAGCATGTTCCGAATGCAAAGATTTATGGGGTGCATGGAATGATTGTGGAGCTACGTAGGAACATCCAGGAGCAAAGCATGAACTCTGTTGTGCGGAACAAAGACCACTTCTTTAAACTGAAGGAGATATTGCATAAATGTAGGTTGATGTCAACAATCTATATCGTGGGAATATCAATTCGGCTAGGGAACATGCATAGGACTCCCCAATGGACGATGCATTTGTATCTAAGCTAGAAATTGACGAAGACCTTGTCCATGAATGAGGCCATATTCACTCTTTTTGTCTAAGTTTTGAGATGATTTTTTGCATATTATTAGGAGGTATGTTCGTTAAAGTCTGTACTGTAAGAAGCAACGGGTCCAATTTTGATATAGTCTGCAAAGTCTCTAAAGTGATGGAAGTTTTTGTGGGTCTTTTTTGTTCTAAAACTTTAATTTCAGACCTTAGTTATGAATTTTGCTTCCTTGGGGGCATCTGTAATCTCCATCTTTTATAATATAAATCTCTTTTCTCGTTTCTGTTAAAAAAAACATTATACGATGTTTACAAATTTGAATACATGTATGTAAATAAAACAAAAAATACAATATTAATATCTAAACTTACTAAAAATTATTGGTAAAATTTTACTCGCTATTATTGTAATCTACTTTTATTCCAAAATTACATAAACTATGTCTACAACAACAATTAAATCTAAACATGATGAAATGAAAAAAGGCAACACAATAATAAAATGCAACACACCAATACACAATAAATATATCATTGAGATGTGAAATTCCACAAGGGTAGATCACTAAGCTTGAACAAACCTTACAATTTCACTGTGTTAATTGCAGAGAAGAATTAGCAAGAAGTGTGATCAAATTCACACATAAAACTCAAAATATGTGAGAAATTGTTGTTGATACATTCATCAGCTGTAAGATGGCAAAAATATGGCAATACAATAGAATGAATTGGATACCCCTAGGAGAGTTTGAATTCTCCTCAAGTAGTGGCTTAGTTTGCATTGGAACCATCTCCCGATAAGGTCTAGTGGCCACCGATGGTTAATGATTAGTCAACCAGAGTAGAAATTAGCATAACTGAACCATGTGGGAACCAAAATAGGGAAGGAGACTCCAAGGAGGGTGCATAATAGCTATCAGTGGTCAAGGAGGATTCTCCTACACTCAATAGCAGTCAATCTAGGAGCTACTGACAATTAACTAAGAAATCAAGGGGACAAGGTTCCATAAACCATGGAATTTACTGATAGATCTCTTAAATATGTGCAGGAGGGTGCATTTGTAACTCCAGTGATGCAAACAAGGGAGAACGAGTGGCTAGGAGGGCTAATAATGGCCAGACTCAAGCTCCAGGGGGACATAATAGGGACTAGGTGCTAGGAGACTCCACTACTGATGCATGGAGGCATGCAGTGCTACATGGAATGCATGCAAAGAATGCAAATCCAAGATATGATGGTGATAATATTCCAGCACCCCCCCTTAATCCATACTATGAGGAAAAAATAACTGAAAAAATAAGGCCCCGGTTACTGAGACCAAAGGTCACCCCGTACAACAATCTAAGCAAAATGTGAGGAAAGAGGGAAAACCCTGTGGGAACGAAACCCCCCCCCCCAAGATAGACTATAGAAAACTAATCAACCAACCTATCACTCACTCCAAGAAGGGATCAAAGGTAAGTGAACTTCTTCACTGAAAAAGTCTTGGTGAAAATATCTGCAATCTGCTCTTCTGTAGGACAATAGAGCAGTGTGATGGTACGATCGTGCACCAATCCTCGGATGTAATGCATGTGTATCTCAATATGTTTGGTTCTTTTTCTCAGAACTGGATCTGTAGAAATCCTGATAGCACTCTGATTGTCACAATAGATGACTGGTGGAGTACTATAGCGAATCCCAAACTCTGACAATATGCCCCGCAACTAAATGCACTGTGTGGCTGCATTCACTACACCTATGTACTCGGCCTCAGCTGATGAAAGTTCTAGTGAATTCTGTTTTTTGCTCAACCAATAGATAGGACCATATCCAATCATGAATACAAAACCGAATGTAGACTTTCGATCTGAGCTACCTCCAACCCAATCTGAATCTATATACCCAACTAGGTTCAATGGAGACCCAGTTGCATAGTGAATACCATAGGTCTTCGTCCCTTGCACATAATGCAATATCCTTTTGGCTACCTTCTAGTGAAGCTCATGAGGCTCTTGCATGTATCTGGAGACAATACTGACTGCATAGGATAGATAAGGGAGAGTATGTGTAAGAAACAAAAGACTCCCAATCAACTGCCGATACAAAGTACTATCCACCAAAGGTGAAGAAGAACCATCCTCAAGGTTGATCCCTGAAAGAAAAGGAATTTTTTGTTTGTTTTCATTCCATCATATGAAACCTGCCAAGTAGATATGATGCATATTTGGACTGTGCAATCTTGATTCCTGAATCACTCTGAGAGACTTCAAGACCAAGAAACTTCTTTAGTAGTCCCAAATATGACATAGAGAAGGAGTTGTGCAAAGTTGTTTTGATAGATCTAAGACACGAAGAGAGACTCCTTGTAATTAGTAAATCATCAACATAGAGGATGATAAGGAGTAGAGAGTTACCATCATGTCTCATGTAGACATTCGAATTAGACTTGCATCTCTAAAAATCTTGTGACAACAAAAAGAAGTCCACCTTAACATACCATGCTTGGGGAGCCTGCTTGAGCCCATACAAGGACTTCCTCAATCTGCACACTAGTGAAGGATCATCAGTGTATCCTTCAGGTTGCTTCATGTAGATATCCTCCTCTAGATCTCCATGAAGAAAGGCACTCTTGACATCCATGTGATGCACTTCCTAGTGATTTGATGTAGCAAGAGCTAGAACAAGACATATGGAGTCCATATTTGCAATAGGAGCAAAGGTCTCTGAATATTCAATCCCTTGAACTTGTGAGAAACCTTTAGAAACCAAGTGAGCCTTGTACTTTCTTGTGACTCCATCTGAGTCCATATTTTTTATGTATACCCACTTGCATTGAAAAAGATTCCTACCAGGAGGAAGAGAAACAAGCTCCCAAGTCTCATTTCTTTGAAGATATTGGTACTCTTCATCCATAGTTGATATCCATCTCGGATATTGGGAGGCCTCAAATTTTTTTGTTGGATATGATCCAATCATAAGAAAGCATTTGTCAGCAAGAAATGGATATGTATGAGAGAGTGCAAACCTTGCATTTTGAAACTCAGGTCTAGTTCTTCTTGGATCTTGTGGATCTCCAACAAGATCACCGACAGATTCAAGGTTCATAGCAGCCCTTCTTATAAGAGGAGGTGGATCTTCAGGTGTTAGATATTCAGGTTCTCGTGGATCTGTATCTAGCATTCGCTCATCTTCACTTTCGGATTCAAAATCTAAACTTTCATGAGAGGATGCTTCGTTATCTTGTTCAATAGGTTGTGGTGGATTAGTTGGAAAGTTGTCTTCATCGACATGGTGGGAATCATGCAATGGCCATTCCTCAAACTGAACACTTCTCTCAAGAAATGTCTACATGGTATATAGATCTAGGAATTTGTAGGCCTTTTCACTCAGTGCATAACCAACCAGTATGCACTATTTTCTTTGTGGATCTAAGGCTCTCCTCTTCTTGGATGGAATCCTTTCCCAAGCTTTGGACCCAAAGACTCTTAGATGAGACACATCTAGTTTGTATCCCATACATGCTTCGATAGGATTTTTACCTTGTAGTCCTTTGTGAGGAACACTATTATGTAGGTAAGCAACACAATTAACAATTTCTGCCCAAAGTCTAGGAGACAATCCTTTAGACTCGAGCATGCAAGTTGCCGTCTCTTTCAAGGTTCTGTTCTTTCTCTCTGCTACACCATTCTGATGTGGTGTGTAAGGAACAATGTGTTGCATATCAATACCCTCATCTGCACAAAATAACTGAAAATCATTCTTCACATACTCTCCTCCATTGTTAGTATGAATGAACTTGATCTTCTTATCAGTGAACTTTTCTACATAAGCTTTAAAGAACTTGAAGTATCCAAAGGCTTCTGACTTCAACTTAAGAAAATATACCCAACTGAATCTAGAATAATCATCTATGAATGTTAATATGTATCTTGCATTATTCAAATATAGGCGAGGAAGAGGTCCTGATATGTCACTGTGAATCAACTCAAGAGGTGATCGGGCTCTCTTTTCCTTTCCTTTCTCAAACCTGTGCTCTAGATGCTTACCAATCAAGCAACCTTTATAGGTTCCTTTAGCAAATCTAATGTTTGGAAGCCCTTCAGCCATTTTCTGATTGTGCAGTTCTTGCAAATATTTGTAGTTGAGGTGCCCAAACCTCTCATGCAAAATTTTGCTCACTTCATTTGCATGAGTAAGAAATGCACTTTCTTTTGAGTAAGGTAAGAAGTGAGAAAAATCATAGAGTTTAGAATGGTGATCTGCAATTCCTTGTGCAATGATCTTTCCAGATGAGATCTCTTGGATTTCAACCGCATTAGCAGTAAAGATTACCTTCTTGGGAATTCCTGTATGGGTCATTTGGTAAACAAAAAGGAGGTTAGATGCAAGAGTAGGCACATAGAGTACATCATTGAAGTACCCATGATCCATATTGATCCTTCCAATCCCTTGACCCTTCTGAGGAAACTTCAGAATCATCTCCCATCAGAATAGAAGGCCCAACAGTGGGTTTGAATTCAGAGAATAGATCCTTGCAAACAGATATGTGTCTCGATGCTCCAGAATCTATGATGAAGGAGGAGTCATTTGAAGTGCCAACCATGAGTGCATGGCACCTCTCTTTGTCCTCTCATTTAGGATCAACTTCTTTTCTTCTAGCATTTGCAGGTATTGGAAGATTGTTTTTATCTAGAAGTTGGGCCATGAGATCAATGGTCTTCTTCATGCAAGCACTTTCAGGATGAAAACCTATGTTACAATATGGAAATTTGGTCTTCTCTTTCTGGTTTTTGCCTCTGGATTTGAGGTCCCTTCTGACTGTTTGGGAGTCTCCCTTGACTTCTGCTCATAAGGTTTCTTTTCCTTACCCTTTTGCTTCCCTTTTCCATTCGCATTATTTCCTTCTCTTGCAGCAAGAGATTGATCCCTCTTTGGTTTTATCACTCCCATCCGCACGAATTTGTCCTGCTCCTTTGAGAGAGAGAGGATGAATGCATCTAGAGTGGGAATTTTCCGGTTTTGGATGGAAATATTTGTTGTTTGGAAGGTGGATACAAACAAAGAATAGTCTGAACCCAATTTTGAAATAATAGCAAGGATAAGTTGCTTTTCATCCTTCTCCATTCCACATAGCTTTAGTTGCACAACCGAGTTCTTGAACCTTATGAAGAAATATGTGATAGATTCGAAACTGCTGGCGCTTAGTGAGATCAACTCATTTTCCAATTGATGTCCTCTCAAATCATCTGGTTCCCCAAATAAGGGTTCTAGCTTTCTCCAAACCTCCTTGGGAGTTTTCAAACCAGTGAGATGAAAGAGTAGATCTCCGAAAATTTTGAGGAGTAGCAATCCAAATGCTTCATCAAGTTTGTTTAGATACTTGGATTTTTCTGTAGCACCATTTGGTTTGAACTCAGTCCCATGTAACACTCTTTGGAGACCTCTGTTGAGCATGAATATCTCTACTTTTCCCTTCCATTTGAATTAGTTGAAGGAGGTGAGTTTTGGAATCAAGGAGAGATCCATAGTAGCTACTGTATGCGCTTCTGATGATGGAATAACCTGCAAAAACAATGAAATTTATCTGGAGGATTGTTACAGAATCTATTAAACACTGCTTTAGGACAATATGCACTTTTATCTAGATCCTTCACACCTGGCCAGACCTCAAAGGATTTCTCCAATGAATTCAAGGAAATAGCACCAGAATTTGCTGTGGAAATCCAGAGTCTTCTGGTGCTCTACTGAAAAATAGTTGTTCAATAAACTGCTGCAACTGTTGCTACTACTGCATCTGTTGCAACTGCTGCTATTGTTGCAACTGTTGAAACTTCAAAATATCTCACAAGCTCTGATACCATGTGAAATTACACAGGGGTAGATCACTAAGCTTGAACAAACCTCACAATTTCACTGTGTTAATTGTAGAGAAGAATTAGCAAGAAGTATGATCAAATTCACACATAAAACTCAAAATATGTGAGAAACTGTTGTTGATACATTCATCAGTTGTAAACTGGAAAAAATATGGCAATACAATAGAATGAATTCGATACCCCTAGGAGAGTATGAATTCTCCTCAAGTCATGGTTTAGTTTGCATTGGAACCATCTCTCGATAAGTTCTAGTGGCCACCGATGGTTAATGATCAGTCAACCGGAGTAGAAATGAGCATAATTGAACCATATGGGCACCAAAATAGGAAGGATACTCCAAGGAGGGCGCATACTAGATGTCAGTAGTCAAGGAGGGAGCTCCTACACTCAGTAGCAGTCAATCTAGGAGCTACAGTCAGTTAACTGAGCAATCAAGGGGACAAGGTTCCCTAAGTCATGGAACTGGCTGATAGATCTCCTAAATCTGTGAAGGAGGGCGCATTTGTAACTCCAGTGATGGAAACAAGGGCGCATGAGTGGCTAGGAGGGCTAATAATGGCCAGAAACAAGCTCCAGGGGGGCTAGAATAGGGACTAGGTGCTAGGAGACTCCACTATTGATGCATGGATGCATGCAATGCTGCATGGATTGCATGCATGCATGCAGTGCTGCATGGAATGCATGCAAATCCAAGATATGCTGGTGAGAATATTCCAGCATGGGAAACTCCAACTAGAAGAAAATTCTAGCTTAAGCCATTGCTTTATAACACTCAATTGGAAATATAATAATTCCCCCAAAAAACATACTCTCAACCAGAGATTTTTGTGCTCAAGAGCATGTATACAACTCTCCAACCAATATTAGAAAGTTTTTTTATGCATAATAATACTTTTCCATTGACATTTTCAAGTATCATAATTGTATACACATTTTCAGTTGAGATTATGATGTATTTTCTTCATTTCTTCAATTCTAGAATCTTTACTACTGAGTATTTATGTTCTAGAACCCCCTCCCTTGGTTATCCCCTTTATTTAAATAGACTCCCAAAAAAATTGAGCATGTTGATTCAAGAACACCTTCATATCCATTACAAAACGTTTTCCAATTCCCTGCCTACCAAAACTCTTTAAATTGTCACATGTACCCTAAATGGTTACTATAAGGGTCCAAAACATTCTAATTGAAGTCTCTTTGGCTTTCAAACATAATTTTTATTTCTTAGGTGTTTGATTGGTTTGTTAGAGCTTATATGTTATTGCATACTATTTTTCCCAATCAATGTGGATGAGATTATTTTCTTATAAAGAGTTATTTAAATTGTAAAAATAATTCAAAGACAAGCAACTTTAAGGCATATCAACTTATTTTATTTAATATTTTTGTTAAAAAGCATGTAAAAGGGATATATATATATATATATATATATATATATATATATATATATATATATAGAGAGAGAGAGAGAGAGAGAGAGAGAGAGAGAGAGAGAGAGAGAGAGAACCAAACAACACACAATTGTACAAAGTGAACCATAACTATGGAAAATCACAAGTGTCCCTACTAATTTTTACTCAAGAACAATGATAATCTCCTCAACCTTTATCTACCTCACCCCCTAATCCCCTAATTTTTACTCGATAATAATGACAATGTACTCAACCCTTGTCTACCTCACCTCCCACCTCATATAAGTGTGGGGTGGGGGAGATAATGGACAAAAACTTAAAAAGTAGGTTTTTCTCTACTATCTCCCCCCACCTCATATGAGGGTGGGGTGAGGGAGATAATGGAGAAAAACTTAAAAAGTATTTTTTTTATCTATTATCTCCCCCCACATGTGAGGGTGTCGGTGGGGGATAATAGAGAAAAACTTTAACTTCAAAAATGACTTTTTTCTCTATTATCTTCCTAGTGGTCTCCTAAATTTTACTAAAAACAATAATAATCTCCTCGACCTTTATTTAAATTGAATATATATATATATATATATATATATATATATATATATATATATATATATTCAACTTTGGAGCTCCAAGAACCGAGGGCACACAGATGAACCAAACATATAAGGTTTTCTCTGAAGAAGAAAGTCACTCCCACAAAACCACTCACAGATTAATGATGATTATGATTCCTCTATCGTCCTCTCAACCCCTGAGCATATGTTTCCCCCACCTTCCAATGATGCCCTCCATATATTTAGTCAACCTCAGATCGATTCACCCCAAAACCATACCATCTTAGATCCTCTCATCACCTCTTCCGCCCACAAACTCCCATCATCCCCTTTCCATCTCCCAAAACTTTTTCCTCCTAATTCGGTGCTTCCCACATCACAATCTCTTCTAGAATTTTTTTTATCTCCCATCAAGAAATTTTTTCAGAATCCTTTGAAATTTAGGTGAAGGAAAAGAAAGGCTCATTGCATTACAAAACTATCAGAGGGAATGAAGGCGATAGTCGATCCTAAGATATTGAAAGAGAAGGTAACATTTTACATAGAAGGCCCTCATAGGAAGATTTCACGCAAGAAGATTCAAGGAACAAGATTTGAAGAATTAGGTTAATCAAACTTGGAATCATGTTTTAGGATACTCCCCCTAGGCCTTTGTAGGATCAAGAGGCTACATAACTTTCATTTTCAAATCGGTGGATGATTGACTAAAGATATCCCTAGAAGGCCCATGGTTATGAGTAAATGCATCCCTTACCTTGTTCTGGTAGCATGCAAGATTTGACCCAATCAAGGAGAGGATCCATACTCTTGCCTTATGGGTTAAAATTCCCTGATTACCTATTGAATATTGGGACAATCGAATCTTCAAATCAATTGGGGATTATTTGGGTACTTTCTTAAAACTGGCTCCGGAGTCAGCTAAAGAAACCCAAACATCAGTGGCAACCATATGTGTAAAAATGGAAATTGCACAGGGTTACCGGATGCCATCCTAATTGAAGCAGGAGACCATACATAGATGGAGACCTTGGACTATGAGAATGTGTCATTCTGGTGCACACATTGTCGATCGCATGGGAACCTAAATACCTCTTGTCCTCTCCTTAGGTCTTCAAATGAAATTAGAGGCACCCAACTCGTCATGAGTCCCTCTGACTTTGGAGAAGACTCCTTGTCAACAACCCAAAATAAACAAAAAGTAGAGGAGATAAATTATGCACGGGAATTTTCTCATAAATAATCAATAAGAGTCGATGAAGAAATATCTGGGGTAAATATTGCACATATCTAGACAAAGATCAAAGAATTAGAATCCATCATTATGGGTTCCAGTGATAGTATCCCATAGAGCCCCGTAGACAGGAAGGGGAAAAATGTGGCTATGGATCCATTTGAGAATTCTTGTAGATGGTGTCACCCAATCCTATTATTGGCATCAAGTAATCTGAAGAGAGCTCGTATCCTCCCTCTATGAGAGGCATCACATCGAATCCACACTTCCCTCCTTCCTGGAGATATATTACTCGCTCCCACTCAAAAGCAGAAGGATATCAGTCCAAGAAACTATGCTCCATATCTTCGACGGGTATCCCTTCATCCAAAGGTGGGAAGTCTAATATAGATTTGGAAAAATCAGAAGAAAATAAAGAGGTATGTGCTGGTATACAATCATCAATCCAAGGGGTCCTTAGCAGAGTAGCCCCCACAAGGGTGAAAAAATGAATTTTATATCCCATAATATCATAGCCATTAGGACAACCTCCAAACAAAGGTCCTTGCAATGTTTGGTCAATCTCCACAAGCCTTCAATTGTCATCATACAAGAAACTGTGTGTTCTTATGAAAACACAAAAAATATAATGAATAGATGTTTGTCGAGATGGAATTTTCTATTTTTGGATGCTAGCGGAAATTCAAGTGGTTTGGAGCCTAGATGGAATGACTCCCTACTTCTCCAAGCATCAATAAGCTCTCCTAATTAAATTTGTGCATATTGTTTCTCCAAGTCCTTAAATATATTAGTGGAGCTCCTCCATATTTACACTTCGTCCCATGATATACTCTCTTTCTGCACTAATCTATTAAACTTTGGCCTCTTAGCCTGTCCCCATATCATAATGGGTGGCGATTTAAGCCTTACTCTGTATAGAAGTGAATCTTGGGGATCACATGCTCGACCCGAATCCCTCTTGGATTTTTTCATCCATAATATTGGCCAGTTGAATTTGGTTGATATAGAACCCTCAGTCATAGGGGCCACCTGGTCGAACAAAAGATCGGGTGATGGACACATATCCAAAAGACTCGATCGTTTCCTCCTAAATGAAAGCATTCTTCTAAATATCATTGCCTTCAAATATTCCATACTAAAAGTGTGCCACTCTGACCAGTTTCCTATCCTATTAGAGCTTTCCACTTCGACTCATAAACCAACTGCTCCTTTCAAGTTCAACCCCCATTGGTTACTTTATGAGGAGTTTAGATATCTAGTCCTCCAAAACTAGATTCCTTTTGGACAGATACAGGAAGCACATGCTATGGAATTTTTTCAATTGAATCTAGCTAATATCAAAACCTTAACAAAAGCTTTGGTAAAGAAAACCTTCTCATATTTTGACATATCTCTCATGGAAGTAGAAAGGAAAATAATTGAATTCATGGATGTCCTAAGCATAGGAAACTTGAGTGAATAATCCAAAGAAAAAATAAAAACATTGAAAGTGGAAAAATCAAGGATTATTGCTTGGAAAGAAGCAAAGTGAAGGAGGAAGAGTAGAGAAATATGACCCTCAGAAGGGGACCAAAATACTACATTTTTTCACCAACAAGCGAAAGGAAGAAAGGAAGCCAATTCAATATGGAACTTTAGAGACAAGTCAGGGAATGAATGCTCCAATTTTAAGTCTATCTTGAAGGAAGTAGTCGGTCATTACAAATCACTCTTCACGGAACCTACACGGGAGAACATTAGGGACATTTTTGCAACATCATTTCTTCAACAGACTCGGATAAATGCAGAACAAGGCAAGGAAATTTTGGCACTAGTAACAAAGCAGGAAGTTCACCAAGCCCTTCTTACTTTTCAGAACGGTAAGTCTATAGAGTTGGATGGATGGACAACATAATTTTATGTGAGTTTCTAGGATCTGATGGAAGATGATCTAACTGTTGTAGTCGAAGAGTCCAAAACCTCATGTATGATTTATCCACCCTTTAACTCCACCTTTATTGTCAACATCCCCAAAGAAGATAACCCTGTGGTATTTCAACACTATAGATGTATCTCTATGTGTAATTGTATCTACATGCTCATTTTAAAAGTCATACCAAGATGCTTGAATCCTATCCTATCTGGAAATATCTCCCCTCAATAGTTTGGTTTTCTGGATAGTAAAAACATTAATGATGCCATAGGACTAGCCTAGGAATCCTTACAATCCACAAAGACTAAGAAGCATCCCTCTTTTAGGCTTAAGTTATATCTCTCAAAATCTTTTGATAAAGTTAATTTGATTTTCCTCTGTCTCTTATTAACTCAAGTTGGCTTTCCTCATCTATTCATTAATTAGATTGAAGCTTGTTATCAAAGTGTCTCTTATGCTATCCCGGTGAATGGATTTTCCTCCTCTTTCTTCAACCCCTCCAGAGGACTTCAACAAGGTTATCCTCTCTCTCTCTCTCTCCACTACTTTTTCTCCTCGTAGTTGAATCCCTTAATGTCCACCTTAACCATGAATTAGCTCGAGGCCTCCGCAAAGGAGTCAAAATCTTAGCTTCCTTATCCCTTTTGCATATTATTTTTGTTGATGACATGATTCTCTTTGGAAATGCCACATTGACTGAAGCAAAATGTCTTTATCGGATCCTTCATATTTTCTCCTCTTCCACCGGAATGTAAATCAACCTAAGGAAATCCTCTCTACATTTTTTCCATGTTCTGGAGGTCCACATCCCATTGATCCAAAAATTCCTCCCTTATCTTGTTATCTCTTCATCAAAGTGTTTCAAATATCTACGGTTCCTTCTTAAGGCTAATGACTATAGACTCTTTGACTGGATGTGGCCGATCAATAAAATCAAGAAGAGGATCAACTCCCAGCTTCACAGATGGATATCCATGGCAAGAAGGGTAACCTTGATCAAAAGCATTGTAGAAGATATTATTGTATTTTGGATGGCCTTAGCATTCATTTTGAAGGACATCCTAAATACTATAAAAAATATTTGTGTGAAATACATTTGGTCAGGGAATCAAGAAGGGGGATGCTATCCTTTATGCAAATGGAAGACTCTCTGTTCAAAGAAATATATTGGCGGGTGGGGAATACAAAATCTCCAATTGTTTTCCAAAGCGTTAGCCTCCAAAAGCCTATGGTGACTACTTACCCAAAAGTGTATTTGGCAATCCTGTATGGTACATAAATACATATCTCCTTGTTCTATGATTTAATGGATTAGGTCCTACCATACTCCTGGCAAGGGAGGCTTTATATAAGTATGGAGGGATATCCAAAACAATATATCGTTAATCAAGGACAATATTGCATGGAAACCAAGGATTGGTCGCAGTATCATGGTGGGATCCGATCCTATTGTGGGTGTAATGTCCCCTTCCTACCATACAACATGATAGAGAGGATGTGGTGCTCAATCCGGGCAATTAGCCCCATATCCATTCTTCTAAGTTTATTGATGAGAAGACAGGTATATGTACAACGGAAATTAAATAAATCCTGTTGATATCTATCATACATTCAAGCTATTCTGTAACAGCCATTAAATAGAGACCTTGCAGAATTATACAAGATCATATGGAAATGCATAAACTTCTAAAAACACAGCAGAAGTAAATTCGTTTAATACATCCACATACATTCATAATATTCATCAAATGATAATTGCCAATTCACACAAGAGAATACTTATCTCAATAAGGCAGTCCCAAGCAACTGGCTATGCATCTGCAACGTTCCACCCAACCATAGGCCAGTGTGCTCCTCAATCTCTCAGCACCACTGCCACCCCCGAGCTAGGCATGATCTCTACAAGGAACCAGGGAACAGCAGACTCACACATAGCCAAGCATACACCAAGATGAGCCAAGCCAATCTGCAATTGGGTTTATCAGGCTGCTAGGACATGGAAGGGAAGAATTGCTAAGCTAGTGAGCTCAACCACAGAGCTATGGGTACCTCTCCCAGATCTATTTAGCTTGGCACTCACAATGCCTACACACTCAACACAAGGAAGTATTCTCTTCACTGCCACACAGTCCCTCAAGCCATACCTTCCTTTCTAGTGCTCTCCGGGTGTGCATAGAAAAGTAGTCAGCCCTCTTAATCTTCTTGAGAGGATACTCCCTACACTAGGTTTATCAAGCCAATTCTGTCCACTACGATTCCAGTTTCTTGCTCATGGGTTCCAAACAAAACAGGGATGCACCTAACAGCAACCTACACTTGCTGAGCATGAGAAAACGTTTCCAACAGTGGGATGCATGAGATGGGGTTTCCTGGACTTCAGAAAAACGTGGGTAGACTCAAAACGTATTGGCACTTGGAAATTCGACTAGGGAAGCAAAACCCGTTCCAGAAAAACGCCCCAGGGAAAAAACGACCTCTCCCTCAGTCCCAATTCGCGTCCCTCCTTCCCCAGCTGTTGCACAATCCAAAAACGAGTTCCTGGGCATGGAAAAATGTAGGGTTATGGTGAAAAACGTGAGGATAACTTCCTGTGAGCTCAGTCTGCGTGAGAGGAAGAACGTAATGCATGAATACTTGCCTTAGGAAGCATTTCGTGGGGGTTTTCTTGCGCAGCAAGCCAAAAATACGATTTTCAGGTTGGTAGCTTGCCCATGCACGAAAATCTGACTGCCATACCTCTCCCATCCCAAGGCATTAACTGCCTTAACCAATTTCTTGGAAGAATTAAATGATTGGGTGCATGAGACAAAATGGGTAGTTGGTGGTTTTTATGGGTTTCCCCATTGACACATGGATTAATACCATTGGCTCAAGGGTTTGAGTACTTTCCCTCCCTTTTCCTTGCAGATTCATGCCCCATCTCTTTTGTTGCATTGCATAGCCGGTTGTGGGTTTTTCATTAAAAATTCGTAATTACATGATGTCTTATATACATTGTGCCTATCTAGCACAAGAACCATAGGCATCTATTTTTAATTGCCGATACATGAAACGCTAAATCAACGGTGGGGCCTTGGCCTTGAGCTCCTTACCATGATTAAATTACAATATTCACATCATTTACGATTTAATACAAAGGGGGGGTCAAAATGGGGACATTACATTCCCCTCCCCTTACATTAGCACTGTCCTCAGTGCTCATCAAAATTGAACAAAAATGGATATGCCACCCTCATGGCATCCTCCAGCTCCCATGTAGCCTCATCGGGACCGTAGTGCTTCCATTGCACCTTTACCTGTCCGATGGCTCGGTTCCGGAGCAATGTTACTTTCTTGTCTAGGATGCACAACGGATCGGTTTGAAATTCTCCCTCGGGTTCCACCTGAATCACATCCCAATTAATCACATGGTTAGGATCATGTACATATTTCTTAAGCAAAGAGACGTGAAAAACATTATGAGCTTTAGTGCTAGCAGGCAATGCAAGTCTATATGCAACTGGTCCTATTCTTTCAAGCACTTCAAATGGCCCACAATATCTAGGCGATAGCTTGGCACAGCTCCCAAGCTTCAAGGAACTCTTCCTTGATCTTACTTGAAGATATACATGATCCCCAACATTGAATTCCCTATGCACTCTATGTTTATCTGCATAGCTTTTCTGTCTATCCTGGGCTGCTTTTAAATTTTGCCGGATCTTTGCAACCTCTTGTTCCATTTCCTTAAGCAATTCTGGTCCAAGTACAATTCCGTTCACTGGATTGTCCCAAGTCACTGGTGTCCTACACCTTCTGCCATACAAAGCCTCATAAGGACTCATTCCCAATGATGCTTGTTGCCCATTGTTATATGCAAATTCTACCAAGTGTAGATAATCCTCCCACTTGGATGGTTTGTCCATTACATACATGCGGAGCATGTCTTCAAGCACCCGATTTACTCTTTCGGTTTGCCCATCTGTTTGAGGATGGTATGCGGTACTAAAGCTTAGATGTGTCCCCAAATCTGCAAAGAGACCTTTCCAAAAATTGGAAGTGAACTTGGTATCCCTGTTAGAAATTATTGCCTTGGGCAACCCATGTAATCTGAAAATTTCCTTCATGAAAATATCTGCAATGGCATCGGCTTTATGTGTGGACTTAACCGGTATAAAATGTGCTGCCTTTGTTAACTTGTCCACCACAACCATGATGGAATCATGTTGTCTCTTAGTCATTGGCAATCCTGTAATAAAATCCATGGAGATTAATTCCCATTTCCATTCTGGAATTGGCACTGGAAGCAATAAACCCGTTGGATGTTGGTGTTCACTCTTCACCTGTTGACATTCCATGCACTTAGAAATGTATTCAGCGACATCCTTCTTCATGCCTGGCCAGAAATAATATTTTCTTGCTGTAGCAATTGTTTTCTGATATCCTGGGTGACCAGAGTATGGAGCTTTATGGATCTCATCCATAACCATTCTCCTTAAATTTGCCGCATTTGGAATATAGACTCTATTCTTATGAGTAAGAAGTCCGCCTTCTTCCAAATGATAGCCCTCATACTTCTTTTCAAGGTTTTGCTGCTGCAATTTGCCCTTTATCTGCTCATACACTTCATCCTCAACCATATGGTTAACAATCTGCTGCCTCAAATCTAGTTGGCAAGTACTAAGCGCTGCCACATGCATTTCACGTACCTTCCTGCTGAGTGCATCAGCCACCTTGTTTTCTTTCCCTTTTATGTGTTTGATTTCGAAATCAAATTCACACAAAAATTCCAACCATCTAGCTTTCCTAGCATTTAAAGTTGGCTGATCAAACAAGTACTTCAGACCACAATGGTCTGTCCTTAACTCGAATTTTCTTCCCATTAAGTAATGCCTCCACATCTTCAAGGCATGTACTATGGCTGCCAGTTCTATATCATGAGTAGCATAGTTCTTCTCATGCTCCTTCAACTTTCTTGATTCATAGCATATCACGTGGTTGTCTTGCATAAGAACTCCTCCAAGTCCTTGATTGCATGCGTCTGTACACACCACAAAGTCTTTTTCCGGGTCTGCAATCTTCAGAATAGGTGCACTTGTAAGAAGATTCTTCAACCGTTGAAAACTTTCCTCACATCTTGGTGACCATTCAAACTTTACCCCCTTGTTTTGCAAAGAAGTGATCGGGTTTGCAACCTTGGAGAATCCTTCGATAAACCTCCTGTAGTAACCAGCAAGGCCCATAAAAGATCTCACATCAGTCACATTCCTTGGAGTTGGCCAATTCATAATGGCTTCAATCTTCTCAGGGTCTACAGATATTCCTTCGTCGGAGATGATGTGACCCAAATAATGAATTCTATCTTTATAAAAGTCACATTTGCTCAACTTTGCATACAGCTTATGCTCCCTTAGTAATTGCATTGTCATTCTCAAATGTTCTTCATGCTCTTCTTCATTCTTAGAATAGATGAGAATGTCGTCTAGGAATACAAGAACAAACTTGTCCAAATATTTGCTAAAAACATTATTCATGAGACACATGAATGTAGCTGGTGCATTTGTGAGACCGAATGGTACCACTACAAATTCATAGTGTCCATACCTCGTTCTAAAGGCTGTCTTATGAATATCTTCTTCTTTGATTCTTACCTGATGGTAACCAGACCTCAAGTCAATCTTTGAAAATACCTTTGCTCCTCTCATTTGGTCAAAAAGGTCATCAATTCGGGGCAATGGGTATTTGTTCTTCACAATGACTTTGTTCAACTGCCTGTAGTCAATACATAACCTGAGTGTTCCATCTTTCTTTTTCACAAATAGAACAGGTGCTCCCCACGGGGACACACTTGGCCTAATATATTTCTTTTCCAGCAACTCTTGTAATTGCATTTTCAATTCGAGCAATTCTGGTGTACTCATCCTGTAGGGTGTCTTAGACACTGGTGCCGCTCCTGGCACAAGCTCAATTGTAAAGTCAATGTCTCTCTTTGGAGGGAGTCCTGGAATCTCATCGGGAAAAACATCCCTGAATTCTTGCAATACTTGATAGTCCTCCAATTTAAGAGTTTCATTCTCTGCTGCCTCTAAAACGTGAGCTGCATACAGTTGACATCCCTTCCTACAGAACTTCTTCAGCTGCATGGCTGAAACTTGTCTAACAGAAGTCATCTTTGGAATGCCTTTTACAACCCTCGGGTTTCCTTCTTCGTCCATGCATTCAAACGTCTTGTTGTAGCAGTCAAGTTTAACCCTGTGTGCTTCTAACCAATCCATTCCAATGAGAATATCATAGGAACCCAGTGGCAAAATATTCAGATCTGCATAAGTGAATAGCCCATCCATCTCTAATGGACATTTCTCTACAATTTCACTAACTTTTCTCTTGGTTCCAGTGGCTAGTTGAACTAACCAGGATTTACTATGCTTTAATTTTGTGAAAGCACAAATCTCAACAATTCTAGGAGTTACATAACTGTGAGTAGATCCAGGATCAATCAAAATAGAAACAGATTGCTTAGCAATCTTACCTTCAACTTCAACCACAGTTGATTGATGATCTGCCTGGCGGTCTTCTACTGCTGCATAGATTCTAGGGATTGTCCTCGCCACTTGACCCACAGTTCCAGCTCCTTGAATGTTGTGAACTTGATTTGCATTCCCATTCCTATGTGGACAGTTCCTAAGCATGTGGTCTCCTCCACAACCCCAACATTGAAGTGGTTCTCTTGGCTCCTTTGGATCTCTTGGCTTGTCTCCCATCATCCTAGTTGGCTTAGTCACAATCGGTGATGGCTGCCTTTGCTGATTCTGGAATTGAGGAGGCTTGAACCCCTTCTTCCTTTGATCAAACTTCTCATTTTTCTTATCCTTCCATGCCTTATGGAATTCTGGTTTGCTTCTGTTTTGATCAAAGCAATACTTGGCCTTTCTTATGGCCTCATCCAGAGTTCGAGGTTCATCAAACTCAATTCTATCTTTATACGACTGGGGCAGTCCACTTAGGAAACGCTGAATTTTGACCTTATCATCTCGAATATACTTGACATACCTCAGCAGCTCCAAGAACTTGTTTGCATATTCTTCCATGGTCGATTGTCCCAATCTCAGCTCATGGAACTCTTTGATCTTATCATCATAGTACCTATCAGAGAGGTACTTCTGCTTGAAGTATTTCTTGAACTGCTTCCACACAATCTTTCTTTCATTGATCTTCTTCACTTGCCTGGTGTGTTCCCACCATATAGATGCTCTTCCGTTCAAGTTGAAGATGGCTACCCTTGCCTTCATATTTCCCGAGTAATCTTGGACTTGGAAATATTTTCTCATCCCAAGAAGCCAAGCTTCAGCTTCTTGACCAGATTTTATCTCTCCATCAAATGTAGGAGGTTTTGCCTTCTTAAATTCCCCATGCGAACTATTCTTGTAGTGCTTCTTCCTCTTACTCATGTGAGATGAAGAGCTTGAACCCTCAATGGATTCTTCAGAGTCAGATGATTCATTAGAAGATATTTCTGGGGTATATGTCCTGTCTGTAGAAACTCCTCTTGGGCTACTGGCCCTCTTACAGGAATTCCTTCTAGAGCTACTCCCACCCTTTTCTGGATTTGATATCTGATGCCCAGAGTTTATTTGCCTTTGGATGTCTGTTAAACTCTGCAGCATGGCTGCATTCAGCTGATTTTGTTCTTCCTGAGCTTTAATCATCCTTTCATTATCTTCCCTACAGCTTTGCAACTCCACCCTTAGGCTTCTCATGGTGGCTGCAACATCTGGAGGGGTCTCTTGATTTCTTCTCCCATTAGATTCTGTTTCAGCATTCTCAACCTGTATGTTCTCCCCCATGGCATCGGTCTCAGGCTCATAGGGATCCTATGCATCATTCATGATGTTCATTTTCTTGGCCCAACCAAGATCCAAAATTTTCCAACTGTATTAACTAGAGTGTTACCCTGCTGTAACTGTGGCTCTCTGAAATGTGTTCATCAGCACAATTGTTAGCTGCATTATATTCTCAGAATTCATAACTTACTTCATGCACGTGGAAAAATGCCATACTAACAATTTGTCAAATCACAACAACGAAATATGAGGGGAAAAAGAAAAAGGGGGTCAAGGGGGCTTGCCCCCTTGTGCACAGCAGGGCGGGTCGAGGGCAGCGCCCTCGTTTTTTTTTTTTTTTTTTTTTTTTTTTAGGAATCACGTCGCATCGGGCGGTTCGCGAAATCCTGCCGCAACAGGAAGTTCGCTGAATCCTGCCGCGATGGGCGGTTGGCTGATTGCTCCCGCAACTGCGGGGCGGTTCACTATATGCTCCCGCAACTGCGGGGTGGTTTGGCGATGGCTTCCACAATTGCGGGCCGGTTGCCTGTAGGCTTCCGCAATTACGGGCCGGTTGCCTGTAGGCTTCCGCAATTGCGGGCCGGTTGCCTGTAGGCTTCCGCAATTGCAGGCCGGTTGCCTGTAGGCTTCCGCAATTGCGGGCCGGTTGACGCTTGCCTCCGTTGCGGGGCGCTTCCCTGAATGCTCCCGCAATTGCGGGGAGGTTGGCTGAAGCCTTCCGCAATGGCGGGGCCATTCGGCGAAGGCTCTCGCAGTTGCGGAGCCATTCGGCGAAGGCTCCCGCAATTGCGGAGCCATTCGGCGAAGGCTTCCGCATTTGCGGAGCCATTCAGAGAATGCTCCCGCAATTGCGGAGCCATTCGGCGAATGCTCCCGCAATTGCGGAGCCATTCGGTGAAGGCTTCCGCCGTTGCGCGGAATGCTTCCCCGGTTTCGGGCAATTTTTGCGAGATGCTTTTGCGGAAAGACTTGCGGAATGCTTCCGCAATTGCGGAACGATTCGCCGAAGTCTTCCACAGTTGCGGAACGATTCGGCGAAGTCTTCCGCAGTTGCGGAACGATTCGCCGAAGTCTTCCGCAACTTCGGAACGGCTCGCCGAACTCTTCCGCGTTGCGGAACGACTCGCGGAATCCTTCCGCAATTTCGGAAGAGAATTCCTTCCGCAAATTTCGGAAGAAAAATCCTTTCGCAATTTCGGAAGAGAATTCTTTCCGAAAAAATTCCCTTCGCAAATTTTCGGAAAAATTCTCGGAACGCTTCCGAAAGTTCGGAACGATTCGCCGAATGCTTCCGCAGTTGCGGAAGGCATTCGGGAATTCTTTCCGAAACAGTCTTTAAACAATCTTAAACAAAAATTTTCAAAAACAGACTTAAAACAAAATTTCCAAAAACTCATAAGACAACAATTTTCTTGTAATTGCTTATCAGATTTGGCCCATAGAGGCCCAATGCTGCAACGCAGCTCTGATACCATAATGTAATGTCCCCTTCCTACCATACAGCATGATAGAGAGGACGTGGTGCTCAATCCGGGCAATTAGCCCCATATCCATTCTTCTAAGTTTATTGATGAGAAGACAGGTATATGTACAACGGAAATTAAATAAATCCTGTTGATATCTATCATACATTCAAGCTATTCTGTAACAGCCATTAAATAGAGACCTTGCAGAATTATACAAGATCATATGGAAATGCATAAACTTCTAAAAACACAGCAGAAGTAAATTCGTTTAATACATCCACATACATTCATAATATTCATCAAATGATAATTGCCAATTCACACAAGAGAATACTTATCTCAATAAGGCAGTCCCAAGCAACTGGCTATGCATCTGCAACGTTCCACCCAACCATAGGCCAGTGTGCTCCTCAATCTCTCAGCACCACTGCCACCCCCGAGCCGGGCATGATCTCTACAAGGAACCAGGGAACAGCAGACTCACACATAGCCAAGCATACACCAAGATGAGCCAAGCCAATCTGCAATTGGGTTTATCAGGCTGCTAGGACATGGAAGGGAAGAATTGCTAAGCTAGTGAGCTCAACCACAGAGCTATGGGTACCTCTCCCAGATCTATTTAGCTTGGCACTCACAATGCCTACACACCCAACACAAGGAAGTATTCTCTTCACTGCCACACAGTCCCTCAAGCCATACCTTCCTTTCTAGTGCTCTCCGGGTGTGCATAGAAAAGTAGCCAGCCCTCTTAATCTTCTTGAGAGGATACTCCCTACACTAGGTTTATCAAGCCAATTCCGTCCACTATGATTCCAGTTTCTTGCTCATGGGTTCCAAACAAAACAGGGATGCACCTAACAGCAACCTACACTTGCTGAGCATGAGAAAACATTTCCAACAGTGGGATGCATGAGATGGGGTTTCCTGGACTTCAGAAAAACGTGGGTAGATTCAAAACTTATTGGCTCTTGGAAATTCGACTAGGGAAGCAAAACCCGTTCCAGAAAAAACGCCCCAGGGCAAAAACGACCTCTCCCTCAGTCCCAATTCGCGTCCCTCCTTCCCCAGCTGTTGCACAATCCAAAAACGAGTTCCTGGGCATGGAAAAACGCAGGGTTATGGTGAAAAACGTGAGGATAACTTCCTGTGAGCTCAGTCTGCGTGAGAGGAAGAACGTAATGCATGAATACTTGCCTTAGGAAGCATTTCGTGGGGGTTTTCTTTCCCAGCAAGCCAAAAATACGATTTTCAGGTTGGTAGCTTGCCCATGCACGAAAATCTGACTGCCATACCTCTCCCATCCCAAGGCATTAACTGCCTTAACCAATTTCTTGGAAGAATTAAATGATTGGGTGCATGAGACAAAATGGGTAGTTGGTGGTTTTTATGGGTTTCCCCATTGACACATGGATTAATACCATTGGCTCAAGGGTTTGAGTAATTTCCCTCCCTTTTCCTTGCAGAGTCATGCCCCATCTCTTTTGTTGCATTGCATAGCCGGTTGTGGGTTTTTCATTAAAAATTCATAATTACATGATGTCTTATATACATTGTGCCTATCTAGCACAAGAACCATAGGCATCTATTTTTAATTGCCGATACATGAAACGCTAAATCAACGGTGGGGCCTTGGCCTTGAGCTCCTCACCATGATTAAATTACAATATTCACATCATTTACGATTTAATACAAAGGGGGGGTCAAAATGGGGACATTACAGTGGGGTTAAGCCAAACAGACCTACTCCCCTACCCCCTGGGGGATATTCTCAACTCAACTAGATTTAGATCCTGGAAGACATCTATCAAGCAGAACACAATGAAATATGGCAAGGTAGATGGAAGTCAACAATTGATCTCAATCTCTCACAAGATCACACTCTATCATGGAATAAATACATAACTGGACTAAATAGAGCTCATATCACTCTCTCTGATTCTCCACACAAGCTAATATGGATCCTTAATCAGGGAAATGGGGCATATATTGTCAAACTAGGATACCAAGAAATGGTTGAGGAAGTTACAGGTGACATGGATTCTCAATAGTGCAGAGGCCTTAGGAAACTAACAGCTCTGCCGAAAGCAAAATTCTTTAGCTGGCTAGGTATTAAAAATAAAGTGCTAACCTAGGATAACCTTCAAAAAATAGGTAGATCTAGACTGAGTAGATGCCCATTATGTTTGGAACATGTAGAGACAATTTATCATCTCTTGGTAGCTTGTCATTTCTCCAAAGAAGTGTGGAGTGCGGAAATCATGGGGTATCTACCCTAACTGGGAGGGGGCTACCTTATTGGAAGCATGGAAAAATTGGTTTTCAAACATAGCCTCTCTAGAGCTCTTGCCGCTTCCTCTCCATATTTTATGGGGTTTATGGATTACAAGGAACAAAGCCATATTTGAAGATATTAAACAAAATCCACTTACTTAAGTCTTCCGAATAAAATACTCTTTTCCTAAGAACACAATCAAGGTAAAAAAGGACAGATCAAGATCCCTCAGGAATCATTTATATGATAAAATCCAACCACATGCTTTTCTACGATGGAGCGTCTAGAGGGAATCCTAGAGATAGTGGTGCGCGAGGCCATATAATTTTTTATGGATAGAAGGTGACTTATAAGAGAGGAGGGGTGGGGGACACCAATAATTATGTCAAGCTTCTTAGTGTTGTCATAGATCTATCATTGGGCCTGGAACATGAGATCTCCTCTATTCAAATTTTCTCAGACTTTGATTTGGTGATCAAATGCTTAAATGGACAAGCCAATTATATTAACATTAATATTACACATATGTTCTAGAAAGGGAAACCACTGAAAAATCTTTTCACTTTTCATAGCTGCCAACACTTTTACAGAGAACATAACTGAACTGCAAGCCAAGTTAGTGCACAATTTTCACTCCAAATAACCTCCAAATGACAATCTATAAATATCATCTAATGATGATTTCCCATTTTTCTCACTGATATCTAGTTGAGTTCACTCCCACAACGCACAGAGATACCTTTTACGTTTCTCACCACATGAGGAGGCCATAAAGTTTCCCATAACAAAAGAGAAATTAGTATATCATTTTTATACTTATTTTTCCTATTATTATCACCGTACTTTTACTTCATTTTTTTTTCATTTCCCTTTACCATCATATATCATGCCTTTTGGCATTTCATATTATTTCAATCACATCATAATATAACATTTTTCACTTTAAATATTTATATATAAAATGTAATTCAACAATAAACATACACATAAATAAAAGAAAAAGAATTAAAATATACATCCAAGATAGAATGTTAAAAACACTTAAATTAAATTAATAAACACTAAACAACTAAAATTAAATTAAATACATCATGAAATAACATTTTCACTTAATATATAATTCAATAATATAAAATACATTAATGTTTGGTAGTGGACGCCCGTCTAGCTCCGTTGGTGGAGTGCAAGGCTCTTTTTTTCCAACGAAAAAAAGTTTCTTGCTATTCATAAGACTGAATCAAAGAAACTTACATCAGACGCCTATCTCATAGATAGTGATTACAATCAATGATACTGACATTACAAAAGTCCAGTAATGCATCTCTATTATGTAGACAAAAATACAGTATGTAATATAATCTTAATTACTATTAGACTAAGTCTGCTAAACTAATGAACCCGATCATAACATAACCGGGATCAATACAAAAAAGTCAATTATAACATTAACAGAAACTAATAAAAGAAAATAGAGCCTTCCACCCTATGCAGCGGACCACCAAAATGTATGTAATTCAAAATCCCTTCCTTCTGCCTCAAGCCCTTCTTTGATAAAATATCAACCCTCTGGTTAAATTGACAAGAAGTATGATGGAAATCCAAATTTGTAAACATTCCCATCAGTAACCTAATACGCTGCAACCAATATGCGTTGTGTTCCCTTCTTTAAGGGTTGCTTCTCTGGAGCGTAAGGCTCTACCAACAGCTCGTCTAGCTCAGTTGAATATAAAAGTTCCTTGCTTTCCATTAACAGCCCGTCTAGCTCAGTTGGTAGAGTGAATTCAATATAAAAGTTCCTTGCTTTCCAATAACAGTCCGTCTAGCTCAGTTGGTAGAGCGCAAGGCTCTTAACCTTATGGTTGTGGGTTCGAGCCCCATGGTGGGCGACCATTTTTAATAATACGTCGGGTTTTTTCCTCGTATGGGTTGAGTCAAAAAGCAAAGTTATCAATCGGCTTTGTGATTCTTGCTAATATAGTCTGTGTAGTGTGTACTATAAAATGTAAAATTACTTAATTTTTATATAGAAATCATAGCTATTACATTTATACTAAAAATTTATCATTTTCATATATATGTTAAAATATATAATTTATCATATATCTTAAGATAAACACTTTAATCATTTAAAAACTCCTTTATGATTTCTCTTTCGAACATATTTATAGGGATCAAAACTGTGATGCAGACATATTGTCCAAAGAAGCTTTGATTGGTGTGGAAGGTCTCCTCCTTGTGGAGGTATCTGTAAAGTTTTCTAACATGTGAAGGCACACTGGATATTTTGGCATAGAGCTCCTAGCCTTGGGGTTCCATATAGTTTGGTTGGTTCTTGGTCTTTGACATTTTTTGAGCATGATAGTCTCCTTGATGTTTTGGATGACTCTTGTTATGTTTGGCTACAAGATGGCTTTTGTATTTTTTGTCTACTATTTGTTCTTGTGTCTTTCAGCCATATTGGTATTTGGGTATTCTGTCATTGGATCTGGGGTAAACTGATCCATTTGGATGACTACAGTCAAGTTTTTTGTACTTTTTGATTCCGTATGAATAACAAAAGTATTGTTTTTTTTTTTCCTTTGAAAACAAAACACTTTAATCATAATTGATAAAAGCTTTTAATCTTTTTTTTTATTAAGGGATTTGACAACTAGGATGGGGTTGGTACTCGCGTGACATAGGGTCTAGGGGTCCAATCCCGTCTGCTACCACTATACCCTTAGGTGCAACCATTGAGCCTGCCACAAAGGAGCACGGGTTATCTGGGGTTTGAACCAACGACCTCTTACAAAGCTTACACGGGCTTTGCCCACTAGTCTACACGCCAACAGATGATAAAAGCTTTTAATCTTACATTAGTTTTAAAATTTATTGTTTTTTATTAAAATAAATATATATGTTTATTAAAATAAACACTTAATAATAAATAAAAGCTTTAATCTTACATTAATTTTAAGATTTATATATGCATAAACCTTTTTTTCATAGGTTTTTTACTCTCATGGTTTACACAAATAAGAAAGTTTTAGGTTTTTCAAATATTAATATAATATCTAATTAAATTATCATCTTAAAAATATTATATTATTATTATCAAATACACATATTTAATATTTTTTCTTTGATAAAGCATACCAAAGAAATAATCCTCAGTATCAATCTCTCTCTGATTTGATAAAGCATACCAAAGAAGTAATCCCTAGTATCAATCTCTCTATGGTTGACTAACACCGATTGATACAATGCCAAAATATCTGACAAAGTCATTTAAAGATAATACCTCTGCTTCAGCTTTTAAAAAATACAACTATTATATTATACTTAAACTTCTCAAATTTGCAATTTTGAGAGTTTGAATGTGAGGAATAGACTTTCTCCTTCAAAATCCACTAGATCTTTATAATATTTTTTTCTTAGACCACTTTATAAAATAAGTGCAATAAAAAGAACTTTAACATTTATGAAAATGTATACACTAGCATTTGCCCCTAGAGGGGCAAAAGGAACGCCGAATGGAAAAATCCAACTCTTTCATAGAACTATTGGATATAAAACAATATAATATTGATTTTAAGTATGTATCAAAAGTCACCATCTACAGTCGATACAATTTTATGAAGGTATAAACATGTCGACCCATTTTACATCTTTTCGATCATTTTGGCCGAAACGGGTCGCAGCGTTTTAGCCATTTATAGCCAACTACTTTGCCAGATTTTACTCATCTGACGCCGACCCATCTCGTGGGCCCGCGACTCAGCTTCACCGCTCGGTTCGTCGGTTTTTGTTCTTTCTTGCTGACCACAGTCGCAGGTTTTAATTCACCCGTCGCCATCCATTTCGCGTATCTTATAACATTTCCGCCGACTAACTCATTTCTGTCGCCAGGGATCGCATCACATCATCTTTTTTCACCCAATTCTTTAGCTTCATTTCACGGCGCTTCGGTCACAGTTCTTTCGACTATCTCGTCGACCGTTTCGCAGCTTTTATGATAATTTCGCCAACCATCCAACATCGACCAAGACTTTTTCACTAAGCGTTCCACCGTCTGGTCGCCCCCTTTTGAACAACGTCGCTCGTCCCTTTCGCCGCATTGAAGTCTTGTCTCACCAACTTGTTCGTCGCAGCTCGTGCTTTTAAGTCGACCGTTTCGCGGTGGTTAGGATAAAGTCGCCGAAGCCGCCGACGGGCTTTTTTTTGGGACGCGCGCCTTGTACTGCATGTGAATTACCTTGTGAGTCCCCAGGTATTCCATAAGCTATCTTGTAGTAGCAAATGCATATTGTGAGGCTCGTTGCGATAAAGAACTTGAAGGGAAAAATCATTACAAAATTGAGTATGAGAAATATTTTTAAGAAGATAAAAATCAACAAACAGTTGAGGAAGTTACTGTCCTATATTATCATGAAGAAACCTTTATCCAAGAAGAATACCAAGAGACTCAAATGCCTTATAAGACAACACTAAATTTCTCGTCAAACTACACCATGGAATCTAATCCGTGATCAAGCCAAGACTTCATCTACGTTGTAGTGTCGGAAACGACTATGAACACCATAGCACACCATAATGAACACCATGCCACTCATAACAATATGAAATTGAAACAAATCACTAAGCACGCTATGATTTTGAAAGGAATGAAAATGTTTTTTTAGGAATAAATAAACAAAAAGTATAGGAAAAAATTTGTATAATGAACACCATGTCACTCGTAACAATAGGAAATTGAAACAAATCACTAAGCACGGGATGCTTTTGAAAGGAATGGAAATGTTTCTCTAGGAATTTGAATTTTAAAAATTTGTGAATTAAATATATTTATATCTTTATAGAAAAGGCAAAAAAAATATTTCAAATGTGTTCCAAAAAGAAAAAGAAAATCATATTTCAAAGGTGTTCCAAAAAAATAAAAATAAAACATCTTCAGTACAAAAGATAAAAGAATTAAGAAAAAAATAAAAAAATTGTCAACTAAATATGTTTATATCTTTATAGAAAAGAATAAAAGTTCTAAAAAAGGGTCAACTAAATATATTTATATCTTTATCGAAAAGAAAAAAAACCATATTTCAAAGGTGTTAAAAAAAAACACAAAAAACATCTTGAGGAAAAAAGATAAAACGATTAAGAAAAAATTAAAATTTTAAAATATTGCCAACTAAATATATTTCTATCTTTATAGAAAAGAAAAACAAATTATATATTTCAAAGGTGTTCCAAGGAAAACATAAAAAACATCTTTCAGAAGAAGAAAAAGAGTGTTAAAAAAAACATAAAAAAACATTTTGAAGAAAAGTAATAAAAGAATTAAGAAAACAATAAAATTATTGTAAACATAAATGCAATCATTTTTTTTGTCCATTAAAATTGAAGCTAAGTTGTGTACAAGTTCAAAGTCGTGAAATAACCAGAAAGACAATAAATAGTTTTTTTCTCCATTCAATTGTATTTTTCACATTAAGTAAATGCACGCAAGTAGCTAATTAACCTTTTTTCCTAAAATAAAATTCATCTTATACAATTTAATTATCAACCAATAAACCTTTTCTTCATAAGTATTTTCCCAAACACTCTCAATAATCTTATGATAAATTATGATAAATAATATAGCGCAACATCCTATCTCAACACCTTTATAGAGAAATTCACTAATGTGAAGATTACAAGGTCATCATCATCCAACTCTTCCAAATGTCAAAAAGCCATGCAGTTATTTAACGATCTGGAGAAGGAGGCTATCAAGCTCTTTAAAATATTCTAAACAATAATATGCTTAAGAGTCCTACCATAAACATATATGGTACATAGAGGCAAGAGTTGCAAAATAGAAGCTACTATGTTAAGTGCACCGCTACAATTTAAGATTAGTAATATGTGCATCGTTAACTTCAAGTGAAAACAAGTACAGGGAATGGCAAAATGAACGTGGAATGGAAGGGCCAACTTTTCTAGGACACAAAACTATTGCAGTGAAAATTAAACAAACCACCCTTTCATATGAAACCAGTAGATAAATCGTATACATGATCAAATACTAACTTTAAAGGTTGAACATACAAGTAATACTGGACCACTACACATTATGCTTTCAAAATGTGACGAGCATTATATTGTCAAGCTTACTTGATTGCATTTTACAATTAATTTTTGTTAAGGACTTTTCATAGGAATCACTAAATTTTCGTCTTGGAATGGCCTATAGTTGTATTAGCTCTGGGTTCAGACAACAATAAATTGGGAAACATGCCCTAAATAAATTTGTCCCTAAAATGGATCTGGGATGGGTATGTAGAATGAATGTGTTTTTTGTGAACCTTTTAATGTTGTGAAGTATAATTCCTTTTGGTATCAGCAACCATCGCTATAAAGCCTAATGCAAAAGCCAGGAAATGAATACCACTAAGCTGTAAACAAGAAGACAAATTCAATTTTAAAAAGAGCAATCAGTTGGCTGAGCATTAAATCCTGCGATAGCCATAACAATCTAGGGCCATTTGCATAGATAGAAGCCTCTATGCAAAGCAGAAAGGTAACCATGGTATTATATCATAATATAGTTATTGTAACTGTTCGGGCAAAAGATGAGAATGACATTTCTATTGCCTACATCAAAAGGATGGACACTTTAATTGTTATACATCAAGAGGGATTGACACTTTTAATTCACTTTTAACAAGAGTAATCACTAAATGAACCTCCTAGAATCTTCCACTTCATCACAAACAACAACCATCATTGCATAAAATATGTTTTATCATTTATTTACAAAAGCATATTTCAAACTTATGAAGCATCCAAGTTTTATTATTATATAAGTACTATAATTAACAACTGCTCCATAGATTTAGATTTGAAATGACCTCTCACCATAAATTTGTATGAATCATAGAACACTAACTTTATTCTCATATTAGGTCGCGATGCAAAAAAAAACAAAAGTACATGGTATAATCGACAATAAAATTAATAAACAACGAACCTTACCCTTCATTAGGGAAGGAAACATGCTTAAAATAATTAGCAACCATAGTGACACTAAAAAAAACTGATATATCTCAATTTTTTTTTATATTATATTTAAGGAAGCATCAATACCTTCATGGTGTAAGTTATCCTTTGAATGTGTATGCATATAGGGATAGATATACCACTTAATAATTGCTTTCGTACTACTAATTCTTTTATAAACTTAAACACCTAGTTATATTATCCAATGTTTTGAAAATCATGACTCTTTCCGCAATTGATCTACCTACTACCATGTTTGTTTCATATATATAAAATAATAATAATAATAATAATAATAATATTTATAATCATATATATTATCTTATACCTAATAAGTTTTGAATGTTTATATATATTACATAGAATTAATAATGATTTTAATTATTTATTGATGTTTAAATATTATTTATATAAATCAATAATAAATGTGATAAATAAATATGCTTAATTATTTAAATTTAAATTAAATAGTGATGTCAAAAATATTTATGTATATTTTTGAAAAAGAAAGTGATATTAATTTAAAATATGAATACAAAATTTTCAACCAAAGTATTCCATAACTAAATATACTTGATAAGTAATTTTTCAAATAACATAGAAAGTAACAATTTCAATAAAGTTTCAAACTCCTGTTTAAGTTAAATGACACGTGTATTATACATTAGCAAAACAACCTCTTTCTAATGGATCTTACTAAAAAGAATATGATACTAAGAGAACCATACGAAACTTAAAGCCTTAGCACTCATGAGCAATAAAACAATTCCAAAATAGGCAACATAGAGTCTCAAGACCTAATCACAAAGTTGTTAAGTATCAATAGTGAAACCTAACACCTAATGTCAAGAGGCACTCCTTGAAAGGAAATATTTGGAAAACAAGATTCCATCCAAAAATCCATTATATGTAGGAGAGCCTAGAGTATCATACCGTGCAACCTTGATTTACCCACTTAGCCTCCTCATATTAAAGTCCCCGTCTTTTATTCAACTTCTCTTGGAAAAGGATGTGATTACTAAATGTAGATAAATCTATTTAGGCTTATAGATCTAACAAGGTTCTCATAGATCCACCTCCATTCTCCCAAATACGCTTCAAAGTAAACATAAGAACTTAGCAGACTTAGCAGAAAATTCAAAAGACTTAGAAAAAACTTAGCAGAAAACTCAAAAGACTTAGAAAAACTTGAATTTTTCATTCTTTATTTCATGTTGATTAGTGTTGGGTAGTAGGAAGAATACTTACCTCTGCAACAATGATAGGTATCCCATGAAGGCCCAAATGTTGCAACCTTTGCTCTGATAGGTAGCCCATGAGGGGCAAAATGAGAGGAAGAGCATAAGGAATATTCTAAGCAATAGGTTACAACCATCATCGAAATGGAAAACAAAATCATAGCTAAAGTAAGAATCTTTGACTTACTAAGAGAATGCAGTAAAGTAAATCTCATAAATAAAGTAAATACTCAAGCTTGGTAGATACTTCCAATCCTAGCTCCCAAGTACCTATTTTTCTCAATACCTATCTATACCATAAGGAGGATAACAAGTGGTCTAACAACAATAAATATGAATAGATGTCAATTTGGGTATAGGGTGGAATACATACATATACATGTGTCAAATATATCAACATGTTACAATAAGATACTAAACTAATCTATGTTTTATGTTTCTTACATATTGATTTTTGTCTCTTGCTCATGCCATAAAGGTAAAGTACATGCTTAAATGTTGCATATTTCAAAGTAAACACAAGCAAAAGAGGAATAGTAGCATTCAAAACTACCACAAAACTTAGTTGCAATAGACCGTAAAACAACACAAGTTTCCTCTTCATTTCCATAGGTGAAACATGTTTCACATGTATCTATAATGTTATTGATTAAAAATTCTTCAATTGACCAAATCCAATAATTCCAATGTTACCACTTAGATCCTATATGCATGGTAAGATTACCTATTGAATATATAGTAGTAGATAAAATAAAACCACCACTTGTCACTACAACTTTGGGTTTTGAAGGTTACTGACTCAAATCTCTATCCAGATTAAGAATTGCATTTTGAGGATTAATAATTTCACAAACTGTTTCACATATAATTTAATTATAATTGTTTGCATCCAACACCGAAAATATAAAACATCACGACACTAAACAATGTATTGTTTCCAATTAATAACATGAGTCAATGAATCTTATTTTTGTGTTGGAAATGCTAGCATAAGAAAATACTATTTTTATATATAACTCCCATTCCGAGAGTGCCATGTACAATAGTAACGATATAGAGAAGTCCAAATAAACATGGCATTTTCCATAGACACAACCTTCACTTCCAGCGTATGATTGCTTTGTATTACAAAACCATCGTTCAAGGCAAAGTTAAATCTCAATGCATTTGTACTAAAGATTTGGATAAAAACTTATGATAAACAAAATAACCAAAATGCATAGCTTAATTTTAGTGATATTTTTCCTTAATTATTACCATAATTTTCCTTCACTTCCTCCTACATGTTGCTTGGTCATTGATTTATTTTCCTCCACTCCCCAGTTAAATTCTCATGGGTTCTGAAGATAAGTGTTTGACTACTTATTTTGTTTGTGATAGAACAAAGAGCATGAATCAAAGAACAATCAACTAACTCAATTTCTCTATCCATGTAAATAAAAAGATGTAGATAGCCTCCACTAATAGCCTAGAAAATTCCACAAGTTTTCCCACCGTACGCATAGGATAAACGACTTGCAACTTTGGAAGCACCTATAGTTTTGTCGCACTGAAGAAATATAGCCATTTTAGGAAATTTATATAAACAACAAATATACAATCAATCTTCGTAAAAATAGTTGGTAATCCACTAATAAAGTCCATGGATATGGATTCCTAAGGCTTTGAGGGAACTTGAAGTGGCTGGTATGATCCAAGATTTTTATTAGAAGGTTTAGATTGACTATGTAATGAACATCTTCTAAGAAAATATTTCACATGCTTCCTCATAGAAGGTCGATATAAGTATCTATGTAAATGTTGTGAATTCTTCAATGTGCCAAAGTGACCACCATGTGATGTGGAGTGTGTCTATCTAATGAGTGTGAGTCATGTTGAACCAACTGGAATAGAAGGCTTATTTAAAGTGTAGAACAAACCATTTGTCAATGTATAATCAAGGAAAAATAATTTACTCATCACTTTAGGTTGTTGTAAAGAGGTGAGAATTGACTCAAAGTGTTGATAAAAAGAATAAAGTAATTTCCAATGTTCCTATGCAACAAAATTGGTATTGAGAATATGAAAAACTTGGAAAGAGGTCAACAAAAGATCAGAGAACAAAGCAAATAAAAAAAAGTATTTAGAATGCTCCAAATCTTTTCCACTACCCAATCATAACCTCGATTAGTTCCCAAACATAATACAAATCAACATAATCGATATATTTGATATTTCATCTCTTACATTCTGAAGAAATGTAATTTTTTCAATGTTTTGATTAAGACATAGCAACTCAAATAAAGGGCATGCAAGGAACCCACTTCATCCCGGGTTGACCGTATAACACTATAGTAAACTTGCATGTTGAGGCCAACCTTAGTGTTGGAGAGGGCATCCTATTGGAAGTGGGAGTAGAATATAGTAAACCCGCACGTCGAGGCCAACCTTAGTGTTGGAGAGGGCATTTTATTGAGAGTAGATTGTCACCGTGGTTATACAAGACCTTTTCGAATATGTCTCTGCCCCGCAATCTTAGTATTAGAAAGGGCATCATATTGAAAGTAGACTATAGTAAACCTGCAAGCTGGGGCCAACCTTGGTGTTGAAGAGGGCACTCTATTGAAAATAGTCTGTCACCACGGTTCTACAAATCCTTTTTGAATAGAATATGTCTCCGCATGGCATAAATTCCAACTAATATATCTCCACCCCACAAAAAAAATTAGAACCCAGTAGACTTCCATGTAATGTGAACCATTCAACCCCATTTAAGAATTGAACTTGGACACAAATACTAACCACCAATTATCAGCTACCACACAAGTCAGCATAACCAGTTTTTCATCCAAGAGACCAGCCACCATTGACCATTTTTTGTTGACAAAGATATTGATTCAAATATCTCTAATGTCTCATTAATAAGATGCCAAAAAAATTATACTAAAAATATATATACAATCCTACACGTGGGAGAAGGAGGAAGACACGAAGGGCATGCAAAAGCCATTTGGAATGTATAGACAGAACCAGGAGGTGCTTCAAAGGCGGGTTTCTACGATTAATTCATTGGAGAGCATGGAGACGCTAGAATAGGAAGCTGTTGCTTCAAAGGTAGAGGAAAACTATCGCAGATCGATAATCCCCTGCAGTGGATCTAGAGTTTTCCGGGCTCAAATTTGTAAGGTATGTATTGTATTATTTTACCCTTACTCTCCCCGTGGTTGCATTACTTGCTGATGTCTCAGAGAGGGTTTCGATGGAAAATATCGCACTGGTAGTGAGAGTTTCGTTTCCTTGAGTGTTTTATGTTGGATCAAAAGATCCTTTGAGAGACAACCGTGGTTTTGTTTTGGGTGTGCCTAAATTCGCAGGTTTTTTGTTGCAGGTATCGCAGTAGTCCAACTTTTTGTTCTGGGTATCCCATATGTTTTTAGCAGAAATCAATTGGGGTTTATATAGTTGTGTTTTATTTCCAATCCTCGCCATAGTTGAGATCTGGATTTCTATTCTATGTTTTTCTTCTCTGGTTACTGCAATCGTGACAGGTGGTCGCTTCTCTGGTTAAGCTCTTACGTTCGTCACAATCTGTTACAAGGTCTACTCTTGGCTGAAAATTTGTTTTCCTGATTTGTAAGTAGAGGCCTTGCCAATTATTGTTTGCTATGTTGTATTTCTTGTTTTAGTTTCTTGGCACTCTTTAGGCGACATCATTAGACAGTGCATTGCATCATTTTCCATGCTTGACTCCGTGTTGGACACGTCCTCCTCTAGGTCTTCTTGATTTTTATCTGAATGAACCTATTACCCTGTTCGGTGAGAGTAAGATAATGATTTTGTTTCTTCTACTGATCTGCAGGACTATACTTGCACTGAGGATGAAGACGATGATACATTTCAAAAATTTAAAGCAAGAGAGCGTAAGAAACCTCTGTTGTAAAGTCATCTGTTGGACTGTATTGATACTCATTTGACCGAAGCCATAGGAAAACAACGTGGTTAACTGGATTACAGAGGCAAGAATTTTGCACGATTTAAATTGAATTGGAATTTTGAAAAAGTCCGTGGATGTTTCAATAATTAATTCGTAACTTCTGTTGTGGCGTAGTACACAGCCTCGTATCAGCTTCAGTGGGAAACACTCTTCTTAAGCAGGAATTTACTGGACAGATTCTTGTCTAAGGGACTTTTACAAACGATACTCATATACAGATCCTGGGCATCGCCTGCATGACACTTGCAATCAGAATTGAAGAGAATTAATCTACGAATTGGTATAAATTTCAAAAGATTATTTCTTTCAAGTTCAATTTGCGGTATTAAAATGCATTTAGATCATTACAGTATTAAAATTCTTTTTAAATTTGTAATCGCGTCAAACTTCTTATTTTGAGATCTGCGTTCGATTCTCGACTGGGAGTTGCGTGGAGGATGAATGTATTCTTCGTGGGGGGATGAATGGACTTCATGGGGTATGAGTAGCGTAGAAGTGGGAGCATGGAGCTACGTGGATATGCAAGTGCAGCAGCGTGGAGATCCTGCTGCGTGGGAGAGAGTGTAGCAGAGGAGGCTGCGGTGGGAGGAGGCCGCGGGAGAGGAGGCAGAGGAGGCTGCGGCGGGAGGAGGGAGGAGGCTGTAGGCGGCGGCAGGAGATGCATAAGCTCGGCAGAGAGGAGGCGGAGGAGGTCGGCGGAAGTGGGAGGAGGCAGCAGGAAGCAACGGCAGGAGATGCATAAGCATCCACGTGGTAGGATTCCACTCGCTCCATGAGCGAGGAATCTAGTTGACGTGGAGGTTATGCACCTCCGTGGTGAAACGCTAACCTCCGTGGTGAAACGCCTACGACGTAATTACATAATTACTTAACCAATTAACCACATAGTGAAGACATATAATTAATAACTAAATATTGAAAATAAAATTAACACCACCAAAATATTATATATACATTACATAATAATTACTTAACCAATTAATCATATAGTGAAGACATGTAATTAATAACTAAATGTAAGTAAAATTAGCACTCTCGCAAAAAATTGTATAAAAGGTTGAGCCTAATTCCTTGTAGAAAGAGAAAATATTACACATTGTATCATTTTTTTGTGATTGTATTCATTGTATAAATGTAATGGCTCATAATCATTACTGAAAATATTTGGAAATATATTTCTAAATTTTAGAGTTCTTGTCTAAAAGATCTCACATTGTTGAAAACCTAGATGTATGTATGATGTTTTAAAAAATTTCAGCATATATCAGTCATAAACATACTCATACATAAGTAAGGATCACTAAAGGTAAGACAATCACATAGAGAACATAAGATTGCCCTGGGAAACCCTCTTAGGGTAGAAAACCCAGCCAAAACTTCTCTTTAGATTCCTTAACAAAGTACAATACCAGTATAAGACTTTAAACTAACTGAGTAGTGCTGAAACAATACCTTTGTTTCAACACTTATAGACTTCACCTACAACTGATAACACACTTACAGTAACAGTCTGATAATGATCCCAAAATTGACTGTGATGACCTCTTGCTGTAGCAGACTTATGGAAGACACTGTAGAAACCTTATCTCCCTCCTTGTAGCAGTTAGTAACAACAGTATCAACCTTGTTGCAACCTTATCTCCCTCCTTGTAGCAGTTAGTAACAACAGTATCAACCTTGATTATTGGCAACCTAACAACATAAGTCTTTTTCCAAAATTGTGTGTCCAAGTGATAGGGGTCAACCCTTTTTTATACTTGGGATTGGTTTCCCTAAGCAGCCCCCTAGGATTGAGTTTGACACCTGGCATGATCCTTATGACACTTGGCATCAGTTTGAAACTTTGCATGAGCCTTTTGACACCTGGCATGAGCCTTTTGCCACTTGGCATCAGTTTGACACTTTGCATGAGCCTTTTGACACTTGGCATGAGCCTTTTGACACTTGGTCCTAAAGTTAACACTTGTCATCATCCTTTTGACACTTGGTCCTAAAGTTGACACCTGGAATCAACCTTTTGACACTTGGCATCAAAAGCTTTTTATGTACATAGTTTAATTACAGCAAAAAAATAGCTTCCAAAGCTATATATTTCAACACTCCCTCTTAGCAAGGAAGATATTTTTTCTAGTACCACTTGTTACATCCACTTTTCTTACTCCCTCTTACGAGGGACCAATCCAAGCTTGTCTCCGAAGTACTCAAACTTCACCTTTGACAGAGGTTTGGTTAACACATCTGCAACTTGTTCAGTTGTAGCCACATAAAGAAGCTTCACTGCTCCTTTTTCTACCATATCGTGGATAAAATGATACTTGATTCCAACATGCTTTGATTTGTCATGAAACACCGGGTTCATTGACAACTTTATGCAACTCTGATTGTCACAGTAGATACTAGTAGCATTTAAATCAATATCAAATAATCCTGAAATCAATTTCCGTATCCATACAACTTCAGTACATACTAAAAACATGATGCCATATATTCTGCCTCGGTCGTACTGAGCGCAACACTGGTTTGCTTCCTGCTAAACCATGAGATCATTCATGATCCCAAACTAAACCAACAACCTGATGTACTCTTACGATCTGTGACATTACCAGTCCAATATGAATTCGAGTATCCTTGTAGTTTAAACTCACAGTCTGCATCATACTTGATACCATATTCAATGGTACCTTTCAAGTATCAAAACTTATGTCAAGTGTCAAAAGGTTGATGCCAAGTGTTAACTTTAGGACCAAGTGTCAAAAGGCTGATGCCAAGTGTTAACTTTAGGACCAAGTGTCAAAAGGTTGATGCCAAGTGTTAACTTTAGGACCAAGTGTCAAAAGGCTGATGCAAAGTTTTAAATTTTCAAATATGTTGGAAAGACTTTGAACTAACTAAGTAGTGTTGAAACAATACCTCTGTTTCAGCACTTATAAACTCCACTAACAGCTGATAACACACATAAAGTAACAGGCTAATAATGATCCCAAAATTGACTGTGATGAACTCTTGCTGTAGTATACTTATGGTAGACACTGTAGCAGCTTTATCTCCCTCCTTGTAGCAGTCAGTAACAGCAGTAGCAACCTTGATTAGTGGCAGCATAACAACAAAAGTATTTTTCCAAAATTGTGTGTCCAAGTGATAGGGATCAACCCCTTTTATACTTGGGCTTGGCTTCCCTAAGCAACCCCCTAGGACTGAGTTTGACACTTGGCATGAGACTTTTGACACTTGGCATTAGTTTGACACTTGCATGAGCCTTTTGACACTTGGTACTAAAGTTAACACTTGACTTTTGACACTTGGTCCTAAAGTTAACACTTGGCATCAACCTTTTGACACTTGGTCCTAAAGTTAACACTTGGCATCATCCTTTTGACACTTGACATAAGTTTTGACACTTGGCATGAAAAAGATTTTTATGTACATAGTTTAATTACAACAAAAAATAGCTTCCAAAGCTATATATTTAAACACTCCCTCTTAGTAAGGAAGATACTTTTCCACTACCACATGTTACATCCACTTGTATTTACTTGGCTATTGATTTGTTGATTCATCAAGAGAAGTTTTGGCTGGGTTTTCTACCCCGAGAGGGTTTCCCAGGGTAATCTTGTGTTCTCTCTGTGATTGTCATACCTTCAGTGATCCTTACTTATGTAGGTGTATGTTAATGACTGATATATGTTGCAAAAATTTTAAAATTTATACATACATCTAGTTTTTCCAACATGGTATTAAGTTAGGTTTTTCTTCTTCTACATTTTATCTTTGAGCAGGACATATTTGATTTGTTGGTAATGGATTATGGTTTATGTATAAAGCTGACTTATTAATGAAGTTGTGATTGATTGGTTTTAAACCACATTTGGAGTCATGATTATCATATGTTTCAATTTGGAAACAAATGTTTAGTTTTTCTATTGAATATTGGACTTTTGGTTTTCTTTTAGCAATTGATAATACCTTGAATAAGTTTTTTGGGGGGGGTGAGTAAGATAGGGCATTCTATTCTATTAATATACAAAAATAGGGCTCTCAACTTCGTCTGCCTAGACGAAACTAGAGCAAGATGAGATCTAAGTATCTAAAGTTAACCATGATCTAGCTATATTACAATCATCCATTTGAAAACCGACCTAGGAATCTGCCCAGAGGAAAACCAACATTGCGCAGGTTGGTGGAAGTCTAAAAAGTTAAACAAAAAAGGAGGGAACAACATATATCTAAATTGAGACCTTACTTTCGATGAGACAGACTGAAACACAAAGACTAATTGAAAACCTAGATAGGAGCTTACTGTAGGCTTTATCATTTTGAAAATGGCGTCGAGGAGGATGGCCCAAGGGTCTGATTGCTATGAGCATCATTCAATTCTACATTCATGTCCAAGTCGATGAAGTGGGGCTTTGTTGAGGGCTCCATTGTTTCCCTTATGATATTAAACTTGACCCCTACAAATCTTGTCGGGAGGGCTTGCTTGGCCTCGATAACCTTTAAGGTGGTAGGGGATGGATATGAGAGGAACCAACTCAGAGTGGATCTTGTCAAGTTTTCCAAGGATGTCTCCATAGGCTTCCCCTCTCTCTGCCAGAGTTTTCCCCATGAGAGTTTTAATAAAACAATAGAGATCCATGGTTCTTTTGTAGAGGGAAAGGATGCCCCTGCCCCTAGTATTCTTTCGGTCTAATATCCACTTTTCAAAATCCCCAACTTGCTAAGTTTATGGATTTAGATCTTTTTCTCCCCGAATCTCCATTTCAACCCTTTTAATTTAATCATTTGCTTCTTATGAGATGGAATTGCAGTAGAAGTGGGCCATGTGCCTAGTTTGCTTGATATCTCATGACTTATCTTGGTTTGCATTCTCCCTTGAAGCTCTGTGGACATGCCTCGTCCTCATCTCTCCCAATCACATAGAAGATTCTGCCTCCATACCTTCCTTACCAACACTTAGCGCATATAATTGCAGTGTATACATGTATATAAGGATGGAACAATTCAAACAAATATTAGTTGTGGAAAATCAAATCCGAGCTCCCATCATATTCCCAGTAGAGACCACGTTAGCCTTGTGCCAGCATGCCTTCATCATTTTTTCACACGACAGGCTTCCTCCCTCATACATACTCCTCATGGCTCGACTCGATGGTCTTGATATTTTGTGCAACTTAACCCTGGCATGCTTAGTTACCTTAATGACGTCGAGGGGAAGTTAATAGGGTCGATTCTCCATGGTAGCCACATCTCGTCTGGAGGGAGACAAGTGTTCACCCATCTCATCACCAACGCACTCACAGTTGTCCACCACCAACTTGTCGGATGTTGGATTGTCCTCTTGCTTGTTCCCGATGCTAGTGACTATGATCGTGCTCGCGAGGATCACCCTACTTGGGGGTAACTTGGATAAGTTTATTAACCTAGGTACAAATATAAATTTTACAATATCCTCAACCTAATTGTAGTTGGATCCAACAATTGGATCATGAACACATTAGTTTTAGATTCATACTTTGTTTAAAAAATGGGCATGTGGAAACTTCTTTCCTAAACAAAAAGTTTTCTAAGGCAAAAAATTGGAAGAACAACAAATCTAGTTGTTGGAATGACCCATTCTCAAATTGCTAATGGACGGAAACTAAGTTTATGGATTTTGTAAATTACCCAATCACAACCTTTAAGGGTGCGATGTTGATATTTATAAATGATGACCAATGTTACAACACCTCTATCGCTAGTATCCTTACCCGGATGCTTCTTTGAGCAAGTGACAAAGATACACGATTCGAATAATTTAGAGCAAGAAAATGAATCAATCCCTTCAACTAAGTCAAATGATGCAATGCAATTAGGATTATTAGAAACTCCAACAACTTCAAAATAATATGTTGATTGGTATGGAAAAAAAATTTAAAATATTTGATAAGTTTTCATAATACTTAGTATCAGGATTTAAAAAAAAAATCCCTTTATAAATATCTTAATGAAACCAAGTTAAAATGCACTATGAACAACAAAATTTTAATTAATCATTTAAATATAGATGAAGGGTTGTGATATAGCTTTTGATATTAGCTTAAATTTCTAAAAATTAAAATGTTAAAACTCAAAACCTAATATACTTGAAAAATGATGCTATAAAAAATATAAAATAAGATGTTATAAAGTATTTTTATATAGTAAATTTACTTTACGCTTAAATAGGGGAGTTGCAAAGTAATAAGTTCTTGGCTTTAGGGATTGATTGGGATAGAGGTGGTGGGACCAAAAACATTGTTTCAAGTTAGCTTTATATTAGAGACATGGTAGATTTCAATTGGAGGCATTTGAAGTTAGCTTTTATTGCGCATTAGCATGTTGTTAATTATTGTAAGCTAATGCTGGGGAGGCAGGTGCGTGGGGGTCATTTTAGATCCTGTAGGAAACAAAGTAGTAGATTTTTCACGGGGATTAGGCAATAGAACAAACAACGAAGTCGAATGGCTTGCTCTGTATCATTCCCTGGAAATTGCCTCCACTCTCAACATAGGAAAACTACAAGTTTATGGAGACTCAAGGCATGTCATTCAAATAATGAGGCTCGGAGCCAAAACAAGAGGTTCTAAGAGCCAAAGAATTCAAAGAAGAATCAGCTCTCATTATTTTCCAAAGACACTCATTATTTCCATATTTTGAGAGAGAATAATTCCCTAGCGAATGCTGCGGCAAATGAAGGTGCCTTTATGAAAAGTGGCCAAGTCAAGCACAACAATGGAAATTGTGGGTTCTTATTTATCCCCTAATGTTTTTCTAATGCATAGCCACCTTAGGTTTTTATTTCTCGTTCCCTCTCTTGGGCGTTGGAGCAGTCTTGTCCCTGCTCTTCCGCTGTCGACACGCCATCCCCCATGTGCCCTTCACATGGACCTTGCTATGTTTGTCAGCTCGCTCGAGCTGGCATTTATTTCTCCTCTCCCATCCTGTTCATTATCTCCCACAATGGTTAGTCCTCCCATTTCACCCGCTCTCAGCTCTGCGTTCGGTCGGCTCTCCACCTCCGACCTTGAACTTGATCCTTTGCTGCCCCCCGACGTTTGCACGACCTTTCATCCCCTCCATCCCTCGCCTGACTGCATAATGGACGGTGTTAAGGTAGCGATTCCAACCCTGAGTCGAACCACCGAAGAGGTCAAGACGTATTTGTGCAGGACATACTCGACCGTTTGCACCAGTGTTAAGCAAAATGAAGAACTGGCTACCAAAATTAGATACAATACCACCCAGCTTACATGCCAGGATTGATGATCTCGAGCGAAATCTCTTCGAATTAATCGGTAAGGTGGACATTATCAGGGAGGAGCTCTCAGTTCTAACAAGCAAATCTCAATGCATCCATGTGCAGGATGCCCCTACTGTCAACCAGGAAATGGTGGACGCAGCCTCGGTTCAGCAACAGAACTTTGGATAATCTCTCCCTTTCATACAGGTTCTTTTTGATATACATTTTTTGAATGTTTTTTTTCCTGCTTCTAAGCAAACAGTTTGTAAGGGTTTATCCCAATGCTATTACAAGAAATTACAGGAAGCACAGACACAGAGCTTCCAGAGACATGAATACTTTCATAATCTGCTTTTTTCCTCTCTCTGTAACAGGAAAATTGTCTCAAATTTTGTAATGTATGGCTATGCACAGCCTTTTCAATTATATATATATGTTTCCCCTATTTCTGTTAAAAAAAATTAGTGTAAGCTAATGAATAATTAGTAAACATTGCAGGTAGTAATCATTATGAGAAATTAAATCTAAATGTGGGTGGAATTGGAAACACTATCCATTGAATTGGTAGGGGAGCTATAAATTGTAGACTCAACTCTTTCATGTGATTCATTGTCATAATGTGCCAAAATATATATGGTAAGGGGAGGGCATAGGAATCAACATTGGAACATCAATCCTAGGGGATGCATGCTCTCTCCATGGCTACAATGTCAATGCTTATTTGGGATACAAAATGATTGATGGAACCAATCAATAAGTTTCTCCTAGCCATGGAACCATTTTGCATTCATTGTCCTCTAGTGTCATCAATGGGTGTGATGGGGCATTTCCCATCCCATGGTTTTTGAACCTATAATATAATAGTTAATGATGGCCTTTCCATAGATAGTTATGCTCATTCTAGCCTCGAGGGTTAGCTCAAGCGGCCATGAGCCATATGTGAGATATCTCCCCCCAAAGTTGGGTAGGTCATGGGTTTGAATCTCTTGATCCCCTCGGAGTTAGGCTTCGTAATCAAGGCCGATGGTTTACCACTTTTACCATCCCTATTTGTTCTTAAATATCCTTTAAAAGTTTGCCACTCCTATCTTTGTTATCTCCCAAAATTGTATAGTCGCATCATCCTTCCTTATCTCCCATATATATTGTTTTTCTCTCTCTACGTTTTTCATAATCATGGAGGAATTTTGTGTTTTCATCCCTCTATGAATGCCAAAAAGACTGAGAATAGATAATCAAGTCAGGCGGGAGAGTAAAACATATTATTAATGAGGTTTGACAAAGGCTATTTATATGATAGGAAGGAAAGGGTGGACATTTTCCACCTAAGTAGAGAGGGAAAGACTCCCAGGACCATGGGATGAGCAAGACATAATCCAGGTGAATCTAGGTAGGGTCTCATGAACTAGAGATACAATAATTTTCCAAAAAACATACTCTCGGCAAGGTATTTTTTAAGGATTCTAATATAATACCTAAGTATAGCATTCTAGGTGATTATTTTGGATTGAAAAAATCATATATATAGATAGGTAGGCGAAAATTAATATGAAACATACAGGTTTCTACTGAAAAATGTAAATTTTGGCGAATATTACAATAAAAAACATATTTTATGTAAATATAGGCGATATTAGAGAATAAAAATGACCAAATAACGAATTTAGTTTTTGAAACAAAACTCAAAAAATAGCCAATTGGCGAAATTTCGCCCCTAAAAATTACCCCAACTCTCGGCAAGATATTTTTGTGCGCTTTGTTCAAGTGCATACATACAACAATCCAACTAGGATTAACATTGTTAATTTATGGATAATAATACTCCCTCACTGAGATTTTGAATAACATACTTACATACACACTCTCAATTGACATTATGATGTGTCTTTTCCTCATTCCTTCGATTTTTTGCTCTCTTCTAAGTTGTTGGATTCTAAAACATTTTCTACCAAGTCTTTATGTTTTAGAATCCCCTTTTGGTTCTCCTCTTGTCTTTCAATAAGCTCCCCCAAAAAATCAAACATGTTAATTCAAGAACCCCTTCATGGACATTACAAAACGTTTCCCAATTCCTTACCTACCAAAACTCCTTAAGTTGTCAAACATAGCCCTCAATGGTTACTCCAAGAGTTCAAACATTCCAATTAAAGTCTCTTTGGTTTTCATATATAACTTTCATTTCCTAGGTGTTTGATTGGTCTAGGTATTATTGACGTATGCATGCAGCACCTTTAAGTGGTTGTTCGGCTGGAAGATTGGGTCAACCTGCTAAAAGAAACTTATATGTTTAAAAAGTATCATATTGATTTATTTTAGTTTCAAGAGGAGAAGATGTTTTAAAGGCGAGAAATTATTCCAACACAATAAATATGACATATTCAACATAATAAGTTTGTTCAAACATTAAACTCAACTTTTGTAGAGTATAATGTAATGGAGTTTTCACAAAAAGTGTCCCTACAAAAATGAGTTCAAGTGACCATTTATAACCTCTAAAGCAAGTCTAAGTGATCTTGGTGTTTAGCCACGTCATCTATTAGTTTAGTTTTTCTTAATAATTTGTAAATTATAAATTTAAAAAATGATATGAATTAAAAATGTTTTATAACTGTTACGCAATATTATATAATATTATATGTTAAAAGAAAAAGAAAAAATTAAATAAAATTTATAAAATTAATATTATTGTTTGATTTTTATGTTCATTAAAATATTAAAACAAGACAAAAATCTTGGTAACCATTAAACTACTTACAAACCCAAGTCAACAAATTTAATACTTAAATTATAATCAATATTAACTACTAGCACAATCACTTAACTTGTGGCCGGTGAACACTGATAGGTTACAAGTTAAGTGCCATGAACAAGTTATCTGGTACTTGTTCTCCATGCTTAGTTGCAATGACTGGCTGTCTATGCCTCAACTATCTATTACCTTCTTTAGTTAAATGGGTTGTCTCTCACTACATGTTATCCATGCATGAGCTACTAGTTATCCATACATCAACTACCAGTTATTTTTTATATTTCATTTTTTTATAATTGTTTATTTGGAATTTTGAACGATGCCCATAAAATCAATATGGACAGTACACTTGTCCCATCCTCCTTCAATCTATGAAAAGCATAGATGGCAATCCACCCCAAATTCTAAGATATAAACACTTATCGATGTAATTCTTGAGTTAATTTACATTATGGTTGTGAATGTTGTTAATTTAAGCTCGCTGCTCCGAGGTACAGATGTGAGGCATATTTAGTTTAAGGGTGGATTTATGGTATAGGAGTTATGGCATTTTGAAGTGACTGAGATCAAGATATAGCATGTTCAAGGGATATATATATGTGTGTGTGTGTGTGGCACAAAGGAGAATGAGGAAATTGCAACCATTTAACCATTATGTTTATATGAAACATCAACACTTTCTTATGATTGCCCCATTGACTTAAAAATAATTGCATATTAGAGCTTATATGTTATTGCATACTATTTCTTTCAACCAATGTGGGATTGGTTTCTTATAAAAAGCTATTTAAATTGTAGAAATAATTCAAAGACGCACAGCTATAAGGTATATCGACTAATTTTATTTAGTATTTTTTAAAGAAATCATGTAGGATTAATTTTTGTTAAAGTTATAGCATCATGAATCATTCTCCAAGTCAATCTTGTGTGTCAAGACTGAGCCTCGTGTTTCGAGGTAGTGCCTTATAGGAGCCTGAGTTGGACTCAGGAAACTTGGAGAAGAATATTGAGTTGGACTCAAGAATGAATAAGCCTCATGTGTTGAGGTAAGTGCTTTGTATGTCAAAGTCATGGTGATGTACAATCTTGTTTGTCAAGATTAAGGTCTTGTGTGTCAAGACGGATCCTCATGTGTTGAGGTGGTGCCTCATGTGTTGAGGTAATGCTTTGCATGTTGAAGCATGAATGGTGTGTGATGTACTACTAACCATGGTTGAGCTATTAAGTCTCCTCTAGAGACTGACCACCTCTAGAGTGAATTACTCTAGAATATGACTGCTTGGACGATAGTAGAACAAGATGATCACATCATTGGAACAATCTCCTTAGTATATTTGATATGATATATAAATTAAAGTTGGCACATATGGACCATGCAGATAAGATAAGAGATAAAGATAAGATGTGATAAGATAAGAGAGAACTCGATTTGATCAGTAATGATAAAGCCTTCAGTTAAATAAGAGAGAACTCGAATTATTAAACTTCAGTGATGTTAACAAGAAAGACTTAAGTTATCCGTGAGATGTAGAACAATAGGTGGCGGATGATGGTTAAGACACCCATAAGCGGAAAGGTCGTCGGTTTGAAACCCCGCGGATACTAAAATCCAACCATGCTGAGGGTTGGTGCAGTCCAGGACGGGTGCGATCCCTGGGTGATTTTGACGGCTTAGATGCCCTTGGTTTGTAGTCTCTCAGCCAATGGCGAACCCTGCTAGTCAGGGGGTACTACCACTTGCCAACAAAAAAAAACAAGAAAGGATTAAGTTAATTAAAGGAGAATTTGAATTGTTCACTTCAATGATGTTATCAAGAAGGACTTCGGTTAAAAGAGTTAACTAAGTGTTAATAAAGAAGATCTAGTTAACTAAAGTGTTTTGCATGTCAACACTTGAGTTAAATTTAAAGACAACACTTAAGTTGAACTAAAAGATAACACTTGAGTTACAACACTTAAGTCACGACACTTGCATGACGACACTTGAGTTAGCCTCCTAACTAAGTGACCTAGCATCCAGATGAAAGGAGAGTTCATCCTGAAGTCAGAAGATAAAAATAGAAGCCGAAGCATGAGAAGTATGATATATGTGTGTGTGTGTGTGTGTTATGTAGAATTGATGAATTCAATGTGAGAGTGAATTCTCTTCTCTCTTGAAGGAAATTCACATTCATTGTGCATGTGACCAAAATCAACGAATTGGTTTTGTACATGATATTATTCTGAGTTCCATTCTTCCATCTTCTCTCTTTCTATGTGATTGCACTAGGGGTGCTTGGTATTTCTCTTCGATAATGCACCAGGGGTGCTTGATGTAATATACTCATTGCAAAGAAATTCTATGCTATTTACAAATATTCTAAGGAATATTTTGTTGGAGTTTTCTCCCTTAAGTACTAGAGGGTTTCCCCAGGGTAAATATTGTGTCTGATGTGAATGATTATGCTTGTTGATTATTCATTTGATTTTAGGTAATACTATAATTCTTCATTAAGATAAAAAATTAACATGGTATCAGAGCTCAGGGAATGAATGAGATAAGTTTTGTAGTCAAGCTTGATCCTACGTTGATCATGGGTGATCACGGTACTTGAAGAATAATGGTTTCAATCTCAGTAAAACCGAAACATAGACTTGAAGGAACTTCGAACTTCAATAATTGGAAGGCTGGGATTCTAAATATCCTGGAAGAGCATGATCTAGATGGATACATATCCAATGTTGTTGAAGAGCCCACTTCTAATGTTGGATGCATTGCTTTCAAGAAGAATCAATCCAAAGCAAAGATAATCATTTATGATTCCATGAAAGACAATTTGATGCAGGTGATTACTCCATTGAAGACCGCAAAGGAGTGCTTCAACACCTTGACACATATTTATGAGAAGAAGGATCCTATGTAGAAGAGAGCCTTGAGGAACAAGCTTCGTAATCTGAAGATGGAGAAGGAAGAATATGTTGCTTCGTTCTTCACAAATATCTCTCAAGTAAGATATCAACTCATGAGCATTGGAGTTATTGTCGATGATGATGATCTTATTCATATTGATGTCGATGGTCTACCATCCTCATGGGAGACATTCTTGGCTGTTGTTAATGGTCTAGAAGTGAAACCAAACTTTGAAATATTGTGGCATGATTTCCTTTAAGAATAAGGGTGAATTCAAAGCAAAACTGCTTCCTCCAAAGAAGAGAACCTTGCTCTTACGGCAAGGACAAAGAGACGAAATAAATCCTTTTTCTCAGAAGAAGTTTCCTCATCAAAAGGAAAAAGAATACAACCAGAACTTTGATAAGTATAAATTCAAATGCTTCAATTGCAATAAGAAGGGCCACTTTGCAAGAGACTGTCGTGCAAAGCAAAGAGGAAAGTTCAAGGGTAGATTTCATGCTTCTATTTCTATAGAATATGAACCTACAATAAATAATTCTTCAATTGATCAAGAGAAAAGGAAGGAGTACGATATTGTCTCATCTCTAGTTGGATCCATTACCACTAGTGCTGAGACATGACTAGTGGATAGTGGTGCATCAAAACACATGACTGGATATAGGAGCGTTATCTCAGATATGAAGGAAAAGAAGTTCTCCTATAAGGTGGAGCATGGAGATAATACCACCTATTCAATCCAAGGAGTTGGATCCACTTCCTTTCAATTGAATTCAGGTGATGTACTCCATGTTGATGATATTATGTTTGTTCCTAGTCTGAAGAAAAACCTCCTGTCCATTTTAGTTCTAGAAGATAAAGGTTTCAGAGTAATATTCATGGACAACAAAGCGCTCTTGTGGCCTAAGAATTCAGACTTCAATTTTGTAGTTGTGATTGGAGTTAGAGAGGGAGGTCTCTACAAAATTCCTGGAAAGTTCTTTAAAGCGATGATCCATGACACTGTCATTCCTTGTGAACTATGGCATAGGAGGCTTGGTCATCTTCATTTCAAAGTGCTACCTGGCTTACAAAATATGGTAAAAGGTATGCCTATATTTCAATTTGAGCATGATGTTAATTGTATAGGTTGTGCTCTTGGTAAGAACATCAAGAAAATCTTTCCAAACAATACTAAAAGATCAAAATGGATCCTGGAATTGATCCATTTAGATCTATGTGGTCCCATGTCTACACCATCCTTGAGTGGTTATCTGTACTATGTGATTTTCATAGATGACTTCTCTCGCAAGTCATGGATCTATTTTCTAAAGGCAAAGAGTGAAACTTTCAACAAGTTTCAAGAGTTTGAAGCACTGGTTGAGAATCAAAATGGAAAGCGCATTCGTGCTTTGAGATATGATAATGGAGGAGAGTTCGAGTCTTGTGAATTTAATGAATTCTGCGGAGATGTGGGGATAAGAAGACAATTGACTGTACCTTACAACCCCCATAAAAACAGGGTTTCTGAAAGAAAGAACGGAACAATCTATGAGGCTGCAAAAGTTATGATGTGTGATTAGGATCTGCCCACTTCCTTATGCGTAGAAGCCTCTAGCACTAATGTTTATATACATAATAGAAGTCCTCATGCTATCTTGGGAGAAAAGACTCCTAAAGAAGTTTTCACTGGTGAAAAACCAGATGTTGGACACTTGAATATTTTCGGTTGTCCTATCTACATTCATGTGCCAAAAGAGAAGAGGACAATGATGGATCCATCCGGAAAGAAAGACACATTTTTTGGATATAGTGAATCCTCCAAAGCTTATAGAATCTATGTTTCAGGACAAAGGCACATTGAAGTCAATAGATATGTAGCATTTCACAAAGAGGATGCCTTCAAGTGCTCTAAAGAACTTCAGTGCGATTCATATATGGAGGAGCATGGGACTCCCATGATGGAGGATCCAACTTTTGATTCTCCCCTTTCAGACGTTGAGAGGGAGAAGCTAGAAGAGTCCTTAGATACTCCTGATCCAGAAGAACCAATAGAAATGGTAGAAATATCTCTTGATGAACCTCCTACTAAGAGGATATTTTCATGGCTTCGAGACATTTTGCAAGAGGCGGAAAAAAATGGAGCACCACTAGGCACATTCAGAGAGTGAAGGAGACCTGAAATATTTTTAGGATATGTAGCTTAGATGAGTTAGATTAGTGATTCAAAACCCACCACCTATGAGGAAGATGCTAAGCAACATGTATGTAAAGATTCCATGGTGGAAGAGTACAAATCCATCATGCAAAATGATGTGTGGGAAGTGGTTCCTAAACCAAAAGAGAAGTCTATAGTAACTTCCAAGTGGCTTTATAAAATCAAACATGCAACTGATGGCAGTATTGAGAAATATAAAGCAATATTTTTGGCTTGTGGTTTCTCACATAAATAAGGGATAGAGTATGATGAGACATTTTCTCATGTTTCCAGGTACACCACTATTCAAGCTATAATTTCCCTTGCTTCAGTTCTGGGGTGGAAACTTCACCAGATGAATATGAAGACTGCCTTTCTCAATGGTAAAGTTAAGTAAGAAGTATACTTACAACAACATGAGGGGTTTGTAGTTCATGGGAAGGAGTCCCATGTATGAAAACTTAAGAAAGCCTTGTATGGGCTTAAGCAAGCACCGAGGGATTGGTATTCAAGGATTTCCAATTATATTGAGAGCTTGGGTTTCTCCAAAATCGAAGTTGACCCCAATATGTACTTCAAGGTTGTGAAGAACCAACCACTGATCTTGGTTCTCTATGTCGATGACTTGTTCCTTACTAGAGAGGAACAACATATAGCTTGGTGCAAGAGGGAGCTCACTTCAGAGTTCGAAATGAAAGACTTAGGTCTTATGCATTATTTTCTTGGTCTAGAAGTTTGGCAAAGGAAAGATGAGATCTTTCTTTCACAAGGAAAGTACACAGTTGATGTGTTGCACAGATTTGGTATGATGGACTGTAAGTTCTTGACTACTCCAATGGTGTCTAATCTGAAGAAACTACATGAGTCAGATTCCATATCGGATCTAGTGGATCCTACCATGTATAGACAACTCATTGGTTCCTTGATGTATTTGATACATACTAGACCAAACAAATGTTATGATGTGAGCATCTTGAGTCAATTCATGTTTGAGCCAAGACATAAACAATGGGTTGCTGCCAAGCATGTGCTTAGATAACTTCAAGGTACCATTGCTTATGGACTCAGATATGCTTCCAGTGGTGGAGTGATGTTACTTAGTTATGCCAACTCTGACTGGGGTGGTAGTATTGTGGACTGAAAGAGTACATCTGAATTTTGTTTTGGCTTGGGATCAACTATGATCTCTTGGTCCAACAGGAAGCAGGGCTTTGTAGCCCAGAGTACTACAGAAGCATAGTATATTACAGCTAGTACCACCCGTTGAGAAGCTGCGTGGCTTAGGAAGCTACTTGTTGGGTTGTTTGGTGAGAAGCTTGATACTGCCGTTATTTTCTCTAAAAATCAGAGCTGCATTAAGCTCTAGAAAACCATGTGTTTCATGACAGATTGAAACACATTGATATGAAATACCACTACATCAGAGATATGGTCCATAGAGGTGCCATAAGACTTCCGCATATTGTTATTGGTGAGCAGATAAAAAATATGTTGACTAAGCCTCTGTCCTTGATGAAGTATAGGTACTTCCAAGACATGCTTGGCATGGCAGAGAATGCCTCCCTTGCCAAGAGGGAGTGTTAAAGTCACAACATCACGAGTCATTCTCCAAGTCAATATTGAGCCTCGTTTTTCAAGGTAGTTCCATATAGGATCCTGAGTTGGATTCATGAAACTTGGAGAAGAATCTTGAGTTGGACTCAAGAATGAATAAGCCTCATGTGTTGAGGTAAGTGCTTTGTATGTCAAAGTGATGGTGTTGTACAATCTTGTTTGTCAAGACTAAGGTCTTCTGTGTCAAGACGGATCCTCATGTGTTGAGGTAATGCTTTGCATGTCAAAGCATGAATGGTGTGTGATGTACTACTAACCATGGTTGAGCTATTAAGTCTCCTCTAAAGACTGATCACCTCTAGAGTGAATTACTTTAGCATATGACCACTTGGAACAATATTAGAACAAGATGATCACATCATTGGAAAAATCTCCTTAGTATATTTAATATGATAATAAATTAAAGCTCACACATATGGACCATGCAAATAAGACAACAGATAAATATAAGATGTGATAAGAGCGAAATCGATTTGCTTAGTAATGATACAGACTTCAATTAAATAAGAGAGAACTCAAATGGTTAAACTTCAGTGATGTTAACAAGAAATATTTCAGTTAATTAAAGGAGAATTTGAATTGTTCACTTCAGTGATGTTATCAAGAAGGACTTTAGTTAAAAGAGTTAACTAAGTGTTAATAAAGAAGATATAATTAACTAAAGTGTTTTGCATGTCAACGCTTGAGTTAAACTAAAAGACGACACTTAAGTTGAATTAAAAGACAACACTTGAGTTGTGACACTTGAATTACAACACTTGCATGACGACACTTGAGTTAGCTTCCTAACTAAGTGAATTAGCATCTAGATGAAGGGCGAGTTCATCCTAAAGTCAGAAGATAAAAATAGAAGCCGAAGCATGAGAAGTATGATATATGTGTGTGGGTGGGTGGGTGTGTGGGTGTGGGTGTGGGTGTGTGTTATGCAGGATTGGTGAATTCAATGTGAGAGCGGATTCTCTTCTCTCTTGAAGGAAATTCACATTCATTATGCATGTGACCAAAATCAATGAATTGGTTTTGTGCAGGATATTATTCCGAGTTCGATTCTTCCATCTTCTCTCTTGCTCTGTGATTGCACCAGGGGTGCTTGGTATTTCTCTATGATAATGTACCAGGGGTGCTTGGTATTTCTCTATGATAATGTACCAGGGGTGCTTGATGTAATCTGCTCATTGTAAATACATTCTCTGCTATCTATTAATATTCTAAGGAAGATTTTGCTAGGGTTCTCTCCCTCAAGTACTATAGGGTTTCCCCAGGGTAAATACTATGTCTCATGTGAATGCTTATGTTTATTGATTATTCATTTGATTTCAAGTACTACTATAATTCCACATTAAGATAAACAATTAACATTTTTTACCCAAAAACAATGACAATCTCTTCAACCCTTATCTACCTCACCTTCTAATCCCCTAATTTTTACTCGAGAATAATGCCAATGTCCTCAATCCTTATCTAACTCACCTCCCACCTCATATGAGGGTGGGAAAGATAATAGAGAAAAACATCCTCCCACCTCATATGAGGGCGGGGTGGCGAAGATAATAGAGAAAAAATTCCTCCCACCTCATATGAGGGCGGGGTGGGGATAATGGAGAAAAACTCAAAAACAAGGTTTTTCTCTATTATCTCCCGTACATATTGAGTGGGTGGGAGATAACAAAGAAAGACATACACTTCAAAAACAAGGTTTTTCTCTATTATATTTATAGCAGTTTCATAAATATTATAAAAAGCAATAATAATTTATCAACCTTTAAATAAGTTAATCCCTTAATTCTTACCAAAGAAGAATGATAATCTCCTCAACCCTTGTTTAAGACCCCTAAATGTAGTTAGGTAATAATCTTTCCTATATATATATATTTATATTACTATTACCATGTTTTTATATATGCTAATATAACATTTTTATATCATAATTCTTTATTTAGCTTTTATCATTTATTGGTAACAACTTAATATAGCATTTTTCACTTCATATGATATAATTCAAAAATAAACATACACATAAATAAAAGAAAATCAACTGGTTGTAGTTTGAGTGGTTGGGAGGAATGGTTGTTGCTCTCCCCAGCCAAGTTCAATTCTTGTAAGTGGTATGTTGTTCTTGTTGATCCTTTATTGTAATGATTGTATTTCTACCATATCTTGATTCTCTACATTGAATAGCAAGTGTTGGCATTTCTCCAGTAAACTAGCCCTCTAACAAACGATGAACCACCATTTAAAAAAAAATCCAAAATAAAAATATTAATAACAATTAAAATTAAATTAATAAATTTTTTAAAAATATATTCGACATTTTATATTCATACTCATGCACACAAGAGCCATAGAAAGCAGACCACGCAAATGTATGGAGTTACCCTCTCCAATTTGAACATTGCAAGCAAAATCACTTATAGAAACTAACAGAGTATGGTATGTTTCGCGGCAGTATCTATAAATTAAAATTCAATACTGGACATCTCAATCAACTTCCGACCTTAGCTCAGTTGGTAGAGCGGAGGACTGTAGTTGGATGTAAAGTCCCGTTGTGATCCTTAGGTCGCTGGTTCGAATCCGGCAGGTCGGATATTCTAATATAATTTCGTTTGAACTTTATTTTTGTCTTTCAGTCTTCGGTTCGAAAAACTCAGGCCGGTACTATTTGTTTGAAATTCCTGTTAAATCATTCATATATTTTCTTACTTCATGATGGACGCAACAGAATTGTATCGTAATCAAAAGTCTAGCAGTTAGTCACAAATAGTCAGAATGTGTACAATATTTTTTCATAATATAAAAAAACCATAGCTATGACATTTAGGAAATATTTATTATTATTTAATTAAAATATAAACTTTAATGACTCTTATACAAAACTAGGTATGACATATTTTTTAATTAAAATACATATTTTAATGACTTATATAAAAATGGTATCTATGACATTTACATTAAATATTTATTATTTTTTTAAAATTAAATAAATTTATTATTAAATCTTTTTTAATTAAAATACACGTTTTAACAACTTCAAACTTGTATTAACTTTAAGATTTAAATATGGAGACTTTTTTCATATGTTTTTTTTTAACCATGGGAACAACAATCTCCCAAGGATATATCCAAAAGCCCGCAAGCTAGATATATCAGTAACTTGTGACTCAACAGGGGTCGAGACATCCCAAAGCTCGTCGAAGTGAGTCTCTATCCCAGGGGTCGCCTACCCTTCAAGCCTTGTCACAATGGGCCAATGAGTTTTTTCATATGTTTTTTATTCTCACCATTCACGATGTTTGTAGCGGTAGGATTTGTACATCTCCATATATTAAATATGGAAATCACTATGCAAACCAAAATCATATAAACAAAGGGCTTTTCATATATTAATCTAATGTCTAGTTAGATTGTGATCTTAAAAATATATTATTATTATTATCAAATATAAATCTTTAGTACCCTTTCTTTGATAAATCATATCAGATAAACAATTCTTAATATCGATCTCTCTATGGCTGACCAACATCAAGGGATACAATGCCAAGAACTCTAACAAAGTCATTTAAAGATAATGCCTCTACTTCAACTCTTTAAGAGTACAATTATAATATTATACTTCGACTCTTCAAAAATACAATTTTAAGCTTGAAATATTTATTTGACATATCATATCAAAAAAATGCTCTACAACAATTGCCCGATCCAAAAATGTCTCTTGTCAAAACCAAGATCGAGCAAATGGAAGCGGCCCCCGGAGGGGGTCGCCCCCCCTCCCTGGATGAAGACGAATTGGCTTTCCAGGGATTGATTTCTTCTCTTGTCCCGAGGAAGAAACCACAACCCACAAACTTTGTGAAGAAACTAGATGATATTCCCGAGGTGGAGCTCTTGCACTCCTCCTTAAGACCAATGGCACTTGCACTCACAATCCGAGGATTGATCAGACAATTTACTAGCATCTAGCCATTGCCGAGGAACATGGAAAAATGGATCCAAAAAAATTGGGTTGTTCTAATCCAAGGGAAGCTATTGCGTTTCTTTTGTGGAAGAGGATTGTATGCCTTCCTCTTTGAGTTGCACACTGACATAGATTTAATTTTAAGAATGGGCCACACTTCTATGAAACTGAGGAATGCATATAAATCGATGGACACCGGATTTTAATTCAGAATTGGATGTGCCCTCATTCGTACCGGTATGGGCCAGGCTTCCACACTTGCCTTTACACTACTAGCAAGATTAATCATTGAGACAAATCAGGAACAAGCTTGGAAAGTACATTGATAAATTAGAACCTAAAGAAGGAATGTTTGCATGCACCAGGATATGCGTAGAAGTAGTTCTAGAGAAGGGGCTACCAGATGCAGTGCTTCTTTCGTCACACAACTAGAAGCTCCTTCTATGTTTTTTATTGGTAGCCTTTGGTTCTATCTAGGTGAATGAAAAATAATAGCAAGGAGATCTCCAAGCTAGATAGATTTAAAATTAACTATTTCAATGACATTATGGATTATGCATCTTTTGGATTCATAAATTGTTATGACTTCAAGAAAATCCTAGAATATACCTCTCCCCATTTTAAAATTATTTACATTGACCTTGGGCCTATAAATTTGAATGTTTCCCATGCCCTAGACTTTAGAACATTGTACAAAAACTTACAATTGTTGATAAGTCACATAGATAACAAATCACAAGAAATATAGCATCCATAAACCATGGAATTAATATAATTTCCAATGTTAGTACTGAAATTGGAATGTTCTGATACATGACTTATGTATCGATCACATTTTATTTTCCATCCCTTTCCTACAATCGTTTAATAATTGATCTAGTCTAGTGTATAACTAGCAACAACTCACACATCAACCTAGCAAGTTGGAACACGATGTTACTAGTGATGGTGATGCTAACGACGTCAGCGTCAATGAAAATCATCATCATCGCCATCAAAACCATCCTGATCATCATCATGATAATCATTGTCATCATTATCACATCATCATCTAGAACATCATCATCATCATAAGTGTCTTCATCATCATCAGTAATCATCATCATAAGTGTCTTCATCATCATCAGTAATCATCATCATCATAAAAAACAACACCAACATCGTCGTCATCATCATCATCATCATCATCATCATCGACGACGATGATGATGTTGATAATGCAATCATTGTTATTGTAATCAATAGGACCATCATCGTAGATTTCAACATTATCTAATTAGATTTAACTAGCTCCCTCATAGATAACCAATGAGACCACAAAGGTGTACTATCCTTTCAAACTTTGATAGCCATTTGACAATATCATTATCATCTATATTCATAATCCCATTTGACAATCCTTTCAAACTTTGAGGGTCTACATCTATATTCATAATCCCATTTGACAATATCATTACAATGTGTTGAAACATTTTAATCTCTAGTATAATGAACATGAACAATATCACCGACCCCTCAATTTCTTCTACATTAGATCCATTGGCACCATAATGTAGACTTTCTTGCAATTAATAATTATAAGCCAACGTAGGGAACCAATTAACTACTCATTATCCTATGGGTATTACCACTTGGAAAAATTGTGTAACAACTCCTTTCACAAATACACTTACAACCCAACATACTAACCCGCTTGGACATTTAGATAGCAATTCATTACTTTATAAGGAAACACCATATCTATTGACATACCAACACATGCATTGAAGTAATATGTAAACTCCTACTTTGTGACATCATTAACACAATTCCTTAGCCCCTTTTTTAAGGCAATATCTAAATTCATGTTATGTAGAATGAATAACCATTACCCACCATACGCCAATTCTTATTGGAAGAACATGTAGTAATCCAAGGGAATTACTTAGGTAATCCTCTACACATGCTTAGGCAATCCTCTAATCACGTCTTTTAATTTTCGGTCTCCTTTAATATATATATATATATATATACTCTATTCAATTTACTTATATATTGATTAATGAGTTTTTTTTGTTATAGGATATCAATAGGAGGTATGCTGAGTTTAAGGCAACAATGGATTGGAGGCGAAGGGTGATGGAAAGTGTTATTGCCCTTGCAATGATTGCAGAGGTTTGCAAACGAGAAGAATTTTAAGAACAACAATTGAAAAACATTGTAAGGAGAAGGGACATGCTGAAGGGGGGTATGAATATCATCCCTTGGTAAGATGTTATTCATTACATAATGTACTTCTTGTAATAGTATTGATAATGTATTCACAAAATGTTTTATCATTTTAAATATATGTGTTGTATATTATACACTAATGTTATTGCATTGTTTGTAAATATAAAGACAATGCCCCCTAAATGTCGACCGCCAGAGAGCTATTTGCCACATAATAGTAGAAACACTACTTTACAAGGTGACGAGCATGGAGATCAGGATATTGAAGATCAAGTTCTTAATGATCCTATGGACGAAGATGACGTTATTGATACAAATGGTGAAGATGAGATAAATAGATTGCTCCAAGACACATTTGCTCCATTGGATGAGGACAACCTCCATGATATTCATGATGTCCCTCTACTCGAGAAGTCCCAAGAACCTCTTTATGAAGGCTCAACAACCAATATTATATCTGCTATATTGTTGTTGGTGAACTTGAAGGTTTTGAATGGTTTATCAAACACTTGTTTCACACAACTCCTAAGGTATGTAAAGTTGACTATTTTCCTTTATTTTTAGTGTTAATTAATTCGTAAATTAGGGATATGCAATATTTATGACGTATATTGTTTACATTTGATTTTTTTTGTCAATGTTGCAGATTGTTGGGTGAATTTCTATTACCAACATCAAATAATTTACCATGCACATGTCGAGAGGTATTCTTGATTATGAAAGAAATTGGAGTGGAGTATCAAGCTATTGATGCATGTCCTAATGATCATATTATATATTACGGACAATATGCATCAGAAAACAAATTCCCGCAATGTGAAATTAGTAGATATCGAATTGATCAAGTAACAAAAGAGGTCCCTCGCAAAGTTCTTCGTTATATTCCCATAATTCCATGTTTCCAATGACTATTCAGGTGCCAAAGTATAGCACAGTTTATGGATTACCATGCGAAGAACAGAAGTGAAGGTGGTGTTCTTCGAATGCCTGCAGATGGTTCTGCATTGAAGAACATCGAAGAAAAATGGCCAATTTTTAAAGATGAACCTCGTAATGTTAGACTTTCATTGGCAGCTGATGGTTTCAATCCATTTGGTGAGCTTCGTTCTACTTAATCAGTTTGGTCTGTTTTCGTCATAAACAATAACCCACCTCCTTGGATGATGACTAAGAGAGAGCACACAATGTTGGCAATGATTATTCTAGGTATGTTTTTGAAAGTAATTATATTATTTCATTAATTTATTTGTTTAATTGCTGCATGAGAACACCTTTTATATATTGGGACACATAACTAAATAGCAATATTGTATGTTGAATGATCAATTAGGTAAGTACCAAGTTAAAGATATGAATGTATATATTGAGCCTCTTATCAATGAGCTATTGAAGTTATGGGCTAGAATCACTATGTATGACATCTCCAGACCAATAGGGCAGAAACAATTTTAGTTCCATGGAATTCTTGCATGGATAATTCATGACGCTCCCGAGTTAACACATTTTTGTGGTATGTAACTTTCTGTTGCACGTCATTAAAATTATATGTTTTAAGGTAAAAAACATGCATTTTTTTTTAAAATTAATATTCTTTTGATGCTATAACATTAATACATATATCTTGCAGGTCTTCAAACAAAGGGAAAATTTGCATGTCCAGTATGTGGTCCTAGGATAAAATATCGTTGTTCAAGAAGTTTAGCAAAGCAAGTGTTCGATGAGTACAGGCACTTCCTCCCTAAGAACCATATGTACCAAACTACCGAAAAAGAAAAATTCAATGGTAAAGAAGAGAATGGAAAGAAACCACGAAGAATGACACCTCAACTATGGAAGTTGGAATATAAAAGAAATCGTCGAGGTATGCAAATTGTATATGTAGCATATATGTGCACGTAATATTATGATTTTTATATTTTTACTGAATTTTATCTACCATGGGTGTCATGAATTACTGTTAATGTGTTTTCGTTTATGTTTAATGAATGTCTTTAAGGCATGAATGGGATTCCACGAGGAATGAAGAGTTATCCCATACAATTCAGTAGGTTTCCTTACTATGAGAACCTACAAATAACTCATTTGTTCGATAGAATGCATATCGGGAAGAATGTAACATAAATGATATGGCGGATATTAGATGGAAGATCCGACAAAGATAAAATTGGAAAAATTTGTAGTGACATTGCAGAAGCCAATCACGCATTGCAAAGTGTAATTATTTCCAATGCCGGAGATGGGCACCAAAATATTAGTCTTCCATGGTTATTGACAGAGCAACAAAGCAATGCTATAAAAGAGGTCATTCAGAAAATAAGGTTTCCGACGGGGTTTTCATCAAACATACAAAATATCTTAACCAAAAAAGGTGATTTTGGCGGTGTTAAAACTCATGACTACATACATTCATTAAGGTAATTATTTACGTATACAATTTCCATTAAGTACATCTTTTTAGTAATTGTTCTCTCCTATTTGAAAACATGAGATAATGATTTGCTTTTTGCTACAGTACGTTCTACCTCTATCTCTCCCAGGTAGCTTTGACGACAACATAAACAAGTTATATATGATCTTGGTAAATACATTAGGTAAGTAACAATTTATATGCATGAAAATGTTTGTTCTCTTTGTTGCATTGCTTATTGACATATTGTGTTTTACAGCTTGGAACATTATTATATATGCCTCAATCTTGTTGATCACTATTATTTCCTTGCATCTTTTGTAGGTGTATTTCATCTAAAGAAATCCATAAAGAATATATTAGGTTTTGGAAGAGAGAAATTCCCCGTCTAATGTGTGAAATGTAGAAGTATTTACCTCCATCATTTTTCAATGCATAAGAACACTATCTCATACACCAAGTTGAGGAGATTGAATTGTGTGGACCTGTAAACTCAAGGTCAATGTGGATGGTGGAAAGGAATTTGAAGTCATTGAAGGATTTTGTTAGACAAAGAGCATGTCCTGAGGGTTCTATGGTGCAGGTCTATATGTTATATAAATCCATGGTGTACATTAGTCAGTATCTTCCAAATTTAGCAAAAAATATCAATCTGCCTCGCATTTGGCATGTCGACTCCATCAACAAATTTGAAGGGGAGGTCATTTTGGGGAAAGGTAGAACGAGGAACGTGAAAGGTAATTGAATGGTGTACAATTAATTTTTCAATTTATGTAATTTTTATTATTCAATTAGTATTTTAAGGTAAACTTAATTTCCTTTAATGATAGCTAATTTACAATTCTTAATTGTTATTTTTTCATATAGTTGGTCACATGTGGGATGCAATACATTTATACATTGCAAACAATCTTGATTGGATGGAGGAATGGATTGAACGATGTACATAATGCTATGGTACCTTATCATGGGAAGGGGTTAGTAAAATGATTAAAATAGTGCATCGTTATCGAGAAGAATATCCCAGAGAAATTACGCAAAGGGAAATTGATTTAGCATGCGGTTTAAAAGATAAAAAGGCAAGTATATTTCCCCTGCTCATTTTTTTCCTTGTTTCCCATTGTATCAAAATATTTCTTTCGTTTATTTCTTCTTATATATTTATTTACCAAGTTGGGCATGATGCAACTGATACATCACAATGCTATGTGGTGCAATGGTCGTAAATTTCGCATCAAAAAGTTGGATGACAAGAAGAAAACATTTGATTGTGGGATAACTGGAGTTTTTCAAGTCACTAATGTTTCCTCTAGAAGTGATAGGCATCCAGAAGTATCTAAAAATATGTACTATGGTTATTTGAAAGATATAGTTGAGTGTGACTTTAATTCCTTTAAAATAATTATGTTTGAGGTCAAATGGTACATGCTACAAATGAATGAATGTGATCTCGAAAGAACTTTTATTGAGCATGCCAATGGATTTACCATGGTTAATACAAGGGCACTTGAACCGAGTATAGAGCCTTATGTTCTTCCAAGTCAATGTGAGCAGGTATTTTACTCATAGGTTCCAAGTAAAGCAGGTTGGTCATACATTGTTAGATATGATCCAAGAGGAAGACCACTCAAGTATTATATAGAGGAAGAAGATGATGTTGAAGAAGAAGGTGATGTAGATCAAGACCAGTTGGTCGCCGATGTAGATGTGTCAGATGAAGAATCCGATCAAGAAGTTGATCATCCAAATGATGTTGCAGACAATGACCTAGTCATTGATGATATTGATGATGAATATATAACCGAAAATGACATTGATGTTGATGCTGATATGAGCGATCTTTTCAACGATAGTGATTCTGAACTAGATGACGATACATATGTTGAGTCAGATGAAGAATAATAACAATGACATTGTAGCAATGTTGGAATCTAGGAGGTATGTGAGAACATATTTTTGCATAATTTATTATGTTTAAATTATTTAGTTTTGTCAATTTTTATTTAGTATGTTACATAATCATCATCATCATCATCATCGTTGTTTTCTTCATCGTCGTCATCATCATCATCATCATCATCGTCATCATCGTCATCATCATCATCATCCTCATCCTCATCCTCATCCTCATCATCGTCCTCATCCTCATCCTCATCATCATCATCATCATCATCATCGTCGTCGTCGTCATCGTCATCGTCATCATCATCATCGTCATCATCATCCTTCTCCTCATCATGCTCATTCTCATCCTTGTCATCATCATCATCCTCATCATCACCATCATCCTCATCCTCTTCGTCATCATCATCCTCGTCCTCATCCTCATCCTCATCATCCTCATGCTCATCCTCATCCTTGTCATCATCCTCATCCTCATCGTCGTCATCATCATCATCATCATCATCATCATCCTCATCATCATCCTCATCCTCATCCTCATCCTCATGATCATGCTCATCGTCATCCTACATTCTTGCAAGGAGATTGCCACTTGTCGAGTCATTCATACGGTCATGGTACTAACATTCCCATCGATCAACCAAAAGTGAAGATAACTATCCTCATGTTTGTATGATGTAGGTATAGATATATATTCATTATAAGTTATTAATATTAACTTCATAGTAATTAATTATATTATTCAATGTAATTACAAAAAATGAACTAGTTTCCCCTTATCAAAACTATAATAATACACCCAAATTAGCATTATGGAAACCATTAACATCATGCAATTTGGTTGTCTTTGGCTAACAAGCGTGAATAGAGAGTATCTACCTCTCTAAAGTCACCTAATACTCAAACTTAGCCCCAACCACCATTATGTGTGCTAATGTGCGTACACAAGTGCGAGCACAAACACTAATATGTTAATCGGTAGAACTTGAACCTTGGTAATCTTGGTGAGGCTATATTAACATAGTGAATTAAAAATTAAACAAACTCAATTTTTTTGTTAATTTTGATATTTTTTTTTCAAAAAATTTGGATTTTCTTAAAATTGATCAAAACTCTTAAATGAAAAGTTTTATAATCAAAATTCCCATCTATCACATGGAATTATGTTGTTATTCCACTATTCTACATAATAATTAGTACATACAAATGACCATTACATTTTCAAGTGGAGCTACGTTGAACGGTATTCATCATATTTATATACACACTTAAAATCTCTTATATACTTGACCTTTTGTGTTTTATAAAACATATTCATCATATTTATATACAATATTCATATATCATATTTATATAAATATTCATTATATATCATATTTATATTTATATCTAGTTCGTGTAGTCTATACTGGCTAGTGGCCTTTGATCAATCAAATCTATAATCACTCTGGAAGAATCCCAACACGACATGAACATTGATCATTTTAGTGCCACCGCATTCTTCCATTCTTTCTTTGACAGAACGTTGATATCATTTTAATGCCGCCACATTCTTGCATTCTTTCTTCGACAGTAGTGCCCATTTTCTCTGAATCATTTTAGAAAATGAAGAGATTCAAGCACCTTCTTCATTTAGGATCCATTTTGGCAGTGAGTACACGAAGAGGATAAACCTCAAGTTCCTCTTGGTACACTTTGTTGTGCCATAGATTTCCACTTTGCTGTGCTCTCAAATTATTAACATTATTATCCTGATTATGAGTCAACCTCACTCGAATGCATGGTCATATACTTATAAACTATAAACCCTAATTTTTAACCCCTTTAAACATTGATGGATACAACCTTAACACCTAAACCATAAACCCTAACACTTGTGAAACCTAACCTCCAATACTCCTAACCCTAAACCTTGACTCTTATCAATGTTATAACTCATAGCTACAATTATTACCCAAAACTCACAACTTTATCACCCTTAAACTCTATCCCTTGTTACATGTATCGCCTTGATGTCTAATCCCTAACACCCATAACTACTTTAACCCTTAACACCTACAAGCCCTAACTTAGCAACATCCCTCAATCCTTATAAATCTAATCCCTACAAATCTAATAGACCACAATTAAGACCTAATGTTCCCTAATATCAACTTTTATTTTGACAAATTGTGATGTGTGATGTCTAATAGAGAAATGAAGTCAAAGGTAAATGGAGATGATCCTTTTCAACTTTACTATGAAGTAGTAGGGTGTGTGGTTGTTCCAATTACAAAGGAATAAATAACTATAGACAATGTATTGTAATAGAACATTACCAATGTGATGGAATCCCTATGATTGATGGAATCCCGTGAGGAGTAGAACCACATCATCTTTCGAATGAGGACCGCAAGGAGTAGACCGCGAGGAGGAGGGATACGACATATTTTTTGAATGAGGACCGCGAGGAGGAGGGATACGATAGAGTTGGTCGCGGAGAGCACACTGCAAGGATGAAACCACGAGGAGGAGGGATACGATAGAGTTGGTCGCGGAGTGCACACTGCGAGGAGTAGACCACGAGGAGGAGGGATATGACAGAGTTGTTCACGGAGAGCACACTGCGAGGAGAAAATAACCTAAGGGATTTCTATAGAAGATTGTGAGGAGACTGACATAGACAAAAAGGGGCACAATGTCTTCGGTAAGCCATACCCACTTCCTCTATTTGGAATTCTTTTTCGTAAAAACACGATTTGGTTTTCTTCAGTGAATTGGGAACCTAAAACATGATTTGGTTTTGGTTTTCTTCCCTAATGTCATGATTTGGCTATATAATCCTCGACCTTAGGGTCCTTTGTAACCCTACCAAGTGCCAAGTGCATGGTGTAATGTGAATATTAATGGCCATTTCCATGAAGGTAGTTGCAGGGTAAATTTGAAACTTGTCAAGGAAAATAGCCCCTCCCCACTTAATAGCCATCTTCCAAACAAAAACAACATCGACTTCATCAAAAGAAAGAATGTCCATCCAAATTCCATGGTTGGACAATGTTTTCATAGCTCTGGAATCAATCTCAATGAAATCCTTGTATTGCACAGTCTCTGACTCTCCATTGCACACACACAGTCTTCATAAACATGCATTGTTACTAGATAGTGATAAAAGTAATGTTCAACATAATCCAATCTCGGCTGCCATAATGTTGATAGCGTTCCAATATCACTCTCGACTTCCATTGTAGTTGAACACCAGAATGTTCAGCATAATCCATTCTCTACTTCCATAATGAGTTCTTTCTTTCTCCACAATTCCCAGTCATCAACAACGACTCTTGAGCTTTCTCAATGGAAAGAAGGAAATGGTGATGATCCTTAAGAGTGAGGAGTCAAATCATAAGGATTAGTGAATCAAGAGAGATATCGACGATCACAAGTCCTCACACATGTGTTGTTGAAGGAGGTCACAACTCATCAACAATATTCTCCTCGATAGGAGTCTTCACCACTGATTCCATCAAAGGATTTCACCAACCCTCCATCCTACATTTGTCACCACGGACTAGGATTCACAGTGTTCTCTTCACAATCCAGGTGAAAAATAAAACCCAGCAGCAGTGAAATATTACAATGCAATACAATAGTGATTAGGAACCAAAATTTCACCACAAGTTTCATGCTCGATCTTCATCTCCCACACATTTCACATCATGTAGCAGAATTTCCGTGGCTAGGATCCACTATCTCTAGCCTCTAGGAGAAAGAATCAAAGAAGTAATAAAGTACTAGGGTGCTCATCACCTAGGGATAATGTACCACCAAATAATATATAGAACAAAAACATTGATTGAAAACCCATTTTTTTGTTTTGTTTAATGTTGAAGGCAATTTTATTCTCTAGGAAATAAAACCTAAAAAAAGCTTACACACTCATCTCCATGGTGCCGCAGGAAGGCACACATAGGGCCAAGTTTACTCTCAAGCCAAGAAACATAACACCAAAAACTTGTGCATTCATTAATAAATCAATAAGGAGCATAAGGCAACACTATCATGCCATAGTAGTATGATGTGTCAATCATAAGCACATTAGGCCAAAGGTGTAGGTGCAACACCCACTATGAATCCCCAAAATGACATGAAACTTCCAGATAACATTTACATTCATTACTGGCCACCACTCTTTGTCTCCCATATAAAATAACAGAAGCCTTAAAGGTGCCTCTATACTGTTAAAGATAAATTGGAAATCACAATAATGGGCACTACCTTCCATCACTATAATTTATTGATAAAGGATACCTATAAGTAGCTTTAAATGGTAACATTAAATTCTTAAAGTAAAAGTTGACATTCTCCTTATCTTTCATTTTCTATCCTTTTACTGAAATTTTTAACATTAACATTAATTGTTTCAGGATGTTTGAGACTGGTTCCAACCTCATCGGACTTCAAATGCCAAAAGTAGAATTTTTTTATCCCATTCAAAATTCAATAGACTTAACAGTTTTTAGGATTTCAGGATTGCAATGTTTCCACTGGATTCTATCATGTATGAGGGTATGGGATTGACATTCAATGTTTCCACTTCCCGCTCCCTGCTTTCGCTCCCTACTCCCAACAACATAGGTTCCAAGACACAAAAATGTTGAAATTTTTCTTGTATAGATGAATAACCATATAGGCGTTGATGAAATCTATAACAAATGTCATAATAAGGAGAATAATCTGGTGTGTAAGTTTTTACTTGCATACATATGCCCTACCTCATCCACTAATATGGTCTCCTAATCCTCATGTGGGAGATGTCTAGTTGAGGGCATTATATTCTTGGGTACAAAATGAGGAGAGCGGATCCATAAAAGCCTAAAGATACAAAGAAAAGGAGCTCAGCATGAGCTTATGGGTGAGGGTTGAAACTACTAAGCTTAGAGATGTATCCAAAAACTATGTTAATGGTTTAGATATGGAGGTGATCCCAATTCATAAGTATTTCCAAAGGATTGTAGTAGTTTTCACATGGTTGTTGAAAGTGAAGGTGGCTCCAACCACTAATTTCAATACAAAAATTGAAGATCAAAACATGATTGCGGAAGCAAAATTTCTTACATAAATACAAAAGAAAGATATACAAAAACCCTTCTGTCACAAATATAATTGAAAACCCTCCATCCTATCACAATTGAAAACCTTATATCCTAAAATACTCCAATGGTACTAACTTGAAAGACAAATTTGTTGATGCCACTTTTATAATTTGATTCCCCTTCATATAAAAATTGAAAACATTGAACCAAAGTATCTCACCAACTGGGAGTTCATTGAAGGATCGAGTAGTTTGTACTCTTTTCAAATCCATCTCATATAGTTTTTGTAGCCTTTTGACACTAAAATCTATAGAGGAAACCAATGATCCTTTTACCTTGAATAATGTGGGACTGTTAGTAGGCCAAAAAGTGTTTCCTTCTAAGATATTGGATCTAATTAGTTTTTGTTTGTTTGTTTATGATCCTTTGCTACCAACCACCCAAAAACTTATCATCTTTCATTCCCTTCAATGACTCTCATAACACCTTAGGCATAAATCATTGTCTCGTTCAACATTGGATCATAGAGAGTTATAGAGTATTTGTATTAACTTGTCACAAGCTTGATTGGAAGGGATCCAGCAACACAAGTTGTAAAAAAATTAAAATTTTGCATTTACTTAATGAGGATTGGTTGGATGGAAATGCGTACAACTCACCCAACCAATGCAGCCAACTACAATTCATAGCTCATTTGCATAAAACAATAGGTATGTGATGAATCTAGGAGGATTTGAGGGGTTAACATGATAAATAGATGACGGAGGGAATCTTCCTAGAGGAACTAAATCATGCCACATGTCCACATATATCAACTATCATAAATTTAATAATTTGGTTTGTCCCATATCTATCATACAAGTTTGGATGATCTTTCTTTATAACATGCTTGCTAGAAACCATGAGCCATGAATGATGTTTTCGGTATTGGAAATTCAACTACAACATGTTGTCTCATTTTAATGATTGTAGGTACACCAAATAGGTACTTGTCGGATCTATCTTCCTCAAGTGAGGAAGATAGAGTAGAAGAGGTTGAAAGCGAGACGTCTAATACAAGATCTAACAAGTCAAGATCAACAGAGGTGAAAAGGTAAGGGGAAAATTTTGTAGACGCATGGAACTTTTTCTTTCTAAAGGAGGATCATGTGATTATGATAATGAGAGCATAGGTGAAATTGAGTTTCCCCTGAGGTATAAACATATTTTCAAACGATGGCTACCCAAGGAGCTACCCTAAGTGGACATAGATTTCTTCCTCAATGGGAGGACTTATCGCATTGCTCCATCCTCTTCACATGGACTGGCGCTATTTTCCATGGATGGAATAAAGGTGGCATATGAATCTGAAACTGAATTGATGGAGTATGTCGTACCATGATACAAATACAATGAATGGTTTTTCTTGGTCCGATATACGCGAAGTATGCAGACATACAGAGTGGCAACAAATTATTGTCAACTATTGGAAAACAATCTGAACAAACGAGCAACTGTGTATATTGATGGAAGGCCAAAAGCTTTAGGAAATATCGCAGGGTTTATAAATAGCACACAACTAGGGTCAACACATAAGCTACTCAATTGCATATTTGAGGGGCGTGAAGGAAATCGTGTATTCGTATGTGCAACAAAATCAATAGATGCAGGTGAAGAGTTGTTGATCGATTACAGTTTGAATCAAATAGATGCGAGGGTTGCTATTATGGGGGTAATTTTCTTATACAACATTTAACTCAACCTTTGATCGATGACTTAATTATTTTTCTCTTGCAACAAATTTACTTATATGTCATGCTTTTTATAATATACACATGGTTAATTATATGTCATGCTTTTCATTAATCATGTTTAAGAGACATTGTTAAATATGTAATTTTCATTTTTAATATGTCTTAATTCTTATATTGTGGTAGGGTGATCGTGGCCATATGCCACAAGATGACCATGGAAAGTCACCAATGGTGACGCATGAGGTAAATGTTAGTTTAATACTAAATAATAGCATCAATGTAATAGTAACCACAATTCATGATTATATTACATCTGTTAACATTTGAACTTTTTTGCGCTAATGAGCTCAATATTTCAATATGATATCATTCTTATTGTATTGTGGTAGGGGGCGGTACTCAGAGAACACCTACAGCTTCTGGATAGGTAAGCGTGACTGTCATATTAACAATAAATTTCTTTTTACGTTAATCACGTTTACTATACATGGTTCAATTTTTACTTATCGATATGAATATGTCTTGCTTCTTGTATTGTGGCAAGGTGACCATGGAAAGTCACCAATGTTGTCACATCAGGTAAATGATAGCGTAATAGTACCTAAACATGATTATAGTACTTATTTTTGTTATTATATGAATTATATTTTTTTTACGTCATTTTTTGTAATGATAGAAATAAATTAACTACTTTTATTGATTGAAGTTCGTAGAGCACACCACACCAAGATGATGAGGTGGTCATTGAGGAAGATATATTTTATTCAACCAACCCAATGGAAACTGTGAAGAAGGATTTGAAAAAGTGCAATCAAGACCTTCTTAGACTGATTTTAATCAGACCCAGGTCTAAAGAAATCAAAGCAAAAATTGATGAATTGAGGCAAAAGATAGAACAATACGGGGTACGTCGCATCTTTGAAATTTTTTATGAAGTACATATATTCATTTATGTTATTTTAGTTCTCTTCTTTTGATATGATCTAATCAATTGAAGTTTTCTTTCTGTAGGAATTTTTGGGGATAACACCCATGCATTGAGAACAAGATGTAGAGGTTGGTATTGGTAGTAGCGATGGTTCAACACATCGTCAATCTACCATACCAATGAGGCTATTTTCCTCTCCTGAACAACAATGCACTTTAGATTCTACGACCGCACCAGATGTTGGAGGTCAACATGGCCCTTCAACCACCACTACTTTGCAGGATGTTAGAGAGGACAGTAGCATCGAATGTGATAGTTTCTATCCTGGCGCAGTACGTGTGGTTAGCAAGGGATCATTTCTCGTTAGCTTCTTGGTGGACCAAGACTGTGTTCCAATCAAGATACCGAAGATTGCAGGTATTATTTAATTTATTCAGTTTTTTTTTCATGTAATTCAAAGCCACATAACTCAAATTAGTTTTAATTAATGATCATATTTTTTTGCAGGAAATAATGTTTTTTACAAGAACCTACATGATAAGGCGTTGGATATTTTTGGGCCCACCATTCATACACGGTGAAATGCCCAAAATGAAAAATCGAAAGATGATTTGATGAACCACATGGTCAGCTTGTTTGGTGAAACCTTCAGCAGAAAAGGTGTCACCGCAACAACTGGTTTAAATTTGAAATATGTCAGGGAAGATTATAGGGAAAATTTGAAAATTAACCATAAGTATGAGCATCCTCCAATGGTTCCAGAGAAGGAGTGGAAGGTGCTCACGGGGATGCAAAGGAGAAGGAATTGAGAAAACAAGGAAAGACTAAGTCAATCAGTTCAAGAAGGTATGACACATTTCATATTTTCAATGAACAATGTTCAATTTTTTTTAAAATTTTAAATATATTTAAGTTGCGATATCTAATGTATTTGAAACCTTTCATAGGCTCCCCGACACCTCTAAAGCAACAAAGGAAAGAGTAGAAAAACATGGGCAATACAAACTGGGCTAGGGTGGATATCAGAAGCTAAGGGCATGAATTTTAAGAATCAAACCATCATTTTTTGTAGCCAACATTTTTCTAACTGTAGCGAACAATTAATTGATTTATCACAAGCACTTTACATGGTGTTATGCATTGAAGGGAAATGCTTTTCAAGAGGAAGCCACTGAAGAAGACTTGAAGCTCGACTTAAAGTATGGTTTTCAGCATGTGCTGGAACATAGAAAAAGCTTGGGGAAAACCCCAATTTCCCCATTGATTCACGCAGAGGTAAATAAAATCAATAATGCCATCATTATAATGTACTTGTGTAATCTATTCATGAATGATTACATCGAAAAATGAATGTCTTTTTTTGTTTTTAGGGTGAGACCAACAAAAGCAGTGAGGGTAGCGGTACCGAATCGGTACCACGCGATGGTGGGGATCTTCCTAGCCATTCAGGTATGTATGCTATAAAACAAATGTATTCAATATGATTTTAAATACATAATTGATGACGTTTAGTAATTAATATTTTTCTGTGAATGGTATAGCATGTACCTTCTCATGCTCAGCTGGGAGAGGAACAAATGGCATAACCAATGAACACTCCATTTGACTCAGCTAGTCAGCTAGCAGGTAAAGATCATTGTAATGAAATTGGAAATAATGAAATACGTATCTCAATAATAACTACGCATTTATATCTATATAACTGTCTTGGTTTTTGCAGATGATGCCCCTCTCCATCCACCTCCATTCCATGCTAATCGACGTACCAAAAGTATGGTACGGGCGGATTGTCCACACAATCAACATAAATAGAGGGCACAACAAATACAACGGGTCAAGACACCGAATATGCAGTCCCCCTCTTCGAATTTCTGAGAAAAAAACCAAAACATAAAAAAATGTAGTTGTAAACATTTAAGATTTGTATTTGACTAAGTGAAGGCATGAAATATTTTCAGTTTTGTTACAAGTTTATTGATCTAGTCGGTGCATGGTGATATTTTAGAATTGAGGTTTCACATGTGTATGTTATTGCTCAGTTCATATTTCTGATTATGTGTGACATCTTTCGAGGACTATGGTTATCCTCAAGGGACTGGCCACCCCTTCCCGAGTTAACCTGAGGAACATGAGATGACCATATCGTTTATAATTGGTTTATTGTTATTACTGTTTTTGTTTTCAGTACTTTAATGATTTATGTAGCTCTATGCTTGATAGTATTGTGCTGATTAGAACAATTAATATAACTATCTTTGTGCTTTTTGAAATTTATATGCGAAATGTTTGTTCACTTTGTTTCATAGCTTATTTTTGAATATGTGTGACATCTTCCGAGGACTATGGTTATCGTCAAGGGGTTGGCCACCCCTTGCTAAGTTAACCTGAGGAAGATGAGATGAAAACATGAGCTTCCTTATCTTGGGATGATGATTATGAGCTTACACTTATTGCATGAGACACATGATACGTATGACCACATACAGTTGAGAAGGTCGGGTAACCTACCTTGATGTTGACTTGATGTGCATGAGCCTAGTATGACGTCATGTTTCCTTATTATGTTATGTTGACTTGAATGTTTACTTGTATGTGATTTTTATCCTTGTGGTGACTCGTGATTGACCCTTGCATGGTAACGTTGAGCTATACAACCCTTAAATGTTGACATCTAGCTTGTTGATGACCAACGTGACCCCTTAGGATTGTTGTCCACCCTTGTGTTGACCTTAATAGACCTCCTTAGGTGCCATCCACCATAGTGTTACCTTATATGAATTTTTTGGAGTAATTTGCTGTCGTTTTTTATGTTTTGTTGGTCGTACTGCTGTGTTGCTACTGTTTTTTATTTGTGAGGGTTGGGTGATCTATTTTAGGGTCTTTTCCAGTTCTGGGTTCTCTCCTTTCACAGGTATGTTGGTCTAGTTGAGTCTCATGCAACTAACCTAATGCTAAGAGGTTTAAGTCTGAGGATAAGGGAGGTCTTCCCCAACATCTGATGTTGAGTTTATAATTGGTTCGGATCTAATATATATTGTTGTTGTTATATATAGATTGCTACTGTTATTAATGTTATTGTTTTCAGTACTTACATGATTATTATAGCTCATTGTTTTTGGGACATGCTGGACTTGAAGGATATTGAAGGATATTGAGGTATGGTTTCTGCATTGCTAACTCTAGATATCATTCATTAGATATAAGTACTCTAGCTATTTGTAAAGAAAAATATTCTTGAATATTTAATTATATTAACATGAAGTTTGTGAAAGTCCTAAATGGTGACTTGCAAGTATGATATGAAGTTAATTTTGTGGTGGATGTTTCTCAGGTTATAGATATTTACAGTGCTAGAGAGTATTCGATCTTGGTCACAATTGATCTGCAAAGTGCATTTGATAGGATTCTAGCTTCTATTACATTCAAGGGGCAGTTTATGTAACTACTTTGCTTCCTCATTTTATTTATATTTTTTGCTTCCTCATTTTATTTACATTTTATAGTATTCATTAAGCAACAGTCCAAAACAATCAATTAAGCATCATAATAAGGTATATTTATTGTTTTCATATTCTTTTTTCAGCACTCCAAGGTTATTGCAAATCACTTTCTCGATGTCAATTGGACTTAGAGACTAGAATCAATTTGTGCTCAAAATATTCCACAAATTTGTAAGTATATTACAACTCCCGTTATGCATCAACACTTTATTTATTTCCATGTTACATTGCACAACATCCTAGCCTCTAAGACCTACTCCAAGTTGGGAAACTATGTTAAGTCTTAAAATCCTCAAAATGGTTTTGTTGGTGCTATCCAAGTATGGATTTCGATTTGGTATGCACTTTTCCTGATTTGAAATTTGAGTCATGTGTAGAAGAGAAGATCAAGGTAGTGGACTAACCTCTTGTTGGGATATTGGCAACATGAAATTGATAAGACACGTGATTAGACTTGAATCATCCAAACATGTATGGATTTCATTATAAGTTAAGCATTAGATCTTGGTTAAGTGTTACATGCTAATTTTAGGGGTAAATTCATGCAAAACTGACCATAGGATGAGTTGATGCTTTTGTCATAAGACTTATTTGTTAATGAATTTTCCTTTTGTAAAGGATTTCTTATTCAATTATGTCTTTTGGCCTAGTCCTACTACACTGGAAGTTGTTTTAAGCTATGAAAAATTGTCTAATGGGAAGGATATATCATATTTTTGTTGTAAATTTATCAAAATAGAAATCCATACATTGTGTTGTTGATCTAACATATGACTTTTAGTGTCATGCTTAACTTTTCATTGCCTTATATTGTGAATGTCTTGTACAAAAACACCAATCAATGAATATTTTTGCTTACCTCATAAAAGGAGGACATAACTTGGGGAAGTGATGTTTCCTTTCTCTTGGGAAATTTTAAATATCCCTGAAACAGAGCACCCAAAAACCTTGTTTACGAAACTATTTTAAATCTTACCTTGTGATTTTTTTTGCATATTTTTGTTCTAAGCCTTTTCATTTCATCTGTGATAGCTAAGAATTCCTTATGCCCTTAATGGTTTTCCTATGTAGGTACAAATTTCAGGTTGAATTCACACAGTTGACCTAAACTAGTTATTCTATGCTCTGCAACATTCATCCAACATGAGCATGATTGTGCTTACTCAAGGTCCATTAGAGACATCATTCTTGTTGGTTTCATAGCAAAGAACCTTCAATGGCAATGCCACAACATCTTCATTGGCAATTCACATTACCAAGCAAAGAGCTTCATATTAAAATAAGATGATTGGAATGTCAGAGAATGGTTGCATCTCAACCTACAAGTGTTGGATTTCATTAGGCAATTGATTTTAGTTTTCACAAGGCATATGTTGGTTTTGGATTTTTTTAAGAAATAATTAACACTTATGCCAAGTGCTTAGTACGAGTGTCTTAGATTTCAGTTGACTATTTTTGTAGGATACAATCTCTTAGTTGATGATATATAATGTCGATTTCAAATAACACCTTGAAATCCTGTAGAACACATATGCGGAAAGAGTTGATAGAACTAGGTTCATATAAAGTTGTAGCAAGAATAGATCCAGAACTTCTGTTAAAAATTGATTTTGACATGTAATTTTGGGGACTGGCCAAAGTTAATTTTTTACCTCTAGAGTAGGCCTACTATATAATTTTTGCATAAGTATGAACCCAGTGCAAGTGCTGGAATCCAAGTTCTGGGATTTTAGAATCTCTCAATCCCAAGCAAAAATATAATGGAGTATAATCCACATGGTATGACAAGTTTAGTCTTAGTGTGTGTGTGTGTGTGTGGGTGTGTGCGTGTCTATATATATATATATATATATATATATATATAACTTGGATTGTGAGAGTCATATTGTGATTTAAAGGAGCTCATTGTTATACCATAGGTGCAATGACCCTTTGGTGGCTTGATTGAAGGATTTTATATGAGAAATATGGCCTTCATCTCAATGAAATTGCTAGCATTTGAATAGGTAATGAACCAACTTGTGATTTTCGGGTTGTGTTGCCTACGCGAATGTTAGATGATTGATGATCTCATAAATTGGTTGAAGACTCGTTGATTTTTTTTCTCTCCTGACTTTACATTGTATATTCTACAATTTGTTAGGATGTATATTACATACGTATTCTGGTGCTTTTCGATCATATCACTTCATTTGGATTAGAGTTAAAATGTTGGGCACAATGAAAATACTTAGCCTCATATACCATTTAGGTATGGTAAAAAAAAATTGAAGGTCCAATTATCCTTTCATCTTACTCCTTTTTCCGTGGGTTATTTTGTCTTTCATACAGACCCATGAACATAGCTTAGTCATGAAATCAATGGATCCCTTCTATGTTTATTGAAAGAGATATTTGGCACCCAATGCTATCATGTATGAAATTGTCTTATGCTCATATTAATGGGTGGGTGAGAGAATTCACATGAGCCTCTTAGCAATGGGTACCATACTTGTTGCGCTGATCATGACCATGCATCCAGGGAACGACATTATATGTTTTCGTTTAAGCTTTCACAGGTTGCAGTTATCTTCAAGGGGGATTGGATACCTGTGTAGAGTTTTTTTTCTCGACGCGTTTCAGACTCCATAGTTGAGATACCTTCTCTCCTGAAGATGGACTCAACTATGGAGTCCGAAACGCGTCGAGAACAAAAACTCTACAAAGGTATCCAATCCCCCTTGAAGACATTATATGTTGCAGGTGACTGCAGGCAAGGATGTAAAATCATATATATTATGCATTTGTATGGTTGTGACCTCAAAGGACAATACTCGAGCTTTGGCACACTACACCAAAACATTTGGATCGACAAGGAGGCCAGTCAATTATTTAGTTTAAATGGTATTAAATTAAAGCATTTGAGTATCTTTTGCAGTGGCTTACAAATACAGTCAAGCTGAGAATAATCTTGTAACTGCAACTATAGTGAAACCGAATAGAATCTTTTTTATGCTTTTACCTGATTTGTTTTAGTTTGCAGTAAAAAAACTCTCTTTTATAACAATTAAAAAGTGGCAAAATAGTTATATTCGAAGGCCAATTGTATTCTTTGAAATACACCCTTCAACCTGTAAATATGGAACGGGTCACCAGATATTTAGACATTCTGAATAATATCAAACAGAGGGCCTTCTATCCATAGATAACACTTTACCCTAGGATTAGTCGGCCACTGTCATCTAATCAAAGGCTATTTCTGAAGTACTTCAGCAAATTATGTTGATTGATAGTTGAAGGAAATAAACAGAGGGTAAGAGAATTTAGATGAAGCGGCCTCTCACTTCAGCATTCATGTTCCTAAGAACACAATGGAGGAGTCAACGCAGGTCCTTGTTTCAGTTTCTTCTACATGACCTCCACCTTTGATATCTATCAAAGAAGCCAACACATTTCCCACTTCCACTTGGAAATCCTTTGGTAGTCTTGTTTCCACTATCAAGGATTTGGATCAACAACATTGCCTTCTGCCTTTGGGATTCCATTTATCTTATCTGAGAAGCCTTTTTGGGAATAGAGTAGCTATTTTTTCTTTTGGAGGTGGGTGATTAAAGAGGGTTTTGCTCACTTTGAAATGTTAAAGCCACGCTTAGATTCATGCTAGAGTGAGGGACTGAGCAACTGTCACCAAATGCACTTCCTTGTAATGGTTGCTTATGATGACCTTCACATCTCTCTAATTAGCCAGCCAAAGATGTTGCTTGATATGGAACGCATTTACCAAAGATATACCCAATACTTAGCAGCTGAATAGTAGAGAAATATGTCATTTTATTTGCTCCCCCTGAGCTTGAGCTTACTTCCCTTGTCACAATGCATTGTCTTCTTTAGTTGTTGTATAAGTTCTTAAATTCTGCTTCAATAGATTACTCCATTGGTTCACTTCATGCTTCCTTTAAGTTTATTTCAAATTCTACTCCAAGGGCCTTTTACAACTCATCAAGCTCATCCTTGCAACTTTATGCTTCTAGGATTTCATGACCGATGCATACCACTTGCTTACTTCAATGAGGAACATAAGAGACCATTTTTCTCATCTCCAAAGAAGTTACAGATAATGATTGAGAAATAGAGTTGTTTTTCTGCTTTTAGAAATACCATAAGAACTTTCTGCCAATTGTCACAAAGAATTCCAACTTATTTATCCTACCAAAAGGCTCCTCACATAAGTTCTTCCTCGTCTCGTTCAATAACAATAATAAATTAGAGGTAACTGAAAATATTGACATTAAATGAAACAAAACTTTGTCCTTGTATTGTACAGTGCATTCTCAGTAAATGGAAAACAACCTGCTTCAATTGATCTTTGGTTTGGTTTGTCTTGGTCTTCGACAAGAACAACGATACAAATGCCACACCAATGAATCCCAATAAAGTTTCCATATCAAATTGTACTTCTACTTTTCATTGGCGTCTGCAATGAGTAGGGTACAACAGCGTAGCATTTGTGGTCTCTAGAAACATTGGGATGCCTCTTTAAGCATTGAAAGTGACCTCATTGATTCTCATAACGCATGTATCTACTGCTACTGCAACTACCCCTGGATATTTTATCTCATCATTAAGAATGATGGTTTGTCATGCATTGTGCTTTCACAAGGAAATAATTTATCATTGATGCAATAAACTTCATGGGAAACTGAGCTTTTATTTTCTCCAGAAATAAAAATGTTTCCATTGATTCTAAGAGTAGATTAATTAGCTTGACATAGACAATGCAAGGGACAACTTGATCAATATAAGGTATATAACCACCAATGCATTCCAAGCATCTTACAATTGCAACCAACCAATCTAGTGAAAATGCATGGCAATGCCTTATCATTGTTGTTGCCTCCAGTAGTAACCAATGAGCTACTTCTAACTATCAATGCCACAAAGAGTTTTCTAAGTAAAGTGTCTTGATCTAGATTTTATCCCTTCGACAACGTTTCTAAGAAGAATTTATTCAAACCCGAATAATCTTTTAATGAGGACCTTATCCAAACCCTTGATCCACTCCTTCTTCCTTATAGTCTTCATATTTGACAGTCATCTTCATCTTCATTCTTGTTTTCTACAATCAACCCTTCTTTGCTTCTCTCTAGAGGTGTCCAAATATTACTTCTTGTGCATTCTTAGTTCTTGGTATGTAAACTGCAATGAGAGCATTTTTTACTCATTCATTCAAATATGCAATAAAGGTTCTCATACCAATTAAGTACACTCTTTGAAGTTCCAGGAATTCATTTTGTTGCCATATTGTAACATGTTGATGTTTTTTTTATTACCATGGACCTCAGTTCATAGTCTTTTGAAGATTGTACTTTGACCTTTGGAAATGCCATGTATTCATACTTCAGAACAGTTGTTATGGCCTATAGGAATGTTGATATAGATGAGAACTTTGTTGTCTCAACCTCACTATCTTCCCATGGATTGTACGACCAATACCAACAATATTTCTTCTTTATATTGAATTATTTCCTTCAAGGTATCTCCAAAATTCTCGAGACCTGATACCTTCAAGTATGCTTTCAGCTTCATATAAAAAATATTCAATAGCTATGTCATCCCAAGTTAAAATATATGTTCTAATGCCATGCCACTCCATCATTCCTTTTAGAGCTGTCATGGATCGATCTTTTGTACTATTGCTTCAATAGTTCTTCCATGATTGTAGGTGCCATCATTCAAAGCTTTTCAATAATCCTAGTTATTGACAATAGGTCAACTACAAACTCAACACTTATTTGGATGATGTAGTCCTTTATACAATATATGTCCATTCAGTGTGGGAGCAATAATTTATTGGTATTTTCTACTTCTACACAATGACAACTTTTTGCTGAGCTTTTCAAATATTTTTCAAATGTCATTCAAACTTGCCACTAGATTTCTTTGTTCAACACACTTTACTTTCTCAATCAAATTTTTTGAATTTAATCAATCTTGAACCGCATTCAAGGTCACTTTAATTTTCCTCAGTCCAACTTCTTTCAAACTCTTTTTAAGTGCTCTCTTGATGTTCACCAAGCAACCCTAATATACCATCCAGAACCATCAAACTTCACTAATTTGAACTTTGGTTTTTGACAATGTTACTTAGCTATCCAATTACTTACACAGCTACTCTACAAAAAAGTGTATTCCAAACTGAGCTCTATACTCTTCTATCTATCCAAATCACTGTGTAATCATCAGTATTACAAACACTCTCTAGCTGAGCCACAATGAACAAAATATGGTCAATATCATTTAATGCTCTATTGTAAGGCATACACTTTGAGGATCCCTTCCATCGAGATTTCCACAGATTTTTCCAAACTAGGAGGCCAGTTTTACTCTATGTCTCCAGTTACTACCATACCCATCTCAAACAACCCTCCCCATTATGTATGAAACAATTCAATTTTAGTTGTAAAGACAAAATCTTTGTAGATATCTACCTGTCATTGTGAGTTTATGAGTATATATAAGTGATTATGAGATTGGATTGGTGTATTTCATGTTGAATTTAGGGCCTTTGTCACTCTTTGAAAGCTATTTTACTTATTATGCCTGACCTTCGAAGAAGGATATGATTAAATTTGTTTTACTTTTGAAAGGAAGGGGATAATAATTTCATTGTGTAATTAAGGTTCCTTCATATAGGATAACAACCCTACAAGATAAAAGCCTTTATAAATGCATTGTACATCACTTCTCATAAGATATACTATAACAACAATTCATTTTGAGGTAAATATTTGCATTTTGAGCACGATATAGGACGTGAACAGCTCTAAAATGCAGAGCTGGGTAGTTTTAATAAAGTCTGAGACCTGAGCAACAGTGAGCTTATAAGACGATTTGAAGGAACCATTCACTTCTGGAAAGCATAATGACAATGCTGGATCAGACTTAAACTCAACAAACACCAAGGGAAGACCCTGTAACAAGTCATATTTTCAGAACCATGGCATATTGAGGGTTGACATGATGATAAAAATGCAAAATTTATAGAGCTAATACAACAACATTTGTTGCATGAACTTCATCTAACATCCTGTATGCTTTATCAATATTGTGTTGCTTTCCTAAATCATCAATCAGAGAGGAATATGTTACTGCATCTGGCTTACAATCCTTTTCTTTTAAACTCTCAAAAAGGTTGCAGGCATCATCCAACCCCTAAATCTTGCACAACCTATCAATCATGATGTTTATTGTCATTACATTTGGAAAAATACCTGCATGTGCCATTGCCTCTTGCATTTTCTAAGCATCATCTAATCTATATTCCTTGCATAGAATATCAATAATAATATTGTAGGTAGAGAGATTCGGTTCTGCATCTTATTTCATTTCAGTGAAAATACTATAAGAATCGTCCACTCTACCTCTCTTACCAAGGAAAATAAGAATACATGTATATGCTATATCGTTAGGTTTTCATCCCTTTTCTGCCATTCTGTCAAGTAATTTGTAAGCTTCATCAAACTTTCCAGCATTTTAAAATCCCATGGGCCACCATTAATGTGTTATACGCATAACCAGATGGAACCTTTTTGGTGAGTTCTTTGTTCTCAAAAATTTCTATTGCTTCATCCAATGTATTTTCCTTGCAAAGTATGACAATCATAGTTGTATACGTTACGTCATATGGCAAGATATTTTGTGCCTTCATTTCAAGAAATAACTTCCATGCCATATATATTTTACCTACCTTTCCAAAACATATATGTTGAGATTATACAAGACAATATCAACACCCAATGCATTGCTTTTCATTTCATTCAACAAAGACAATGTAACATCAATCTTTCATTCAACGTGCAATGTTGGTGGAAAGAAATCTAACCCGTGTCAGATTTCCTTGATTGCAATATGAAGATAGGAAGTCAAAGTTACATATAGAGGATATGTAAATTTTATAACAATTAAAAAGTGACAAAATAGTTATATTCGGAGGCCAATTGTATTCTTTGAAATATTCCCTTCAACCTGTAAACATGGAACGTTACCGGATCTTTAGACATTCTGAATAATATCAAATAGAGGGCCTTCTAGGCAGAGCGACAGAAAACACTTCATTTGTTTTTAAAAAAAACTCAGACTCATCGTTATAGCGACGGGAAACAATTAATACTGGTTCATCAGGTGACGAGTTACCGTGGCTATAGTGACGGAATTTTCGTCGCTATAGCCATTGAACTATTGCTATAATGACATATGCTTGGAGCACTTACCAACGGACTTTCTATACAAGCGACGAAATCTTCCATTGCTTGTATAGCAAGTCCGTCGGTAAGTGCTTCGAGCAAGCGTTGTTATATAGATGTTTTCCTAGCTATAGCGACGAACATGCCGTCGCTATAGCCACGACAACTCGTCACCGGATGAACCAGTAATACGTGTTTTTCGTCGCTATAGCGATGAGATACTTTTGCTATAGCGAAGGTTTAGAGTTGCAATAGCGATGTTGTATGGTTTTTTAAACATAATCCACACACGCCACGTGTCATGTATTTCTTGTCCCTATAGCGATGAACGTTTTAAAGTGTTTCTACAACGACGAAAAGTGTTCCATGAAAAAATGGGGTCATGTTTGTCGCTATAGCAACGCACAAGTGTTGCAATAGCAACGATTTTCCGTGGGAAAAATGTGCACATGTACCAGTGTATAGTGCTAGCGTATACACACATGCATATATGGATGGCTAGAGAAAGTCCATACATACCCAATACCATAGTGCATATAAAATTATAAACCAATATTTGCAATTTCTGTGCACAACTACCAAGACTTACCTTCAAAATATGTTTTCCAACATTGACAACCATTTCAAAATATGTTTTCCAACACTGACAACCATTTCAACAATACAAAGATCCAAAATATGTGGCAAATGCTTTTCCATATTTTTCCATCTGAATTACAACAATTACAAAAAATTAAGCACATATTTGGCATATCACAATTAAGAACAACACATCACTACGTGTCTGGGCATCCTAAGGCAGTGAGAAGTAATTACCTTCTCACATTATCCTACAGTCAACAAAAACAAAACTAGTGTGGAAAGGAATTGCATAGCTAATGTACACAATATAGCAATTAATATTGTTATCGTGACATTATTTCCTGAATTCTTGGTTTCAAATTATCCAAAACCTCATGTAAATGCATATTTTTATACATATTATAGATCACATAGTCTTCTTTTTGCATGGAATCTTGACCTCTACATTATTGTAGACCTAAATCTTGCATCAATAAGATAGAAACCTGGTGTTGTTCTTGTGCTAATGGGAATTTACCTCCACTTAAGCCACCAGACACATATAATTTGTTGCCATATATTAAATTATTTTTACAACATATATAAATGAAAGTGGATGGATGACTTCTTCAATCTCTAAAATGAGCGATAATATTGACTTTATTACTCTTAGTCACTTTGGCTGCCTATAACATTGGTCTCTTTTCTCTCTTTTTCTTGCTTCCATGTATTACATCGTTGGCTAGATGAGGATTGCATGCAACAAATGAATTTGAGGTTCTCAGTGACTACCAATGACAACCCCCTAATTTTAATAAAATTGTCAATTTTGGGGATAATGACATGAGCGCTTCAGATTTATTTCACTACCGTATTATTTTCTTGTATCTTTACACTTCAATTTAACAACATATTCCTTTGGTATAAGTACTTTGAAATCCATAAAGTTGAGAACTTAGTAAGTGATGTAACTCACAAAGTCCTCACACATCAAATTCCATGAGTTTGGAAATTTTAGGGAGGCTAACCATAGTAAACATAGGGATATCACATATGCCCAACCTTCTTAAGGTAATGAATGAATAACTATCAACTATAAATGGAAGCGATTACTATGATAGTAATTATTGAATTTCATATTTGATAAACCAAGAAATTTTCCTTCACCTGTAGAATATTTCTTTTTTTGTTAGGACAATTATGATCCAGAAAGCTTCCATTATTAGCAAAGACATTTGGATTTGATAGATTCAAGATATACCTCCACTACTTGTGAATATGATTTAGTATGCACATATGAATCCTTTGCTTCATAACCTAGTTGGTATTTTTTTTCATAAAAAGCATAACCCCTTACATTGTCGGCAGTATATGATACATTTAGAGTTATAAATCCCATTTGATGCCCCTTTCATTCCCAAAGATGAGAGTTGGTATTTTCCTTAATACATGAAACTTGATGAAAGAACCTATCTATCTAGGAGCCACACCTACTTGGGAAAATGAATAAAGTGGCACACCTATTATAGGAAACATAAATGCGGTTTCAATTGGAATTGAAGCATGTCCTTTTCCCATTCAAAATAGCATTTTTTTAAACAATTGGATATATATATATATATATATATATATATATATATATATAATTCACAACGTCGCAATTGCGACAACCTCAACCATCGGTGGTATAGCAACACCGTCGAAATTGCTGCTTATTTCCAGGGAAATTTTCAGGGGCGAAATTTCGCCAGTTAGCTATTTTTGGGTTTTTTTTTCAAAAAATATATTCGGTATTTGGTCATTTTTAGACTCTAATATTGTCTATATTTACATAAAATATGTTTTTTTATCATAATATTCACCAAAATTTACAAGTTTTAGTAGTAAATTGTATGTTTCATATTTAATATTCGCCTACCAATCTATATATATATTTTTTCAAACCAAAATAATCGCCCAGAAGAATACTATACTTAAGTATACTTTTATAATCCTTAAAAAATACCCTACTTATTGCTGTCGCAATTGCGACACCCAAGCATTGCAATAGTGAATTTTGTTCATAGTGAAAGTATCAAACAAAATCTGGGAGTGACACCTTTACCGACTCTATATTGAAGGAGCAATCTCAGGGGGAGTAGCATAATCATAATGAGAAGACCCTTTCCATTGATAACGAAGGGGGAGATGATAGTAAAACAATGACTGCAAGTTAGGGGGATCTCTTACACTCAAGGGAGCTCGGCTTTACTTTGTGTTGACCTCAATGCCAAAGGGGAATATTGTTGGACTAGGTGTTTCCATTGATGTCAAAAAGGATTGGAATGTATGACTATGTGAAGTTTCAAATCCAATTTGAAGAAGTATATAGAACAAGGTTGTCAAAGAGAATGGGGAGATTGTTGGACCTAGTGTTGTGATTGGTGCCAAATAGGAATGTATACCTATGTGAAGTTTTGAATCAGTATATAGAACAAGGTTGTCAAAGAGAATATGTGCACAAGTCCCACCATATCATGGGAACTTTCCTGCACATATTAAGCTTATGAAGTGGGAATTGTGGTTCTATGAATGATCTATAACCCATATAGCAATGTAATTTAAAGTAGTACAAATAACGAGCCGATTCGGCTTAAGGGACCGTTAATTGAAAACATTTAGGTTGGACCTGCTATAATATTGTCCAACACCTATATAAATAAGTGAAGCACCCTTTTCATTTGTGTATGTAGTGGAAGGAGAAAGAAGGCACTGAAAAGGAATGAAAATTGTAAGGATAAATGAAGATTTGGAAGATGTAATAACAAATATTAGGGATTTTGAGGAGATCAATAACCAATTGATCTGGAGCAGATATTTTCGCACGTTGCAGTTGAAATAAGTCACTATCGTAAAGATAAAGGGGTGCATGGTCACTGTACCGTGAGCAAAGGAAGTACGAAGTCACAGTCGCCATTGTGAAGACAAAGGAGGTGCATGGTCGCTTTAATGTGAACACAGGAAGTGCAAAGTCATAGTCGCTATTGTAAAGATAAATGGGTGCATGGTCGTAGTAGTGTGAATGAAGGAAGTGTGAATTCCCAATCGTTGTTGTAAAGATAAATGGGTGCATGGTCATAGTGTCGTGATTGAAGGAAGTTTGAAGTCGCAGTCGCTATTGTGAAGACAAAAGGGGTGCATCGTCTCAATACTGTGAGATATAAATGAAGGAGGTGCAAAGTCACAGTGCTTGATTAAACAAATTGACTAAAACAATCTGACATTAGTGTGACAAAACCAATAGCATTCAACGGGGAGGTAGGAAGGGGAAATGAGTGTGAGTTGGTACTCACAAGAGGTTGGTGTTGGAAAACATAGGAATTCAGTGCTTCCTTCAGATAGATGTCTGAGAAATTTGTGAGTCATGGTTCACATGAGGTTGGTGCCTCCATCCAGTTGGTGTTGGAAAACACAAAAATTTAGTGCTTCCCATGAATGTATTCTCTACATGACATAACAAATTATGTGGTTTTTTCCCATTCGAGTTTCCACATAAATACTGGTGTATTGTGTATCTATTGTCGATCTGATGCATTATTGATTAGTACTAGTGATGATATGTATTGAATGCAATCATACATGTTAGATTGTTGAATGGTAATTAATAAAGTTAATCTTTATACATTGTGTTTAAAAGTGGATTGTGTAAATATTGATTCACCCTCCCCTCTTAGTATTTCAACAGGTGTGGTTTAGTTCGGTACGAGAGAGGTTGGGAGCCTCATAGTGGTAGTCTACGTGCCAAGTTTTTTGCTAGCTTCTTATTCATTCAACCTCGTTGCGGCTCGAGGGTCCCAAGGGAAGAAGAGAACCCATTGGGTACGGTAGAGTGGTTTCTAGTGGAATTTTATTGATTGAAAATCCTTGTGTGAGCTTGTGGCAGATATTGAATGATTATTGCAACCTTCGGCACGAGACAACAATGTTACAGGTCAACATTGTTATTATGTTGTCTTAATCCGGTTGAAATAATGATTTCATTATTTTCTATGTTAGATATGCTACTTGGTACAGGTTGAATCAACCACTTGGAAATCATGAACTAGAACAAATGAAGATGAATTTTATGAATGAATTGACAATAACAATGTCATTATGTTAATCCAAACTAGTTGTGGCCTGCCCAGGAAAGGGTTAGGGTTTTTAATAAGCCCACAAAAATAATGTGTTAGGGATGACCTATCAATTGGACATCCTCGGGGAAAAGATGTAATTATTTTTCTCTCAGGATCGAGCATGCTAATTTTTTAAAAATAAAATCCATTTGAAATATAAACCCCAGGTTCGTATGACTACAATTGAAAAGAGGTAAAATCTACTAAAACCTTATGTAGACATATGCATTCAACAAACTAGTAGTATGGTTAAACAAAAGTGATGCAGATAGGTTGTAACGCAAGACATGCATAGAGTTTGTAAGCACCACTTTGCTTTGTTGGGATGGCTAGTTAAAGCGGTTGGGTTGTTTGATTTGATGGCTAGCGGGGGGTATATGAGGAAATCCGTTGCTTGGTGAGGGTAATATGGGTTTTGGGGTTTGTCAAACTTAAACAATTCATATGGATAGCTTGGGTCTACCTATCACTAGTTGATTGTTCGACCCACAAACACTCACTCAATAGCTAGTGAACGAGTCATGCAATAAACCGGTGATTCATGCAATATCCAATAGTTATAATGGGCCATAAAATAAGTCGTCTAATGAATGGGGTTGTTCATGAGACCCACTCATACACCCAATAACTAGTGACTTGGACTGACCCAAAGAGAGACAATGACAGACACTAAACGCTTCATAGGGGGAGCTCAGGGCTCCAATCAGTAATGAGCATGTAATAAGAAAAGAGTTCACAAGCCGGTAAGATAGGGGGTAGATAAAAAAAAGTGTGAGTAATCAAAACTTGGATATGTTGTGTTTTCATGGGTCACCTTGATAGATTTTCTAAAGGAGAAAAGAACTATATACAACAGTTTGAATTAAGCTACGGGTAGGGTAACCTCATTGTTTGGAGCTATTTAAACTTGATAAACTTCTATATATGTTTAACTAAATTCCCTCTGGTGATTGATAAAAAATGGACTTCATCCTTAACTCCAATAGTATTAATAGCCTTGGATGTAATGGGGTACTCCCTCAATCACTTGTGAATATCGTAGTGTGAACGATATTAATGTATATTGTATTGGATTATTATCACTAGCTAAATTAATGAAGAATGGCGGTGGATAGATGTTGTTGTATCTTATACTAAGCTGTTATTTGTTATGAGGAGGTAGATTTATATTATGTTAAATCTATGGAACCATCATTATTTATTTTGGTAGAGGATAGGTGTGGTAGGAAATACCCTTGGAAAACACTCTTGTAACAAGTACTTCAAGAAAGCTGTTATGTGATTGGTTTCATAGCAGTAATGTGATTTCATTTAAAAAATGTATAGCAGTTATGTTATTTGATTAAATTATTTGATGGTTTACAAAGTGAGAATATATTCCACTGTCTTACATTGTTGGTTCAAGAACCATACCATTTTGTCGGTTTTAAGTTTCTACGTCGTGATGCCCTCTACCCATTGGCAAGGTGCGTCGCTGGCCCTTCTTTCATTCAGTAAGAATGCGTCACCCCATCCCTAACGCAGGCTGCTAGTTGGAAAGGTGCGTCACTATCAGTTAGAGGAGAAAAATAGAAGCTTCGAGCACCTTCTACAACGGATCTCTTCATGGAGGCCTATCCCAACAAATCAGTAAAGGTGGCATTCGATCCCCTAAATTCTTGGGATGATCCCTTAGCTTTCTCCATCAAATCCTCAACCCTTTCTATCCTCTTTGGATTATATATACAAGCCTCCTCTTCATATTTAAGGGAGGAAGGACTAGAGCATCTAAATGCTAGTGAAATTCTGCTAGAGTGAGAACCCTTTCCATTGAAGGAAAGATTAGTCGATCCTTGAGGTAAAGGTCATTTGGAAGAAATTGCAACGTCAAGGCTTGGTTGTAATCTACTCTTATTTTATTTTCATTAATACAGTAATATACATTCTTTCCATAAATATTTATTGTTCATTTTATATCTTTATAATTAGTTTCCTTGACCACTAGTTTAGATTAATCAATATTGCATAGTATTATTGTTTGTGTGTTTCCACTTGTTTGTTGTCTCTTGTTTTGCAGCTGAATATCGAGGAATACATCAAGAAAGGAGATATCACTACCTTTGCAAGGTGAGTAATCCATATGCACTCTTTGTAATTTGCTTAATCTAGGAAAGATAGCATGTTCCGTGGTGCTTTGTTCTAGACCTATCACATGTAGACTAGGGAGATTAGTTAGTGTCCGCACTGACGGATTGTCTAGAAACAAAATTGGCGACTGTACTAGGGATTTAGATTCCATAGTATTTGGATTGTTTGAGTTGTGATTTGCATTGATTTTTGTTTATCCTCCTAAATCCTTCGATTTTCCTTGGCGCACCTTGTTTTAAGGTAGATCGTGTCATTGACGCACTTAGCCAGTGTACAGAAAGCGTCGCTGATGCTCTCTCCCTGTCTGCACACCGCGTCGCCGAGGCTCTGACACCCTGGTGCATACCTGCAACCTGCGTCACCCTGGAAAGTTTGACATTTAGGATTGAATTTACCACAAAAATTTGGCTTCATTGGTTTTCTGAGATCTGTGTTTTGTTTGTCTCAGGCATAACTTTTCTCAGAATTGATTTTCTTCTTTCCTTGGTTTACTTTGAGATTTAGATCTTGATTAGAATTATTAGTAGTCCTAGGTAGTCAAGCAGCTGCTTCCTTGTTCTTGGGTAGTTCCAATCCCTTGCAAGTGCAACTAGTCTTGTGACTCATTGAGGATCCCTGATCTGTTTTGCTCCAAATTCTTAGTCTTTGAGGAGTTTATGTTGTTACGGTTTTGGTGCAATTGGGTGTGAATCTTGAATTGTTACATTTTTTGGGAGATTGATTTCTTAAGAACATATGCTTTTTTAAGGATTGCAGTAGTGAATAGTCTCTCATATTTTGAATCAAGATAAATGCAGTTAAATCATTCTTACAATTGTTGAATGCATTATTGGAAAAAATCAAGAATTTTACTCTCTTCATCTTGAGTGCATTGCTTGAGGTTGTTGAAAAGAGAATTTTTTTATTTTGATAGTTATTTAAAAGAGTTTGAAAGAGATGAAATTTGTGCGTGCTTATTTCTTCTTGGTTTTAAAAAGAGTGCATCCTCATCTCAACAAAAATATTAAGTGGAAGTTAGGCCTTTTCAAATCTTTTTCGAAAAGTTAGTGAATGCTCTCATACTTCTTGGATTTCTCTTTACCTCTTCTATCCCTTGGTTTGAAAACCAGAGACATTGCAATCGAAAGAAGTTCATCTTTTCATTTTTTCTTGTAGATCTAGCTTCGTTGAAAAGAAAAAAGAAAAATATTTTTGGTTTGGTGTGTTATTGTTTTTTTGGTTTGTTGGATTAAATGAAAGAGTGTTTTTAGTCTTTTGGTTTGATTGGAAAAGAAAGTGAAAAGGAGTTTTTTGTTCATTTATCTCAGGGAATTAAAGATATCTCTCCTCTCTTTAGATATTTTTCATCAAAAAACAAAAGACTTGCATCTCATTTAGCTTTTTCATGCATATTCCTACAGGTCTACACTTCATGCGTTCACCTAACCGTATAAGATAAAATCAAGTGGTAGCCTAAGTTAAAATTTGTAGAAACTCATGTGATAGGATAGAGACGTATTCTTGCATCTTTCATAGCAGTTGTTGTTATCTTCTTGCACTACATCCCGTGGGCTTGTAGTTCTTCCACGTACTAGTCGGTATATCGAACGACCTTTCATATACCTATGGGTATATAGAAATGTACTTCACATACTTGATAGTATATAGGAAGGATCCTATCGAACGGTTGTGCATTAGACAACACTACTATGGATTGGAGCTCCCATGTACCTTGTGTATATCGGGAGACCCCACTAGGATCCTAAAACCATCTGAGTCAACCATTGACTATCTTGGCGTGTCAATACACGGAGAAAAATGCCCAGGGAGCTACTACACACATACTGCCAGGTATTCGGGTAATACGGTCAGGGGTATGGTCCTAATCCTCCCTGGTTAGTGCTCTGAAACATTGGGTCGAGTATTACTGTTGGACCCTATAGTATATCGCGGGTTGCGACGCCTTGATACTCCCTTGAGGATCCTCTTTAATCCCACCTATCATATAAGTTTGCTTGCGTCTTTAGCTTGAGGATTTGAAGCGTGTTTTTCTTTAGAATACTATTAGGAGAATACTTTCATTAGTCATCCTGGCTGAGCAACCCGTAAGGAGATCTAGCAGAATACTAAACTTTCCACCTGAATATCCCCTCAGCTGAGAGGAAAACAAAGTAGCAGGTATGGACCAACCTACTACATTTGGATCGCGCGAAAAAGGGATTCCTACCACTGAATCAAGGGGGGGTTTTCTCCTCCTGTAATTCCGCCCATCACTTATCCTATAGGACCATTATTTGTGGAACAACCTCCTTCGCATGACACATATTTCCATCACTCGCTTGAAGGTCACCCTAGTGCGGTCGATTGGATCTACACTCGACCCCCAGAATACCCGATAGCAGTTGCTTTTGGTCCAACCGCATCATTTTGGAGGACCTCCTTAGGACATGTTATTTCTGATTTTGGTTCACCACCGATTGTGGAGACTCCACCACATCTGCACCCTACCAGACTTCTTCCGAACATGGAATTTTTCGCACCACTTCAAGATACTGTGGCTCGCTTACAGACACTGGAGATCAGTTAAGGCGCCAGAGTTCCATTCCCAATCCACTCCGGAGGTAGCCATTCCCGAACACCGCTCCCCTGTACATTCTTTTACTCTCCCTTCACTAGGAATGTTTGTGCCTAATATGACCACCTACGAACCAAGACAACCATATTTTTCGCCGAATGCACATCAAATTCATTTGGTCGATTATAGACCTATGTTAACCACAACATCTGGAGAGAAACCTTCAACCACTGTTAACTTCATAACTAGAACAAAACCTCCGACGTAAAATTCAAGCGGAGGCCACCCCCTAGTTAGTGGTCAATATACGATTACATGGCATCCTATGGTTAGTGGTCAAAATACAATCATTGGGAAAAATTCAAGGGGTGGACAATATCTATCTGGGGGGAAACTCCTAGTTAGTGGATAGTATTTAACTAGGGGACAACCCCTAGTTAGTGGAAAATATACAAGTGGAGGAAAACGTTTGTTTATGGCTTATAATACAATTGGAGTTCCATCTCCAATCATAGGACAACCTTCATGGGCTCATCATGTGGGGGGGACATCTTCGTGGGCCCAACACCCATGAGGGAACACATATCCGGGTAATCACAATATAGAAATGGGTAAAATCTATGAAAATAATCCAGGAAATATTTATCCTAGAGCACCTTACCCCAGGAACATGAATACCCCATGGGGATATCATAATGTTCCACCAACTGGACCTCCAGTCGACGGACCACCACCTCCACCACCTGTCCCACCTACACCTCCACCGTCTGGAGGAACCCCACATTCAGGAGGAGGACCCCCATCAGGTCCATCTCCTAACCTGGGAGGACCACTTTCGTATGTCCAACCCTCTATGGGAGGACCTTATGATCAATTGATCTATGGTCCTACTGGTACTCAAATGCCTTACCAATATTACTAGTATCCACAACCAAGCCAACAATTACCATTTATGGCTACATTAGATCTGCCAAACCTGTCATGTTTGACCAATGATCCCATTCAATATGGCATGAATTGGCCACACATTCCTGTGAAATTGCCATCGGACATATCCAAATTTCACAGCAAACCCAATGAGGATCCCAAAAACCACATAATGACCTATCACTTATGGTGTTCCTCGAACTCATTGATGGATGATTCTATTAGTTTGAGGCTCTTTCAATGAACTCTCATCGGCACGGTCTCCAAATGGTACATCGAGTTACCACCACACTCTTTCGTTGATTTTCAATCCTTGGCTATGGATTTTATTACACATTTCTAATTTCCAATCCGCTATGAAACCGACATAGATCTTTAACTTCTCTCCTACAATCAACCTCCACTCGTATTTCTGATCATATTCATGAATGGAGAAGAATACGTCGGCTCATTAAGGCTCCCATTCCGAATCAATTATTGGTCGATTGGTTTACTAAGTCATTGTTACCTATCATAGACAAAGACTTCGATATGGGCGTGGTAGTTACGGAAGAAAAATCCGTTTCACGTGCCTAATACTTATAATTATTCTATGCTCAATCTGGCACATTATACAACATCATTTCCAATGCCCCTCTTCCTACGTACGACCCAACAAAACCCCCCACGAGATCACATGTCGACGACATCATTGGATTCATTCATACCCATCCTACTACTCAATCAGTTGGATCACACAGACACATGGCTACAACCACCACATTGTCATAGACTGGTAATAACACCAACCAGTCACCCAGTCCTGCTTCCAATATGAAGGTGAATTTAGTCCAATCTGTTTCATTTCAAAAATATAGTGTTAAGAAGAAAAAAAAAGGTAAATCCAAGAAATCTTCTAACCAGCAGGAACATAAAAATAATCCCGACCCTCCTAACAACAAACCCAGAAGGAAGGCTAAGTATCCATGCTTACTGTGTGGTGACGACCACTTCACAAAAGAAAGCCCACATCATGAACAAGTCCAAAATTTTCTCAAAGGAAACCCTCCACCCGTAGTTTTAACGGACCCCTTCCCCACACAACAACAACAAATAGTTGCACAACAACCAATCCCTCCTCAAGGAGAACCATCCACGACCACTCATGTTCTCATGATGCATAGTGAAACAGTCAACTTATCTACCAGGGCACGTACGTACAATTCTATTTCTGACAATAAATCTAGTGGAGGTAATACTGAAAAATACTCCACATCCGCACCCATTATTCCTCCGTCACAAGGTCCTTTGACCATAGACAAACCTATACCAGATGCAGTATTACGTCCACCCAAAAGCACAATTCGAAAGGCAATTTTCAATCCCAATGCCCAGGCCGCTCAAAACTACAACATCATGGAAGATCTAGCCCAGTAACCATGTGCTATGTCAACCCTGGAAGTATTACAAAACTGTCCTAATCGGTGTAAGACTCTGCTATCTGCTATTGGAGCAATGGATCCAGATTCCTCTAACACCATCATGTTTAGATTGGAATACTTTAAGCCGAGGCTTTCCCACCAATTGGAATTTCAAATCATTACCAATATCACTAGGAAAAATATCCATCGTACTATTTTAGACGAAGGAGCCTCTACTTCAGTAATGTCGTTGTCCTGCTGGAGATCCATTAGCTCTCATGAATTGAACCATTCCCCTACCACTCTGAAAGCATTCAATGGATGTGGATTCCAACCACACGAGATTCTACAATCATTAGCCGTTGATTTGGGAGGTAAGATTGTTTCCATTAACGTGGAAGTAGTCGTAGCACCATTGGATTACAACTTATTTCTTGGTCGAAATTGGTTCTATGCTATGACTGCGGTCGCCTCTTTTGTCTTCCGCATTGTGCAATTTCCCCATGATGGGAAAATTGTCACTATCGACCAATTAGATTTTTGTACACTAGACACTACAACTCATCCCGCAAATAATGTCCCTCTTTTAGGACACTCTTCGCAAACATTTGAGAGTGTGGGGGTAGGACTCCTAAAAGACTCATCTCTGATGGGATTCTTTCCAACACCTGATCCCCCATCACATGTTTCCACAGTGAACATGATCCCATCCTCCTCCAACTCGAAGGACCCTTGGATTGTTCCCGATATTATTAAAATTGATTTGATTGGAGATCAGATTCCTCTCAGCCCAGCTGAAGCCACTTATGAGGCCATCCAATCAGTGTCTGATTCACCTGATGACCACCACTTGGTGGCATCTGAATCAAGTTCTCTGCCATCCCGACAGAACTCATCCTCTCCATCATTAGATCATCTCCTCCATAATTCTCACTATGATGAATCGATCATGGAAATTATGAGCTTGGATGAGCCTCCATGGGAAGATAATCACCATTGATCATCCTTCCTCCCACCTTTAGACATGGTAGAGAATGAGATTCACACTATTGTTTCACCAGATGTCATTCCCAACCTACAACTTCCTATTCTCACCCATGATATGGTAACCGAAGTGAATTTGGAAAACATTATGCCTACCACCACCATTGGCATCTCGGTGAAACCAGGCGCCGTGGAACATATCCACATTGGCCAAACTTGTTCTTCTAATGAAATTAAGACTTATACGGCCTTGTTCAAACAATTCCGCGACGTATTTGCATGGAGCTATGAATAAATTCCCGGGATTGACCCTGCAATAGTTGTGCATGAAATCAAAACTCATCCCAATGCAAAACCTGTTCGGCAAAAACTCCATCCAGTGCACCCTCGAAAGACTATAGCTATCAAAGCAGAAATTGAAAAGTTGTTGAAAGTTGGTTTCATTCATCCTGTCCCCTTGATAGATTGGGTCTCTAATTTCGTTATGGTTACAAACAAAAAAGGATCCATCATATTTTGTGTTGATTATATGGATCTAAATAATGCTTTTCCTAAGTACAATCACCCCACCCCGTTTATCGACCAAATCATTGGCAACTGTGCCGGTAGTGTCATCCTTTAATTTATGGATGGATTTTCTCGCTACAATCAGATTAAGATCCACTTAACAAACCAACTTAAGACCGCATTTATCTTCCCATGGCATACATTTGCATACCGCAAATTACCTTTTGGCCTTAAAAATGTTGGTGCCACATTCTAGCGGGCCATGTCGTATGCCTTTCATGATATTAAGGATTTTGTGGAACCCTACCTCGATGGTTTTCCAACTCATTCAAATCGTCGTAAGTTTCACATCAATCATCAGACGGTTGTTTTCCTCATATTTCGACGTTATAACATCCGCTTAAATCCCCACAAGTGCATATTTTGTGTGGAGTCCGAACGTCTTCTTGGATGCATCATCTCAAGATATGGGATCTGCATCGATCCCATAAAGGTAGAGGGAATCTTATCCCTTCCCCCACCTATTGAAATCACTGAAATTCAAAGTTTGCAGGGGAAGGAAAACTACTTGCGTCGTTTAGTGTGTAATTTTGCAGAGAAAACATAGGGTTATATGTGATTGTTAAAGAAGGACATCCCATTTTTTGGGATGACGATTCCCAAAGTGCCTTTCACAATCTCAAGCACGCCATTACGCATGCACTCGTGTTACAACCACCTGATTACACCAAGGATTATGTCCTTTATCTTGCTGCCTCTACCTCGACTATTGGTATGGTTTTAGTGCATGAGGATAGAAATGTGCAAGAACATGTGATTTACTACCTTAGTAAGGGTCTCATGGACTCTAAAACTCATTATTCACATGTTGAGAAGTTGGCTCTAGCAGCCATCATCGCTGTCTAGAAGTTCTATCATTACATCCTGCTTCAGATTACTACTATAATCATCGATTCTAACCCTATATACCATGTCTTAACTCGTCAAGTACTAGGGGGCAAATATTCACGCTGGATCGTGATTCTCCAAGAATTCGATCTCTAGTTTTAAAAGGAAAAATATAAAAATTCATTAGTGTTTGCAGAGATAATTTGCGATCTTCCCCTTATTGATCAAGAATCTAAGCCCATTGACTCTCTTCCCGATGAGTCATTTTTTAAGATTCAATATGCTAAGACAGAAAATATTAGCATTGCATTTCATTTCACAACAATAGCATATACAAGATCACTGAAAGAACAACAAGCACTGCATAAACACAAGAGACAAAGATTTATCCTGGGAAACCCTCATGGGGTAGAAAACCTAGCAAAGCTTCCTCAATATAGATGACCAACAAATACAAAGATGCAAACCCTATACATGAGCTCCTTCTCCTCCATAGCAGACCTCTCCCTCACCTATGCGCTATTCACAAGTGAGTGCAGTGTGTGTTAAATGAGGAACAAACCTCCTCTATTTATACACATCTCCGACTTGTCTTTTACATTAACTAGGTTAGCCCCAACTTAACCACTGGGTTAAACACCCCATTACAACTGACTGGGCCGACCCCTCTAGGGTGGTCTAATAACCCTTTGACCCACATAACACATACAGGGCTGACCCCCACTAGGGAAGTCTAATAACCCAAGTTACCACATTCCGACAGAGGAATAAACATCTCCGGATATACAATAAGGTCTTCATGGAGGAATGAAACATCTCGGGAATAATAAGGTATAAATATAATATTCTTAGAAGTTACAATATTTCAACACTCCCCCTTAACAAGAAGGATATTATAACAACATCTGCAGGAGCAAGGAGTCATCAACATCATACATGATACATCTATAAATCATTGGAATCTTTCTCAACATCATCAGTAACTCAACCAGTTACTGGAACATCTTCAAGATCTTCAATACTGGAACATCGACATCTTCAGTACTGAGTTTTCATCTTCTGCAGCACTTGAACAGCTACAGTAACATCATCATCTAGATCACTCGATCAACAGCCTCATCGTTTGGATCAACCGATCAAAATCATAACAACATCAACTGGATCCTCTCGATCAACAGCATCACATCATCAACTGGATCCTCTCGATCAAGAGCATCACATCATCAACTGGATCCTCTCGATCAACAACATCTGGATCATCTCGATCTATAGCATCTGGATCATCTCGATATACATCATCTGGATCATCTCGATCTACATCATCTGGATCATCTCGATCATCTCGATCTACAGCATTTGGATCATCTCGATCTACAACATTTGGATCATCTCGATCTACAACATCTAGATCATCTCGATCTCAGCAGCATAATCTGTAATACACACATGATCCAATTCCAGGATGATCAATCCTTCTCACTTTAAGACACCTATCATGTCTATGGACGATGAAATCCAGATCCAATTCCCATGATGATCAATCCTTATCAATTTAAGACAAATATCATGTCTATGGACGATGCAATCGAGATCTACTTATAGGATGATCAATCCTGATCCTTTTAAGACAAATCCATGTCTAGGGACGATGCAATCCTTGATCCATTTAAGACAAATCCATGTCTAGGGACGATGCAGTCCTTGATCCATTTAAGACAAATCCATGTCTAGGGACGATGCAGTCTGTGATCCATTTAAGACAAATCCATGTCTAGGGACGATGCAGTCCTTGATCCATTTAAGACAAATCCATGTCTAGGGATGATGCAATCCATGATCTATTTAAGACAAATCCATGTCTAGGGATGATGCAGTCCTTGATCCATTTAAGACAAATCCATGTCCAGGGACAATGCAGTCCGTGATCCATTTAAGACAAATCCATGTTTAGGGACGATGCAATCCGTGATCCATTTAAGACAAATCCATGTCTAGGGACGATGCAATCCTGACCATAGTGCCAATCCTTTTTCATACTGGATGTGACCTAGATCAGATCTAAGATTTACAACCATAGAGCCAGTCCTTTTTCATACTAGATGTGACCTAGATCAGATCTAGGATTTACCACCACAGAGCCAGTCCTTTTTCATACCAGATGTGACCTAGATCATATATAGGATTTATCACATACATTTTGAACTAAAAGCTCAGGGACGATGCAGTCCTATCATCAATTTTCGGAGACAGATGTCTACGGGTCAATTCAGGGGACCGAAGTCCGGGGAAGATACAATCCCCACCTATCCACTAAGGACTTCATTCTCGAAGACATCTGTCTACGGATCCTTTTAGAACATATGTTCAAGGATGATGCAATCCATATTCTTTCTCGAATACGTATGTCTACGGATCCTTTTAGAACATGTGTTCAAGGATGATGCAATCCCCTCGTCAACTTAGACCCTGTCTAAGGACCATTCACCAACCTCATTATCGGCATCACCAGTATAGGTATCCACATCATCGACCTCACTGTCGATGCAGGCAATCTCATCATCAGCGATCATATCACTCCCCCTTTCGAGGAGGGTCCTTCTGAACTACACCAAGCTTGTCTCGAAAATACTCAAACTTCACTCGAGACAGAGGTTTGGTCAATATATCAGCAACTTGTTCGTCAGTGCTTACATACTCGAGCTTGATAGATCCTTTCTGCACCATATCCCGTATATAGAAATATCAGATCTCTATGTGCTTTGAATTATCATGGAACACTGGATTCTCTGTCATATTGATACAACTCTAGTTGTCACACAGGATCTCAGTGGGTTCCATCTCTAAGTCAAATAAACCAGATAATAATTTCTGAAGCCATATCGTTTCGCAATTAGCAGAGCAAGCAACTATATATTCTGCTTCAGTTGTGCTGAGAGCCACACTAGACTGCTTCTTGCTAAACCACGAGATCATGGCAGATCCCAAGGAATAAAATCCTCCCGATGTGCTCTTCCTATCGGATACACTTCGTGCCCAATCAACATCTATGTAGCCATACAATCTGAAACCATGATCTCCAAGATAACATAGACCAAAGTCTATCATACCCTTTAGGTACCTCATCACATGCTTTGCAACTATCAGGTGAACACATCTAGTTTCCATTAGATACTGAATCAAGGTGTTCATAGCAAAGCATGTATCTGGCTTGGTATTCGTCAGATACACCAATGACCCAATAATCTATCTATACAGAGTCATATCCACTAACTCTGAGGAGTCATCAGCTAATAGCTTCAAGTTGGAGTCCATGGGAGTGGCCATGGATTCACATTCCAACATATCAAATATTCTCAAGATTTCCACAACATACTTTCCCTGGTTGAGAAAGATTCCTTCTGAGTCATGCCATACTTCCAGACTTAGGAAGTAATGCACCAATCCGAGATCTTTCATCTCAAATTCTGTAGCTAGCTTCTTTCTTTCCATGATCTATTTCTCATTCCCTGTCAAAAAGAGATCATCCACATACAGTAATAGTATGACAGGTTCATGATCCATAACCTTAAGGTAAAGGTTAGGATCAACTTTACTTTTGGTAAAGCCCAAGCTTTTCAAGAAGCTATATGCTTCTCCTTCTGTGATTGAACATCATCTACACTCTGCAGTGAGTGTTCTTCTGCATATATATCCATTCCATCTCTCGTCAGATGGGCCTACTGATATGAGCCTCAAGATCAGTTGAACTCTGTGGTGAGTTCCTTCTTGCATCCATCTAAGAGAAGAATTCCATCTATATATGGACACCATCTTCAACCTTGTAGCAAAGGTTGAAATCTGCATCACCCATGGTGATCATTAAGCTCATCAAATGACTATCGATCCTGGGTTCCCATACAGAGCTTTCTTCAATTACACCATTAAGAGAATGATCTTATCGAGCCACTTGGAGAAAACATATCGTCATGATCCTCTTCCTCTTTCTAAGAGAATCTTCTAGCCACGAGCCTTCTATAGCATGTTTGATTTGTAAGTCTTTTTGAACATCCATCACTTGTTCGGTGTTCATCATCATAGCAAATTATCTTTTATACAAATCAAAGTTAATCACATGATTAGTGATACTTCATAATCATCAAATTATGATAACCTACTATGCATACTGATATGATTCACATAGTCATGCAACTATCTTGACCAATATCTTGGCACAACACTTTTCCATATCCTGTATGCATACAGTGGCTATCTAGATGCCTTCCATCTCTACCAGAACATACTGTCAAGAGCATGCACGGCTCTCAGCATGTCAGCAAAGAGGTTTCATTCTAGATAAACAACAATGGAATGTTTGTCCAATCTTATCCATCATATGCATATTAGTAGTATATTGTTCAATGCTATATGAATGCTTACACTATGCATGATATATTCTAGGAATACAAATATGCATACAAGCAATATCATTTACTATTTCAGAGATTCAAATAACAACTCAAATACTTATCTTTTATGTTGAGTGGTTTCCTCCCACTTGATCTCTATATGTCTTTGAACTTCTATTCATCCCGGTCCACTATGCATGCTCAAATGTGCACTAGTGTCATCCTCATGATCTCATACACAATCATACATTCATTAGTATACTATCAACACATGATAATCTTAAGTATGTATGGTCATGATCATTTCATACATAGGTATACTTACCTAAGATCCTAACAAAGTAGGAAGCTAACTTGATATAGGAAAATATACCTGGATTATCAAGCTTGGTTATGTCTTAACATACCCAAACAATATATTCTTTGTTCTCTTCAATGATTTAGAGACCTTGTGCTAGAACCTGCATATCTCATAGGTTAAGCGTAGTAGAACAAGGTCATACATACCTCATAAGTGGAGCTTCTATGTGATCAAAGATTATGAATGAGTCTTTGTCTTCATGTCATCATGGTCATAGAACTTGATTTGTCTTTCTTGATGTACAACATCATCCTCATACAACACCACAAGTGCATTAGTATAATCATAAGTGTCATAAACTTAATCAATGAATGCCTTCTATCATTCACATGCATTCATTATCAAATAATCATAATTGTACTATTCTCAATAACATGAAGACAAACATATCATAAACTTAGCCATGAACAGATTTCAACAGATACATGTATCTCCTCAAGTCATACATGTCAGGGAATTCTTGTAGTCTTCTTATGTAAGGCCTTAGCCTCATCTCCCCCTGAAGCTGGATCTAGAGCTCGATTAGGGTTTATCAGAGAAACCCTAAAAATTCAAACTTTGACTTTCACACTTCTAAATGGATGAAAAGATGTGCCTTGCTGAGCTGATCAAGCTAGCATACTTTAATTTTGAAATCTCCAAAATTTGACCCCTAAAAATTGCCTTTGAAACTTATGGATCTTCTGGACAGGATCCTGAACTATGGTTTGCTGAAGCCCACCCTTCCGCCCAATCAAAAGGTTCGATCCAAAGCTCTAAACTTCTATTTTTTTTTAGGAGCTTCCAGCCGTGGTCACAGACTTCAAAAATTCCAACTTTTGCAGAAGCCCTAATTTTCCACCTTTCCGATCAAGATCCCGAACTAGGGTTTGATCAAGCCCGGTCTTCTACCCAACCAAAAATTTTGATCTTGGTCTCTAAATTTCAATTTTGATGAGTATCATTCAGTCGTGGACTCCTCTTCCAAAAATTCCAACTTTCTTTGAAACCCTAATTTTTCCACAGCAGTGATGATTCAAGAATGAAGGTGCTCAAAATCCAAATATGTTTTGATAGAAATATGCACCTGATTGTTTCTAGTGTAACTCCGAAATTACGAATCCACAGGGTCTAAAACTTCGTCCTGTGGTAGAAAGAACTGTCCTCTTTCCAACCCCACATGTCTGACCTGAATTGGATTCTCTCACAGAGAGTTATGCCAAGTGTCGCAACGTGACCTGTTTATGGGATAAAACAAGAGAGCGAACTTGTACGGCATGCCACGTGTCACTGGTTCAACTTCGGCCTCTGAAAATGTTACCTGAGATAGTACAGTCCGTGCACTACCTATCACTTTTTATTCACTTTCATTTGGATGTTCCTAGCCCAATTTATGACCTTTTTTCCTAGGTCACCTAATTATGACTGAGATCTGGAAGAGGCAAAAACCCTAACTTGTAATGATCATAACTCACAAAGTACAACGAATCTGATGGTTTCCTTTGGAAACAACGTACATGGTGATGTTATCTACAACCTGTAAAGGTTTCAGATCCTGAACCTTTTCCAAAATAGATTTATAGCGAAAGTTCCATGATGGCTGGTTTTTTCTATACAAAACCCTAACCTTTAAATTGTCACAAGTGAAGCAAGTGTCGTAAGTGCCATACATTGCCTTCCTTCAAGTTAGCTCTGATACCATGTTAAGATTCAATATGATAAGACAGAAAATATCAGCATTTCATTTCATTTCACAACAATAGCCTATACAGGATCACTAAAAGAACAACAAGCACAACATAAACACAAGAGACACAGATTTATCCTAGGAAACCCTCATGGGGTAGAAAACCCAGCAAAGCTTCCTCAATATAGATGACTAGAAAATACAAAGATGCAAACCCTATAAATGAGGTCCTTCTCCTCCATAGCAGACCTCTCCCTCACCTATGCTCTATTCACAAGTGAGTGCAGTGTTTGTTAAATGAGGAACAAACCTCCTCTATTTATACATATCTTTGACTTGTCTTTTACATTAACTTGGTTAGCCCCAACTTAACCACTAGGTTAAACACCCCATTACAACTGACTGGGCCGACCCCTCTAGGGTGGTCTAATAACCCTTTGACCCACATAACACATATAGGGCCGACCCCCACTAGGGAAGTCTAATAACCCAAGTTACCACATTCCGACGGAGGAATAAACATCTCCGGATATACAATAAGGTCTTCACGGAGGAATGGAACATCTCCGGAATAATAAGGTATAAAGAAAATATTCTTAGAAGTTACAATATTTCAGCATCATTGTTCCTTATCATTACTTTTGATCCATGGTACGGAGATATCACATTGTATCTCCAAACACAATGCTTCGTACCTCACTTATCCCGTGATGAATGACGTCGTATCCGTCATCGTGCCAAATCTTATCTAATCATCGATGATACCTTATATCGTCATGGCATTGATTACATATTATGATGATTTTTAATTCACGAGGAAGCTGAGCATGTCCTGAATGACTGCCACTCGGGGACATGTGCGGTCACCTCTATGGGATGGCTACAGCCTAGAATATTTTATGCACTGGTGTTACACCAAAATGTCGTCACCCTTACGCAAGTGTCGCAAGTGTTGCAAGTGTCGTCATCATGACCTAGTGTCGTCACCATGACTTGCAAGTGTCGTCATTATGACCAAGTGTTGTCATCATGACCGTTGTGACAATGTCATCATCTTGACCATTCTGTAAACTCTTTGCTCTGACCCCTAAACTCATTCTAGGCTAAAACACATCCAACTAAGAGATTTCCCTACCTAGTTGACCTATTTGAGTAGCCTGTCGCACTTTGTCTTCCTACAGGGTGAGACATACCCGCTCTATCGCAGTTCTTGGTCAGTTAGGGTGAGACACTATTGAAGTTTGTCTTCCTACAGGGTGCGACAGCCCCCTCTGTTGCTCTGTGTCCTCTACCAGGGTGCGACGAGGTTGGTTAAAGGATATTTTGGGGAGTCTCGAGGTCTCTCTAGAATTTTGTTGAGGTGGAGGTTTATCCCTAGGCTCTAAGTGAGGTGGCATTTCGGTTTCTAACCTAATGGGAGGATCCCTTAACCATCTCCCCCTAATCCTCAACCTACCCTATCTCTTTAGCCCTATATAAACACCCACTCTCTCCATGGGAAGGAAGGAAGGTCTATGGTATCCTTATGCTGGTATAATCCACATTGGTGATTGGGAAGCTTGTACCACCTTGGAGGCTTGGCTTGGACATGTTGGATGGAGAATGCGACATTGAGGATTGGTTGTAGCTTCATCCTTTTCATGTATTCCCACCTTTTAATACAGTTAATATAATCTCTTTCCATGAATGTTGTCTCATTGATGATGTTTAGTGTTGATGTATATGTAACTTCGGAATGTATTTCACATATATGTATATTGTATTCCTATAGAGATGGTATTATTCCTCTATAAGGAAGTGTCGTCATTTATATTATAAGTGTCGTAACTTATACTTGATGGGTTATTAGACCACCTTATTTGGGGTCGGCCCTGTATAAGTCATGTGGGTCAAAGGGTTATTAGACCACCCTATTGGGGGTTGGCCCACTCAGCATTATGTTATGTGGTTAAGTTCGAGCCGACATGAGTTAGGTAAAAAGGCAAGTCAAGTCAAGTATAAATAGAGTGCGGGAGGCACTCTATTTGCTCACTCACCTCTCACACATGCTCTCAAGGAGGAGAGGCGCACTTATGGAGGAGGAGGATTGCTGATAGGTTATGTCTATCTCTATTGGTTGGTTGTATCATTGCTCTATCTATCTCTGAGGAAGTTATTGGGGTTTTTCACCTTTATGGTTTTCCCCAAGTAAATCTTTGTGTCTCTTGTGTGCTTGCATTATTGTCTCCATGATTGATATGCTGTAGATATGCTGTACATGTTTTTCTCTCAGTGAAGATCCTAGATCATATTGAAGTAAATTCTGAAAATCTAACATGGTATCAGAGCTAGCCTGAAAGAAGGCATGATATGGCATGTATGACACTTGTTGCACTTACGATGCTAGGGCTTGATATAGCAAAAACCAGTCATCGTAGCACTTTCGCTGTAAATCCGTTTTGGCAAAGTTTTCGGATCTGAAATTGTTACAGGACGAAGCTAAAATCTCCAGGTACCTTGTGTCCAAAGGAAAACCTCTAATTCGTTGTACTTTGTGATTTATGATCTGTACAATATAGGGTTTCTGCCTCTTCCAGATCTGAGTCAAAATCAGGTGACCTTGGGAAAAAGGTCATAACTTGGGCTAGGAAGCTCCAAATGAAATTTCGTAAAACGTGACAGGTAGTACACAGTCTATACTATCTCAGAAAACTTTTTCAGAGGCCTAAGTTCAAACAGTGACACGTGGCACGCCGTACAAGTTCGCTCTTCTGTTTTATTCCAAAACAGGTCACGTTGCGACATTTGGCATAACTCTCTCTCAGAGAATCCAATTGAGGTCAGACCTGTCAGGATGGAAAGATAACAGGTCAGGCTATCTCAAGAAACTTTTTCAGACCCTGTGGATCAAAAATTTCAGAGTTACACCAGAAACAATCAGGTACATATTTATGTCAAAACAGAATTATTTTTTGGTACCTTCATTCATGGCTTCCGGAATTTAGGGCTTTGGAGAAAGTTGAAATTTTTGTAATCGGAGACCACGGCTGGATGCTACTCATCAAAATAGAAATTTAGAGACCAAAATCAGAATTTTTGGTTGGGCAGAAGGCCGGGCTTGATCAGACCCTAGTTCAGGACTTTGATCAAGAAAGTGGTAAATTAGGGCTTCTGTAAAAATGGGAATTTTTGAAATCTGTGACCATGGCTGGAAGCTCCTCAGAAAAATAGAATCTTAGAGCTTTGGATCAAACCTTTTGATTGGGAAGAATAGTGGGCTTCATCAAACCCCAGTTTAGGGTCACGTCCAGTGAATCCGAAAGTTTCAAAAGCAAAATTGAGGAGTGAAACTTTGCAGTTTTCAATTTCTGAATATACCAGTTTGATCAGCTCATCAAGGCGCATACTTCTATCCTTTCGGAAGTTTGAAATTCAAAGTTTGAATTTTTGGGGTTTCTCTGACAAACCCATATCCAGCTCCAGGTCCAGTTCTTGCACATCAAGTGGATTGGGTTAATCCTAGAAGAAGATGGATTGGTCACCTACATAGGTGAAGAAGTTCCTGTTTCAGAGGGAGATGAGGCTAAGGCCTTACATAAGAAGATTACAAGCGATCTCGACAGGTATGACTCATCGAGGTATGTTTCAATATTTGTTCATGATTAAGTTTATGGTATGTTTGTCTTCATGTTATTACGGTTAGTACAATCTTGATTTTAGATTTGTTGTATCACCTTAACAAAATTATGAATGCATGATAGAAGATTTTCATTGGTTAGGGTGTTGACACTTATGATTGTACTAATGCATTATGGTGTTGTATGAGGTTTATGTTGTCTACTAACATGAAAGGTACACCAAGAAAGACAGATCATGTTCTGGTCCAAGAACATATGATCATGATAACATGAGGACAAAGATTCATCCATTGTCATGGATCTCATACAAGATCCATTCACGAGGTATGTATAACTTGGTTTTATAATGGTTAACTTATGAGACATGCAGGTTACTAGCACAAGTCACTAAAGAGAACCAAAAGACATTATACGGGTATGTTAGACATAACTAGCTAACATGATAATCCAGGTATGTTTTCCCTATATCAAGCTAGATTCCTACCTTGGGTTAGGATCTTATACTATCGCGTTGTTGATAATGATTATTCATGAAGTCATAGGTTTGAATAATCATGATTGTATGCATATTATGTTTCTTACCATAATTGATGATATGACTAACCAGAAGAATCATGATGGTATAGGTTTGAATAATCACAGGTTTTATGCATTTTATATCTCTTATCTTGATTGATGATTCAACTAACCTGAAGAGTCATAGGCTTGAGTAATTACAGGTTTAGACATGTTATGTTTCTTATGATTTGACTAACCATAAGAATCCTTGAATGCTAATGCTTATTATTTCTGTTTGAAATGATCATGACTATACATGCTTGAGATTATTGTGTTTTAATAGTATACTAATGAATGTATGATTTTATATGAGATCACAAGGATAACACATTCATGATACTAATAAGCATGCATAGGGACCAAGGATGGATATGAGTTCAAGAACAGGTAATTCAGGAAGCAAAGATCAAGAGGGAGCACACTCTAGTTGTTCCTGCAAGAAAGCAAAGGAGCACACTTCAGTAGTTTCTACAAGGATGCAGATATTCAGAGGGAGTTGATCATCTCTCTACATTTCACAATAGAAAGGTGTAGAAGAAGCTACCTCAGATTAGGACTCCAGCAGCTCCTGCAAGGAAGCAAAGACTCAGAGGGAGTCCACCCAACGAACAAAGAAAGATAAGTATTTTAATCATCATTTCTTGCATATTTGTTTGTTTAAATAAAATTGTTCAATAATGTATATACTGATGTTCCTAGAATTAGGTTGTGTATTATGCATATTAGAATAATTGCATTGATGAACAATATACTCCTAATATGCATGGGTAAGTGGCCTATGGCACTGTACAACATTCCATTGCTACTTATCTAGAATGAAACCTCTTTGCTGACATGTTGGGAGTTGTGCACACTCTTAACAATGTTCTGGTAGAGATTGGAAGGCATCTAGAAAGTTATGGGATATGGATAAATGTTGTATTGAAGCATTGGCTAAGATAATTGCATGACTGTATGACATATTTCTTTATGTGTAAGAATTTGTTCTGAAAACTATGAGATGTTTTCTAATCATGCAATTTAACTTGTTGTGTAGGAAAGATCGTATGCCATCTCCTACAAAAGAAGAACTACAACATTTGTTCAGCAATAAAGATATCTATTGAAGATATTGAAGTTCCCAGGATCTGGGATGAAGAAATGGAATGATCCGTCGATCATGAAGAATGATGTTTGGATTGCAGTCCCAAGACGTGAAGGGAAGTTTGTTATGACTTCCAAATGGAACTATCAGATCAAGCATGTTGCAGATGGCAGCATTAAGAAATATAAAAGTGATGAAATAGAAGATGCACCAGATGGATTTCAAGACAGCATGGTGCAGTCTTATATGTGTGCAGAACTTGGTGAAGATAGATTGATTGCCAACACGCAGCGGAAGCTTGCTGCCAAGTTCGAGATGAAAGATTTGGGAATGATGCACTATTTCCTAGGTATGGAGGTGTGGCAGAGTGCAGGTGGGATCTTCCTCGGTCAAGGGAAGTACACAGTAGATATCCTGAAGAGATTTGGGATGATGGATTGCAAGGCCATGGCCACACCGATGGTATCGAATCTGAAGCTTCTTTGTGATGCTTCATCTGAGCCGATTGATATCACTATGTATCGTCAGATGATTGGGTCCTTGATGTACCTGACGAACACGAGACCAGATATTTGCTTTGCTGTGAACACATTGAGCCAGTTCCTGACGGATCCGAGGAGTGTTCATCTGGTTGCTGTAAAGCATATTCTGAGGTACCTGAAGGGTACAATGGATTATGGGCTCAGGTATGAGGTGAATCAAAAGTTTAACCTGCAGGGTTATGTTGATTCAGATTGGGATGGCAGTGCTGCAGATAGGAAGAGCACATCTGGGTGTTGCTTCAGTATGGGATCAGGTGTGATCTCTTGGTTTAACAGGAAGCAATCCTGCGTAGCACTGAGTACAGCTGAGGCAGAGTATGTTGCAGCCTGTTCAGCTAGTTGTGAGGTAGTATGGCTATGGAAGCTACTGTCTGAGTTATTTGATCTCCTGTTGGATGCTACTGGTATCTTCTGTGATAACCAGAGTTGTGTGAAGCTGTCCGAGAACCCAGTGTTTCATGACAGGTCGAAACACATAGAGATCAAATACCACTATATCAGGGATATGGTGCAGAGAGGAGCTGTGAAGCTCCTGTATGTTGCGACGGACGAGCAGATTGCAGATGTGTTGACGAAGCCACTAGCCAGGGTGAAGTTCGAGTACTTCAGAGAGAGGCTTGGCGTTCTTCAGATCAAGGACACTTCGAGGAAGAAGTGATGGACACATTTGCTGAAGCCATTCCAAGCATGTTGGAAGGAGGATCCTTCACATGGCTGTGGATGTAAGCGCTGGATGATGAACATCAGGATGATGTTCTGGTTTCTGCTTGGATATGATCAGTTGGATCATTTTTATGTATGTATGTACGCATCATGTTGGATGCTGGATATGATCAGTTGGATCATTTTTATGTATGTATGTACGCATCATGTTGGATGCTGGATATGATCAGTTGGATCATGTATACGTATTTTGTATATGCATCATGTTGGATGCTTGGACCATGTATCTGTATATGTATCAGGTGGATACATTGTATGATCAGGTGGATCATGTATGATGATATGTATCAGGTAGATACTTGGTATGCATCAGGTAGATGCATTGATGATCAGGTGGATCATGTATGGTGATATGTATCATGTATTTGTATTTGTATCAGGTGGATACATTGATGATCAGGAGGATCATGTATGATGATATGTATCAGGTAGATACTTGGTATGCATCAGGTAGATGCATTGATGATCAGGAGGATCATGTATGATGATATGTATCATGTATTTGTATCAGGTGGATACATTGATGATCAGGAGGATCATGTATGATACTTGGCATGCAGCAGGATGTTGCAGTGATGATCAGGATGATCATAGATGACGAGCTTCAGGATGTTGCTCCAGATGACATGCAGCAGGATGTTGCAGTGATGATCAGGATGATCATAGATGACGAGCTTCAGGATGTTGCTCCAGATGACATGCAGCAGGACGTTGCAGTGATGATGATCAGGATGATCATAGATACATCAGGATGATGTATGATGAGTATCAGGTTGATACTCTATGGCCGTGGATCAGGTTGTGCATATGAGCATGTAATTCGGTGCCCTGGGAGATTTGCAGATGGTCTTTCGAGGTTTTTCCTATGGCATGTAATTCGGTGCCCTGGGACATCTGGAAAATGCTCTTTCGAGGTTTTGCTCTGGGAGGACATGTAATTCGGTGCCCTGGGAGATCTGCAGATAGTCTTTCGAGGTTTTGCCTATGGCATGTAATTCGGTTCCCTGGGATATCTGGCAGATGCTCTTTCGAGGTTTTGTCCAATGGCATGTAATTCGGTGCCCTGGGAGATTTGCAGATGGTCTTTCGAGGTTTTGCCTATGGCATGTAATTCGGTTCCCTGGGACATCTGGAAAATGCTCTTTCGAGGTTTTGCCATGACCACATGTAATTCGTTGCTTTGGGAGATCTGCAGATAGTCTTTCGAGGTTTTGCCTATGGAATGTAATTCGGTTCCCTGGGATATCTGGCAGATGCTCTTGCGAGGTTTTGTGGTGAGGTCACATGTAATTCGGTGCCCTGGGAGATCCTATAGGTAGAGCTGTGTGCTCGTAACAGCCTGGGATGCTCTTGCGAGGTTTTGTGACGCACGTAAAAGTCCTGAGGATTCCACAGTATGGCCAGTGATGACGAAGACCTGCAGGTGGTGGGCCTACATCCAGTATGAAAAGGGACTGGCTCTGTAGAACTTCCTATGACGAGTAGAGACAGAGATTGGATGAGACAGCAGCAGCAGTGACGATGATGATGACGATGCATCGATGACGATGATCCAGAGAAGATGACTTGTGCTAGAAGAACTGTGCTGAGAAATAGCTTCCTAGTTAAGAGGGAGTGTTGATGTATATGTAACTTCGGAATGTATTTCACATATATGTATATTGTATTCCTATAGAGATGGTATTATTCCTCTATAAGGAAGTGTCGTCATTTATATTATAAGTGTCGTAACTTATACTTGATGGGTTATTAGACCACCTTATTTGGGGTCGGCCCTGTATAAGTCATGTGGGTCAAAGGGTTATTAGACCACCCTATTGGGGGTCAGCCATGTGGGTCAAAGGGTTATTAGACCACCCTATTGGGGGTTGGCCCACTCAGCATTATGTTATGTGGTTAAGTTCGAGCCGACATGAGTTAGGTAAAAAGGCAAGTCAAGTCAAGTATAAATAGAGTGCGGGAGGCACTCTATTTGCTCACTCACCTCTCACACATGCTCTCAAGGAGGAGAGGCGCACTTATGGAGGAGGAGGATTGCTGATAGGTTATGGCTATCTCTATTGGTTGGTTGTATCATTGCTCTATCTATCTCTGAGGAAGTTATTGGGGTTTTTCACCTTTATGGTTTTCCCCAAGTAAATCTTTGTGTCTCTTGTGTGCTTGCATTATTGTCTCCATGATTGATATGCTGTAGATATGCTGTACATGTTGTTCTCTCAGTGAAGATCCTAGATCATATTGAAGTAAATTCTGAAAATCTAACATTTAGAACTTTCTTCCTCAAATGTTAGTTTAGATCAGTTATTGTTTAGTTATATTGTACTGCTTGTATCGTTTCCATATTGTCTTGACAGGTCTTGCAGCTGGAGATCTGACGACCACGAGACTTGGAGCAACAACAAGGAGAAGGATCCACGATCTGAAAGGTACGATATCTAAGTACTTGTTCTGTAATTGATCTAGGGAAGTAGATTCATATTAAGTCCTATTTGTTCTAGATTCACTTGAACTAGGGAGATCAGGCTCGCATCCGTTCGAGTAGATTTTCCGTGAAACAAATCTAGCGACCATACTGGGGATATAGAACAATAGAATTGATTTCATGTATGTTTGGTTTCATCTCTTTTTTCTGAGCCATTCCTATCCTTTTAATCCTTCCTCCCATCAAATCTCTGTCATTAAAGAGTTTCTTATGAGTCCTTGATTCTCTTTGGGATCATCATCAGGCCTCCTACCCTTCCACCTTGAGAGATCTCACACTTTTATTGCTCAAAATTTGACTGTCGCACCTAGGTTGAGTCTTCCCTGTGCCACTGTGTGGCCGTCTCACTTTTCTTGAAGCCAAACTGCGACAGTGTCACACCTTTCCTGTGTACAACCTGCGACGAACCCCCTCTACCACACTTTTCCTGTGTATAGGGTGCGACAATTTCTTAAAAATTAGGGATCAACAAGATTATCCTCTTTTTGGGTTTTTGGTTTGATTTCTTGAGGCCTATAGGATGTGTATTGTGGTTACACACCCCTTAGATCCAGCGTAGTCCTTCTTTGGATGTGTTTTGGTTGATTTTGGGTGCTTAGTCAGTCAAGTGTCTAGCTTGGTTGTGGTGGGAAATTTTGATCCCCCACCGGTTGATTTAATATTTCCACCCTCGATCACCCCACCATATCTTTTTCGATCTGTTCAGATCATTACATCTGATCTCCAAACCCTTCCTCTGCTCAATCATTGAGTTTTGTTTGCATTTGGTAGGTTTTAAACCTTCTTTGAGTGCTTTTGAGTTGTTTGGGTGCCTGCCGCCTTTTCTTTGGGAATTTCTGAATGGTTGGAGTGTTGTAGATATTCTCTCACTTTCTGTATATAGATGTGAAAAGCGTTTAGTTATCAAGCTCCATTTTTTATACATACATGTGAAAAGTGAAAGCGCTTCATTATTTTTATCTTATGCATTGTTAAAATTCGTCGCATCTTTCATTTTCTTTGTGCTTTTTAGCTTATTATTGCGGAAAGTTAGAGTTATTGCACTCTAGGAAAGAATTCTTATTTTTGTTGCTATTTGAGTACTTTTTGGTTTGAAAGAAAGAAAAATCTCTCCTTACCTTAAGTAGTTTTCATCGAAAAGTAAAGAAAAGAGTGCATTTTTCATGTAGTTGAGGACTGCATTATGTTTACGTTTATGTACTCACCTCATGCATCCACCTAACCGTACAAGATAAAATTAATGCTAGCTTAGGTTAAAGTCATTTAGTAATTGTGTTTAAGTTAGAGACGTGTTCCGGCGTCTTTAAGCGTGGCAGTTGTCGTTACTTGCCAGCACTGTATTCCGGGGGTATTGTAGTCTTCCACGTACCAACCGGTATATCGAAGCTCTTTCACGTACTAACCAGGTATATCGAAGCTCTTTCACGTACCCACCAAGTACTTCGCATACTTGGCGTATATCGAAAGGTGTTTCACGTACTCGGTAGTATATAGGAAGGTCTCGTGCCGTATGGTTGTGCATTAGACAACACCACTACGGATTTGAGCTCCCACGTACCTTGCATATATCGGGAGACACCATTAGGATTCCTGTGACCAACTAAGTTAACCATTTGGTTGTCTTGGCATTGCAATACATCGAGAACAGCACTCGGGGAGATTACTACACATGTGCCGTCTAGGTAGTCGGGTATTCAAGCAAGGGTACGGTCCCAATCCTCCTTGTCGCGTTTCACTATTGGACGCTGCGGTATATAGCGAGTTGCGAAGCCTTGATAATCCCGTGAGGATCCTGACTTTTCATCCACTCCTATTCACACAGTTTGCTTGTTTCTTTTATACTTAAGTCGTGTTTGACTTGTGTGGTACTTTAGAGTCTCTTAGGGAGTTCAGATATGGAAGATTCTTCCGAGACTACCAACCAAGGCACCCCTTTCGAGGGTCTTCCATTTGTTATTCCCCCTTGTGGAACTGTTGGTCCTCCCTTTATGGCTACGTTGAGTCTTCCAAGATTGATGATAGGATTACCAGTATGGTTATTCTCCAATCCAGTTACACCAAGTGCACCGATTGTGTTGGAACTAGGTCCTTCACCACATGAGCATCAATCTCATGGTGACCCTTCTCCTTGTTGAATCGGCTTCCGTCTCTTCCTCTTCTCCTACTGAAAACTTTGATGTTAGTAAGAAGGCGGGTGAGAAGAAGAAGAAAGGGAAGCCTAAGAAGAAGAATACTAAGCAGAAGGTCACAACCCTAGCCACTGATCATCATGCTGGGGACTCACCAGCCACTAATCATCATGTTGGGGGCACGGATACACCTATTTCGAATTTGCGTAAACCGAAATTCCCTTGCAAGCTTTGTAAAGGGTCCCATTTTCTTAAGAGATGCCTTGGTATATCCAAGTTCTTAGAAATATGGTCACATTCTGAACAACCCTCGCCATCATTATCTGGACATCATACTGATGATACCCCATCAACTAGTGACATTGTAGTTAAGGGTCAGAAGGGTAGAGGTGCAGACCCTTGTTGGTTATGCAAGGGTATGCACCATAATTACCTTGTCCTCGTATGGATGAAGCTTCACAATTGTTGGAAGACATGGACACATCCCATAAACACCTTCCAACGGAGTATTGTAGGTTTTCCCCTGATCCTACATTGGTTGATAGGGAGGTCAATCCGACCCCACCCTCGATTGACCCCACTCTTTCATCAGAGAGTGAAAACGAAGCGGTCGATTCAACAACATCGTTAATCGACCCCGTTCCTCCCTTGAGGGATGATACCCAAGCGGTTAATCAAGTTTCATTCTTGGTTGACCCCACTCCTCCTATGACGAGTGAAATCCAAGTGATTAATCGAGCTTCATCTTCGGTTGATCCCACTCCCCCTTTGAAGAGTGAAACACAAGTGGTAGATCTAGTTTGATCCTCAGTCCACCCAACTCTTTCATTGGAAAATGCCCAGATTGAAGCAGTCACCATCACAAAGTATTCATCATATCCTGCTTTTCCAACTGAAAACGATTTAGAAACCATTGATATCTTTCTGGTCGGTTCAGACAGTTCTAGGCAAGGAGAAGTCTTGTCCACAGAGCCTCCTCCAAGTACTGAGGTTATTTCATTTGATTGGAATAGTCTAGAAGAATCTCGTCTCCCCTTAGATTTTCCTTTCCAGATATTTGTAGGTGTTTTTGATAAAGAAATATTTCGCACTATAGTTGATGAGGGAGTTTCTCTTAGTATTTTATCCTCAATTGCTTGGCAAGCTATAGGGTCTCCTCAGCTTGTGCCGGTTACCGGCTAGATTTTGGCTTTCAATAGAAGGCCTACTGGACCTTTAGGGATTCTTCCACAGTTACCTGTCACCATGGGAGGTAAAACTGTTTATGTTGATGTCATGGTTGTCCAAGGTCCTTTAGATTTCAATCTTCTCCTTGGATGTGATTATGTCTATGCTATGAAAGCCGTAGTGTCCACACTCTTTCGAGTGATGTATTTTCCCTCTGATGGGAGGATTGTGACCATTGATCAAATTTCCTTCGTGGCACCTAATCATCGCATGACTGCCATTCAACAAACTTCCCTGAATGTTCCACATGTTTTAGTGGTTTCTTCCCCTTAAGCATGAGGGGCATATCCCCAGCCTCTGGACATCATGTTAGGGGGCACGCTATCAACCTTTGGACATCATGTTGGATAAGTGCCTTTAATTTTGAGCATAGTTTCTTTCTGTTTTAAGCTTGTTAAAAAATGAAACAGTACCTCGCGATCATGGTTCTATTCCTGTGTCAAGCTCATTAAAAAATGAAACAGATGACCATGGGCATGATTCTTTTCCTGTGTCAAGCTCATTAAAAAATGAAACAGATGACCATGAGCATAATTCTTTTCCTGTGTCAAGCTCATTAAAAAATGAAACAGTACCTTGTAAGCACAGATTGGTCTTTGTCTCCAAGCTCGTTAAAAAATGGAACAAATCTCTACAGGCATAGTTTACCTTTGGTTTCAAGCTTGCGCAAAAAAATGAAACCATTCCCAAGCACAGTTCACCTTTGGTTTCAAGCTTGCATAAAAATGAAACCAACGTCGTGAGTATAGTTTTATTCCCTTTCAAGCTTGTTAAAAAATGAAATGGCCCTTTTTGGAGCATAGTTTACATTTGGATTCAAGCTCGTTAAAAAATGAAATAGGTTCCTACAAGCATAGTTACCTTTCTATGTCAAGCTCATTAAAAAATGAAATAGGTTCCTATGAGCATAGTTCCCTTTCTATGTCAAGCTCGTTAAAAAATGAAGCAGGTTCCCATGAGCATAGTTCCCTTTCTATGTCAAGTTCATTAAAAAATGAAATAGGTTCCCGTGAGCACGGTTCTTTTCCTGTGTCAAGCTCATTAAAAAATGAAACAGACCCTTTCCCTTTGATTCGAGTCTTCTTGTTGACTTAGTACCTAAACCTTCTTTTCATCCACCTATGCCTTAGGCGAATGAAATGAAGCTTGGAGGGTATGTCTTCAACCTCTAGACGTCATGTTGAAGTCAACTCAATCGCCTCTCCACATTATGTTGGAGCTAAGTGACTTACTTCCAACAATCATGCCGGGGACATGTAACAACCTCTGGATACCATGTTTGGAAAGAGTCCACCAATGGGAAGTTTTTCAAGCATACTTTCTTCTGGGTTTCGAGCTCGCTAAACCATGAAAATTATCCTAAGCATAGTTCATTTTATGTTACAATCTCATTAAAAATTGAAGCAAACATCATGAGCATTCTTTTCACCTGTCTTCGAACTCGTTAAAAACAGTAAGATGGTATTTGAGCTTACTTTTCACTTTTTTCGTGCTCTGGTTGAAACATGAAAAGTGGTTTGAGCTTACTTTTCACTTTTTTCGTGCTCTGGTTGAAACATGAAAAGTGGTTTGAGCTTATTTTTTACTTTTTCGTGCTCTGGTTCAAATATGAAAAAGATTTCGAGTGCTTTTGATACCATTATCGTGCTTGTTAAAATTTTGAGTAAAAAGGTATGTCTAACAAGTATAGGTTTATCACTTTATCCGGCCTCGCTAGACTATTTATGGAAAAGGAACTATGCTGAGTTTACTTTTTCCTTTGTCGTACTCATTTATCAACCATGACAAATTTGTTCATGGAGTCCTCTTTCAACTCTTTTCAGACTCCCTAAATAGGAAAAGATCGCCAAGCGAACTTGATGTGTTCACGCTTGTAAAAAGATTTGAATTGTCATCTCCCTGGTGATAGTTTACTCCTTTTTCAGACCAGGGGGCACTACTTACGAAAAAGGAATACTCCATCCAATCATGACTGGAAGAGTCCTCTCTCGCGTTGTTTTACCCTTTTTCGGGCAAAGAGGATAACCTTACGAAAAAGGACCTTTGGAGTCTTCTTTAGTTCTTTTTAGACTCTCTAAATATGAAATGACGATCGAGTTTACCTTCTATGGACTTGTTAAAATTTGAAATTGAAGGGCCCAGTAGGGGACGAACCCCTCCTTTCCCAAGTTCGTAAAACATTTTGGATTGGACTCATCTATGAGATGACCTATACCGAGCATCTGGTTACCCTCATCAAGCTCGTTAAAAAGACATGAGGCACTCATTAGTCATGATGGGGAAAAAGGAAATATTTTGTGTTACACTTTATTTATGGCAGTACTTAGTCATTCTTGAACATGGCACTCATCTGCATTTGCATACAGTACTTGGATTATCCATTTGTCCTCAAGTTTCACCCACTTCCTGAGTCTTGTTACTCCTTTAGGTCATCCAAAGAATGCTTCCATCATTAGTTGCATTGGGGTCATTCTCGATGTGTCATACTGCCAGGTCATTCCATTCCCATGTTCAAGGGACATTTGTTACTCATCATCTGCAGTCAGTATACCTTCGATCATGTCGGCCTACCTTGAGTCAGTCTTCCACATTACTTTACTGTCCAATTCACTACAAACACCTGTAGTCTTGTTTTGTGTTGATGATGGGGGATTCATCATGGCCCTCCTTCGACGGGTTCATCCTTGTCGACTTCAACATATTATCCAAGGATTGAATCTAGAAACCAATCAAGTACCTTGGGCCTGCATGCCTCAATGGCAAGTTACCTCACTTTCAACATGAGTTCACATCATTGACTCTTGATCGAAAGATTCCGTGAAGCGTTCGAATTCAACTCATTTATTCACGCTTGGTGATATGTACTATGATACCTTGGGAATCACTGACATCAATGGTGATTTCTCTCGCGCTTGTTAACGGTATACATTAATGACCGGTAAACAAGTTGTTTCTACCATGTTCGACTCCAAAACATTGTAATCACATGGATAGATTCGTATCATTGTGGGTTCGAATTGAAGACCCTGGGGAAGTCATATTGTACCCAGGTTGCGATGGAGATTGTTTGAGTTATATTACACGGATCCACTTTGTATTGGTATTGGTTGTGTTATCATCTCATCATGGATCTATGATTGTGTCTAGTAGCCATGATTGTGTTTAGTAGGTATTTACTATCATGGATCTGCAGTGTATTGGTCGGCAACCATGTTTTATGTTATATGATACTTATGTATCTTAGGTCATTTATGCAGCAACTCCTTCCAACCAGCAAGTCCTTGCCATTTTTCTTACTTCAAAGCATTGTCTCATTCCGTCAGCTTTGTGCTTTGAGGGGCATTCTGTTACACCAAAATGTCGTCACCCTTGTGCAAGTGTCGCAAGTGTTTCAAGTTTCATCATCATGACCTAGTGTCATCACCATGACCGTTGCAAGTGTCGTCATTATGACCAAGTGTCGTCATCATGACCGTTGTGACAATGTCATCATATTGACCATTGTGTAAACTCTTTGCTCTGTCCCCTAAACTCATTCTGGGATAAAACATATCCAACTGAGAGATTTCCCTTCCTAGTTGACCTCTTTGAGTAGGCTGTCGCACTTTGTCTTCCTACAAGGTGAGACAGATCCCCTCTGTCATAGTTCTTGGTAAGCTAGGGTGAGACACTATCGCACTTTGTCTTCCTACAAGGTGTGACAACCCCCTCTTTCGCTCTGTTTCCTCTACCAGGGTGCGATGAGGTTGGTTAAAGGCTATTTTGGGGAGTCTCGAGGTCTCTCTAGAAGTTTGTTGAGGTGGAGGCCTATCCCTAGGTTCTAGTTGAGGTGGCATTTCGATTCCTAACCTAATGGGAGGGTCCCTTAACCATCTACCCCTAATCCTCAACCTACCCTATCTCTTTAGCCCTATATAAACACCCACTCTCTCCATGGGAAGGAAGGAAGGTCTATCGTATCCTTGTGCTGGTAGAATCCACAATGGTGATTGGGAAGCTTATAGCACCTTGGAGGCTTGGCTTGGACATGTTGGATGGAGGATGCGACGTTGAGGCTTTGGTTGTAGCTTAATCCTTTCTATGTATTCCCACCTTTTAATACAGTTAATATAATCTCTTTCCATGAATGTTGTCTCATTGATGATGTTTAGAAATTTCTTCCTCAACTGTTAGTTTAGATCAATTATTGTTTAGATATATTGTACTGCTTGTATCGTTTCCATATTGTCTTGACAAGTCTTGTAGCTGGAGATCTGACGACCACGAGACTTGGAGCAATAACAAGGAGAAGGATCTGCGATCTAAAAGGTACGATATCTAAGTACTCGATCTGTAATTGATATAGGGAATTAGATTCATACTCTTTCCTATTTGTTCTAGATTCACTTGAACTAGGGATATCAGGCTTGCGTCCACTCGAGTAGATTGTCCATCAAACAACTGGATACTTATTGCCATCCATATTTAAATATTGCATGGAATCCTCAAGAAGTGTCCTCCTTGCCAACTTTTCCATCATAAAAATAGCACACACCCCGCACCGCTCCATCCAATTATCGTCGTCAGCCCCATTGCAAAATGGGGCATTGACTTCATGCACTGTAAGCCTACCTCGGTCGGGGGGCATGGTTATATTATCATCGTCGTGCAATATTTCACAAAATGGGACGAGGCTATGCCTACATACAAATAAGATGAAGAAACTTCTACACTATTTATGTTTAAACATATCATCGCTAGATTTGGAGTCCCGCAAGCCATCGTCACAGAACAAAGATCACATTTCCACAGATCGATAACTGAATTAAGCACCAAGTTGGGATTTCGTCATGAAAACTCAACCCCCTACAATCCTCAATCAAATGTACAAGTAGAGGCCATCAATAAGGTCTTGAAAACTATGATTCAACGTATGGAAAGCACTCACAAGTCAAATTGGCATGTGATGCTTTTTTAAGCCCTGTGGGCATATAGGACTTCTGTCAAAATATCCACTAGTTTCACACCTTTTCAATTGGTGTATGGACTGGAGGGAGTGTTTCCTATTGAGTGTGAAATTATGTCTTTGAAACTAGCCGTTGAATTCCTACCAAACACTATCGCTGAGGAAGAGATATTCTTACACTTAGCCAGACTCGATGAGACTCACCGTGATGCAGCTCTGCCAATGAAGCACATAAGAAATGCATCAAGGCCCAGTATGACAAATATGTAAAACCCCATATCTTCAACAAGGGTGATTTGGTCCTGAATTATGACCAAAAACATGATAAACTGGGGGCAAGTAAACTTGAGTCCATGTGGCATGGCCCATACATTGTAAAGCGTGTCTTGGGAAAAGGAGCTTATGAGTTGTTCGATTACAACGGAATATCCATAGGGGATCCTCGAAATGGGATCTACCTAAAGAGATACTATGCTTAGGTTATCTTGCATAAGTAATCTGTAAATATTGTATATAATGTGTGTTTATGTTGGTGTGATACTTTTTAGTTAGTGTGTTAGGGTCTTATTCTGATTATTGCTTATACCATGTTCTTCCTAGATGTGCAGATGGTAACCTATTACGGATTTACAGACGGTGCTAGCTGGCATACCCGGAACCTCGCCTCGGTAGCTTGGGTACTCTATTCCCCTTCTAGTGAACTAATAAACTTAGGAGGAAATTTCCTAGGTCCTGAAACTAACAATATTGATGAGTATCACACAATGATTGGATTATTAACCGATGCATCTTCCCTTGGTGTGGACCACATTTTCATCTATCTAGATTCCCAACTTGTGGTCTCCCATCTAAACCGAGATTATGCCATCCGTGACACTACACTACTTCGCTTGTTTCAGTGAGTACATCTCTTGGAAAGGTCGTTTGAGTTCATTCAGTGCCAACATGTCCTGAGACATATGAACACGATTGCATATTCATTGGCTAACTTTGTATTAGATTGGAACATTGCACATTTTTAAACATTTGATCAAAGATGTATAATTGGCACGACATGTAAATTATCCATTAGCATATAAGAAAACACACATAAGACCTGCATTCATCATAAAGACACATTATATAAACCGCTAGGTAATGTTTTATATTAAGCATGGTAAAATGTTTTACAAAAAGGTACTGGTACAAAAATATGAAGCTCATGGATTTCAATCTATCATATCTACAAAATCTGAAGCTCATGGCTTTTAGTACATCATATCATATACATGTTAACACTAGTGATGCTCATGGTAACAGATGATGGCCCTTTCCACCCGATGGAGTAGACGTCCAAAATGACCTAAAACCCCAGTTTTTCGGCGCTGATAGTGCCATGGAAAATCATCTATAGAGATATCAGGAATTTCCATGGTCAGTTGTTGTAGGTTCTCCTCGATCTCGTCCAGCTCCTCTACAGCCTCTCGGTTGGCCTCTACCATATCCTTTACTACCCCTCGCCTCTCGATAAGCGATGATCCAGTAGGTCCCGAAGCCCCAACATCTATGTAGAAAAGTATGAAGTGTCAATACTACAAAAACATAATAAATCACAAAATGCATAAAAAAATTAAAAAAAAGTTCTCTTCTTACCTAGATCACCCTAGTGCTCTCCCTCCGGAAGCACTAGGTCTGGATCTCCTTGGAAATCCTCTCTTGCGTATGCGTAGTAATCCACCATAAGAAGATGGATACGCAACCACCTAAAGAAGGTAGGCCCACCACCGTCGTGTCGAGCCGTCACCTCAGTCCACCTCAACATGCGTGGATCTCGTGGCTCAAGATCATTGATGTCCACTTGTGGACAGAGTAGGGGGGCCCTCTCTAGGAAGAAAGAGACTCCGATTGAACCATATCCAAATTGTTTGAGCTCTCCCCTCCTGCATTTGGTCAGTTTATACTTGAGGTTTGTGAGGATCCCCTCACACCAGTTGAAAATCGTGGGTGCCATGCACTCAATGGCGTAAAGCATATGGGTCCTAGTAGCCTAATGCAGGGCCCTACTTCCCACTACCCTATCAATAGTGAACAATACAGTCCTCAAAGGACGATCTTGCACATTTTTTATGGGAATATTCCCACCTAACATTTGGGTTCTAGGAGTACAAAATTGTGCAATCAATTCCTCGGTGGTTCTATCTCCTCCCTAAGGAACGGATAATGATATTGGGGATCCACACCTTGACAACCCTGTCAAGAAATAGATATACTCAATATCCAATGTGAAAATATGTGTCCCAAACTGGAAATGTTGTTTACCTGGGTCCCACATTCAGATCAAGTAATCCAATAATTGTAGTTGGGCCCTCATCCCTTTCACTTGGAAGAACTTCAAAAACCCACATTATCTCAAAGCATTGATCGAATGAGGGTCATTGGCCGCTTGAACATTTTCTAATTCGTGCTCCCGTTCCTTCCATTGCACCATCTTGATTGATGAACCCTGCATGGACATCAATTTAAGAGACATTATGTCCATCTCATGGAAACAAAAATCAATTATTTGCTTGCAATTTTTATTTTTTGGGTCGCTTCGTCGCCGACGCACCCTGCCTTTGATGACAGGGCATCAGCTACACACTTACCCTTTACGGGATGCACATCACCGTTGAGTGACGCACTTCCCAAAAGGGAGAAGTGCGTCACTCAAGGCGTGCACTTTACCCCATGGAATGACCCTCAAAACCACTAAAATATGCATGAAAACAAGAATTTTAACCATGAAATTGAAGGGAAAAAGGATTAGAATTACCTGGTCCTAACAGAATGTTGAATGGTTGACCGATTCTCTCGCAATCTTCACCACAAATTTGAACTAAAAAAGGACTTTTTACTCACCCACAACTTGGTAAAAACACAAATGGTAAATAATTTTCACTTTTTACCCCTTTTATGCATTTGAAATAGAATATTTTATTATTTCATTTTATCCTAAGTTATTTTTACCAAGTCAATTATATGTTATGTTTTGAGTCCTATAATCGTTCTAACATTTGTCATGGAGTTTACAGGTTGAAATTAATAACTTTTGGCTATGACAGAAATCATTTTTGACTTTTTCATGCTCCTCGTTAACTATGAAAAAGCTTCCTAGTGCTTTTTACACCATGAGCGTGCTCGTTAAAAACCTAGTAAAACGGTGTCGAGCTTAGACTTTGTTTCTTCTCATGCTTGTAAATACATGAGAATAAGTCACTGAGTTTACTTTTATCTCTTTTTAGGGCTCATAAAACTGTTACGAAAAAGGAACACCCTTGGAGTTCTCTTTAAGCCCTTTTCAGACTCCCAAAACATGAAAAGCTTGCCAAGCGAACTTGTCTCTTTCATGCTTGTAAAAGGATGTGAAAGGTCGTCCACACGATGATAGTTTACCCCTTTTTTGGACCGTGTCGACTATTTATGAAAAAGGCATACTCTATTCACTTTTGATTAGAAGGTTCTCTCAGGTATGGTTTTATCCTTTTCAGACCTATGAGACTAAATCTACGAAAAACTACATTCTGGAGTCCTCTTTAGTCTTTTCAGACTCTCTAAACATGAAATGACACCGATTTTTCCTTCCATGGACTCGTTAAAATTCAACATTGAAGGACCCTTATATAGGGACGAACCCCTCCTATCTCATGTTCGTAAAACATGTGATATTGGACTCGTCCTAAGGACGAGCTATATCGAACATCTATTATCCTCCTCAAGCTCGTTAATAAACAAAGAGGTACTCGTCAATCATGTCGAGGAATAATGAAAGAGGGTCTATCTACCCGTATTAGTGGAAGCTTGTAGTCACCCTTGAACATGGTACTTGTTTGCATCTCATTCAAACAACTTGGATAATCTGCTTGTCTTTGATTCATACCACTTCCATGAGTCATTATACTCCTTTGGTTCATCTGAAGAATGCATAGATCATTTGTTGTATTAGGTCTTGGTGTCTATCTCGTCATGTCAATGCTTCCAATTCATGCCATTCCATGTTCAAGGGAAGTTTGTTCTCGAGTCAACCTTTGCATTCATTTTATCTTCCTTTGTGTCAGTCACCTCTGAGTCAGTCTCAAAATTTACTCTACAGTCCTATCTACTCTAAATATATTTTATATTGTTTCGTGTCGATGATGGGGAAAACATCACGGCCCTCCTTCGAGGAGTTTATCCTTGTCGAATTCAACACATCATCCAAGGATTAGACCTAGAAACCAGTCAAGTACCTTGGGCCTATATGCCTTAATGGCAGGTTACCTCGCTTTCAACAATAATTTCACATCATTGACTTCTGATTGAAATATTCTGTCGAACGTTTGACCTCAACTCATTGATTCATATTCAGCGGTATGTACTATGATACCTTGGGGATCATTGACATTAATGATGATTTCCCTCGCGCTTGTTAACGATTTCCATTATTGACCAATAATCAAGTGGTTTCTACCATGTTCGACTTCAACACATTGTAATCACATGATTAGATTCGTATCATTCCGGGTTCGAGGTGAAGACCCTGGGGTACTTCTGTTATGCATCTTACCGAGGTTGCGATGGATATTTTTTGAGTCGTATCACATGGATCCACTCTTGTATTGGTCGTGGCTATGTAATTATCTCATCATGGACCTATGATTGTATCTTAGTAGCCGTGATTGTGTTCAGTCAGTCAGCACTAGCATGGATCTGCAATGTATTGGTCGACAACCATGTTTTGAGTCATTTGGGACATGTATCTTGGAGTCTATTGTACTACAGAAGTCCTTTTTCTGTATTTCAACCGTTGATCTTTTCCTTAAACTTCCATATGTCAAATAACTTCACCTATCCTATTCCTATAACTCATGCTTTGGGGGGCATTTTGTTACACCAAAATCCTGTCATCGTGACATGTCTGTCCTTGGTTTGTCCTAATTCCTAAAGCATTGGTGCCAAATTGTTTGAAAAGAAGGATTTTCATGCCCTTTTTCTCATATTTTGACACCAACGCACTCTGCACATTTACAAGTAGCGTCAGACCTATGGTGATGCCCTCTGCCCATTGGCAAGGTGCATCGTTGACCCTTCTTTCCTTCAATCAACATGCATCACCCCATCCCTAACGCAGGATGCTAGTTAGCAAGGTGCGTCATTTTCAATTAGAGGATAAAAATAGAAGCTTCGAGCGCCTTCTAGAACCAATCTCTTCATGAGGGCCTATCCCAACAAATCAGTAAAAGTGGCATTTGATCCCCTAACTTCTTTGGATGATCCCTTAGATTTCTCCATCAAATACTCAACCCCTTCTATCCTCTTTGGCCTATATATACAAGCCTCATCTTCATAGTTAAGGGAGGAAGGACTAGAGCATCTAAATGCTGGTGAAATTCTTCTAGAGTGAGAACCCTTTCTATTGAAGGAAAGATTAGATCCTTGAGAAAAGCTCAGTTGGAAGAAATTGCAATGTCAAGGCTTGGTTGTAATATCCTCTTATTTTATTTTCATTAATACAGTAATATACATTCTTTCCATAAATATTTATTGTTCATTTTATATCTTTAGAATTAGTTTCCTTCACCACTAGTTTAGATTAATCAATATTGCATAGTATTATCGTTTGTGTGTTTCCAATTGTTTGTTGTCTCTTGTTTTGCAGCTGAAGATCGAGGGCTACATCAAGCAAGGAGATATCACTATGTTTGCAAGGTGACTAATCCATCTGCACTCTTTGTAATTTGATTAATCTAGGAAGGATTGCATGTTCTATGGTGCTTTGTTCTAGATATATCACATTTAGACTAGGGATATTGGTTAGTGTTTGCACTGACGGATTGTCTAGAAACATAAAACTGTTGAGTTGCAGTGCTGACAATATGTGCAACAAAATATTCTAGATGCAAGAATACATGCTATCACCATGAAGTTACATCTCGTGGAATTGTATATGGCATGTACATAGACCTTGCCAATAAACTTGCTTTTAACCGTGGGACAGGATAAAAATAAAGGTGTTAAGCCTAACTACTTGTAAAAACTGTAAGATCATTTAAACAAGATTGGGATGTTGGTGGGCCAATTAAGGTTTGCGTGGATCAAAGTGGAATCTATCCTATTGTTCTCACACAGATAAATGCCAATATTGGGATGCTAGTGGACCAATTAAGGTTTGTGTAGATCAAAGTGGAAGCTATCTCATTGTTCTCACACAAATAAATGCTTGTGTATTTATGATTTTACAAGTGGGGAACTTGTTTCCCATGCTTCAGGGCTCATCAAAACTGAACGTGATAAGTTTATCCGTAAAGAAGTGCTAACATTTTGTTTACCAAATCAAAGGTTTTGAACACTGTGTTCAAAGGTCTCAGCCAAAAAAGGAAGATAGGGGAAATCTTCCTATTAATTTTGTTTCCAATGCTTCCATATCATTTTTTGCATTATGAATAGATCGACCTTCAACTAAGTTTCTTGATGCAATCGATTTACCTAAATTGGATCCTTATACTATTAATGTGGGTACTCCACTTAAAATATGAACTCTTCATTCACTTAACTAGACAAAGTTCCATAATAAAGGCACCAAGGAAGAAAAGATGCATACCAAGATAGATTAGTCTAAACCTCCACACTGTGGATCCTCCACTGGATATAGATATGCCACCTCGACGATGTTTATAATCCTAACTTAATTGTAGTCGACATTCATGGCTTACAATTATTGTCTAGTTGTTGGAATTATTATCCAACTCACCTATCATCTGATTGAAAGTCGATTGTGGTTATCTTTATAATATCTATGCATGTATATTATAATACTCTACACCATGAAAGATGGTACCATATTGTATATGATTGTCTTAACATGAGCAATTTAATTTTAGTCGTGGGGAGGAAAATGGTTATAGTGGTGACCTATCCTTGACATGCACCATTACAGGAATTAATTGACCTTGGGATAGATGTATTTGGTTCATTCTATTTTAATATGGGTTATTAGAGTATGTAGTAACAAAAGTCCTGAGATATGGTTTTTATAAATTACTAGTATGCCGTTAGTCCATTGTTGGAAAAAAATCATATTGCCAATACAAAATCATAGGATTCTTGTTGGACCTTGATCGAATCCAACCAAAAACATTTGTAAGCTATAAACTTTAGTTCTATGAAGGATATTGCAGATGTAAGATGACATGAATATGACACAAAAAACGAGGAAGAAAGTAGTGAAAGACAACCTTGTGATGAAGTACAACTAGAGGTAAGCAAAAGTGAAGGACGACAAAGAGATGTAAATAGGTTCATATTTTGGAAGAAATGAATAATCCTTGATCATATGTTTATGTATTATATCTCTTATATTTAGTAGAACGATAACCTCTCTCAAGGTAATTAGTGGAGAGGAGATTGATATATTTGTTGACATTTGTAAAGGAGAAAATTTTCCATTTTATGGGCTTAGTCATAGTAAGAATAGTGGCAACCCGATGCATTTGGAGATTTTACAAATGATGGTAAAATGAAAATTTTTAATGGATAGGACACGAAAGACTCCTTGATAAAACTTCCACCAAGTGCCGAGAGGGTTAAATAGAAACGGTTTCCATCAAACAAAGTATGGAGACAATCTACACAATGAGATGAACACAATAAGGCTGACTACCTGACATGGTGATGCCTAGATGAAAAGACAACTAGTCCTCAAGATAGGACTCAATCAAACTATGACGACACTCATGACGTGACTTGAAAAGTCTGTTGAAGGGGTCATATGACTACAAAAATGGTGAAACAAGGTATGGGCATGATGAGATCCTTGACCTGGACGCGATGGCCCTGACGAAATGACTATATGATAAAGTTAAATATATTAATATACATTGCTAAGACCTGACACTTTAAAATCATATCAATGTTGAGAATAAACATGATGCCTATATATAATGGCATGGACATGGTTCATATAAATAAGTTTGACAATATTGCATCAGTACATAAAAATATACATGATGTGTGATTAGCGTTTTACATTAACTCCGTGACGAAGTCTTTTGAAGAGGGGGAATATGTAATTCCCCATTGTAGCTAGGCTCACGTACATTATTGTGCTTGAAGGAAATTTTCACCTTCGCTTATATAAGGAAGTACTTATGTTCCAACGAACAAGGTAGCGGATTCCTTGAGTTGGAGGCCTCACATCTTCTCAGCGTGGCCATTGAAGACAAATTTGAGAGAGAAGATATTGAAGTTACGACTGGAGGAAATTTTGTATAGGGAATTCAGGACATAAATTGAATATAGAACCACGAGGTTTCCTAAGTATAATGGTTATACAATTGAAGATGATGGGTTGTTGTGATACAACAAGCAAATGTATGAGTTAGTGAAGGCTAAGCATCGCCATCTGATGATATTATTACAACCTCATGCCATCCCAGAGTCAAGATGAGAGGTGATATCAATATATTTTATTGTTGGATTGCTAATGACCTCTAGGAGGCATGATTCCATTTTTTTTGTGGTGGACACATTGACCAAGAGCACACACTTTATTTTGGTCAAGGTTACTTATCAAGCACTTGAGATAGTGTGGTTCTTCGTGAAAAAATAGTGCGACTGCATGGCATACCTTGGAATATCACTTTTGACAAGGGGTCAGTATTTACTAGGAGGTTATAGACGAGCTTCCAAGAAGCCTTAGGTACACACCTGAAATTCAACATTACATACCATCTCGGGCCGGATGGTCAGACCAAGGGGGTCAACCAGGTTTTAGAGGACATGTTCTGCATGTATCTGATGGACTAGCAGAGTCATTGGGAGGAATATATACCATTGGTAGAATTCTCTTACAACAACAATTATCATAGCACGATACAAATGACATTGTTTGAGTTTCTTTATGGTAGGCCTTGTCAAACACCCTTGTGTTGGGATCGTCTTAAGGACAGGGTCCTTGTGGGTATAGATTTGATCCAAGAGATGGAAGAGCATATGCAATCCATCCAGGCATGACTGAAAGAGGCCCAACACTGACATAAAATTTATGTCGATTTACATCATATGGTCAAGAGCTATGAGATTGGGGATAGAGTGTTCTTGCGGGTGACGTCGCAGAAGAGCTCTATCGAATTTTGCAAGGGGGACAAATTGTCACCATAGTTTGTGGGACCATTTGATATTATTGAGAGACTGGGGCCGGTTGCTTATTGTATTACTTTTCCTTCATCACATAGTTGGATGCACGATGTTTTCATGTTTTTTTTTGTGACATTATATTTCAGATCCATATCATGTCATTGACTTGATTAATTTGCATATATCGGATGAGGGGGCCTTGGTGGCTGAGCTGAATTGTATTATGGAGCGGCGAACTCGACAACTTCAACGTTGATTAATCAAGCAGGTCAAGGTCCATTGGGATAGTTATAGTCATGGTTCAATGACCTAGGAGGACACATTGGATATGAGTGGATAGTTTCCCTATATGTTTTAGAACTTCGGGATGAAATTTCCTAAAGTAGGAGTATATGTAGTGCCTCGTTTTGTCATTGTCTTTTGACACTGATTACGACATTATTGTTTTAGGGCATTCAATTGCGAATGACCCGATTTTGTGTGGATTCAAACCTAGATTTTATGTCGTCTTATTAATTGAGGGCATTCAATTTTGAATGACCCGACCATGTGTGGAATTGGTATTTGATTATTAAAGACAATTGCTTGAAAACTATTTATTGTGCTGATGATGATCTGTTTATTTGATTTTGATATGATTTTGATAGTGATCAAAAGTTTATGTGATTTTTATATGATTTTGATAGTGATCAAAATTTTATGATAAACATGAAATGATTTCGACAATGATAGAATGTATATGTAAAATGCGAAATGATTTTGATGGTGATTGAATGTTTATAATTGCATATGATTATATTTAGCATGTATTACAATGGATCATCAAATGTGACAGGAAAGATAGGTACATGTGATGCAAGGTTGAGTCGATACCTCATGGACTCCGGAATGAGTCAGGTATCATCGATAGGTGATGTTAACCTGATATTTATGTTTATATTATAATATTTTTTTAAAATATTTGATGCACATGATGTTTAAATGTGCAAGTGTTGGATTGTGAATTCCAATCAATCCACATCAGGTAATGGGATGAATTTAAATATGATGTAAGACTACCATTATCCATGTGACGAGTTAGGAAAGAGAAAGAGAGGATCTTTCTCGTCAGATGCGTGTTGTCGTGAGCATAGTCCATGGATTCGATCACTCACGAGGAACTTACTAGGGGCGTGAAATAAGGACATGGCCTTATTCTCCAGGAACCACCAGTCCCTCAACAGGGTCAACCGCAGCGAGTTAATGAGGTCTCATTTGCCGTACCAAGTCCCCACCATGGAGTGAGTATTTGAAGGGTATGCGCAGAGCATGGCACCCTTGATATCCCCATCACAATGAGAACACAATAGTTAACTAAAAATATTAAGAGGGTGAATATTCAAAGGGAATGCGCAGAGCATGGAACCCTTAGTATTCCCGCCACAAAAATAAAAGCAACCATTTAATTAAATTATTAATGGGGGGAAATAAAAGTATTCCAAAAAAGACTTAGAAAAAGGTAATTCCAGTGAATTATTATGTGAATTAAGTCTTTGATCATTTGGTTTTAATTATGAAATTGTGATAAATAAAAGTAAGCAAATAAGAATTAGTTAACTCAAAATTAGAAAAGATTGAAGAAATATTCAATGAGGAAATCAAGGAAACTAAACTAGAGTAAATATCAACTAAAAATGAAACAAATGGAAAAGTTGAGAGAACTGATAGTGGGAGGGTGAGTAATAAAATTAAAAGAAATAAATTGATTCAAAAAGGATGCATGGCAATGCATGGAGTTTTCGAAAATTTATAAAGAGATGCAAAGAGCATGAGGTTCTTATATATTTTACCCTAGTGCTAGATGATAGAGGTGTTGCTTCACTTTTGAGGTGTCTATTGGAGGGTGTGGTTCAGTTCGGCACAAGAGAGGTTGGGAGCCTCATAGCGGTAGTATATGTATAGAGTTTTTTTCTATCTTCTTATTCATTCATCCCTGTTGTGACTCGGGGGTCCTAGGGGAAGAAGAGTACATGTTGGGTATGGTAGGGTGGTTTTTGGTGGACTTTTATTAATTGGCAATCCCCGTGCGAGCTTGCGGCGGATGTTCGACGAATACTGCATCCTTCAAAATGAGATGACAATGTTAAAATTCAACATTTTTATTATAGTTTCTTAATTCAATTGAAATAATGATTGTATTATTGTTTTTATGTTAGATCTACTACTTGGTATAAAATACTACTTGTTGGATCGTAGATATGTCGTCCAGTTTAAGAAAAAAATTATATGTTGCCTTAAATTTTGAAATCTAGCATTGAGAATGTGTGTATTTTAATTAGTAAGTGCTAGGAGGTGTGCATTAATAGTTAGTGGATTTGGAAAGCGTCCCTAGAGGGGCACTACATATATATGTTTTGGGACATTTTTTAGGCATTTCTCTTCATTTTGAGGATGATAAGTAGGGTAAATTGGAATTACAAATGTTTGAGGATTGTTAACAATATACTCTTGTTAGAATTTATGGATTATCACTATGTTGGAGTTTAATAATGTCCCGATGTTTCGAGTGGAAACTCCACCTAGGATCCCTTGATGATGGGTGGAGTGTCCACTCAAAGCGTTGGGACATTTTTAAACTCCAACATAATGATGATCCATAAATTTTAACACAACGATAAACCACTGTGAAAAACTACATGCTCAAACAATATACTCATTTAAGATCTCAGTATATTACTTGCAAGAATTGAACCTAGTTAGGGAGGATATTATTCATTTTCATGATCATTCAAACTAAACCCAATTAATTTTTAAGGCTTTAAATTATCCATAACATATAAAATTACTTTTTAATGATTTCTTATAAAGATTTATTTGGCTTTATTTTGTCACATTTTCTAATATAACATGTATATGACTATTAATTTTTAACAAATTTTTAAATATTTGTTTTTTTTTATGCATTGTTGTTTTTAAAGAAAAAAGTCCTTATATTCAATGTTTTTGAATAAGAAATCAAAATACATATAAAACTATCCAAATTATGCACTCAAAATCTGTATCATGTCTACCATCTTCTACTTCCAACAAACTTCCCTACATGACAAAAATATTTATATTGTTTCTTGATTGTTTTCCCTTTCCTAAAAACATAAAACAACAAAAATAACATGTTCAATTCATCTTATGAGGATAGGACATCCTAACATTCTATTTATGACTAATTAGCTATTCTAGAATTTTTTTAATTAAATAACCAAAGGACTCCAACATAAACATTAGTAAAGAGATATTTATGTAGCTTCTTAGAAAGCCCCCCCTTTGAATACGTGTTCCGATAAAATTCCTTCCTGTAGCAATAAAGATTCCTTTGATAACTTGTCATCTTGTGATTTATACTCCCTATAAACATGAGCAATGGAGATTTCTTCAAAATATTCTCTCACATCCATGATGAGTTTCATGTTTGATTCCAAGCCCATATTTTCAACTTGGAATTTTTTATTTTCCCAATCTACAATTAGTTTGGAGTCTTCAACTACTTGTAGTTTTTTATACCTTTTTAATTTGAAACTTTCAAGAGGATCCACAAAGCATAGAACTATCCTTGGTTGTTTGTGCCTACCCCTACTGCATATATGATACTAAAGTGTTGCGCTTGAGTTAGGGATAATATTTCTCCTGCCCCAAAAATGTCAGGTTCCCCTTGACAAGCTCCATCAAAATATCCCCATGGGATCATAATCAATTCTAGGCATCACCAAAATCCTAATACCTACCACATTTTGAACCCTTTTATGTTCTTGTATAAGTAACCTAATTTTATGTGGAGCATTATTATGTGATAAATCCATACCTTGAAATATCATATGCTTTCTTGACCACCACACACCATACATGAATAATCCTGGAAGTTCCTTACAGTATCAATCCACTCTGTTTGTTAACCATTCAAACATGCACTCTTCTAGAGTAGCCCTTTCACATCTAGCATTTGCTATTAATATCTGTTGCGTTATATCCTTCCACACTTCTCTTTTAAATGAATAGGTTACAAACATGTGTTCAACTAACTCATTAGCAGTCTTCCATAATATATATCTACCATGGCTAATCCAAGACCTTTTCTGCCCATTTTCCCAAGTCAATAGTTTATTTTCTAGTGCCAACCATAGAAAGATTCTTGTTTTTAGTGGATATGGAAAGCTCCAGACAAATATCCACCATCAAAGTCTCTCCTTGAGGGTATCTTCCTCCACTCTTGTCTCATGGCCAAGCTTGATATTTTATTTACCCAATGTGGAATTCTTGGACCAACAAAATTTTTCTTCCTCGTATGTTAACATCGAAATCTATGGGTTAGAATATATGATAATGGAGAAGTAATAAAACATCATGCTCCTTGTTTGTGGACAAAGGAACAATGTTTGCAATTTGTAAGAACAATGTCTTCCACTCGATGTCCCACTGGTTATGTAAGTAATTATATGGATCCACAGATTGATAATAGTTTAAAAGGTATTAAGTCCCATGATTATCATGTCTTAGTTGAGAATGTTTTTCCTCTTATTTCCTTATCTAGTTTAAAAAAGGGTTCGAAATTGGAAATTGTAATTCTTGGTCTATTACTTAAAATAATGAACTCACATGTGTTAGATCCTTCAATTTTTCCTAATTTGAGACAAGAGATCGTTGAAGTCCTTTGTTTGTTAGAACATGAGTTTCCACCAACAATCTTCAATATTTCTATGCATCTTCTAATGCATTTGGAAAAAACACTTGAGTTTTGTGGCCCAATTAGAACAAGATGGATGTATCCCATAGAATGATACATGAAAGTATTAAAAAAATATGTTTGGAACAAGGAAAGACCAAAAGGTAGAATCTGTGAAGGCTATTCAATGCAAGAAGCCATTGTATCTTTTACATGGTATATGAACGATTTTAACAATGTTAGTCGGCATGTATAGGATAATGAAGAGGATGAGAGAGTTGCAGGTGAAGTACTAGAAGGAAATGGAAAATGCTCTAAGTTGTCACATGATGAAATAAGTGCGATACACTATTACGTTCTTCATAACCTATCTTTAATGGAGAAGTGGAATGGGTGAGGATATTCTGTAAAGTTGATAATTTAATTATGTTTATTTCATATGTCATTTTTCTTATATTTCATAATATTTTTATGTGTTTAGGAAGTATTGTGAAGAGATTCTAATAGGATTGCATCGATCTTGAAAGCACAAGCATAATCAAAGTGAAAGTTGTTCTTTTTTATCCTTTGATGAATGGATCATCAATGCAATCACTGTTGCATGTAAATAAGGTCAACATATACTTGTGGAGGAATGTGAGATTTCACAACCTCCATCGTTATGGGTTTATAAATTCAATGGAATGTGGGAATTTGGAAGTCATTTAAGGGTGGAAGAAAATGACAAAGGGAAGATGAATTATGATTGTATAACCAATGTTAAATTTCAACATGAAAATGAGAATATATTATATGTTGGATTCATGCAAGAAATTATTCAAGTTGATTACGGAGAGAAAATTCCTATATTATTGAAATGTAAATGGCTTAAGTCATCTACAGTACAAAAAACTGAGTATGGATTCATACATGTTAATAGACGCCAATTCTTATCGAAGAATGATGATCCACATGTTTTCCATTTTCAAATTAAACAATCATATTTGATTGATGATGTAATGAATATTGGTTGGCCCTATATCATTAAGATAGAGTCGCATTCAAATAGACAATATATGGAAACGACAATATATGCATTATGGGGATACTAATTTGTTACAAGAAACACTAGAAGAAGATAGTGAAGATGATGATGAAGCAGTTGAAGAAGAAGATTTAATACCTAATGAATTTCTAGAAAGTTCCAATACAACACAAATGTTATCTACAATGGATGTTGAAGATGGAAATGAGGATGAGGAAAACAACGAAGCAGATGCATATATTAGTAGTATAGATTGTGATTCTGATGACAAAGATGTTGATGATGCATTTTGTATTTAAATACTAGGTAGTTATTTTTAATACAAAGGCTAGCAATTCAAATAATTTCTTTTTTTTGTGTGTTATAGCAATTTTATTAAGCAATTCTATGTTAACATGAATACGAGTATTTTCATCATATTCATCTTTGGCATTCATTTATGTTTTGAATGATAATGTTGTAGATATTGGCTAATCAAATTGAGGATATTGGAATAACTTAATATGATCTACTCTGCAAAGAAAACATGGCTCAAAATAAAAATAAAAATCTGATGGAAATGGGTATAGATGCAAATAGATATCAATCATCACTGTAAGTTTTAATATACTCTTAACTTTTAAATTTAATTGATTTCATTTCAAGTTTTTTTTTTTTTAACTTCTAATTATACATGGATTTTTCTTCAAACAATAAACATTTATGTATATTTATAGGCTAGAAAAGGTTCATGAAAGTAAGCGAAAGAATTTGAGGAATGATATAAGAAAGGAAATACAACCTCATAGAAGCTTGTGCCTACAAGGTTTAGAACATGCAAAAGACAATCCATGTAAGTATAATGAGTCAGATCAAGAAAACAATCATACTTATAAACCAATGTTGATACATAAAGAAGGAAATTATCATAAGGAGGCAGATTCAATACATATCGAAGGAATGTCTGAAAGAAAGTTAGATAGAGAATTAAAAATGAGGGATTTGTACCTAAAGTTGAAAGATAAGTTTGATGGTGATGCAACTAATCAACCACCTATGAAACCTTCCACATAATTTGCAAGAGAAAGAAGATCAAAAGGGAAAAAATCATTTTTGGTTGAGGTGAGGGATGGGAAGCCTATTGGAAATAATAGCTCAAAGTAGCCTTAGAGTTGGGTGTAAAAGTCAGATCTCACTTGGATGTTAGCATCTCAAACCTTTCGCAACAAGATCAAAGAAATATTGATCTTGTGATACAAAAAATGGAAAATACTTTTGAAAATATCAATGGAAAAGTATCTATAATGTATTATAAGAATATTAGAATGTGAATCATACTAAATAATTGTAGACATGAATGCAGAAAAATGATTTCCAATGTGAATGAGAGGAAAGAAATTTTATCTGGAAAGATTTAAAAGATGATATGTGATTAGAAGAGTACATAGAGAAAAGTGCAAAAGCAAAAAAGGAGAGTAGTATTGTTGTAAATCGATCGTTATATGGTCAAGGAGGCATAAAAACTAAAGAAGAAAGATTTGTAAGAAACTTAACTATAATTCATTCATGTTTTATTTGATTTTAAATGTTTATATTTTAATCTAACATTAAATCAATATTATTGGGAAAATTTTCTATGATGTGCATGCAAAAAATTGTATTAGTTTCGATTTATTTTATACATTCGATTGTTTTCAACCATTGCAATTCTTATATTCTCTTGTGATTTGTAGGAGGAATCACATAATAGATTACTTAATGTGAATGAGCTCAATGATTTTTCAAAAGAAGGTTCAGGAGAGAATTGTATTTTCATGGATATGAGTAAAAGGAGATCAAGTTATTCATTTGGGAAATCAAAATAGGCCAATAAAATCACTTTGAGGATGAACCCTCCAAATTTGTTGCTCCAGCTCAAATTATAGAAGGGTTGTGCAATATCAGATCCAATAAAAAGGAAAATGTTAGTATAAATGATGCTTTATTAAAGGAGTTGGATAAAACGGTGAAAATACTATCATCCTCCTTTCAGCATGTTATCATTGCATGGAACAGAGGATATTTTTATCCTTAAAAAGTAAGCAATATCAATTCCATCTATGTTTCTAATTTTTTTTTTTTTGTGTTTTGCATATTATTTTATGACTTATATGTTTGTTCTTTCCATTTACCAAATTGAGTTAAAAGATTTCCAATTTTAATATTTGATTAAATTATTTCATATTTCATCTTTATTTTCCATAGTAGATGATGTCAACACCTGAACATGTACCTATATAGTGATGAACAAATTAAAATTCAGGTATTTTTTTTGTTTAAATAATTATTTATTAACATTATGATTTGAAACAATGACTATATTCTTTTTTTTTGTGTCATTAAAGGGACCAAATACAAGCATGCTTAATGACGGAGAAAATTTGGTTTCAACTTCAACAAAATATAATCCACATGATATTGGATCAAAACATGATTGGTAAGTAATCTAAGGTGATTTCAAGAAAATAATTTTTTATATTTCATTTAAAGTAAATTAGGTCTAATAGTTCTTTTTTATGTTAATGTTTCAATTTTCCACTCACTTTCAATTTTCCATGGAGAGACTCTTGGTGTACAAGATGTTAATGTTTTTGTATATAAAGTCATGAAGATAAGAAGGAATGTTTCATGCATTTAAGCGAGAAGTTAGATAGCGTCTTAAAGTGCCCCGTGAACGTTTTAATGAAAGTGTAGCTTTAGGTAGGCACCAATAAAGTAGTTATCTATTGTAGACTAGGTTAAGTATATTTGGATTCACATTGTATCTGTTTATCAACTTTTGAATATAATTTGAATTAAATATTTATCCTTGTCTATCCTTGTTTTTGTTACATATTTTTACAAATATTGTACTACAAAGACCTATCGATGATTACAAGATTATGTTTTATATCATAAAGTTCTACATGTCATGGAACTAGTCATATTTGTCTCAAGTGTTTTGAGTTGTGCACTGAAAACTAGGTTCCACCAAAATATACTCCATACAAATTTATTTTTACAAAAAAATTAATTGATTGTGACTATTGATACTATGTGCTAATTCATGAGTACAATAACAATTAGTTTCATAATTACTACTTGTTAATTCATGAGTACAATCAATGCTAACTTCTGCTTATATATTTTGTGATAGGAATATTGTTATGTTATTAGCTTTCATGACTAGGTTTTACATGGTGTTAGTTACTGAGATGATAATGGCGTTAGTTACTAAGCTGATAATACTGTTGAAATTCTCTCAGATAATGTTCAATCAAAACCAAGATCATGCGAACTTTGTCTCCGCTCATACAAGGTTCCCAACAAATCTTGAAACCAATTTTCTTGGTCATATCATTTAAAGCCAAAGAAGTGGAGGGCACTACCTATTAAATGCCACAATGCAAATCCTTTCTTTTACTTCATCACCTTGGTCGATAGCTTTCATCTTGTTTGGTTGGTTAACCCTTATTTGAATGGTGTGGTATAGTTATCAAAATATTAGTTGTAATTTGAATCTATCAACCTTGGGTTTCATGGGAATTAGATAAATTAACTCCTCAAAAAAACATTTAGTATAGTTAGGGATTCATAAATAAAAGTCATTAAGGGTTTCTTGTATGATGCAATGTTAGTTTGGAGTTTGGATTTTGTTAGGATTTATGGTTTACCCTAATCCACTAATGGTTTTGATATCCATGTTATTACTCTGCTAATGAAGTCAAGGATTTAAGATGACATGATTTGAATTTGATTTATGCTACTAATTTTATCTACATAATTCAGCAATCACCTGAAAAAACTATTATTTAGCAGTGATTTTCTATGAGATGTATAAAAATTTAGTAACATTTTCACTGAGTGCCATTGATTTATTGCATGATCTTAAACAGGAACCTTTGTGGCTTGCTTCTTTTGACCAATTTTTTTATTGTCCATTAGAGATTAGAGGTAAAGCTTTTCCCTAAAATCAACATTCAAATTTAAAATATGCAAGTAGGGTTTCATATAATGTTAAACAACCTGTTGAAGTTGCAACTTCGAAGAAATGGATGTTTTCTTTGTCATATGTAAAGATTCTCTATTCTTCTATTGTTGTTTGACATGAAGAAAAATAAAGATTGTGCTTCCTGTAGACTTTGTTGAGCAGAATGTTATATCTTTTCGATAACTTTGAGTAATTTAAGGAGTTTCCATTTTCTTCCACTACAAGTTTTTTTTTAATATCTTTATTTTCAATTTGTCATTCTAGGATGATTTCATAAATTTACCATATCAGGGAAATGGTTTTCAAGGGGTTTATGCTAATTCTAGAAATATGGAACCATGTCATTCACCCAATAGATGTGTTTAATAATCTCTCACACACTGTCTTGATAGTAAGCATGTAGAAAATGGAAGGTCATAGACCGAGTCTGCATGTAAAAAATATTTTGTTACTATGATGAAGCTTCACAATTGAATATTTTTTACAACCATGATGGCCCAAACAAGGGAATATCCAAGCTCTGTATTATGATTGAGCTGGATGAAACCATGATTCTCGTGTCTTCAAGTAAGATTCATTGCTGGTATGTTTTCTAGATTATTGTGTTCAAAATCTAATCTTCCAGATGTCAGTGAAAATGGATGATGTTGATGCTAAAGTGACTGAATTTTCAGGTGATGGGAGTGTTCGTGTTTGAAAAAAATACACTCAACGAGATAAACAAAGGCATGCATCAACGTGGAAAAAAAATCAAGGGAATATTGATGGAGAAAGGACATCTTTGAGGTTTGTAATTCCAACATTGTGGTATGTAATTGCTCCCTTTTGATACTAGTCCAGAGTCGAAATTATATGTGTGTTTATCTCCATTTTGGGTAATGTTGTTATTGACCAAAGCAACATTGTTCTTTATTGATGCTAGAACCATAAGTTTTCAATGTTCCTTCTTTGTTGCTAGAGAAATATATTTTGTTTGATGTTGGTTTGGCTCCATTTATGTTGGAGTGATATATTGCATTGAATGTTGGTTTGACAATGAGATCAATAAAGCCTTCAACTATTGATAGTAGTGGAATGTTCTCCCCTTTAAAAAAATGGAGAGTGATTTATATTCCCTTTGTTGCTAGATTAAATTGTATGTATGAGAACCTCTTATAGTTGGTGAAGCACAATTCAGAGGCAGTGAATGGTATCATATTCATTGCCTTGTCCTTTCTATTAAGAAATTATTTAGGTTAGCGTTGTTGTGAATAGTGAGGTTCGTGGCAAGGGCTATTGTTTGATTGACATCAAATATAGTTGTTCATTCTAAAATAACCTCTATGGAAATTAGTATTGGCCAAGTAAATGAATCTCAGACTATGAATTTAACAGGTGAAAATCGGCTTCTAAGAGTGAGCTTGTCAGCAGAGAATATATCAATATTCTCTAGTAATATTTATTTATGTTGGATACTTGGGTCACTAGCATTTTTCTTGTGGTTTAAATCAGGAACCATTAAGACATTCTTCCACGATGTCCAAGCCAAGCCATCCTTTTTCTTTCTCGAGTTGTTTGTAAAATTCTTCTTCCTACCACTAGACTATATTGATGTCAAATTCTTGTAGCAATATACTGCATGTATCAAATTATCATTATGCCACCATGACCCAAGCTAAAGTGGGGTTTGTTGGCTATCAGTAACCCAAGCATAGCAGTTAAAACTTCAGATCGTTATCGAGAAATAATCATTTTATTCAGTATAGTATATTCACACCCAATTGGTTCTATCAAACCACAATACATTGTATTGTGTGCATAGTTTATTAGGTTATATGGATCTGATACCATGTGAGTATTTGTCACAGCCTGAATCTAGTTCACTAAAGAAACCTCACAATTAGTTTTACAAGAATGCAGAGAAGGAAGAAAATTTCAGTAGAATTAACTTGAGAAAAGAAACTCAATAGGATAAAATTCCATTGTCATATTATTGAACAATGATAGTACAATAAATAATACACCTCATAGAGGAAATTCGAATGCACTAAAGGAAATTTGAGTAGCTCACAAAAGCAGGCTTACAAAAAGGCGAAAACCCCTCAATAGTGGCAACATCACTTTCCAAATCAGTCAAGGACCTCACGAATTAGCTAAATTAGATATCAAATCTAATGAGTGATGAAAAAGTATTAAGATGATGTATTTTGGAGAGAAAAAAATGGATTATTTGTTGGCCAAAAATTTTATAGCTTGCCAAGTCCATAAAGGTGCCATGCTTTATCCTTATCCATTGAAAAGCATAAAAAAGCAGGAAAAGTTGTGTAAAAGCATGAAGTGTGCTCTTACCATTATGGACTGTCATAAAAGCAGGAAGAATCTATCTGAGGGTGCTCAAGTGGATAATGATGACAAGTTGTGAGCCTAGAAAGGAAACATGGGGCGAACAACCTATTCTAACAACTAGGAAAGTATCAAAAATGAATAATAACTTATATCCTAAGTCTAGATGGGTTTTTAATATTCGAACACCCCCCCTTAAGCCCGAATTAAGCAGGAAAAGATTTGTAAAAGCAGGAAGTGTGCTCTTACCATTATGGACTGTCATAAAAGCAAGAAGAATCTATCTGAGGGCGTTCAAGTGGATAATGATGGCAAGTTGTGATCCTAAAAAGGAAACATGGGGCCAACAACCTAGTCTAACACCTAGGAAATAAAAAAAATGAATATTAACTTATATCCCAAGTCTAGATGAGTTTTTAACATTCTAACACCCCCCCTTAAGCCTTACTTAGAGTGATTAAAATATTATTAGGGACCAAACAACAAAGGCTTATGGTCACCCCATTACAATTATTATTTGTCTATGTAAATTGAGGAAACAAGGAAAACCTCATGGGAATAAAACCCTCCCTCAAGAATGGACATGAAACACACCAAAAATTGTTGCTCCAAACTCAAGTAGGTGTGATACTTGATTTAATGTATGGAGGTATCTTCTGTTAAAGAAATGTAACTATGGAAGATATTCTAAATGTATTTGTCTATTGTATTATTGTATTCCTCATTCGGGATATGTCATTGATGTAATTAATAATGTAAGAGTCAATGTAAACCCTAGGTATTGTGTCGGCCTAGAAGAACCCATAAAAGATTATTATATTATGTAATTGACAAGTCGGTCGAGTCAGTAAGGACAAGTCGACCCAGTTAAGGAAAATTCACCTCAACAGAAGAATATAAATAGAGGATGAGTTGCTCATTTGTATTCACTCATCTCACTCACACAAGTTCGCATAGGAGAGAGAGAGGGGTTCGCACAAGTGGAAGAGAAGTTGATTTTGTCTTGGGGTTTATCTTTGTACTTTGTGAATTCTATATTGAGGAAGTTTTGTCGGGGTTTTCTCCCTTGTGGTTTTCCCAAGAGAAATTTTGTGTTCATTGTTCTTGATGTGCTTGTATTTCTTTCATTGATAGATTGTTTAATGTTATTATGCTAAACAAGTAGAAAAACTAGCATGGTATCAGAGCAGGCCTGAAAGAAAACATTGTGCATCCTCCACAACTACAAAAACTAGGGCTTCTTATTCCTGGAGCTCTCTCCACAGATCAACTGAAAATGAGGTGCATCTAACTCACCTCACTAGGGGACATCTTTCTGTCGAATCAGAATTCAATTATGAGAAATTTCATTTTTGGGTCCCCCACTATAGCCCAAAGAAATTAGGGCAACACGTTTTTGGATCATCTGCTCAAAGAATCAGGAGAAGGAGTACTTTGCTCAACTCCCCTTGAGGAGGTGAATTTTCTCATCCAATTAGTTTTCCAAAATTATAAAGTTGGAAAATTAGGGTTTCTCTATCAAACCCTAAATCAAGGAATAAGCAGCTTTTAAGAAGAATAACTTTGTTGGTAAGTCCTACATCTATTCTATTTCCATTTGAAGTTCTCATTATATCAAAATGAAATTCAATAACAGTCTTTATGATAAGCTTGAAGGAGATGAGAACTTCAGGGCATGGAAATATAGAGTCATGCTCATTCTTGAAGAACATGACCTAGAAGGTTTTATAAAGGAGGGACTTAAAGAACTAGAAGGAGATGAGTCCAACGCATTACACAAAAAGAATATGATCAAAGCTAAGAGTATCATAATTGATTCTAACAAACATCATTTGATCCCTCAAGTATCCTCAAAGAAGACTCCGAAAGAGATGTTTGGTCCTTTGACCAACCTATTTGAAGGGAAGAACATTAATAGGAATATGACCTTGAGAAATCAACTCAAGGGTGTAAAGATCCTGAAGTATGAGACTATGCACTTATACTTCTCCATAGTATCCTAGATCAAAGAACAATTAGAAGCTATTAGAGACATGGTGGAAGATGTTGAAGTTGTGATCACCACTCTGAATGGTTTGACTAGAGATTCAAAACCCTTTGTTCGTGGAATATGTGCCAGGAAGAAATTGATTCAGTTCAAAAAACTATGGGAAGAGTGTGTGCAGGAGGAAGAAAGAATAGCAGTAAGAGAGGAGAAACTAAGTGACAATGAATATCAATATTTGGAAACTCATGCCAAAGGTGGAAGGAAAAGGAAGAGTGATGTGCGTACCCGTGACCACTCTCCCAAAAGATCTCAAAGGCCTCAAAGGAACAAGAGGTTCAAGAGGAACCTCTCCTAAATTGAATGTTACTCTTGTCACAAGATAGGAAACCTAGCAAGAAATTGTCCATCCAAATTTGGACAACATAAGAAGCAGAAGAATAGATTTCATGTTCATGCCGCGGAAGATAATGAGTATGATGACGAAGACAAAACCAAATAAGATGAAGACTCCAGTGAAGAGTATGTGCTAATATCAGCACTCACTGGTTCAGTATATCATGGGAGTGATACTTGGATAGTGGATAGCGGAGCCTCAAAACATATGACGGGATACAAAGAATCTCTTGTACATCTCATGCAGAAAGATTCTCCACACAAGGTAAATCTTGGAGATGTCTACCAATATCCTATCAAAGGAATGGGAGAGGCCACTTACAAATTTGACTATGGAAAGTCCATGAACATGGAGGAAGTGCTATATGTTCTAGGTTTGAAGAAGAACCTTCTATCTATTTCAGCATTACATAAGAAATGTATTAGAATTGAATTTGTATATGGTGAATTTCTTATGTGGCCAAAGGGGAAGACTATCAATGATGCAATCATCATTGGAGTAGAAGAAGGAGGACTTTATAAGCTTAAGGTTCATGAAGATTCAGCAATGGTGACCAGTACCATGAGACCGGCCTGTGAACTATGGCATAGAAGACTAGCTCATGTACACTACAAATCCTTACCAATAGTAAGTAAGGTGGTGACTGGATTACCAGGAATCCAGGTTGATCATGAAGGAGTATGCAAAGGATGTGCTCAAGGAAAGACTATGAAGAATCCATTTCCAAGCAGTGACATCAAAGCTAAAGGTATATGGACATTATTCATTCCGACATTTGTGGACCTATGTCTACCACTTCATTAAGCAGGTATGTATATTATGCTTCTTTTATTCATGATTACTCCCGCAAAACATGGATTTATTTTCTAACGAATAAGAATGAATATTTTGAAAAGTTTAAAGAGTTTAAGGCTCTTGTAGAAAACCTCTCCAATAAGAAGATAAAGATACTAAGGAAAAATAATGGAGGGGAATACACTTCAGTTGATTTCAAATATTTCTGTAAACAAGCAGAGATTAAGAGGGAGCTTATTGTTCCCTATAATCCACAACATAATGGTGTAGTTGAAAGAAAGAACAGAACTATCATGGAAGTAGTGAAGGCCATGATCCATGATCAAGACCTACCCATGCACCTATGGGATGAAGCAGATAGAACCGCAGTCTATGTACAGAATAGGATCTCTCACAATGATCTTGGAAACAAGACCCCAGGAGAGATGTTCATAGGTACAAAGCCTGAAGTTAGTCATCTAAATATATTTGGATGTCCAGTATTTATTCACATTCCAAAAGAGAATAGATCGAAGTTGGAACCTTCAGGAAAGAAGGGAATATTTGTGGGTTACAGTGAGAAATCAAAGGCTTACCATATCTACATCCCAGGATTCCTCCAAATTGAGCTCAGATGGGATGTTACATTTGATGAATATGCAATTTAAACAAGTCTAACAAGACTCATGAGGATGAAGAGGAGCATGAAGCTCCTAGAGTTGCAGAAACTAATAATGTAGCAGACATAAACATTGAAGAGGAACCTATTCTAGAGGATCATGACATGGAAAAACCTCAGAGACCTGAGGAGATACCTCATGAGGAGAATTCACGAAAGAGAATACTAGATTGGGTACGAGAATTAATACAAGATGCAGGAAGATATGGTGCCCCGGAAGGAACCAATAGAGAAAGCAAGAGACCAAGGCCATACTCTAGTTATGTAGCCTGTTTTGAAGATGCAATAAATAAGAAGGATTGGTTGGATGCTATGAATGAAGAATACCAGTCCATCATCAATAATGATGTTTGGGATGTGGTACCAAGACCAAAGGACAAGTCAGTTGTTTCGTGAAAATGGATCTTCAAAACAAATCACTCAGCAGATAGAAGCATTGAAAAGTACAAGGCAAGGTTCGTAGCCCGATGATTCTCTCAGAAGGAAGGAATTGCTTACGATGATACTTTTTCTCTTGTGGCAATATATGCCTCAATTAGAACCATTCTTGCCTTGGAAGCTAAGATGAAATGGAAGTTACATCAGATGGATTTAAATACTGATTTCATAAATCGAAAGATAAAAGAAGAAGTATACATTGAACAACCAGAAGGATTCAAAATAGAAAACAAAAAGACACATGTATGTAAACTGAAGAAAGAATTGTATGGGTTGAAGAAAGCACCCAAAGCATGGTATGGATGAATTGATGCATTCCTGATGAGCTTAGGCTTTACCAAGAGTAAACAAGATTCAAATCTTTAGTATAATATCATGAATGATGAACCTATGATATTACTATTGTATGTGGATGATTTGTTCCTGACCAGAGAAGACAAGCCCGTCACTGAATGTAAAAAGAAGCTTGCTGCAGAATTTGAGATGAAAGACCTTGGTATGATGAACTATTTTCTAGGTCTTGAAGTATGGCAGTTTCCAGATGATATTTTCCCGAGTCAAGGAAAATATAATGTTGAGATCCTAAAGAGATTTGAGATGTTGGACTGTAAGGCCATTACTACTCCGATGGTGACAAACTTGAAGCTCTTGAATGATGCTTCATCAAAGGTAGTAGATGTCACAATGTACAGAAAGATTATTGGGTAATTGATGTATTTTACCAATATTAGACCAGACATATGTTTTGATGTGAACACCTTGAGCCAGTATATGGTGGAGCCTATACATGTTCACCTGATTGCAGCAAACCATGTGATGAGGTACTGTTGTGGCCACAACAGATCCCATGCTTAACTGAAGCACGGGAGCCCCATTTCTAAATAAACGCAAAAGCGTTTGGGTAAGTTCTTTTGTAAACACCAAATCTTGAGATCCATCTTGAAGACCCCTTACCTAATGCTTTTGATCTGCCTGTTTTCCAAGATTTTGATTCCTTTTTCTAAGTGTTTCGGTCTGGTGAAAACCTTAATTTTTGAGTGTTTTGTTGTTTGTTTATTCCAACCCGAAGCTCGACAGTTTGCGCACCCGAAACCCGAAAGCCGACAATTGCGGGCTGCGGGATTTCATTTTCTTTGTTTTCTGGTTGTGTCAACCCGAAACCCGACATTTGCAGGTTGTGGGTTCTTCCTTTTAATAATTCAGGGATATGTGTTCCCGAAACCCGACAATGTCGCGTTTCGAGATTCGCGAAAAGGTTTCGCTTTTGTTTACTATTATTTTGTTTCTGAAACCCAAACCCTGAATTTCGGGTTGCAGCTTCGGGAAGTTGTCCTGCGTCTTTCTTTTGGTTTGCGATCCCGAAACCCGAACCTAACCTTTCGGGTTGCACCTTTCGGGGATTACTTTTCTCGTTATGTTTTGCAAGTGTGCAATCCCAAAACTCGAACCCGACTTTTTTGGGTTGCGGCTTTCGAGAACCTTTTTTTAATTTTGTGAATAAAGCATTAACAGCTCGATCCCGAATCCTGATTTGGGTAATCTGAGCCGTTCATCTACTCCGATCGCACAGTGTGTTGCCATTGCTGCATTCTGCATTTGGTAGCTTTGTTGCTCTGGATTCAGTATTGGCTCTCTTTTGTTCATTAGTTGGGTTCTACAAGGCTTTGTAAACTACGTTTTTTCCAATTTTTGAAGGTCACTCTGGCCGTCCTTTTGTTAATTAGCGATCTGGATCTGATCTGACAGATGAAATTGTGTTTCCAGTTTGAACGTGCAGAATCTCTTGTCTTCGTCATTTCGTAGTCAGATTTCTCGCCATGATTCCCATTTTTGTTTTAAATTCCAAGTCATGATTATCGGTCTGAATAGACTTGTAATGATGAGTTTTTAGACGCGATTTAAGTTATGCGAGTCTTGATTGATCTTGTACTTTCGCATGAGTCTTAATCCGCTTAAGGCATGTCATGGCTCATTTCCTTACAATTTGGATGATTGCAGTGTCATAATCATATGTTTTTCAATCATTGCATCTCGTCCTGCTCAATAATTACAGTCTTGTCAGTTGGCCTTAAATTAGTAACAAACATGAAACCTTTAGTTCGTCCCCTGTATTCTTTAAGAATAAAATTTGCATGTTGATGTTGTAAGTTTCTTCTTGACGCATTTGGTATGAGCAATATGCAGACAGGAAATGAATCCCTTGATGCATGTTTTGAAGATGAGGAACTTCAGCCATTGCTATATCAAGAACCTATGTCACCACCTTTTGATGCAGGTATTCCTGATATGAGCAGTGATAGTGAAGAAGAAGATTCTGAAGCCCTGTTTGTTTTCATGCAACACCTTGACAAGAAGGAAAAGAAAACTCCTGAAGAGTTGATTGACCATGATGATACTATGGTATGAGATTTTATAATCAACGAAGAACCTGATATTCTGCCAACTCCTTCTGAGGTGGATCCCTTGACGGATTTCTCTGTTTTTGAGGATGTTGCTCACAATCCAGGAGTTCCCGCGGAAGATCCTGTAGAAGCCAAACTGTTTGTTGTTGATAGTCAACAATTAAGTATTGAGTTTTTGCTATGTCGTGAAGATCTCTTTTAATTGGAGGACGGATCCCAAGAAATCATTTTGTTCGAAGGGTGGTGAAAATCATGAAAGCCAGGAAAGTGGCAAGTGGCAGGATTTTCTTGATTCGTAGTCTAATCCAAATTTTTGTAAATCCCTACCTATGGGGAATTTCCACCAGCCAGACTCTTTTGTAATTTCCTATTTAAGGAGCAATGCTTCTTGTAGTTAGGGGTTGGGAATTTTGGAGTTACACATCAGCATGAGAAAGGACTGGGATACTCTATTCATCAGAGCTTTTGTAATTTTTGTACAAGACTCTTTTAATACAATAAAGTCATCTTTTGATCTATCTCTTGTTATTCCTCAAGTTTATTTTAGAATTACTAATTGTGTATTTCATATTGTCATCTACAGTGAATGTTATCATTTTGCATATATATAATGTATGGATCTATCATAATGGTTCCCTGTATGACTGATTGATTCTGCGAGGTATTTCATCGAGTTTATTCAATATTAATACTTTCTTTATCGATTTCTGCAAATGATTCGTTGCACTCAATAATCATGGTTAATTTTTCAATTGACAAAAATGATTACAGATTCAATCTTGAATAAGCTTAAGTACTTGAATTATTGTCTTTTAATTTTCATTAATGGATTGTGATTTAAGTTAATAAGTAGCACATTAAAAATGTTTCTGTTGAAGGTGGTAATTTACTTGTTCATCATACCTCAAGGTTGATCTGCACAATATCAAGCTTTCTTTTTAGGTTAGGACTAACTTAGATTAGTTTCCTCTTCTGAAATAGGTTAGCTTAGCTTAGCTTTAGCATTTTCATACTCTTGTTTTCCTTGATTGGAAAACTGACCTAATTGGTCAAATCACCAACTCTTAGAGTGCCAGTGGAGGCCGAATATCCGTGGAGGATCACCATACCAAACAGGTTGGGGATAGAACTGCCCTTGCGCAGGGTCTTTCGAAGCCTTTCAACTTGGGTTTTCTTCCTCTGTTGGGAGCCTTGGAACCTTTCCAGCACCTTTGCATATAACCTGCACAACCGAGGCCTCAACAAATGGCGCTAGAAGGAGGGCCACTAGTACAACATGCCTAAACAAGCCACTAAGAAACCTCGTCCAGCAAGTACTTCAATGGTTCAAAATCGAATCCAATTAAGGGTTTCAACATCTGAACAACCCACTGAGTCACAATCCACGGTTGATCCTATTACACCTGCTCAGGCCACTACTATTGTTGCTACACCTACAACACAACAGGTTGGAAGGGATGTCGTAATCATATCCCCTACCAAAGGATCAATTCTCCTTGAAGACATTTTGAATAAGTCCCATGACAGTGTAACTAGATTGGAACAAAGACTCGCTATTCAACGAAGCCGTGGTCTGGCAGCTATCAATTTAGATAACATTTTACAGACCAGTGATCAAGAGGGTCAACGAAACACGATTGCATAGACCAATGATCAACCGACCCAACACACAGCTGATCCCAATAGTGAACATCAACAGATAGCTGATCAAAACACACAACACCAAGAAACAGTTGATCGTTCAGGTTCTCCTGAATATAACCTCAAACAACTCTTTCAGGAAGCACCAGATCAAACAAAACTTGGAGCTAGTGGACCACCACCATCTCCCCCTTTATCTTCATCATCTTCCTCAGACAATGAATATTATTCAAGTTCTTCATCATCATCAGAAGAAGAAGAACCACCGATGGCTAGACAAGGCCAAAACATACCACGGCTCGACCAAGATGCAGTATGGGTACTTGGAGACCAACACAAGTTACCCAAAAATCCTGAGAAATGGTTACCCAAGTTTAACCCAGATGACAAGTCACCTGCACTAGATCATGTTAAAACCTCCATGCAGGCTATTAGACTTAGAAGTGTCATTCATGAGGATGTGGTCTACAGACTCTTTCCTTATACTTTTGAAGGAAAGGAAGCTACGTGGTATTTTGCCTGACCAGAAAGGTCTATTATTTCTTGGGATGAGTTTGAAAAACTATTCATACAAAATTTTGGAGATGACAAAACGCCGCAGGACCTTGTTTTGGAGTTATCCTCCATGAAGATCAAAGGAAAGGAAAGAGTTAAAGATTTTAATCAAAGGTTCTCATACCTAAAGAATAGAATTCCCACCAACCTTCTTCCTGCTGAAGAATTGTTGGTGGCCTACTATGAAAAAGGCCTACCTGCACCCATTGCAATTTGGGTGAAACGAGCACATAAAGGCACCTTACTTAAGCATTTGCTAAATCAATTCAGGTAGAGAAGGACATGTTCTGCCTGAAAGATAGTCCAGAAACTACAGAGGAACAACCTTCCACTTCTAGAAGGAGAATCGATACTGCTCTTAAAACAACTGTTCAAAACAAGGATCCACTTGACATGACTGATATGAAAAAGTTCATCCAGAAAATGTCAAACGAAATGGTTGATTTGAAGAAGACAAACAATGAAAATCAAAACCAGAATAGAGGTTTTATAAGGCCACCTTTTAGGAGACCTTATCAACCTCCACCAAATCCTCCACCTCCTAATCCAACAGAAGGCCTCACAAACGAAGAAATTTATTCTATTTTTAGAGCCTTAGCAGCAGAATCTCAAAACACCCCTGAAGTTTCCAATGATCAAATCGATCCAGATCCACAATTACCTGAAGGAGAAGAAGATGAACATGAGAATCCACAAATCAACACTGTAAGTTACTTTTCAGAACTTCCTATGTGTGAAGAAGAAGAAGAACCTGAGACTATGTTCAATGTTCAACATCCTTACAACACAAGGTCTAAACCTCAACCCCCTCAGGAACCTTCATCCTCCACACCAATTCCTAATAAAGGCAAGACTGTTCCCCAGAAGGACAGAGTCATCCCTGAAATGGAGTACAACCTAGTTGAAGATCTTAAAAGAGTTAAGGCAAACATCTCTCTGTTTGAATTGTTGAAAATCCCTTCCATGAGGGATAACTTACCCAAAAGTATGGTGGTCAAAAAGCCAAGAGAATCACAGAATAATAACCTTGATTCTTTCACTAAACCAGATGATCAAAATTATGGAGGCAGAAGAACTCCCCCTTTTCTGCTTACTTTTGAGATTTTCAACCGAAACGTACATAACTGCATGATAGACTCAGGTGCCTCATCAAATGTGATTCCTTTGTCTGTTTGTAGAAATTTGAACGCCACATGGGAACCTTGCCCCACTCAGATAGTACAACTTGACAGATCTAAATTCAGAGTGGTAGGGAGACTTAGAAATGTTCTGCTTACACTGTCAGCAGATCCTCAGATCCACCAAACAATTGACATAGTCATTGCTGACATCCCAGAAGCATATGGTATGTGGCTTAGTAGAGACTGGTCAGAAAAGCTAAAGGGCTATTTTGCTACTGACTGGTCCCATTTGTGCTTACCCTACAATGGACAGCCAAACAAAATAAAGATCAGTAGGGAGCCTTACATGAAACAGACAGTCACATACTTAAATGACTCAAGTGAGCCTGCAAGTTATTCCAACACACACATTGAGCATTTTACCTTTGATACCTTCTTTGGGGACTTACCAGCTGACATTTCACCACAAGAGAATGCACAGAATGAATCGCAGGTAACTCATCTCACCTCTATGCCATTCTCAGGAGACATTGTACATAATGTTTTTAATGTAAATACAAATTTTAGATTAGACCCTATTGCTTGGACATTGTTTTTTGATGGCTCTAGATCTAAGGATGGAGCTGGTGCAGGGTGTGTTCTCATAGATCCAAGAGGAACGAAAACTACGATTGCATGCAAGTTGGAGTTTGACTGTACAAACAATGTAGCGGAATATGAGGCCCTGGTGCAGGGACTTAAGAAGGCTATTGACATGAAACTATAGATAATCCAATGTTTTGGGGATTTAGAAATCATTGTCAAATAGGTGAGGAATAAAATACACTGCTTATCTCCCTGCTTGATGAATTATCAGAAATTGGTAAGAGATCTTACTAGTTCCTTTACTGCATTCAATATTAATTCAGGTCCTAGATCTCAAAATTTCGATGCTGACTTGTTGGCAAATACAACATCCAGATTGATTCCACCAGAGGGCCTGTCTCCTGGAATATTCTCAATAGAACTTATGTACAGGCCCTCCATACCTAACAACGTAACTAATTGGAAAGTTTTTTACGATGATCAGCAGATACTTGATTTTCTGACAGCCCAGGATACATTCCAGGATATGGCTATAGACGAGGCCGGACATGAAAAATCTCTCTCTGATCCCTCGAACGTCATCCCAAAGTCTGTAATCAATTTGGAGAAGTTCTACGATTTGCAGGAAAAATTCAGACATAAAATGAATTGCAAAACCGAGAGCTCCTCGCTTAACTATGAGCAAGTTAACTTAGCTACCGAGCAAGAACCTCATTTTATCAACTTGGGAGTCGATTGCACACCTGAAGAACGAAGAGCTATCATTAAGCTGTGTAAAGAATACAAAGATGTCTTTTCGTGGACCTATGACGAATTGAAAACATTTGACACTAGCATCATGTATCATAACATACCCATGAAGCCAGAAGTGAAACCATATCAATAGAAGCTGCGCAAAATGCATCCTAGCTTAGAACCCTCGATGAAGAAAGAACTAGAAAAGATACGCACTGCCTGAATTATTTTCCCGGTGAGACATACACAATGGATAGCCAATTTGGTGCCTGTCAGAAAGAAAAGTGGAGAAATCCAACTGTGTGTTGATTTCCAGAATCTAAATCGGGCTTCCAAAAAAGACAATTATCATGTTCCTCCTATGGAGCAGATTTTGCAAAGGGTAGCAGGGTCAGAGATGTTCTCACTCCTTGACGGTTTTTCGGGGTATAACCAGGTTATGGTTGCCCCAGACGATCAATTGAAAATAGCTTTCAGAACTCCTTGGGGCACTTTCACCTACAGGCAGATGCCTTTCGGTTTAATCAACGCAGGAGCCACTTTTCAGAGAGCGATGGATATAGATTTCCGGGGTTTGATGCATAATTCTGTCGTAGTCTATCTAGATGACATTACTATATATTCTAAGAAGCGACATGAACATCTTTTTGCTCTGAAACAGGTTTTTGAACGTTGCAGGAAGTACGGAATTTCCCTGAACCCGAAGAAATCCATATTCGCGGTCACAAAAGGAAAGCTTATTGGTTTCATTGTTTCAAAAGAAGGTATGATCATCGAACCCTAACGCACAGATGCTATTTCAAAAATCGGCTTGCCAGGCTCACGCAAAGCAATGCAGTCCTTCCTGGTTAAGATCAACTTTGTACGTAGATTTGTACCTAATTTTGCACAGATAGTTAAACCTTTACAGCATTTAGTTAAGAAAGATGTACAGTTTACCTGGTCATAAGAACAGAAAGATGTGTTTGTTGAAATTCGAAAGGCCATAGCCGAAGCTCCTGCTTTGATGTCCCCGGACTTTGATAAATATTTCATTTTGTATACTTTTGCTATTGATTTCTCGTATGTAGCTATTTTAACATAGAAGCATGACAATGACACAGAAATTCCAATATCTTTCATGAGTTCGACCTTCATAGGAGATGAGCTTAATTATTCTCAAATTGACAAGCAGGCCTACGTGGTTTATAAGTCTATCAAGCATTATAGGCCTTATTTGTTGAAATCTCAGACCAAGGTCATTGTACCCTACTCTGCCATTAGAAATGTGCTGATCCAGAAAGAGTTGGGAGAAAAAAGGGCTCACTAGATGACAGCCCTGCAAGAGTATGATCTTGAAATCAGACCAGCCAAAATTGTCAAAGGACAAGGTCTCTGCTTGCTAACTGCGCAATCGAAGGATCCTACACAGTAGCAGATTGAATGGGATCAAGAAGAACAAGTTCCAACAGGTTCTATCAATGCCATTGATACCCCTTCCTCCGAGTGGTATGACCATATCAAATTTTTTCTGAACCATGGGTTTTCCCCTGAAACCCTTGACTTTAAAAAACACAGAGCCTTAAGATTAAAGGCGGCTCCTTATCAATTCATTAATGAAGTCTTATTTAGAAAAATTTATGATGGAGTTTTTCTTAGGTGTTTGGAAAAGAATGAAACTGATAACATCCTCTTTCAATTTCATGCAGGACCTACTGGAGGCCACTTTTCAGGAGAGACGATAGCTCATAAGATACTCAGGGCCGGGTATTATTGGCCTACATTGTTTAAAGACGCATATGCTTATGTGAGGAGATGCGAACCATGCCAGAAATGTGCCGGAAAGTTCAGGAAACCTGCTTTTCCTCTTCAACCAGTCATTATTCAGTTCCCATTCCAACAATGGGGACTGGACTTTGTTGGACCTATCAACCCTACCTCTTCTTTGCAACACAAATACATCCTTACAGCCACTGACTACTTTACCAGATGGGTCGAGGCAGTCCCACTTAAAAAATGTAATGCTGGCCAAGTAATTTCCTTTCTTGACAGTCATATAGTCACACGCTTTGGTGCTCCAAAGTACCTCATTTTTTATAACGCGTCCTATTTTTCCTCGATTGATTTGATTGAATATGCCCTTGAAAAAGGGATTAAGTTGAAATTTTTCGCCAATTACTACCCACAGGGTAATGGGTTGGATGAGTCTTCTAACAAAAATCTGATCAATATTCTGAAGAAGACTGTATCTTCTCATCATATAGATTGGCACACACAGTTGTACAATGCTCTTTGGGCAGATCGAATCACTCCAAAGGAAGCAATTGGAAATTCCCCCTACTACTTGGTTTATGGTAAGGAAGTTGTTCTTCCTTCCAATCTCACCATCCCCTCACTACAGTTAGCTCAGTCTGTCTAAGAAGATGAATCTTCTCCCCTCCAACATAGAATTGATACTTTACTCAAACTGGAAGAAGACAGGGAAATAGCTAAGAACAATTTATATCATCATCAACAAATGGTGAAGAGATGGTTTGATGAAAAATCATCATTTGATAGGGAATTTTCTGTTGGAGACTTGGTCCTGAAATGGGACAAACAGCATAAAGACAAGAATGCCTATACCAAGTTTCAGCATCTTTGGCTGGGGCCTTTCATTATTATAGAAAAGATTGGTTGTGGTACAATTTGATTACAGACGCTGGAGGGAGTTGTCGACACCTATCCAGTGAATGTTTCACTTCTCAAAAAGTATTTTGTTTGATCAATTTGATGCATTTGTACATAGGAGTGGTGTGTGATTTCTGTTTCCTTGATTTTATTGATTTTCTATGATTGTTTTCATTTGTTTGTTTTAATAAATCCCACACATATGGCAATGCTTGATGGTCAATTTTTTCTCTCATAATCAGTTCAATTGAAATTCTAGCACTGTTTTTCAACTACAGTTTCTTCGACCTATGTCATAATTTGCTCAACAAAGGGTTAGACAGTTAGTAATTGTGAGGCTTCAATTGATACATTTCCATCCTAGCCATTATCTTACACATGTCTTCTGTTTAATTGAAGTTCAGGGGGTGACTAAGTTGTCTTATCTCATGTTTCATGGATCAAACAGCATATCATAATAACCTGTTTAACTTTATCTGCTCTGGAATCCTTTTACAATCATCTTGATAATAATCCTCTTAATAAATGTAAATTACAAGGTGGGGGGTCTTCTTTTAAGCCATCCCATTAGGTTCATAAGTGCTAAAGTGGAATGACATCTTCACATCAAGCCACCACACTTGGAAGATGATTCTCAGTTAGCTAGGAGGTGGAAGATCCTATCACAGGTCAGTCCATTCATGCTCTGCAAAGCACTGGTGAGTAACGCTACCATTATATGGTTACCAAGCCATGGTAGTGCCTTGTAATTCACAACTCAATAATTTTTTTGTTTTGTTTGTAAGATACTTGCTGAATGTAGGAACAGGGGGATCTTATCACAAGACATCCTTGCCATGATCATGGGTTTGACCCTGGACTGAAATTATCATCATATGGTCACCAAGCCATGATAGTTGCTTTCGGTGTCACAACTGGAAGACAAGGAGTCTCTTTACCGAGCTGGCTTGTTCAGTTTCTAGATCAGATTTGTGAATGTCACTGCTATTGTCTGATCACCAAGTCAGGGCAGTGGTCCTATGTCTGCAAGTTCTTATTCCCAAGTTATCAATTATAAAAAAAAAAAGATCCGAGGAAGAATGTAAATAGCTAAATGAAGTATTGTAAACAAATAAGTTTCAATAAATCAAGGTGACATGTAATTGGGATATCCAAGAGTAGTTCTGAGCTAATTTCAGTTTTAACACAAGCTGGCTTCTATGATTGCATGAAGGTAAAGACTCTCAGTTCTTTCTGGAATTTCCTTATCCAATTAGCATTACTTTAACATGATCATGTATGGAAATATATCAATCTTATGTTTCTTGCTTATCAACTGTTCTTTTGGTGAACGTTTTCTAAAATTTCGGGTTGAGATGTTCTTGGTTGCCTGACATACTTTCCTTAGTTGAATTTTTTATTGCAAAGATAACTGGTTCGTCCCAGCTAGCCGCCATTTGTTGGGGCCACAACAAATACCATGCTTAACTGAAGCACGGGAGCCCCATTTCTAAATAAACACAAAATCGTTTGGGTAAGTTCTTTTGTAAACACCAAATCTTGAGATCCATCTTGCAGACCCCTTACCCAATGCTTTTGGTCTACCTATTTGCCAAGATTTTGATTCCTTTTTCTAAGTGTTTCGGTCTAGAGAAAACCTTGATTTTTGAGTGTTTTGTTGTTTGTTTATTCCAACCCGAAACCTGACAATTGCGGGTTGCGGGATTTCATTTTCTTTGTTTTTCAGTTGTGTCAACCCGAAACCCGACAGTCGCAGGTTGCGGGTTCTTCCTTTTAATAATTTTGGGATATGTGTTCCCGAAACCTGAATCCCGACAATGTCGCGTTTCGAGATTTGGGAAAAGGTTTCGCTTTTGTTTACTATTATTTTGTTTCCGAAACCCGAACCCGGAATTTCGGGTTGCGGCTTCGGGAAGTTGTCCTGCGTCTTTCTTTTGGTTTGCGATCCTGAAACCCGAACCCGAACTTTTGGATTGCGCCTTTCGGGGATTACTTTTCTTGTTATGTTTTGCAAGTGTGCAATCCCGAAACCCGAACCCGACTTTTTCGGGTTGCGACTTTCGAGAACCTTTTTCTAATTTTGTGAATAAAGCATTAACAGCCCAATCCCGAATCCCGATTCGGGTAATCTGAACCGTTCATCTACTTCGATCGCACAGTGTGTTGTCGTTGCCGTATTATGCGTTTGGTAGCTTTGTTGCTCTGGATTCAGTATTGGCTCTCTTTTGTTCATTAGTTGGGTTCTACAAGGCTCTGTAAACTACGTTTTTTCCAGTTTTTGAAGGTCACTCTAACCATACTTTTGTTAATTAGTGATCTGGATCTGATCTGACAGATGAAATTATGTTTCCAGTTTGAACATGCAGAATCTCTTGTCTTCGTCATTTCGCAGTCAGATTTCTCGCCATGATTCCCATTTTTGTTTTAAATGCCAAGTCATGATTATCGGTCTGAATAGACTTGTAATGATGAGTTTTCAGACACGATTTAAGTTATGCGAGTCTCGATTGATCTTATACTTTCGCATGAGTCTTAATCCGGTTAAGGCATGTCATGGCTCATTTCGTTACAATTTGGATGATTGCAGTGTCATAATCGTATGTTTTTCAATCATTGTGTCTCGTCCTGATCAATCATTACAGTCTTATCAGTTGGCCTTAAATTAGTAACAAACATGAAACCTTTAATTCGTCCTCTGTATTCTTTAAGAGGAAAATTTGCATGTTGATGTTGTAAGTTTCATCTTAACGCATTTGGTATGAGCAATATACAGATAGGAATTGAATCCCTTGATGCATGTTTTGAAGATGAGGAACTTCAGTCGTTACTATATCAAGAACTTATGTCACCACCTTTTGATGTAGGTATTCCTGATATGAGCAGTGATAGTGAAGAAAAATATTCTGAAGCCCTGTCTGTTTGCATGCATCGCCTTGACAAGAAGGAAAAGAAAACTCCTGAAGAGCCGACTGACCAAGATGATACTATGGTACGAGATTTTATAATCAACGAAGAACCTGATATTCTGCCAACTCCTTTTGAGGTGGATCCCTTGACGGATTTCTCTGTTTTTGAGGATGTCGCTCATAATCCAGGAGTTCCCGCGAAAGATCCTCTAGAAGACAAACTGTTTGTTGTTGATAGTCAGCAATTAAGTATTGATTTTTTGTTATGTCGTGAAGATCTCTTTTAATTGGAGGATGGATCCCAAGAAATAATTTTGTTTGAAGGGTGATGAAAATCATGAAAGCCAAGAAAGTGGCAAGTGGCAGGATTTTCTCGATTCGTAGTCTAATCTGAATTTTTGTAAATCCCTACCTATGGGGAATTTCCACCAGCCAGATTCTTCTGTAATTTCCTATTTAAGGAGCAATGCTTCTCATAGTTAGGGGTTGGGAATTTTGGAGTTACACATCAGCAGGAGAAAGGATTGGGATACTTTGTTCATCAGAGCTTTTGTAATTTCTGTACAAGACTCTTTTAATACAGTAAAGTCATCTTTTGATCTATCTCTTGTTATTCCTCAAGTTTATTTAAGTATTACTGATTGTGTATTTCAGATTGTCATCTATAGTCAATGTTATCATTTTGCATATATATAATGTATGGATCTATGATATTGGTTTCCCTGTATGACTTATTGATGTTGTGAGGTATTTCATCGAGTTTATTCAATATTAATACTTTCTTTATCGATTTCTGCAAATGATTCGTTGCACTCAATAATCATGGTTAATTTTTCAATTGACAAAAATGATTACAGATTAAATCTTGAACAGGCTTAAGTACTTGAATTATTGTCTTTTAATTTTCATTAATGGATTGTGATTTAATTTAATAAGTAACACATTAAAAAAATTTCTGTTGAAGGTGCTAATTTACTTGTTCATCATACCTCAAGGTTGATCTGCACAATATCAAGCTTTCTTTTTAGATTAGGACTAACTTAGATTAAATTCCTCTTCTGAAATAGGTTAGCTTAGCTTAGCTTTACCATTTTCATACTCTTGTTTTCCTTGATTGGAAAACTGACCTAATTGATCAAATCACCAACTCTTAGAGTGTTAGCGGAGGCCGAATATCCGTGGAGGATCACCATACCAAACATGTTGGGGATAGAACTGCCCTTGCGCAGGGTCTTTCGAAGCCTTTCAACTTGGGTTTTCTTCCTCTGTTGGGAGCCTTGGAACCTTTCCAACACCTTTGCATCTAACCTGCACAACTGAGGCCTCAACAGGTACCTAAAAGGTACGATGTACTATGGACTCATATATGCATCAGATAGTGAGTTCAGACTGTACCGATATACAGACTCAGATTGGGATGGAAGTGTCGAAGATAGAAAAAGCACTTCAGGATGTTGCTTTAGTTTGGGATCGGGTATGATCTCATGGCTCAGTAGAAATAAGCCCTATGTTTCTCTCAGCACAACAGAAGCTGAATATGCAGCAACATGTTCAGCTTTAGCGAAGCAATGTGGCTTCGCAAGATGTTGTGGCTTCGCAAGATGTTGGCAGGATTGTTCGATGTAGAGATAGATGTGACTTATATTCTCTGTGATAACCAGAGTTGCATCAAGATGACAGATAATCGAGTGTTCCACGATAGATCGAAACACATAGAGATCAAGTTTTACTATATCAGGGATATGGTGCAGAAGGGAGCTATAAAGCTCAAGTATGTTCTCGCATAAATTTTGAATACTTTCGAGACAATCTTGGTGTGGTCCGAAAGGACCTCCCTCGAAAGAGGGAGTGATAATGATGATGATTACAGTCCTTAGGGGACTTATGCCAGTCCTTAGGTGACTGGAGCTCAGTACTGGATGACTAATAGAGTTCCTTTCCGTAGGGGACTGATGCCAGTCCTAAGGTGATTGAATATCAGTACTGGCTTCCTGATAGAGTTCCATTTCTTAGGGGACTAATGCCAGTCTTGAGGTGACTGAATATCAGTACTGGCTTACTGATAGAGTTCCAGTCCTTAAGGGACTGATGCCAATCCTGGGGTGACTGTAGATCAGTACTGGCTGACTGATAGAGTTCCAATCCTTAGGGAACTGATGCCCTTCCTGAGGTGACTGAACATCAGTACTGGATGACTGATAGAGTTCCAGTCCTTAGGTGACTAATGCCAGTCCTCAGGTGACTGAAGATCAGTACTTGTTGGCTGATAGAGTTCCAGTATTTTTGTTTACTGATGATTGATGTTATTGTTCCAGTATTTTTTTACTGATGATGTTCCAGCATAGGATTTTGCTGATGATGATGATCCAGCAGAGGATTTTGCTGATGATGATTTTCCAGTAGAGGATGTTGTTGATGACAATGTTCCAGCAGAATATTTTGATGATGATGATGTTCCAACAGAGGATGTTGCTGATTATGATGTTCCAGCAAAGGATTTTGTTGATGATTATTTTCCATCAAAGGATGTTGCTGATGATGATATTCCAACAGAGGATGTTGTTGATGATGTTCCAGCAGAGGATGTTGTTGACGATGATGTTCCAGCAGAGGATGTTGTTGATGATGATGATGATGTTGCTGATGGTGATATTCCAGCAGACGATGATGATGATGTTGATGAGGATGTTCCAGTAGATGATACCCTAGACATATGATGATCCAAAATCTTCCTACGACATACATAGATTCACAAGTCAGTTGTGCAGCTGTCGATGTTTTCCGCAGAATGGCTTTCTAGTTAAGAGGGAGTGTTAAAGAAATGTATTTGCTGAAGATATTCTAAATGTATTTGTCTAATGTATTATTGTATTCCTCCTTCGAGAGATGTCATTGATGTAATTAATAATGTAAGATTCATTTAAAGAGTCAATGTAAACCCTAGGTATTGTGTCGGCCTAAAAGAACCAAGAAAAGATTATTATATTATTTAATTGATAAGTCGGCCCAATCAGTTAGGACAAGTCAGCCCAGTTGAGGAAAATTCACCTCAATGGAAGAATATAAATAGAGGAGTTTCTCATTTTTATTCACTCATCTCACTCACACAAGTTTGCATATGAGAGAGAGAGAGAAGTTCGCACAAGTGGAAGAGAAGCTGATTTTGTCTTGGGGTTTATCTTTGTACTTTGTGAATTCTATATTGAGGAATTTTTGCGTGGTTTTCTCCCTTGTAGTTTCCCCAAGAGAAATTTTGTGTTCATTTTTCTTGTTGTGATTGTATTTCTTTCAATGATAGATTATTTAATGCTATTATGATAAACAAGTATAAAAAATAACATCTTCCTCTTTGAAAAAAGAGGATCATGCTCCCAAAAATTGTGCTTGAAATCTCCACCAACGGATATAAGTGAATCTGGAAGCTCTCTGGAACCAATTTTACCATGATATGCTTGAGACTTGAACCAAAGCAGCAGTGAATGCTCTTCAGACTTGGACATTGAACAATGTGAGTTAATATTAGGTCCAAAAGAGACTTGATGAGCTTGAGAATCAATCCCAAACAAGTGGTGGTTTCCTCCATCTTTAGTGAAACTCTAAGAACCGGTGCTAGTAATTAGGTAGAAGTACATAAGAAGCATGTGATAAAGGAGGGTGAATGCATCACTTCCAAATTCTAATATATCTTCTAAATCCTTCAGTAGATCACCATTCTGCACACCAGTAGACTCATGTGAAAGAGAGGAATTGAAATCCTCTTCTTCTTGTAGAGCATGAACTGGCTTATCTTGCTCAGAATTCAAAATAGAATAATCATAGGATAACATGAGATAGGTATGGAAGTCTTCATATTCAACAAGTGTAGTTATATTAGTTTAAATTTATTCATCATTAATAGCCACATGGGAAGGAGAGACATCTGATTTCTCAACTTCTAGAGCCACAGAAGAATCTTCAATTACTGCTTCTTGAAAAACAAAGGAAGCATTTGAATCAAGGATAATATATTCAATAGCAACTGTATGTGTTGAAGAAATTTCTGCAATTCTTCTTCTTCATATTCAACAACTTCTTCCGAGAGGTTTGATTCAGAGACATCAAGATGGAGAGCACATGATGAGGTGCTAGAGTCGCTCCGTGTGTTAGATTCTTCTTTCTGCACTCCAAAAGCTCTATTCAGATTGCTCCAGAGCTCAAATGGATACTTAGCAGAATCTATGAGGTGATGCATATTTGGAGACATGGCCAAGCACATAGCTCTGAATGGTTTGTCACAACCATTTAGCCATTCAATATTATCTTCAGAGGACCCAAGTTCACTCACAGAACCAATAGAAAAATCATAGAGACATTGTGTCTTGAGAGATGCAACCATCTTTGGCTTCCACTCAACATAATTGAATGGAGTAAGAGAAGGAATTGATTTCGAATCCATGAAGTTGTTGTACCTACACAAAATACCTACAGAAAACACTCAGGAGGAAATTTAGTACTATAGAGATATGATACCATATTAGAATTCTATGGATCTGATTCCATGTGAGAATTTGTCACACCCTGAATCTAGTTCACTAAAGAAACCTCACAATTAGTTTTGCAAGAATGCAAAGAAGGAAGAAAATTTCAACAGAATTAACTTGAGAGAATAAACTCAATACGATAAAAATCCATTGTGATATTATTGAAAAATGATAGTACAATAAATAATACACCTCATAAAGGAAATTTGAATGCACTAAAGGCAATTCGAGTAGCTCACAAAAGCAGGCTTACTAAAACCCAAAAAAACCCCAATAGAGGCAACATCACTTTCCAAACCAGTCAAGGACCTCACGAAATAGATAAATAATATCAGGAAGCTAATGAGTGATGAAAAAGTAGTAATATTATGGATTTTGGAAAGAAAAATATGGAGGATGTGTTGGCCAAAAAGTAGACAGCTTTCCAAGTCCATAAAGGCACGATGCTTTATACTTATCCACTAAAAAGCAAAAAAAAGTAGGAAAAGCTGTGTAAAAGAAAGAAGTGTGTTCTTGCCATTCTGGATTGTCATAAAAGTAGGAAGAATCCATCTGAGGGCGCTCAAGTGGATAATGATGACAAGTTGTGAGCCTAAAAAAACAACATGGGGCCAACAACCTAGTCTAACACCTAGGAAAGTATCAAAAATGAATAATAACTTATATCCTAAGTCTAGACGGGTTTTTAATAGTCTAACATAGTTTGGTGAATCTTTAGTGATATCACTCTATGATCTATGATCCCTACTATTAGATTTTGTAACTCAATGAAGTAATATGGTGGAAGTAATTTGTGCAATGTATATTGTTCTTGGTTATCTTACTTTTTGTTGTACGCTATATTGTACACTATGCCATGTAGGAGTGTATTTTTTTATTGCATATTATGCATATTCTTTAGTCCTGAGGATTTATTCATATTGATATAGTCAATTGACCACTCCCACAGTGAAGATTGAACTAGTGCATTTTACTAATCGCATCTTCATTTTTTTATCTAAAAGCCCTTTGTAGATACAAAGGTGGAACCAAACTTGAGGAGGATTTGATCTTTTTCACAGGTAGTGCCTCAATGCTCCAAAGAATCAATGCACCTAATTGGACAAAGTATCTCTTAAGAACCTTGATCCCCATGATCTAGGTATTACCCAGCAATGCATTATGTATTACCACATCAACTCCAAAAGGTATTACCAAGTAATGCATTATGTGGCTTGGATGAATAATCTTCACTTTATAACAAGCCAATAAGGAAAGTCTTCTTTCCTATTAACTAGATCCTCTCTCTTTTCCTCGCTCACTAATTTTCCTACTATAGAAAAGATGTCCAGACCATGTATGGATCCTTCAACATAACTGTGTGTTTCCTCTAGGGTGAGGGTTGGATCATGAACATGAACAATTATTAATTGATCACCACCAAGATGGAGAATATACCTCAAATCTCCATTAAATTCTCTCCATAAACATCCTTGCTATCTTGGGAAGACACAATTTAGAGCAAGAGGAACTGATTCCATTGGACATTGGAATGGGCAGTGTGATACTTAATAAGCATTTGAAGGAAGCTTGTAATTGAATCAAATAAACTAAGTGTTGGAAACCAAATAATAACATAGCTTTCTATGTGTGCCATGTCATCTAAGCTTCCATAACTACGGAACAAAATCCTTTTGATCAATATTCTGCAGATATTGAAGAGTTCAAATTTCATTTCTGCAAAGGATCCATGTTGATGAGATGTGTGTGCAATAAGTCCCATGTTTATGGATATTGTTTGGAACAATGGAATCCAATTTCTATTAATGTTATGGAATACATGTATCACATGCCATTTATCATCATACATGATTTATAACAGCACCTAACTGTTGTAGTAAAATATATTTTGAAATGAAACAATATTTGTCTTCCTTCTATCCCAATTTTATGTTATCTCTCCTGTTAATTATTCTCAAACATCAAAAGTGGTTGAAGAAGTGACTTGGAGATTCATACACATTTGAATAATATCTCAAGGAGGCATTGATATTTTATTGGCCAGTATCTTCAAGTCAATTCTCATGGGGATAAATCAGAAAATTTATACTAACTTAAAACTATGCATATCTAACAATGATGGCCCCTTGACAAGGATGTTGGAGATATTCTAGCTATTCTTGTCTTAGTGGACATTAAGACGCAAGTGTCATTGATGTACAACCCTAATGGTTTGTAATCAATGTGGTGGTTATAAATCTGCCTTATTGGCCCCTTATTAATATGGTGGTTAGATGGTATCCTAATTATTGGTAATCAATGCAAAAAACCCTCTATCCTAAGCACCAACAAAAATTCTTACCCCTTCCTGAGCACACAACCTACATGCATTAGAAAGGAAGGCTAATCGTCAGTATGAATATTATATATTGTTATTTTTACTGTCTATGTCAGCAACGGGAACAATAAATGTCTACATGTGAACGGTTCTAAAATGGTGGAAGAGCATTGATACATCTAAATGGAGAAAGTAGATAAGATATATGCCCTTCAAAACCACCATGTTTTTGGATGAACAGTGAAGAAAACCACCATGTGGGTATGGATTCATTCATCTAAAGATCCATCTTATAGGGAAACCATTATCCTTGTTTGTATTTAAAAAATGGTATTCTGTCAGGAAGCCTAAGCCTAATTAGAGGATGCACTTAGGCTTAATGGAAGGGCCCAATTCTGTATCCATGTTTTCATAATATAATTTGACAAGGAACCTAACATTACATGAACCAATTAGATTTCAGTGTTGGGTCAACTGAGGTTTGATAAACCTCTGTTAATGTGTTCATTATATTTATATTCATAGTAGAAAAACCATCATGTGGGTGTGGATAGAACAACTTTTTTTTTGTAAGTCTGCACAATATATTAATTAAGAGTAAAAAAGGGAAAAAATTACATAGCAAGGAGGCCTTTGAGGCGGCCTGGCATAATGGAACCATCCCAGTCTAGCAGAAAAAGCAGAACTAGCAAGACTATTACAGAGTGTTTTGAGGACCATCCAAAAAAACTGCCTCCTACAACAAGGTCGAGACCAAAAAATAGTTTGAGCATAATGAGTATTGTGGAAGACCAAACCATACAGGAAAAGATTGAAACAACTATAACAAAAAAACTAGGAGCAGAGAGAACCAGTCTTCCGAGTAGACATGGAGAAAGTTATTCAAGAGGGAATTCCTCTAGGATGGGGCACCCACCCGGAAAATCATCCTCAGGTAACTTCACAAGAAGCGGTTCAGTTTTTCGAGCATCCAAAAGGTTAGGTTTCGCTTGGCTGCAGATATTCTTGCTGCGTGGAGAGTCAATGGTGGAAGGGATCGGAAGCGGTGCAGGAGGAACCGTAGTCGAAGCAGGAGCAAGAGTAGCCAGGAACAAAGCTGGAGGAGCAGCAGCTGCAGGCCCTTCCGAGGGCGCGCCACTGACATTCTGGACGCCGGAGACACCACCGCCAGCACCCCTACATCGAGTGTCTTCCATAGTCGGACCTTGACCCCCGGGAACAAGCTGGTTCCAAGAGAATGTGGCATCCAGGTTGGCCAAGCATTCGTCCATCTCTATGAGTTTGGCTCTGGTGGCCAGCACCACACTTCTCGCTGAGCCCCAGTTACCGAGCATGTGATTCATGAGCTTGCCGAGCATATTTTTCATAATCTAGCAATGGTTGATGTTGCCGCCATTGTTTCCTGAGTCCAAATGGTCTACCACTAGATGCCCTTCCCACTCATCGATCAGATTACGAACAATGAAGGAGACGCCATTGTCGTAGCCATCGCCGGTGATAGGAGGGCATTGAGTTTTTCCTTGGCTCCCACTACCTCGACGAGGATTTTCGCGCGACCTGGTCATGGTAGAGAGCACAATGTAAATCCACACCCAAATCCACAATTGAAAACGAGGATGCGCATAGCATAACCAGCTCTGAGGAGGAACAAACAGAATGCAGTAATTGATGTCTGCAGGCCCATTTAAGGAGCAGTGTTCCAGGTTCGCACAAACCATAATAAATTGCAGAGAGACGAAATGATGATGCAGAGAGCCGAAGTGAGGGCTACCTTGAATGCGTAGAGGGCCAAGGTGAGGACGGGATGTACCAGAGTCGCAACCAGCTAGCCGATGAGGGGACGTGCAGGCGAAGGTTCAGGAAGGGGCCATTAATCCGCAGGTGGAAGAGGTGAGCAAATCGTTAAATGCATGGGGCGCGTGTGCCACGTTTCGGGCTCCTGAGCCGAGGTCCCTCCACCACGTGCCCTCCTCGTGTCCAGCACGTGCCCCCCTTGAGTCTTGGTGGTGCCCGCATCCGGGGGTGGATAGAACAACTTGGATTTCGTTTGATTATGTAATTAAAGTTCTAATTAGCATCAGTGATAGTTCAATTAGGAGGCCTCTATATGTTAATATTAATATTTTAGCAGGTCTCCATGTTTTAATATTGAAATTTTAGCAAGCAACTCTAATCCCCACCTTGGACCAATTGCAGACATATACAACATTGGTTATTGGAGTATTCTATTACCCCATATTCTTGAATTTAGGATGGATGTTAAGATTTTAACGAACTCTGGAAACATTAGATACAGTACAAGAAACAAATACAACTATCATTCTATCTAACACTAGGATAAATGCAATTCAAGATTCTGCAACATAGGTTTCATTCAATATGATGCAAGCATGATTACATTTTAATTGTATATCCCTTATTTGGTTGGAGTTCTAACACAACTTTACAGGTTGTCACCATCCTGTTTGTTTACCATAGAGTCTAAGACTCTCAGAAGCAAACTTGGTCTTATTAGTACATTTCTTTTTTTATTTCTCATTCTTCTCTTCCTGAGATATCTCAGCTTGTAGAGATACTTGAGGTAGTGTTATTTGTTGGTCGAGAACCATTGGGCATAAATTGTATAGGGATTTGTTGAAAAGAGCACCATGTCTAGTATTAATTCTTTGTTGTACAAGAGGAAATAATTTGCTTGTGACAATAATAAGATTGAATTTGAAAGTGTATTGAGTTTATGTACTATTCATTGAACCTTGAAGGCCAACATTCTAACCAGAGTTTGAACCATCTATCATCTATTGTAACAATCTTGTATGATACTTGACAATGAAACTTTGGTTTTTCTTTTTGTATTTGGATGTTGGGTTTGAAAGTCTATTGATTTTGTTTACTATTAAAGCATTGAAAGCCAAAATTCTAACCAGATTTTGAACAGTCTTTTACATTGGCAATCTCTTGCAATACATGATAATTCCATTCTAGGTTTTGTTTAGACATTGAATTTGAAAAGGGTGGTTATTATTGGAAAGTTGATTTAATTGAAATAAAATAGTTTATGGAGTGTTGAATGTGCACCTCCCAAGCCACAATGAGAATGTGGATTCATAAAAAGCATAGAATTATGCTTGATCCGTGATCATTGCTAGCATTAAATCAAGATCATATCATGTTCTAGACTCAATATTTGTGCAAAATTAGTTAAGCTTATGCTAAATTTGTCTTATTGTGGAAAATATAATAGATTGGAGGCATGATGGAGATATCACGTGACATATAGTAATATAACAACATTATGTTTAATATTCATGCATTTATATACTAAACAAAGATGTTGTCAATGCCAAAGACATATAGTAGTTATCATGTATGTGCAATATTATGATATTTGTAATTCTTAACATTACTCATTTATATTGAATTGATCATTTGTAATTTGAATAGTTAGTTGTAACCACAAGTTGCACCATAGGATTCTTGGTTGCTATCTACAACTACATCAACTTGCATACTGAAAAATCAGTTTAAACTGAGTCGTCAGTAAGTTAATAAGGTACACAATTGGAATATTTTGCTATGTTCTGCATGATACATTCCAATGGTAGGACCTCTTTACATATATATATATGAAATGGGGATTCTGAATCAAATAAATCTATGAAACCTCTGGCATTGCTTACATCATGGCATCACACTGTGTGGTGTCCTGAATTGTATATCAAGAGTGAAGAATCTATTCATTTCAGAGAGTCATTGCATTACAGTTTAATATTTCTGCATGCAAGCATTTCTACATTTTCCTATCTTTCTATAGTTGGAAAAATAATTACCAAGTTCAACTTCAAATTCAATATGATATGGAAATAGTTCATGAATACAATTTACAATTCGAGAGAAATACTACGGGAAAATGGGCAATATATCCAAAATTCAACAGTATATATATTCCCACAATATATTGACCACAGTAAGATTATCCCCACAATCACAAAACATTATATTACTTTCATGGTGTTAATATCCAATGACCCGTCCCAACACCGAGCCTTAAAAAACCATCCATGTTGCCCTCCAAACCCATCTCCTAGAAAAAACTAGAAACACTAGACCTTATCGGTTCATCTCTTTCCACTATACAAGATGCTAATGATAATGGTGTAGTTGCCAAGTGAATCCCTAATTCAACTACATGACACAAATACCATTCCCTTTATTTATCTCCCATTTTTTCCAATGTGCTCAATAGGCCAGTTTAAGTCTTAATGCCCAAAATGATAAACATGGTAGATATTATTTTTATTAGATACAAATGTTTCCTTTTTATTACATCTTCTTGGGTCTTTCCAAATGTGCTTGGAATGTGAAACTAGTTTCTTCAATGTTGAAAAAATATTACATGAGATTCCTTTATTTGTATTTCGAAATGGACTTGGATTGTGAAGCATTATTTATTTATTTTTTAATTCTACTTTAGAAGGATCTTAAATAAGATTTCTTCATTTATGTCTTCAAATCGATTTGGACTGTAAAGCGTCATCTTTTATCCTTTCACTTGTAAAAAAAGATCTTACATGGGACTCCTTGATTTGTGTTTCCAAATGGCCCTAGAATGTGAGGCATAACTTTTAATTTCTTCACTTTTGAAGGGGTCTTATATGGGAATTTTTTATTTGTGTTTTACACCGTCCCTTCTGGGCTTATGCAATGTGTTAGGCATAATATTCACTTCTAAAATATTTTACATGGTATTCAAATGGATTTGGACTGTGAAGCATCATCTTTAATCCTTTCACTTTTGAAAATATCTAACATGGGAATCCTTGATTTGTGTTTCCAAATGGCCGCCGGATGTGAGGCATAATTTTTAGTTTTTTCACATGTGAAGGGCCTTATATGGGATTTTGTATTTGTGTTTGACACAATCCCTTCTTATCTGTTAGTGATAATCTTTAGTTTCTTTACTTTGAAAATATTTTTCATGTAGGTATTTTCTCGATTTATGTTTTACAAAATCCATTATTGATTTTAAGGTGACACATATTTCTTTAAGTAATCTATTTTTCTGTTATGTTCTGATCCTTTCAAACTAAAATTACTTTTGAGTTATGTAATATACATAAAGTACTTGTTTATCTCAAGGTATATAGTATATGTAGAAGAGTATTTTTCATGATTGTAAAAATAAGAATATTGCATAGTTTTGAATGAGTAAAAATATGTATTTGATGTATACCAAAAATCTCTAAATATAAACATTAGTCACAAGTTTTTCACTAGTGATAATATTTTTCATTTCAGCATTAGTTGTAATAAAGAGAAAACCTCTAAGACCAACACAAACAATTAAGCACATAATTCACATGTTTCTATTCTGTTCTTTTTGGTTGATCATAAAAGTTAAAGTCGCAATGTTAGTTGTAATAAAGTGAACTTTTAAGAATACAAAAAATTGTTAAAACCATTAGTCACACTATTCATCGGTTTTTTTTCTAGCCATAAAATTTGTAGTCATAACAGTATTGTAATAAATAGAACTTTTAAGGCCAAAAAATCGATTAAATACATTAATCACACTTTTCAGTGCTTTTTTGCTAGTCATAAGGTTAGTTGTAATAAATAGAAATTTTAAGACCAACAAAAATTATTAAAAACATTAGTCACACTTTTCAGTGTTTTTTTGCTAGTCATAAAAATTTTAGTCATAACATTAGTTGTAATAGATAGAAGTTTTAAGACCAACAAAATAGTTTAAAAATATTTGTCACACTTTTCAATGTTTTTTTTTTTTTGCTAGCCATAAAATTTTTAATGACTACACTAGTCATAATACAGATAAGTCACAATTTCAAATAAAACAACTAAAGAGAAGTACAGATGAAAATAAAAGACCAATGGTCATATATTAAAAAATAGTCATTTATGATTAGATTTTAATCATTTTTTTAGTAATAAAACACACTTTATGTACTAGTTCTCTATGTGCATATATATCCATGGCCTTGCGTTCGTTTGATGAAGATAGGAATGAACATCAAAGATTCGATTTGAGTGGCTAGAGCAATTATTTTTAGAGCAAAAGAAAAGAAACAATTAGAATGGGAGAGTCATTGAAAAGAGAATCCCTCACTCCTTTCTCTCATTCATAACTATGCATGGGACTTGAATCTCTCACGGTTCATAAGTGATAAAGAAGGAATAACATAATTATTTGATTCCCTTTTTATTACCTTACTCACATATGTATGTATAAGACCAAATCTATTCAATCATTAGAAAGTATTACCCATCTTACAAAATCTCTTTGTTCATTCAAAGATATTAGTTGTTTCTAACATTGATTTACCTTAATTGTTATTTTGACAAAAAATATTTGAAAAAACCTTTTTTCAATAAAAGTGATGTATTGGTCTGAGTGGGAGTAGGGATAAATATCATTTTCTTTATATTTTCCACATGTCCATATAGTTTTGAGAGATAGAATCATTTATTAAAACAAAATATATCTATTCACTCTATTTTATTATAGAGGTAATCATTTGTAGAACGAATTGCATTCCTTCATATACATCAAGAGTCCATTGATGTAAAGGAGCTGTAAAAAGTTCGAACCCAATTCCTACAGTTACATATATATGTACAATCCAAATTCCTGGAGAGTTATAGATTTGTGTATCTGTTATACCATTTACTATTTCTTGGAGTTCAATATCTCCCTCAAATAGACCATATAGCCAAGAAATACCATAGACCAGAATGGAAGAACTTGCCCCATCCGTAAGTAAATATTTCATAGTAGCCTCATTGGGTTGGAGTGCACATCTCGCTTAGTATATCAATATAATAGATAAGGACATGAACTGAAACATTCTGAATCTAACAAGCCATTAGCACCACATAAAAACATTCCTCATATAACAGTTGTTAATATGAATAAGAGAAACTCTATTATAGTGATTTTTGTACATTGAATGTACTCCACAGATAAAGGAACACATAGAGATGAAATAGGACCATTATGCCTATTACTAAACTTGTTAAAGAGATGAAATAGGACCAAGTTATATCTTCTTGATCATGGATTAAATTGATAATAAAGATTTAGGAGACACTTTGGCCGGGGAAAGAGAACTTCCATGGAAGAAAAGCAAATGAAACTATTTCAAATCATCTAAGGGTATAATTGAATATGAAGTTTTCACTTTGTACATGTAATATCATGAATTAGTAATTTCATTTAACCTCTGAAAGAGTAGAAATACGTTCCAACTTGTGTAGCTATTATCTCGATTGGAACTCAATAAGTTGATCTACCCACACATATTGTTTTTACTGTTACATTGGGAGTTACTCTACGTATTTCTTGGCATTGAACACAAAGTGGATTTTCTCTGTATTTCATTGAATTTTTTTATGGATCGATAAAGAATTCGATAAGCCAATTATTTTTTCCATTTTTAAGAATATAACCACACCACCATGTTAACTAATCGATTATGATAAATAGGATGAGATTTTGCAGGTTTTTTTCTTCTTTTTTTTTCTTTTTGCAATACTTCACCATTACATGAGTGTGAAAAGGTTCAAGAATCTATTTCATAAAGGCTGAAAATAGTTAGACACATAATCCTTGGGATTATGGTTCCACGTAATTTGTAAATAATAGATGTAGAAGATGAATAGTCTCCTAGGGAATCCAAAGAGTTATTGGAAGGTGAATTCCAACAGTCATATACATTGTATAAATAAATGAGTTCTATCATGAATAAAATAATCCGGGAGTTATTCTCACAGTGGTATCAAAGCATTAATAACCCTTGCTCCATGCTTGACATTATGCCTTCCAGTTGATATTCCCTACTCCGCTCCAACATTTTATTTCTTCTCCATTCCTGCCTAATCTCAGTTTGTAGTTTTCCCAAAGTTTCTAGAAACCCTAACGATTCTCTAACATTTCACTTCCACACTCCAGACCATTCGGCATTCCTCTCTCCACAAACATGTTCTCACTCCAAGAGACCCTTCCCTCCGTTAGCACCCAAGTGAAGTGCGTCTTGTTTCTTATCTCTAAGATAGAACTCATATCTTGATAGGATGGTATCATTGAGTGCTATCATAATATCATGTTATCATGGAAGCTCAGATTCCATATTATGAAGTTAAAGTGTTGTATGAGTGTTGTATCATTGAGTGATGTATGAAGCTCGAGCTGCATCTTATATATATATATATATATATATATATATATATATATATATATATATACTCGTGTGTGGGGTCTCTCTCACAGTGATGTAGACTCTCTGCATGAGAACTGGTTCAATTGGAGCTAAGTGGTGGAAAATCTGCGTGGGATACCCTAAATAATCATAGAGACCCTCTACAATAGAAGTATGTGAACTGATGACATTTCTGTGGCATTATGACCTAACTTATGCACACCCTAGACTCCATCTCTCTCCTCTGTGTGTAAAGGAATTCTTTTGGTGTTGCGTTGAAGTGGTATCTCTCTCTACTATTACCTTGAAGTGTTGGGTAGATTTTTTTGTATTTTTTTGGAGTGTGCCCCATTTTTTGAAGATTTGTGTTGAAGGAGTGTGTCATTCCCTAGCTACCCAAGGTGACCTATGAACTCCAGGACTAAAGTTGTGACATGTCTCCATGTTGCAATCTACTTCTGCATTTTTGTGAATTGTTCCTTTTGACCGCGACTGGAGATTGAACCTTGTGATTTAGTATGGGTTCTCTTGGAGATGCTAAGAAGCTGGTATCGTTTGGTAACCATTGCAAAACCCTTTTTTTTTAGAGCATTGAAGTATCACATTCTTTTGTTTCAAAATGGGTATTGCATGAGTCTTTTTTACTTTTCAAGTGTGATATACTCAGACTTTTGTATCGATAGTATTGCTGGTGAAATCCCTCTAGTGCTGTATAGTGCCTCCATGAACTGTACCGCTAATTATAGCAACATATTCTGAAATCTTGAAGCTCTCTGCATTTTTTGACTTGTTGGTCTATTAAGAACATTAATCAAATTGCACATTATTCTATTGGACTATATTGAAGGAATACATTGTAAAAGGTAGAAGAGACTTAGACCTGCACCTTCCTCTTATCCCAAAACACTATTTATTTACAAGTGAAAGTTGGAGAAGATGCACTCTTTTGCATCTATAGTAGGAGCAGTAGAGACCATTTTCCTTTCTCCGAAAGCAAAGAACCAATCAAAAGTCTCTTCCAAGGGAGAGAACAGCAGAAGAGGCCGATGAATAAGAAATTTCAAGGCAAGGGGGCATAAACAACTCAAACAAAAGATCAAACTTACAGAGTAAGCATTGTGAAAAAAATGGACATGAAGCATATCAGTGTTGGGCCCCTTTGGAATCCATCAAAGAAAGACATAACCATAAGAAAGAAGACAAAAGAAAGAGCCAAAAGGATGGTACAACTCCTTAATCTACTAATTGTATTGTTGCACATTGTAATATTGGAATAAATGAAATCACATCTTTTTCATCCTACAAAAATGCTTGGTTGCTTGATACTGGTGCAACATCCCACATGACATTTAGAAAAGACTGTTATGAAGAAGTGAATGACAATGTAGATGGCATAGTGGAGAAATGAATGACAATGTAGATGGTATAGTGTATTTTGAAAACAAATACAACCTCAAACCAAAGGGAATTGGTGCCATCGTGCTCAAATTGCCTAGATTCCCTCGCTTTCTGTTGCATAATTTTCTCTATCTTCCATAGTTTCATAGAATTCTGCTATCCTTGGTGTAGATTCGAAAGCAAGGCCATTCCATCTACATGTCCGATGGAATCATAGAGAGAAGGTAGTCCTTTCACAACTAGGTCATCATGATCGAATATGAAGATGGAAAATTGTTGAAGATGAAGGGATCTTCTGCAAGAGCTCATAACTTTGTCTACCTCTCTCAGCATGAGAAGGTAATCTGTCATCTAGTTTGTTATGGCATGCCATATATTCTCATATAAATTATAACAGTCTTCAATTGTTGATAAATAATGGTGTCTCTAGTTTTCCCACCATTCCTAAGAAGTTGAACAAATGTGATGCACGCATGTTAGGAAAACACAGTAAGCATCCATTTTAAGAGTCAAAATTCAGAGCATGTAAAAAGTTAGAGTTGATTCACTCTAACTTATGTGGCCCCATGCATGTTACTTTTACCAATGGTAATAACTATATCATGACCTTAGTTGATGATTAAACCAGAATGTGTTGGGCATACTTGATAAAGAAAAAATCTAAAGCATTTCAAACATACAAAAATTTTCATGCATGGATAGAAAATCAAGCACAATCTCATGTTGGCACACTTCATACTAATAATGGAAAATACTACACTTCAAATTATTTTTAAGATTGTCTTCATCAACATGGGATTGCACATCAAACTATATTTCCTTACAGCCCTCAACAAAATAGTGTAGCAGAAATAATGAATAGAACCATAATGAATATGGTACAATCAATTATGTTTTTCAAGAATTTCAAACAGATGTTCTGGGGTGTTGCGGTGTTATGTGTGCAGTCTATTTGAGAAAAAGAAGTCTATCTAATGCTTTTGACAACAAGATTCTGCATGAAATGTGTTATGTCCACATCCCTTCGGTGAGGCATCTTAGGGTTTTCGGTTCCCCCTGCTATGTTCGATACCAAAGGAGCAAAGAGACCAGCTTGATGCTCGAAGTCAAAAATGCATTTTATTGGGGTATTCATACACCTCAAAGGCATATGTATTTGCGATAAGGTAAATAAGAAGTTTATTGTTTCCATAGGTGTCATTTTTTTATAAATTAATAAAAATGACAAGTCTATTGATAGACAAGTTAATCGTCCGGAAAAAATTTCCCATCTAAAGACATATTATGAATTTGATAATGAAATTCCACATCTTGAAGGGGGGATCTCTATCTTGAATCAATCCCCTTTGAACCACCAATAACCCCTTATGAAGAAACTCATAAAGAATAAGATCCTTCCACTTCACCTGAATAAGAGGTTCAACTGGATAATGTGATTAAGAATATTGGAACGCTGAATCTTGAAGAAAATGAAGCACCGCCAGTTGATCACCTTGGTCCATCACCGAAAGTTCTAAAATGGGCCACAAAGACACTTGAAGAGCACAAGGTGAGGCTTGTGAAAAAATTCTATGCACAGAAGGAAGGAATTGACTATGAAGAGACATTCTCCCCCAAAACAAAATGGGCTACCATCTGCACCTTATTGTCTTTGGCTGCACAAAATGGGTGGAAAGTTCATCAAACGGATGTCAAAACAACTTTCTTGAATGGATACTTGAAAGAGAATGCCTTCATGTCTCAGACAAAAGGATATATTTTTAAAGGGAAAGAACATAAGGTATGTAAGCTCATCAAGTCATTGTACAGCCTGAAACAAGCACCTTGCGCATGGTATGAAAAGCTAACCGAGCATCTTCTGAAGTTAAATTTAAAACATTATACATTGTTTGTAAAGAAATTTGGAATATACGATGTGTATCTTGTGGTGAATGTAGATGACCTCTTGATGATAGGGAACAATGAAAGTTGTATTGCATCCATGAAGAAAGATTAGAAGAAGGGATTTGAAATGACAGATCTAGGACATCTTCACTACTACTTGGGAATTGAAATGACTTGACATTCTAAGTACATATTCATATCCCAGAAGAAGTATGTTGGAGAACTATTGAACAAATTTTGCATGACAAAATACAACCCTCTCTCAACTCCAATGCAACAAAAGATGAAGCTAACATCGATTAAAGGAAAAGAATTTGAGGATGTGACCAAGTATCGACAACTTGTGGTAAGCCTTATTTACGTTAGAATCACCAGACCAAATATTTCATATCTTGTTAGCATCTTTCAAGTTCATGCAAAAACCTTGTGAAGGACATTGATCTACTGCAAAAAGAGTTCTAAGATACTAGAAGGGGACTCAAGACTCTGGACTCAAGTACGCTAAGGTGGATGACTTCACACCTATTGGGTACTCTGATTCAGACTTTGATGACGACATAGAGACATGAGTGTCTACTTCTATATACCTAATGAGTGTTTGATCAACAACCATCTCCCGTAGATCACGCAAACAACCAGTTCCAATAGATTCGACAATAGAGACAGAATATGTGGTTGTTGTTGAAGCAACGAAAGAGATAGTCTGGCTCGGGATGATACTTGAATATTTGCAAGATAAACACAAGAACTCCACTCCCTTATTGATTGAAAACACTACTGCAATCAATTTGGACAAGAATCCCATATTCCATGATCAAACCAAGCACATCAACATGAAGTAACATTTAAATCACCATCTTGTAGAGGCCAAGACGATCCATCTACGACATTGTTCCATGAATGAGAAAATTGCAAACATCTTCACCAAGTCGCTTGGACGAGAAAATTTTGAAAGGTTTATAAACATGTTTGGACTCACAAGCACCCCTTCTAATTAAGGGGTGGAATGTTGGACATGTAATCCCTGGCATTATGGTTCCACATAATTTGTAATATTTTCATTAGGCAAATGTACCCTATTTATAGCATCTTTTTGACACCTATGTTAATAAAATCAAGAAATGTTTAAAAGAAGATAGCTACATTGAAATTAACATGGCTGGACTTATTGTCATCCTTCGTAGATTACATTATTGTTTTTATATTTAAACTTTGATATCTCTTCGTGAATAAGAAATTTAACCTTCTAAATCAATTTACAATTTTTATAAATTTAACATTAAGATAGATAAAATCAAAATTATGATAATTAAACCTATGAGAAAAAATATCATCTAATTTTCTATGGTGGTAACACCCTATATTATAGGAATCAATTTAAATTGTCATTTAAAATTGAAGGACAATATTCAAATCATTAATAAAATATCATAGATGCTACATAGATTTTATAAATCCTAAATTTAATGATCAAAACCATTTTTCCAATTTTATGTGCACAAAGAATAAAATTAATAATGTCAAAATTAGAACCAATGGGACTCGTAACCTCCATAATTAAACTTCTCAATTATCTAACCAAAAACAATAGATTGGGATGATTGATTTTGTAAAATTTGTGATAAATAGAAGATGCAGAAAGAAAATAATTTCTTTTGTATGGCCCACATTTAATAATGTAATTGGAAACTTTACTTAGATTTATATATTAGTTTATCTTTCTCCTTACCAAAAGCACTATGAACTTGGTATTTTCATTTCTTATTGCCCTATGTATCTTGTTATTGCAAATTGTAATTGTAAGAGTATTGTGTGACTTTACACTTGCAATTGAAACTCAAATTTGTAAATTTGCAAGTTTCTATTTTGTAATTGTAAATTTGCAATTTCATAAATTATTTTGAAATTTTGTAAATTGTAAATTAATTTGTAAACATAAATGCAAATTTGTAATTATAATTTGCAAGTTCTGATTGTTACTGTAATTGCAATTTGTGATTGTACATTTGTAATTGAAATGTCCAATTTGTAATTTGTAAATTTAATTAATAATTTCTTATTGTAATAATTGTAAATGCAATTTGTGTTTGTAAAATTTTGTAATAATGATTGTAAATTGTAATTATAGCTGAGATTGTAACTTGCAATTATAATTGAGATTGTACACAATTTATAATTATAATTAGAGGTAATATAAACGACATCAACATAAATACATAAATAAATAAATAAAATTGTATCACACACATGAATCATACTCATCGACTAAACAAAATATATCATACACATGGAGATAAATATCATAAAATAATTTGAAAATCCATTTATTTAATAGAATATATATATGATGTGATCATCGAATCAATGCCCACTGTTACACCTAAATATTGCCACCTTAAGACTCAGTGTAAACCTCCTTGAAGTCCCCATGACTAAGAAATCAAACTGGAAGAGATATTGACCTATTTACATAGGGTTTGTGAGGTCGTTGCAGGTCATCCTTGTGCAGCATGCAACGACGCATGTCCTAATGCAGCCTACGACGATGTCAGTTAAATGGATAAAGGGCATCTTCGAGCCATTTCTAAAAGGTGTGTGATGTGGATCTCTATCCTTAACCTATAGGAGAGTTGGCATTCAGTTCCTTATCCCTTTGGAAGGATCCCTTAGTCCTCTCCCACTATATATCAACCTACCCTATCCTCTTAGTCCTATATATATGAAACTCATTCCCATTCCAAATGGAGGAAGTCTATAGCACTTGCATGTTGGTGAAATTAGCTTAGGACACCTTTACTCACCTATTGGGAGACTCATACTTCCTTGGGAGGCTTTGGCTTGGCTTGTTGGAGGAGGATTGCGACGTTAAGCTTTGGTTGTAATCATCTCTCTACTTTGCACTTCCCTCTTTTAATATGGTAATATAAACTCTTTCCACCAAATGTTGTTGTATTAATAATGTTTGTGTAATTTACTTTCTTAACCGTTTACTTAGATATGTTACTGTTTAGATACATTTTACTGCTTGTATTGTTTCTGTATGTCTTGACAGGTCTTGCAGCTGAGATCTGACGACCGTGGAGCTTGGAGCAACTACAAAGAGAAATATCTACAATCTCAAGGTAAGACATCTAATCACTCGATCTTTAACTAGATCTAAGAAAGCAGTTTCATATTCTATCCCACTTGTTCTAGATTCACGTTGAACTAGGGAGATCACGCCTTAAGTCTGCTTTCGGTAGATTGTCCGGTAACAAGTTTGGCAGCCATACTGGGAAATACATGCATTGTCTTAAGTTTTCAGTTTTGAAAGTCATTTTCTCTGATTTCTTTGTGAGCCATTTCATTTTCCTCCTTAGCCTCTTTCACCACCAGATCTTCTTCTTGAAGAGTCTCTTGGCTTCCTTTGGGTCTATATGTTTGATTGTCAAACCTTTTGATTGCTCATATTTGGAGATCTTTTCATCCTTGCATAGGGATCTCTCCCATCGCACCTGGGTAGGATAGCCAGAGCGAGATTCCTCTATCAAGCACAGTCTGCTGCCCTCCAACCTGCGACGTCGTTGCTCAGCTCAGTTTGACATCTTGTGCCATCGACGCAGTTCACCTATTTTCCTCCCGCGACAGGTGCTCTGAGCCTAACCAGAGACTGCGCCGAGCAGTCTAGCCTTTTGTTTGGGTCATCTCCTCTCCAACTTTTGAGTTTGTTCGATTTGCATACCTTCTCTGTGTTGTACTTTCCAGCCAGAGATCTCTTGATGTTGCATTGGTAGTGTTTTGTTTTGTTTGGATTGGTTTTGGGTTCCATTATCGGACAAGTTTGAGACTTGGTAGTGGTGGACACTTTGGTCTCCCCCACCTTCATCCACTTGACCTTGCTTTCCCTCTTCTCCTCACCTGATCTAGTCTTTGCATTGGATCAGATCCAAGACGTCTTTTGCACATGTTATTAAGATTTGCTTGCATCCAGTTGTTTTTTGAGTGTCTTGTGTGTCTTCGGTTCATATGAGTGCTTGTCATTTTCTTGAGAATTTTTAAGTGTTTGGAGTGCTGCAAATAATTTTTCTTTTCAGTTATTCATGATTAAAAACATTATTGTTACCAAGTTATAGTCTTGGCATATCATTGGAAAATTTAAAAGTCCTTCATTTTTACCATTTTCAAGAGCATTTGAAAATTGTTGTAGAAATTGGTTCATGCATTGGAAATCATTCATAAGTATTTTGGAAAGTTTGAAAGGAAAGTTAATCATTTGTGTTTTTTCATGAATTATGAGCCATTCATTTTCTTAAAAAATCCAATTGAAATCAAGTTTTTACAAAAGTGATTCCATGCTTGAAAAATTATATGCATTTTTGGTTCTTCATGCTTTTAGGTTGCCATAGTGAAATTTGAAAAGTTAGTGTGCTCTAGATAGAAATTCTCTCTTTTCATCACTTAGTTTCATTTTTTATTCGAAAAGAAAAAAGAAAGAAAATGCTTAGATTTGGTTTTGATGCTTGTTGATTTTCATGTTTTGCTGGGAAAAACGAAAAGAGTGTTTTCATTGTGAAATTTGGTAGAATTGAGATTTGTTGAAGCTTTGTTGTTTTGGTAAAAAACCACTTGAAAAATATTTCTCCCTCCCATACATAGTTTTCATCAAAAGAAAAGTGCATTTTTTCATGTAGTTAGGGCTTGCATCATGTTTACGTTTATGTACTCACTTCATGCATTCACCTAACCGTCCAGATAAAATTAACGGTAGAACTAGAGTAAAATCCTTAGTAACTTGTGTGTTAAGTTAGAGACATGTTTCGACGTCTTAAAACATGGCAGCTGTCGTTATTTGCCTACACTGCATCCCAAGGATATTGTAGTCTTCCACGTACCAACCGGTATATCGAAGCTCTTTCATGTACCAACCAGTATATCGAAGGCTCTTTCACATACCTTAGGGTATATCGAAAGGCACTTCACGTACTTGGCATATATCGAAAGGTGTTTCACGTACTGGGTAGTAACATGAAGGTCTCATGTAGTACAGTTGTGCATTAGACAACACCAACATGGATTTGAGCTCCCACGTACCTTGCGTATATCGGGAGACACTCTTAGGATTCTTGAAACCAACTGAGTCAACCATTTGGCCGTATTGGCAGAGCAATATACCGAGAAAAGCACTCGGGGAGATTACTACACACGTGTTGTCCAAGTAGTCGAGTATTCTGGAAAGGGTACGGTCCCAATCCTCCTTGTCACATTTTATTGATGGACCCTGCGGTATATAGCGAGTTGCGAAGCCTTAACAATCCTGTGAGGTTCCAGATATTTGAATCCACACCTATCACATAAGTTTTCTTGCGGCCTTAGTTTGTGTAGATTTTTTCTGGACTGTTTTTCTTTTGTTTAGTTTACACCTAGGAGAAACTCTGTTTCAGTTACTCTGGCTGACTTTCCTTGGAGAAGGTCCCGTAGGATTTTGAACTTACCACCTGAATATCCCCTTAATCAGGAGGTAATTTCGAAGGTAAGAATGGACCCACACGTCACGGTTGTGTCACCTGAAGTAGAAAACCCTACTTTGAATATTGGATCACACATGTTCCCTTCAGATTCACCCACCTCCAACCCCTCAAGGGGTGAAGAGGCAGAAAATTCCACTTCACAAGATGTAGCTCTCCCTCCCGTTTTACCGGGAGAGCCTGGATCGGTGGAATGGTTAAATCCCCCCCAAGACAACCCTGTGTCAGCTACGTTCAGTCCATCTGCACCCTTTTGGGAAAATTCCCTATGTCAAAAAGTGGCCCATTTTGCCACTACATCCCCACCCCCTTGGCCCACTCCCGAAGAACTTTTCGGATCCCTTCATGCTCGCTTAAATCAATTACGCTCCAATGGCGATCACCTTCGAAGACAAAGTTTTTCACGAAGGGATAAAGCCACGGAGATGTAAAGTTAGTCACAGCAGATCTAATGAACAAATAAATCAGTCACAACAGATGAATAAGAAGATATGGTGCAAAACTGTGCAAAAACATGCAGCAGTGCTCTCTATCCCAGAAAGGGTGAATGAATTACAATAGATTACAATACAATCCAACCCAATGTCAATGGCAATTCGAATTGACTAAGTAGGCATTCGAATCACTGAAATGGAGTAGCTTGACTCAATCTAGGAGTCCTCATCAATCATCGGTGTTGCTCATCAATCACAACAAACAGTCATCCAGGTGTCAAGCTGAGTCTAACTGATCATAATAAATGTAACTGAAGTGTGTAGCACTGATATAGGATCTGGAGGCTCAGTGGGGGCGCATGGGAGGCTAACTGAAGTCAGAACAAGTCACCTAATCAAACTGGAGGTCAAACGGAAGTGATACAGTCAGTCGGGAGTGAAACTAGCCTCAAATCAGGGAGAATCGGAGCTAACTGAATGTAACTGAAGTGAATCTGCAGTGGTAGGTGAACAAGTGCGCCCTTCTCAGTCAGTAGGTGAGAAGAGGGCGCCTTTCAGCTTAGGAGGGCTAAAACTCTGTGGAAAGTGGCTCCCGGGTGCTAGAAGAAGGTGGATAAGGTGCTGGAGGCATCAAACTGGTGACTGGACTGCATATCCTGAAATAGATCATGCAAGATCCTGAAGTAGATATGTATCCCGAAATAGATGATCCTGAAATAGATATGTATCCCGAAATAGATGATGTGGATATCCGAACACCCCCCCTCAAGCTAGACTATGATGTGCCAACTAAAATAATGTGGGGCCCTGGTAACTAAGACCAAAGGTCACCCCAATACAATAATCCGAAAACTAATAACAGTCAATAAACCGAGGAAATGGGGAAAACCTCATGGGAAAAATACCCCCCCTCAAAATAGACTGTAGTACACCAAAAGATTTAACTGCTCCAAAATCAAGTAGATATGTCTGGAGGTATCTTACTCTTGGGAGTAAATGGATCATGCTCCAAAAACATGTGCTTGAATTCTCCATCAGTGGATGCAAGCGAATGTGGAGACTTTAAGAACTTGCTCTTCATACCGAAAAAGGTGAGAACAAATCTGAAAATATGAGGATGATCCTGGAACCTGTGATTCGAACCAAGTGAGGTAGGAATAGCTCCAATCGGATCAAATAGATCTTGAAACTTGAACTTCTTATCAATAGAAGTTAAATCAGCTCCAAAAATAGATGAATGGTTTCTTGAGATCTCCTTTGAACCAACAAGGGTGAGATCAAAACCAAAATCAGCAAAAAGTGCATGAGAATTGAACTCAAGCGAATGGTAGTGCTCTTCATCTTCATTAAAACTCTGAGAAACTTTGCAAATGATAGAACATAAGTTTATAGAAGGCATGCAATCAAGGAGGGCGAATGCTTCACCTCCAAAATCAGATTTTACCTCCAAAACATCAAGTAGATCATTATTCTGCATGCCGACAAACTCATGTGAAAGAGAGGATTCAAGAACCTCTTCGGAATCTAGAGTATGAGCTTGTTTATCTTGCTCAGAATTCGAAATAGAAGACTTTGAGAGAATGAGTGTTGAATCTACAGTTTCTTCTTCATCTTGAACAATTGTTGAGGCCAACACATGATCGGAAAGAACACATAAGGAGATCTCACTGGGCTTGTTCTCCAAAAGGCTAGCATGATCCTCTTCTTCCTGCTTTCCAAATTCTCTGTCAAGTTGGACCCATAGATCACTTGGATTTTCAGCAGTCTTAATGAGGTAGCGCATACAAGGAGACATAGCAAGACATATTGCTCCAAAAGCTCTATCACAATCATTGAGCCAATCATTCTCCTCTTCATCGGAATCAAAATCTCTTGTATTACCAATGCACATATCAAAAAGACATTGTCTCTTCAAGAATGCAATCATCTTTGGTTTCCATTCATCATAGTTGAATGGAGTAAGAATATTTTGTGAAGAAGAAGTCTCCATCTTTGCATTAGCGAATGCACATGGAGGAAGTAAGAAACCTGCAAATCACATCAAAACAACCACAATAAGGTCGAACAATCCACCCTTTGAGAGTTGCATCACACCTGGGATTGGATTTCAAGCAATGTTGAATAGGTCCAATGTATCAGATCCAGGAATTATGTGGTAACTCAAGCTTCTGGAGTGGTATTGGAATATTTTTCAAGCTTTGCATGCACAGGAGCGAATGCCCTTGAGATATCTCATGCCAAACTTCTTGCAATTTTTAGCAATTCAGTCAAATCTTCTTGTATAAACACCTGTAGAAAAGAGATCTTGTCCCTGCAATGGCTCTGATACCATGTAAAGTTAGTCACAGCAGATCTAATGAACAAATAAATCAGTCACAACAGATGAATAAGAAGATATGGTGCAAAACTGTGCAAAAACATGCAGCAGTGCTCTCTATCCCAGAAAGGGTGAATGAATTACAATAGATTACAATACAATCCAACCCAATGTCAATGGCAATTCGAATTGACTAAGTAGGCATTCGAATCACTGAAATGGAGTAGCTTGACTCAATCTAGGAGTCCTCATCAATCATCGGTGTTGCTCATCAATCACAACAAACAGTCATCCAGGTGTCAAGCTGAGTCTAACTGATCATAATAAATGTAACTGAAGTGTGTAGCACTGATATAGGATCTGGAGGCTCAGTGGGGGCGCATGGGAGGCTAACTGAAGTCAGAACAAGTCACCTAATCAAACTGGAGGTCAAACGGAAGTGATACAGTCAGTCGGGAGTGAAACTAGCCTCAAATCAGGGAGAATCGGAGCTAACTGAATGTAACTGAAGTGAATCTGCAGTGGTAGGTGAACAAGTGCGCCCTTCTCAGTCAGTAGGTGAGAAGAGGGCGCCTTTCAGCTTAGGAGGGCTAAAACTCTGTGGAAAGTGGCTCCCGGGTGCTAGAAGAAGGTGGATAAGGTGCTGGAGGCATCAAACTGGTGACTGGACTGCATATCCTGAAATAGATCATGCAAGATCCTGAAGTAGATATGTATCCCGAAATAGATGATCCTGAAATAGATATGTATCCCGAAATAGATGATGTGGATATCCGAACAGGAGATACCCACGTATCGATAGATTATGACTCACTGGAACCATCCACCCACAACATGCCCACTTATCAACTTGGTCAACCCTCAATTCTTGCAAGTACACCCCTTAGACATGAGACCAGTTTTATACCTCCAACAACTCAACCTGTTGAAGGACAATAGTCCAACACTCCCCCAACGAGAACATTACCCACTCCTCCCCCACCCCAAAACTTGCGGGGAGGGTACTCTTTACCCCCTACCTTCCTTACAAGTAATGTTAATCCCGTAGGAGATAATCAACAACCCACGTTGGGTCAACCTTTGAATAGTCGTCAGCACATTGTTGCTGGGGGGAAACCCCCATCTCTTAACCATAATATGGGAGGATTCGTCCCCATTGGTCTTTCCGTTGGAACTTCCCTACCTGCCGGAGCTTCCACCACGGGATTATCCCATGTTGGGGGACCATCCCAGTCAAACCAACCACCATGGATTCAAGCATATCTAGGCTATATTAACCCTATGTCAGGACAATTCAATCTCGGAAACGCACTCTACTGGATGCCTTATCCCGAAAATCCATACACTCTATGGGGGCATCAAATTTTTTTACAACATGGACCCCCACCAACCATCCCTCAGGTACCACCACCCCCTCTTGGTCCCCCTCCACCTCCCGCTAGAGGTGGCTGGCCCCCATTCAATTCCAGAGGAGGAAAACCCCTACCTTCTGGTGGAGTCCCACCTCATTTTGGCAACAATGGCCCACCCCCTCCTGGCGGCGGAGGTGGAGGTGGAGGACCACCCCCCCCCGATGGCGGCGGACCCCCAACTTATGGTGGAGGACCAACCTATTCCGAAGGTGATGGTGGAGGACCATCCTATTTTGGTGGAGGTGGCGGAGGAGGTGGTGCACCACCCCCCCAGACGAAGACGGTGGAGAACCTCCTTATTTCGGCGATGGCGGAGGACCCCCACCCCCTCCCGGTGGTGGCAGCGGAGCTCCACCCCATCCCGGAGGTGGCGGTGGACCTCCACACTGGGTGGTGGTGGTGGACCTCTAGCCCCGCCCTCGGCGATGGTGGAATACCCCCACCCTATGGAAATAGACCACCTGATTATGGTGGCGGACCTACATATGGTCCGGGAAGCATACCCCCTTACGGCCAGTTCCCTCTGGGAACACTCTACAACCAGTTGATGCAAAGTCCCACTGGTCCATACATGCCATATCAGTTTTATAAGTACCCACGACCAAATCAACAGCATCCTTTCCTGGCTACGTTGGACCTACCCGACCTGTCTCGTCTGACTAATGACCCCATCTTCCACAGATACAATTGGCCACCAATTCCGGTGAAACTACCATCAGATATTCCCAAATTTGATGCCAAACCTGGTGAGGATCCAAAAAACCATGTGGTGACATACCATTTATGGTGTTCATCCAACTCCTTGATGGACGACTCGATCCGTCTTAGGTTATTCCAACGGACTCTCACCGGCCCAGCTGCCAAGTGGTATATTGAATTACCACCAAACTCTTTTCCAGATTCCCGCTCTCTTGCTATGTCATTTTTTACTCATTTCCAGTTTCCCATTCGCTATGAGACTGGTATGGAGTTACTGACCTCGCTCCGTCAAAATACTACCACTCGCATCTCAGATCATATCCATGAGTGGCGGAGGAGACGATATCTCATTAAGGCTCATATTCCAGACCAACTCTTAGCTGACTTGTTCACAAAGTCTCTCTTACCTGTCGTAGCTCGAGACGTGGCAATGGGAGGGGTCGTCACTGAGGAACAGGCTATTGCCCGTTCCCATTACTTAGACTTGGTCTATGCTCAACATGGTACGTTGTATGAAATTGCTCCTGGCGCACCCCGCGAAACCACCTAAGGGACCTCAGTCTGATGGCATCATTGGTTCCCTCACCTCCCATCCTTCTACTCAAACTGGTGGATCATCGAACCCTCAGGGTTCCTCCCCATCCCCACCACAGGCTGGAAACAGCACCACCAAGTCAACCACTCCTGATTCCACTGAAGAGGTGAATTCTGTTCAATCAACTTCATCTCAGAAGTCCAATGGTAAGAAGAAAAACAAAGGCAAACCTAAGAAATCTTCCAATTAGCAGGAGCCCAAGCCCACCCATGAAGACACCAAACAGAAGAGGAAGTTGAAATATCCTTGTTTACTATGCGGTGGTGACCATTTCTTGAAGGAATGTACTCACCGAAACGAAGTGCAGAAGTTTCTCAAAGGAAACTCTACTATCGCAGTTTTCAACGATCACTTCCCCACTCAGAACCAACAACTGATAACTCAAACCTCTCCTTCCCACGGAGAGGCATCCTCCACCGCGCATGTTCTCATGATGCGTAGTGAGATGGTTAACTTGAACACATGTTCACACTCGTACGACTCAGTCCCTCGGAAGGAACCTGTTGGAAGTAATACTAAAAAAGCTTCCACTTCTATTCCCAACATCACTATACCACACGCTTTTCTCACCATTCAGAAGCCTTCTTTAGATTCAGTGTTGCGTCTACCTAGGAGCACAATTTGAAAATATGTTTTCAATTCCAATTCTCGGGAAGCTCAAAACTACAATATTGTAGAGGACTTGGCACAAGCTCCTTGTGCTATGTCGACGTTAGAAGTCTTCTAGAACTGTCCCGATCAGCGTAAGACTCTTCTCGCTGCCATTGGCGCAGTTGACCCGGATTCTTCTAATACAATCATGTTTCGACTTGAATACTTTAAACCGAGGGTTTCCTACCAACTGGCATTCCAAGTTGCTACAAACGTTGCTGGGAAGACAATCCATCGTACCATTTTGGACGAAGGTGCCTCTACCTCGGTCATGTCAATTTCGTGTTGGAGAGCCATAGGTTCTCCCAAGTTAAACCGTTCTCCCACCACCTTGAAAGCGTTCGACGGTCGTGGTTTCCAACCCCATGGGTTGTTACAAGCCTTGGTGGTAGAGTTGGGCAGTAAGACCACAACCATTAACGTGGAAGTGGTCGCCGCCCCTTTAGATTATAATCGTTTACTTGGTCGTAATTGGTTTTATGCCATGACTGGGGTCGCATCATCTATCTTCTGCATTGTGTAATTCCCCCACAAAGGACGAATTGTCACTGTCGACCAACTGGAATTCTGTATATCGGACACCGCTACTCATCCCGGTGATAATGTCCCGTTACTCAGGAAATATTCGTAACCAAATGAGAGCGTGGGGGTAGGCCTCATAAAAGATTCATCTCTTATGGGTGTTTTTCCAACCTCGGATCCCCCTAACCATGTTTCCACGATGAACATCATCTCCTCTGTTCCCAACTCCACTGATCCATGGCTCGTACCCGACGAAGCCACTATGCACCTTATTGGAGACACTATGCCTCTTTCACCCGCTGAACTCACTTATGAGGCTATCCAGTCAGCACCAGAGGACCACTTCATTGTGGCCTCTACATCTTGTTCTCTACATTGGACGTCGTCCTTACCCGATCCTCTGCTCCGAACATTTCATTCCGACGAGTCCATTATGGATATTATGAGTGGGGATGACCCTCTCTAGGAAGACCTCCATCATCGATCGTCTTTCCTTCCCCCATATGATACTGTGGAGAATAGCATCACCACTATTTTCACACCGCCTGTCTACCTTGACCCCCTAGTCCCCGATACTCACGTGTCATACGGACTCCGAGGGCAACTTGGCCAACATTGAAGCCACCATCCCGGTAGACATATCGATTACTCCTAGGGTAGTGGAACACATTCGTTTAGGCTAGAAGTGTTCCTCTAAAGATATTACTACTTTCATGTCCTTGTTCAAGCAATTTCGATACGTGTTTGCTTGGACCTACGAGGAAATGCTCAGGATAGACCCCGCTATTGTTTCGCACGAGATTCAAACCTATCCCGATGCCAAACCAGTCCGGCAAAAGCTACGACCGGTACACCCTCGAAAAACTGCGCAATTAAGGAAGAAACTGAAAAGCTCTTGAAGGTCAGTTTCATTTACCCTGTTCCATTAACAGAATGGGTCTCAAATGTCGTCCTTGTAGCTAAGAAGTAGGGCACCATTCATGTATGTGTTGATTATCGGGATTTGAACAAAGCTTGTCCTAAGGACAACTATCCCACTCCCTTCATCAACCAGATCACAGACAATTGTGTCGGAAGTGTCATCTTCTCGTTCATGGATGGCTTTTCCGGTTACAACCAAATTGAGATCCACCCAGCTGATCAACATAAGACATATTTCATTTGCCCTTGGGTCACGTTTGCTTATCGCAAGCTCCCTTTTGGTCTCAAAAATGTTGGTGCCACATTCCAGCGGGCCATTTCATATGCTTTTCATGACGTGAAGGACTTTGTTGAACCTTATCTCGACGATCTCCCCACTCATTCGCGGCAACGTGACTTCCACATCGATCATCTAATGGTCGTTTTCCTCCGATGCAGGCGGTATAACAATCGCCTGAACCCTCACAAGTGTATCTTCTATGTCGAGTCTGGACACCTCCTCGGTTTTATAGTCTCGAAGGATGGGGTCTGCATCGATCCCTTGAAGGTGGAAGCCATCGTTGCTCTCCCACCTCCCACTGACATTACGGAACTTCAAAGTTTGCAAGGGAAGGAAGCTTACTTATGGAATTTTTTCTGTAATTTCGCGCAAAAGACGCAGGGTTATATGAGACTAATCAAGAAGGACATCCCGTTCATTTGGGACGATCAAGCGCAACACTCCTTCGACAGTCTGAAACATGCCATTAAGCATGCCCCTGTGCTCCAACGGCCCAATTATTACAAGGATTATATCATTTATCTTGTTGCTTCTTCAACCACGATCGCCATGGTCTTGGTACAGGAAGACAACAACGCCCAGGAGCATGTGATCTACTACCTAAGTAAGGGTCTTATTGACTCTGAAACTCGTTATTCACATGTCAAGAAGCTCACTTTCGCGGCAGTCATTGCCGTCCAAAAATTCTGTCACTACATTTTGCTCCGCACCACCACCATCATCGCCGACTCAAACTCCATGTACCACATCTTAACAAATCAAGTACTTGGGGGCAAGTATTCACGCTGGATTGTGATACTGTAGGAGTTCGACCTCCTCTTCGAGAAATCCAAGTCTAAGAACTCTTTGGTGTTTGCCAAGCTCATTTGCGATCTTCCTTGTGTTGATTTAGGATCTAAGCCCACTGATTCTCTTCCGGACGAATTATTGTTCCTCATCAGCACGTCTGACCCGTGGTATGGAGATATTACCTTATATCTTCAAACCCCAATGTTTCAACCCCCAACTGTCTCGCGATGATTATCGTCAAATACGCTACCACGCAAAGTATTACCTGATCATCAGTGATACCTTGTACCGTTGGGGCATTGATTCTGTTTTTCGACGTTGTTTGACACATGTGGAGGTTGAACATGTCATGAATGACTGTCACACTGGGGCTTGTGGCGGTCATCTCTCTGGGATGGCTACAACCCAGAATATCCTACGCGCGGGATATTATTGGCCATCTATCTTCAAAGATTGTATTGAGGCCATTAAAAAATGTCCCCCGTGCCATCCTTTTCAAGCGAAAAAGCGCACCCATCCATCCCCCTACACCCGGTTATTGTCGTTGGCCCCTTTGCAAAATGGGGCATTGACTTCATGCACTGTAATCCTACCTTGGCGGGAGGGGCATGGTTACGTCATAGTAGATGTGGATTACTTTACAAAGTGGGTTGACGCTATGCCTACGTACACTGACGACGGCAAAACCGTCGCACTCTTCATGTTCAATCATGTCATCTCACGATTTGGAGTTGCACACGCCATAGTCACTGACCATGGATCTCACTTTCAGAACCATATGGTTGATGAATTGAGCACCAGATTGGGTTTTCGTCATGAAAACTCAACACCTTACTACCCGCAGTCCAATGGACAAGTAGAGGCCATTATTCAACCATGATTCAACACATGGTGGGTACGCATAAGTTTAACTGGCACAACATGCTCTTTTCCACACTATGGGCATATCGGACCTCCGTTAAGACTGCTACCGGATTCACACCGTTCCAGTTAGTTTACGGATTAGAGGCAGTCCTACCAATAGAGTGCGAGATTCCATCACTCAAACTCGCGGTCGAACTTCTTCTGAACACCACTACCGAGGAAGAACGTTTCCTTAAACTAAAAAAATTGACGAGACCCACCGCGATGCTGCTCTGGCCAATGAGGCACATAAAAAGGGCATTAAGGCACAATACGATAGGTCGGTCAAACCCCGCCTCTTTAATGAGGGTGATTTGGTCCTCACGTACGACCAAAGGCACAATAAGCTGGGGGCAGGTAAGTTCAAGTCCATTTGGAACAGACCATAAATAGTGAAACGTGTTCTGGAAAAAGGAGCCTACGAACTAGAGGACTATGATGGGATATGATTGGGTGAGCCCCGCAACGGGCTCTACCTGAAGAAGTACTATGCTTGAGTCTTTCACGCATAGACATCTTGTATATAATGTACATGGCGTGTGTGTTTTGTGTGGTGTGACACTTTTGTTTTAGTGTGTCTAGATCTTGTTTTCGCCTCTTATACCATGTTCTGTCTTCATGTGCAGATGGCAACTTGATATAGATTCGCTGATAGCGCCAGTCGGCATACCTGTAACCTTGCTTTGGCAGCTTGGGTACTTTATTCTCCCACCGGCGAGCTTATCATCTCAAGAGGAATTTGTCTAGGTTTCACAACCAACAATGCCACAGAATATCAAGCAGTCATTGGAACCCTACTTGACGCTCTTTCCTTGGCTATGGACCATGTTGTTATCTATTTGGATTCGCAACTAGTGGTTTCTCATCTTAACCAAATTTATGCTATCCGCGACCTTACTCTACTCTGTCTCTACAGATGAGTCTGTCTTTTGGAAAGGTCCTTTGAATCTATTTAGTACCTACACATTCCACGAGATATGAACACAGTTGCTTACTCGATGGCCAACTTCATTCTAGATTGGTACATTGCACACACATAGCATATTCATAAAATATAAAAGCATACATAAAATGTAAATCATCCATTGTATAATAAAACATGTAAACAAGATCACATTAATCATCCATAGAACACATAATGTATAAAGACACCGAAAATGTCTGTATATATATAAAAATCGATACAAAATGAAGGTGTTGATACAAAAATCTGAAGCATGCTAGCCAGTAAGTCTCTACAAAATCTAAATCCCATAAGCTTTCAGTACATACATAGATAAAACATGAGCCTAAGTCTTAGGTCACTTAGCCCTATCCCTCAAAGCTCCCACATACTGCCCATGAAAGCATACTACAGCCCTCGCCAGTTTGGCCAGCAGCATGCCAAAACAGGTAGACACCCCGACGATGTACTTCTAGTAACCTCGAGGAAGATCACGGACACCATGCTCTGGGATATCCAGGGTCAACCTCTGGAGGTTCTCGTAGACCTCCTCCACATCCTCGGTGGCATCTCGCATCGCGGGACCCACAACCGGCACCTCTCCTCTTCTCTCTATGAGAGAGACCCCAACTGGTCGCGATGGACCCATGTCTACACATAGCATCAAGTTATCAGCACTACTCCAAAAAAATCATAAAATGTATAAAATGAAAACACAAAAAGTTGTTGTTCTTACCGATACCCTATTGTGCTCCCTCGGGAAGCACCAGGTCGGGATCACCTCTCAATTCCATTCCATTGTACGGATAGTCCTCAATCATGAGGAGTTGTCCCTCCAGCCAAGTGAAGAACCATGTACCATAGCCTATGATGAGAGCCCCGCCACCATGGCGAGCCATCACCTCTGCCCATCGGGTCATGTGTGCATCCCTGACATCTCGATCATTTAAGTCCACCTATGGACATAGATGAGGTATCCGCTCCAATAGAAAGGATATCACCACAGACCCATATCCAAACTATTTCAGCGCCCCGCGCCGACATTTGGTAAGCTGACTCCGGAGGTTGCTAAGGAGTCCCTCACACCAGTTGAATACCTGAGGATCCATGCACTCCTCTACGTACATCAACTGTGTCTTGATCGCAAGATGAGAAGACTAACTCCCTGCCACCCTCACTAAGGTATAGTCTTGAATCTCTTTGATGGGGATTTTCCCACCAATAGACGCAGTGCCTCCAGGGCAGTACTGAGTAATCATGTCGTCCACTGTCCGATCATCGCCTCATGATCCGGTGAGAGATACAAGTTCTCCCCTCCGGGATAACCTTGTCAGGAAGTAGATGTCCTCGACATCTATACTCAATGTATGCATCTCGATCTCGAAGTATTATTGTGTTGGATCACAACATCGGATCATGTGTGTCAGCAGTGGAATTTGGGCCCTCGTGCCCAGCACTGGGAAGTATTTGAGTAACCCGCAGTTCCTCAATGCAGCAATGCATTGGGGGTCATTTTCGGCCTGACCATCATCCACCTCATGCTCTCGTTCTCACCACTCTATGACCATGTCTATCACCGTGAACCTATCAAGAAAGACAAATAAGCACCATTAGAACTCACTACATGCATAAAAACTTTTTCATTTTTGTGGGGCGTTAAGTTGTAGTTTGACGTTTCCACCGTCCCAGGTCATCCTTGGAGACAGTGTGACATCGGCATAAGAGGTCCTTACGGGGCTTGCAACAACGCATGGTCGTCGCAGTTCCTATAAGGAGGGCTTGCGCCGACCTGTGGGCGCATTTCCCCCAACCAAAACAACTCAAAACCTTGAAAATTAAGCAAAAACTATAAAACTAATATAATGAAAAGTTTCATAGATGAGTTTAGGCCTACCTGCTTCTAACGGCTCGCGAAATGGTGGACCGTAGTTCCCGGAATCAGCAGTTGAAATTTGGCTCCAAATGACACTTCACACTCTCCGAACTTGGTAAAAAACAATTGTAATTTATTTTCACTATTTAACCCATTTTATAACAAAAAATGGAATATTCCTTTTATAATTTGATGCTTTAGTGGGTTTGGTGGAACCGGTCTTTGGCTTTCTGTCGGAATTCCTCAAGCTTTAGTAGAGTGTCAATTCTAGATTGTAAAACTTGACTACTGGAACCTCGGGAGGCTTGAGACAATTGCAAAGATGGGAGTAAGAGGTTAGGAGGGAGGATGGCTTCTCTACCGCAGACCAGGGTATATGGAGAAACCCCCAAAGCATTCTTTGGACTGACTCTATCTATCCATAAGGCATTTGGGAGAGCAGTGTGCCAGCTTCTCGGATAAGGTTTTTGTTTGATGATTCAGCTAATCCATTTCCCTGGGGGTAGTAATTGGCTGAATAATGTAATTTAATTCCTCTTTCATAAACAAATTCATTTATCTTAAAAGACGAGAAATAAGTTGCATTATCAAAGACTAGGAAAATTGGAACCCCAAACCTGGTTATAATATTCTCTTTTAGAAAACTGATAACTGCATTTTCATTGATTTTGTGCAATGGGACAGCCTCTGTCCATCCTGTAAAATAGTCACTAGCTGTCAGGATATACCGGTGCTGTAGAGAAGAATTCGGCTTTATCTCTCCAATCGCATCTATGCCCCATTGTTCGAAAAGTTCTGAGATGATAACTGGTTGCAACGGTCCTGCTACTTTCGGTAATTTCCCAGCACTCCTTTGGCACACATCGCAATTTTGTGCATAGGCATGAGCATATTTGAACAAAGTGAGCCAGTAATAACCAACCCTTAATATTTTGTGAGTTGTTGTGTCTCCAGAATAATGTCCACCAGCAAGGCCATCATGTAATTCTTTGACCACTTTACTTGCATCTTCCTTCTCTAAACATCTAAGAAAAACGCCATCATAATTTTTAAAGAAAAGCACTCCATCAATGATTTGATAAGCTGCTGGCTTCAGGTGGAGTGCCCTTCTTTGCTTGGAACCCCAATGCTCTGGTAAGTACCCTTGTTGCAAGTAATGTACTAAATCCATATATTAGGATTCGGGAGCTGTGAAGATGGGGCACATCTCAATTGTATTTAGCTCCCTTTCATTTTCCCAATCTTGCTCTTCATCAACTAGATGTTTAGTGAGCAATTTGCATAGGCCTTGACCTTTAATGATGGTTGCGGGTTTAAATTCTAAATCATATTCTTGAAGAGCTGTGACCCAATTCCCTCTTATTTCTCCCAGTTCCTTTTGAAAGAAAAGAGATCTGACGGCTGGATGGGGAACTACAACTTTAGTTCTATTCTTAAGAATATACGGCCTGAACTATTTTACTGCATTGAATACGGCGTATGCCTGTTTTTCTACAACAGGATAGTTCAGTTCAGCGCCTTGCAGACCAGTGCTCATAAAATAAATTGGATATTCATCTCATGCTTCTACCTTTTGCGTGAGCATAGCTGCGAGAGATTCATCTGAAGCAAAGGTGTATAAAATAAAATCTTTATCAAAATATGGACTTCTTAGAGAGGGAGCCTTGGCTATGGATGCTTTGATATCCCTAAATGCATCCTTTTCTAAGTCTGTCCATTTGAACTGTACGCTTTGCTTGACCATTTGTTGTAAAGGTTTAACAGTTTGAGTGAAATCGGGAACAAACCTTCGAACAAAATTTATAGTGCCCATGAATGATTGCATCGATTTTTTATTATGGGGCATGGGAATTTTGTTGATAACATGCACTCTCTCTTGATCTATTGAAATTCCATTTTTTGAAATGATGTGACCCAAAATCTTTCGCTCAAGAACAGCGAAAACGCTTTTCTTGGGGTTCAAAGAGATACCATATTTTCTGCAGCAGTCGAAAATCTGCTTCAAATGAAAGACATGGTCTTCTCTCTTCTTGGATAAAACTGTCACATCGTCTAGATATACTACAACACAATGACTACCCAATCCTCGAAAAGCAATGTCCATTGCTCGTTGGAAAGTGGCTCCTGCGTTTATCAAGACGAACGATATTCTTCTGTAAGAAAACGTACCCCACTTAGTGAGGAAAGTAGTTTTAAGACGGTCTTCTAAAGCTACCAATACTTGATTGTAACCAGAGAAACCATCTAGAAGAGAAAAAATTTCTGATCCTGATACCATCTACAGAATTTGCTCCATTGAAGGGACTAGGTAGTTATCTTTATCAGAGGCTCTGTTCAAATTTCTAAAGTCTACACATAGTCTTATTTCTCCAGACTTCTTTCTTACGGGAACTAGATTAGCCACCCATTCTGAATGCCGGACTTTAAAATAATCTTAGCATCAAGTAATTTCTTCAACCCCTTTTGAATTAAAGGTTCGAGAGTAGGGTGCATTCTTCTTAGCTGTTGCTGAAATGGATTAATGTCTTCTTTCATTGGTATGACATGTTGAATGATACGAGTATCATATGTTTTTAGATCTTCATAAGTCCAAGCAAACACATCTTTATATTGCCGAAAAAGATTGATGAACTTATCTCTTTCACCTCGTGAACAACATCTACCAGGATTGACATATTTTGGTTCAGCTTCTGTGCCCAGATTTATCAAATCATGCTGCATAGAAGAGCTATGAGTTTTAACGTTTTCTAGTTTCTTGAACTTACTCTACATATCGAACAAAATTTCAAGAGATCTCACTCCTTTGGGCATGAAATTCCCTTTGACCGCGTCTTTATTTTGAAGATCAACATGATGTTTTTCTTCATCTATAACATATTCTTGAAACATGTTTTCATTTGTAAGGAAACTAATGATCCGATCGTCATCATCAAACACCCTGAGATTTGTGATATTATCTGGAACGGAAGGCCTGTAAACCAATTCAATAGAACATTTATTATTAGTAGGCACTAACCTAGAAGTAGAGGTGGCTAATAAATCAGCTGCAGCATTCTGTAATCTAGGGACAGATTTTATGATAAAAGCTTCAGAGTGCATAATTAGATCCCATACCTCAGACTGATAACATTTCAAATGTGGCAAAAGACAATGAATTGTATCTCTCACCTATCTCACGACTATTTCCAAGTCACCAAAGACTTTGAGGTATTTAACGTTCAAACCGATGGCTTTCTTTAACCCGTGGACCAAAGCTTCATATTCAGCAGTATTGTTAGTACAATCGAACTCTAATCTACATGACAAGAAGTACTTGTTGTTTTTAGGATCAATTAGAACACAACCAGCTCCGGATCCTTCCTCAGTTTTGGAACCATCAAAGTATAATATCCAAAAAACATTTTTTGATCTAATTAAGTTATTATCTCCACTATCTAAGTCAGTAACTAAACTAACTATGTTACAATCAATATCTTTAGTTCAAGAAAATTGAAGGAGATCGGACTGTTCATTTGATTCATGGCTCAAATTTTCTAATTGATAATTACCCGGCTCAATTTCCAAGAAACAATTCCCCAAAACCGAAGATGACAAAGCTACAACTTCATTCTTTTCTTCTAACTGAGTCACATTTTGTTTCATATGCGGCTCTCTCAGCACTTTAATCTGATTTTGCCTATTTTGATATGGTAACCACAAGTGGGACTAGTCTATCGCGAAATAGCCATCTAATTTAGTTGACCAGTCTCGACTTAAAATCAAACCATAAGCTTCAGGAATATCAACTATCATTATATCAAAAAACTGACATACTCTAGGATCAGCTGATAACCTAATAAGCACATCTTTCATTTCCCCGATGACTTTAACAGCGGTCCTGTCTAGATGAATAATCTGAGCTAGGGATGGACTTGGTTGTCCATTAATCCTTTTGCAAATTGACAATGGCATGACATTTGAGGAAGCTCCAGAATTTACCAAACAGTTATGCACATTGTGATTAAAAATTTCAAAAGTCAAAAGAAAAGGCAATGTTTGGGATTTAGATTTCCCACCAATACTCGCTTCATTTATTTCAAGATCTTCCAGAACGTTGGCTAATAGAGTGCTGGATTGGGGTTCAAGAGCTTGCAACAACTTCTTTCATTGCTGAGGCAAACTACACATATCAAATATGGAAACATTTGCTTTTACTTTCTTTATGTCCTCAATTATATCATATCTCATGTCACACTCTTTTACAACTTTTGGTTGATTGTCTGTTTTATTTAAAGTCATTTTTGGTTGCTGATTTGATTCTACGTTTCGCTGTTTGGTAGGTATTTGGTTAGCTTTGGGTTGTGGTGGAATAACCGTGATGTGCATTTTAGGTATTTCTTTGGAGACTTTAGGCTTGGGTGTAGTGGAGCTCGTGATCAGATTAGTGATTGGACCTTTACTACGAGTATTGATATTCACAGCTGAGACCTGGCTTTCCTCAGAATCATCTTCAACTAATTCAGTTAAAGGTACCCAATCCCATAGCATCATAGTAGTGTTTGTGGCGGGTTCTTCTGTTTCAAGAGTTTTCTCCTCTAGAGGATTGTCTTGGTATGGAATCTGTGATTCTAGCATTTGGTTCATTACCAAGCTCATTGAATTTATCAATTGCGGACAGCTCTTTTCAGAGTATGGTTCCTGATGAAAGGTGCAGAAATGTTCCATTCCTAGGTCATTTAAATTCAAAATAGGAGAGTTGTTCGTAGGTGGATGAGGCTGATCATTTTCTTCCATTTTCTTATAGAAAGGTTTAAAAGGCTTCCTAGATGTGCTAGTTGCCTTATCCTTTTCAAGATCTACAATTTTATTGGACAACTTTTGCATCATTTTGACTACATTTTCCATATCGGCTGATGGTTCTTCTTTATTCCTGGTAAGCAGTTGTGGTTTCTTAGTGGTTGTTGGTTTTGTTTCTGCATCAAGAGCATGCTTAGCAATGTTGTCTGCTTCTTCTTCTACCTTCCTAGCTTCTTCAAAATTTTCTATTAAGGTAGTTTTCTTGGTTCTTTCGACGAACATTGTTATTGGAGGATCAAGTGCTGTTGTGTAATATTCCACTAAAGATTCTTCTGCAGGTTTAGCATCCTCACTAAAATTATTTAACAGCGTGGTGAATCTTTGGTTAAATTCTTGAACCTTTTCTTTATTTTCCATCCTCATGGACAACAACTCTTTCATGAGTGTAGCTACTGTTTTTTTATTTTCGTATTTCTTTAAAAAACATTTTTCAAATTCTTCCCAACTAGTTATTGAGCTGGCTTGTAAACTAAAGTACCAGGCAGACACCTTAGGGTCGAAAGTATATGGAAAGAGTCTACAAACTACGTCTTCATGCTGCACATTCAAAACGCTCAAAGATAAATAAAATCTCTTAAGGTGATCTTCAGCAGAAATACCTTTCCCAGGATCATACTTAGGCAACACTTTCTCAGGATTTTTAGGCAGATTATGAAAAGGTCCAGCCAAATTCAAATCTCCTCTTTCTCTCCATTTAGGTACAGCCATGGCTCTACATGGAGAATTAGGTGGAGTATCGTGAGGAGTATGAGGTGGAGAATTCTTGGGAGTACACAGTTCTTCAAGATCTAGGGGATCTTCAAGTACTATTTCTCCAAGAGGTTCTGTAATTTCTTCTAAAGATAAGTCTACTAATTCTTCAAAGCTTTGAACAAGAACTGAATCATGTGTGTACTGTCTTTCCCTTCTAGGAGCTCTTCTTCTAGGGAGAAAAGGAATCGTGTTTAAACCGCCAAGCTGCTTAACATAGGCACAGGTATGTCTTCTTAAGTTTGCTACTTCAGCAAAAGGTATAGCATACAGTGTTACTTGATTTTCAAATTCAACGTTAGGATTTTCTTGATTTGTTACTTCAAAATCTGAATTATTTGGGAGTGTTGTTCCAAGTGAGTTTCCAGTTGGATCTCCCCTTAAAGAAGAGTCTCCTTTATCAGCCATGCATTGGTGGCCCTCCTTCTAGCGCCAAAAACTGTTGATGCCTCAAAAATCATAGCATCAATCAGCAAGGGATTCTCCCCGGTAAACAGTCCCAATTAGATTTTTCACCATTTGGTGTAGGGAATCCGTCTGGTTAACGGTTCCGGCTACCGTAAGATTTAAAGATTCTTGTTCTTTACACCGGTTGCAGCCCGATCCACCATTTAGGTATTTTATTTTAAAGATGATATGCAAGTGCCCTAAGCTAAATGCAGGTAATTAACCTAAATTAATCTAAGACTGTATAAGCAAATCTAATCTATCCTTGCAGGGAGCAAACTGTAAAGATGAGTAATACACCGAAAGAAACATCTAAAGATCATACAAATAGCCATTTAATCACAAAGATGCAATTCCAGCAGAAGATAAAATATATTAAAGATAGATTTAATTCAATTAATACATTCCTTTACTCATTTGAGATAAACATATTTGCATAGGAAAATGTAAGAGCATTCATCACATAGAAGCAATTCATGATGGCAAAGAATGATCTCACAGCAATATGCAGATGACACAAAAATAATCCAACACACATTTGACACATTCTCTAGGCAAAAACGCCTTCTCCAAGGCTTTCATTAGGCAAAATCCAGTTCTTGGAGCAAGTAGTAAAGTAATTCACGTACAAGGAAGAAAAATCATTCGCCTGCCAAAAAAAAGTCATTTCTCTTTCTTTTATCCCTCTATATATAGCTTTACAAATTGCTCCTTGAGTTGCCAAGTGTACCCTAAATTTTTGGAACCTTCTAATTTTTCATTTAGTGTATAACTACAAAATCGAATGATTCGTGAGGAATTTTTCACAAAAAACAAAATAAAGGACAGTTGTCTCTTGGTGTGTTTATACATGAAAACTTATCTTCAAGGGGGATTGGATACCTGTGTAGAGTTTTTGTTCTCGACGCGTTTCGGACTCCATAGTTGAGTCCATCTTCAGGAGAGAAGGTATCTCAACTATGGAGTCCAAAACACGTCGAGAACAAAAACTCTACACAGGTATCCAATCCCCCTTGAAGATAACTGCAACCTGTGAAAGCCTAAACGAAAACATGAAAACTTTCCAGCTTATTTTCCTAAAATAAGGCAAACTATGGCCCACATGGTTATGTTGACTCATTGGGTCGCTCTTCTGCTATTTGCTCGCTCTTTTCAATAGGCTCGCTTGATTGTACTGATTTATCTTCCTACTGAATGTAACTTGCCCACTGTCCAATTTCCTTTACAATGGTTTTCCCTCTTACTGATATTGTCACATTCCGCACTATCCTGTGCTTGCGTAAATGTGATTTGATGGTCGTTGTCCCTATTATAGTCTTCTGCACACAGATTTCCAGAAAGTGAGTGTGGACAACAATCTGCCCAACGAACTGATTAAGGTATTCTGAGGATATAGCCTCTATATTCTTTAAATAGTCCAACTCAGCATTCAAATTATTCTTCAACTCCATCATGCGCTGGTCTCTTTCAGGAAACTCGAAAATATTCTGTGGTAGAGGCATCTGACATGTCTCGTGAGCTTCTCAGATCTTGGAATAGATAACGTAGCACTTTTTTATTGTCTTCTGGATTTCAAGACTTAATCTGTTGCCATAATCTTTGCAAAATTCAAGGACTCCTATACCATATCTAGCTCCTCATCAGTTAAGACGTGCAGATTTGAGGGAAAACCTAATTTTCCTTTTCTCCATTCAGACTGCTCCTTAATCTCGACCACGTGTTGCGCATACTTGTCTTTAATCTGAAGCGCTTCAATCTCAAGGCTTGTCATCTTTGTGATCATTTCTTTCATCCCGCAAACTTCTTCAGAAATTAGTACCAGCAATTGATGAATCCTCTCTTGCATGTCACAGGCCTGCTTGTAAAAGGTGGACAGATCCTGCCTCTTTTCATTGGATTCTCTGAGTTGTTCCAACAACCCAGTCTTTTCTTCTATTAGTCTTTCCAACTTTGATATGTGAATTTTCAAGTTCTTTTGTTCATCTTCTGAAATTGATAGTTGCATTTCCAGTGAATTCTTCTCATTTTCAAGCTGCAGGGCTTTCGAAGTGGTTTCTTCTTTCTCTTCTACGAGCTCTTTGTATTTCCTTTTTAGTTCATTGCTTTCTAATACCTCATTCTTCCTGTCAGCTATTATCTTGAAACATATCTCTCTGTAGTTCTTAACAGTTTCCATTAACCAATCGACATTGGCTTTACTTGCCTGGGCTGAAGCTACAGTGCATCCTGCCTGGAATGAAGGATCGATGTCGGTCCCTTGGACAAGTGTAGTCTCCTATACTCTGGATTCATATAAGTCCTCCCCAATCTCCATTTTCCTTACTCTTCTATCAATAATAGCCCTCTTCCGTTCGTGAAAATAGACGGAATCCAGGTTGGTCACTTGGCACTGCTTTCTGGGGTTGTATGGGGTCAGTGCTAATTCTTCAGTAGAAACAACCCCTTCATGAGCTATCCCTGGTTGGTCTATCTTTGACATACCTAAGTCCATGGCCTGTGGGTTGGGCGGGTTTTGTTCCGCATCTTTCTCGGCTTCTTCCTTTGCTTGTCTTTTTGCTAGCTCTGCTAACTCTGCTTGCAATCTGTCTGCTTCCTCCAACAAGAGTCTTCCTTCTTCTTCTTCTTGCAATTTAGTAGTTTGTTCTTGGAGGATTCTGTCTTCCTTTTCTCTCAAAGCTTTTGCTTCCTATTCCTTTTGGATTCTAGCAGCTTCCTCTTCTTTCTGCAACTTAATAGCTTGCTCTTGCTGAATTCTTGCTGCTTCTTCTTGTTGAATCCTTGTTGCCTCCTCTTGTTGTAATTTGGCAACCTATTCATTTTGGAGCCTTGCAGCTTCTTCATCTTGGTGTTGTTTTATAACCTGCTCCTGTAGGATTCTGTCACCTTCTTCTAGCTGTATGTCATTTGAACCGCCTAATTGGGATGCTGCTGCCTCTTGTTCTAGTTGTATCAGACCAACAGGTTTGGGAGTAGTACTCTTTCTTCCTTTCTTCTTGTAGCGTTTACCTAACTCTGTTAAGTTCCTGGCACTACGAAAGAATTCTTCATTTAGCTCTATAAGATGGGTGTATTCAAAAGAAGTTTTGACATCACTAACATGTCTAGCAACTTTACCACAAGGGTCATGCCTTCTGAAAAACTTTGTACCAAAATGAAAGATTTCCAAGTCATGAGCATAGTTTTCTCCCTCTTTTTCCCTCGGGAGGCTATATGCGCCGATAGTGAAAGGCATTGGCGGATATATCCCTTTCTTCCTTTCGGTGAGGATTCTACTGATTCCATCGACGCTAAAGAGTTGTCTTAAGGCTTCCCTGTGTATCACAAAATCTGTAGCATATCTGGGAAGCAGAAATGGAGCTACGGATCCTCCACTCATGCGGATGTAGGTTCCTTCTTGGGCGTGGTAATAATCGCCAAATGCTTCAATAATGGGCATGGAGTTCTCTAACATGCAATTTGGTTCCTCTACAAAAATAAGCTGATATAAGGGCATGATGAATTTCTCGCAAACCTGCTTGTAGTAGTTCGCATACTTGCTTTCCCATGTGGATTGATAGGCTATGAAGATAGGTGTCTCTTTTATGTTCCATGAACAACCCAAGTTTGGGAAGGTGTGCTTGCTCAACAAGAAATCTATCAAATAAGAAGACATAAAGAAGTCTGCTTTCTTTTGAGTCATTCCTCCTTGGGCGGCGCTTAACTGCGATTCCAGGGTTTCTGAAATTATATCAGCCCAATTGAAAATGGTACCCGACATGGCTACATGGAATATTACTGGTACCCAGCCAAGCTTGAAGACATTACGATTTGGCATGCCAAAGATCTGGCTCAGCATCAAAACAATGAGTCTATAGGGGTTTTTCAGGAGGTTTCTCTCATATTCATTGGTCTGCCTTTGTCTTATTTGTCTGTCAGCTATCGTCATTTTCCTAACAAAGACCAGAGGGTCCATGGTGTGTTCTGCTATCCAGTTATCGTCCAACCAAGCTCTTGTAGGGGGCAATCTGTAAGTGGATGTGATATGTTCATATGCGAACGATGCCAAATTCATTCCATTCTTGTCATTTATGAACCTGGTATCAGTTTTGACATGAGGGATCAACTAATCGAGGACCTCGGAGCATGGAAATAACTCAGGTCAGGTTGTTGCCTTATGGAGACAGGACCTCTTGATGTTCACATATACCATAGTGTCCTCTATGGGAGATTGAGGGTAATATTGATCTCTGATGAAGCTATATAAGTCACCCCACTGGAATTTTGGGGAAAATTTTTCTGGGGGGACATTGGTGGTAGCTTGCGTATCAGTAAACATGGTCTCGAGTGAAATATCTAGCAGGATTTCAACGTCAGAATCGGGCTCCACAAGCTTAGCCTTCTTTCTTGCAGACCTTCTGTGCATATTAAACCTGCGTGGGTGGAGGAGCACAAATGAGGAATTTGGCATATTCATAAGCGATTAACACCATAGACACTATCCAAAATACAACGTAACTAATCAATGAATAAGGAACAACAAATGGCTTTTTTTTAATCTCAAACATTCTTTTAGAATAATGGCAGCAAGACTCAAAACAAGAAACCATTCATGTAGTAACTCCAAACTAAGTGCTTTCAAAACAAAAAATGGAAGTTGTCGACGTCTCATTCATACATATTTGTTGAGTTGAACCAAGAACTTTCTTCTATTAAAGGTAAGAACACTATAGCATTTGGCTTTTTACCTCTTATTCGAGTACGAAGCAGGAAATTCAGGGAGAAAACAGGTTTTGTTTTGTTTTCCTACCTGTTCAAACTGAAGGAGGCTTCTTCAACACATAATACTGTACAGTGCGCACGTCGAATGAGATGGTACTACATGATTGTGATAGTTTTGAAGTGTCATATAGGTGCTAATTTTCAACCATGTGGTGAGTTTCTATTCTGGTATGAGACAGAAATAGCCACACGTTACTAGCTTTAGTGCAAAGGTTATTTTGCTAGAGGTTCAACTTAACGCTTAAGTGTCAAACGAATGTAACACTATAGCCATGGGCGACTTTTCATTGGTAATGTGTGATATAGAATCAGGAGGGCATGGTGCTATCAAATTGATTCTTGAAGGCATTCATGATGAAGATTCGGCTTGTAACGTTTCGAAGGATACGACTGGAGGGAGTCTTTTCCAAAAACAAACGCGAAAGTAGCGGAGGATGGATGGCATTGCACACGTAAAGGGAGGCTTTCATGAGTTCGCATCGAAACTTGCAGGGAGACTTAGTGTTTAAGGTCCTCCGGGGAAAACTAATGCAGGGGGTATGGCCGAGAGGAAACATAAACATTATGGGTGACTTAAACAACTGTGAAAGAAACAAATTTCACCTTTTAGACTGTCAAACGATAAGCCTCAAACAGAGTTATTCCTTAGAACAAGCAAACAGAGGAGAGAATGCCTACCTAGCGCCTTCGCAGTGGTCTTCTGTAGTCGACGCGTCTACCCAGGCGAATTAGGAGCTTGAAAACACGTCCAACGTCTTACACGGGAAGCTAACTCGGCCTTGGGAACAATAAACAGTCGAACTCCGTTTTTATGAATATATAGCGGGAGCATTGATTTCCCACAGGTGAATTAATGGGTATTTGATGGACATGGGGCTCGGCGCAGAGGTGTATTAAAGCCGCACAAGCCGTATTAAATGGCTTCACCAACCGAATATTTCCGTAAACTTTCGGACGCGTAGTGGCAACGATTTGAACAGCATCTTCTTGCATCGAGTGGCGTTTTATGCTTAAGACTTGCGATGGCGCGGGGGTTGATACAACAGCACTCTTAAGCGCAGAGCTTGCGACCATGGCGTGGGAGCTATCGTTAAGCTTTGCGCCAGAGAGATGCAATGAAGGCAAGCTTAAAAAGAAAAGTGAGGATGGCAGCGATTTTAGGATTAGGGTCTGCGCAACAGGCAGGGGACAAAGGTTAGGTTTTGCGCCCAGAGGATGCGCCAATGGGAAGGCAAAGGGCGTGAAAGTCAAGCGACGACTTTAGTTTTAAAACTGCGCACAATGGCATGGATTTTAGGATTAATTCTTGCGACAAGATGATGTGCCAATACGGCGTAGATTTTACGTCTAAAAACTGCGCTGAAGGCGGCAATTTAAGGAACTCACTGGCGCAATGGTGGTAATTTTAAGACCAACACTTGCGCCTTTTGGAGAAAAGTTAAACTTGCTATTTGCGCTTCTAGCGCACATTTAAAAACTCAAATTGCGCTTTGTATTAAAGATAGAAAAACTTTTGGAAATGATCAACACTTAGGAAAAAGTTGAAAGGAAAAAATGGCCAAGTTTGAACAAAAATAAGCTTCAAAACAAAATTAAGAGGGGCCCCAAACATTTACAAGAATTTTTGGGGGGAATGTTGCAGCAACAACAATTGGCAATTCACTGGTGAACACATATCTCTAAAACAAAATCCTGTCATAAGCAGAACGACTTTTAAACTAATAGCTCCAGGCGTAACAAAATGCATCACAGTTCAACTTTTAAGAATGCAATGATCTCTTTATCATATTGGTCATTTGGGAAAAAGGGGACTTAGACTTATACTTCTTTCAAACTCTCTCAAGGCCGGAGTATGGAGTTAATTCTTTTAGGATCTGTCTTTATGGTGTTTTGACTAAAAGAGGACTCCACAGGATCGCAACAGTATCTCACATGGATATTCGTTTGTTCCTCATTCCCATGCTATTTGCATCTCTTTTGGATGCTTCTTAAACTGACAACTTTTGTTGTTTGAGCCTTCCAGAAATAACTTTCTTGAAACTTCAATTCTTTGATTTGGGTTCTTCAATCCATAATGTCCTTTTGTGTGAGCAAGAGATTTTATTTGATTATAAGCCTCATGGACGGAAAAGAACCTTGCTTGAGCTAAGTTATTTGAACAGCTTTCTAAATTGAACATTTTGCTTTGTCTCAGCCATGCTTTAATTGAGGCGAGAATTTATGGAAATCAGACTCTTTGATATAAGCCATTTTGACTTTTATTTGTAGCATGGGATCATTTTAAATACCATACACCTGTGAGGCATGCTTCCTTTCCGTGGGTCCAAAATAGCGAAAAACCTTGAGACAGGCATTAATGTTAAAGTGGATGGAACCTCAAGATAGTGAGAAAGAAATACTAAATATTTAGTCATTTAACTGGGGTTATTTCGACCAAAATAGAATAGGATCTCTACATTGCCAAAGGCTGATCAGTGAATGCAAAGTCACGGAGCTATATTTTCTTTATAAGTGAAATTCTGTCTTTCAAGACTTCGAGTTTTGCTCGGAGTTCTGTCCTACCGCTAAGCCAGGAGTTGAGTTGGGTTTTTTTAATAAAGAAAAAGAAAAGTCAAATGGAAAGTGAAAGACAAATAACCAACAAGACAACTGAAAATGTTCACAAAACAAAACAAGAAATCAAGGAAAAGAAAAGAGAACAAAGAAACTATTTATTTATGTACAAAAATCTCACTGAGACTATGCAAAGTATTGCTTCAAGGTGAGGCCATTGAGGGGAAGGATTACTTCCTCTCCTTGGAGATCTTTCAGCTTGTAAGTGGATGGGCTAAGTTTTTGGAAATTAGGTAAGGGCCAACCCATAGATGTTGAAACTTTGTATGCATTCATTTTCCCTCATTTGGATGATCCCATTTTAGGACTAAGTCACCTACTTCCAAATTCCTTTTGCCGGATTTCCTTTTATCAAACCATCTTTTGACTATGTCTTGGTGTTGGTGGAACCGGTCTTTGGATTTCTGTCGGGATTCCTCGAGCTTCAGTAGAGTGTCTATTCTAGATTGTAAAACTTCACTATTGGAACCTCGGGAGGCTTGAGACAATTGCAAAGATGGGAGTAAGAGGTTAGGAGGGAGGATGGCTTCTCTACCATAAACCAAGGTATATGGAGAAACCCCCAAAGCATTCTTTGGAGTGACTATATCTGCCCATAAGGCATTTGGAAGAGCAGTGTGCCAGCTTCTCTGGTTTTCAGTCATAGTTTTCTTAAGGATTCGGATAAGCTTTTTGTTTGATGATTCAACTAATCCATTTCGCTGAGGGTAGTAATTGGATGAATAATGTAATTTAATTCGTATTTCATAAACAAATTCATTTATCTTAAAAGACGAAAAATAAGTTGCATTATCAAAGACTAGGGAAATTGGAACCCCAAACCTGGTTATAATATTATCTTTGAGGAAACTGATCACTGCATCTTCATTGATTTTGTGTAATGGGACAGCCTCCGTCCATCTTGTAAAATAGTCAGTGATTGTCAGGATATACCAGTGCTACACAGAAGAATTCGGCTTTATCTATCCAATGGCATCTATGCCCCATTGTTCGAAAGGTTCTGAGACGATAAGTGGTTGCAACGGTCTTGCTGCTTTCGGTAATTTCCTAGCGCTCCTTTGGCACGCATCGCAATTCCGTGCATAGGCATGAGCATCTTTGAACAAAGTGAGACAGTAATAACCAGCCCTTAGTATTTTTTGTTTTGTTGTGTCTCCGGACTAATGTCCACCAGCAGGGCCATCATGTAATTCTTTGACCACTTTACTTGCATCTTCCTTCTCTAAACATCTAAGAAAAACGCCATCATAATTTTTTCTGAAAAGCACTCCATCAATGATTTGATAAGCTGCTGACTTTCAGGCGGAGTGCCCTTATTTGCTTGGAACCCCAATGCTCTGGTAAGTACCCTTGTTGCAAGTAATGTACTAAATCCCTATACCAGGATTCGGGAGCTGTGAAGATGGGGCACATCTCAATTGTATTTAGCTCCGCTTCATTTTCTCAATCTTGCTCTTCATCAATTGGATCTTCAGTGAGCAATTTGCATAGGCCTTGGCCTTTAATGATGGTTGCGGGTTTAAATTCTAAATCATATTCTTGAAGAGATGTGACCCAATTCCCTCTTCTTTCTCCCAGTTTAGTTTTAACGAAAAGAGATCTGACGGCTGGATGGGGAACTAAAACTTAAGTTCTGTTATTAAGAATATACGGCCTGAACTGTTTTACTGCATTGAATATGGCGTATGCCTGTTTGTCTACAACAGGATAGTTCAGTTCAGCGCCTTGCAGACCAGTGCTCATAAAATAAATTGGATATTCATCTCATGCTTCTACCTTTTGCGTGAACATAGCTGCGAGAGAGTCATCTGAAGCAAAGGTGTATAAAATAAAATCTTTATCAAAATCTGGACTTCTTAGAGAGGGAGCCTTGGCTATGGCTGCTTTGATATTCCTAAATGCATCCTTTTCTAAGTCTGCCCATTTGAACTGTACGCTTTGCTTGACCATTTGTTGTAACGGTTTAACAGTTTGAGCGAAATCGGGAACAAACCTTCGAACAAAATTCATAGTGCCCATGAATGATTGCATTGATTTTGTATTATGGGGCATGGGAATTTTGTTCATAACCTGCACTCTCTCTTGATCTATTGAAATTCCATTTTTTGAAATGATGTGACCTAGGAGCTTTCCCTCGAGAACAACGAAAACGCTTTTCTTGGGGTTCAAAGAGATACCATATTTTCTGCAGCGGTCAAAAATATGCTTCAAATGAAACACATGGTCTTCTCTCTTCTTGGAGAAAACTGTCACATCGTCAAGATATACTACAGCACAATGACCGCCTAATCCTCGAAAGGCAATGTCCATTTGGAAAGTGGCTCCTACGTTTATCAAGCCGAACGGCATTCTTCTGTAAGCAAGCGTACCCCACTTAATGCGGAAAGTAGTCTTAAGACGGTGTTCTTCAGCTACCAATACTTGATGGTAACCGGAGAAACCATCTAGAAGAGAAAAAAGTTTTGATCCTGATACCATCTGCAGAATTTGCTCCATTGAAGGGACGGGATAGTTATCTTTATCAGAGGCTCTATTCAAATTTCTGAAGTCTACACATAGTCTTATTTCTCCATACTTCTTACGGGAACTAGATTAGCCAACATTCTGAATGCCGGACTTTAAAGATGATCTTAGCATCAAGTAATTTCTTCAAATCCTTTTGAATTAAAGGTTCGAGACTAGGGTGCATTCTTCTTAGCTGCTGCTGAAATGGATTAATGCCTGCTTTCATTGGTATGACATGTTGAATGATACGATTATCATATGTTTTTAGATCTTCATAAGTCCAAGCAAACACATCTTTATATTGCCGAAAATTTTTGATGAACTTATGTCTTTCACCCGGTGAACAACATCTACCAAGATTGACATATTTTGGTTCAGCTTCTGTGCCCAGATTTATCAATTCATGCTGCATAGAAGAGCTATGAGTTTTAACGTTTGCTGGTTTCTTGAACTTGCTCTGCAGATCAAACAAACTTTCAAGAGATCTCACTCCTTTGGGCATGAAATTCCCTTTGACCGTGTCTTTATTTTGCGTATCAGCATCATGTTTTTCTTCATCTATAACAAATTCTTGAAACATGTTTTCATTTGTAAGGAAACTAATGATCTGATCATCACCATCGAACACCCTGAGATTTGTGATATTATCTAGAACAGAAGGCCTGAAAACCAATTCAATAAAACATTTATTATTAGTAAGCACTAATCTAGAAGCAGAGGTGGCTAATAAATCAGCGGCAGTATTATGTAATCTAGAGACAAATTTTATGTTAAAAGCTTCAAAGTGCGTAATTAGATCCCATACCTTAAATTGATAACCTTTCAAATGTGGCGAAAGACAATGAATTGTATCTCTCACTTGTCTAACGACTATTTCCAAGTCACCAAAGACTTTGAGGTATTTAACGTTCAAACCGATGGCTTTCTTTAACCCGTGGACCAAAGCTTCATATTCAGCAATATTGTTAGTACAATCGAACTCTAATCTACATGACAAGAAGTACTTGTTGTTTTTAGGATCGATTAGAACACAACCAGCTCCGAATCCTTCTTGAATTTTGGAACCATCAAAGTATAATATCCAAAAAACATTTTTTGATCTAATTAAGTTAGCATATCCACTATCTAAGTCAGTAACTAAACTAACTATGTTACAGTCAATATCATCAGTCCGATAAAATTGAAGGAGACCGAACTGTTCATCTGATTCATGGGTCAAATTTTCTTATTGATAATTACCCGGCTCAATTTCCAAGAAACAATTCCCCAAAACCGGAGATGAGAAAGCTACAGCTTCATTCTTTTCTTCTAACTGAGTCACATTCTGTTTCATATGCGGCTCTCTCAGCACTTTAATCTGATTTTTCCTATTTTGATATGGTAACCACAAGTGGGACCAGTCTGTCGTGAAATAACCATCTAATTTAGTTGACCAATATCGACTTAAAATTAAACCATAAGCTTCAGGAATATCAACTACCATTATATCAACAAACTGACATACTCTAGGATCAGTTGATAACCTTGAGACTCAGTGTAAACCTCCCTGAAGTCCCCATGACTAAGAAATTAAACTGGAAGAGATATTGACCTATTTCTATAGGGTTTTGTGAGGTCATCGCATGTCAGCCTTGTCCAGCATGCGATGGCGCAGGTTGTCCTAATGCATCCTACGACAATGTCAGATAAATGGATAAAGGGCATCTTCGAGCCATTTCTCGAAGGTGTGTGATGTGGATCTCTATCCCTAACCTATAGGAGAGCTGACATTCGGTTCCCTAGCCCTTTGGAAGGATCCCTTAGTCCTCTCCCACTATATCTCAACCTACCCTATCCTCTTAGTCCTATATATATGAATCTCATTCCCATTCCAAAGGGATGAAGTCTATAGCACTTGCATGCTAGTGAAATTAGCTTAGGATACCTTTACTCACCTGCTGGGAGACTCATACTTCCTTGGGAGGCTTTGGCTTGGCTTGTTGGAGGAGGATTGCGACATTAACCTTTGGTTGTAATCATCTCTCTACTTTGTACTTCCCTCTTTTAATACAGTCATATAAACTCTTTCCACCAAATGTTGTTGTATTAATAATGTTTGTGTAGTTTACTTGATTAACCGTTTACTTAGATCTGTTACTGTTTAGATACGTTTTACTGCTTGTATTGTTTTTGTATGTCTTGACAATTCTTGCAGTTGAGATCTAACGACCATGGAGCTTGGAGCAACTACAAGGAGAAAGATCTAGGAAAGTAGTTTCATATTCTGTCTCACTTGTTCTAGATTCACGTTGAACTAAGGAGAGCATGCCTTAAGTCCGCTTTTGGTAGATTGTCCGATAACAACCACAACCACCATCACCTGACATCATGTAACATACCATCAGCATCATCATTATGACCACCTAACAAACATAAACATGATATAACACAAGCATCACACATGTATGACAAACATCATCTAAATGCATACACATCTATCATCATCTATCAAACATAAGCACCGTATTACATACAAAAAAAAAAACTAACATAATCTAACATACACATCAAACATCACTTAACATACACATGTTAGGTATTACTTACCATCACCAAACATATACATTTAACAGAATAAAACATCATCTAACACACAAATCTAATAATAACATCTAATAAAACACAAGCTACATTTTCTAACATATCAACCATCACAAACATCTTACAAACACCAACTAACATACACAGCTATTAAGCACACCTAGCAAACATATCTAACCTAACATGACATACACATCACCATCAACATATAAATAAACATCAACATCAATATCGACTATGTGGAATTCAATATATATATATATATATATATCAAGTCCAATATATCTATCGGGAAACAAAGCAGCATGGGAGGGAAACATAATCGATATCTCCCTGATGATGTATCTCACCCACTATGACCATTGTATATAGAGCCTTCGAGAAGGGTGGATTAGGAAATGGTGGATGGTTGGAATGGTGAGGACGAGAGGCTGGTTGGTCGACATGTGGATCATGAGTCGAAGATGGTGGTTGGTCAGCTGGGTGTGGAGTAGTAGATGTTGGTCGATCATCATGGAAGAGGAGGACGACGTGGATCATGAGATGTCAAGGCTCCATCCACATAGTGAGGAGGAGGAGGAGAAAGAGGTAGAGGAGGAGGAGTAGGATCGACACCCTCATCAAATGTAGAATCTTCCTCCAGTATCCAATCATCTAAAAGGATGGATGCAGCAACAATTTATTGCATCAAAAACCTCATATCACGAGGAACCATCCTCCATAACTCTATCGGCTCAGGGTCTCCCATGATCTCCTATGCCTATACAAGTTGGACTCCTTGTCGAACCAACAATGTGGAAAACATGTCTACCACATCCTATCGAAACCTATCATCTGGCATTGGTCGCAAGTTAGGTCTAGGCAACTCAAGCTCCTACATATCAACATCACCCTGAACTAGTGGAGGCCCCTCCCTATCATATGTGCCAATGTTTGCAAAATATATAATACACAACAATAATTGGACAATTTCATTAAACAATTTAAAGAAAATGTTAGAATAAATTTCATTTGCATTAGGTAAGACAATAAAATGAACTTAGATTAATTTAAACATATGCTAACATTACCTCTGTCATTTGGTGGCTCAACCTGGGTGAAAAATTTGTTGTGACATGCTCTCCAATCCAACCGTGCATATGGACATGTCACAAGGTCCAATGTATCCTACTCCTTGTTGGATAACATCTCTAGCACCTCTGGTGTGATCCTTGATGGGAACTATGGTTTTCCCCTCTTGGGAAACATCTATCCCCACCTACTCCTTGTTGGATAACATATCTAGCACCTCTGGTGTGATCCTTGATGGGAACTATGGTTTTCCCCTCTTGGGAAACATCTATCCCCACATGTGCATCCACATATTGGTCATCTCCCTAAGAGGGTGGTGTTTAAATGATGGCTTCGTGGCTCAAAACCTCTCAAAAATAAATAAAAAATATTTGAACCAAAAGGGAAGTTGACCATCCCCTAAATCTAGCAAAACAAAACTGCCGCAAAAAAATGGCATACCACCTAATGCATCTAGGTCTATGCACTAAAGAAACAACATAATACACTAGAGGGAAACTAATACATTTCCCATCAGTGGTGGAGTCTTCCACCATTATAAGAAAAGGAGACGCACCTAACCTTCTCTACACTGGAAGCAACAATACATCATTGTCCTCAGGAAACCTGGAAGTGTGCAAGGTCAATGACCTCGTCATTGATATATATCTAAGAGTAAGCAAGATGAATATCCACTACGACACCAAATACCAAATCAGGGAACTAGGCAAAGTCCTCCCCTCTCTTGGATATCCCAATTATGAAGTAAATGTCTTCTATGGGGTGAAACCATAGATTGGAACCAGTCTGAAAGGCCTATCTACTTTATCCTAACAACGAATCAACTACATTAAGAGAGTTGAGTTCCTCTTGAGAGTTGTAACTTCGTGATAGAACTCCAGGAGGTTGAAAACCCTCAAGAGGTCTCATGTCTGATCAATAATGGGCCGATGGTACAAGACTCTCTCCCTCTCTATTGCCTCCCACATTCATATAACAGTGTACAAGACCACTCTCCCCTACTGTTGCTACTTCCACTCCCTTCGCTGACATTTCTGACTCATGTATAACTTCCTTCAATCTCATACATAGACACATACATGTACATATAAACAAAAACAAAAAAATAGTCAAATGATCATTTTATTTATTAATAAGAAAAAAAAAAAAAAAAAAAAAAAATCCATAGCGATGCTCCCAAAACATGTTGAAATTCGGTTGTCATTGATGTCAATTGATGTCAAAGAGGATTTAGTATTCTTGCGCCAATTTGAAGAAAATGTTGCGCAATAGGAACAACCAAATAATCCAATGCAAATAGAAGAGGAAAATGTCAACACATAGATTCCTTCAAAACCCACACAGGAATCTACGCTAGCTGAGAAGAGAAAAGAAACGACTCATCCTGAAGGGCCTTTAAAGAAAAAGAGAAAAACATCCAAAGCCAATCTTTTTCAGACGCTGACTGTAGATGGTGTTGAACAAATCTACATAGAGGTCAGAAATGTAGCCGAAGAAGCCATAAAAAATATAGCTACAAAGGGTGAGATCAAAGAACTTGCGACACAAGAGAAATCACGTTGAAGATCAAAGGAAATTGTGCGGCAATGAAGGAGTTGATGCTGACAACCAGGGGAGAAGAAATAAATTTCAAGGAAGCGCACTTAGATACATATCTGGGAAGCTATCGGACACACCTCGTTGCGCAAATGAAGGAAACAAAGCCACATCAAAGGTTGAAGATCTCTTTTGCATCCCTGATGCTTGCCATTCAAGAAATGCAAAAAGAGGCAAGTCATGTAGAAATAACTCTGTCACACTTACCTTTAAATGAGCTACATGCACTACATACATCCATTGTAAAGGAAATTAGATGGAGACATGAGGCCTATTAGAGTTGATTGGTACAAAAGCCATAGTGAGAGGGAAGCTCTACAAGATCATGAAGCATTTGGTCTGTGCAGAAGTTAAAGACACAAGGAAGAGCATTGACCGCAGAACCCGCAGATGAGAAAAGGCTCCAACTGGAAAAACACAAGGGGAGTACTGCGACCATCACAGAGGAAGCACACAGAACGGAAGTATCACAGAAAGTGCGCAGATTAATCTGATACCAATGCACAAAGTCATAACAGTAGCTCATCAAAAGATGCACAATATCAATTCAAGTTGCATATGCGCAAAAATAGAACGACAAACTGAACCTGAGCGCAGACTGCAGAGTATGATGACACAACACAGTTTGTGAAGTATGAAATTAGTTGTGATGTTGTGGAGTGATAAGTCAAGAGTGAATTCAAGTCAAATATGCAATACAGTGACAACAAGATTACAACATACAGAAAGTGCACACAACAGAACTAATAACAGATTATCAAAACAGTGCGCAGATCAGAAGTACAACAAAGTAACATCTTCTTCTTTCATATCGGGGCGATAAGACGGGACAAGGAGCAAGGGGTCAATGCCTCCTTCCAGTTGAAGTTGGTCAATCAGGGAGTTGGTGCTTCCTTCAGGTCGGTGCCTGTAAAACCAATTGGTCAACGCCTCCTTCTAGTTGGTGTTGGAGAACTTTGGAAGTTGGTGATTCCTTCAATGTAATCTTTTCATAAAAGAAAGCATTATGTGGTTTTCTCCTATTTGGGTTTCCACATAAAAATATGTGTGTTTTTTGTTTTGTGCATGTGAGGTCAACGCCTCCTTCTAGTTGGTGTTGGAGAACTTTGGAAGCTGGTGATTCCGTGAATGTAATCTTTTCATATAAGAAAGCATTATGTGGTTTTCTCCTGTTTGGGTTTCCACATAAAAATATGTGAGTTTTTTGTTTTGTGTATGTGATGTTAATGTTTATATTTATGGTGGATGCATTAATGATCATATTTTTGTTATTGCTTTTGTACATATTCCAATTTTCTAGTGTGTATATATATTTTCCAGCTTGATATGAAGGCATTTTTTTGAAAGGTAACGTCCCCTCATTACACATACACACAATTTACAAACTCTAAAACTCTAAAAATAAAATTTTCTTTTGAGCAGCTAATTAACAGCTTCATGATTCTCATTAATAGGCCCATAACAAAACTCAAACACAGACAATCAGAAACATGCCATCTGCACCCGGAAATGTATCAGAGTTTAATTCTAACTTTTCCTAATTTAAGGTGAAGACTACCATCCAAATTATAAGCAAACATAATCTTGACACAGAGTTAGAAAGACTCATCAAAGCTTGCAATGTCAGCAACGTGAAACAACCTTATTCATGGGAAAGAATACATTCATGCATTCTATTATTGTACCCAAATTTATGTCTATATTTTTATGAGCGAAACATGAACTTTCCATTCAAAAAAAGGGTTATGACAGCATAAGCAAATAGGAGGTGCATAATTAAGTATAACCAACTCATCATTCACATACCAAATTAATACAACAGATAGCTTATGCAATTGAAAGAAAACTCATTCATGAATACAACCTTCTAACAGGCTTAACATAGCATATTCATGACTTACATTTAATTATACATTCATTCCACAGTTTGAACATGTCAAGCATAATTAAACACATGAATATTATAATTCATACACATCTACTTATCTAAAATTCACATGAATGTGGAAACTGGATGCATGTGAGCCACGCTCCAACCAACCTTAGAACTTGTCCATCCTGTACTATTCCATCTCCCAAGTTCACCCCCGAGCCAAGATCCAGACATTAACCAAAGGTATCTCACCAGTTTTCCCCCAACTCACTCTCAGAGTCTAAGGTGGAATTAACAGAGGTAAAAGATATGCACAGGGTTCAACAATCAGCAGTTTGGTAACCAAATCCTTGTCAATTCCGCAATTGAACCACCTGAGTTCCTTCCCGAAACGTAAAGCGACACATTTCACTGCAAATGTTGGGAATCCCTCTGGGTCTCATGCTTCATTGCCAATTCACTGGTTAATTCGACAAAGGAATTCATAGACAATTCGGGTTATCTCAGTATAACAATGTTCAGGTTCTCTCTGCATTTCGAATTCGGGTTCCTCACAGGATATCTTTTTTCTAGTTTTTCCTTCCCTCCCAGAAAATTCTCTTGCACTCAGTAGACACTTCCCCATGCTATGCGTACATTCTGCCTCTATGTTCCACGTGTATTCCCTCTTCCTCCTCTGCGTGCCTTCTCCTAGACTCCCCTGCAAGCCTTCTCCTCCACTCCCCCTCACACTAGGTTGTCCGAGACATCCCCATGCCCCACTAACGCCTGGATCATCGAGGCTACCCCCGTGTCCCCTCTGGGATCCCACATGGCTCTCCCAAAGGAACACGTCCTCCATGCTTAATTAAAATTAGCCTCCTAATGTTCATCATTGAATAATAATTAATATTAAAAATAATCCCCCTTTAAGAGTATGGTTAGGAATATGGGTTTTGGGTTTATCATAAGGTTTATAGGATAAAGGTTTAGGGAACAGGGTACATAAGTCCACCTTACCCCCTCACAACCCTCGGTTAATATCTGGATCCCCTCTTCGGTGTATCGCTCCTCTTGTAGCCAGCTGGTATTTTTATTAAAGTATAATATCTCGCTATGTACATACTTCATAGCAAATTGTTCAAAATACAATATCAGCTCTAACCTGGGCCAAGGGGTGTTACAATTCTCCTCCCCTTAAAGTCTTCATCGTCCTCAATGATTAACATTGTATCAAAATATATACAAAAACTAACTGTAGTAATCTTCCTACATTATATCTTTCAGTTCCCAAGTGGATTCCTCAGACCTGTAATGGGATGATTGAACGAATACTTCTTCATTGATCCACTTTCCTTTCCATTCTTGATTGTTCCCAGAATGCTTTTTACCTCTCTTTGCAGACAAATAGTGTTCTGCAAAGCCTTTTGGTTCATTTCATTCTACTGCCTCTGTAGCTTGAGCATCTCCGCAAGATTTTATTGGGTCTTGGAAATTGTTTGCAGAAGGCTTTCAATCAAATCCAACAGCCTTTGGTCTGCAACCATGGTCAATGTGCACAGTTGGCTCTCACTCTACTCACAAGTATTACTTGCTTTGTAACAGCTGCAACAAATTAACTTCAATTCCTCACCTGTGAAATACATCATTGTAATTCGGTTAAGCCCAGCATAACATAACATTAAAATCAATCAATTAACTTTACATGCTTTCCCAACATGCACATGAACTCATGCATGTTCATCCTTTCACAAGGAATTAACTAATTCAGCCTTCACAAGTATTTCAAGCAATCAACCACAATCATTTCTCAGCCAAAACATGCATTCAATCAATTTTCTGTTTTCTGTAAATGCATCAATTAAAAAGGAAAAAGGAGAATAAGAGTTTCCCCCTCTTAGTCTTGTTCTAATCCGGAGTCACACTAAGACTATGGTTCCATGCTCCTTACCCTCTTTCACTTCAATGTGAATACTTGACTTGCGCTTTCTTGGATACGACACTTAGTGTTTAATGTCTATCCCAGGCCTCTCATCCAGGGAACCTTTATAGAGCTCTGTCCTTCCACATAATATTCTTGCAGCCCTCTCATCATGACTACCTCCATCGGATCCTTCATGCACGGCTGCCATCAGCCCACTTATCTAATCAATTGGTTTCTTACTTTGCTTTTATTTTTATTATTGTTTTGTTTTTTATCTTCTTTTTAATTATTTGTAAAACATATTTACGCCGATAGGCGTATTCTTTCAGCTTTTGGGGGTGGGTTGGGGGTGGGTGATTTATTGCATTTTTAATATTCAATGGTTAGATTTTAATGATAGAAGAATATGCTTCGTCTGGTGCATTGATGAAGCACTCAGATTTGCTGTGTTAACTCACGGGCAACTTTAAATTCAAACGACACAGATTGTTTAAAATAATTTATTAAATTATTTACAAATGCCAAGTGCCCCGTCCCTCAGCTCCACTCCTTTGCCACGCGGTAGTCCGTTTTTTATTTGATCAGCTCCACTCCTTTGCCACGCGGTAGTCCGTTTTTTATTTGATCGGAGCCTTTGCCACGGGGAGCTTCAATGAGTTAAATGAATCGTCTTCTAAACCAGACCGTCTTCCATGACCGCGGCTGGTATGATACTTATGTATAGTATTCGAAACCAAACCTGCGTGTATTTCATCCCTCCCATTCCTCCTCGGATTCCAACAGCGACAAGCCCAGCGACTGTGTAAATCAAGTTTGTGGATCCAAACTAAGAAATCTTCCATTCCTTGATCTCCAGCATCAACAAATCTGTTAACGCCTGCACATTGCTTTCATCAAATTCAGCCCTGCACGTCTCTGCGGTGAATTTAGGCGGTTCCCTCTGATCCAGAATCTGATTGGGATAAGAGCAGATTGTAGTTTAGGGATGAACTTAGGGTTCAGTCTTGACAACTTTTCGTGATGGGATGTTTTCCTTAGGTCATTTTAATTTTATAACCTAATAGTGTTTCCTCATTTTATGTATCTTTCAGGAGAAGGTGACTATTCCTGCAGATCAGAAGCCATTCATAACTCTGATTGGTTCGGGCGCCAAGAACACGATCATTACATGGAATGATAGCGCAGCAACATTCAGCGCAGCAGTAAGATTGTGGGCAGCAGCAACATTGCAACATTGGGCTCAGCAGCAAGATTGGGGCAGCAGCAAAGGCGGCAGCAAGATCACAACGCAATTGGGTGTTCACTTCTATGTCCACCTATCTCTCGTTTTAATTTTTATTTTTATACTCTATATAAATTGTTCAAGATCGAATGTCTCCATCTGTGTAAATCAATGACTGTATTTTCTATGTACTTTAGCCATTGAACCTTTTTGAATAGTCTGTGCTACCATCTAAAGAATGGACCTCAGATCTCTGAGATCGAAAATACGGGATTTCTCCCTTGCTAATTCCCGCCGCTTGGGTTGCAGATTTGTTTAAAATACATAAGGGGAGGTTATGACCGTGAAGTTATGCACTATGCGAATGCACAGAAAACTACCTGCTTGTGTTAAATTGCAAAGATCTGTTATTTCCTTAAAATCCTTCCTTCACGATTTTATTTGTACTTTGAGATGGTTTTCCAAGTTATTTTGGTTGTTTTGGTTGGGCGTCCTCTCTCAGGAGAGAGACAAGTTAGTTTGCGATAGTGTTCTTTATCTTAACGAGAAAAGCAGTTAATTTTATAAATTATGGTTTGTTGTGTTTTATGGTTTTATGGCACAATGGAGGAGTCTGCACATTTTCTTATGTTATCCGATCTATGCGTTAGGTTATCTATAATGATATCGGCTCACCAATTTAATAGAGTACCTACTGCACTATTGAACAACGATTATTGTTGTATGTTTGTGTGGGGAAAGGACGGCTCGAAGCCTGGTCCCATACTTAAATTTCTGTCATACATTTTGATCTGCTCGATCCTCTTTTTCTGCACACTTTCACTGTAGATATATGTTATTTGATTGAAAGAGATTAGTTACATCTCTGCACATTTTGTATTTCTCTACATTTATTCGCTTCCTGGGTTTTACAAGAATGGTCTCATCACTTATTTAGGAGCGAAATCTTACTTTATCACGGTAAGCGATATCCACAGCCATAATTTTTTATGGAACTAATGAGAACGTTTAGGCTGTTATTGAAGCTCGTGTTGGTTCAAGGCTTGTGGAGCCTTTGATTATATATTATGTCTAAAATGAAAGGGGATGGTCCCAAAAACATTGGTTGTTTAGTTAATTTGATAAACATGCTGAAAACTGGCCACAACCAGCTAAGATATAGTCTTTGGCTGGGAAAAGTGTAATATTTAGATAATCAGAATTATATAGGAATGATAAGTAAAAATGTTAATATCTCCTTAATAATATTGAGAAAGAAATGATATCTCCTTAATCTCTCTTTTTGCAAACCGATCCCTTTTGTTTATCTTCAGCCTTAGTCGAAACTGGATTAGTGGTGTCATCTCAGTAAAGGTTAACTATGGGATAGAACATCCATATGAATGTGTCGTTTCTTCATATAACTCTTCTGTAGTGGTGCGTGTTTTACCCTTTTCTGAACATCTACTGTGGTTTCGTTTTTTCCCAGGTGTTAGTGTAGGAAATATTTATTTTTATATCTAAGTTGTAAATATTTATTCATGCTGAAAATAACATAGATTCATATTTAGTTATTATAAGGATTGATTTTAGCTTAACGTTACCTAAATTTATAACGTCAGCCACTTAAATAAATTTGTAATGTGTTGTTATTCATAGACATAGGATTTACTTCTAGGAAATTTCATAAATAAATGTTAATTTTTATTTTTATATCTAAGTTGTAAATATTTATTCATGCTGAAAATAACGTAGATTCATATTTAGTTATTATAAGGTTGATTTTAGCTTAACGTTACCTAAATTTATAACGTCAGCCACTTAAATAAATTTGTAATGTGTTGTTATTCATAGACATAGGATTTACTTCTAGGAAATTTCATAAATAAATGTTATTTTTTTTATAAATCTTAGTTTCTTTTCAAAAAAATTTAATAAATTAAAATTATGAAATATATGTAAGTTATTATATAAATTAAAATATATACAATATATATATATATATGTAAATTAAAAATCTATAAAATATGTGTAAGTTAAAAATATATGTAAATTATTATATAAATTAAAATAAATGCTATTTTTTTATAAATCTTCGTTTCTTTTTAAAAAAATTTAATAACTTAAAAATTAAATTTATTTTAATATATAAAATTAACAAATTAAATATTTAAATTAATTATATAGATATTTAAATTAATAAATATTAAAATATTAGGTTTAGATGTTTTTTTCCCACATTCATTTTATAACAATATGTTTTAATAGTTTTCTTAAGTGTTCTGCACATTGGGGGAGGATTGAGTTGAAGTTGAGCTTTTGTTTCAAGGTAATATTCATAATAATGTTTTTTAATAGTTTTGAAATGTTTTGAATAGTTTTGATTATTTAATATTGAATACTATATTGAATAGAGTTTCATACATTGTTATATTGATTATAGTTTTATACATTGTCATATTAAATACAGTTTTATAGATTCCCACATTGTAAGTTTTACGATTGCAGATTTATGGGTATCAAGATACCGTGTTTGATGACTGTGGGAGGCATTACTTTAGAAATTGTTACATTGAAGGTGCCGTCGATTTCGTCGCCGACAATGGAAAATTGATCTATCAAGTAACTAAAGGCAAATCATGAACATTGCTTTGATTGATTTTTTTGTTTCAGAAATATGAATTAACTCAGAATATAATTTTGGGTTTGTTGATTGTAGAAAAGTTCGATCCTATTTTTAACATTGAAGATGAGCAATGCTTGAGAATTATTAACAAGGTTTTGAATAACAATTATATTGGATTCTTTTTATACGTATTTGCATATTCAGCATCGAATCAATCTTCAAGACGAACCCGGGTGAAACTACCACCTTTTCTATCCTAAAATCAAATGCAATTATCACATAAACAATATGTTTTATTTCCATATCCTTTATTTTAAATATTTTATTTATGTTATTTGATTTAAATTTCTTTAATATCAATATTGATGGTAATTCAAATTGCACAATTTATTAATGTATTGCATAATTTTGTTCACACGTCTTTAACTTGATGGTAACCTTTGAATATGCTCGATCGACGTATAAATATTAATGGTCATTATGTTTCCCAAAACACCAGTTCTGGGTTGCCACATGCGTCTGCAACTGCATCTCCTTCTTGTGAATTACCCGCTCACACTCCTTGCAGGTGAATAAAGGTGGAGGTTTCAGTTAAGGTTGTAACCTTAATTTATTATAGTGTAATTAGTAGAGCAAGTAACGGCACATATAACCTAAGTGGCCAAACTACTTTCCATAAGTATGTTTGGCAAAATATAATTGTCATATCATATCATAGATGCTGATTGATTTCACTTTATTTTTTTAACATCAATAAGTTTTACAACATTAACAATTTATAAATTTAATAACATTTGTTGAATTAAATTAATTTAATAAGAGTTATTGAGTTAAATATAATTTCAAAATAATATTTATTTAAAAATGTTTTGTTATTTATATAAATATATAAAAATTAATAGGATTAAATTTTAACATTTGTCTTGAACAAAATTAAAGATTCAATTTTATTTAAATATTATATATTGGATTTTATTATTATTATTGTTTTTTAATTGTTCAATAATTATAAGTGAAGATAATTATTAATTATTAATTTCTTACTATTTATAAATATAAATTTAATTATTAAATTCATAATAAAAATAACTATCAATAATTGTTAACCATTGTTAATTTAATTTAATTCATAACAAAACAGTGTTTTGAGAAACATTTATTATATTTAATTTGAAATAATTAAATAATACTATTAATTTTAATAGTATTTTAAGTTGAAATATTATTAAAATTAAAATTAGATATATAATATAAATTAATGTTAAAATTCTTCAATGTCATAAAAGTTTGTTAATGTAATAAAAGTATTGTTAAAGCATTATTAAAGTATATTGATTAAAACCATATCATTATTATATTAGTAAAAAATAAAATAAAAATATAATTTTATGAAATATAAAAATAATATTTAATATTTATTAAAAATTTAGATAAATAATTCTATTTGTTTTTCAAGCAAATGTGTTATAATTAACAAAAAATGTATTATATTTTCAACACATTTAGCAAAATTGTATTATATTTATGTGAATCATTAAAGAAAAAGTATTTTTTTTTTCTAAATCTATATTTCAAATATTTGTCTTATTAACTATTATAATAATAATAATAATAATAAATTTTATATATATCTATATATATAACATACTTATAAAATTTCAAATAAAAATATTTTAAATAGTTATACATTTATTTAATTTAATTGATTAATTCAACCTTTGTTAACAAAGGTTGATGTCATGGTGAATATCAACTACTTTTAAATTAATTGTCCTGCATATCAAGAGAAATGACAAGTCAATTAAAAGAAGAAAATATTATCCATGAAAAAGAAAATTTGTTGGTATGCATGTTGGCATATTATCCATTGATTTTTTAGTTAATAAAAATAATTCCAAAGTCATGTCTTGACTTTGTCTTTATTTGCTAGGTGGCATATTTCTCCCTTATGCAATCAAAGCTTTATGCTTTATAGTTATTAAAGTGGATTCTTGAAAGATAAAATCTTTAGATATATTTTAGGTATGTATTTTAGGTCACAAATAATGTTATAAAATTCCATTTAAAAATCTTGTATATTTAATATATTCAATATATTGGGAAGAATTGTGAGGACACAATTGAATGATGAGATGTAAATTTAATGTATTCAATATATTAGGAAGAATTTTGAGGACACAATTGAATTTCAAATAAGTGTTAATTATAAATATTAAATATAAGAGAATTTTGTAAAATTAAAATATAATAATGTGTTTTAGCATCACATAATATGAAAATGTATTGGAAATATGAATGAAAAGATAAAACCAAAAGTAAGCTTAGTTAAATTTAATAAATCTTAAAATAAAACTTAAAATAATTTGTTTTCTAAAAATAATAATAAAAAAATTCAAAAAGAGAAAAAATAAAAATAAATAAAATTTCATTAAAAAAATATACTTTTACTCAAATAAAAAATATCAACTCTTTTGTAATATTCAAAATATATACTTTGAAGACGTACCTCCAAGACATAAAATAATGTTGATCCACCAGAGTACTCATAAATTCATTTATGTTTTCAAAACTTAAAATCTTGATGACACTATTGAAACACTAAGTCAATCCAATTTAAGCAATCCAAAACATGAAATGAACTTGAATAAGCTCAATGAAGAACACGCAAATTAATGTCATTAAGCAACCAAAAAGTCCCCAAAAAATGCAAATGACACTCAAACACCCAAATCATAATCTTATGAAAGCCGAGTTATAGAATAAAAAGATTAAAAGTTGAATCATCTATTCAAATCAAGGAAACCACCAAATCACATCATAAAAGATAATCCAAGGAGTCAAACATGGAACCAAAAATAGAGCAATGCAAACAAATTAGAAGAATGCAATATTATTTACAAATTTTTGGAATGGGAGCCCCTAACATATCATAAGAATCCTAAGAATATTAGGTGGGTTGTTGAGGTGCTAACATAGATTTATACAAGAGAGGAGTGTAGATGCAATTGGAAACACTAGGAAAATTTATGGAAGGCATAAGGATTACAACACTTCAGCAGAATGGAAGTACTATGCAGAGAAGGGAATATCAATCATTGATATCACCATTGTTGGTAGAGCGAAGGATTTCGTCATTTAGAATGCTAAAAGTGATTTTCATTTTAATACTGAACAATCTAAAGAAACCTAAACATAGGTCTCAACCATGGCCAATCAAAAGTCAACCAATCTCAACCATGGCCAACCAAAAGTCAACCAAAGTCAACCATGGAGAACCAATGTCAATAATAGTCAACCAAATTCAACCTAAAGTCAACCATGGTCAACCAAAGTTACCTATGGTAAACAAAGTCAACCATAGCTACCCATGTTAACTAAAGTCAACCATGGTCAACCAACGTCAATCATAGTCAACCATGGTCATCCAAAGTCAAACATAGCCAACCAAAATCAACCATGATCATCCAAAGTCAACCATGTTCAACCAAAGCCAACCACGGTCAACCAAAGTCAACCATGATCATCCAAATTCAACCATAATCAATTAAAGTAAAGTATGATCAATGAAAGTCAACTATGGTAAACCAAAGTTAACCATAGTCAATTGTGGTCAAACAAAGTCAACAATGCTCAACCAAAATCATCCATAGTTAGTCGTGGTCTACAAAAGTTAACCATGGTAAACAAAAGTCAACCATGGTCAACCAAAGTTCAACCAAACTCAACCATAGTAAACCGAAGTCAACCATGGCTAACCAAAGTCAACCAAATCCAACCATGGTAAACCATAACTATAATTGACTTTAACCATGGTCAAATTTGGTAGACTTTAGTTGACCATGGTTGACTTTGGTTGTCCATTTCACTTTGGTTGAACATGGTTGACTTTGATTGAGCATGGTTGACTTTGGGTGACCATGGTTGACATTGGTTGATTATGGTTGACTATGGTTGACTTTGGTTGACCATGGCTGATTTTTGTTGACCATGGCTAACTATGGTTGATAATTGTTCACTATGCTTCATCATGGTTGACCACAACCTAAGTCAACCATGGTCAACCAAATTCAACCATGGTTGTTCGAAGCCAACCATACCTAGCCAGAGTCAACCAAAGTAAACGATAGTCAACCATAGTCTTCCAAAGTTATCTATGGCCAACCAAAATTCAACCAAAGTCAAACATGGTCCACCAAAGTTAACAAAGGTAAACTAAACTAAACCAAGGTCAACCAAAGTCAACAATGGTCCACCATAGTTAACCATGGTTAACCATACTCAACCAAATTCATCCATTTGTCAACCAAAGTCAACCATAGGTAATCATTGTCAACCATGGTTAGCCAAAGTCAACCATGGCCAACCAAAGTCAACCAAACTAAACCATTGTCAATGAACGTCAACCATTCTAAACCATGGTTAATAAAAGTCAACCATGGTTAACAAAGGTTAACAATAATCAAACAAAGTCAACCATAGTCACCATCATCAACCAATGTCAACCACACTCAATCAAAAGTCAACCAAAGTCAACCATGGTCAACCATAGTCAACCAGATCTAACCATTGTCTACCATAGTCAACCAGATCTAACCATTGTCTACCATGGTCAACCATGGTTAACCAATGGAAACCATGGTCAATCAAAGTTAACCATAGTGAAACAAAGTCAACCATAATCAACCATATTCGACCAAATTCAACAATATTCAACCATGGTCAACCATAACTATAGTTGACTTTGGTAGACTTTAGTTGACCATGGTTGGTTTTAGTTTACTGTGGTTGACTTAAGTTGACCATGGTTGACTTTGGTTGACCATGGTTGACTTTGGTTAAGCATGGTTGACTTTCGTTGACCATTGTTGACTATGGTTAACTTTGGTTTACCATGGTCAACTTTTGCTAACTTTGGTTGATCATGGTTGACTTTAGCTGATCATGGTTTAACTTGGATGATCATGGTTTTCTTTAGTTGACCATGGTTAACAAAGGTTGACAAGAGTCAAACAAAGTCAACCATATTCAACCACAGTCAACCATCATCAACCAAAGTCAACCACGATCAACCAAAGTAAACCATGGTCAACCAAATCCAACCATAGTCTACCATAATTAACCATGGTCAACCAATGTCAACCAAAGTCGACCATGGTCAATCAAAGTTAACCATAGTCAAACAAAGTCAACCGTTATCAACCATATTCGACCAATTTCAACAATATTCAACCATGGTCAACCATAACTATATTTGACTTTAACCATGGTTGACTTTGGTACACTTTAGTTTACCATGGTTGACCATTTGACTTTGGTTGACTGAAGTTGATGATGGTTGACATTACTTCACCATAGTTGACTTTGGTTGATTATGGTTGACTTTGGCTGACCATGGGTGACTTTTGTTGACTATGGTTGACTATTGTTGACTATCATTTACTATGGTTAACCATTATTCACTATGGTTCTTCATGGTTGACCACAACCAAATTCAACCACGATGAACCAAAAGTCTACCAAAGTCAACCATGGTTAGCCAAAGTCAACGATAGTCAACCATGGTCTTCCAAAGTCAATGATGGCCAACCATAATCAGCCATGGTCTTCCAAATTCAATCTTGGCCAACCAAAAATCAACCATGGTCAACAAATAGTTAGGCATTAGTCAACCAATCGTAAACCATAACCAATGGCCAACCAATTGCCCACCATTGGTCAAGCAATAGTCAATCATGGTGAACCAATAGTCAACCAATGGTATACTAATGTCAACCATAGTCATCCATGGTGAACTAATGTCAACCATAGTCAACTAATGCTTTACCATGGTTGACCATTGGTTGAAATTGGTTTACCAATGGTGGACCATTGGTTGACCATTGGAAAACCATGGTCAACCATTGGTGGACCATGGTTGACCAAATTGGATGATCAATGGTCAACCAATAGTTGACCATGGTTGGCTATTGATTGACCATTGGTTATTATTGTTCTATTGGTTGACCATAGTCAAGCATGGTCATCAATCATTCACCATAGTCAACCATAGTCAACAATAGTCAGCCATAATAAACCATTTTCAACCCTGAATAACCATGGTTAACCATAGTCAACCATATTCAACTAAGGTCATTCATAGTTGGTTAATAATAGTAAAAAATATTCAACCAAAGGGTTTACAATAGTCAGTCATAGGGTCAACCATAGTCAAGCATAGTCATCCATCATTCACCATAGGCAACCATGAATAACCATAGTCAACAATGGTTAACCATGGATTGAAGTCAACCACGGTTTAAAGTCAATAGTGGATTGAAGTCATTAATATTAATATTAATTACGGGATGAATTCAACCATGGTACAAAATCTACTTTGGATTGAAGTCAACCTTGTATTTAATTCAACCATGGATTAAAGTCTACTTTGACTTGAAGCAACTCGAGGATTGAAGTCAATCTTGGATTGAAGTGAACCTTTAGACAAACTTGGATTGAAGTCAAGCTTGAAGTGAGGGTTGTATTGAATTTACCCATGAATTGAAGTTACCCAACCATGAATAACCATGGTTAGCCAACTAAATTAAATAATTTAATTTAATTTTTAATATGTTTTAATATTTTTATTTAATTTAATTTTTAATATGATAAATATGTTGTAATATTTTTATTCAATTTAAATTAATTGAGTTTATTTTAATTAATTTAATTTAATTTCTAATATATTTCTAATATTTTTAATTTAATTTAATTTATTTTAATTTAATTAAGTAATTTAATTTAACTTAACTTAATTTAATTTAATTTAAATTTAATTTTTGATATGTTTTCATATATTAATTTAATTTAATTTAATTTAAATTTTAATATTTTTAATATGTTTTAATATGTTTTATTTAATTTGTTTTAACTTAATATGTAATTCTTTTGAATTTTATTTCCAAATAACATTTTTATTAATTTTTTTATTTCATTTATTTTACTTTTTATTTATTTAATTTATTTTCACTTATATTTATTTATTATTTTTCTTTTACTTCTTTATTTTACTCTATTTATTTACTTTGCTTTTATTTGTTTTTCTTTTTTTAATTTCTTTTATTTTGTTTCCACTTGTTTATTTTCGTATTTTTTATTCTATTTTAATTCTTTATTTGACTCTATTTATTTCGACTTTTTCTTTTAAATTTTTCATTTGAGTTTATTTTATTTTTTTACTTTATTTAATTTACTTTCCTTTTATTTATTTAATTTACTTCACTTTATTTTCCATTGCCATTTTTACTTATATTCGTTCATTTTTACTTTTATTTATTTATTTTGATTTATTTTTCATTTATTTTTCATTTATTTAATTTCAACTTTTTTTAACTTTTATTTATCTATCTATTTATTAAATATTATTAGTTAATAAATTAATATATATTGATACAGAATAATAAATATTAATACTAAATATTAATCATAACTATTAAAATTAGCATTTTTATTTACTATTTTTTTATTTAATTATAATTTATTCATTCATTTATTATTTATTTTATTAAATAATTATTATAAAAAAATATTTATTATAAATATGAATAAGTAAGATTAAATAATAATATTATTATTAAACCAAACATATCATTCATCATAATTTAATTTTAATATAATTATTTTAAATTAATTTAATTAATAATTAATTTAATTTAATTAATTTAATTTAATTTAATTTAAATACTTTAATTTAATTTAATTTAACTTAATTTAATTTAATTTTTAATATAGTTTAATTATTTAATTTTATTTAGTTTAAGTTAAGTTAAATTAAATAATTAAAACATATTATCTATTATTTAATATGTTTTATTTAATTTAATTTTTAATATGTTTTAATTATTTAATTTAATTTCTAAATTTAATTTTTTAAATTATATTAAATTTATTTGATTTTGTTTAATTTTATTTAATAAAATAAAATAAAGTTAAGTTAAGTTAAATTAAATAAAATCGTTAAAACATATTAAAAATTAAATTAAATAAAACATATTAAACCATATTAAAAATTAAATTAAATTAAGTTAAATTAAATTAAATTAAGTTAAGTTAAATTAAATTAATTTTTTTTTTAATTTGATATTTAATATGTTTTAATATTTTTTATTTACTTTTTTTAACTCAATGTATTTATTTTTATTTTTATTTTGAAATATTATTATTATTATTATTATTATTATTTAGTTATTTTTTGGGTGGGTCGATATCAATCACATTAAAAAATGTGGTTCTTATTTATTATTTTTTTAAATATTATTTTATTTATTTATTATTTTATTATATTTTTAAAATAATTTATAATGAGAATTCACAACTTTAATAATAATAATAATAATAATATATTATTATTATTATTATTAAAACATATGCCACATAGCAATGTATTGTTTAAATTATAATAACAATAATTATTATTATTTTAGAAGGAATCATTATAATAATTATAATAATTATTATTATTTTAATAGAAATCATTATAATAATAATATTAATAATAATTATACTATTAACCTTTGTAATAATAATAATAGTTTTTTATAATAAATAATTTAATAAATAATAATTAAAATTGATAAATTATTCCCGGCAGGCCGACCGTCAACTAGCAAGCCATATTAATATTAATAATATGGCTTATATACGCCGATCGGCATATATCAACCACATTTAAATAATAGATATACACCGATCGGCGTATATAAGCCATATTATTAATATTAATATGGCTTGCTAGTTTTATTATAGCTACATAATTTTAATTATGTAGCCACTCTTAAAATTCGAAAATTTATTGGTACCTTTCATTGTGATTGCTTAAAACAGGAGTCCATTTAATATCTTATGATTGAGATTTTGCTGGGATCGCTTCCTCCAAATGTGGATAAACAATTATAAAAAAACTCTCATTCGTTGATGTTTGTGAACATGTGGAGCATCAGTTTTGAAGACACGTTGCACATGATCTATAAGCTGTCTTTTTGGTCAACGGATGTGATGAGTTACACGTCTATGTGTCACTCGACTTTGTTAAAGTCTCGACTTAGGCTTATTCCATAGGTTTTTGAGTTTGGATAAACACTTTTAATTTCCAATAAGTTTATTTACGTATCTTGTTTTGTAGCAAATGGTTATGCGTGTGAAGTCTTTTGTAAATCATAACTCTCTCATTATATAAAGAGTATGATAACAATTGAAGATATGGGAGGAAAGGATGATATCTTCTTGATAAAAACAATGAAATACTTTTCTTAAGGAAGACTCATGTAGATCTTATATTTGAATGTTACCAATATATGCTTTATAGTGGTATTTTATTTTAATTCTGCGTTGTTTTATTTGACTTTTAAATGAAATTCCTGAGTGTGTTTCAACGTTTTGTTTAAAGTATTATTGCTTTTGTATTTTAAATGCCATTTGGAGATAACTGTAATTTTTTTTCTTGAAATTATCATCCTAACTTATATTGATTCCATTTGAATTAGATAAAAGGTTTGATCATAACTGGTTATGATTGAAATCTCCTATGTAACTAATGAGTCCTTTCAAAAAATTATAATATATGATCATTTGCAGGCTTATGGGATGTTTTTCATAGGTTTTCAATTTTCATATATTTTATAAACAAAATGCAATTTGAATCACTCTTTCTTTAATTAGAATGATCTTTTTTTTAAACTTGAATGATTTCACTTCCCTTTAAAAGGGATTTTTATGTTATTTAAAGATATGTGTTCTACTTAATGAGATGATTCCCATTTTCAGAATATAATATATTTTTTGAATTTTAAATGCAGGAGTAATTTCAGCTGTCTGTTTCAGCGAGCTCCGGCACAAGATCGAAATTTTGTTTGAAATAGTTATATCTCTATAATTTACTTTCAATAATTAGTTTTGTATAATTTTAGATATGCATCATTTAGATTAGTATTTAAACCAATGTTGCATATATCGTATTGGTGAGGGTCTGGAATATAACTTCTCGTTGGTATCAGCGGAAAATGTCGGAAGGCCACAAAAAAAAATATAAAAATACTCAATTTTTTTCAATTTTTAAAACATATAAAACAACAACAACATCAAATAGACACATTGTTACATAGATATGATGATACAAGTAATAAATAAGATGTCAAGTGGTCACATATCTTCAGTAAACTAAAAATTCTGAAATATGTTCCTTATAGGATGATACAAAATCACATCAAAAGCTCAAATAAATGTATCTCATGAGATGAATCATCATGAGGCATCTAGATACTAAATAGGACATAATAAATGTATCTCATGACATTAATCAATGGGAAGCAATCTAGTTTCCCTGAATGGCAATGGGAAGCAATATGAAACTCACAATAACTCGATTATATTGGATTCATGACATCCGAGTATAAATAGAAACACCCCTATCCAGTGGCTTCATTGACCGAACGTTGCCTATTTTGACAGTTTTCTAAAATAGAGTTTTGCGTAGTGATATGCAATGCAATTTCTGCACCATAAGCTCAGATTTTGAAAAATGTGCAGAGCGATTGTGTGGGAATCGTGGTCATCTCGTCCTTGACCAAACACACTTAAACAAGGCAACGAAACTCAATTTCGTTGCTCAGTTTGGGTTTTATGCCCTGGTGTTTGTAAATTGCCTTGGGAAGCAACATCAAACTCACTGTAACTTGAAAATCATGACCGAGGTAGACAAACTGTCAGTTCCGACGGATTGGTGACATTCAAGTACCACTATGGACACCCCTGTCTGGTGACTTCATGAACCCAAATTTGTCTATTTTGATAGTTTTCTAAACTAGGGTTTTGCTAAGTGACGTGAAATATAATTTATGCACGATATGCTAATATTTTTAAGAATGTGTCGAGTGAGTGTGGGCATCGCAGTTATCTCGTCCTTTCCCAAACAGACTTGCAGGAGGCAACGAAACTCAATTTCGTTGCTCGGTTTGGTTTTTATGCCCCCAGTTGAAATTTTCTTCGTGTCCCTGAATGGCCCTGAGGAGCGAGAAGAAACTCGCAATAACTCGAAAATCATGGATCCAATGGACAAACCATCAACTTCATTGAATTCGACACACTCAAGTATCTCTAGTGACACCCATGTCCAGTGGCTTCATTGACCAAAAGCTATCAATTTTGATGGTTTTCTAAACTAAGGTTTTGTTAAGTGACGTGCTGTGCTGTACCTGCAATAATTAATTAATGCAAATACACGAGATATCAGAAATAATAGAACATAATCGCTTTTGTATTGATCACGGGCCACTTCGAGGGGGCAACCTCCTTTGAGCAAGCTCAATACAATTAACTTCACGGTGCCTTCAATGACCTCAACACACACTTATATACTAAGTCTATGCCCAATATTATGAGTCAAAACCATGGGACATATAATACTACAGGACGACTTACAAAGCATATGCGTCCAATACTATGGGTCAATACTATGGGCTAATATAAATTACGGATCAACAAATACTACGGGACGACTTACAAAGCATATGCGTCCAACAACAATATACTAACATAGTAAAGAGAAGGGTTGACATAGGTTCCTAACATCCCCTCTCCCTTAGAAAAAGCTTTGTCCTCAAAGCTTTGGTTGGAGAAATTGCTGCAGAATCTGAAGGAGTGGTTCCCCGGTAGCATCCTTGGTTTGCATTTCGGGCCACTGATGCCTTTGGAGTGTCAAGGAGGATTGCTTGGAAGGCTGTAGATGAAGAAGAACCCTGTCAGCTGCGTGGAAAATGCGCTCAGAACGGTGCTGATCGGCTTGTTGTTTTAGGCGAATTCTGGCCATGTGAAGATTGTCCTGCAGAATGAGAAGAATCTGATCGCGGTTTCGAAGAACCGAGTCAATTTCCTGAACTGGGGAGCTGCTAATGGTGTATGGAAGAAGAACTGGCGGTATTTGTCCATAGACTGCTTCATATGGTGTCCTTTGAGATGTGGTATTGTACCACCAGAGTGCTGCTAGGAAATCCATAGAAATAGTTGGCCAAAGCTGTGTAATGATGGGAAAGGGTTTGATCAATCCCGAAAGGAGTGTCGGTTCCCCCTTGTTGACTTGGAAAGTATCATCGTTAGCCACCAGCTGTTGAATTGTCATTTTTAGTCCCAGCCAAAAGAAGTTACATTGTTCCTGGTCATACATTTTGTAGAACCCAGAGTGCCCGGTTGATGAAGAAGCATGGAGATCATAGAAGAGATAGCCCTGTTGAACATATGGCAACCAATTTGGAACAAGCAGAGAAAGAGCTGTAAGAGAAACTGGGTCATCAATTGTGCGAGAAGGAGCATCTTCCACCATATTATCCTTACCCTTCTTGTAAGTGATCACATAGGGATAACCCATGAGTTGGATAACCCATTCCAGGTGTGTTGGGGAGGAGACCCATTGTTCCAGAAAATTTTCCAGACTCAGGAGATCAGTCTTGATGCAGAAATAATTGCCTAATAGGTATGGCTGCCACTTCTGTACTGCATGCAAAATAGCCATCATTTCCTGCTGAGAGGTAGATTTGGTTACATTCTTACCGGAAAGGTCTCTTGAAGGCAGCAAGCTCGTTGGTTCAGCAAAGATACCTGCATATCTATCTAAGGAAGTAGTGGAGACTGTTGATGGGTGCATCTGAATGGAATTGAGCTGAGCGATGACACCATGTGAATTCTTCTTAAGGATTTTTTCCAGGCGATGTGAACTGATGATGCAGAGAGACCGTGGTTGTAAGCCTCGAAATTTGTGTTGTGCCCCATTGACGTTAAACTGCATCCAAAGTTTAGCAAAATCCCATAATATGGGGCCAACTGTGCGTAACCATTGAACGCCCAAAACCACATCACATCCGCCTAAGGACAAGGCAAACATGTCGGAGCGTAGGTTATAATCTTCCATAGAGATACGCACAGTGTGACACTTCCCCTTGCAAGGTAAGGTGCCCCCATTAGCAACCATGACTTCAAAGTTGGAGCAAGGATGGACAAAACAATCAGCCTGTTTGGCAATTCGAGGGTCAATGAAGTTATGAGTGCTACCAGAATCAATGAGTATGGTAAGAGGGAGCTTCTTGAAGTATCCCCTGACCTGCATTGTTTGTGGGGTGGTGACACCGGTTACAGCATGGAGAGAGATCTCGAGTGGGTCGTCCTGAGATGGGGTGTCAACAGGCGGGTGTTGCATGTCGACCGGATCATCTACTGTATCTGTAGCTTCTTCACCAAGTTCTAAGGCAGGCGGAGAATCCACATCCAAGATATAGAGCTTTTGTTGAACACATATATGTCCCCGAGTGAATTTCTCATCACAATTATAGCAAAGCCCTTTTTCTCGGCGTGCCTGCATTTCTATTTCAGACAAATGCTTGATAGGAGTTGGTTGAGGAGCCGACGTGATGGGAGGTCGTTGGGAACCCATATTTCTGAAGGGAACAAAGGTGGGTTTGGAGCATTGTTGAGCTGCGATCTTGTCCTCGACCAACTTAACCAACCCTAGGACTTCCATCATTGTGTTGGGACAAAACATTTTGACCTCTGAGCGGATTTCATCATTGAGACCACTGATAAAACAACTCCTGTAGAATTCATCAGACAATCCTTCTGTGTGATTGGCTAGTTTCTCAAATTCCATCTGATACTCTCTCACTGTGCCAGTTTGGTGAAGTTTAGTGAGTGCTCCTGTGAAGTCGTCAAAAACACTAGGACCTGGCAAAATGAGTTGGCAAAAATCTGTCCAGTTTGGCTCGGGATGAGCTTTGATGTACCAACGGTACCATTGAAGGGCTTCCTGTTCCAAATGAAAGGATGCAAGTGGAACTTTCTGAACATCAAAAATATTATGCAGACTGAAATATTGTTCTGCTCGGTATATCCATCCAGTCGGATCAGTACCATTGAAGCGAGAAAAATCAAGCTTCGGCCCACGAAAATGGCTAGAAGCAGAGAACCCGGTGGCTGCAAAAGATTCTGGCTGTCTGGTATTGTTCGTGGCTGAATGCTGAAGATGGAGGCTGAGAAATTTTTCATCCAGATCTTGGAGTTTGGTTTGGATCGCTGTAAGTGCTTCCTACATGGTGTGTGCTCCTACATGGGTGACAACCATAACCAGGTTTTTTTTTTTTTTGTTGACTGGGTAGGAAAGCAAAAATAGGAACTACTTCAGTAAGGGAAAATTTGGATTTGGGAAAAAATCAGAAGGGTAATTGGGGTTTAACTAGGTTTTGGACACTGTTGGATAGACAGGGAAGCAAAAATGAGGATTTCAGAAGCGGGGTGAAAGAATGAGAAAATTTGGCAGAGGGGAACAAAGAAGCAGAATTTAGAAAGAAACTCTGTGGTAAAATTTGAAGGTGATTGGGTGAAATCTGAGGAAGTTATGGCAAACCTTAAAAATCAACAAATGTGAGATTTCGGGCTATAGGAAGGGGAATTGAGGATAGGGTCCTCAGGAATGAAATATGCAGAATGGAATGACAGGGGTTCCCTGAAAATTTCAAGGGAAACAGAGGTAAAACAAGGGAGATATGGAGAAAAACTGAATTTTTTTTTTTTTTTTTTTCTTTTTCTTTTTACAGACTGGAGCGGTTACGGCTCAGAAGGAATCTGGAACAACGCCGAACGGCTGGATCTGGAACGGCTTGCAAAATGGATCTGAAACGGCGCAGCAGTGATCGGCAATAGTTCAGCTGAAAGTAGATATGGACCCCAGGTATGTGCGGCTTCCTAACATTTCAAGGTTTTCACTCAGCCACCAATGCTGTCTAACGGCTTGCGTATTGGGGCAGTACCCCTCACTTCACGGCTCAGGTAAAACTGATAACCGCTTTGCCACAAACGACAGCTCTTGGTTTACCTCACGGGTGGGAACTAGTCAATCAGGTAGGGGTCGTTGCCCTTTTCGCTTGGCAGGTCCTCTCAATGGCCAGCTACTTCGGGGTTCCTGTGGTACTCCTCACAATGAGTTTTAGGGCTTATGCCCAAGTACTTCCCATAGTTAAGCGGATAGGGATTATTCCCAGATCCGAACCTGCAACAGAAAAAAATTTGGGCAGAAATTCCACCCAATGTTCAAAAACCAGATCTATATTGCTCAGAATCGCTATTATAGCATGTTTCCGGAACTGGAACAACCACTCTGCTTCTACCCATGAAAGCGGAATAGAAATCTGGGCACTCGGTCAAAAGATTTTCTTGCCGCAATTTCCGCGGCCGTCACCGAAATTCTAAAAAATTGCTGATTTTAAATCCGCGATATCTCCACTTTTAGAACTCCAAATGAGATGATTTTTTTTTTTAAATTGCGTATTTTTGAAAGAGGAATTCAGATATGCAATCGGTTTCTTTTGATTTTGTGTATAAAGTTTCAGAAATTGATCTGAAAGTCGCCGCCCAAAAAAATAAGAAAAAAAATTTCCCACTTGTGCCAAGGAAAGTGCTCTGATACCAGATGTGCTGTACCTGCAATAATTAATTAACGCAAATACACAAGATATCAGAAATAATAGAACATAATCGCTTTTGTATTGATCATGGGCCACTTCGAGGGGGCAACCTCCTTTGAGCAAGTTCAATACAATTAACTTCACGGTGCCTTCAATGACCTCAACACACATTTATATACTAAGTCTATGCCCAATATTATGAGTCAAAACCATGGGACATATAATACTACAGGACGACTTACAAAGCATATGCGTCCAATACTATGGGTCAATACTATGGGCTAATATAAACTACGGATCAACAAATACTACGGGACGACTTACAAAGCATACGCGTCCAACAACAATATACTAACATAGTAAAGAGAAGGGTTGACATAGGTTCCTAACATGAGCAATGCAATTTCTACACGATATGCTAATATTTTTATAAATGTGTTGAGTGCGTGCATGGGCATCGCAATCATCTCTTCATTTCCCAAACACACATGCAGTGGGCGACGAAACTCAATTTCATTGCTCGGTTTGGTTTTTATGCCCCTGCTTGAAATTCGCTTCAGCTTGGACAAACCATCAGTTTCGTTGAATTCGAGACACCTAACCACCGCTAGGGACACCCTTGTTCAGTTGCTTTGTGGACCGAAAGTTGTCTATTTTGACGGTTTTCTAAACTAGGGTTTTGTTAAGTGACATGAAGTGTAATTTTCGCACGATAGGCTACAATTTTGAAAAATGTGTCAAGAAAGTGCATGGGCATCATAGTCATCTTTCCATTGACCAAACACACATGCACATCATAGTCATCTTTCCCTTGACCAAACACACATGCAGGATGCAAGGCAACTCAATTCCATTGCTCGGTTTGGTTTTTATGCCACGAGTTGAAATTTGCCTGGTGCCCCTAAATGGCCTTGGGAAGCAAGATGAATCTCTAAATAAATTGAAAACTGTGGATCCGATGGACAAACTGTCAGTTCCATTAGATTCGTGATGTCCGAGTACCACTAGGTACACCCCTGTCAAGTGGCTTCAAGGACCGAAAGTTGTCTATTTTGACGGTATTCTAAACTAGGGTTTTGTTAAGTGACGTGCAGTGCAATTTCTGCACGATAGGATAATATTTTGAAAAAAGTGTCGAGCAAGTGCATGGGCATCACAATCATCTCGCCCTTGCCCAAACACAATTGTAGGAGGAAATGGAACTCAATTTCGTTGCTCAGCTTGATTTTTATGCCCCCAGTTGAAATTTGCCATGTGTCCCTGAATGGACTTAGGAAGCGAGATGAAACTTGCCATAACTCAAAAACTGAGGCTCCAATGGACAAACCGTCGGCTTCATTAGATTTGTGACATCCGAGTATAACTAGGGACACCCTTATCGGGTGGCTTCATTGACCGAACGTTGTCAATTTTGATGGTTTTCTAAAATCGGGATTTGAGTAATGATATGTATGCAGTGCAATTTCTGCACCATAGGCTAAGATTTTGAAAAATGTGGCGAGCCACTATGTGGGGATCGTGGTCATCTCGTCTTTGCCCAAACACACTTGCAGGAGGCAACGACATTCAATTCCGTTGGTCGGTTTGGTTTTTATGCCACCAATTGAAATTTGCATAGTGTCCCTGAATAACCTTGCGAAGTGAGATGAAACTCGGCGTAACTCAAAAATCGTGACTTTGGTGGACAAACCGTCTGTTCCAATGGATTAGTGACATCTGAGTACCGCTATGGACACCCGTGTCTGATGGATTCATGGACCGAAAGTTGTCTATTTTGATGGTTTTATAAATTAGGGTTTTGCTAAGTGACGTGCAATGCAATTTCTGCATGATATGCTAATAATTTTAAAAATGTGTCAAGTGTGTGGGCATCGCAGTCATCTCATCCTTTCCCAAACACATTGCAGGAGGCAACTAAACTCAATTGCGTTGCTCGGTTTGGTTTTTATGTCACCGGTTCAAATTTGCCTGGTGTCCCTGGATGGCCCTGGGAAGCGAGATGAAACTCCCAATAACTCAAAAATCATGGCACCAATGGACAAACCATCAACTTAGTTGAATTCGAGACACCAAGATACCGCTAGGGACACCCCTGTCCAGTGGCTTTGTGGACCGAAAGTTGTCTATTTTGATGGATTTCTAAACTAGGGTTTTGTTAAGTGACGTGCAATGTAATTTCTGCATGATATGCTAATTTTTTAAAAATGTGTCGAATGAGTGTGTGGGAATCGCAGTCATCGCATCCTTTCCCAAGCGCACTTGCAAGAGGAGACGCAAATCAATTTCGTTGCTCAGTTTAATCTTTATGCCCCCGGTTGAAATTTGTCTGGTGTCCTTGAAAGGGAAGCGAGATGACACTCAAAAATCGGGTATCCAATGGACAAACCATCAACTTCGTTGAATTCGATACACCCAACTACCGCTAGGGACACCCCTCCCTTGTCCAGCGGCTTCGTGGACCGAAAGTTGTCTATTTTGATGGTTTTCTAAACTAGGGTTTTGATAAGTGACGTGCAATGCAATTTTTGCACGATGTGCTAATATTTTTAAAAATGTGTCGAGTGAGTGCATGGGCATCACAGTGATATCTTCCTTGCCCAAACACACTTGCAGCAGGTAACGAAACTCAATTTCGTTGCTCGGTTTGGTTTTTATGCCCCCGCTTGAAATTCGCTTGGTGTCCCTGAATGGCCTTGGGAAGCGAGATGAAACTCGCAATAACTCAAAAACCATGGCTCCAATGGACAAAACATCCAATGGCTTCGTGGACCGAAAGTTGTCCATTTTGACGGTTTTCTAAACTAAGGTTTTGCTAACTGACGTGAAGTGCAATTTCCGCACGATAGGCTAAGATTTTGAAAAATGTGTCGAGGAAGTGCATGGGCATCATAGTCCTCTCACCCTTGCCCAAACACATGCATGAGGCAACAAAACTCAATTTTGTTGTTCGATTGTGTTTTTATGCCACCTGTTAAAATTTCCCTAGTGCCACTGAATAGCCTTGGGAAGCAAGATGAATCTCTCCATAAATTTAAAACCGTGGATCCAATGGACAAACCGTCGATTCCATTAGATTCGTGATGTCCGAGTACCACTAGGGACACCCTTGTCAAGTGGCTTCAACAACCGAAAGTTGTCTATTTTGACAGTTTTCTAAACTAGGGTTTTGTTAAGTGACGTGCAATGCAATTTCTACACGATAGGATAATATTTTGAAAAATGTGTCAAGCGAGTGCATGGGTATCGCAATCATCTCACCCTTGCCCAAACCAATGTTATCGGAACCGGACCGGTCATCGAATCGGCAAAGCCCAAAATGTGAACCGGACTGGAACCGGAAAAAAACCGTTCGACTAAAAAATACATAAAATATTCATATTTTGTAAAAAAACATATATATTCATGTGCATACATATGAATCCAAACCATTAATACAAAAATATGCAAAGTTTCTCATATATATAGCAACTATGGGCACAAATAACCAAAATAGCACCTAATGCAATACATCTCTGAGGTTAGAAGCATCAATGATAAATACATTTTCTCCAATACAAAGGATTGCCATTTCTTAATGAGGATAAAATTATAAATGCACTGCAATATAATGAACTGATAGAACTATTTTTGTTCACATATAATCTGGAGAGTTAGCATTCCCACTGATAGGAACAAATAAATAGGTACAAAACAACTTCATTTGTTCTGCCCCTTCACATTATATATTAAACTGTGTCAGAAATAGTAGAACAAGCAAATTTAAGCCCACAATTCAGCTTCAAATAACCTATTTTAACTATGATATTGTGGACTAATGAAATCAAGCCCATGTGGAATCAGATACCAATGTTCCTGCCAAGCTTGCTAACACCACTCCGAAGACATATGGAATATTTTGAATTATCAAACATCAATAATGATGTGAATATGTCCATAAAAGTGGAAAATGCAGTTGATGCAAAAAATGGTACCCAACGCTTCAACTCAGGAAACTGAGAAAAGAGGAGGAGGCCTCTGAAGCACAAGCTGTATAATTTATCAATAAACAAAAGAAAACACTAACTTAAACATAAATTTGTTAAAATTATGGTGGTGTTCATATTGCAAATATGGCAATCATGATTAAGAGCATGTGAGCACATCTAGAATCATGCATACTAGCAGCTTACTTCAGAGATGTATTGAACGGTTAGGTTAGGTTAGAAGCATAGTATAGTTTTTTGTTTTTTTTAAATTGAGTTCTGTGGGCATAGTACGAATCGACCGGTTTTGTGCTCCGACCGGACCGGCCACCCCTGTAAACCGGTCAGACCGTCTGTTTTTTCCGATTCCGATAACATTGGCCCAAACACACTTGTAGGAGGAAATGGAACTGAATTCTGTTGCTCGGCTTGGTTTTTATGCCCCCGGTTGAAATTTGTCATTTGTCCTTGAATGGGCTTGGGAAGCGAGATGAAACTTGCCAATACTCAAAAACCGAGGCTCCAATGGACAAACCGTCAGTTTCATTAGATCAGTGACATATGAGTATAACTAGGAACACCCCTATCCGGTGGGGCATCATTGACTAAACGTTGTTTATTTTGACGGTTTTCTAAAATGGGGTTTTGAGTAGATATGGAGTGCAATTTCTGCACCATAGGCTAAGCTTTTAAAAAATGTGGGGAGCAACTATTTGGGAATCATGGTCATCTCGTCCTTGCCCAAACACACTTGCAGGAGGCAACAACACTCCATTTCGTTGCTCGGTTGGGGTTTTATGCCCCCGATTGAAATTTGCATGGTGTCCCTGAATAGCCTTGGGAAGCGAGATGAAACCCGTTGTAACTTGAAAACCGTGACTCCGATGGACAAACCGTCAGTTCCAATGGATTAATGTCATCTGAGTACTTCTATGGACACCCCTGTCCTGTGGCTTCATGGACTGAAAGTTGTATATTTTGATGGTTTTCTAAATTACGGTTTTGCCAAGTGATGTGCAATGCAATTTCTGCACGATATGCTAATATTTTAAAAAATGTGTCGAGTGTGTGTGGGCATCGCAGTTATCTCATCCTTGCCCAAACACACTTGCAGGAGGCAACAAAACTCAATTTCGTTGCTCAGTTTGCTTTTTATGCCACTGGTTGAAATTTGCCCGATGTCCCTAAATGGCCATGGGAAGCGAGACGAAACTCGCAATAACTCGAAAACCATGGCCCCAATGGACAAACAATCAACTTCATTGAATTCAAGACACCCAAGTACAACTAGGTACACCCCTATCGAATGGCTTCGTGGACCGAAAGTTGTTTATTTTAATAGTTTTATAAACTAAGGTTTTGCTAAGTGACGTGCAATGTAAATTCTGCACGATATGCTAATATTTTTTAAAAAGTGTTTAGTGAGTGTGTGGGCATCGCAATTGTCTCGTCCTTGCCCAAACACACTTGCAAGAGGAAACAAAACACAATTTCGTTGCTCGGTTTGGTTTTTATGCACCCGGTTGAAATTTTCCTGGTGTCGTTGAATGGCCCTGGGAAGCAAGATGAAACTCAAAATAACTCGAAAACCATGGCTCCAATGGAAAAAACCATCTACTTCATTGAATTCGAGACACCAAAGTATCGCTAGGGACACCCCTTTCCAGTGGCTTCGTGGTCCGAAAGTTGTCTAGTTTGACGGTTTTCTAAACTAGGGTTTTTTTAAGTGACGTGTAATGCAATTTCTGGACGATATGCTAATATTTTTAAAAATGTGCCAAGTGAGTGGGTTGACATCGCAGTCATCTCTTCCTTTCCCAAACACACTTGTAGGAGGCAACAAAACTCAATTTCGTTGCTCAGTTTGGTTTTTATGCACCCGCTTGAAATCCGCTTGGTGTCCCTGAATGGCCATGGGAAGCGAGATGAAACTCGCAATAACTCGACAATCGTGGCTCCAATGGACAAACCATCAGCTTCTTCGAATTCGAGACACCCAGTACCGTTGGTGACACCCCTGTCTAGTGGCTTCGTGGACTGAAAGTTGTCTATTTTGACGGTTTTCTAAACTAGGGTTTTGCTATGTGACTTGAAGTGCAATTTCCGCACAATAGGCTAAGATTTTGAAAAATGTGTCAAGCAAGTGCATGAGCATCATAGTCCTCTCACCCTTTCCCAAATACACATCCAATAGGCAGCGTAACTCAATTCCCTTGCCTTGTTTGCTTTTTATGCCACCAGTTGAAATTTGCTTGGTGCCTCTGAATGGCCTTGGGAAGCGAGATGAAGCTTTCCATAACTTGAAAACCGTGGATCCGATGGACAAACCGTTGATTCCACTGGATTCGTTACATTCGAGTGCCACTAAGGACACCCCTGTCAAGAGGCTTCATGGTCCGAAAGTTGTCTATTTTGATGGTGTTCTAAACTAGGGTTTTGTTATGTGACGTGCAGTGCAATTTCTGAACAATAGGCTTATATTTTGAAAAATGTGTCGAGCGAGTGCATGGGCATCGTAGTCATCTCGCCTTTTCCTAAGCAAAATTGCAGGGGGAAATGGAACTCAATTCCATTGCTTGGCTTGGTTTTATGCCCCCGGTTGAAAATTGCCCTGTGTCCTTGAATGGGATTGGGAATCGAAATGAAACTTGCCATTACTCGAAAAACGAGGCTCCAATGGACAAACTATCAGTTTCATTGGATTCGTGGCATCCAAGTATAACTAGGGACACCCCTATCGAGTGGCTTCATTGACCGAACGTTTTCTATTTTGACGGTTTTCTAAAATAGGGTTTTGAGTAGTGATATGCAGTGCAATTTCTGCACCATAGGCTAAGATTTTGAAAAATGTGGGGAGCGAATGTGTGAGAATCATGGTCATCTCTTCCTTGCCCAAACACACTTGCAGGAGGCAACGAAACTCAATTTCGTTGCTCGGTTGGATTTTTATGCCCCCAATTGAAATTCGCATGGTGTCCCTGAATAGCCTTGGGAAGCAAGATGAAACTCGTTGTAACTCGAAAACCGTGACTCTGGTGGACAAACTGTCAATTTGGATGGATTAGTGACATCCGAGTACCGCTACAGAAACCCCTGCTAAGTGATGTGCAATGCAATTTTTAAAAATGTACCGACTGAGTGTGGGAATTGCAGTCATCTTGTCCTTCCCCGAACACACTTGTAGGAGGCGACGGAACTTAATTTGGTTGCTCACTTTGGTTTTTATGCCCCCGATTGAAATTTGCCTGGTGTCCCTGAAGGGTTCTGGTAAGCGAGATGAAACTCGCAATAACTCGAAAACCGTGGCTCCAATGGAAAAACCATCAACTTTGTTGAAATAGAGAGACACGAGTACTGCTAGGGACACCCCTATCCAATGGCTTCGAGGACCGAAAGTTGTCTATTTCGATAATTTTCTAAACTAGGGTTTTGATTAGTGACGTGCAATGCAATTTTTGCACGATATGCTAATATTTTTAAAAATGTGTCGACTGAGTGCATGGGCATCGCAGTCATCTCTTCCTTGCCCGAACACACTTGCAGGAGGCAACGAAACACATTTTCATGGCTCGGTTTGGTTTTTATGTCCCTGCTTGAAATTCGCTTGGTGTCCCTGAATGGCCTTGGGAAGCGAGACGAAACTCTCAATAACTTGAAAACCATAGCTCTAATGTACAAAAAATCAGCTTTGTTGAATTCGAGACACCCAAGTATCGTTAGGGACAACCCTGTTAACTGGCTTCGTGGACCGAAAGTCGTCTATTTGACGGTTTTCTAAACTAGGGTTTTGCTAAGTGACGTGAAGTGCAATTTCCACACGATAGGCTTAGATTTTGAAAAATGTGTAGAGCAAGTTCATGGGCATCATAGTCCTCTTTGCCCAAATACACATACAGGAGGCAACGAAACTCAATTCCATTGCTTGTATTGGTTTTTATGCCACCGATTGAAATTTGCTCGGTGCCCTTGAATGGCCTTGGGAAGCAAGATGAATCTCTCCATAACTTAAAAACCGTGGATTTGATTTGTGATGTTTGAGTACCACTAGGGACACCCCTGTTAAGTGACATGCAATGCAATATCTGCACGATAGGCAAATATTTTTAAAAGTGTGTTGAACGAGTGCATGGTCATTGCAGTTCTTGCCCTTGCCCAAACACAATTGTAGGAGGAAATGCAACTCAATTCCATTGCTCGGCTTGGTTTTTATGCCACTGGTTGAAATTTGTCCCGTGTCCTTGAATGGGCTTGGGAAGCGAGATGAAACTTGCCATAACTCGAAAACCGAGGCTCCAATGGACAAACCATCAGTTTCATTGGATTTGTAACATCAGAGTATAACTAGGGACAACCCTATCTGGTGGCTTCATTGACCGAACATTGTCTATTTTCACGATTTTCTAAAATAGGGTTTTGAATAGTGATATGCAGTGCAATTTCTGCACCATAGGCTAAGATTTTGAAAAATGTGGGGAGAGACTGTGGGAATCGTGGTCATCTCGTCCTTGCCCAAACACACTTGCAGTAGGCAACAATATTCAATTCTATTTCTCGGTTTGGCTTTTATGCCCTGCCTGAAATTTGCATGGTGTCCTTGAATAGCCTTGGGAAGTTATTCGTTGTTTACTCCTCCCTAGGCTAGATCTAGGATTTTATAATTATTTTATGGTAAAGGAAGTTGAACTCTTCTACTATATAAGAGAGACCCTTCCTCATTTTTACTCATGGTAGGATTATGATGAAAGTAGTAAATAGTAAATATTAAACAATGAAGACTAATAATCAGCATCCTCATCCTTCCTAAGACCATTAATTAAAGTTATAATTAATATATATATATATATATATATATATATATGATTTGCATAAGTTAAAATCGTCGAACAAGGAAGCTGCGTCGGTCCATACGGAAACGTGTTTCCGTACCATCCCAAACACTGAAATGTGTTTTCGTATCGAAACGCTGCCAGGACAGAGTGGGGGGTGACATTTCCTGCATCTTAGGCTATACCCAATTGACCAAAAATTGAAAAATGGCTAAAGTTGGGTGATAGAAGTAGGAAATACATACGTGTTGAATATTGTGAAGAATCTAAACATATAAACTTTTGGATGTAGAGGAAAAAATTATACATATAAATACTATAAGCATATAACAAAATTTTATATGCATATAAGCATATAAACTTATTGATGTACAAGGATGGAACTTGAGATGTGAATCTAATGCTCTAGAGATATGAATCTAATGCTCTAAACCACTTTGTCCTTAAGGCTATTAATGTATTAGGACCACCTTTAAGTTCCAATGTTACAAATATCGTTTTGGGGGGATATATCGCCAAGGGTCTAGCAATACACTTATCAAAAATATCTGGGAAAATATCAGCAAACATAAACATGGATCTGAAAATCTCAAAAAATATCAGAAACATTGGCAACCTGAAAAACTCGAAAAAAATCGAAAAATATTTGCAAGACTACTTTTAACTTTGTCTATTATAGTAGTGCGTTGTAAACTTCCTGGTTAGTAAAATGTTTTGTATTAAGATTGCTCTATCTCATGAACTAATTAACTACCATATTTTCGGAAACAATCAAGTTGTTACTGAAAAAGAGAATATACCCTAGATGTTGACCTAGGTTCCTTTGCCTCATAACTCCACCAAATCTTTGATAAAATATTTCTCATCATTGCAGTTATCGCAATTCTTATTGGACTTGTTCTAATTGGATAGATTTCTCATGGCTAGAGTTATTAGTACTGTGATTGGGACTATGTCTTTATTGATACTTTTAATGAAAAATAAGAAATAATATACAATGTAACCAATACAATCCTTACCCTTGTTCACATTGGTTTCTGCATTATTTTGTCTCCTTCCACTTACGTTAGTATTATGCAACTTTGAAATTGGGCAATGGACCCTTCATTTTTATTTTAGTTCTATTGTTTAAATCCAAAATTTCAATCTTTATTGAGAAAACATGCTTTATGTGCCAAGCATTAAAACTGTGTGTCTGATAAACATGATCTCAGTTTCACTTTGGCAAACATTCTGGTCCATTTCAAGATTCTAATTTACACACACAAATACACTTATTTTAGTTCTGTTGTTTAAATCCAAAATTTCAATGTTTATTGAGAAAACGTGCTTAATGTGCCAAACATTAAAAATGTGTCTAATAAACCTGATCTCAAATTCACCTTTGTGAGCATTCTAGTCCATTCCTAGAGTACCAGACTCGACGCGGGGGCCTTGTAAAATAGTCTAGGATAGAGAGCCTTGGGTGTATCATACTTGTAATCATTTTCTAGAGCTGAGAAATGAAGCCAAAATTGTAAAATCTTACCATTTTTGTGTGTCCTTGTCAAAATCAATCGGAAACAATATAAAGAAAGTGAGAACGTGTTCGCTACATTCTGTTTGGGTACACAGGGTACTCCCAAAAGACCGAACACCTAGAGCAACCACTTCACACAAATAAATCACAGATCCATACACCGATGTTTTGACGTGGTTTAAACCCTCGAGAGGGAAACACTCCACGACCCCGACCAAATAGCTTCTACAGAGCAATTTATTATGCAAAGAAAGAAAGTTACAGATGAGCTTCTCATAATCGATCAACTAGACAATGACCCTCCATGCTCTTTAAATAGAGATCATGGACCAATCGACTGTTAAGCCACGAATCAAGGTTAAGTATGATCTAAGAGAAGTTGAACCGTCGGATCACTCTATGTCTAGAACATATCGTGACCGTCGGATTAAATATTTACAAATGCATACTAATGAAACACACTTTTCCTAACGGATATATTACACAAGTTGATCTGAACTAACTCCTAAGTGTCTAAATATCCTAACATCTCCCCTTAAGAACAACTTGGGATAGGATTGAAGGATTTACAAAAGTGACACTATTAGGACAAGGAAGGAGGCATTAGAGCCTATCACCCCTTAATGACAAATTTTTGAACTCCTAACATAGATCGAAGTTTAGAAAACTTCACTTCTGTAAGAGACTTGATGAAGATGTCTGCAACTTGTTCATCTGTAGGACAAAAGAGCACTCCAAGAACACAATCATGAACAAAATTTCTGATGAAGTGCATATGTAGCTCAATGTGTTTACTGCGTTGAAGTAGGACTGGATCTTTGGAAAGCTTGATGGCACTTTTATTGTCGCACCAAAGTGGAGTAGGTTGCTGCTGCTCGAATCCAAACTCTGAAAAGATCTGTCGAAGCCATAAAGCTTCCTGACTGGCATTAACTGCGGCTCGATATTCTGCCTCTGCTGAAGAAAGAGCAAGAGCTTGTTGTTTCTTACAAGCCCAAGTGACAGGTTCAGATCCCGAACTGAAAACATAACCTGCAGTAGAATTTCGATCATGAGGATCCCCAGCCCAATCTGAATCAATGAAACCAACCAACAAAGGTTTCCCCCCAGTACTGTAATGAATCTCAAACTGAGTTGTACCTCGAATATATCGAAGTATTCTTTTAGCTGCTTTCCAGTGACTTTCATGAGGTGTTTGCATATAACAAGCAACACGACCAATGGCAAAGGAAAGGTCAAGACGGGAATGAGTCAAGTATAAGAGACTACCAACAAGTTGACGATACAAGGTGGCATCTACTTCAGGTGACGTACAAGTTGCACAAAGTTTGACTCCAGACTGGAAGGGAGAAGCGGCTGATGTACAATCTTCCATGTGAAAGCGACGAAGAAGGTCACAAGCATACTTAGACTGAGAAAGAAAGATTCCTTCTTTGGTTTGTAGGACTTGGAGACCAAGAAAATAATGCAAATATCATAAGTCTGACATTTCAAAATTTTGCTTAAGACTGGATTTCACATGGGTTATAAGCCTAGGGTCACTACGGTCTGACATTTCAAAATTTTGCTTAAGACTTGATTTCACATGGGTTATAAGCCTAGGGTCACTACCAGTAAGAATAAGGTCATCAACATATAGAGCAAATATGATGAGATAGTTTCCTACTTTCTTGGTATCGACATTGGGGTCAGAATGGCATCTAGAAAAACTAGCGTCAAGGAGAAAGCTATCCATTTTGGCATACCAAGCTCTAGGAGCTTGCTTAAGGCCATATAATGATTTCTTCAGGCGGCAAACAAGGCTAGAGTTATTATGAACATATCCAGAAGGTTGTTCTATGTAAATTTTCTCATGTAAATCACCATGTAAGAAGGCAGACTTGACATCCATTTGATGGACTTCCCAGTTCTGTAAGGCTGCAAGGGAAAGAACAAGGCGGATGGAGTTCATTTTGGCGATAGGAGCAAAGGTTTCATTGTAGTCAATCCCTTCAACTTGGGAAAAACCTTTAGCAACTAACATTGCCTTAAGTCTTTCAACACTTCCATCTGATGCATACTTAGTTCTGTAGACCCATTTACATCTGACAAGTTTTCTTCCTTTTGGAAGAGGTACAAGATCCCAAGTATCGTTCACCATTAAGGAGCGATATTCTTCATCCATAGCTCCATCCCAATCTGGATTTCCTGAAGCTTCTGCGAAGGTTTATGGATCATGATTCTCGAAAACTTGAGCCAAAAGAGAAAAGGCTCGCTGAAACTGAGAACATGTTCGACGATGATCTCTAGGATCACCGACAAGATCACCAGTTGCTTCACATGTTCAACGGACCTATCGAGGAAGCACTTGTGCTGGTGCAACTGGAGGAACATGAGCAGGCGGAAGTGGATTTTCATCCTCACTGTCATCATAAAAAACCGGAGTTGGAAACCTGTCAAAGAAGTTGGAAGAAGAAGAAGGCACAATCGTCGAATCAGGCTCGCAGGCCAGAGATGGCACAATCGTCGAATCAGGCTCGCAGGCCAAAACATTTTCATCAAATTTAACATCTCTTCTAATGATTACATCATGAGAATGTGGTTGAAGAAATCTATAACCTTTTACATCTCCAGAATATCCAACAAATATGCACTTTTCACTTTTAGGCTGCAATGCTTTCCGTTTTTCATCCGAAATGTGAGCCCATGCTTCACTACCAAACACACAGAAGTGACTTACATCTGGTTTAATTTTACTAAATGCTTCTTCCGGTGTGATACCTTGTAAAGCTTTAGTGGGGGTGCGATTAACTATGTAATGGTTCTTCCGTTCAGCTACACCATTTTGTTGTGGTGTATATGGAGCAGTATGTTGTTGGATTCCTTGTTCAGTGCAGAAAGTAGTGAACTTTTTGTTAACATATTCTCCTCCATTGTCAGATCTTAACTTAATAATTTGATGACCAGATTGTTTTTCAACAAGGGCCTTGTAGTCCAAGAACATGTTAAATACTTCGCTCTTAAGTTTTAGGAAATAAACCCAAGTGTTCCTGGTGTAATCATCAATGAAAGTTAATAAATATTTGAAACCAGAAAAGGAAGCTGATCGAAGAGGACCACACAAGTCACTATGCATAAGCTCTAAGGGAACCGAGGCATGTCAAAAGGCACGTTTGTCAAAACTGTCCCAATGATATTTTCCGAGTACACAACCGGAACAGATACCATCCCTGCAAGATACCATCGAAAGACCTGTCACCATATTGTCTTTACATAGTTTTTGCAATGAGTGATAATTTAAGTGACCAAATCGCTCATGCCAAAGTTTGCTCAAGTTATCACTATGAGCAAGAAAAATTGAAGGAAAAGGTGATGACCCAAAGTTGTTAAATTTGTACAACCTAGTAATATCATCAACAATTCCGGTAGCTAGGACCTGTTGAGGATCTTTAAAATCCTTTATTACAACTTGGTGAGGTGTAAACGTCACAGTTTTACCTTCACCAGAATGAGTGATTTGATAGACTGATAACAAATTGCAGGAAATTCTTGGAACACATACTACATCACTGAAATTACCATTATTTATTGAAACTGTTCCAAATCCTACAACACTTAGAGATCTATCATCACCAACAAATATTTGTTCGGTGTTACATTCATGCATAGTAGAAAAGATGGCTTGATCCTTAGCCATATGATAAGATGCTCCAGAATCAATGAGTCATTCATTTGAAGTAAAAGAAGAAGATGCATTATAAGAATAACCAAAAGAACAAAGTGCATGTCCATGAGAGGTAGATTCTGAAGGCGAATCTAGGCTGATGTGGTGTTTTTTTATTGCTGCTTCCAAGGCTGCCATCTTCTTGAAATACTTAAATTCATCATGATTATCTTTCCCGCAATAGTTGCAATAACGCCCAGTCTTCTTGTCTTTTGGCTTGGATGCTTTGTCATTTTTTAAAGAAGGAGTTGACTGAGAGGGTTTGGGACCCTCGTTTGACTTATTATTGCGAAAATTTTGTTTCTTGTGAGGCTTGGACCTTTCTTTCTGTTGGGACAATAAGGCTTTCCCAGATGTATCTGCACTATTAATTATTCCAATATGGATGAGTTTATCTTGCTCTTTAATCAAGGAATCACAAAAGGATTAAAGACTAGGCTCTTGATAGCTATCTGCATTCAATGATTCTTTCATGGAGTAAAATGTAGATACAAAAACAGAATATGCAGGTCCAAGTTTGGAAAGAATATGATAAATGCATTGTTTGTCTTCCCTCTTAATCTTGCATTCTTCACATAAAAGTTTAAAAGCTTTGTACATAGATAAATAATCTTGTATGCATGAAAAACCACTTGGATTTAAAGAAATCAACTCATTTCCGAGTTAATGACCTTGAATTTCATTGTGTTTACCAAACACAGATTCCGACTTGTCCCAAGCAACATCAGGTTCATCAATTCCAGATATGTGGAATCACAAATCAGTAAAGATTGACAATCCAATCAATCCACGAGCTTCGTCACATCTATTTGCCCATTTGATTTTCTTATCATCATTCGTGGATTCTGTCTCTTTCCCTGAGGTAATTCTGAAAAGTCCTCTACTTCATAAAACATCCTCCATATAAGATTTCCATGAGAAATAGTTGGAACTGGTAAGTAGAATATCATAAGGGGCGACCATATTTGTAAATTAATGGCTGTAAAAGAAGAAACCAATAGTCTAGATACGAAGAGCTCGAAAAAATAGGCGATTTAAAAAAACAACACTAAAAACTTACCCCGTATGATGAAGTTATGCTTGATCAAAGAAAATGTTGAAGATGTCCCCAATAGTGACGTAGCAGATAGAGAATGACCAACTAAAACAAAGGACCCCCCTCTTCCCAAGATTAACCTTTGACAATCACTTTATAAGAAAATTGTTTTTAAGTGAATCACTTTTGTAAAATAAGTGATTTCACTTTTACAATGATGTTACTTTAAATGATGCAGCAATAAAAAAGAACTTAAGTGATTCACTTCTTTTTTTATTTTTTTTTATTTAAGTGAGACGCACTTTTACAATAAAGTAACTTGAAAATAAAAATTGCATGCACTTTTTCTTTTAATAGTAACTTCCTAAGATTTGAACTCAAAACCTTGTTATCACATATATAGTAGCCAGGCTACCATACATTATTTTTATGATTCCAGTACACTATTCAGCCAATTCCCTTACATTGAGATGCTGAGATGAGCATCTATTATGGATCACTGTCAGATTTGAACAACAGTTTTATTCCCCATTGTCATTACCGAGTCTCAGGACACTCAGAGAGATGACCGATGTAGCCATTATACCATTTGTACAGAGCAATCAGTAGTGCCTAGAGTTACAGTAGCAGTTTCAGAGGATAGATGATGGTTCAGAGGATGAGCATTCAGGTATATGACTCAGCAGGTATATCATAGTGTTGTGGTTATATTGCTTTAATATTTATTCTTATAGCATGTCTTAGCACCTAGTGTCATGATCTGGCGATCATATAGATATGTGGACCTGGTTGATATTATTATATACATTATATTGTCCCTACTCAGACTTAGAAGTTCACTATTCATACTCATTGGTTTTACCCTCTTTAGGGAGAATAGAGGTGATCATTCCACCATACCTTCGCTTATTAGTGTTGGCTACATTATTCATTGTCTTCTTCCATCCATTGCCTACCTTTTAGTTTATCACCCTGACTTACTACTTGACTAGTGACATGGAGGACCTTTTCCCCACTGTAGCCTCTATATTGGATGAGCTTCCCTATTTATTGTGTCTCGGCTTTGAGTTGGTGACAAAACTTACATATGGTGAGTTGGAGTTCCTTGTGAATTCCCCCTAGTCACTAAAGATGTGTTGGCTAAACCTGAAATTTTTAGTGCTGCCATGAATACAAAATCTGGAAAAATGAAATGCTATATCTTGTATGAAAAGCCCGTTCATGCAATGTGTTTCTAAACACACATGAATGAAAGGCTTGCCAAATGAAAGTGGCCATGAAAATAAAGGTTATATCTTTTGTGAAATAAATCCCTAGGTAAACAAGTTGTCTGTGACACACCTATAAGTGTTCAGGTAAAACAAGTGCCTTAAAAACACACCTGTAGCAGAAAGCCTCAAATAAATGTAAATCTATGCAATGTGTTTATAAACACACATAGATCAAGGCTATAGAAACTTCAGGCCTAAAAACAGTGGAACTTAAATGCTATATATAAATAATTGCTACCCTCATTTGTATTATGGATTGTGCGCATCTGTTAAAGGTGAATAAACCCTCTTTGAACAACTCATCCATTTGTGAGACACCGCCATTCCCTGTGTTGTTGCTCATTCAGTACATACTATGGTGTGTATTCCCTTTCCCATATCCAAAGTGTCACAACGTTAAGTCAGTCAAGCCATCCTTTAGCCTAGCCAGTTTATTTTAGCATTCACCCTTCACTAGCAAATTGATCACAGCTATGAAGTGAGAATGGTCCTGAAAGTCTAGTCTGAGTAATAATAATAATTAATGACATTATATATTTGGATCTAGATCGCCAGTAATGATAACTTTGTATTATAATTGTTATTTGAATAAGTTGTAGAGCATGCATTAACCTTTGACACTTTGCAGCAGCTTCTGATGATGGTCTGAGTTATATTTGGTCATGTTGACTTGGTCAAACCTAGTTTGACCAAGGTCAACCATAGGACATGAGATGGTTGGACCTTGTGATGATATGGATAGATGATATATGGTCTATGTACATGTTCATGATGATTCTATGCATCAGATACAGGTTTATGATGATGATTCATGGTTTACAGCATTATTTGATCATTTACAGATTATTATTATTTCACCTGTTCCGATATATTGGATATATTATATGATCATGCAAAAACTCATATGGTATATGAGTACACATCTTGGATGGATTTGGACCTTCTGAGTCTAATGAGACAGTCTGTTTTCAGTTCCGGGCACTTACAGTGATGATTGAGCCTCAGTAGGCTAACCCAGTGCAGTTTTGATCTGTCGGAGACCCTATCAGAGCAGAGAGGATTTTTATTTGGTTGACCTAGGGCGCTGTGCTTGGAGGGGGTGCTCCAGCCACTTGTTTTTACCATATTACCCCCCTCCCAGACACACAGGTGCCCTCACCTTGACAGCGCAGGCACTCCAGGAGGCAATTTGGGGCAGTTTCATGCTTCCCGAGGCATTTCAGGATTGATAGAAATGGCTATTGAGTAATTCAATTTGGGCTACTGAGACAATGTCTTGGCATGGGATGATCAATGATGATGGGTTGATGTCTTCCACACCTCCTCCAGCAGTTTCAGCTTCATTAGAGCCCGCATCCATCACTTATGGCACTTTCTGATGATTTCTGAGGCCTCTTAAGGCCCACGATTTTTCCATAGAGACACGATTTGGTATATTGATGACTATTTTATTATTATTGTGCTATGGGGATTGACCAAGGGTGGCTAAAATTACCCCTTGGACCCACCATAAACTTCTTATTATATTTTGTCATCATGATATGGTGGGATTCCCCTCTCCTAGGGCGATTTTGTCCACTTATGTTATATTTTATTAGTGATCTATGTATTTGATTGTTGAGCTCATCTCAACCATTGATTAGACATTTGTATCTTTTAATCTTAGCCACTCATTCAAAAAGTGGTTAGGATTTTGGTGCCTCTCCTATCTATTTAAAGGAGGGAGCCTCTCATTGTAAAGGGGACTTGTAGCTCTGGATTATTGGAATAGAAAATTATTATTGCATCTATCTCCAGTGTTGTGGTGAATGTTTTTGGTGTTCGTTCGTTGGTTCTTCCTTTGCACTGAGTTATTGGAGATCTTGTTTTGCCATATCTTTTGTACTACGTTTTTTGCATCTATAGGTGGAGGCCGATTTGCTTTGAGGAGAAGTATTGGTAGGGGAAGACTCTCCCTACTTCTTCTTTGGATCTCTTCGTTGGTAACAAGGAGTATTACTGTCCCAGGACCTTCTATTTCATGTTACTATTGCATTTCGCTTGTATTTCCTCCATATTTGGTCTTACTGATTGAATCGCTATTCCTTGGTTTGACGGGTAGAGGAGGTCGCACTTGTGGGCTAGGGAATCAATTTGGCAAGCAAAATCAACCATCTCTCATTTGATCTCTGCGGGAATCTTCCTCAACATCAAGGCATCTCTCTTCATCACTCAGGTATGATCTCAAGGTAATTTCTATCTCCATGATCTATCCACTTGTCTTAAATATTTCAAACCCTAATTAATCAAAACCCCCATTGTTACATTTTCTTAAATCTACTGAGATCTAGTGGGTTGTTGGGTATAATATTGAAAACCCACCTCTATAGTATCCACGGCATCCCAGATCTATAGTTTGGTGAGGATTGGCCTTCATTCGATCCCCTTCCCAAGCCAACTTGGCTTCCCCAAGTGAGGGCGCACTTCTTGGGGAGTTGAGTTGACCTAGATCTAGTTGATGGGTAGTTGAGATTTTAATTGATTCATGATCTACACATCCTAAAACCTACCCCTAGACTCTTACTTTGGCAATTTCTACCTTGTGGGCCCTATTCCACATTTTAAGGGATTTAATCCCCATTTTGTACCACTTGGTATCTTTAAACTCAGATCTAGCAAGATCTAACCATTGGATTGTCTTGAAACTTTAGATCCACATTGTCGCTTGATTAACCTACTTGGATCTAAAATTTGGATGTCATCGGACTTGACTTAATCCATTTATTCCACATTTTACCCTCCTTGGGCAAAGTCGCACTTCCTTGGAGATTGGAGTTGGTCCACTTCTAAGACGTGGGTACATGAGATTTTAGTAGATTTGGAACGAGCATAATTCAAAACCTAGGTCCAGTTGGTCACTTCAACAAATCTTGCCTTGGGGATAGCATTCCTTGTTTTAAGGAATTGTGGTCCACTTAGGTCAAACCTTGAATCTCTAGATCTAAACCTATTCATCCATCAAACCTTTAATTGCCCACCTGTCTCATGCAATAAGAGTCATCAACCACAAGTTAATTTCATTTGACTCCATTATCCCAGTTCCCAAGGCACTGATCTCTCTCCAAGTCAATTCGACTTTTCTAGATTGTTGGATTAACTTGTGGATTGATCCTTGTTTGGTGGACTAAACCCTTTGATGTCATCATACTTCATGATCAAGCTTGTCACTTGTACTAGTTAGCCCCAATTCAACTCCTAAACTACCCTGCATTGGAATAATCCTGGATCTTATTTTCAAATACTATAAGTCACTCACACATCAACAATGAACCAAAGCTAAACTCATTGAACCCCTCACTTATCTCGTGACTTCATCCTTAAGTCTAGGATAAACCATACACCTTCTTTTACTTAGTCTTAACTTGATTTGGTGTCTTGGTTTGATCTTTCCTGTCGGGAGTAGATCGGGTCTCCCCCTTTGTTATCCGGGCTAGATAGCATAAAGTGAAGGTTGCCTCGACTGGCATGACAACCATCTATTGGAGGTCGAGGTGATCGTGGTTGCACCTTTTGAAGTTGTCTTTCCCTATTGTCATCCCTTAATAGATACATCCATAGGGGTAACTACAGTTTAGGTGATAACAGACCTATTAAGGAATAAAGCAACTTTGAACTAAGTAAACTAGATTAAAATGTATGTAAAATATGAGAAGGAAGAAAGGGGTTTTTTTTTTTTTTCTCTTCTTGCTTGGTTTCTGTGCTTTCCATTTAGAGGTTATCCCCTTAGCACAAACCCATTCCCTAAATAAACAACCAGTTGAATCATTGTCATAGTCCCCATCATAGCCAGTTTACATTGCCACCAATAGTCCTTTGGCATATTCCCTTGGGAGGAAGTAAGTTTTCCCATAATTGTTGGGTTTTCATTCACCCGATGTCGGGACTATATTTATGGTTGTTATACCCAAGATGAGGTAAACCCCGATTACCATAGCAGTTAGTACTTGCACTTTTTATTTAGACTACTACTTGCTTTCATCTCTAGTAGAAACCATATTACTGGCACAATGTAGGAGGGTGAGAGACCAAGTCGAGACCTAAAGAGCAATGCTTTTCTTTATTTCAAATAAGCTAGAGCGTGAACCGTAGGGGGTATGAGTCACAGGTGGACTGTGCTTGCCTTTTTTTTCTACAAATCACACCATAAATCAAAACAAAAAAACTTTTCCACACTTGTGGGGTTAGATTTCGTTAGCTTGCCCGAAAAGCCTACGTTTTCTTTTTGTTTCTGATTTGTTGAAAGCGCACAAGGTGCATGGCAAAGAGCATACGCAGCCGAGAAAAACCATTTCCCTTTCTGTTTCTGATTCGCCAAGATCGCACAAAGTGCACGACAAAGAGCATACACAGACAGGGAAAGCAACAATCCTAAACTAAAAAAACTAATAATAAAAACTGATAAAATATGAGTTCTTTTTTAAAACATAAATTAAAAAAAAAATCACTGTAACATTATAGCTTCAGATCTGATGACATACGCGTTTCTGAAGCAACCAGTAACCGTTTTCGATCAAACGAAAACTATTTCCCAATGGAAACGACGCTCCTGACGCAATAGAACACCTCCCACGGCCCAGAAATGCGCAGAAATACTAGAACCAGAAACCCTTTCAAGTTTCGGCAACAACAATTCAAGATCTAAATCAGAACCGGAAGCGGCTCTTCATAAAAGCTCTGATACCATGTTCGAGTACACAGGGTACTCCCAAAAGACCGAACACCTAGAACAACCACTTCACACAAACAGATCACAGATCAATACACCGATATTTTGACGTGGTTTAAACCCTCGAGAAGGAAACACTCCACGGCCCCGGCCAAATAGCTTCTACGGAGCAATTTATTATGCAAAGAAAGAAAGTTACAAATGAGCTTCTCATAATCGATCAACTAGACAATGACTCTCCATGCTCTTTAAATAGAGATCATGGACCAATCGGGTGTTAGGCCACGGATCAAGGTTAGGTATGATCTAAAGAGAAATTGAGTCATCAGATCCCTCTATGTCTAGAACATATCGTGACCGTCGGATTAAATATTTACAAATACATACTAAAGAAACACATTTTTCCTAACGGATATAATACACAAGTTGATCTTAACTAACTCCTAAGTGTCTAAATATCCTAACACATTCCTGGACTCAAATTCATCACTCGTATCAATGCATACTTCTATATTTGTGTCCTTGCAAAATCCATTGGAAACAATCAAAGGAAAAAGAAAATTTGTTTCTACAATCATGCTGTGTTTTCATGAAATGGCTCCTTTGTTCAAGACTATTAACTGAATCAGAAATGTTGAACATATCATATTGTATGTTCTAGAACTATTTGAGTGGTGACTTTGTTTCTTGCAAAAGCTCGATGTATGTGATCTTGTGAAGAGTGTTACCAACTATTTTGTACAATAGTTGAACTTCTATTGAGCCGTCAGTTTTATGAACATGATACATGTTCATCTTCAGAGTTCAGAAGTTCAGAAGTCATTTTCAGGGCAATTTTGCCCCATTTGTAATAAATGCATGCTTCAGACCCCCTTGGGGGAATTGTAAAAAGTTGGTCTAAACATGGCCATTTTATAAAAGACTCGACCGTCCTTAGGTTTAACTATCAGGGTGATACTCTAGAGTGTTTTTTCCTTTGCGAATTAAGCATTGCACTTCAGCTGTTAAAAAGACCCATTTGCATGCATAAATTACATGACCTTGAATTAGTTTGCTATGATAGACACATATTATGATTTTTTATCAGTTACAGGATGTACATAATGGAGTTAAATATTTCCTAAGAGTTACCTGACATGAAGGTGATGAAGAATTGATGACACCTTAAACATCTTTATTGATATGTCTTGGTGTTACTGAATTCATAGGGGATGCCATCTCTCTTGACTAATGTTACTATCTATCCAATTCCTTGTGAATGATACTTTGGAACCATTTCTGAAAATGTTTGCACCACAATGGATTATAATTTCTATTATATTTTATGTAAGGCCCAGGCACTAAAGATCATATCTAATGAAACTATGCAAAAAAACATGACTGAGTTTATGGGTAATACCTATAACCAAAAGGAAATTGAGTTGCAACTAGAATCCCCTTGTTCCCAGTAGTATAACTTCCCTGACCAGCCTAGGGTGGAGCATTGGAGGGAAGGGAGATAGCTTGACGGACAGTTTAACAAAGAAAGGGGTCTCATTCCTGGTATTGTTCAGGTTCGACGAGAGAGATGTTGGTTGAGTGGGATCGCTGTGGTTAAAAAGTATGAAAGTTTAACTCCTTATTTCTGAAATCTGGGAATTGTGTTCTGTAATATATTTGAGCCACAACTTAGATAATTTTCCTTGTGGATCCATAGCCTCGGCTTGGGGTTGGCCTCCATGATAGAGTGCCTACAGATGGGTGGAACACACTTCATTCACAGAAAAAACATGCTTGATCATGTTTGTCATTGATTTGATATATAAATGTAATCTTGGTAAGATACAAATCCCAAATTGGCAAATTCCATTTGATAAGTCGCAGTAGTTAACACATCATACAATTTTTTTTCTGAAAGATAAAACAAAGGGTTGGATTAAAATAGCCTGGCACATTTGATGAAAGGCTCCACTGGGATTCTGATGTTGTTTTTGTGATGCACTCTCTGTTTTTGTGATACACTCTCATCCTGTTTTAATTTTTCAATTATAGCAGCAACCACTAACTCGAAGTTACTTGGACAACTTAGTCAGATATATCATTTATGGTATATCATTTAAGGTGTAGCAGGTATTAACAAAAAAAATTGACTTTTCCTCATTTGTCAAAGTCCCTGTTCCATAAAATCCCTGCACACATCTTGATCATGATATAAGTAATTGCATTTGACAAACTATAAATTACTGAGATAAAGATAAGTTCTAGTGAGGCACTTGACCAATTTATTCTCAAGACATAGTTGAATGTTCTTTTGAACATCTGTCTTTTAATAACTTGCATACACAGAAATTTTTTCTCTAGGATAGGCATTACAAAATCATGGATGTCTCATGGAAATATTATATTTCAAAACGAAAATATCTGAGAACAGCACCTCTCTACAACCCCTGGGCAAAGGAAAAAGGAATATATAAATCTCCAAAATACCATCTGGATATAAGCTACAGCTATATTAAATGGATGTTATGAAAAAAACTATGAAATATGCAAATTCAATCTGAAGCTGATCGAAGGCACATGATACAGAAGTTCAGAAAGAAACTCACATGCTTTACAACTTGCAGTCTCTCCATTTCTTAACCTGAGAAGAATCTAAGTTGTATGTCTAAAAAATAATTGAAATTGTGGAATCACTCAATGTACCTGTCTTGGCCTCTGATGCAACAATATTCTCAAGCTCTCTGCAAGGAAACAGTACCTTGAACCAGAAAAAATAGAAAAATAGGATACAGTTAAAACTTAAAAGGTAATATTACAAGTCAACATAACTGCATAAGGAATTCACACAGCACAATACAATTAAAGGCATTGTCTTCGAAGATCACCATGAATCGGCTAAAATGATGCTTAGAATGGCATCAATGTAAACACTCTAACATTAGTAGCAAGTATAAAGATCCTATGTCATCAAAAGCAAGATTTTCTTGGGTGACATTTTAATAAGAAACTTTTGTATTCATTTATCAATACATCCAAGCTTACCTGTATCTTTTGCTCACGGGTTTTACTTATTTTCCTAACGAAGAGATTTTACCTACCTGAAGATTCTTAGCTATCAGAATTGACATCTTTATGGCTTGAGATACAGTGAAATCGTTCCAATTATGTTTGTCCAAATAAGTTTGACATCGCTAACAAAAATAACACCCCCATTTGAATGGATAGTGAAAATTTCTGAGGAACGCATCTCATAGATAACATCCCTATTTGATTGTTCCATTGATCGACGACAACAGACATGTAACTAGATCAGTCACACATATGCACGCTTATTTTACCTTGGACATTATTGAAGAAGTATGCCATAATTTACATGCATTCTCATGTTAGTTCTGGTTGTACAAGTTTGGTTCAATATAATAAAATCATTTCAAGTTCTTGTAGCGTCATGTCAGTTCTGGTTGTACATGTTTGGTTCAATAAATAAATTATAAAATCATTTCAAGTCCTTTTAGCGTGGAAAGTAGAAGAATGGATATTACGGATGCTTACATTAGAACAGATCAAATTGCCTAATATTTTGTATTTCTGAACCATTTTTCCCAAAACAAAAAATAAAAGGAAAAAAAATTAGCATACAAAACCTTTGCTAGGAGTTTCAATAAACACTCAAGATATTAGCTTGGAAAATGATATCAAGGTCTTGAGGGAAGACCTGTAACATAATGCGATTGGTGCTCACACAATCACTGCTCGGCATGTGTCCAGCTAAATGTCAGATAAGGGTTAGTATTGTTAGCTTTTGGTAGCTCCAGAAGTATTTTCACCTAGATAGGAGAGGTACTTCATAGGATGTGAACGATTTGTGGTCTCATAGCCCATTTGCTTATTTTTTATTTGCATTTGGAGAGCTTAGATTGGGTGTATGCTTGCCTTGGGATCATGCTAGGGTGACGCACTTCTTGATGTGGTAATTGGCACGTGAGGAGTATATGGCATCATCTACAATGGCACACTTGTTGAGGAGTATGGGCACTTGTCACATGTGGAAAAACCACTTTGGAGGAGGGCATTAGGCAATTGGAGGTTCGGTGCTTGTAACCACCTTACATGGTTTGAGGAATGCTCGAGTTGAGGAGTCATTGATCGGATGGCACACCATCTTGGAGAAGTTGCGCTTGACATGTCGACACCTAGCTTGGAGAGCAAATTGGACAAACTCTAGTGTGACACATGGACAACTTGCTTTGAGGAGTGCTCTGTTTGGGGCATTATTTGTTGGAGTCATTGATTGGATGGCACACCATCTTGGAGAAGTTGCACTTGACATGTCGACACCTAGCTTGGAGAGCAAATTGGACAAACTCTAGTGTGACACGTGGACAACTTGCTTTGAGGAGTGCTCTGTTTGGGGCATTATTTGTTGGCATAGCCGAAGGTTTCTTGTGGTCTTCTTCCATATTTTGTTGTTGGGTGAAGAGTGTCTTTGCTAAACAGAACTACTTTGCATCTTAGAGATTGGTAGTTGGTGAGCTAAGTTGCAGGAAATGCTCCCTAGAGGGCAATAACATGTACTGAAACGCATGTGGTACAACCTTGAAAAACATGTCATCAACCTGGGAATGGGAATGGGAATGGGAGTGCAATCTGTCATCAACCGTATGAGTGCTTTTACCCAATAGAAAGGGAGAAGTACGATAGAGAGCAGAATAAGGCTGATAGAATAAGAAGAAAACAGGAAGCGGTTGCTAATGATAATCCTCAAGCTCCTAACATTGAGCGAAGGATTGTGCACGAAGAAAGGAAGAGGAAAGCAATTCAACAACAAGAAGCATTCAAAAATCCAAAAGCTTCATCTTCTGTAGTTCCAAAGAGCAGAATAGCTAAAATGGTGAATGTTAAAGGGAGGGGAAAAGATGAAACAAGAGTGGCAAGGGCCGTCTATGCTTGTGGCATCCCTTTCAATGTGAATCAGTCTCCTCATTGGCAAGATATGTTGAGGGCAATTAACAAAACTCCTCATGGGTTCAAGGGAACCTATGAAAATTTTCAAACCAATCTGCTAAAAAAGGAGCTTGTTGAGAACATTTCAGCACCTATGCATGATTCATGGGGTAGCTCCAGGGTTACCATTATCTCGGATGGATGGATAGATATTAGGCATAGGCCATCAATCAATATCATTGCCACTTCACTAAAAGAAGAAAAGTTTTTGAAGGCTGAAGACTATCCATCAGAATTAAAGGATGCTCAATCCATTGCTAATATTTTCATCAAGGCTATTGAGCAAGTAGGGCCTGCTAGGGTGGTAAAAGTTATCATGGATAATGCACCTGTTGGTAACACTACAGATTTGATTGTTGAGAGAACATGTGTACCATGATCACATTTTTTGGACTCCTTACATTGTCCATTATTTAAATCTCATTTTAGAAGAGAATGACAATAAATTCCCATGGATAAAGGAATTCACATGGCAAGCTAGGGACATAAACAAATTCATCACCAACCACCACTAGTCTCAAGCAATATTTTGAGAATACTCCCAATTGAAATTATTGAAATCTGTTGAGACAAAATATGCATCAAACTTCATCATGTTGCACCTCTTTGTTGAAGTTAAGTAGAAATCAGTTTATATTGTGGTGAGTCAACTTTGGGCGAAGTGGAGACAGGCAGATTTACAACGTGGAACTATGGTGCACAGATTGTGCCTTGATTAGTGGTGGTGGAGCAATTTAGATTTCTCTCTCAATTTCACATCAAATGTAATTGAGCTTCTCCAAAGTGCCAACCTAGATAAACCTTACTTGGGAGAGGTTTAATGGCATGGATACAATGTTTGAAAAAACTATGGATATCATTTCATAGGAGTCTCTTCAACATTTATTTGTTGATTCAATGAAGAAAACAATTGTTGAGTGTAACTGATTTACCACTCAAATGCACACTTTATAACATGTCCTGAACCAAATATTTCATGATGAAAACCTCATTGCTCAAAGCAATGGGAGGAATAACGAACCACATAAGGATAGGGAGGTGGTGAATGGAGTTAAAAGAGCCCTTATGAGAATGTTTCCAGATCATCTACATGAGGAGATGAAAGAAGAATTTGCTAATTTTACTATCAATTTGGATGATCATTTAGATATATCAAATTTGGGTGAGAAAAGCACCATGAGTCCAGTTAGATGGTGGATGTTAGCTTCCGAGTTACTTTGAAACTATTTACACCATGTTTGGAGGTGCTTCATGAGATTTGCAGTACATAGAGTATGTTCAACACCTAGATGGTCCATGATGGAACTGCACATGGGAGATGGTATGTGATGGATTTAAACACTGGAGATGGATTACTCAATGGTTTATGCATGATAAGATTGCACTAGGGGAATGAAGCTTATGGGATCACTTTGGTATCTTTTCTCTTAGATTGCCTAGAAATTTCAGGTTGTTAAGGATTGAAATATTGTCCACATTCATTGTTGTTTTATATTATATTTCATAGCATCCCTAAGGCTCAAAATTCACAGGGGTAAGATCTAATTAAAAGCCTCTAGTTAAGAGAAGAAAATTTTGTTTTGCAATAAAGTCAATTTTTGCATCAAAATTTCAACATGGTACCACAGCTTTTATGGTTGAGATTAGTCTAGGTATAAGAGGGATCTTGTATTTCAATTGGAGATTACTTAAGAAAGGTGCTCAAGCTCGTTTGCTAAGAAACCGGATTCGCTCTAACCCCCCCTCGTGTCCCGAATCGGTCGAATCGAACACGATTCGATCTCAGTTCGAGCCCGATTCGATCTTCAGGCGAATCCGAAATCGAGACACGATGCAAAATCGAATCCCCGACTGTCAGACACGAATCCCGAAAACAGGACACGTAAAGTGCGCTACAGTCCGGAAAAGTGCGGCCGGTTTTGTTTTAAAAGCAAAATTTGAGTTTCTTTTTGTCATTTGCAAGGAAGGAGTTGGCTGAGAGTGAGTTGTATGTGCAAGTGAAGGAGATTTGAAGGATATTTGAAGGCTATCCATTGTTTCCAAGCGATTCCAAGTGCATTCCGGTGGATTTGTGGAGAGGATTGCAAGCTCAACCATCACACAAGAAAAAGAATGTCTCAATCAGCTAGGGCAGGAGGTAGGGGACAAAGGAGAGGGAGAAATGCACCATCTAGTGCCTCTCCTCATATTCCACCAAGCACAAGCAGTTCTCCTCCTCCGTCAAGTGCTCCATCGGCTGCTAGTGGAGCTCATTCTATGGCTCCATTTAACCCTATTTTAGCAAGACAACAAGCCCAAGAAAAAAAATACCCTTTGTGGAAGTATGTGACAAGGAAAGATGGGCCCGAGGCAAAGCTTGGTGGGGGAGGCAATGTGTCTTGGAGATGCAATTTTTGCAAGCATGAGATCAAGAGCACATATTTCCGGGTTAGGGGCCATTTGTTGGCCCTTCCTTCTTGTGGGATTTCTTCATGCAAAGTGGTGATTGTTCACCAAAGGAGGGATATGGAAAGAGAGGATCATGTTGGCTTAGGGAATGTGGCAGCAGCAAGCAAGAAAAAAGAGGATGATCCTCTTCCATTTTTGAGGAAGTCCTCTAGCACTCATGGGCGTGGGCGTGGGGATACTTATCAAACAAGAAAGAGGCAATCTACAGGTGGTCCAATGGATAGGATTTTCCAACAAGAGGCGCGAGAAGAGGTAGACCTTACCATTGCATTTTTCTTCTACCTCAACTTCATCTCATTCAATGTTGCACGATCACCATTGTATTTTGAGACGGTTAAAACTATCTTGGAACGAGCTCCAAATAGTTATGTGCCTCCTGGTTCAGAGAAGCTTAGAACCACATTGTTGGTTAAAGCAAAGAAGGAGGTAGATAAAATTCTTGAGCCAATTAGATCAACATGGCCCTCATCCGGTGTGAGTATTGTTTCTGATGGATGGACGGATCCCGCACGCCATCCACTCATCAATTTCATGGTATCTTCCCAAAATGGAGCGTTGTTCTTGAAAGCGGTGGATGCTCTTGGGCAATACAAGGATGCACAATTTATGGGTGATTTATTCATCAAAACCATTGAAGAAGTAAGTGTTCAGTCGGGTGTACAAATCATCACGGACAATGCACCTATTTGCAAGGCTGCTGGCATGATTGTGGAAGCTAAATATCCACATGTATGTTCATTTTGGACACCTTTCATTTCTAATTTGCTCATTGTTTGAATTTGGTCATTGCAATGTTAGTGTTGTAGAATCATTGATACATGCTTTTATTGCTCTTACAGGTTTTTTGGACACCTTGCATTGTCCATTCCTTGAATTTAGCACTGAAAGCCATTGCTTCGGATGTGGCATGGATTGACAACCTTATTGAGGATGCACTCCATATCCGTAACTTTGTACAAAACCACACAAATGCCCTCACCATCTACAAACAGTACACACGGCTTTCATTGCTGAAGATTGCAGATACTCGGTTTCCTTCCTCATTCATCATGCTCAAGAGGTTGAGGGAGTTCAAAACTTCTCTTGGGTCCATGGTGATTTCAGAGTTTTGGGCTTTTTGGAGAAAGACGGATCAGGCTGCTTCACAAAAGGTGAAGGACATGGTGTTAAATGATGGTTGGTGGGACACAGTGGATCTTACTATTAAGATCATGGAGCCAATCATTTCTTTTTTGTGGTTTGTAGACACGGACTAGCCTATCCTAGCAGAGGTTTATCAGGGGTGGGATTCCATGATTGAGTCCATGAGGTCCATTGTCATGGACAATGAGTGTCTCGAGTATGGGACATCGACAGAGAACCTATGGACCATTATTCGGGATATTCTTATCTCCACGTGGGATAAAAATTGCACACCTTTGCATTGCTTGGCCCACTCCTTGAACCCCAAGTTCTACACTCAGGAGTGGCTCACTGGTGGATCGGGGGGCTCACACAGAGTCCCTCCTCACATGGATGCAGAGATTGCAAATGGGAGGAAGATAGCACTTAGACGGCTATTTCAGGATAGAGACATGCTTGAGGAGGTGGAGGATAGCTTTGTAGATTTTTCCATTGGCACTGGGAAATTTGGAGGCTATGATGTGCTTAGAGATAGGGAGGGTAAGAAACCCTATGCTTGGTGGGGAACTCATGGGGCAACATCCCCTATTCTACAGAAGTTAGCCTTCAGGGTCATCTCTCAAGTTACATCATCCTCTTGTTGTGAGAGGAATTGGAGCACATATGGGAACTTGTACAGTGTGAAGAAGAGCAGGCTTGAGCAATCCAGGGCAGAGTCGATGGTGTATGTGCACTCCAACCTACGTCTTATTTACAGGAAGAGGGAGGAGTGGGATGTCTTTCCTGATGATATGGGTTTGGACAGCAGTACTGAGTTGACATTAGCCAACATGGATCTTAATGATCCAGTGCTAGAGCCGATCACTTTTGATGATAGTGATCGTATAGAGGGGTCATCCTCCACAGCAACAAATGCAGGTCATCAGATGGGCAGAGAGGAGGAGGAGGGGGAGGAGGATGAGGATTAGGGCAGTGGCAGTGGCAGTGATGAGTATGTTGATTCAGGCATGGAGGAGGACTACGGACATATGGGATTCTCCCATCTTGATCCACCCGTTTTTGTATTTACTATTAGTCTATTTGGCATTTGCCAGTGCCTAGTGGCATTCTGACATATATGTATACATTTTGATTTTGATGACTTAATGAGAAATATGGTTCCGAGATGCATCTATGTGTCTCATAATTCATTGTGATTTGTGAATGACAAATGTGAAATGTGTTGTGATTCGTGAATACTGAATACTAAATCGTGATTTGTGAATGACAATGTGTAATCTACTAATCATTAATGTGTTTTCATTCTAATTTCTATTGAATATTTCATATTTGTAAATTGTAAATGTTCTAGTTTCTAAAGATTTTTGGATCTATATGTCTATATTTTTAAATATTAATATATTTTTAAAAATATATATATGTGTATATAAAATGTGTCCTACGTGTCCTGATTCCAGGGGTCACCGTGTCCGTGTCGAACTCGTATTTTAGTGTCCTGCGTGTCTCGTGTCCCCGTGTCAGGTGACTTAGCTCGTTTGAGGTCGTTAAGTGTGATACCCTAGGCTATTTAAAGAAGCTCTTGGACCATTGCAGAAATTTTTCTCTACTTCATATCAGTGTTACCAACCGCGACCGATTTATCGCAATTTTTCTCCAGTCCCGATATTTTAACAAAAAATCACTCTAAAAATCGGCCCGATTTTTGGCCGATTTTTCTCTGAATTTTAGCCGATTTATCCTGAGTCGACCGATTTTTTGACAGGGCGTGTTAGTGGCCGCAAAAGGGGTTTTAAAGGCCGTGGATTCACTTTGTTTTGGTTCATTTGGATGCTACAACCAAGAAGAGGAGAGCCAGGGAGACTAGGAAAGCTTCTATTTTTCCCAAGGAGGATTTTATTCATCATTTTACTCACCATCAACGATCATATTTGAAGATTGGAGCTTTGCATTTGGGGTTCTTTCCAAATTTATCACATTTGTTATATTTTTTATGATTCAGTATTTAGGAGAAGGACACGATCCATTTTGATGTGTGATGTATCTATAGACATTTTATATGTCTTATATATTGGTTTTCTTTCCATATTCATGTGGCATTGTGTTTATTTGATGTTATTGTTGCTTTAAATGTTTAAAAAATTGAAAAAATATATATTTTTTTACTTTTTAAGTTTGCCGATTTATTGCCAATGTGCTCCCGAGATATCTCGAAATGATGTTTCCTGGACCCTGCCCATTTTTTCGCCACAGCGATATTTGTAACATTGGTTTTAAAGCATTTATAAACATCCCTCTAATAGGAAAAAAATAAAATGAACTTGGAAACCAGAAAAACCATGCTTGATCATGTTTGCCATTTATTTGAGATATAAATGTAATCTTGGTAAGATAGAAATCCCAAATTGGTAAATTCCAATTGATAAACAGAGTAGTTAACACATATACTTTCATAGCTGCCAATGAATTTCTAACCATACAATTTTTTTTGAAAGAAAAAACAAAGGGTGGAAGTAAAATAACCGAGAACATTTGATGAATGATGTTTTTGTGATACACTCTCCTCATCCTATTTTAAAGCATTTTTGAGTTTTCTCTTAGTTTCTTGTCTTGTATTGACCTGCTTGTAGGTATGTGTATAATTAGTGCCAATACATATCATGATTGACTAAATAAAATATAAACCTACTTTGAGGTAGTGGTATAATGCAATTCATAGTGATGCTTCATTGTTGAAGAGAAAGAGTTATCATGTGGTCTGCTTTTGTGGACTCAACCACAATGGGTCAATCTTTTGTTCAATTAAGATGACAAAACAACGGGTTAACTACTCTACTAGGAAATCCTTCATCCTCTCCACTGAACCAACACCCAATTGGCTAATACAATTGGTTACTAAAAATACAGATGGAATGTAACCCAAAAAATTAAAAAATCTGAAGCTAAAGAAAAAAAAAAACTTTCACAATTTAAAAAATTGGCTAAGGGATTGCTTCACAAATGAAGTCAGTTAAAATTTAACCCTTCCCATCCGTACAGTTGTCTGGACTCTTCCCCACTCAAATGACATGAGTTTGAAAGGGATGAGGCCAAGCATAAATCCCTCAAAATTTTGGTAGAATTGTAATCACCCGTCATCTCAAACCTACAGCAAAGGACGTATATTCTTTGCAGTGTATCCCATCGGTACATGTTACTCATAGAACCTCCAAAAATATAATTGAGTGATTTGGTGTAACCAGGAGAAAAACATATCAAACCCTTTGAATTTTTAAATATCGACCTGGATTTTGGGTTTTGTTGAATAGGTAGTCTAAAAAGAATCCAGGGTTTTGTTCAATGTTTAAAACTCAGACTCGGACTTGGAATCGACCGAGAGTCAACTCGGACTCGAACTGGGAATCGGCTGAGGGTCAACTCGAACTCAGTCTCGGACTCAACAATGAATCGGTAATGACTCGGCCGATCTGAATTTAATGACTCGATTCACTAAAAAACACAAAGTATTTAAATTTTAAAGAAAAAAAATATTTTAAAGATTATTAATCCATGATTCCAAAGCATTAGAGACGAAATATGCAAAGTCTGCTCATGTATATACTATATACCATATAAGGGTGAACATATCAAAATGGAACGAAGTGTAATGTGCAATACATATCTAGAAGATTGGAACAAAATGCAAATACATAATCAAAGAAGGCCTAAATGGCCTGTAGAGTGGCATAATTCACTAATTTATTTTATTTGATTCTTTCCATATTCAATATAGTTATTATTTTACCATCTACTAAATTGCTAATTCAAATTTCAAATATAACCAAAACCTCAGAGGCATATACAAAATTCGCTAATTAAAGTAGACAAATATCATGAGTTGAAAATCCAGATTCCATACTTATCATTCCATGTTCCAACCATGCACAATTTCCTTCTAGTATCTCACAATTACAAGAAATATCAACAAAATGGCAACGAATCGGCCTCAACACTGCTTAACTCCAGTTTATAAAGAATAGCACAATAACAAGACCTGTAAACTGCTTATAATACGAGAATTACCATAGTCCTAAATGACCATAAGAAGAAATCGTCGACAGTTTAAGAGACAAGAATGGGCATAGTCCTAATTGATATGCAGGACATATTTGAAGTCCAGAACTTCAGGAATTAATTAAAAAGAATAAAAATTTAGTGTTTTTTACTCCACGCATCAACTTGGATCAACTCGGGTCAACTCGGATCAACTCGGTCAATTCGGTACCGAACCGGTCACCCGAACCGATTTAAAGGCCGAGTCAACTCGGCTCGAGGTCAACTCGGCCGACTCGGACTCGGACTCGACCGACACAATATTTGTAACACTGGTAGAAATTTTGAATATGAGTTAAACATAAATTAAATTTTGAAATAGATACAGTTTTGACTTACAGTTTGTAAAGGATATGTGATCAGCTGAGAAACAATCCATCCTACGACACCAGCCAATCCATTGAGTAATGTGTCAGATTCTGTCTATTAACATAATATGTGGAAAAATCCCCAGGGCCCATATTCAATGACTCAAGTTTTTGAGAATTTTGACTCCTAATTTAATTTTATAATGATCGCCCCCAAGCCTCTATCCCACGTTAGGGCATACATTGGTTATTGGACACGGATCTTGGAAGGTGAAAAATGGACGTCACCCACTGGCAAACAGAATTCCCCACCAAAAAGTCATCAATTCTTGACGACACCAGCTCCACACCCTTGTCTCGTAACAAACTCATGTCTAATGACATAGTCAACAGGCATACATTTAATTTCCCCAACCAGTTGGCCCGGTACTAGGGTTAAAAACCTCCGTTGATTAACATATCTATTAATTGGAAGATGCATTTCTCAGTACATTTCAGAAGACGAAAACCATTATTAACAGGCTAGGCCCTTTCTTTCACGAAACCTCAATCATGTTCAACAACAAGAATGCCAACATGAGGATCTAGAGCACATTCTATGAAAACATGTGACCAAAATCCCTTGAAATAACGATAAAATAAACTGTGAGTATCCGTGTGAATATGTGGATGATCAAAGAGAGCTATCCACCATTATTACAAGCTGTGAATATCCGTGTGAAAATGTGGATGACCAAAGAGAGCTGTGATTTCTGGATAAGAAAGAGATCTCGTCCATCACTTCAAGCTAAAATACAACACGTAGATTTCCATTGGCAGTTGCTTGCATTTAAGTTCGATTTTGGTTGACAATTGCCCTAGACTTACGATTTTGTAAAGAACCATCACCCATTTACATCACCATTGAATTGTTGTTTTAAGATAGCCTCAACTTAGTTCGCCAATTCTGACTAGAGTTTCCGAGGAATCAGGATCCATCTGTGGTAAGCTTCAGCTGCTCAGGGGATGTGTCACGGTCACTCGGAGTTTTGGAGCATCTCATGGAGTGTTGGTGGTGTCTTCTTGAACCACCTATCAACGGTTTTTATTAAAAGCCGATTACAAGTGGGAGTTGGTTTTCACACGTGGCGCATCTCTTCCTCTCATGGCTCTCGCATATGGCAACCCGGCATTTCTTCACATGGCTTAGATCCACATTTCCTTTTTGATAGCCGAGTTGTGTAGTTTGGACTTACATTTCATTTGGTAGCCGATAAAGTTCCACGCTGAGTAGCTACTTGGATGATTTTTTGCTACATGGAGTTTCTATTGACCCCCATATCGTATCATTGGTATCCGAATGGTTTGGGTGATCTGTTTCATAGCATTTGACAGTCGTATGGGTATCTTTCATATGTGGTTGGTCTTTTGTTGAGTTAGTACGGGGCCAAATCCAGAACTGATCTGAAGACTCAGTTGGAAAGATGGCGAGTCCCTAATCGTTCAGTTTATTGATAAAGAAGACGGCCAGATTAAAAAGGAAATATCTCGTAGCTTTTGGAGTAATTTCGAGTTCTCATACACTTCGCACACTTGAATCCCATTCTGACTTTAGCAAGCAAATATGAACTGGGCATACTTTTAGAGGATCAGTTATGTGGCAGTTTGAAGATCCCTCTGTTAGATATGTCGACTTCTTTGCCTGTATTTGAGATCTAGAGCTAAATTCTGAGTCATCCTTTCTACAAGTGTTAGTTAGTTTATACACATGTGTCACTTCGCTTGTACTCTTGCAGGCCCTAATCAGGGTGACCTATTGCATCTTGTACTCTATTTAAAGCTAGCAGGCTTTCATTTGTAGCATGGAAAAAAAGTTGGGAGTTTTCTTTCCCATTGAGCTTAATAGAAAAAATCATGTTGGGTTTTTGGATACAAATAGAACACTCTCTCTTAATTGTGGCGTGATCTTGTATGAGTTTGAATAAGTCTGAATATTACTAGACATTGCTCTTTCCTTTCTATGTTTATGTAAGAGACCATAGAAGTGCGTTTCCATCACGTTGGAATGTAAAAAGTCTTAGCAGTTCCTAGTCTCTTTCCCTTTGTAAGCATCCATATACGGGTATCAATCTTCACATTTTATCTCAGTTGATTGTATGATATTGATCTTTTGTGAGTACAGTGTACCTCCCACAGCTAGAAAGGAGGAAGTAATTTTGGTTGTTCACACTAGACAAACCAGGGTTTGCTCAATCATGCAATCTTTCCCCCTCAGTCACATATGACACAAGGCCCTCTCGAGTTCTCTTTTGACCCCATTCTCCCCTCTTATATACTGGAACTGGTCTTTCCTCGAGGAATGATCCTCCCTTCTATCCCATCTCTTGTTCAAATTACTTTCAATCCTACAATCGTTTCTCTAAGGTAGCCTCTTCGATTCACCTTGCCTTGTTATTGCACCTGCCTTAGTGATCCTACCTTAGGGAAACCCCTCTTGTGTGGAGAAGAGCCAACCTAAAGTGAGGAAGAGAGGAGTGTGGTGACATTGGTTGCTCTTTTCATAGTTGCCATCGGGTTGGTGTGCCTATTTTGGGCTTCAACACACGCATATCAGTTTTGGCTGGCAACAAGACCGACTTTGTAATGGTGTAAACCTAGTATGAAAAAGGACTAGCCATTGTACAGGATGATCCCAGCTTGGTTGGTTGTAGCTCCGAGTTGTTGGTTGTATCTCCAAGGGTAGATCCCAACATGGTTGGTGGTATCACCGAGGGAGATCCCACTGTAGGTTCCCCTATGGGCTAGGTTGAGATGGTTCTGTAGGCTCTCCAATGGACTAGATTAAGCAGGTGCATGTTGACTAGTAGTATCAACAAGGGGAGATCCCAACATGGTTGGTTGCATCTCCAGGGGTAGATCCCAATGTGGTTGGTTGTATCTCCTAGGATAGATCCCATTATGATTGGTTGTATCACCAAGGGGAGATACCAACGTGGACATTGAAGACCTAGATTGGATCTAGGCCACATCCACCATGAAAAATCGCTGGCTATTTGGAGAGTTGCATCCAACATGAAAAAGGGTTGGCACTGCAAGGCACATCCAGAATGAAAAAGAGTTGCCTCTATGAAACTTCCTATGATATATACATTCTGGAAATGTCTGATGTCAATAGTGAAAGTACAAGAAGTGCAACAGCTGGAAGACTATGGTGATGATGTCAGAAGAATACCTTCCTTGTTAATAGGGAGTGTTGAAGAATGTAACTTCAGAAGATATTTTTATTTGTATCATTTGTATTGTACAACCTACAGGGATTATTATTTATCTAATTGATCATGTGAAATTCATTGAAAGAGTCAATTTAAACCCTAACTGTTATGTCAGCTTGGAAAGGATTAGAAAAGAATATTTTATTGTGAATTTGACAAGTAGACCCTGTTGGTAAAAAGGGTAAGTCAATTGCTTAATATAAATGAGGAGTTCAACCTCCTCATTTGGTCACCTCATTCACTCATTGAGTTCACATCACTAGGAGAGATAGAGTCAAGTGAATAGTTGCTTTTGGAGTCCTCTTGTTTTGGGTCTTTGCATGATGAATACTATTCTACATTCTGACGAATCTATATCAAAGAAGATTGCTGGGTTTTCCTGCCCCACGAGGGTTTTCGTAGGATACATTTATTGTGTGTTATTGTTCATGGTGTGATTGTTTATCTTTTAGTGATACATATTGTTTCTGCATTTACAATTCTAACATTTGACCATGTAAAAAATGACAAATCTGATGCTTGAACAGTAATCTGATCAATCCAATATGTACGAGGGGTAAGAGATGAACTCTCGTATTCATATTATTATCCAACTATAACACAATTAACATGATAATGGTGATAATTCAATAGATCCAATAAAGATAAGACTTACGCTGGAGTAAATAAATTATTTATCATGAAGTATTTTATACATGCTTACTTACAAACTTAACCAAATTGCTATGATGGGTTAGGTGAACAAAACAAGGTTAGAACATGGGGAGTTGACGTGATAACCTCAACACCATGATCTCTTTGACACGAGGGAAAAACAAGAACCACTTACACATATGCAAATTAGAAGACACTAGGGAATGGTAGTGCCTCACAAATGGGTGGAGTGCTTGGAAGGATTCCAGTAGACTTTAGACAAGCAACCTTTTGCATTTAAATTATTGCCAACTTTTTGCACATTTCACATTTAACATTTAACACTTTAATCATCTTTCACTAGCCGACCTCCAAAAGTAGGTTCCCTGAATAGCCTTGCATGCATCAGATAATGACTCGGTCTTACTACCATTGCATGCCACCGTCCATAGGTGCGAAGGAGTTACCACCCTGTTGCCCTGTAAGGCAAATGGCCTTACATCATACAAGGGATAAATGCTCGTCCCCTTGCCACTAACTAGATACCAAAGACTTTTTATTTATTTACTATTTAGCAACACTATTTGTAGCTGACTTTTTGCATCCATTTAGATATAGCATTTATACGTTCCGATGATTTTTTTAGGAAGAAGTATGTGTGCCTACAAGTAATGACATTATTATTGACAAGTATAATAAAATAGAATAAAGTTGTCGCAGTTGCTACAAAGTGGGAAAGATGCCAGGAGGATTCTTCTCAAGATTGAAGGAATCCTAAAGAAACATAACCACTAGGAAGAAGTATGCACAGCTACAAGTAATGGTGTTATTATTAACAAGTATAATAGAATAGAATAAAGTTGTCGGATTTACTACAAGGGGGGAAAAATGCCAAAGGGGTGTTTCTCAAGATCCACCTATGAGCTGCCTTCCAAGGGTTATTGGATGATGTGTGTAGCGGCTCTGATAATTTCGAACTAAGGGCCAAACCAACATACGGAGTTTTTGGTGGCAATAGGTCTCCCTTCGGCTTATTTAAGGCATTCATCGCCTGCTCCTTGGATACATTTTCCAAAACATTGTAGAGAGAATGTCTAACCCTATCAAGCAGAACATTAAAACAAATGACGCTGGTGCCAAAGAAAATGATGGAAGTTATGGTAGCTCCAATTGAGAACTCATCTATGATGACTAACCTTTCTTTGGGTTGGAACTCAAAGGGATTTTGGACTATGATTTGTTCATGCACCTTTAAAACACGGAGTTATTTACTATCTCTACATTTGTATTTCAAATTGAGTCACCCCTTTATGAGCCCTGTAATGCAGTAATGCAGAACTACAATACTAAGTAAGTTGTTCTCTTCAGAGGCCTTGAAAGTTTTTGGATTTGTTTCCATATTTCCCAACAAGTTCCAGGGCAACCCTGCATCATTTTATTTGTATGAACTACATGACTACCTTTGTCACTATTCGAAGTAGCACATTCCTCCATGAGCTCCTTCTGAAGCTCCATTCTTTTTCTCATTCACTTGTAAGAAGCGTATTTGAAGCCTGTGGTAACCTAGCATGTATAAATATCAAGAAAAACCCTTGATGCAGACCACGAGTGCTATGGTTATCTCCTTGATGCATATTTTGGGTTTAATTGAATCTACGGTTAATTGAACTGTAGAACCCTACCCTGCCTTCATGTTTGGTGATGAGAGATTACAAAGAAAACATGAATACCCATTTGCAATAGTCTTTCCAGAGACCTTGGATTTAACTCACTTTACAATTTTGAACCACTTAATTTTCTTAGTGCTACATGTAACAAAGTATTATATAATATCCCTGTTAAAATAAAATATTATTTAATATATCACTATAAAAATAACAGAAGTGAAAAAAGAAAATGAAGAAATAAGTTGAGACAAAATAGACTATTGTCTTAAATTATAGTCTTAAAATCCCCTTTTGTGTAGTACCGAGGTTTCAGTTATAATGCGTAAGTTCGGGTGTTTAATGTGACTACGAACAAAGATAGTGTTTCTCCTTCTTGTGGCTCTGGTTGCTTTTCTTGGTGCCCAAGCTTAGCCAAAAGAATGACATAATTCTATTTGCTTTGCTTTTATTCTTAGTGGCATAGCAAGGAAGTTTGCCCTTTTATATGTATCAAGGAAGTTTGCCCTTTTATATGTAGCCTCTTGGGTTTTCTCTTTGTTTTACTTTATTGTTGGTAAACAGTTGAAGTTGGTATTTAGTTCCATATGGATTTCAACCACTTTTGTCCATGTCAAGATCTTGATTCAAATTTCATAGTATATAGCAAAGATAGATCAAACTGATGCATAGGTAATGCAAAAGAATCTTATTCAAAAAATTTCATTGACAAAAGCCCTAGGGTTACAACATCACCTTCAGGAAATCTTTGAATGTCCAACTGTAGTCCTTAGTCCATGAAATGTTGATCAAGACCTTTCAACAACGTACGTCTTGTCCAATCCACAAATTTTTATATTTGATATACTTAAAAATTCCTTGAAAGAGCTAAAATCAAACCCAATATTTCTCAACTCTAGTTGCAAAAGAGAAAATAATCATAACCTCCAATCACTTTCGAATGCACCCAAAATAGCCCTGTGATGAGCTATAAGGAACAACAACACTTCAGGTTTCCAAAGCTCATATGACAGTTGATTACATAGGATTCCCAATTCCCAATCTACATAGTGGACTACAATTTACTATTATGCAATATTTTCCAACAATGTTCTTGCAACAACGATGGTTGTAAACTCTACTATACTTTGTGGAAACATAGATTTAATTATAATGTAGTTAAGCGACATACAGCTACAAGGCTACAAGTCAAAGAAATTGTAAGAATGTACTCCACACAATTATAATGTGGGTTTAGAAATGGTAATTTTACAACGGTGTACTCAATTCCAAGTTTCAATGATTCCAACTAAACTGATATTGGGGGACCATTGACAGCCGAAGAGTGTTGAAAAACCCTTACTCCTCATGTGCACATGCAAGCTACATATACTTAACATAGTCTAGAGAAAAACCAAACTACACCAATATTTGAAGATCAAAGGTGGCCTTGTACAGAGATGGTATTTAGATAAGTGACGCAAGGACAAACTCGGTCTCCTTCCTAGATTGAGGGGCATTCTTCAACATAATATTTATAAAGTTCACAAACCACAAAACCAAAATAAAAATATTATAGATAGAATGAGATTACAAAGTAGATATTACGTCAAGGTCATTTCTCTCCATTTTAATTTAAAACATGGTTCAAATTGATAAAACACTTGGAAGTTGTAAAACGTTCGCTCTAAAATATTATCTTCAAACTATCGCATCATGTCCCGAGGCCCATCTCCCACTCCAACATAAACAATTGATAATGGATATTCACTACAACAACAGTGATACCTACAATGTTAAAATGTTATTAGCTTCATAATTAAATAATGCCTACAGTATTGTATTAATATGATTAACTGGCTTCCACTAATGCATTGACTATATTTCGTACTTGTCTGCTCGTGTCCATTTTCAATGTCCGAGCTCCTGAATTTGCAAGAATGTGTTTGTAAATATGCATCTATAGGTGTCATAAAGATTACGTACAAGATCCCAACCAAGCAACAAATCCATAATATTTGCAAAATAAGACTAGAAACATCATGTAAATTTCGTTGAAAGAGTTATGAGAAGGTTTAGAAGTGACTGAAAGAGAGTCAAGGAGGTTCTCTCATCATCGAAAATTTCTCGACATGCTCTAAAGAACAAGTGAGGCATACCCTTCAATGACATTTGCGTCACTTATAATAAAAATTCATGAAGACCTACCAAATCCATCTTCACAACCCTATTATCAACTGTAGCATTGTTATACAGACAATAGTTAATATAGATTGCTTTCAACTTAGATATATTAAATGATTAAATCAAATAAATTTACATCTATAAGATAAATTAAAGAAAGAGGGAGTGAGATCATATAGACAAAAGGACTTGCCTCTTTGGAACTGCAAGCCCAAAAATCAAATCAAAGATACTGAAATAACTTCATGATATTCAAACATGACATAATATTCTTAACCATAAAGAATATTAAGGGCATTACAGGACAAACTAGCAAGGCTAGTGTCCAATAGACAATGCAAGGATTGTGTGACCCAATATCACCTAAACCACACTTCCAAGTACTTCGAAGTGTCATAACCTCCAAGGGGAGAGCCTTATAGAACATCGATAAACACATAGCCACCAAAATCTAGATCTAGCTATGCAATTAATGTTAATGACCCGTGCCTTCGACGAGTAACCTAGAGAATGAAGAGAACATACTATAAAAATATAAGTGTCGTAGAAGTTAACAAAACACAATTTATCAATGTCAATAGATAAGCATTATTCACGTAGCATTTATCATAAACATGTGATCACTTCATTTAGAAAGGAAGCAAATGTACTTCTCCACTATTTATAATTAAAAGTAACTTCAACAGTAGAATCACCAATGTTAAGCAACTTATGGCAATGATTTGCAGCAATAGACAGTCAAATAATTATCAAATAACTATGATATTCAAGCAATGCTTAGTACCATGAAATGTGCGACAAACTGCATTCAACTTGGAACGACTATTCTGTTGCAATCTGAACACTTTAATTCAAGTCTGAAATATCAGTCATGTAGTAGCAAATTTGACCTCAAGCAGTAGTCAAGTTTCAATCTTTTGTGTCCTTAAACAATACTTAGATGTCGTTTTTGCTAACTATTTAATGAGGTTTTCTGTGTATTTATATGACAGTTTTAGGACAACAGAGTGTAAACAGTCTGCAGTTATTGCAAACCTCATAAACGAGGTTAAGAGGGTTGTAAAAATACAAGGAGGTCGTATTGGGAAAGGTCGTTGCCGTGGATGAATGACTGAGGAAAAAAGGAAGCGAAGGAGAGGTGGGGTTGACTTTTCCAAGGGTAGAAGAGAGGGCATCCAAGAGCTTTAAGGTTCAGACCGAGGTCTAATTAGGACAGGCCGAGGGTAGAAGAGGAAAAGGGAAGAGCTCGAGGCTGAGGCCTTTAAGAGGAGGAACGAGGGCCAAAGAGAGAGGCCAAGGGTATAAATAAAAACTTGGACATTTAATGAGAATTAAGAATTGAATTAGGGTTTAGAGCAGATTAGGATTTAGATTTTTAGAATTAGTGCAAATTTTACAGCTTCTAGATTTTTTTAATATTTTAAGATCTGTTGCAATTTCACATTAAGGTTAATAGGGCCTAAAATGACAGGACAATTTTGTGGAAGAGGGCCGAAATTTTAGGGAGGCGAAAATTTGAAAAAAAAAAACAATTTTTGATTTTCGAGGATTTCAGACATAAAATTGCAAACCTAATTCTAACCCTCATTCTACAATGAAAATGCAAAATTACATATGAAAATGCAACCAGATTTGATAAATTTTGATAAAACGAGGGCTTTCACGGATGTAACCCTAAACCCTAGACCTAGAGGATAGTTGACCAACCTCCCTCTCGGAGTAATCTTCTCTTTGCCTCCTAAAGTAGGGCTTCCTACAATAACCTCTAGGGTTCCTGATAGCAGCCTAATCTAAGGCAAAATTAGAGATCCGAGAGGGACGTTGGTTCTCTCTTCTAAGCCTTGGGCTACATCCATGAAAACCCTTGCTTTATCAAAATTTATCAAATTTGTTGGCATTTTCATGTGTAATTTTGCATTTTCATGGTAGAATTAGGGTTAGAATTAGGTCTGCAATGTTATGTATGAAACCCTAAAAAACGAGAATTATTTTTGTTCAAATTTTTTGCCTCCCTAAAATTTCGACCCCCCTCCTACAAATTCGGTCTGTCATTTTAAGCTATAAAAACTCTAGGGCGAGATTGTGACATCCCTAAATTTACAACAAAAAAAATCTAAAAACTCTAAAATCTATACTAATCCTAAGAATTTAAACCTCAACCTGCTCTAAACCCTAATTCAACCCTTATTCCAATTGAACTACCCTAGTTCCCCTTATTTACACCCTCGGCATCTCATTGGCCCCCATTCCTCTTCGTAAAGGCCTCGACGTCTTTCCTTTCCCCTTCTACACCTCCTAATGCCTTCCTTTGTCCCTTGACCTCATTGTTGCACCCTCGGCCTACTCTAATCAGACCTTGGTCTGTACCCTAAAACCCTTGACTTCCCTCTCTTCTACCCCTGGAATCCTCAACCGTACCTCTCATTGCTTACCTTCTCCCTCAGCCTTTCTTACAAGGCCTCATCCTTGCCATTACTGCCCTTCATGGTTTTTTATAGCCCTCTTAACCTCTTTTCTGAAATCTGCAACAACTGTACACTCTCCACACTTTGCTGCCATAAAATTGCCATATAAATACACAGAAAAACAACATTAAACACTTAGCAAAAATGATATATGATTATTGTTTAAGGAGGACACAAAGGACTGATCTTTACTATTGTTCGAGTTCAAATTTGTTATTTCTAGACTAATATTTCAGACTTCAATTAAAGTCCTCAAATTTCTAAAGAATAGTTCTTTCAAGTTGAATGTAATTTGCCACACATTTCAAGGTATTAAGCATTGCTTGAATATCATAGTTATTTGAAAAGTATTTGACTATCTATTGTTGATTAACATCGTTGATTCTACTGTTGAAGTTACTTTTAATTATCACTATTGCAATAGTACATCTGCTTCATTTCCTAAACGAAGTGATCAAATTTCTATGAGAAATGTTATATGAATAATGTTTTACTATTGACATTGATACATTCTTTTTTGATAACATCTACGACACATATTTGCATATATGTACTCTTCATTTGACTCCTCGAAGGAACTGGTCACAAACATTAATTGCTTAGAAAGATCTAGAGTTTGCTCTAAGTGTTTGGTCTAAATGTTTACAGGTGTCCTATATTGGTGACTCCTCTAAGAACTCCGCCCATTATGCTCTTTGTTGCTTACCTTGGTGACATTTGTTTAGTTTGAATTTACAAGTCTCTCCTAGCAACTCCACCTCAACATAATCCAAAAAGGTACTCCACAAGAGAAAACTTCAACGGTACACTCCTCCCTAATTTCAGTCATAGATTGCTTAAAAGAAAAGATAGTATTCAGCATGGGTTGGTAAATGATCAACAAACCCTAGATACTTTACTTGACAAACATACATTATTTGTTAATCCTAATGCTCAAGTAAATGTCTTCTTTTGCTCCTTTTGATTTCACTAGCATTGTTGGTCACCCTAATCCAATATTGAAGTTTAAAGATATCAAAGAGTTTCTCGTCTTTACTGGTACAAATGCCATAGTTGCTGCCCAACATTGTTTTTGCTTACTGATAGTTTAATACTACTCATCTTGATGTTAAATTTAAAGCTTTTGCTTCTTGTTTAAAGGGTGAGGCATATAAATGGTTCAAGTCTATGCTTGCACAAAGTCTAGATACTTGTGATATCTTAAAAAAAGTTCTTTGAAAGGTGGAAGGAAAAGACATATCTTCTTTTGTTGAATAATGCTTTAATGACTATAAGGAGTGAAAATGAAACAACTGACGAGTTTGATTGCAGGTTTGAAAGGATTGTAAAAGAATTTCCTACAAATTGCTAGCCTCTGTATCAGATGATTCTATCGTACTATTTGAATGCCTTCCTGGGTGACTTTATGTTTAAGCTAAGTCTAGATAGGCCACGAGACCTTCCAATTGCAAAAAAGAAGGTAAGAATTCTAGATGACAATCGAAAAGCCGCTATTACACCTGATACATCCATGCATTCAAGAGAGAGACCATAACCAAAGAACAAAGCAACTTCTTCTTCGGATGATGCTCCAGATCCGATGAGTATACTAAATTAAGAAATGAAGAAGTTCGGAGTCGACACGACTCAAAAAAATACTACTATGTAGAACCGGATGTGTAGTTGCAAAGAAATCAATAGCCCAGATTTCGTCTGAAGAACTTCAACAAGGGGTCTCCTCAACAACAATGGCCTATATCATCCTTGGAACCAACCAATATGGTAAGTGGTTTTCCATACTACTGTAGATTGTGTCGTAACTTCCATGATGAACGAACTTGTGCTTATTTCATGGAATACATCAGAAACAACATCCATTTTGAATAAGACAATTATGAGGTATGTAATTTATTTGAAAGAAAGCAATTCAATTTATCTAACTATCAGATGCAATAAGTTAGGAAAGCCTTCATTGATGTGAAAAAGGTAAAAAATATTCTTGGGGAAATGCCTCCTCGAGAACAAATTAAAAAGTGGTATGAAATAAAAACTACGGATTATACTTACCAAAGGCACAGGAAGCTCCCTTCAGCAAGTGCAGAAAGAACAAATGCACCTCTCCCGCCACAGGTAAGTACAAGTAAGGACCCTATTGATTTGGTTACACATGAACCTTTTAATATTGATATCACAGGTACCCTAAGCTCAACAAAAGTTCCAGTGCCATTTTCCAAGTTCGCAAAGATTCTCATAGTAAGAGAACAAATCATTGAACACTTTCGCCTTCAAGAAAATCTCCAGGAAAAACAACCAGTAATTAAAAAATCTCAAGAAAGCAATGACACCAAAATCATCTTGTCCAACATGCTGCCAACTGAGAATAAAAATCCTGGACACAAACCTTTCTCTATTTCTTTATGCATTGGTGATTTAGTTTTACATAATTGTATATATGATTTTGGTGCATCTACTAATGTCACGAGATGTGATGAAAAGGTTTGGATTGAAGATCTCAAGGTCATACAAGAACATTTGTTCCATGGATTCCCGAGAAGAAAAGGTTTGTGGACTTGTGGTTAATGTCCCGGTACATTTAACAATGCATCCCAGCATAATGATAAAGTTGGATATAGTGGTCATTGGCATGCCAAAATCTTGGCGGATGATTCTATCAGGAAAAATTGGTTCGGAGTTCAGAGGATGTTTGTAGATGGATTTATCATATGCTACAATTCCCACTCCTAAAGGCAACTACATAACTTTGCAAAGGGAAACAATGAGATAACACCACTTTGAAGATCCTACAGAGTCGGAGAATGAGTATGATTGTGAGAATGACATCGGGTCATATGCAATGTTCACTACAGATGTTGCTTCCTAGATGGACACCAACAAATTCTGGACCATGCATTTCAATGGGGCTAAGTCCCAAGCAGGCATTAGGTGAAAGAATTGTGTTAATCTCTCCTAAACATGAAGAGCATTGTTTTTCGTTTCGATTAAAATTTAATGGTACTAACAACACTATTGAATATGAAGCTCTTCTACTTCGTTTCAATATTGTATAAAATTGTTACATGTTATTGGTCATTTTGACCACATCGAATGTCAAGTCAAAGGGAAATTTTATTGTAAAAAAATTCAATCAAAAAGGTACATGGATGCAATCATATTAACTACAAAATATTTCCAGGCTTTATCCTTACAGCCATTTCCAAGAGAACAAAATCAAAAAACGGATGCACTTGCAGTTTTTGCCTCGATTTTCAATCCAACTAATGCAGTCAAGATACAAGGAAGGAGAAAATAGTGTTTCGCCCTTCGATACCCGACAATTTTGATGATTAGGAAGTATTTTATGATGATAAACAGATCCGTAGATTCATGGGAAATGTGGAAGAATATTCATAAAATCAGATTGATTGGAGAGAAGAAGGGTCCACGAAAGAGTTTGAATACAATCCGATCCCAATGGAAAAGGTATCCTTGGAAAAGATATTTGACAGAAATGATAGGTGCAAACAAAGGGGAGAAAAAGCTCAGGATCTCAAATATGGAGAAGTAAATATTGGTTCACAAGAATATCCTCGTCCGATCAAAATTGGCAAAGAAATGGACTCTCAGGAAAGAAAGGATTTAATAGACTTGTTTCGGGAATTCAGAGATGTGTTCGCCTGGTCATATGATGAGCTTAAAACCAGGGTATTTTTTAAGGACTCTAATATCTCACTTAAGTATAGTATCCTAGGCGATTATTTTGCATTGAAAAAAATAGGTATATAGATACATAGGCGAATATTAAATATGAAACATACAATTCACTACTGAAATGTGTAAATTTTGGTGAATATTATGATAAAAAAACATATTTTATGTAAATATAGGCGATATTAGAGACTAAAAATTATCAAATAGCGAATTTATTTTTTGAAAAAAAGCCCGAAAAATAGCCAATTGGCGAAATTTCGCCCTTAAAAATTACCCTGCTTAAAACCTATGACAAGAACATCATTCAACACGTTATACCATTGGAAGAAAATGCGAAAAGCCTCATCAATAGAAGTTAAGAAAGATAAACTCGAAGCTAGCTCCATTGGTTAAAAAGGAATTGCAGAAAATCGTTCAAGCCAAGATCATATCTCCATTAAGGTATTTAGAATGGATTTCAAATCTGGTACCAACTAGAAAGAAGACTGGTGAAGTCAGAGCATGTGTAGACTTCAAAAATCTTAATGAAGTTTCCAAGAAGGATTACTTCCTACTCCCAAATATGGAGCTCTTGTTACAAAGAATTATAGGTTCTCATATGTTGTCTTTCCTAGATGGCTTCTCAGCATTCAATCAAGTGGCAGTAAAGAACGAAAATTGACCAAAGACAACTTTCACCACTCCATGGAGCACTTATCAGTACTTTCATATGCCTTTTGGTTTGACGAATGTCGAGGCACATTTCAAACAAGCATGGATTATCCCTTTAGAGACATTATGTGGAAGATCCTAGAAATATATGAAGATGATCTCATTGTCTACTCCGAAAGAAGGAAATATCACATCAAGAATATTCGACGGGTATTTGAACGATGTCACAGGTATGGTATTTGTTTAAACCCAAAAAAGTTTGTTTTGGGAGTTACAGAAGGTAAGTTACTTGGTCATGTTCTTACTAACGAACGTGTCAAAATAGATCCGGAAAGAGTTAAAGCTATTAAAGAGATTCCATTACCTAAACATTTAGAAAGCTTTGAGATCATTCTTTGGCGAAATCAATTTTATTCAACGATTTTTATAACAAATTTTGTTGAGATTACTAAATCATTGAACAAATTACTTAAAAGGGATGCAGATTTCAGGTGGACTAACAAATCCAAGAAAGCATTGGAAGATACCAAGGATGCTATCACTCGAGCTTCGATATTGGTAAGTACTCCTACAAAAGAATGATAAGAATGAAGAACAACCGGTTGCTTTTATGAGTAAAGCCTTAAGCAGTACAAAAATTAAATATCACAGCATGGAAAAGCAAGCATATGCCTTGGTGATGTCATTAAAACACTTCAGGGTATATGTTGGGTACACGAAGATTATTGCTTATGTTTTGCATCCAGCAGTGAAGGAAATATTGAAGCAACAAGATGGTTTAGATGCCAGAACCAAATGGATTACAAATATTCAGTAATATGACTCGGAAATTCAACCTACCAAGTTAGTTAAGCACAGAGGTTTGGCAATGTTGTTGGCAAAGGGGAATGAAGAAGCTCTTGAATTAAAGAAAGAACATCCTCCTATGGTTTCAACAGTTATGGAAGGAATAGCACAGTGTGATTGGTAATAAAGACATCGTATACTATGAAGAATCTTTCATGCCCTAGTCCCCTGCCAGATCATAAGAAGAGTGCCTTAAAATTGAAATCCTCCAAGTATTGATTTGTGGATCTAGCTGAAGAAGAATGGATTCAAGGTTTTGGATGGAGGATTCTAGACGGGGTCATTCTTACTTGTGTTGAACCCTCCAAAACATAAGAGTTAATGAAGGAATTTCACTAAGGACATTGCGGAGGTCATCATGTTGCTTCTACTACTGCTCATAGACTTCTTGGAAGACAGAATCATCATTCGCTTTGAAATCCCAGCCAATATTATAGCAGATAATGCACATGCTTTCAATGGGGGTGAGTTATCTACTTTATGTTTTAATTATGGCATTATATTATCACATTCTTCAAATTATTATCCTCAAGGAAATGGACTCGCGAAGTCCAGTAATAAGAATTTGATGAGTATTATAAAGAACATTAATGACGACAACAAGAGATGTTGGGATAGTAAATTGAAGTATGCAATATGGGCAAATATAATTACTACAAAGGAATCAACCCGAAAAAGCCCCTTTGAGTTGGTGTATGGCTTGGGTGTCACCTTACAGATCAATTTGAATTTCCTTGCATATAAAATCCTCCAGTAGAATGTTAATGATCCAAATATATTCCAGAGAAGAATCAACAACTTCATAGAACTTTACTAGAACCAAGGAAAATCCTTTGATCACCTGATGGAACATCAAGACAAAGTTAAAGGTCAATTCGAAAAGAAAGCTCGCCAACGCAACTTCCAGAAAGGTGATATTGTTCTCCTATGCAACAAAACAAGTGAACAATCAGGTAAGCATGGTAAGTTTGAAAGTTTGATGCTAGGTCCATATCAAATCACTGACATTGCAGGTCCTAATGCATTCCGCCTAAGCCACTTGGATGGTGAAAAGATTCATCTACCTGTCAATGGGAAAGCATTGAAGAGGTATTTTACAGGTGATATCTAACATTTGTTATCTTTCTATTAGTTAGTTAGTTAGTTAGTTAGTTGGTCATTTATTAATTGTGTCTTGATTAGTGGTGTCTTAGTCTATGGTGTCTTTATTATTCGTGTTTTCTTATTTTTAGTCTGCTTATTATTTAGTATATCTTTCATGTCGTTATGCTGAACAACGCAACACGAAAGTGTCTACCTCATGATGTTTTTAATGCCCTTGGATATTTGATGTGTGTTAAGTATATAGGTACCCATAAGATTCACAGGTTTTGAAGCACTCCCGAGAACAACACTTGTCCCGCAGTTGGAGTCGGTGTTACATGGTACCTGTACCAATGCACATTCAGATGTTTGCCCAAGGAGAGAGGTCGTATTTTTCTTCAGGGCCATGATGGGGTGTTATCAGTACTTTCTGAGAGGTTTTTCTGGTCGTCCCTTCAGGAGTACTATGGCTTAGTGGAATTGATGACTGCCTCATTCTAGCGCTTGTATCCCTAGCTAACGTCTGAGACTCCGAAGGGTGGGTCATTGGGTTACATCCGCCTACTTGTTTTCTACACCGGTGACTGTATTTCAACTCTAAGGCTCTTGCCTCCCCTTCCGGTAACCTTATGCACCCATCCTAGTCCCTTTCTAGTAGAGCGCCCTCTCTCCTTCGTGCAGTTCCCTTGATGACGTCATCCTTGGTCACCAAGCCCTCAGGCTTGTAGAGGGGGTACGTTGAGGGTTTTTTCAGCATTATTGGGGTTAGATGGGGCATGACAATCCACCCTATGCACTCCACCTTTTAGTGTGAAGACTTTTGTTTAGTTTTAGTCAATTTTAGCAATTTTTATGCACGTAGGGGGAAAATACCCTAGGTAGCCATCTTTTAGCCATCTTTTGGCTATTTATAGACTATTTTATATTATTTCATGTTATATTTATACCTTAACATTGTCGGCCTAGTTATTTTGTAAAGGTGAGTTGAGAACACTATAAATACAACTCCTCACCTCATTTGCAAATCATTACTCACGGTATAAAACACTTTTATGTTTCTCTTTAACCCTGGATAGTCTCTTGGAAGTGATGCATACCTCTTGAAGTAGGCTCTTCTATGCCTTGTAGATTAAAATGGATGCTTGTCTATGGTTTTGCTCTTGCTTGGTGGGATTCTAGGAATTCTTGCAACAACACAAACCTAAGGTAAGTCTTGTTTTTAACCTTACTTAATGAATGAAGGTGAATTCTTGCTACTTGAATGATTGAATGGTGGCCATAGAGTTGCATATTTTCTTAATAAGATCTTTTTGGTTGCATTCTATCATCCTTGCATGGTGGAAAACGCTCACTAGAGGAGGTTTTCCCGAGTTACTCCCTAAATCTCCAATTCTACCCTACATTGGGTTCCTATAACGGACCCTAAAGGTTGTTATAGGAAGCATGAGTTTAGTAAACAAGGACAAATTACTCCAAGAGGAAGGTTGGTCACCTCTCCTGTAGGCCTAGGGTTAAGGTTCTCATCCATTAAAAACCCAGGTTATCAATCCTTTACCAAATTTTTCATGCATATCCATGTGTAAAAATTGCATTTCTGGTTAATTTAGGTGATGTAATTAGATCAGAAATTTGTTTACTGTACTTAGTTTTTACTTAATTTATGTTTATTTATTATAAGATAAAAGCACTAAAATTCCTATACCCTAGCTACTTCCCCTCTCCCTAGGCCTCACGATATGTTGTCTTCCCTCTTAGCAAGCCTCACCCTCCATCATAAAACCCTCGCCCTAGTTTTTTAGGACCTCAACCTAGTCCCTAAACCTTTCCAAAACCCTTGTCCAACCTTATTCAGGCCTCAGTCTCTTCCTCTCCACCATTGGCAACCCATCCTTACCCCTCTGCAACCCTTAGCCCTCTCCTACAAGCCTTCCCTCCTTCCTCGGCCAAGCCTACCCAACCCTTCGGGGCTTCTCTTTAGCCCCTGGCCTCTCACCTACAAGGTTTAGGTTCCCTTTGGCAACCTACTACAAGGTTGTAACAGCCCCTTTCTGTCATTTTGCAACCCTTTAAAACCTCTTTTCTAAGGTCTAAAGGGTTAAACGCAACATAAATAGACTGAAAATTAAGCTTATAAGGGTTAGCAAAGGACACTTGGATTACTGTTTATTCAAAGGATTGTATTTCATACTGCTGGCAGGATAATAAAGGAAATATATCAAACCTTGATTGTTTACTCACTTTCCTACAAGATATCTCTTCAAGATTGAATTTGGTGAAGCACTTACTGCATAATATCAATAATTGTTTGGATATCAGATTGTTTAATAACTACATGACTACCGTTGAAGATAACTGTTACAAATTGATTGTCATTATTGAACACTATTGGATATCATTAGTTTACCATTGCCACAACAGTATACATACTTTGTCCACTAGATTGAATGGTTACATGTCTACAATGAATGTTATGTGAATACTGCTTTGCTAGTGACGTGGATAAACTTGTCTTTTATCTACAACTTGTATATTTATCTAGTATGTCTTATTCATTCTCTAGTTAACTCCTCAAGGGCTCTTCCCCTGGAGGTTAAGACACTCCTAAGAAGTTTTGGAAGTGTGTTTGAGGTGACATTGGGTCACACTCTCTTTACATTTCTCTATTAGACACTAGCCCTGCTAGTTTGTCCAATAACAAAAGGCATTAAACACACAAACCTTGGAGCACAAGTGGCAAGGGATGAAACTCGAGAATTCTAGGCAATGAACCATGAGTCTCAACCTCATTTGTAAGCCCTTCTCAAGCATGTTCTACAAAATATGACCAACAAGACAAGATAATTTTATTAATGTCCACAAACGGCTACATCAAAGTATAGTGAGAAACTGTATGTATCCCGGAAGAACTCCAATATGCTACATGTTATCCAATATATAACACTACAGTGTCTCCAAAGTGTTATTGTTTAAATATTACACACAAAACGTGCAAACCTTTTAAAGAAATGTAACTTCCATGGAATGTTTTCATGTTGTAAATAAAATGCATTATAGTTTGATCAACGACTAATATAAGGTATTATTGTTGAAAGCTACCTAAATATAGTAGATAAAGATGGAAATCAGTTTTGCAATTTTAAATATAACACTTTTTAATCTATTCAACTTAAGAAATCCAATAATCTCTTACATTGCAGAAATCTAGAGACTGTGTTGCATAAAAAATGAGCAAAATCCTAGAAAATTCCTGTAGAAAGGCGACAAATATTCCCCACTTGTAACTGTGGGATATAAAGTTTAAAATTGTTTTTTATATATTGCATGAAAAACAATCTGACCTCCACATGTTTACTTGTAGACCCAAAAAATGTAAGAAAGAATTCCAACTATGAATTATAAAGATGTATAAAAATAGAGAAAAAGCCTATTGTGTTATCTACTATTTTTTATGAGAGAAAAAAGATATTTTCCTAAACTTCCTTTTAATTATATCAAATATATTATGTTAGAACAAATTAATGTTTGAACCTAAGAAGTGAAAAATGATATTGAACATACCTTACCAAAAAACATGTTGCATACAAATCTACTATGACATTATGCAAAATGATTAGTTATTCCTTGTACATCTTCTACTTCCAAACTATATCTATCTTAGAGCTAGTTATTCTTATAACTACACGTGCTTTTGAACTAGTTACGAGTAACGAATCTGAGCGTGTTGAGTTGGGCCCCCATAGGCTACAAGTAATTTAGTCGTTGGTTCTAAAAGAAACCAAACTAGTTACAAGGTGAGCTTTATCAAAGCAGACATTCTCTTCATACAAGCAACAATGATTGCAAAAGACACAACTATTTCCATTTTAAAGAAGCTCTTGGTTGGTTATGAGTTTGTTTCTCCAAATGTTGTTGGGTTCTCTGGAGGTCATAATATTTTTCGGTTCTCTTCTTGTTCTTTCATTAAATCATATATGTTGTATTTTCAAGTCTCTGTAAAGAGGTCCACAGTCTTGAATTTGGCAAGGACCTACAGTTGATCAATGTCTATGGCCCTATGAAAACAAGGGGTCTTCGTGGAATTCTCCCTAAGCTAATCGTTGGATTGACCCTGAGAAATTAATACCTAGGAGTGACTTGAATTTCACCATGGCTAGAGGTTAAGTATTGGGCATTCAGTTAGGCAAGGAATGTTATCAAGCTTCTTTCTGGATTTGTTTGAAGCCAAAGTGATGGTGGATGATGATCCAATAGAGGTTAAGCCCACCTGGTCCAACAATAGAGCAGGGAATGTTCGAATAGACAAAAGGCTTGATCGAACTTTTGTTCGACACTCCATGTTGGACAATATCTTTTACAGGACCGGTTGCCCGCCGATGTGCAAACAACAGCAAAAATCTTTCGAAACTGCTTTTGGGGAATGTGTGGCCTTGGGGGCAAGCAAAGAGTCAGATTCTGTCACCTGATCCCAACTCCTCTGTTTAGGCAAACTCCTAACAAAGCCAAGGGGGGTATACCCTAAAAGAGAGTTACGAAGGCCCTTGATTTTATAAGTGTTTAAATGTGTGATGAGAATGGTTGTTGTTTTAGAAGTTTTTATGATGATTTACAATAAGAGACTAAGTCCAAGTATTTATTTCAAAAATAGATGACAATACACAACCAATAACAGTTTATCAATAAAGCATCCACAACATGATTATAAATTAAAGCAGATGAAGCAATACTCTAGATAGATAAAAAGCAAATAAAATACTAAATCGAATGACCAGTTCCAAATGGAGTCAATGTAGTGCTTGGGATGCTTGAAACATGTCTTGGGTGTGCTTGAGAATGTTTTGCAAATGCTCTTGATAAATTTTACTGTAAATTTTGGGGTGAAGTTGATTATTAATGGGAGGGGACCTCCAACATATACCTTGTGGTACTGGAGATATGTCCAGAAAACAATCTAGGTGGCTCCGTACAAGGACATGTGGGCTTGTCGGAGTCTCTAGAGCGGTGTTCAACACTACACCAACAAGGATGTAGTCTAACTGTGCCCTTAAGGTCTCATACCAGTGTTTCCCGTGTCCCCAGGCAGAATTTGCCCACTTTCGATTGTTTGCCCAATTTTATTATGAGTTGTGAACAAGAATCATAGAAAGTCTCTGATAGAGAGCACTCTTGATCTGCCTTATGGCAAGATTCAAGAGAATTATGAAAAGATAAAATGATTGAAATGAAATAAACTGAAACACAAGACAAGACACTCTCCAACAAAGAGCACTCTTGATCGGTGAGATTCAAGAGATTTTCATTCATTTTATTAGCAGTTTATAATAAAACAGGAAATCTAATCTAAGCAAACAAGTAAAAACCTCTTCAACAGAGAGTGCTCTTGATCCACTTTATAGTGAGATTCAAGAGTCTTTGGTTCTTTTTAACATGTTATATATGAAAAATAGGAACTAAGTTAAAACTTGATAAAAGAAAAACAGGCTAAACTATCAACTTCTAAGATCTACCAACCTATTCAAAATTTGAAACTAATCTAACAATTGAAAGCTAATCTACTTGTAGGTACGAACAAAATAAAATGCAAAAATGGACAAAAGACGATACAAGCTTTTCCCCCAAATGGGGGAAGTAGGGTGTGGGAGCCTTTATCCCACTTGCTATTTTATTATCTCTTGTACAATGTTTTGTGTTTTTCTCCACTTGAAAGCACAAAATAAGAAAGGGGATAAAGAGAAGGGAAGAAGTAGTTTGAGTGCTTTTCAAGGAGTTTTGCTCTTTGCTCTTGTTTGTTCTAGCCTTTGGGCTTTTCTTGGTTTCATCTTCTTTGTTCACCTGTGGATAAGAGCTTTAGACACCAACTTTATTACGGGGTCAGCAAAAAAATGAGACTAGGGTCTAGATGTTGAAAACTCAAACAAACTAAATGCAAACTTTTGGGACAGCCAATCAATTCTTTTGTATGACAGTCAAAATGCAATGAATTTAAATGATCAAAACAGTACCTATATGGCAGCCAATAATACTTTTTAATTGCATGCTTTTCGAGGTAGTCAACAAACGTTTTAGGACTGTTTTGGGAACTAATTTCGAGGCAGCCAAGTATGAATTCTTTCTGACAATCAGAAAAATAAAAGATGGCAGCCAACAAGTTTGAAAAAGATTAAAGGAAAACAACACTCTTGAACAAAGGTTAGAACAGTCCAAATATGGCAGCCAATAAGGTTCTTTAATGGCACGTTTTTCGAGGCAGCCAACACATAATTTTTTGTGAAAGGAACCTCTACTATTTTTTCATGTTGAATTCTTGATGCTTTTTAGCATGCAAGTTGGAATAAAGTGAAGGCTTTCGAGGTCAAATAGTGTGCAACTCTCTCATGGCTTGTGTTTGAAATCGAGGTGAAATATACCTAGTTCTTCAATTTTTTATGCAATTGTTTATGATCTTAGTAAAAGAACGTTAAAATTATAATCCAAAGAATAGATATTTGAAGCTTCAATTTATCTATTTATGCAAGGTTATTCAAGATTTAGGAGTTGCTTTTTATAGTCAGTTATACTTGTGCACTCTTAGTTTTGCTTAGCTCACCATACTAAGATCTAATCACTTGTGTGAAGTTTGTTTATCTTGACAGATCATCATAAGGCAAAGTGAGATTGGGAGTTTGGTTTCTTCACCTTCTTCTTTGTCAAATTTTTATGCTAATGAGTTTTGTCATACAGAAAACCTCAAAGAGTTCATTTTTTCAAGCTTGGGCTTAAGGTTCTTTCTCACTCTTCACCCTTTAAAAACTTCAAATTCAATTTTTTCATTACAAGTTGGTTAAGTAGGGAGATCCATTGTTTAAAGTTCAAATTCATTTGAAGGGTTCTCTCTTGCATGAAGTAGTAGGTGTTTGATTGACAAGGCTAAATTTGCCTAAGCCTATTTCATTCATGTTTACACACTAGATCTTTGTTTTAAAAAAAGGTTTATACTTGAAGATCTATTCTCTAGGATGCACTAAGATTCACTTCGTAAAATCTCACATCATCCAAGTGCATTTTCTCATCGCAAAAGTAGTCAAGATTTTCAAAGTTCATATGCTTGTTACGCTACTTCATTAGGGACATCTAGATCTTGGTTTTTCTCATAAAAGCATTATCTTTTTCCTAGATTTAAGATTTGTCATTTGTTGACTTCTAACTCGTACTAATTTCTTAAATTTTTTGGTGCATTGGCTGTCCCATTTTATGTGCCAAAACAGTGAAAACTGTTTACACTTGGCTGCCTCGTTTTTAGTGCAAAAACAGTAGCAAATTTCTTATATTGGCTACTTCGTAATACATGTCATTGAAGAACCTTATTGGCTGTCATAAAGAGGATTGTTTTAACTTTTTTTTCTAATTAATTATTTGCAAGTTTGTTGGCTACCTTATTTTAGTTTTTTGACTGACATAAAGAATTTTGCATTGGTTGCCTCAATTTTTGTTCCCAAAATAGACCCAAATTTCTCGTGTTGGCTGCCTTGAAAAGTGTGCAATTAAAAAATACCATTGACTGCCATAAAATGACTATTTCAACCATTTAAACCATTGCATTTTTTTACTGTCATAGAAAATAAATTGAGTGGCTGTCCTAAAAGTTTGCATCTAGTTTGTTTGATTTTTGCAATTTTTAGATCGTAGTTTGCACTTAGTCTAGTTTCAAAATTTTCAAAATTTCCAAAATTTACTAATACTTGCATGTTAGTTTAATGTTAGATCTTAGTCCCATTTTATTTTGACTAACTCTTAACGAGAGTTGGTGTTCAAAGCTCTTATTTTCAGTGACATATGAAGTACACATCAAGAAAGCCTAAAGGCTAAAACTAAAGCAAAAGAAACAAAGAGCAGAACTCCTTGAAAAAGCACGAAAGTTCTATTTCCTCTTCTTCATTCCCCCATTTGATCGTGTGCTTTCAAGTGGAGACAAAAACACAAAACACATTGTAAAATTAATAAAAGAGCAAGTGTGATAAGGGCTCCCACACCCCACTTCCCCCATTTGGGAGAAGCTTGTATCATCCCTTGTCCTTTTTTGCATTGTCTTTGCTTTATACCTACAAGTAGATTAGTTTTCAATTGTCATAGTAGTTTCACTTTTGATTATTTTGCTAGATCTTAATCGATATCCTAGTTTGATTTATTGTTCAAGTATTTACTTCATATAAATTATTAAAGATACATAAAGTCCCTGGAATCTCACTCAAAAGTGGATCAGGATCACTATTTATCGGAGAGGTTTACTTGTTTGCTTAGATTAGATTTCCTGTTTTATTATAAACTGCTAATAAAGGGACATATTTCCGAACATATTTCCAATATCGCAAGGTATCTTGGAGATTCCCTCCCCCCTAATAATCAACTTCACCCCAAAACATTTAGAATAAAATTTACCAAGAGCATTTGCAAAACATTTTGAAGCACACCCAAGACATGTTTTCAGCATCCCAAGCACTACATTGACTCCATTTGGCACTGGTCACTCAATTCAGTATTTTTGCTTATTATCTATCTGGAGTATTGCTTTATCTACTTTAATTATAACATGTTGTGGATGCCTCATTTATAAATTGTCAATTGGTTGTGTATCATCTCAACAATTTTGCAAGTACATGGTTGGATTTTAATATGTTATTGTAAATCATTATAAAAACTCCTAAAAAACACCCATCCCCATCATACAACTCAAAAAAAATACTTTAAAACACAAGAGCCTTAGTAACTCTTTATATAGGCTACCCCCCTTGGATTCGTTACTAGTTTTCCTAAACGAAGGAGTCCGGATCAGGTGACAGCACATGACTCTTTGCTTGTCCCCAAGGCCACACTTTTCCCCCTTGGGAAACATCTTTCGAAAGATTTCTGCTGCAAGTGTCCACATCAGCGGGCAACAGGTCACTAGGCCCATGCATTAGATCTATGGAGATCAAGCCATGGCTTATGCTTGACATTTAAAACCCATCTAGATAATCATCTTAACCATCTCGATCTATAATTTGGTGGACATCCGACTCCATTTGCCCTTCCAACTAAGGCACTAGTCCTCCTTGAGCCAAGTTGCACTCTTTGGGTAGCTGGCCATTTGATAGATCCCATACATAGGTATTAATATTTCTTGGTCAAATCCATAGATCCATGCTATAGCATACCCACGTGTGCCTTTTCATTTCAAATTTGACCTTGTGGGCCTTATTTGGACCATTTTCCAATTTTAAGGGGTGGGCCTCACTTGGGTAATTTCCATGGCATTAGCTCTTCTTTAGATCTACTTACTTAAACCCATAAGTGACCTTAATCAAATACTTGGTTGAAACATTTGTCCCTTGCTTAAACCAAGCCATAACCATCTTGGGTCCACTTATCTTTCTAGATCTAAATCATGTAACATTGATCTCCTTGCACATTTCCCTAGGAGTCTTTAGGTTAGCTAGTCTTCATAGATTGGCTAGGGTCTATTACCCACTATTCTGTACAATAGTTGAACTTCCATTGAGCTGCCAGTGTTTGAACATGATCCATGTTCATATCCAGAGTATCAGAGGTTCAGTTTTCCCACTTAGCCAATTTTGGCTAGCCATTTTTATTTTTCTGTTGAAAAAATGACCATGCCCCATGGAGTTTTTGTAATAAGTGTGCTAGTAGGGGTTTGAGTGGCTCGGTTTCCCAAGACTTGACTATCAACTAAGGTATTCCAGGGAGTTTTTTCACTTATTGATTATGCTTTGCCTTTAAAAAAATAATAATCGATGAGTTTTTATCCTGCTTTCTCCAAAGCTGGACTGCCCGATTTTGAAAGTTTGGGCCTGAGGGGTTATTAGAGTCCAACAGTTGTATATGAACCTACAAGACACTCTGAGTCTTTTCTATGGTCATTTCCTAGGTCCCTAGGTGTTTTAAAACGTTGTCCGAAAGAAATTTAAGGGACACGTTGGATTTTCAGTTTTTATTATTTTATTATTAAATTTTTCAATTATTTTAATTGAAAATTTTCAATTTGTAATAATTAAGTGGTTTGGGGGTGAATTTAAAATATTGGATGCTCAATTCCTAAGCCAAAAATATCAGTTAAACCCCAAACCCACTTATCCTAAGTTTCAGACATTTATTTGGCCTCATAATTAATATTTTCTCAAAAAAATCAAAAAATGAGAAATATTAATTAAAATATCCAGAAAATAATATTTTTGAGAAAAGTTAAATCTCTCAAAAAATGTCAAATTGAATAAAATAAAGGTCTAAATAACATGACATGGATTATTTAAAGAGATTCCAATCACATTCAGTTAGCAATCAAAGCACTGGAAGTGATCTCTGGTTGAAGAATGCACCCTCCTTCATCTCTCTCACGAAATGGTGTGTTGGCAATTGAGGATTGGATTGGCAATAAATACAATGTTGGAGTGAGGGCGTCTTTCCAATGTAGAGGCCACATCACCCAAGTTTCACCTTCGAACATCCACTTAACTCATCAATCATGCTTGTGTGATATCCTTTCAATGTAAAATTTGATTTTGTTGGCTCTCTTCATACAATTTCGCTTTAGGGTTTTAGCTCTTAGCTTTTGTATAAAGGGGAGGCCTTTTGGCTCTCTTAAGATGGATTTCTTTGTGCACAAAAACTCTAGCAAAAATATTGTAATGCTTTATATGTTAAATAAAGTTTAAGGCTTTGGAGGCTCATCTTGTGTTATTTTGGATCAATGCTTATGGAATGAGGTGATATTGTTTCATACTTTCATTTTGTTATTCAATATTGGTTGGCTAGTTCATGCTTGGGAATGATTATTCAAGCAGATAAGTTCAAATATTTGTAGTTTCAAGTTATTTGAATATTCATTTTATCTTTGGAAATCTAAAAGTGTATGCATATTACTAATTTGTATTTCATGCCTTTTTATTTCCATTGATGTATAATACATGACTAACTTCCTATTTTCTTAGCATTTGATTGTTTATGTTTACAGATCTTCTCATCCATTCAAGTAGGCTTGTGGTGCTAGTTTGCGTCCCCTCTTCTTGAAGCTAGGCAAAAGATCCAAAAAAAACATCAAGTGGACTCCAACTTCTTGTAAAAATATTCAAAAGAGTTAATAATTGCATTTCAATCCATCTCTTAAAATTTCAAATCTACTCTTGGTTACAAGTTCCATAGTTTAAATTTCTTTAAGCTTTGTTTTTGCTCATTGATCTCTTGGTTTCTTGGTTTATTTTTCATCCATTTTTGTCTTTTCTTGGTTTCTTCTAAGTGTGCCCACTTCTCCCACGGTGTTTGGCATTCTGTTGACTCCTCTTCCCACTTTTTTCTTCTTCATTTTCACTCACTGTTTACATTGATTTTCAGACTGACTTTTCTTATATTGAGGGCCAGCTTTCCAGCCCCACCCTCCCTGTTCGGCGTCATTTCTTACCTTCTACCCATTGTTTTCTCACTCATTGTCAGTGGGTAAAAGCTAAGAGAGGAGGCCGAACAGGGAGGATGGGGCTGAAAAGTTGGCCCTAAAAACAAGTAAAGACAGTCTGAAAATCAATGCAAACAGTGAGTGAAAATGAAGAAGAAAACAGTGGGAAGAGGAGCTCGCAGAATGCCCACTACCTTGAGAGAAGTGGCCCAACTATGGCACATTTAGAAAAAGCCAAAAAATGACAAAAATGGATGAGAAATAAGCCAACAAACCAAGAGATTACTGAGCAAAAACAAAGTTTGAATAAGTTTAAGCTATGGAACTTGTAACCAAACGTAGATTTGAAATTTTAAGAGATGGATTGAAGTGCAATACTTAGCTCTTTTGAATCTTTTTTCAAGAAGTTGAAGTCCACTTGATGCTTGTTTAGGATCTTTTGCCTAGCTTTAAGAAGAGAGGACGCAAACTAGCTCCACAAGCTTACTTGAATGAATGAAAAGATCTGTAAACATAAACAATCAAATGCTAACAAAATATAAAGTTAATTATGTATTATCCATCAATGGAAATCAAAAGCCATGAAATACAAACTAGTAATATGCATACACTCTTAGATCTCTAACGATAAATAAATATTCAAATAACTTGAAACTACAAATATTTGGACTTATGTGCTTGAATAAGCCTTCACAAGCATGAACTAGCCAACCAATATTGAATAACAAAATGAAAGTATGAAACATCACCTTATTCCATAAGCATTGATCCAAAATAACACAAGATGAGCCTCCAAACCCTTAAACTTTATTCAACATATAAAAAATTACAATATTTTTGCCAAAGTTTTTGTGCACAAAAAAATCCACCTTAAAAGAGCCAAAAAGCCTCTCCTTTATATAAAAGCTAAGAGCTAAAAACCTAAAACGAAATGGCATGAAGAGAGCCAACAAAATTGAATTTTCCAATGAGAGGAGACCACACAAACATGATTGATGAGTTAAGTGGATATTGGATGATGAAAATTTGGGTGATGTCGCTCTCACTCCAACATTGTACTTATCACCAATCCAATCCTTAATTGCCAACACACCAATTCGTGAGAGAGATTAAGGAGGGCGCATTCTTCAAGGAGATCACCTCCAGTGCTCTGATTGCTAACTGAATGTGATTGGAGTTGATTGGAATCTCTTTCAATTCTCTAAGCCATATCATTTAGACCTTTATTTTATTCAATTTAGCCCCTTTTTGAGAAATTTGATTTTTCTCAAAAATATTATTTTCTGAATATTTTAATTCATATTTCTCCAACACGTTCGGTTAAAAAAATTCGGACAGAGTTTTAAAACATCTAGGAACTTAGGAAATGACCATAGAAAAGACTCATAGTGTCTAGTAGGTTCATATACAACTGTTGGACTCTAATAACCACCCAAGGCCCAAACATTCAAAATTATAAATCTCAATTATTATAAATCTTTGATCACAAAAAACTCCTAAACAACACCCATCCGCATCACATCACCATAAAACATTTAAAACACAAGAGCCTTAGAAACTCTCTGTAGGGTGTACCCCCCTTGGCTTCGATAGGAGTTTGCCTAAACGGAGGAGCTGAGATCAGGTGACAGCACCTGGCTCATTACTTGCCCCCAAGGCCACACCTTTCCCACTTTTAATGAGGAAACAACTTTCGAAAGATTTCTGCTGCTGGTGAGCATCTCGACGAACAACATTTTTGGCGCCGTTGTCGGGGACAAAACTTTTGTTCCTGAACAACTTTAACTTAGTTTTTTCTTAGTTTTCTACCTTTTCCTTTGATAGATTTTTAGTTTATTCAACTCTCCGAAATTAGACTTGAATCCATCTGTCGACTCCACTGTCAAGTAACTTATCAAGGTATTCAACTAGAAGAAACTTTGAAGGCATACTTAATTTCATCCCTGAGCCTAAAAAGGTTTATAGGAGGAGATTGAATAAAAGCTAGCTTCTCGTAGGATCCTTGAGAATCTTGGATCTAAGTCTATTTCGGACATCCATAATCTTTTCCTAGAACCTAATAATTGTTTAAGTGATTCAATGACTGAATTTTACAGTCCCCTTGACATTACTCAGATAGCAGGTCAACCACATGACATTCCAGACAAGGCTATTAACAAATTGCCCACCTTCACCAGCACTGATGCCATTACTGCTGCCTATCACCTGAACAGATTTGCAAAGTGTATCAGTGCCTATGTCACAGACCCTGCTCATAAATATGATGATGTTTATATGAAACTCCTTGCTCTATCTTTGGACGAAGATGCTGGTGACTAGTTCATTGGCTTACCTGACAACTCATTTGCAACCTTTGTTGCATTCAAAACTGCTTTTACCACCAAGTTTGGTGAAAAGAAAGAGCCTCGACATCAGCTAGCCACATTAACAAATATAAAGAGTTGTGAAAATGAGACAAGGGATGAGTTTAACAAGAAGTTCACTGACTTATCAAATGCTATCCATACTAATTATAAACCACCTACTCAATCCATCTTAGTTAATTATATTGAGGCACTTAGTGGGGAAATGCAATATCAACTCAGGGATAAGGAGCCCACCACTCTTCTGATGGCCCAGGAAATGGCTTCCAAAATTGACGGAAACATGCAATCATCAGGTAAATCCAACATTCATGGCTATTCAAGAGCCTCAACCCCTTTGAACTCAAATGAACATAAAGAAAAAGATCATTTATCTTCCATAAAGAATACTTATGAAAAGCAAATATTGAATATAAAAAAAAGACTTGAGAAAATAGAAATGACAAAAATGAAACATCTTGCACAAATGAAAGAAATGCAGAACAAAGTAGTGACCATGCAAAGAGCACAAACACAACCTGCAGCAGGAACATATCCTCAGAAGACTAGTTGTAAAAAGAGAGGACCCAACCATCAACAAAGGCCTCCAAAGCAATTAGAGGTTGCTAACATGGTTGAAGATTATACCCCATCATGTAGGGCATGTAGAGACTTCCATGAGGAATCTACATGTCACTATGCTTGCTATGTACAAAAGCATGGTTTTCTAGAAGGTTGTGGTAGTGGACCATCATCAAGCGACCTAAGTTTGTCAACAATGTAGGTGACATCCATCATATTCCTAGGGAAAGTTGGAATCAAGCAAAGCAGTATAGCCAAGAGGTAGATAACTTAACCAAGATTCCAACTTTCTCTTGAAATACTATGAATGTCACCTACATGGTTTTTATACTCAGGCTCGCTTGATGAAGATTGACCACCACAACCTTCAAGAAAACCATGCTCTTCAACATAGCATGCATAATGACAAGTGTCTTCTTCATGGAAGTCTTTGCATGCCCTACAAAATGGTGTGTAAGGTTCAACCATGTTAACAGGTTCTAATCGATGAGGAGGGCTCTATTCATGGTTGGGTGATTTTCTTTGCCAAGTCGGTTTTTTAGGATAAGTTCTTGGAGCACGTTGAGTTTGTGCTATTTCCATGGTCACCACTCTGTTTTGCATTTCTTTCATTTGTGCAAAGTGTTTCACTTCTGTTTGTTCCATCATTTCAAGTATTTCTTTCATTTCCAACATTTGTTTTTTATAAGTATCATTTATGGCAGATAAAGGATCTTTTTATTTATGTTCAGATGTCTTTAAAGGAGTTGAGGACCTTGAATAACCAGGATGGTTGGATTCACCTGATTGCATATTTTGGTCTATTTTGACTGCAATTTCTTGAGCTTCTAGAAGTATAGTGGGTTCTTTATCTCTGATTTGATATTGCATCTTCCCACTAAGTGCTTCAATGTAATAAACCAAGATAGATGGTGCAGGTGGTTTGTAAGTGGCAGGAATGGCATTTTACAATTTTGTGAACCTCTTGTTAAACTCATCCATCGTTTCATTTTCTTTCTTCTTTATGTTTGTTAAAGAAGCTAGTTGATGCTTAGGATTCTTCTTTTCACCAAACTTCTTGGTGAAAGCAGTCTTGAAAGTTACAAGTATAGCAAAGGAGTTGTTCAATAAATTAATGTACCAATAACCAACCTTCCCATCCAAGGTAAGAGCAAAGAGTTTCATATAGACATCATCATGTTAATGTGCAGGACCACTGATAAAAGCGTTGACACATCTAGAGAAAATTTTGAGATGCATGGTTGAAGTGATGGCATCAGTGCCAGTGAACATAGGGAGTTTCTCTACAGCTTTGTCTGGAAGACAATGGGGTTGACCTGTTATCTGAGAGAAGTCAAGTTGAGTGAAATACTCACCCATTATGTCAAAAAAACAATTATTGTTTTCTTCAAAATTATTTTATTCAAAAAAGTTATGGATGTCTAATACAGACTCAGATCCAAGATTCTCAAGGATCCTACGAGAAGTTAACCTACTTAACTTCCTCCTATAAACTTGTTCAGTTTTAGGGATGAAATTTAGTAGGCCTACAGAGTTTCTTCTTATTGAATACCTTTGTAAGTTATTTGACAGTGGAGTCGCCGGATGGATTCAAGTCTAATATCAGAGAGTTGATTAAACTAAAAATCTATCAAAAATTAAAAAAGGTAAAAACTAAGGTCGTCTAGGAACAAAAAATTTGTCCCCGGCAACGACGCCAAAGATATTGTACGCCGAGATGCACGCCAGCAGCAGAAATCTTTCGAAAGTTGTTTCCTCACTGAATGTGGGAAAGGCGTGGCCTTCGGGGCAAGCAATGAGCCAAGTACTCTCACCTAATCCCAACTCCTCCGTTTAAGCAAACTCCTAACGAAGCCAAGGTAGGTAATCCCTAACAAATAGTTGTCTAAGGTGCTTGTTTTTTAGATGTTTGTGGGTGTATGGTGTGAATGAATGTTGTTTAAGAGTTTTTTTGTGATCACAGATTTATAATAATTTGAAAATTAAACAACACAAAGATATACTTGCAACAATTTAAAGATACACCACTGATTGACAATTTTATAGCAATAGCATCCACAATGAGACAAATTAAAGCAGTTTATAATATGCACTTCCGATAGATAAATAAATGAAACCATAGAAGAACCAGTGCCTTATGGAGTCAAACAATATGCTTGGGATGCTGAGATACAAGTCTTGGTTTGGTGCTTGAGATTGTTTTGCAAGTCTTGGTTTGGTGCTTGAGATCGTTTTGCAAATGTTCTTTGTAAATTTTATTATAAATTTTGGGGTGATCTTTGATTATTAAAAGGTGAGGGGAATTTTCAAGAGATATGTAAGGTACTGGAAATCTGTCCGGGAATACTCTAAGTGGCTCCATTCGAAGACATGACAGACCACCCAAGTTTTCAACTAGGTGTTCAATAACTAACAAGCCACTGAAAACGGGATGACTACCCGGCGCCCCTACTTGGAATTTGTCCACTTTCGAGTATTTTATCGATCAACGCCAAATTCATTGATTATGGGGTAAAGATTTTATTATGGCTAAAATTGGATTAATGTGAACAATTAGAAAACTCAATACCATTTTCGAGTAACCCAACCTCTTTCAAGGAAGGGCAGAGCATACGTGGTATGGAAAATAGTAGGTTACAATTTTATGGGAGATGATGAGTTGTGAATATTTTACTTAGAGAACATAAACAAAAACTCTCCGACAGACAGTGCTCTCGATCCAAATTATGGTGAGATTCAAGAGTCTTATCTAATCTATATGCAAGTGCAAAATGCAACAATGATCTCTGATAGAGAGAGCTATTGACTTGTCTTATGACAAGTTCAAGAGACTTTATGTTCCTTTTATAAATTAAACAATAAAAGACAAGAAACACAACAAGTAGTTCAATATGAAAATAGTAAACTCTAATCTAACAATTAGTATTCTAAGATGCAAAAGAGATCTAATCTAACAACTAGTGTTCTACTTGCAAATGGAAGGACTAATCTACTTGCAAATGGAAGGACTAATCTACTTGCAAACGTAAAGTCTAACCTAAAGATGAAATAGCACATGCAACAATTAATTAATAAGAATATGCGAAATAGCAGAAATGACAGAACTCAGAATCACTTTTATATTAATCGCAAACCACTTCGAGGAGGAAACCTCCTTTGAGCAAGCTCAATACAAATAACTTCACAGTGCCTTCAATGACCTCAACACACACTTATATACTAAGTCTATGCCCAATACTATGGGTCAAAACCATGGGACATATAATACTACGGGACGACTTACTAAGCATATGCGTCCAATACTATCGGTCAATACTATGGGCTAACATAAACTATGGATCAACAAATACTACGAGACGAATTACAAAGCATATGTGTCCAATAACAATGTACTAATATAGTAAATAGAAGGGTTGACACGGGTTCCTAACATCCCCTCTCCCTTATAAAAAGCTTTGTCCTCAAAGCTTTGGTTGGAGAAATTGCTGCAGAATCTGAAGGAGTGGTTCCCCGGTAGCATCCTCGCGTTGCATTTCGGGCCACTGACGCCTTTAGAGTGTCAGGGAGGATTGCTTGGAAGGCTGTAGACGAAGAAGAACCCTATCAACTGTGTGGAAAATGCGCTCAGAACGGTGCTGATCGGCTTCTTGTTTTAGGCGAATTCTGGCCATGTGAAGATTGTCCTACAGAATGAGAAGAATCTAATCGCGGTTGCGAAGAATCGAGTCAATTTCCTGAACTAGTGAGCTGCTAAGGGTGTATGGAATAAGAAATGGTGGTGTCTGTCCATAGACTGCTTCATATGGTGTCCTTTGAGATGTGGTATTGTACCACCAGAGCGCTGCTAGAAATCCATAGAAATAGTTGGCCAAAGCTGTGTAGGGATGGGCAAGGGTTTGAGCAATCCCGAAAAGAGTGTCGTTTCACCCATATTGACCTAGAAAATATCACAGTCAGCCACCATCTGTTGAATTGTCATTTTCAGTCCCTGCCAAAAGAAGTTACATTGTTCCCGATCATACATTTTAAAGAACCAAGAGTGCCCTGCTGATGAAGAAGCATGGAGTTCAAAGAAGAGATAGCCCTGTTGAACATATTGCAACCAATTTGGAATAAGTAGAGAAAGAGCTGTAAGAGAAACTGGGTCATCAATTGTGCGACAAGGAACATCTACCACCATATTGTCCTTACCCTTCTTATAAGTTATCGCATAGGGATAACCCATGAGTTGGATAACCCATTTCATGTGTGTTGGGTAGGAGACCCATTGTTCTAGAAAATTTTCCAAACTCTGGAGATCAGTCTTGATGCAGAAATAATTCCCTAATAGGTATGGCTGCCACTTCTGTACTGCATGCAAAATAGCCATCAGTTCCTGCTGAGAGGTAGATGCGACTAAATTCTTACCGGAAAGGTCTCTTGAAAGCGGCAAGCTCATTGGTTCAGCAAAGACACCTGCATATCTATCCAAGGAAGTAGTGGAGACCGTTGATGGGTGCATCTGAATGGAACGGAGCTGAGCGATGACACCATGTGAATTCTTCTTAAGGATTTTTTCCAGGCGATGTGAACTGATGATGCGGAGAGACCCTAGTTGTAAGCCCAGTAATTTGTGTTGTGCCGCATTGACTGAAAACTACATCCAAAGTTCTGCAAAATCCCATAAGATGGGGCCAAGTGTGCGTAACCATTGAACACCCAAAACCACATCACATCCGCCTAAGGACAAGGAAAACATGTCAGAGCGCAGGTTATAATCTTCCATAGAGATACGCACATTATGACACTTCCCCTTGCAAGGTAAGGTGCCCCCATTGGCAACCATGACTTCAAAGTTGCAGCAAGGATGGACAAAAAAATCAGCCTGTTTGGCAATCCGAGGGTCAATGAAGTTATGAGTGCTACCAGAATCAATGAGTATGGTAAGAGGGAGCTTCTTGAAGTATCCCCTGACTCGCATTGTTTGTGGGGTGGTGACGCCAGTTACAGCATGGAGAGAGATCTCGGGTGGGTCGTCCTGAGATGGGGTGTCAACAAGCGAGTGTTGAATGTCAACCTGATCATCTACTGTATCTGAGGCTTCTTCATCAAGTTCTGAGGCAGGCGGAGAATCCACATCCAAGAGATAGAGATTTTGTGGAACACATCTATGTCCCTGAGTGAATTTCTCATCACAATTATAACAAAGCCCTTTTTCTCGGCATGCCCGCATCTCTATTTCAGACAAATGCTTGATAAGAGTTGGTTGAGGAGCAAGCGTGATGGAAGGTCGTTGGGAACCCATATTTCTGAAGAGAACAAAGGTGGGTTTGGAGCGTCGTTGAGTTGTGATCTTGTCCTCTGCCAACTTAGCCAATCCTAGGACTTCCATCAGTATGTTGGGACAGAACATTTTGACCTCTGAGCGGATTTCATCCTTGAAACCACTCATAAAACAACTCCTATAGAATTCATCAGACAATCCTTCTGTCTGATTGGCCAATTTCTCGAATTCTGTCTGATACTCTCTCACTGTGCCAATTTGGTGAAGTTTAGTGAGTGCTCCTGTGAAGTCATCAAAAGCACTAGGACCAAATCGTGGCAAAAGGAGTTGGCAAAAATCTGTCCAGTTTGGTTCTGGATGAGCTTTGATGTACCAACGGTACCATTGAAGGGCTTCTTGCTCCAAATGAAAGGATGCAAGTGGAACTTTCTGGACATCAAAAGTATTATGCAGACTGAAATATTGTTCTGCTCGATATATCCATCCAGTCGGATTAGTACCATTGAAGTGAGGAAAATCAAGCTTCGGCCCACGAAAATTGCTGGAAGAAGAGAACCCGGGTGGCTGCTAAAGATTCTGGCTGTCGGTTATTGTTCATGGCTAAATGCTAAAGATGGAAGCTGAGAAATTTTTCATCCAGATCTTGGAGTTTGGTTTGGATGGCTGGAAGTGCTTCCTCCTTGGTGTTTGCTCCTGCGCGGGTGACAACCATAACCAAGAGTTTTTTTTTTTTTTTTTTTTTGGGGGGGGGGGGCGAATGGATAGAAAAATACAAACGAAAGCTTATTTAGTAAAGGAAGATTTGGACTTGGGAAAAACTCGGATGAGTAATTGGGGTATGACTAGGTTTTTGACACTTTCTGATGGACAGGGAAGCAAAAAATGGGGATTTCAGAAGCAGACTGAAAGAATGAGAAAATTTGGTAGAGAGCCACAAAGAAGCAGAATTAGGAAAAGAACACGGTGGCAAAATTTGAAGGCATTTAGGTGAAAATTGAAGGAGTTATGGCAAACCCTAAAAATAGACAAATGTGGGATTTATGGTCTTGGGAAGTGGAATTTGGGATAGCGTCTTCAGGAATGACATATGCAGAATGGGATTGCAGGGATGTCAGTGAAATTTCAGGGAAAACAGAGTAGAAACAAGGGAGATATGGCCGAAAAACAGAAATTTTTTTTATTGTTTTCTTCAGAAATGGATCGACAATCGCGGTGCGGAAGGAATCTGCAACAGATGGATCTGCAACGGCGCCGAAGGAATTGAAAATGGCTGGATCTGGAACGACTTTCAGAATAGATTTGAAACAACTGGATCTGGAGCAGAAGTGATCGGCAACAATACAGCTAAAAATAAATATGGACCCCAGGTATGTGCGGCTTCCTATCGGTTCAGGGGATTCACTCGGCCACCAATGTTGTCTGACGGCTTGCGTATTGGGGCAGTACCCCTCACTCCATGGCTCAGGTAAAACTGATAACTGCTTTGCCACAAACAACAGCTCTTGGTTTACCTCACCGGTGGGAACTAGTCAATCAGGTATGGGTTGTTTCCCTTTTCGTTGGCAGGTCCTCTCAATGGGCCAACTACTTTGGGGTTCCCGTGGTACTCCTCACAATGAGTTTTACGGCTTATGCCCAAGTACTTCCCACAGTTAAGCGAATAAGGGTTATCCCCAGATCCGAATTTGCAACAGATGCGAAAAAAAAATTGGCAAAAATTCCACCCAACGACCCCAAGAAAGTTCTCTGATACCAGATGTGAAGCACCTGCAACAATTAATTAATAAGAATATGCGAAATAGTAGAAATGACAGAACTCAGAATCACTTTTATATTGATCGCAGGCCACTTCGAAGAGTCAACCTCCTTTGAGCAAGCTCAATACAAATAACTTCACGGTGCCTTCAATGACCTCAACACACACTTATATACTAAGTCTATGCCCAATACTATGGGTCAAAACTATGAGACATATAATACTATGGGACGACTTACAAAGCATATGCGTCCAATACTATGGGTCAACACCATGGGCTAATATAAACTATGGATCAACAAATACTATGGGAGGACTTACAAAGCATATGCGTCCAACAACAATATACTAACATACTAAAGAGAAGGGTTGACACGGGTTTCTAACAATCTATAATCTAGAAATGGAAACTAACTACTCATGAAAGTCAAACTTGAAGAATGCAAATGCAAACTTGGATCTAAGATACCAAATCAAACTTTAAAAAGTAATGAGATCTAAATGCAAACTTTACCAAGAAACTAGATGCAAACTTTGAAATGACCTATGATCTAAATGCAAACTTTACCAAAGTGATGAAGGGGAAGGGAGAGGAAGCAAACCAAGGCAAAGAATGGAATGGAAGATAGGAAGAAGACAATGGGAGAAACGAAGGAAGATGAGAAGGGATGAAACAAGAGAGAGGGAACCAAAACGAAAGGAGAAGGAAACTTAAGAAAACGAAAGGAGGAATCTAGGAGGGGGATACGAATGGAAGAAGAAGATAAAAAAACAAATGGAAGAAGAGCTATTAAGGTAAGACGAAAGGAGCAATCAGGGAGAAAACAAAAGCAAGGGAAGAGGAAATGAAGAAAAACGAAAGGGAAGGAAGGAAAAGAGGAGGAAAGAATAGAAGAGAAGATCAAGCCAAACAAGGCAAGAGGGGGAGGAAGCCAACGAAAGTAGAGCTTGAAGGTTTAGAGCTTCTCATAAAATGACCGGTAACCGAAAGCTGTTTTGATTTTAAAATGTGATGGATGAGGATGAGCCCATTTTGGCTATGTTTCTTTGACTTGGAAGTAGAAGCTTCCGTAGATGCTGAAAGGTGAAAGTATTAGATGGTAAAAAAGCTCTTGTTTAATGAAGAAGAGGTTGATCTCCAAACTCTTCTTCACCTTTAGTGATCCCTGAAAACACAACACTCAACAAAACAAACTAGATCAAGTGCAAGAATGTAAATCAAACAAATATCTAGAAAACACTAGTATAACCGACTACGTCATGTTCGATCTAGATAATTGAAATACTTAGCATAGATAATCAAATTAAAACTTTAAATGATTAACCTGATGTGCTAGATTCATAACCTTCTGAAGCAGCTAGCAATGAACATTATTTGAAAAGAATAGAGTAGGGTGAGAGAGATATCACCTCACACAAGATGAAACCATAACACAAATAACCCTTTGCATTGACCTCCAAAGTCGCTTTTATTCCAGTATTAAAGAACTGATTACAATACAATTTTTTGGAAAGTTCTTTTGGTTTTTGTGCAAGAGAACTCTGCCAAAAATTGTATTGTAATCATTTCTTTAACCTTGGAATAAAAGCGACTTTAGAGGTCTATGCAAGGGTTCTTTGTGTTGTGGTTTCATCTTGTGTGAGGTGATATCTCTCTCACCCTACTCTCTCATTTTCAAATTATGTTCAATGTTTGCTCTAGAAGGCTATCAATCTAGCACATGAGGTTAGTGATTTAAAGTTTTAATTTGATTATCTATGCTAAGTTTCTCAAATATCTAGATATGACAGGATGTAGTCGGATATATACTACTGACTTTTAGATGTTTGTTTGATTTACATTCTAGCACTTGATCTTCTTTGTTTTGCTGAGTGTTGTGTTTTCAGGGATCACTAAAGGTGGAGAGGAGATTGGAGCTCAATCTCTCCTTCATTAAACAAAAACTTTTTCCATCTAATATTTTCACTTTGCAAGATCTTCAAAGGCTTCCAATTCCAAGTGAAGAAACATAGCGAACAGGGGCTCTTCTGCATCCATCGCACTTCAATTTTAAAACAATTTCGGTTATTTGTATTTCCATAAGAAGCCCTAAACCATCGAGATCTATCATTTTGGTTTCTTCCTCTCTTTAGCCTTGTTTCGCTCCTTTTCTCCTTGATCTTTTTCTCTTGCTTCCTTCGACTTCCTCCATTCCTTTCGCACCTCTCTTTTTCCTCTATCTCTCGACTGCCCTTATCTTCTTTTCGTTGCTGCTCATTTCTTTGTTGCTGCCCCATCCTTGTCATTACAGTCCTTTTTTAGCTTGCGGTTGTCCCTTTAATGCGTTGCTACTCCCTTTATTTGCTGTTGTCCGACTATTCTCTGCTGCTTCTTTTTTTTGTTCGTTGCTCTCCTTCCAGCCTTCGACTTCCTCTCATATCTTCTTCCCCTTCTACATTCCTCTCCTCTCCTTTCGCTTGTTTGCTTTTGATCCTTTCTTCTCCTTTGTTTGCTCTCCATTGCTCCCTTCTTTGGTTGAGTTTAGATCTTAGTTATAAGTTAGCATGGTTATTTTGCATACTTAGATCTTAGTTCATTTTTGTTAGTTTGCATCTTGTTTCCTTTCAAGTTTTTGCATTAGATCTCATAAAAGTAAGAATTCTGATTTGCATCTTGGATCTATGACTTGCATTGCATTTTAAAAGTTAACTTTGCATTTAGTCTTAGATTTCCATTTGGTTAGTGAAGATCTTAGACTAGTTGTCATTTTCTATTTGATTTGATTAACTATTATGGGTGTTTGACTTGATCTTTGTTGCAGGTACTTGAAGGGAAGAAAGGACCTAGAAGAGGATCCAAGCTTGAAGAGACGAACAAACCTAGCAAAAGACTTGAAGAAATATCTAAACCACGAAGAAGATCCAAAACAAACAAAAAAGATTCGAACCAAGATCATAACCACTCTCCTTTTTTGTAAAAGCCATTAAGACTTCTCATTTTATCTTTTCAAGTTCTCTTCAAAGGTTGAAATCCCAAAAAAGTTGTAATCCCATTTTATGTGCCAAAACAGTGAAAACTTTTTACACTTGGCTGCCTCGTTTTTAGTGCAAAAACAGTAGCAAATTTCTTATATTGGCTACTTCGTAATACGTGTCATTGAAGAACCTTATTGGATGTCATAAAGAGGATTGTTTTAACTTTTTTTCTAATTAATTATTTGCAAGTTTGTTGGCTACCTTATTTTAGTTTTTTGACTGACATAAAGAATTTTGCATTGGTTGCCTCAATTTTTGTTCCCAAAATAGACCCAAATTTCTCGTGTTGGCTGCCTTGAAAAGTGTGCAATTAAAAAATACCATTGACTGCCATAAAATGACTATTTCAACCATTTAAACCATTGCATTTTTTTACTGTCATAGAAAATAAATTGAGTGGCTGTCCTAAAAGTTTGCATCTAGTTTGTTTGACTTTCCTCCATTCCTTTCGCTCCTCTCTTTTTCCTCTATCTCTCGGCTGCCCTTATCTTCTTTTCGTTGCTGCTCATTTCTTTGTTGCTGCCCCATCCTTGTCATTACAGTCCTTTTTTAGCTTGCAGTTGTCCCTTTAATGCGCTGCTACTCCCTTTATTTGTTCGTTGCTCTCCTTCCAGCCTTCGACTTCCTCTCATATCTTCTTCCCCTTCTACATTTCTCTCCTCTCCTTTCGCTTGTTTGCTTTTGATCCTTTCTTCTCCTTTGTTTGCTCTCCATTGCTCCCTTCTTTGGTTGAGTTTAGATCTTAGTTAGTTATAAGTTAGCATGGTTATTTTGCATACTTGGATCTTAGTTCATTTTTGTTAGTTTGCATCTTGTTTCCTTTCAAGTTTTTGCATTAGATCTCATAAAAGTAAGAATTCTGATTTGCATCTTGGATCTATGACTTGCATTGCATTTTAAAAGTTAACTTTGCATTTAGTCTTAGATTTCCATTTGGTTAGTGAAGATCTTAGATTAGTTGTCATTTTCTATTTGATTTGATTAACTATTATGGGTGTTTGACTTGATCTTTGTTGCAGGTACTTGAAGGGAAGAAAGGACCAAGAAGAGGATCCAAACTTGAAGAGACGAACAAACCTAGAAAAAGACTTGAAGAAATATCTAAACCACGAAGAAGATCCAAAACAAAAAAAAAGATTCGAACCAAGATCATAACCACTCTCCTTTTTTGTAAAATCCATTAAGACTTCTCATTTTATCTTTTCAAGTTCTCTTCAAAGGTTGAAATCCCAAAAAAGTTGTAATCCCATTAATAAAAATTTGCAAGTGGGAGTTTTAAGCTCCCACACCCAACTTTCCCTTTTGGGTAAGTTTGTAGTGTCTTGTTTCTTACTTGTTTCATTCTTAGATTAGTTTCACTTTTGCAAGTAGTTTCATTTCCATTTATTGCTAGTTTATTTTTCCATTTTGCAAGTAGAACACTAGTTGTTAGTTTAGTTTCACCTTTGCATCCTAGAATACTAATTGTTAGATTAGTTTTATTTTATTTTATTTGAGCTATCTTGTTGTGCTTCTTGCTTGTAATTGTTGATCATAAGAAAAACACAAAAGTCTCTTGAATTTGTCATAAGACAAATCAAGAGCACTCTCTATTGAAGAGCATCTTGTTGCATCTTGCACTTGCATATATATTAAATAAGACTCTTGAATCTCACCATAAGGTGGATCAAGATCACTCTCTGTCGGAGAGCTTTGTTTTATGCTCTAAGTAAAATCACTCACAACTCACATTCTCCTATAAAAATTGGAATTAACCATTTTCCGTACCACATATGCTCTGCCCCTCCTTGAGAAAGGTTGGGTTACTCAGAAACGGTATTGGGCTTTTTAATTGTTCACATCAATTCCAACTTCAACCATAATAAAATTCACCACCCCCATAACCAACGAATCCGACGTTGATCGATATAATACTCGAAAGTGGGCAAATTGCAAATGGGGACGCCGGGTAGCCATGTTCAAATTCTAGTGGTTGGTTAGTTATTGAACGCCTCACTAGAAAACTGGGTGGCTTGTCATGTCTTCGAACGAAGCGATTTAGAGTATTCCAAGACAGATTTCCATTACCTTGCGTATCGGTTGGAAATCCCCTTTAGCCATAATAATCAAGATCACCTCAAAATTTATAATAAAATTTACAAAGAACACTTGCAAAACGATCTCAAGCACCAAACCAAGACTTGTATCAACCAACACTGAACTCTTGTATCTCAGCATCCCAAGCATTATTTTGGCTCCATAAGGCACTGGTCCTTCTATTGTTTCATTGATTTTATATATAAGAAGTGCATGTATCATTTGCTTGAACTCTTGTATCTCAGCATCCCAAGCATTATTTTGACTCCATAAGGCACTGGTCCTTCTATTGTTTCATTGATTTTATATATCAGAAGTGCATGTATCATTTGCTTTAATTGTATCATTGTGGATGCTTCATAACTGAGTTATTTGAATTGTAGCTGAGTTATTTGAATTGTCAATCAGTGGTGCATTTTATTCAAGTGTTATTGCAAGCTTATCTTTGTGTTGTTTAATTTTCAATTATTATAAATCTATGATCATCAAAAACTCCTAAACAACACCCATCCAAGCCCAGGATAGAGATTTATAGTTCAAAAGCTTTGCTTATGTAACCAAAAAGAAAATGATTTGTAGTTTGATTTTTTTTTTAAAGTGAAGGGAGAAAGAGTCCAAGCCCAAGCTTTCAACAAGTGAATCACTTTGAGGTTTCCTGCATGAAAAAAATCATGAGCATTTAGAAAGTGACAAAGAAGAAGACGATGTAACTAAGCTCCTAGTCTTACTTTGCCTTATGGTGATCTGCAGATACAAACAACCTTTACACAAGCGATTAGATCCTAGTGTATGGTAGGTTAAGCAGAACTAAGAGTGCACAAGTATAACTGACTACAAAATGCAACTCCTAAATCTTGAACAACTTTGCATCAATAGATAAGTTGAAGCTTCAAATATCTATCGTATGGATTAGAATTATAACTTTCTTAAGCTAAGAACCATAAACACTTGCATAAAAACTAAATAACTAGGTAGATTTCACCTTGATTCAAGCACATGCCATGAGAAATTGCACACTTTTAGACCTCCAAAGCCTTCACTTTATTCCAAGCTTGATTGCCAAATAACAATAGGCAAATAACAAATTTACAGGAGAGGTTCCTTGCACAAATTTTCCACCCTCAATGGTGGAGCAAGGACCTGTATTTACACACTCCCAGAGCTCATGCGAATTGAAGGAGAAGAGGCTAGGTGAAGGAAGGCGCAAATCCCAATGAAAGAGGGAGCCAAGCCTTGATTTGATAGTTAACTGGGTGTTGGTGGTTGTGAAATGGGTGAGGTGGCCTCCACCTAGGCAAGGCATCCACCATCCAGCATAGTAAACATCAACCCATCCAATAACAAGCTGCCACTTAAGAAAGTCGCCCAAGCTCAGGAGGAGGGTGCAAATCCCAAGGAGAAACCTTCTATAATGCTCTGATTGCTAACTGAAAGAGTTTGGTGATGATTGGAATATTCTCTTATGCTCCTTGCCATGTCATTTAGCCCTTTACTTTATTTTAGAGATTTTTTTATTTTCTCCAAATTTATTATTTTTTATTATTTCCAATTAAATATTCCTCATTTATTAATTTGGAGAAAATATTTAATTGGGTGAATGATATTCACAAGAAACTTAGGAAAAGTGGGTTTAGGGATTTTATGGGTGCTCTGGGTTAGAAAACGAGCATCCCCATGGAAAAATCAACCTCCTAACCCATCTTTTATCATTTTTTATGATTCTTTAATTAAATCATTACAAAACCCTGAGAAGCGGGTAAATATTATTTTCTCAGAAACAGCCAAAAATCCTAGGGGACCTAGTGCAATCCACATGACTCAATATAGATGGCTAACATGCAAATAATCCTAGACACAAGCCTCTAATAACCACCTTAGGTTCGACCACCATGGTAAAATACTCTAGCTTTGGAGGTGAGTAAAAAACACAGCGATTATACTTCACTGAAGAGTAAAGAATAAACAATTTGTGAATAAACACTCTGCCAAGTGGAATAAACACTCTTTGAACAACTGTCAAGGTGAATAAACACTCTTTGAACAACTTACCCATTTGTGAGACACCGCCATTCCCTGTGTTATTGCTCATTCAATATATGCTATGGTGTGTATTCCCTTTCCATATCCAAAGTGTCACAGTGTTAGGTCAACAAGTCAACCCTTAGCCTAGCCATTTTACTTTTAGCCTTCACCCTTCACTAGCAAAATGGTCACAACTATGAAGTGAGTATGGTCTTGAAAGTCTAGTCTAAATAATAATAATAATTAATGACTTTATATATTTCGATTTAGATCACCAGTAATGATTACTTTTTGTTATAATTGTTATTTGAATGAATTGTAGAGCATACATTAACTTCTAACACTTGCGGCAGCTTCTGATGATATGCTGAGTTATATTTTGATCATGTTGACTTGGTCAAACCCAGTTAGACCAAGGTCAGACACAGGACATGAGATGGTTAAACCTTATGATAATGCAGATAGATGGTATATGGTCTATGTACAAGTACATGATGGTTCTATGCAACAGATACAGGATTATGATGATGATTTGTGGTTTTCGGCATTATTTGATCATGTACAGATTATTATTATTTCATCTATCCGGCCATATTGGATATATTATATGATCATGCAGAGATGATCATGCAGAGATCCATATGGTGTATGAGTACACATCTTAGATGGATTTGGGCACTCGAAGTCCAATGAAACAGTCTGTTTTCAGTTCCTGACAGTTACAGTGATGTTTTAGCCTCAGTTGGTTATCCTAGTGCAGTTTTGGCCTATCAGAGCAGTGATGAGATTTGATTGGTTCACCTAGGGCGTGGTACATGGAGGGGGTGGTCCAGCCACTTGTTATTACCATATTACCCCCCTCCCAGACACATTGGTGAGCTTACCTTGACATTGCAAGCACTCCAAGAGGCAGCTTTGGCAGTTTCACAATTCTCGAGGCATTCCAGAAATGGTAAAAATGGCTACAGAAGAATTCGATTTGAGCTACTCAGGGAAGGTTATGGCATGGGATGATGATTGATGATGAGTGGGATGTCTTCCACACCTTCTCCAGCAATTTCAGCTTCCAGTGGAACCCACACCCATGATTTTTGTCATGTTATGATGATTTCTAGAGCCTTCCAAGGCTCACGACTTTCCCAGAGGGGCACGATTTGGTGTCTAGAGTGATTATTTTATATTATTGTGCTATGGGGATTGACCAAGGGTGTTAGAAATTACCCCTTGGACCCACCATGAGCTATATCTTATGTTTTATCATTGATATTTGGTGGGACCCCTTATTATGGGTGATTTGTCCATTATTATATTTGTTTTATTGAGTTGATCCATGTATTGTATTGTTGAGCTCATCTCAACCATTGATGAGATCATTTGATCTTTTAATCTTAGCCACTCATTCAAAAAGTGGTTAAGATTGTGGCCTCTCTCCATCCTATTTAAAGGAGAGAGTTTATCATTGTAAAGGGGACTTTTGGCTCTGGATTATTGGAATAGAAAAATATTATTGCATCTATCTGTTGTGTGGTGGTGAATGCTTTTGGAGTTCGTTCGTTCATTCTTCCTTTGCATTGGGTTATTGGAGATATTGTCTTGCTATCTTTTGCACCACGATTTTGTCATCTATGGGTGGAGGCCGAATTGGTTTGAGGAGGACGCATTGGTAGGGGAGAACCCTCCCTACTTCTTTCTTGGATTTCTTCGTCGATAACAGGCAGTATTACTGTCTCTGACCTTCTACTTCATGTTGCTATTGCATTTCGCTTGTATTTCCTCCATGCTTGATCTTTCTGATTGAATCGATTTCCTTGGTTTGACACGTAGAGGAGGGCGCACGTGTGAGCTAGGGAATCATATTTTGGCAAGCAAAATCAAAAATCTCTCATTTGATCTCTACAGGAATGCTCCTCAACATCAAAGGCAACCTCATCCATCACACAGGTATGATCTCAAGGTAAATTTCTTATTCCATGATCTATCCATTTGTCTAAACAGTTAAAACCCTCATAAGTTAAAACCCTCATTTTACAATTTCTTAGATCTTGTTCTCCACCAAACTGCAAGTTTATCCGCGGCACTATTCTGGTCTCGAGGGATTGCTTCTATATTAAGGGCATCAAAGAATTCCATTGTGTCCCATATTGCATTTCGGTATTTCTTAAGTCTCTGGCATTTACATGCGAATTGACCCTTAATTTGTTGGACAATTAGATCTGAGTCCCCTTTTATAGTTAGCGGTTTGATTCCCATGTCCTTGGCAATCTCTATGCCTAGTAGAAGTGCCTCATACTCTGCCACATTATTTGTTGCTTCAAACTCTAGTCTAAAAGCGAAATTGAAAATTTTTACCCTCTGGAGAAGTGATGACAACCCCGGCACCCTTTCCTGCTCTAGAACATGCTCCATCAAAATTCATTTTCCATAGCTTACTTGTTTCTTCATTTTTTATCTCTTCCTGGATAGGATCTAAAAAGGTGGAGTTGATTTGAATATCTCCTATCTCACCGACATGGCAGACAAACTCATTTGATGGTCTATCTGGGTTTTCCACATGGTATCTCCTTTCCTTTTCAGTGTGTAATTTTACAAGTGAGTCCTTAGAAGCAGGAACTGTTGCATAGGACCAATCCAACTATATGGAACCACCTAAGGTTGCACCCCACTTTCTAGAGAGTAGCATGCCCCACCTATATGTTACGTCTATGACAAGGATATCCATGGTGAGGTGGATGTCCGGGTACTTGGCCAATCTAACAGGAACTTTCTCTATCATCCCCTCAACCTTAACGGGTCTAGAATCCATGGCACACACATTCTGGTAGGGCCGGGTGGTTCTTAAGTTAAGCTGTTGCATAACCCTTTTGGTCATTAAACTTGCACCGGATCCTGAATCCAGCATACAATTGTGTAGAAGAAGGTCACCTATCATCAATGATATGTAGAAAGGAGGGTGAGCTTCTCTTCTTGTATCCCTAGTATGCAGGATTATAGGAGGGTCCTCATAAGTTGATTCACAGCTGGTTGTAGGTTCTTCCACATTATCCGCAAAAGTGACCTTTTTAGGAGTCTGAGGAGTGAGAGGAGTAGGTGGACTAGGATTTGTAGTACATGTAGGAATAGGTGCTTCTAATGTTTTCAACAACTTATCCTTTTGACCAGGAATTTTGTAGAGTTCATTTATGGGTATAGGTACCTTAGTAGTATTGAACCAATTATTCCAATCAAAATTTAATTTACTAGAATCAGTTGAATCATTTGGAATAATTACCTTGGGAGGTTGTATAGCAGGTGCAGGATTTGATCTTCTTTGGTATCCGACCCCTTTAAATCTCTGCATATTGTGGAGCTGTTCATTTGATGGTCTTCCTCCAAAGTTTTTTGTCATATTGTCTGGTTCATTGTCAACAGGTTTCCAGTTTTCTCTGGGAACATTTCGGATATCTCCTACAGCGTTTATGTATTCGGGCTCGCTTGATGTTGGATTACTGGTACCCTCCCCTTCAGGATCACCATGCTCTTGTACATAGTTTGCAAAGTAGCAAGCGAATTCCTCATGGAAGTCCTTGCAAGCTCTGCGAAATGGGATGTACACCTCATTTGTGTTAGCAGCCTCTATCTGAGTTGGAGGCCTCTTTTCATTTTCGGGAGCTTTCTTTTGCCAGTTATTTTTGGGAGGGTAATTTCTCTGAATTGGTTGAGTTTGTTGAATTTGCTGAACTCGTTGAACATGTGCCCTTTCCATGTTGATTATCTTGTTTTGTACTTCCTTCATTTGGACTACATGTTTTTGCTCAGCTCTTTCCATCCCCTCACACATATCCATCATCTTTTTCCCGTATGATTCTTTCAAAGCAGCTAGAGGATCTTTATCTTTAGGCTCAGTTGGTTTTAAAGGAGTTTGAACTCTTGAATAACCAGGTAAGTTGGACTTTCCAGAGGACTGCATGTTTTTGTCGATCTTAGTTGCCATTGTCTGTGTTTCTAACAAAGTAGCAGGTTCTTTACCCCTAAGTTGATATTGCATCTCTCCACACAAAGCTTCAATGTAGTAAACCAGTATAGTATGTGGAGTCGGCTTGTAATCTGTAGGGATCGCATTGTATAAATCGGTGAATTTCTTGTTGAAATCTTCCATGGTTTCTATCTCACTTCTTTTGATGTTTGTTAAAGCAGCAAGTTGATGACGGGGCTCTTTTTCTCACCATACTTGTTGGTGAAAGCAGTTGAAAACTCAGCCAAGGTAGCAAAGGAGTTGGCTGGCAAGCTGATGAACCAGTCACCAGCATCTCCATCTAAGGATAAGGCAAACAACTTCATGTACACATCTTCATGCCTATGAGCAGGCTCTCTGACATATCCACTTTTTATTCTTGAGAAAGCAGTGAGGTGATGTGCAGCGATAACAGCATCGGTGCCGGTAAAGGTGGGAAGTTTGTCGATGGCCTTATCTGGAAGATCATGTGGTTGACCTGCTATCTGAGCAATGTTGAGGGGAGCGAAAAAATCACCCATTGTATCGGAAAAACAATTATTACTGTTTTCAAAATTTTCAGAATTTTCTAAGTTATTTTCTTGAAAAAGACTATGGATGTCAGAAATAGACTGAGACCTAAGTCCTTCAAGGATTTTACGAGAAGCAAGCTTGTTCAGTCTTCTCCTATAAACCTTTTCAGGTTCTGGGATAAAACTAAGCAAGCCTTCAGAGTTTCTTCTAGTCGAATACCTTGAGGTGCTAATTGACAATGGAGTCGCTAGGTGGTTTCAAGTCTAATTTCTGAGAGTGATTAAACTAAAAAACTACCAAAAAAGGAAAAAAGGGCAGTGGAGTCGCCAGATAGATTGAGATTCTATCAAAAAGGTAAAAACTAGAAAAAACTAATGTAATCCAGGAACAAAAAGATTTGTCCCCGACAGCGGCGCTAAAGATGTTGTCCACCAAACTGCACACCAGCAGCAGAAACCTTTCGAAAGCTGTCTCCCTCACTGGAAAGTGGGGAGAGGTGTGGCCTTGGGGGCAAGCAATGAGCCAAGTACTGTCACCTGAATCCCAGCTCCTCCGTTTAGGCAAAACTCCTAACAAAGCCAAGGGGGGTAGTCCCTAAGAGAGAGTTTCACTAAGGCTCTTGTATTTATAGTGTTTTTGATGTAGTGATGCGGATGGGTGTTTTTTAGGAATTTTTAAATGAGAGACAATTTAAAATTAAAATAAAGACAAGATAGCGCAATCCACGTTGCAAATACAAGATGAAAGATACACTTGGGCAATAAATAAATCACTTCACGGAAATATAAGCAAATACTCCAATGTTGATACTTAAGCAAGCAAAATATAAGATGAAGGACCAGTGCCTTATGGAGTCAGAAAATAAAAGTGATTGTAAACTTGACACAAGTGCTTGAAATGGAAAGTTTGTGAGAACGTTGTGCAGCTTATATTGGTAAATTCAAAGTTTTAATTGTCTTGATTATTAGGGCTAAAACCAAGGGTATTCAAAGAAAGTCCGGAAAAGACAATATCAAGTGCCTCCGTTCAAGCACCTATCGGGCCACCCAGTGCTCTATCCAGGCCGCACAATGCAAGCCAGCAAACTAGAGGCTGAACATGGAATCCCGGCGCCCTCACTAAGAGATTACCCACTGAAATTATCTTATCGATCAACTCCGGATTGGTTGGTTATGGGGGTGAAAATTTTAATTACATTTTCGCTTGTAGATTAACAAGTCTTCCACCTTTCTGAGTACTAGCCCAACCGTTTCCGGTTGGCAGAACATACGGGTGTAGGATAGAAACCAAGATACATTAATTAAAGGGTGTATGAGTGGAAAATTTTATTATTAAAAAGCCTTGTTCAACTCTCCGACAGAGAGCGCTCTTGACTTGGTCTTATGACCACATTTCAAGAGACTTGCTATTTTAACAATGCCTAATGCAGGGAAATGCAAAAACCAAAATGCCCTCCGATAGAGGGTGCTCTTGACTTGGATTCGGCCAAGTTCAAGAGACTTTGGTTTATTTTAAGAAGCAGATAAATTGTAGTAGCAGTATATCTCAAAATAAAAAGATTTAAACAGTAAGATTGATCAACAGGATATGAATTACTACCAACAATATTACTTGCAAGATAAGATGAAAATGAGCAAATCTAGTGTTCTACCATACAATCTTTAATCTACCAGGTGGGATTGATCTCCGAACAAGATCAACCGCTAGAACCGCCTGCACTTGAGAACTTCCAGCTAGCTGAAAGCTCTGCCAAGGAAACCAACGGGGAAGGAAGAGTAACCACAAATTATGTGGTCCTGCCCTTGAGACAAAATCTCAAGGATACAACTTCCGGTCGTAGGCTTTGGAAGAGAGACAAGATAATAATAAATGCAAGAAGTAAAACGAAACTACCCAAGAATCTCTTTCAGGTCAAAGACCCTACTCGGGAGAGCATGTGGGTAAGTAAATATGGAAGATAACTTTAAATGACTTATTGAAGCAAAATGCTAATCCAAGAGCATGAAATCATAAATCTAAGCTAGACCAATCCACAAGACCCAACACTCTTCTCCAAATGGGGAAGAAGACCAAAAAAGTGGAGGCCTCCTCCACTTGAAGCTTTTATTAAACGATTACAAATGCCTTGGGTTTAAAACCTTGCAAGGTCTTTTGAGATAATAAGACTTGAAAAGCAAAGCTAAATCCTATAAGCTATTACAAAGGATAATACAAGATAATGTCATGTTTTGGATCATCCTTATGGTTTGTTTGAGTTTTGCTTTGTTTGGACTTCTTCACTTCAAGATTCTCTCAAGCCCTTTTCCTCTTCAAAAGCACCTACAACAACATTCAACTCAAAACACCCTTTAGCATTAGATAAATAATCAAAATTTGAGACTAATCCTAAAATGCAAGAGATCAATACTTTTTGGATCTGAACTTTTCACCTTTTTTAAAAGAGATCTAGGTTGAAAATATGACTAAGCAATAAATTGGATACAAAAGTGACAAACTAGAAGCTTAACTAAGATCTAAAGTATTAAAACAAAGTGCTCATTTTTCCTTTTGTAATGAGAAATCTAAAATGCAAAGATATAAAATGAACTATAAACTTGATAAACAATGCAAGCCTAAACTCAAAAATGAGACCTAAAATGTAAATGAAACTAACAATGAGATGCAAACAAGACTAGATCCTAACTATGCAAATGCAATATGAAGATCTAAACACTAACTTTTTCAAAGGAAATGCAACTGACTAAGGCTAACACTTAACAAGTTTTGTTGTTTATTGTGATTTTTTAGGACTCTCAAGGATGGACGAAAGGGATGGAGGAGCAAAAGAGAGGGAGACGAGAGGGGCAATGTGGAAGAAAAAACGAAAGCCAAAGGAAGAAGGGAGAATGGAGGGAGAGGCCAAAAGACAAAGATGAATGGGAGTAGGGTAGGGCAAACTATGGAGAAGATAGGCCTAGCAAACCAATGGAAAGAGGAGATCAAGGAGCAAATGATAAGGCTTGAAGAGAGGGCCTTTTAGTACCAAGGTAACCAATATTTAGGAATTTTGTTGAAGAAGTTTGATGGAAAGAAACAAAAATAACCCCTTGTTTCTTAATTATTCAAAGCAAGACCTCTTTGATAACTTTGTGGAATGAAGATATTACCAAACAAGAACCCTTGCACTCGGAATAATACCTGAAAAGCCACACACTTAAGAGAAAAGCATAGATCTATAATATTTGTGCTAGATTGTTAGCCCTCTAAATCATAAAATCAAATGCTTAAGAATCCAAAGTATATAGACAAAACATGATATCACCTCATACAAGATGAAGCATGGCACATCAAGAGCTTCCACTTTGACCTCCAAAGTCTCACTTTATTCAAATATTTAAACAAATTACAAATTTCTCCAGAGTTTTGGTGCTTAAAGAATCCATGAGATAATAACCCCTAAGGACCTCTCTTTATAGTAAAAGACTCAATCTAAAACCCTAGGTCGAATTTGGCAACGGCAAGTGGGTCGAATCCAATCAACAAGGGCTTGGAGAGATAGACATGGCCAAAGTCGAGTTCATGGTTGGTGAGATTGGCATGAGGTGGAAAGACTCGATTTGGAGGAAGGTGTGAATGCTAGCAGCATCCAACAAGCGAGTTACAACAAGGGAATGCGAGCTAGCATAAGGATTGACGCGAGCTAGGGTAGGAAGGGCGTGAGCCATGTGGAGTGCAAGCTAGTTTGGTGGATGCCAAGTGGATAAAAGGTAGGTGCTAATTCGTAATTGAATGGGAGCCAAACTAATCAACGATTTTACTAACGAATAACGAGTTCCAATCAAGGGAATGGCGTGAATCTTGGTAGGTGAATGCGAGTTGGATGATGGATGAGCCAATCAATTGGTGTTTGCATGGAGTTTAACCAATAGATAAACCCCAACTAGGATTCACGTGATCCAAAGAGGAGTGACGTGAGGATTAGAGGATATGCGAATTGGTTGTGAGGGAGACACATGGGGGATGGTAGGTGTAGACTCGAATTAGCACAAGGAGCCAAGCTTTGGTAGGTGTGGTGACTCATGAGGGCGCCCACCTAAAACTTTAATGCAAACCACCCACCCAACCATCACATGCCAACACACAAAATCGAATTATGCATGAGGAGGGCGAATTGGCTCAAGAAGATCTTTAGTTGGTGACTGGATGGTTGACTGGGAAGACTTGGAGTTGATTGGAATCTTCCTAAATGCTCATTGCCATGTCATTTAGCCTTTTATTTTAATCAAATTGATTAATTTTGGAGAGATTTGGATTATCTCCAAAATAATCAATTTTATTATTTTAATTAATAATTTCTCTGTAAATGACTTTTCAGAGAAAATATTAATTACGGGGCTGAATTGACATCCGAAAGTTTGGTTTAGCTGCTCCATAGGTCATGTGTGATTTTTGGCTTATCAAACGAGCCATCAATCACTGAATTCGGACCCCGGATGACTGACATATTACAAATGATTATTTCTCTATTTAAACTATAGAGAAATTTATTAAATTTAAAAAATAATTAAAACCCAAATTTCGACGGACCCGATAAAATTTTTTCGAAATTTTTTCTGAGGGTTTTATGGACCTAGGACATGACCGACACCTATTCTAACAGTGTCTAGTAGGCTTATATACATTAGTTGGCCTCTAATAACCCCCCATGGCCAAATTTTCAAAATCGGGCATTCCAGCTTTGGAGGAGCGGGAGAAAACCTCATCGATTATACCTCGCCTTAAGCAAAGTATAATTGACAAGGGAAAAAACTCCTTGGAATACCTTAGTTTCTTAATCCAGTCATGAGAAACCGAGGCACTCAGATCCTACTAGCACACTTTATTACAAACCCCCATGGGGCCATGGTCATGTCGACTCAAAAAACAAAACAAGCTGACCACAACTAGCTAGCTACAAAATGCTGGATCATCTGATACACTGGAATCAAACATTCATCGTGTATGTCAAATGGCGGCTCTCCAGAAAATCCAACTATAGTACAAAAAGTTGGTAACATTAGTCAGAAAAAAGAATGGCAGCTTAAGAATATGTATAGACTTTCGAAATCTGAACATGGCGTGCCAAAAAGACAACTACCCCTTCCAAATATGGAGACCCTCCTCCAATGGGTCACTGGGTCTGGCATGATGTCAATGTTGGATGGATTTTCAGGTTACAATCAGGTAGTCATCAAGGAAGAAGATAGACACAAAACTGCTTTCACAACCCCTTGGGGAACTTTCGAATATCTAAGAATGCCTTTTGGCCTTACAAATGCTGGGGCCACTTTTCAAAGGGCCATGGACTATGCCTTCAAAGAATTAGTGGGGAAAATCATTGAAATCTATCAGGATGATTTGACCATGTTTTCTAAAGAAAGATCTAGTCATGTTGGCCACCTTAGGAAGGTATTTGAAAGATGTAGGAAGTATGGGATTTCTTAAAATCCGGTGAAATCAGTCTTTGGCATCGAAGAAGGCAAACTTTTGGGTCACATTGTTAACAAAGACGGGGTCAAGGTTGATCCCGAAAGAGTAGAAGCTATCCAGAAGATTCCCCTTCCGAGAAATGTCAAAGGTCTCCAATCTTTTAATGGCCATATCAACTTCATAAGGAGATTCATACCAAATTTAGCCGAGATAATAAAACCCATGCAACGGTTGTTAAAAAAGGATGCTAAATTTGCCTGGGATGTTGAAGGGAAGGAAGCCTTTGCAACAATCAAAGATGCTATTTCTAAATCACCTGTGTTAGTCAGCCCTGACTACACTAAAGAGTTCATGATATTCTCTTTTGCCTCATAGGACACAATCGTTGGGGTATTGCTCCAGAAGAATTCCGAAGGGTTTGAACAACCTATTGCCTTCATGAGTAGAGCCCTCCAAAACTCTGAATTAAAATATACTACCATGGAAAAGCAGGCCTATGCCTTGGTGAAGTCCCTAAAACACTTTAGGACATACATTGGTTATTCGAGAGTCATAGGATATGTGCCCCATGCCGCTGTAAAAGACATCCAATCGCAACAGGATTGCTTAGGAACGAGAGGCACATGGGTGTCCAAAATCCAGGAGTATGATCTTGAAATTCGGCCCACTAAACTGATAAAGGGGAAAGGCCTAGCTAAGATGTTAACTCAGAAAAATGAAGAGGCCATTGACATGTGTTGTGCAAGCTTTTCATCCCATCCTCGTATGACACCAGCTTTACAGGACCTAGATAATCATTGGTACTCCGACATTATATACTTTCTGCTACACCTGGATGTCCCAGATCATCTCAAGGGACATAAAAGAAGAGCTCTTAGGTTAAAAACTGCCAGGTATTGCCTCACTCAAGAAGGTTTGGGTTGGAGGAACCCTGATGGTGTGATACTTAGGTGTGTGCACGAGCAGGATTCCAAAAAGATCTTGACTGAATTCCACTCAGGTTTTTGTGGGGGCCATTATGCAGCAAACACAACTGCTCATAAAATTCTGAGAGCAGGTTACTATTGGCCAACTATTTTTGCTGATACTTACAAATATGTCAAGTATTGCCAGGAGTGTCAACTTTTCACGGGAAAACCTAAATTGGCTGCTTTACCTCTCGCACCTGTGGTTGTCATTGCCACTTTTCAACAATGGGGTCTCGACTTTATTGGCAAATTCCAAGATAACTCTTGCAATGGATTTTACTGGATCCTCACTGCAACTGATTACTTCACTAAATGGGTGGAAGTTATTCCCACCAAAACAGCCACTGAAAAAGTAATCATGGATTTCATCGAGGATCGGATCATCACCCGATTTGGCACTCCCCTAAAAATAACAACGGACAATGCTAAGGCTTTCAGTTCGGCAGAGATGAATGACTTTTGCTTCAAGTATGGCATTGTTTTATCACACTCTTCTGATTATTATCCCCAGGGCAATGGACTTGCAGAGTCCTCAAACAAAAATTTGATGACCATCCTTAAGAAAACTGTGGGGGATAACAAGAGGTCTTGGGATAGCAAAATCAAGTATGCATTGTGGGCAGATAGGATCACTAAGAAGAATTCCACTGGAAAGACTCCTTTTGAAGTTGTTTATGGCATCACAGCAGCTTTGCCTTTCAACATGCAAATACCCATTTACAAAATGTTGACTGATTATGGTACCGAAAAAATGGAGTTAGATGACAGGGCAAACCAAATCATTGAACTTGATGAAAGCAGAAGGACATCATTAGACAAAATGTTAAGACATCAGGAAAGCATGAAGATCACTTTTGATAAGTCAACCAAGCCTAGAGATTTCCAAGTGGGGGACATTGTTCTCTTGTGGGACAAGAGAGGGGAGAAACCAGGGAAGCATGGAAAATTTGACACCCTTTGGAAAGGTCCTTTTATCATACATTGTCAAGCCGGAACACATTCCTTCTTTCTGAATACCATGGATGGAGAGATGATACCATTGCCCAGAAACGGGCAACACCTGAAACCATTTTATCGGAACAACATTCAAGATGACCAGGGGGTCATCTCAGGAGATTCCTAAACCTTATCTTTTTCAAATTATGCAATTTTTTGTACCATATTGATGTATCATAGTTTCATATGTTAGTTTTTGTATCATATTTCATATATATGCTAAAAAAGAAAAGATTTTATTTTTCATATGCTTTTGAAAAAAGAAAAGAAAAAATGTTATGTCGATATTTTGGTATTGTTTATGGAGATGTTTTACTAAGACACTTTCGTTTCTGTGCAGGAAACTAACATTCTGGGGTTTTCGAACACTCTTTTTGAACCATAGATCAAACGAGCATCCGTCCCACAGTTGGAGCCAGATGTTACCAACTTTTTGTACCATAGTTGGATTTTCTGGAGAGCCGCCATTTGACAAACATGATGAATGTTTGATTCCAGTGTATCAGATGATCCAGCATTTTGTAGCTAGCCAGTTGTGGTTAGCTTGTTTTGTTTTTTGAGTCGACATGACCATGGCCCCATGGGGGTTTGTAATAATGTGTGCTAGTAGGATCTGAGTGACTCGGTTTCTCATGACTGGATTAAGCAACTAAGGTATTCCAAGGAGTTTTTTCCCTTGTCAATTATACTTTGCTTAAGGCGAGGTATAATCGATGAGGTTTTCTCCCGCTCCTCCAAAGCTGGAATGCCCGATTTTGAAAATTTGGCCATGGGGGGTTATTAGAGGCCAACTAATGTATATAAGCCTACTAGACACTGTTAGAATAGGTGTCGGTCATGTCCTAGGTCCATAAAACCCTCAGAAAAAATTTCGAAAAATTTTTACCGGGTCCGTCGAAATTTGGGTTTTAATTATTTTTTAAATTTCGAATTCAGTGATTGATGGCTCGTTTGATAATCCAAAAATCACACATGACCTATGGAGCAGCTAAACCCAACTTTCGGATGTCAATTCAACCCCGTAATTAATATTTTCTCTGAAAAGTCATTTACAGAGAAATTATTAATTAAAATAATAAAATTGATTATTTTGGAGATAATCCAAATCTCTCCAAAATTAATCAATTTGATTAAAATAAAAGGCTAAATGACATGGCAATGAGCATTTAGGAAGATTCCAATCAACTCCAAGTCTTCCCAGTCAACCATCCAGTCACCAACTAAAGATCTTCTTGAGCCAATTCGCCCTCCTCATGCATAATTCGATTTTGTGTGTTGGCATGTGATGGTTGGGTGGGTGGTTTGCATTAAAGTTTTAGGTGGGCACCCTCATGAGTCACCACACCTACCAAAGCTTGGCTCCTTGTGCTAATTCGAGTCTACACCTACCATCCCCCATGTGTCTCCCTCACAACCAATTCGCATATCCTCTAATCCTCACGTCACTCCTCTTTGGATCACGTGAATCCTAGTTGGGGTTTATCTATTGGTTAAACTCCATGCAAACACCAATTGATTGGCTCATCCATCATCCAACTCGCATTCACCTACCAAGATTCACGCCATTCCCTTGATTGGAACTCGTTATTCGTTAGTAAAATCGTTGATTAGTTTGGCTCCCATTCAATTACGAATTAGCAACTACCTTTTATCCACTTGGCATCCACCAAACTAGCTCGCACTCCACATGGCTCACGCCCTTCCTACCCTAGCTCGCGTCAATCCTCATGCTAGCTCGCATTCCCTTGTTGTAACTCGCTTGTTGGATGCTGCTAGCATTCACACCTTCCTCCAAATCGAGTCTTGCCACCTCATGCCAATCTCACCAACCATGAACTCGACTTTGGCCATGTCTATCTCTCCAAGCCCTTGTTGATTGGATTCGATCCACTTGCCATTGCCAAATTCGACCTAGGGTTTTAGATTGAGTCTTTTACTATAAAAAGAGGCCCTTAGGGGTTATTATCTCATGGATTCTTTAAGCACCAAAACTCTGGAGAAATTTGTAATTTGTTTAAATATTTGAATAAAGTGAGACTTTGGAGGTCAAAGTGGAAGCTCTTGATGTGCCATGCTTCATCTTGTATGAGGTGATATCATGTTTTGTCTATATACTTTGGATTCTTAAGCATTTGATTTTATGATTTAGAGGGCTAACAATCTAGCACAAATATTATAGATCTATGCTTTTCTCTTAAGTGTGTGGCTTTTCAGGTATTATTCCGAGTGCAAGGGTTCTTGTTTGGTAATATCTTCATTCCACAAAGTTATCAAAGAGGTCTTGCTTTGAAGAATTAAGAAACAAGGGGTTATTTGTGTTTCTTTCCATCAAACTTCTTCAACAAAATTCCTAAATATTGGTTACCTTGGTACTAAAAGGCCCTCTCTTCAAGCCTTATCATTTGCTCCTTAATCTCCTCCTTCAATTGGTTTGCTAGGCCTATCTTCTCCATAGTTTGCCCTACCCTACTCCCATTCATCTTTGTCTTTTTGGCCTCTCCCTCCATTCGCCCTTCTTCCTTTGGCTTTCCTTTTTCCTTCCACATTGCCCCTCTCGTCTCCCTCTCTTTTGCTCCTCCATCCCTTTCGTCCATCCTTGAGAGTCCTAAAAAATCACAATAAACAACAAAACTTGTTAAGTGTTAACCTTAGTCAGTTGCATTTCCTTTGAAAAAGTTAGTGTTTAGATCTTCATATTGCATTTGCATAGTTAGGATCTAGTCTTGTTTGCATCTCATTGTTAGTTTCATTTACATTTTAGGTCTCATTTTTGAGTTTAGGCTTGCATTGTTTATCAAGTTTATAGTTCATTTTATATCTTTGCATTTTAGATTTCTCATTACAAAAGGAAAAAATGAGCACTTTGTTTTAATACTTTAGATCTTAGTTAAGCTTCTAGTTTGTCACTTTTGTATCCAATTTATTGCTTAGTCATATTTTCAACCTAGATCTCTTTTAAAAAAGGTGAAAAATTCAAATCCAAAAAGTATTGATCTCTTGCATTTTAGGATTAGTCTCAAATTTTGATTATTTATCTAATGCTAAAGGGTGTTTTGAGTTGAATGTTGTTGTAGGTGTTTTTGAAGAGGAAAAGGGCTTGAGAGAATCTTGAAGTGAAGAAGTCCAAACAAAGCAAAACTCAAACAAACCATAAGGATGATCCAAAACATGACATTATATTGTATTATCCTTTGTAATAGCTTATAGGATTTAGCTTTGCTTTTCAAGTCTTATTATCTCAAAAGACCTTGCAAGGTTTTAAACCCAAGGCATTTGTAATCGTTTAATAAAAGCTTCAAGTGGAGGAGGCCTCCACTTTTTTGGTCTTCTTCCCCATTTGGGGAAGAGTGTTGGGTCTTGTGGATTGGTCTAGCTTAGATTTATGATTTCATGCTCTTGGATTAGCATTTTGCTTCAATAAGTCACTTAAAGTTATCTTCCATATTTACTTACCCCCGTGCTCTCCCGAGTAGGGTCTTTGACCTGAAAGAGATTCTTGGGTAGTTTAGTTTTATTTCTTGCATTTATTATTATCTTGTCTCTCTTCCAAAGCCTGCGACCGGAAGTTGTATCCTTGAGATTTTGTCTCAAGGGCAGGACCACATAATTTGTGGTTACTCTTCCTTCCCCGTCGGTTTCCTTGGCAGAGCTTTCAGCTAGGTGGAAGTTCTCAAGTGCAGGCGGTTCTAGCGGTTGATCTTGTTCGGAGATCAATCCCACCTGGTAGATTAAAGATTGTATGGTAGAACACTAGATTTGCTCATTTTCATCTTATCTTGCAAGTAATATTGTTGGTAGTAATTCATATCCTGTTGATCAATCTTACTGTTTAAATCTTTTCATTTTGAGATATACTGCTACTACAATTTATCTACTTCTTAAAATAAACCAAAGTCTCTTGAACTTGGCCGAATCCAAGTCAAGAGCACCCTCTATCGGAGGGCATTTTAGTTTTTGCATTTCCATGCATTAGGCATTGTTAAAATAGCAAGTCTCTTGAAATGTGGTCATAAGACCAAGTCAAGAGCGCTCTCTGTCGGAGAGTTGAACAAGGCTTTCTAATAATAAAATTTTCCACTCATACACCCTTTAATTAATTTATCTTGGTTTCTGTCCTACACCCGTATGTTCTGCCAACCGGAAACGGTTGGGCTAGTACTCATAAAGGTGGAAGACTTGTTAATCTACAAGCGAAAATGTAATTAAAATTTTCACCCCCATAACCAACCAATCCGGAGTTGATCGATAAGATAATTTTAGTGGGTAATCTCTTAGTGAGGGCGTCGAGATTCCATGTTCAGCCTCTAGTTTGCTGGCTTGCATTGCGCGGCCTGACTAGAGCACTGGGTGGCCCGACAGGTCCTTGAACGAAGGCACTTGATATTGTCTTTTCCGGACTTTCTTTGAATACCCTTGGTTTTAGCCCTAATAATCAAGACAATTAAAACTTTGAATTTACCAAGATAAGCCGCACAACGTTCTCACAAACTTTCCATTTCAAGCACTTGTGTCAAGTTTACAATCACTTTTATTTTGCTTGCTTAAGTATCAACATTGGAGTATTTGCTTATATTTCTGTGAAGTGATTTATTTATTGCCCAAGTGTATCTTTCATCTTGTATTTGCAACGTGGATTGCGCTATCTTGTCTTTATTTTAATTTTAAATTGTCTTTCATTTAAAAGTCTTAAAAAACACCCATCCGCATCACTACATCAAAAACACTATAAATACAAGAGCCTTAGTGAAACTCTCTCTTAGGGACTACCCCCCTTGGCTTCGTTAGGAGTTTTGCCTAAACGGAGGAGCTGGGATTCAGGTGACAGTACCTGGCTCATTGCTTGCCCCCAAGACCACACCTCTCCCCACTTTCCAGTGAGGGAGATAGCTTTCGAAAGGTTTCTGCTGCTGGTGTGCAGTTTGGCGGACAACAGATCTAACAAGATCTGCTTGGTTTTTTGGTATAAGATTTAAAACACACCTCTATATCATGCACAGTGATTCGGATCTATAGTTTGGTGAGGATTAGCATTCATTCGACCCATTTTCCAAGACAAATTAGCCTCTTCAAAGGAGGTCGCACTTTCTAGTTGGGTGAGTTTGCTAAAATCTAGCACCTGGGTAGGTGAGATCCCATTTGATTCGTAATCTCCATATTTGATAACCTACCCCTAGTGTGTCACTTCAGTGATTTTCACCTTGTGGGCCTCGTTCCTCATTTAGAGGGTTGAGCCCCACTTGGGTCACTTGGTGATACATTTCAATCTCAGATCTACTGAGATCTAGCCATTGGATGTTCCTAATTTTCAAGATCCGCCTAGCTTGACACATCAACATCCCTGATCTACAGTTTGGTGGACATATGACTCCATTTGGTCCATTTCCCCATGCACTGATTTTCTCCAAAAGCCAATTCGACTTTCTTGGATTGTTGAGTTAGCTTGTGGTTTAATCTTTGTCTTGCATGCTTGAATGCCTACACACTGTTATATCCTGTCATCAAGCTTATCTCTGGTACTGGTTAGCCCGAAATTGGTCCCTAACTACCCTGCATGGGACACAATTCCCAAGGCAGTGGATTTTCTCATCTTTGACTAGTACCCAAATCTTAGATCTGATTCTACATTTCATAAGTCATTTACATAACCAAGTTGGATCAAATTTATACTTTGCTTAAACCTCTTCATTCAACCCATTAACCATCTCGTGACTTCATCCATAGATCTAGGATTTACCATACACCCTACGTACTTCATCCATACTTGATTTGATCTGGTGTTTTGGTCTGATATCTCCTATCGAGAGTGTATCTGGGTCTCCCCTTTTGTTGTCTTGGGTTAGATAACATAAAGTGAAGATTGCCTCGATTGACGTGCCAACCATCCATTGGGAGTCAAGGCTATCTTGGTTGCACCTCTTTGGTTGCCCATCCCCTCTGCCATCTATCTTGGATCCATCTATAGGAGCAACTACGAGTTTGGTGATAACAAATCTTATCCAACTTTTTGGGACAGCAAATGAAGCAATTTAGCTTTGCTAAGTTTGTCTATTAAACTCAAAAGAAACTTTTTAAATTGCAAACTAAAAATTTACTTTGAAGGAACTTGCAAAATGAGACATTTTCTAAGGTAGATATACTTGTAATGATAAACTTTTGAATGAACCTTTAAATCTGAGAATAAGCGAACTTTGAAGCATAGACCTATAAGCGTAGAAAGTATCCAAGGAGAAAAAATTTCATTTTTTGAAATCTACTGTCAAGTTCACCTTCATACAAGCTATGCAAACTCAAACCTACATATTCATCATATGGTCATGGTGGTATGCGTATTTATGTTAGTGTTATAACCTCAATAATTTTATTAGAGAGTTCAACAAAGATGGTTATTTAGGTTCAGCGGCGATAAGAGATTGTATCTCATAAATCAACTCCCTACCCAACACATCAGATCTAGTAACTCTGGTTTACAAGCAATAGATGGAATAAAACATTTATTTCAGCTCATAAATAAATAAAAAACACTTCGACACAAATATATATGATTATTGAAATCTAAAATAAAACAATGTTAATATCCAAGTCCAATTGCAATATCAATAAAAACAATATATTGTGATTTCAATCAGTTTTCCATAATCTATGATTTTGCATCATTCTATAAAATTTTATAAAAATATTATCAAATATTGAATGTACAATTGCAAACTAATGCCTCGTTCATTTTTAATATCATTCAAAGTAATGTACAACCAGTCACTCCGTGAGTGATTAAAAATGTACATCACTAGGAAAAAAAAGGTATGTTATACAATAATTACTCTATTGACCTCGCAGTGCCCAATTTCTTGTTTTATGTAGAAAAGAACATATAAGGACCCAGTGGCGAATTCTGTCTACAGGGCCATTTCTTTGCAAAGCTCTAAAAACAAAGTCCTTTGTTTGGTGTCTTTCCAATCGAAAATGACATTCATCATCATTTATATAAATTATAAAGCGATTAGTAGATATTTTAATGGCAAATAACATCTTAGAAAACAAATATTATATTTCCATCTTGGAGACCTTTTTGGAAGAATGCAACAAAAAAACACCACAGACCTGCAACAATGGCTACACAATTGAAGAATCACCAAACTTTCCTCCTGACGTTGATATCTCCTGATCAATGTCAATAGGGAAATTAATAATTTTTCAATTGTTTCAGCTCCTCCTTACAAGTTTGTGAAGCATTCCTATTGGATTCGTCCAAAATAATCTCCAAAACGTTAGATTCTGTCACCAACAGTTTTATCAATCACTTTATAATTTGTATGAAAGACATTGAACACCACTTCCAACTGGGAAGGAACCAAACAATGTACTGATTTCAAAGATTTATGCGAAAATCGCCATATAAACAAAAATTGCCAATGGGTCTTTATATATTTCTTTCTACATAAAATAACAAATTGGGAACTTCAAAGTCAGTGGGGTGATTATTATAGAGCATACAACATTTCTCCCAGTGACGTAGTATATTTTTATACACTCGGAATAGGAGGTGATAGATTAATTTGAATAATATTTAAAACGAGTGGTACAATTATACAAGTTGATAATATGTTTATCAAATTTTATAGAATGGTAAAACCCTACACAATGGAAGACTAATTGAAACCACAATCATTGTCTTTAATAATAAACTTTGATAATAAAATTGTTGGTTTTTCTGGCTTTCAATATCATATATATTTATGTCGAATTGTTGTCTTTGATTTGGAAGCTCTTATATATGTTTTGTTATATCTATTGCCTGTAAAGTAGAGCTACCAGATTCTTTGTGCTAGTTAAGTAGTTGATTCTTAAGATATTATCCTTACCGTTGAATCTAAATAGTCATATTTGTTAAACAACCTAATAAAACTATTGAGGATACAACACTATAACATAAATAAATATACCGCCCTGACTATATAATGAATAGGCAACCTAAGATTGTATACTCTGGATGAACTTAGCAATGGTCTCATATGTCTAATGAACTTGACGCCAATCTTATATATTTTTATAAAGATGATGTCCATAGGTTAAATAATAATCAAGATCGCAATATGATCTTTTCCTAAAAATAGGTTATGGATCTATAACCAAACCTAGAATTACAATATAACTAGTGTTTTGATTAGGTCAAACTTAGCCAAATCGAGAAATACAATAAAATAACAATTTCTCTAAACATGGATTACGGACATATAACCGAACCACAAATTACAATATAACTAATGTTTTGATTAGGTTGCCCTTAGCATAACCTAGAAACACCATATATTTACAATTACAATAGAGTTGGGCATGGGAAATGTGAATATTACAAAAAAAAATATCTATTACAAATCTTGACAATTATTTCCTAATGATTTCAAGCATCCCTTTCATACCACAATTTTCATTAAATAATAGCACACTAAAAAGTTCAAATTAAATTTCAGCAAAAACAAAAGGGCATAGAAACACAGCCTTGTGTAAGACACGAAGTTTTTTACCTTGAAAAACCCAAACTTGGGAGAAAACCCAACCAAATTTTCTTATAGAATAAATCAATCTAATTCAAGTGCATTACCATTCATGAAGAAACCCTAGCAATGAACCCTCCTACATTAGGAAACCCTAGTGAACTTCTAGGGAGAGGTAGTGAACTTCTAGGGAGAGGTAGTGAACTTCTAGTGAGAGATAACAAACGACTAAGAGAAGATGCGGAGAAGCGAATAGATGTTGTGATGATGTAAAAATGAAAAGTTGGAGCACTTTATTTATAATCTTCAGTTCACTTTGATTTTTCCTCTTCAGGCCGACTTGTACATTTGATGAGACTGACTCATTCTTTCTGTTAAGGCCAACTTGTCTTCTCGTTTTCAATCTTCCTTAAGGCTATTTCCATGCTATCTGGGACTCCCTCTATGTTTGACTTGTCTTCTTAAGTTATTTCTTGTTCATAGAAAAGTGGTCCTTATTGATCATCATATCCTCACATGCAAATTTGTTCACGCATAGAGCTCTAATGTTGATTTGACCCACACGAAGAAGTCTCAAACACTTCTTGAAGTCTGTCAAATTCAACATTAGACTAGACTTGTATATTCCACAAGGGGATGGAATCCCTTATCGAATAAACAAGTCAAATCACTCTAATATAGAATAAATCACTCGATCACGGAGCAAGCAATGTGATAACACCCTGGGTCCAATCTCCCCACACCATATAACACCAATTTGTAGCAGAAGAATGTTTCTTCAAAGTTGTAATAGAGTGGTTTTTTTATTCAATGAAATTCTAAACTTTAAATTATATGTTCTCTCATAAATATACGGTCTTGAAAACCTATAGTAGGTATCTCATATATAGTCTGTTATTAAGTTAAAAACAGCCAAAATTCCATATTGTAGATTTTCACCAAAAGTCATTGTCCAAATAGTTCTTTCCAATTGAAAATATATAAATTAATTAAAAATTATATAAAAGGGCCAGGATAATGCTCTACCAAGGAACCATTCTTGTTTTCCCAAATATGCTAGCTACTAGGTGGAATAATTATACCTTTCTTTAATCAACCATTTGAAATGCCATTCTTCTTGTTGTAAACATGCATGAAAGTAAGATAAGCAATATATATTTTTATGGTCATAATGTCTTCATATTTTGGTCAAAGTTAAATATCCTTTAAATATCTTTGGTTGGTTATTCATTCTACAACTATAAGAGAATCTCCCATAACCAACAATTGTTGAATTCCATTAGAAACAACCAACCTTAAAATAAGCTTCAAGCCGATAAATTGTGCTATTGTTTGTAGCAAAACCCAAATTTTCTTTGATCATAATTTACTGTTGTTGGTAGCACCTCCCAACCCTACATTTCAAGTGGTAAAACCCCTTCCTCAACACCTCTCCAATAATCCAACATTAGTTGCCCTTTGGATCCACTTTTTTCACTACTCTCCCATAAAATAACATTAACTGTCCTTGAGATCCAGTTTTCAATGCCACAAATACCAAAAGTATTTGCAACATCTAGGTCCATGTTTCCCTTCAAGGGAGACAACAAATCACTTGGGGTCTTTATAAGCAAAGCATTGCTTATGCAGGAGCATCGATACTGAGTCAACAATGTGATTGCGTGGTCACATGTTGTGGCTAGCATGGAGGCGAACTGTTCTGATGTGAACAATATGATCCATTTTGTAATGATTTGAGATCACATGAGCATGTAACTATCTGATGCGTTGTTTATTTTTGGTAGGAAGGGTGACAAGTTATTAGGTTGTTGAGTGGTTCGGCGATTCTGTTAGAGAGCCCAATGCATAAGTAGGGCAAAGTAGAATGAGCTAGGGGTTGTGTTATCACATATATAATAGCTGGGCTACCATACACTATTTTTCAGATTCCAGTACACTTTTCAGCCAGTTCCCTTACATTGAGATGCTGAGATGAGCATCTATTATGGATCACGATTATTACATGGACAACAGTTTTATTCCCCATGCCATGACAAAGTTTCAAGACACTTAGAGAGATGATCGATGTAGCTATTTATCCATTGATACAAAGCAGTCAGTATTGCCCATATTTACAGCAACAGTTTCAGAGGACAGATGATGGTTCAGGTATTGTGCATTCAGGTATATGACTCAATAGGTATATTGTGGTGTTTGGTCATATATGCTTTTATATTCATTCTTGTAGCATGTCTTAGCATTTAGTATCATGATCTGGCAATCATATAGATATGTGGACCTGGTTGTACTTTTATATATATATTACATTGTCCCCACTCAGACTTAGAAGTTCACTACCCATACTCATTGGTTTTACCCTCCCTAGCGAGAATAGAGGTAATCATTCCCACCATACTTTGGCTTGCTAGTGTTGGTCTCATTATTCACTGTCTTTATTCATCCATTACCTACTGTTTTATTAATTGCCCTAACTTATTGCTTGACTAATGGCATGGAGGACCTTCCCCCACTGTAGCCTCTGTGTTGGATAAGCTTCCCTGTTTATTTGTGTCTCGGCTCTAACTTGGTGACAGAACTTACCTCCGGTGAGTTGGATTGTATTCCTAAATCATTCTGGTCGGTTGTCCCGATGTTTGGCACTGGTGCGAACTCCCCCTAGTCACTTAAGATGTGTTGGCTAAAACTGAAAGCTCATGTACTACTCTACTTATGGAAACATATGTAAATTCGCCCAGGAAATTGTAAACTCTAGAATGTGTTTGTCAACACGCATGTGTAAAGGGCAAGAGCAATGAAAAGCTAAAAATACTCCTTGAAGAGTATAATGAAAGGTCCAAAAAAGCAATGGTTCTTAAACTCTATATCTAAACGATTGTTAACCTTATATATGTATGTAAAAACATACCGTGGATGCAAGCTGTGATTAGTTGTGCTTATCAGCACACCGGAGATCCGAAGGGTTATGCAGGCCAAAAACGCCATGAAATGAAATCAATGGATCCTAATGAAACTGGATCATCTTTTATAAAAGTAAACATGGTGCCTGAGTTGAATAAGCACTCTTTAAACAACTTACCCATCCGTGAGACACAGCCATCCTTCGTGTTATCTGCTTGTCCAGCGTATGTTAGAGTGTGTATCCCCTTTCCATTTCCAAAGTGTCACAATGTCAAGTCAGTAGTCATCCCTCAACCTAGCCTCTTATATTTTTATCCCTCACCCTTCACTAGCAAATTGATCACAACTATGAAGTGAGTATGGTCCTGAAAGTCTAGTCTGAGTCATAAATAATATTGAAGACCTTTATATATTTGGTTTTAGATTGCCAGCAATGATTACTTATTGTTATAATTGCTATTTGAAAGAATTGTAGAGCATGCTTTAACCTTTGACACCTTGCAGCGGTTTGATGATAGCCTGAATTATATTTTGGGTCATGTTGACTTGGTCAAACTCACTTTGACCAACTGTCAACCACAGGATATGAGGTGGCAGACCTCAGATGATACAGAGATATGATATATGGTCTGGTACAGTTCACCATGGTGATTCTATGCAATGGTTTCATACTTATGATGATGATTTGTGTTTTTCAACACTTTTACAGGTTATTATTATTTGGTCTGCCGAATATGATGGACATTTATTTTTGACCATGTAGAGATCTATATGGTGTATGAGTACACATATTAGATGGAATTGGGCTCTTTGAGTCAGTTCTGGGCAGTTATAGTGATTTTTAGCCTCAATTGGCTATCCTAGTGCAGTTTTGGCCTATCAGAGGCTTTGTCAGAGCAATGATGAGATTTGATGAGTTCACCTAGGGCGTTGTGCATGGAGGGGGTGGTCTAGCCACTTGATATTACCATATTACCCCCCCTTGCAGAGAACCTGATGGCCTCACCTAGACAACGCAGGCACTCCAAGAGGTTGTTTGGGCATGTTCACATTTCTCGAGGCAATTAAAAAATGGTAAAAATGGCTACTGAGGGATTCGATTTGGGCTACTGAGGCAAGGGATTGGCATGGTATGACTTGTGAAGGTTAGTGGGATGTCTTCCACACATTCTCCAGCAGTTCCATCTTCCAGTGGGACCCACACCCATCACTTTTGGCATTTTATATTGTTTTCTGGAGCCTCCAAAGGCTCATGACTTTCCCAGAGAGGCACGATTTGGTGCATGGAGCATTATTTTATTGATATTGTGCCATGGGGATTGACCAAGGGTGTTAGAAATTACCCCTTGGACCCACCATGAGCTAGATATTACATTTTATCATTGAGTATTGGTGGGACCCCCCTCTCCTAGGGCGATTTGGTCCATTGATGTATTATTTTATTAGTGATTCATGTATTGTATTGTTGAGCTCAACTCAACCATTGATTAGATCACTTTGATCTTTTAATCTTAGCCAATCATTCAAAAAGTGGTTAGGGTTTTGGTCTCTCTCCATCCTATTTAAAGAAGAGAGCTTCTCATTCTAAAGGGTCTTTGACTCTTGGAATCTTGATAATAGAAAAACATTCTTGTGGAAATTCTTGGGTCTGCTTTGCATCTGATATTCTTAGATGGTGATTGGAAAGTCTATTGCATCCTAGCATTTGGAATTTGTGGTAAGATCTATATTTTTGGAAAACTTTTGTCTTGTCTACAGGAGGCCGACTTCAACTTGGGCGTTTTTGCAAGGCTTCTTCAACTCGCTCACTTGGAATTCGCTTGTATCAGGGGGTTATCATTAGTATCATTGTGATCTATGCTATCTTTCTGTTATTTCTCTTATGGCATTAGTCTTATCTCTTGTTTCTAGCAAATCTGATATGGTTGACGTTTGTTGTGCAGGAGAGAGGGCGCATTGGCTTCCACGAACTAAATCGACTTCATAGAAAACTACCTCAAAGATTCTCAAATTGATCGGGTTTGCATAGATCATCATCATCAAGGCATCTACAAGGTTATCCAGGTAAGATCCACAGGTTTGTTCACTATTTCTTGATCCCAATCCATTGGCATAAGCAAATAACTGTTAAAACCCTCATTACTCAACCCTCATTTTACATTTTTTCAAATCTACTTAGATCTAGTGGGCTTTTGGGTAAGATATTGAAAACCCACCTCTATAGCATCCACGGAAATTCGGTTCTATAGTTTGGTGTGGATTGCCTTCCATTTGACCCCTTTCCCAAGGCACCTTAGCCTCTCCAAGTGAGGTCACACTCCTTGGTTGGGTGAGTTCTGCTAGTTCCAAGACCTGGGTAAGTGAGATCCCACTTGATTCATACTCTCCACACTTGATAACCTACCCCTACTGCTTCACCTTGTTGATTTTCACTTTGTGGGCCTCCTTCCTCATTTTGAGGGTTGTGCCCCACTTGGGTCACTTGGTGATGCATTTTGAATCTCAGATCTACTGAGATCTAGCCATTGGATGAACTTGATCTTCAAAACCCACCTTGTTTTACACCTTGACATATCTGATCCACAGTTTGGTGGACATCCGACTCCATTTGGCCCATTTTCCAGGGCACTAGTCCTTCTCCTAAGGCTCCGGAGTTTTCTGGGTTGTGAGGTTTCCCTATGGTTTGATTCTTGTATGGTTGCTTGAGCACTTAGATACTGTCATATCCATCTTTCAAAGCAAAGATAGAAAGCCCTAACTGTCAGATATCTAATTTGGGACACTTTCCCTATTTTAAGGGTCACGTTTCCCGAGGCAGTTGATTTTGATCATTTGAAACTAGCTCTGAATCCTGGAATCATACTTTATCCTAGAATCACTGTGTGTTATCTTTCACTATCATATCACACCTTTCCTAAGCCTCCATAGTGGTCCTACTTCCTTAAGTCTAGGGTTCCATACCTGTCACCCTACGTACTTCATTAGGTTGATTTGATCTGGTGATTGGATTGATCTTTCCTATCGAGAGTAGATCTAGGTCTCCCCCTTTCTATATTGGCTTTGGTAGCTAAAGCGAAGAGTGCCTCGGTTGGCATGACAACCATCCATTTGGGAACTAGGGCTCTCTTGGTTCACCACTTTAGTTGCTTGTCCCCTCTACCATCAACCTTGGATCTATCTGTAGGGGCAACTACAATATTGGTGATAACATGTTGGTTGGTCAGCCTGGGGGTTGTATTAGTCATTCTATATGGAATGTAGTTTTGATGCTTATTTGTGAATGAAAATAGAAGTTCTTTGTGTTTGAGGAATCCTTCTGTGCATTTGATTTAAGAACGCTTTGAGTTTCTGTCAGGTAGAGATGTGTGCATTTGTGACCTGAGTTCTGTGTGAATGAATCTCTGTTTCGCGTTCCTATGATTCCTAAACCGTTGCAGACTGATTCACGAAATTGTTTAAGTCTTATTCTTGTTTGTGTTCAATTTTCCCTACTATCCAGAAGAGGGTCGAGCTGGTTTGATCGTTTCCATGATCAATCAGTCGAGAAATTGCAAAGCCATAGAGTAAAATGAGTGAGTTGCAGTCAGACGCCTCGAATCTAAGCCGAGGCGAAGATCGACGACGGGGAAAGGTCACAAAAAGGGAAGTGGCGCAGAAATTAACCTTTCCGCAAGCCTAAGTCAAGGACCCTGCCTTGATCATAGATCAACAGGCGAGATCAGATCCGCAAAGGATCGACGGTGGAGACAACGTCCCACAAAAGGAAGAAGCGCAGAAGTTATCGGCAAAGCGTTAAGGAAGGTCTTTGCGGAAAGACTTTTCAAGAAAGTCGGGAGAACACCCCGTAATCCGCAATCCGCAAGTGCGAAAAGGATATTGCGGAAGAGAATTGCGCAAGCATTCTCGAGAACACACGAGGAGTGAGCCCGCAACCCGTAAGTGCGGAAAGGCTGTCGCAGAGGAGGCCGTGCGGAAGGAAATTGCGAAAAACCCATTGTGAAGGAAGAAGAGACCAGGACGTTGCGAAGAGGCCGCGTTGAAGGGAAGGGCCACGTAATAGAAAGACTAGCTGGTTTCTAGCCCGCGGGTACCAAGTAAAATGGTAAAAATCATTAGAAAATTACTTTTTACTCCCAAAAAGCGGTCTTAGGGTGACCTTTGGCCCTCCATATACCCTGAAACGCCTCAATGTGTCCTTTCACTTACCTTTGGAAGACTATATATTGAGCTCTTATGGGGTATGGAAGGAAGGAGAAAGGGAGAGCAAGATAACTCTAGTAGATTTCTGTCGTGACTTGAGTCTACACTCATTTATCTTTGTTGTTGTGAACTCCTTATGTTCACCTAGCAAACTCCTTTCATAGTTTGAGTTTGCCATTGCATGGGGGATTGAAGTGGTGGAGGCACAAGTGGAGAGACCTAGTTCTTGGTTCAGATTGGTTGCCGGCAAGAGGTTGTATTGTACTTCTTGTTATTCATTAATGGAAATACCCATTTTCTCGTCCAATTGATGTTGTGAATATTGTTAAATTACATTGGGTTATATTTGCTTATAATATCATGGATCGTGCTATTGATTGTGCTAATTTCTTTCACATGTTATCTGCACTTGCTTGTACTTGTTGTTGAGATTAATATGCAGGTCCAAGTGTAGAAGTTGAAAGCTCAACGGGGATCTACTTTGAACATCTAGTTTAAGGTTGGTCTTTTCTCCATTATCTTAGCATTGTCATTTATATAGCATTGCATTGGGAATTGAGTTATTTTCTGGTAGTCAGTTGTCTGTTGTGGTCTACCCCAAGCCATAGGAAGTTTTCTCCATAACAGAAATGGTGACTCCGCTGGGGAAAACATCCATTTTTGGGGATTTTTAGGCATTTGTCCTGATTTTGAGTTGTTGTTTTTCGAGCTTCTGTGTTATTGATTGGCTGTTGGGATCCACAGTAGAAAACTAGCTTTTCTGGGTTGTTTGACCTTTTTAGGGCTCATTTTCTTTTCCCTGTACATGGGTCAACCTTGTTTGGACCGCGTCTACCCGCCCCTGTCTGAACTGTATCCCACGTCTACCCGCAGCTTTTCTTTGAACAGTTACGTACAACTCCGGGATTGTTTGATTTTTGGCCTTGGGTGTTTGCTAGGTTGATTCTAAGTGTTCCTGAGTCTTAGTTGGCCTGTTTCCTGACTGTTCCATGCCCTGTTCATGACCAAAAACTCCTCTTTCTCTTGGTTTTTGAGCTTTGAATTTTTTCACAATTTTTGTTTTCTAGCTCATTAGCTTGGCTAAGTCTTACTGTTTGGGTTTTGTTGGGTTGTCTACTTGATGTACTCTGCATTTCTTTACTGAATAGTTGGATTTTGCTTGCATTTTTTCATTCCATTATATTAGAAAATACAAAAACATTGTTTTGCATTTTCCTTGCATTTATAAGAGAAAATACAAAAATATTTGACTTGTGTACTGCATTTTGCATCTGAGTGCTTGTGATTTCATCTAAGACTTGCTTGCGCATTGAAATATTAAAGAGATCGCATTTTATTTCGAACCGTTGGATTGATTGACATATTAGTGGCATGCTCTTTTATTGATTAGATGAGTCTAATGTTTTTCGATTGTGCATACCATTGAGTCATATACATCATATCCTTTGAGTAATTACAGCCATTAAAATCAATGCTTAATCTTAAAATTAATTAGAAACGATTTTTATTTTATAGGGTGCACCAACTAGCTTAGGTTTAGAGTCTTGGAATAGATCATTGTGAGTTAACAATCCAAGACTATTGAACCAACATGATGTGTCTGACCAGGGAGTGGTGAAACCCATGATATACATCAGTGTTCTCAAGAAGCTATAGTCAAACCAGAGTTAAGCACGAGGCCACGGGAGGTTGGTTGCGGAGATAGCTCTCCAATACTGGCTGAACGTGGGATATATTTCCAGGATTTGTTCGTGTACGGGGGCTCTTGAGGGATCTGTACCGCTTGAGTTTCGGGCTTAGCTACCTTGCCCATACGACGGATCCCACCTACGACTGTCCCCATGAGCATTGGTTATATTGTGGTGACCTTGGTTGCTTTACCTAGGTATCGCATAGGGTGCTTGCAGTGGTTATACTATACGTATCCTGAGTCAGATAGGGGTTGCACAACACAGTTGCCTGTTGTATAGGGATTTGACAATGTTCACAAAGTGAAGTCTGGGAACCCTTATAACTGATTCTGTTACCTCCGATTATAGTTTGGGAGTCTCAAGCCTCTCCTGGGAGAGACATACGGGATGTAGTGTCAGGAGATCCCTTGAGCCAATCCTGTTTGTGTGCATTTGGCTATAGTTTTCTTAGGTGTTTGCTCTTTGATCGATAGTTGACCATTAGGAGGCGTTATGTTTATTTGGAGTTATCGTGGAGCGAGATCCTCCTCTCTGTTGGTCTCGTCGTTTAGCTGGTCTACCAGCTAACGAGGTAGCACCTCCTTTTCATAAGAGACACTGGAGGATCCCCTACGATACTTTTGATAATTACGAAGAACTTCACAACTACCTTATGACTTCTGCATCTGGTACATCGGGAGGAATTCCCGTTACTCCATCGGTGGATGTCGATGGACAACCTGTTCCTGCCACTCCTAGAGATTTGGGAGGGGAAGGTTCCCCCCACACATCACTTTTGCATATTTTGCGCCATATCCACCCCCGGAGACAAATCCATGTTATACTTACCCACAGGGATTCCGATATGGGATGCCAAATCTTAATGACACCACGAACCCTTCGACCACTAATCCTTCTTCACTTGGTTTGCCTAGCCTTAATTCGAATGGTATGTCCACTTCGTCGGGTAGTCACGCTAATACTAGCCTTGGAGCTACGGGAATTGTCCCTTCTAGGGGCAATGCCACCCATTCTGCTCCCTCCGGGGGCGTCACAGCTTCTTCCGCTCCCTATGGGGGCAACACATCTACTTCCGCTCCCTCCAGAGGTGGCACGACCTTTACTCCTCCTTTTCAATTTACGTCTGGTCATATCCCTTCAGCTTCTACGGCTATTGGGGGAGGACCACGTCCTAGGACTGCCCCTCATTTTAGTGGGAACTCTTCACATAACATGGCTCACGTTACACAACCTAACATGCATGTTTCTACACATATACCTGTGACTACGACCACGACTGCTAACTAGCATGTCCCTCCTAACGTTGGGAGTGGGCACATTCCTCATTCTTGGGGTGGGCACATTCCCAACCTTGGGGGTGGGCACATTCCCAACACTGGGGGTGGGACATTCCCAACGCAGGAAGAGGGCACATACCTTACACTGGGGGTGGACACATTCCCAACACTAGGGGTGGGTACATTCCCAACACTGGAGGTGGGCACATTCCCAACACTGGGGGTGTGCACATTCCTAATGCTGGGGGTGGAAACGTACCTTATAATTATGGTCATTACTCAACTGCTCCTGCTACAAGTAGCACGTATATGCCTCATCAATATGGTGGCAATCCTCCTTATAATGCAGTCAGTTATGGCCCTTATTACAACCCTCCTCAACATGGTACTCATAACACATATATGCCTTTGTACCCTTATACGGGTTAAGGTGGGGGCGGTTATCAGCCCTATGGTCATGGTCATGGTTCATATCATCCCTACGGTCCACAAGCTCAACCTCTTTTGGGAGCCTTTAATCCAGTTGCACAACCACCGCTCTCGTTTCTTGCTCATCTGAACCTACTCAATCTTTCGAAGCTTACAAATGATCCGATGTGTCACAATCCTTCTTGTCCTCCAGTCCCTACCAAGCTCCCTTCCGACATTCTTTTGTTTCAAGGGAAGAATGGTGAGGATCCGGTAATCATGTTAACACTTTTCACCTATGGTGCTCCTCGAATTCATTAAATCACGATTCTATTCGTCTGAGACTATTTCAACGCACCCTCACGGGGGCAGCAGCGAAGTGGTATGTCGAGTTTCCTGGGGGCACTTATATAGGTTTCAACGAGATAGCTTTGGTTTTCCTAGACCACTTTCAGTTGCCGGTTCGCTACGATATTGGCACCGAGATTTTGTCTACATTCCGCTAAGACAAGGCCACGCACATATCTGATCACGTTCAAGAGTGGCGTCAACGAAAGAGGATGGTGAAAGCAAACATTCCTCCAGATTTCCTGTTGGAATGGTTTCTTAAGTCTTTGCTTCCATATATTTCGAAAGACGTTTCCGTATCTAGTATTACGACTGAGGAACAAGCTATACTTAAATTCCAGCAGCTAGACCTAGTGTATGCTCAGTCTGGCATTTTAGATGATATTATTCCTGATGCACCGCGGTCACAACACGACCCAAACCAATTCCTGGACCGCATGCCGACAACATTGTTGGATCTACAAGTACTCGAGCCATGGATTTGGTCACCAACCAAATGCAAAATTTGTCTATTGGCCAATACACACCCGTTCAGGCTCGCGCCTCATCCATGTGGAGAGGCCCACAGCGATCACAGGAGGTCTTTTACTACTTTTCTGCCATAGATTTTGAGGACAGATTTGATCATTTATATTATCTTGGACATATTTTATTATTTTATTGTGCCTTGGGGATGAGCTAGTAAGGATTGATGCCTCCTAGCCCCACCATGTGCTTCTTATGTTATGTCCTAGTCATTATGAGGTTGATTTTTGTACTTTTACCCCTCTAGTGGATGATGTCATCCTCACTTTGTACCATTTAGTTAGGGCGTCATCATTATATTGGGTTATCCATGTGGTATATTGTTATAATTCATTATTAGCCATTGATCATGTATTGAGATCTTTTAATCTCAACCACTCATTTGATGTAGTATTGTAAAGTGGTATAGGGTTTTGGTCTTTATTATCCTATATACGGAGGAGACCCCCTATTGTATAGCTCACCTTTGGAGCTCTAGAATATTGGAATAGAACACTTCTTTGTGGAGCATATCTCTCTTGTCTTGTGGATTCTCTTGCATCTTGAGTATACAGTATCTCTTCTATGTATCATTGTGGATTTTGGTGCTTCTACTAGTTTTCTTGTAGGAAAGTCGAATTGGTGGAGAGGAGGGCGATTTCTTGAGGGTTATTGTTGGAGGGATCCACATAGTCTCTCTTGGGTTGATCTTGGTGAAAGGGAGTCATTATTGTATATTTGTGACATAATTGATGCTTTCTATTACATCTTTCCATCATTTTCATAATCATCTTACTTGGCTTGTTTCATGTGATCTTGTCTTGTAGGAGGAGGACGATTTGGCTATCTTGGAGGAGGACGTTTTGGTTGGAGCTCTAAGATCTCACTCTTGAATACACACATAGGAGAATGCTATCAATTTGCAAGGTGGCCAGAAGCAATTGAGGTAAGATCTACAAGGTATGTGACTCTTTCCATCCATTCTATCTTCATTGGTCACAAACCCTAATTAATCAAAACCCCAATTTTGGTTTTCTTATATCTACTTAGATCTAGCCTTGCTTTTGAAAAGATCTTAAGAACCCACCCCTACAGCATCCACCCCTAGTTGTATCTATAGTTTGGTGGTGATTGGGTTAAAATTTACACACTTTTCAAGGCAACATAGCTCTCTTGAGGCAAATCGCACTTCCTTGGGAGAGGCTTGTTTGGTTAGATCTAACATATGGGTAGATGAGATCCCACGTGATTTGCAATCTACATACTTGATAACCTACCCCTAGACTCTTAATTTGGTGATTTCTACCTTGTGGGCATCATTCCATATTTCAAGGGATTAAAACCCCATGTTGGACTACTTGGCACCTTAAAACTCAAATCTAGTAAGATCTAACCCTTGGATTGCCTTGGTTTTCAAGATCCATGTAGATCATTGCCTAAACTACTTGGATCTATAATTTGGTGGCCATTGGACTTGTTTTGACTCACCTTTCCCGCATTTTAGCCCTCCTTGAGCAAAGTCGCACTTCCTTGGGTGACTAAGTTTGCCCACTTTAAGGACGTGGGTAGTTGAGATTTTTGTGGATTTGGAAAAAGCATAATTTGAAACCTACATCTAGTGTGTCATTTTGTGACGATCTGCCTTGGGGATAGCATTCCTTGTTTCAAGGGATTGTGGTCCACTTACGGTCATATCATGAAACATTAGATCTAGAAAGATCTAACCATTATATCTCAATTAGCCCACTTGATTTGCCTACTTGGTGTCTCGATCTACACTTTGACATATCTTTTGACTCCATTAGCCCATCCAACAAGGCACTAGTCCTCCTTAGGTAAGTCACACACCTTGGGAATTGTGTCAAACCTTAGATCCCACATGTGGGTATTCATAATTTTAACTTAGATCCATAGATCTACTCATTACATACCCTCTAGTACCAATTTCCTCCCTTAAAGTCCACCTTGTGGGTCCCATTTGGGTCATTCACATATCCCAAGAAAGTGGGTCCCACTTGTGTAATACATGGTACTAGTTCTTGTCTTTTTAGCTCATCATGTGGCCTAAATCATACATTGGTTGAAACACTAATCATCTCTCAAACCACCTTCAACCATACTTTAATTTCTAGGTCCACTTTACCTTGCATTAGTTTCTGTAACTTACCATTAACTTATCCCTAGGAACCTTTGTTTGGGTCCAATCATCTTTGATTGGTAATAGGGTCCCCCCGTAGGTCTTGATTCATCTAGATCTAAAGCGAAGAGTGCCTCAGTTGACGTGACTCCCACCTTGCATTGGGAACCGTGGCATCTCTTGGGTCACCTCTTTAGTTGTCCATCTCCTCTACCGTCCCGGATGGGATACCACTAGGGGCAACTACAAGTTGTGTGATAACACTTACTACATTCAATGGTCGGTCATTTAGGCTGCATGGTATTATCCCTTCCCTTGAGGTCCACTTGGGTGGGAAATCCGTGACTATTAAGGTGGAGGTGGTTGATGCGCCCATCGACTACAACTTTCTTCTGGGAAGGAATTGGATCTACGAGATGAAGGCAATCGTATCCTCCGTATTTACAGTTATCTGCTTTCCTCGTGAAGGTAAAATCGTGACGATCCATCATCTAGACTTCCCTAGTTCTAATTACGTAGCATCGTCGGGAACTGTTGTTCCCCAGATCAAAGATTCTTAGCCGGCAACTGGGAACATTGGTGTAGGATTGTATCCATCATTGTTGGTAACTTTCGACTTTGTTGCACCAATTGCTTTTATTGGGACCATTTCTAATAGTGCGTCCTCCTCGTTGAATAATGTACCACTCCAGACCTTGTATTTTAATCACTCATGGACTTTACCATCCACCAGTGCTTCCTCCGAGGACATTTCGCACATCGGAATGGCTATGCCGTTATCCGCGGCTGAGCTTGCATACCGTTAAATTCAACAAGCCACTGTGAAGCCGGATCCATCCTCTTCACGAATAGAGGAGGAAGATCCCATTATACTATCGGCTTGGGCACCGACTCATCTTGCTCACACGATTGTCTTAACAGTGTTTTGCCTTCGGATGAACCCATCGTTAAGGCCATGTGTGGTAGTGAGAGACCTCAAGGAGATTTGCATCATTGCTCTTATTTTCTTCCCAACCTCGATCTCGTTGAGCAGGGAGAGTTTAGAACGACTCTTGCCGAGAGGGTTGGTCACCTTGTGGCTCCTTTGGATTCACATGGGATTTACGCAGAGGGGAATATGGCTAATATTTCCCCGGCCATACCGATCAACATCTCTCGTACACCCAGAAAGGTCGAGAATGTTTATATCAATGCCGACTGTTCTCCCGAAAAGATTCACCTGTACACTGAACTGTTCAAAGAATTTCGGGTTGTTTTCGCCTGGTCATATGAGGAGATGCCAAGAATAGACCCTAGTATTGTCGAACACGAGATTAAGACATATCCCAATGCCAAACCGTTTCGGCAACGATTTCGTGCTGTGAATCCTAGGAAGGCAGCCGCGATCAAGGCAGAGATGGAGAAACTACTTAAAGCTGGTTTCATCTACCCGGTTCCCCTTACTGAATGGGTGTCCAATCCTGTTCCTGTAGATAAGAAGCAAGGAACCATCTGTGTATGCACAGACTTCAGAGAAAAGAACCGCGCATGTCTGAAAGACAACTTTCCCACATCATTCATAGATCAAATCTTGGATGCTTGTGCAGGAAGCGAAGTTTTGTCGTTTATAGATTGTTTCTACGGATATAATAAGATCCAAATAAAACCCGAGGACCAACATAAAACTGATTTCATTTGTCCTTGGGGTACGTTTGCGTACCGAAAAATGCCTTCGACCTTAAAAACGTTGGAGATACGTTTCAGCATGCTATGACCTATGCTTTTCACGACCTTAAGCGCATACTGGAGGCATACTTGGATGATCTTGTCGGTCATTCTCGTAAGAGAGTGGACCACCCCAAGCACCTCCGTCTTATTTTCAAAAGATGTAGATGTTACAAGATTCGTTTGAATCCTAATAAATGCATCTTTGTCGTGAGAACAGGTTTCCTTCTAGGGTTCATAGTTTCACACGAGGGTATAAGAGTCGATCCTCTTAAGGTTGAGGCAATACTTTGGTTGCCTCCCTCACGTAACCTAGTTCAACTTTAGAGCCTCCAAGGGAGAGCCACTTTTCTACGACGCTTTGAAGTGAATTATGCTAGTCTTACCAAAGGTTTTACGCGTCTTTTGAAGAAGGACACACCGTTTATCTGGAATGAGCGAGCCCAACAGTCTTTCAACAATTTGAAGAAAGCTTTGGTATCGGCCCCTCTACTTAGTCAACCCGAATTTGCTAGAGATTTCTTGATTTATGTGGTTGCGTCTCTCTAGACGATTGGCATGGTCTTAGTTCAAGTAGATAATGCACTCCAAGAGCATGTCATCTATTATCTTAGTCGAAATTTAGTAAACGCTGAGCTGACATACACTCATGTGGAGAAGTTGGCACTTGCGACTGTTCATGCCGTCCAACGCTTAAGGCATTACATCATGCTTAGGAAAACCACTGTTATAGCACATATCAATCCATTTCAGTTTGTGCTATCACAACGTCTTATAGGGGAGAAGTACAATAAATGGATTGTTATTCTTCAAGAGTTTGATCTCGATTTTGCTTCGGCGAAGTCAGTGAAATCCTTGGTTTTCGCTGAGCTCGTGTCAGATTTCCAACGACTTGATGAGGACATTGTCTATGAAGATTCCTTTGTGGATGAGCACTTATTTCTTATCTCAACGATGGACCCTTGGTATGGGGATATCATTGTATATCTTCAAACTTTGAAGTTCCCTTCGCACTATTCACGGGATGAACGACGGCGTGTCAACCACCAAGCTAAAGATTATGTCATCGTCGACGACACTTTGTATCATCGAGGAAAAGACTCTATCCTCTGTCATTGTTTGACTCATGAAGAAGCAGTGCATGTGCTAAATGACTACCACAACGGGGCATGTGGTGGTCACTTATCTGGGCTTGCGACAGCCCAACGTATTATGCAAGCTGGTTACTTCTAGCCATCGATCTTTAAAGATTGTATGAACGCCGTGAAGAGATGTCACCCTTTCCAAGTGTTTTCTCGGAATATACACTCGCATCCAACGCCCCTCCATCCGGTCGTCACTGTCAGTCCTGTTATCACATTTATAGTAGCCGAGCTACCATACATTATTTTTCTGATGCCAGTACACTATTCAGCCAGTTCCCCTACATTTGAGATGCTGAGATGAGCATCTATATTGGATCACTATTAGATTGTGGACAACAGTTATATTCCCCATGCCATGACTGAGTCTCGGGACACTCAGAGAGATGACCGATGTAGCCATTATACCATTGGTACAAAGCAGTCAGTAGTGCCCAGAGTTGCAGCAGCAGTTTCAGAGGACAGAGGATGGTACAGGTTGATGTGCATTCAGGTATATGACTCAGCAGGTATATTATGGTGTTATGGTTAGATTGCTTTTATACTTATTCTTATAGCATGTCTTAGCACTTAGTGTCATGATCTGGCGATCATATAGATATATGGACCTGGTTGATCTATTATATATATTATATTGTCCCTACTCAGACTTAGAAGTTCACTATTCATACTCATTGGTATGTACCCTCCTTCGGGAGAATAGAGGTGATCATTCCACCATACTTTGGCTTGCTAGTGTTGGCTCCATCATTTCATTGTCTTCATCCATCCATGACCTACCTTTTAGATTATCACCCTGACTTACTACTTGACTAGTGGCATGGAGGACTTTTCCCCACTATAGCCTCTGTATTGGATGAGCTTCCCTGTTTATTGTGTCTCGGCTCTGAGTTGGTGACAAAACTTACCTATGGTGAGTTGGAGTTCCTTGGAATTCCCCCTAGTCACTAAAGTTGTGTTAGCTAAACCTGAAACTTTTAGCGCTGCCATGAATACAAAATCTGGAAAAAATGAAATGCTATATCTTGTATGAAAAGCCCATTCATGCAATGTGTTTCTAAACACACATGAATGAAAGGCATGCCAAATGAAAGTGGCTATGAAAATAAAATGTTATATCTTTTTGGAAAATAAATACCTAGGTAAACAAGCTGTCCATGACACACCTAGAAGTGCTCAGGTAAACAAGTGCCTTGAAAACACACCTGCAGCAGAAAGCCTAAAGAAAAAATGTAAATCTATGCAATGTGTTTGTAAACACACATAGATCAAGGCTATGGAAACTTCAGGCCCAAAAAGCAATGGAACTTAAATGCTATATCTAAACAATTGCTGGCCTTATTTGTATTATGGATTGTGCGCATCTGTGAAGGTGAATAAACCCTCTTTAAACAACTCATCCATTTGTGAGACACCGCCATTCCCTGTGTTATTGCTCATTCAGTATATACTATGGTGTGTATTCCCTTTCCCTTGCCAAAGTGTCACAAAGTCAAGTCAGTCAAGTCATCCCTTAGCCTAGCCAATTAATTTAGCCTTCACCCATCACTAGCAAATTGATCACAGCTATGAAGTGAGTATGATCTTGAAAGTCTAGTCTGAGTAATAATAATAATTAACAACATTATATATTTGGATTTAGATCGCCAGAAGTGACTACTTTGTGTTATAATTGTTATTTGAATAAGTTGTAGAGCATGCATTAACCTTGACACCTTGCAGCAGCTTCCGATGATGGTTTGAGTTATATTTGGTCTTGGTTAGACCTAGTTTGACCATGGAGGACCATGGGACATGAGATGTTAGACCTTATGATGATATGGATAGATGATATATGGTCTATGTACACATACATGATGATTCTATGCAGCAGCTACAGGGTTATGATGATGATTCTTGGGTTACAGCAGTGTTTGGTCATTTACAGATCATTATTATTGGCCTTGTTCAGGTATATTGGATATTTATTTTGATCATGCAGAGACTCATATGGTGTATGAGTACACATCTTGGATGGATTTAGACCTTCTGAGTCCGATGGGACAGTTTGTTTTCAGTTCCGGGCACTTACAGTGATGATTGAGCGTCAGTAGGCTGTCCCAGTGCAGTTTTGGTCTGTCAGAGGCCTTGTCGGAGCAGATGTGATTTTTATCCGGTTGACCTAGGGCGCTGATGATGGAGGGGGTGGTCCAGCCACTTGTTTTTACCATATTACCCCCCTCCCGGACACACTGGTGCCCTCACCTTGACAGCGCCAGCACTCCAGGAGGATGTTTGGGGCAGTTTCACGCTTCCCGAGGCATTTCAGGATTGGTAGAAATGGCTATTGAGGAAATCGATTTGGGCTACTGAGGCAATGTTATGGCATGGGATGATCAGTGATGATAGATCGGGGTCTTCCACACCTTTTCCAGCAGTTTCAGCTTCATCGAGGCCCGCATCCATCACTTATGGCACTTTCTGTGGATTTCTGAGGTCTTTTGAGGACCACGACTTGACTATGGAGGCACGATTTGGTACATTCATGATTATTTATTGGTTATTGTGCTATGGGGATTGACCAAGGAGGGATAAAATTACCCCTTGGGCTACTGAGGCAATGTTATGGCATGGGATGATCAGTGATGATAGATCGGGGTCTTCCACACCTTTTCCAGCAGTTTCAGCTTCATCGAGGCCCGCATCCATCACTTATGGCACTTTCTGTGGATTTCTGAGGTCTTTTGAGGACCACGACTTGACTATGGAGGCACGATTTGGTACATTCATGATTATTTATTGGTTATTGTGCTATGGGGATTGACCAAGGAGGGATAAAATTACCCCTTGGACCCACCATAAGCCTCCTATGATATTATGTCATCATGATTTGGTGGGATTCCCCTCTTCTAGGGCGATTTTGTCCACTTACATTATATTTTATTTGTGATCCATGTATTATATTGTTGAACTCATCTCAACCATTGATTAGACATTTGTATCTTTTAATCTTAGCCACTCATTCAAAAAGTGGTTAGGGTTTTGGTGCCTCTCCTTCCTATTTAAAGGAGAGAGCTTCTCATTGTAAGGGGTCTTTGGCTCTTGGATTATTGGTATAGAAAAATATTCTTGTGGAAATTCTTGCGGTCTACTTTGCATCTGGTGTTCTTAGATGGTGATTGGAAAGTCTATTGCAACCTAGCATTTGGAAATTGTGGTAAGATCTATCTTTTTTTGGAAATCATTGTTTGTCTACAGGAGGGCGACTTCAACAAGGGCGATTTTGCAAGGCTTCTTCAAATTGACTTTCTTGGCATTCGCTTGTATCAGGGGGTTATCATTAGCTTCATTGTGATCTATGCTATCTTTCTGTTACTTCTCTTGTGGCATTAGTCTTATCTCTTGATGCATCAAATCTGATATTGTTGACGTTTGTTGTGCAGGAGAGAGGGCGCATTGGCTTCTTGGACCAAATCGACTTGCATAGAGTACTACCACAAAGCTTCTCAAATTGATCGGGTTTGCATAGATCATCATCATCAAGGCATCTACAAGGTTACCCAGGTAAGATCCACAGGTTTGTTTCTCTTTCCTTTGTCCAATCCATTGACATAGCTCATAAATTATTAAAACCCTAAATATCTTAAAACCCCCATTTTACATTTTCTCAGATCTACTTAGATCTAGTGGGTTGTTGGGCATAATATTGAAAACCCACCTCTATAGCATCCACGGCATCCCGGATCTATAGTTTGGTGAGGATTGGCTTCCGTTTGATCCCCTTCCCAAGCCAACTTAGCCTCTCCCAAGCAAGGCGCACTTCCTAGTTTGAGCAAGTTGACCTAGATCTAGTACATGGGTGTTTGAGATCCCGCTTGATCCATAATCTACATATCAAATAACATACACCCAGGTTGTTACTTTTCTGAAATCCACCTTGTGGGCCCTATTCCACACTTTAAGGGATTTAATCCCCATTTTGGACCATTAGGTGTACTTAAACTCAGATCTAGAAAGATCTAACCGTCGGATTGCCGTGAAATTATAGATCCATACTCCTACTTGACCAACCTACCCGAATCTAAAGTTTGGATGCCATCCGACTTGTCTTGACCCCATTTACCCCGCTTTTAGGCCTCCTTGGGTAAAGTCGCACCACCTTGGAGAAGTGAGTTTGTCCACTTCTAGGACGTGGGTACTTAAGATTCTTGCGGTTTTGGAACGGGAATAATTCAAAACCTAGGTCTAGAGTGTCACTTCGTTAAATCTTGCCTTAGGGATAGCATTCCTTGTTTTAAGGGATAGTGGTCCACTTGGTTCAAACCTAGATCTAGACACATTCATCCATCAAGACCTCTATTGCCCACTTGTCCCAAGTACTAGGAGTCCTAGACCACAAGACAACCCTACTTTGACTCCACTTCCCAATTCCCAAGGCACTGGTTTCTCTCCAAGTTAATTCAACTTTCCTAGATTGTTGGATTGACTTGTAGTTTGACTTTTGCATGGTGAACTAAACCCTTTAAGCTATCATGTATCATGGTCAAGCTTGTCACTTGTACTAGTTAGCCCTAATTCAACCCTTTAACTACCCTGCATTGGACACGGTTCCCAAGGCAGTGGATCTTCCAACATTGAACTAGTACACTCATCCTAGATCTCACTTCAAACATTGTAAGTCACTCTCACATCAACTATGAACCAAAGCTATACCTATTGAACCCCTCACTTGGCTTGTGACTTCATCTTTAGGTTTAAGATAAACCATACACCTAACTTCACTTAGAAATACCCTGATTTGGTGTCTTGGTTTTGATCTCTCCTGTCGGGAGTAGATCGGGTCTCCCCCTTTGTTGTCTGGGCTAGATAACATAAAGCGAAGGTTGCCTCGACTGGCGTGACAACCATACATTGGAGGTCGAGGTGATCGTGGTTGCACCTTTTGAGTTGCCCTTCCCTATTGCCATCCATGACTGGATACATCCATAGGGGTAACTACAGTTTGGGTGAAAACAAGTCCCTTCACTAAGTGGGGGGTGGATTTCATGGATTGCAAACCAACTTCAGCCAGGAGGCATCACCATATCATTGTCACCGTGGACTACTTTTCCAAATGGGTCGAGGCCATGCCGACTGTAAAAGACGATGGTGCTACAGCAGCACATTTCGTATTCAATCAGATTATTGCTCGATTCGATATCCCGAAAGAGATTGTCATTGACCATGGCAGTCACTTTAACAAGAAGATGATGGCGAACTTATCACTCAAGCTTGGGTTTTGTTAAGAGCATTCATCTTCTTACTACCCCCCCAAGCGAACACCAGGCGAATAGTCAGGTAGAGGCCGTCAATAAGTCCTTAAAGACCATTCTCCAATGTACCATCCAACAAAGCAAGAGCAACTGGCATATTATGTTATATCCTGCTTTGTGGGCATTTCGAACCGCAGTTAAGACTGCCACCAGGTTCTCACTGTTTCAGCTAGTACACGATGTGGAGTCTATTTTACCAATTGAATGCGAAATCCCTTCATTAAAACTAGCCATAGAACTCCTACCTGATACGTCGAAGATTGAGCAACGTTTGATCCACCTTGAGCAACTGGACGAGCAACGTCGAGATGTCGTCGTGGCTATAAATGCCAACAAACGTCGTGTCAAGGTTCAATATGATAGGACAGTTCGTCCCCGGCAGTATGCTGAAGGTGACTTGGTCCTCTTGTATGACCAAGCTAAGGAACTCTTGGGTGCAGGCATGTTTAACCCCATGTGGCACGGTCCTTACATAGTGAGGTGTGTCCTTGAGAAAGGGAATTGGAAGATTATGAAGGAAATGCCTTGAAAGAGCCTAGAAATGGGCTCTTCCTCAAGCGGTATTACGCTTGAGCTTCTAGCTCGAGCTAATACTTTTGTATACTATTGTATAGTTGCTTCTGTACATAGTTTAGATTTATTTTGGTTTTTCGGGTTTGCTGATTTGCTTCTGTTTGATTGACAGATGTCAACAAAATCTCCCGTGTTCTTGGAATCCACCGATGGTGCTAGCCGCCATACGCAGCAACTCACTTCTGCTGCATGGGTTATTTATTCACCGGACCATCAGATTGTGTCTTCAGGAGGTGCATGTCTCAATCCTACATCCAACAATGTGGCTGAGTACAGTGTCATAGTCGAGCTACTTCGAGATGTCATTTTGCATGGCATCCAGTCTTTAGAGTTCCGCCTGGATTCCCAACTGGTTGTGTCTCGGTTGAATGGCCGGTATCACATGAGAGACCCTACGTTACTACGGAGGTTCTTAAGAGTGAGACTCTTGGAGCGTCATTTTGTTTCCATTTCATATATTCATGTTCCAAGATGTTTTAATCATGTATCTGATGCATATGCTAATTATGTCCTAGATTGGCATTTGTCTCATCAATAAAGAAGCACACAAATAAAAATTCATTCACACGTTTGTACATACACATATAGTAGAACCGGAGAATCATAGTTTTTATATATAAATAACATGTCCAAAATGGTGGTGTCACAGTACAAAACTGGAGCTCGTAGCTCTCAAAAATATACATAATCGATACAAAAGATGGGACTCTGAGATATCTAAGCCCCACGAAGAGGCCTAGCTACCTCGGCAGGATGTGTCTGATAGTAATAATGTACTGCTTGGGCTATGCGCCGCAGTAGCCGCACCCAGGTGCCTGTTATTACCACAATGTGTCGTTGCATCGCCTCTGGCAGATGCTCCACCTCTATCATGGGTACCATGTTGGTCATACGGGTCAGGATGACCGCACGGTCTCTAATGTGTGCTCTACTGCAGCGCCGGCTACCTCTCCACCCCTGCCCCGTCGATGATGTCTCAGGAAATCATCTGGTCTTCGCGAACCATTGTCTGCGAGCAAACAATGGAATGTCAATATTTGATACTACACAACAAAGATTTTTGCATTTTCATATATAATAAAAAATCCCAAAAAATTGAATATACAAAACATAAAAAGAGTAACATACCGATGTCTCCAAATGCAGCCCCTGGAGGAAGCGGCATGTCGCGATCACCATGGAAGTCTATCCCTGCATATGGATAGTCGTCAATGGCTATGACCTGTCGGTCCCACCAATGGAAGAACTCATCTGTATATGGTGATGCTTGTCGGCCACCACCCTATCACGTCAACACCTCTGCCCACCGGGTCAGGGATGGGTCACGGAGACTATGAGGAGGGACTTCAACCCTCGGACTAAGCCCCAGAACTCTCTCGAATAAAAAGCTGCATACTCTACTGCCATACCCGAAGTTTTTTACCTCCCCACGCTTGCACTCCGTTAACTGGGTCTTCATAGACACCAGTAACGTTGTGCACCAGTCATATATCATGGGTGTTGGGTCATGGATTTGTCCCTATTTTCATTACTTATTTCATCCATCTTCTTCCTATTATCACCCATTTATCATTCCATTTTCCATCCATTTGTTGTAACTGCTTGAGAAAAGCCATATTAATCTTATTGATGCTTTAGTGGTTAATCATGACTATTTTATTTTATTTTTGATGAATTGAAGACTCATGCATAATTTTACTGATGATGGTTTATGGAGTGATTGTTCATATTAATAGCTATAGCAGCCATGGTTCAAACCTCTAAAGTTGGCATGCTATCACACGTCCACATGGATATTTCACAACATGGTTTCAGCTTATGATTAATTATGTGGATTTGTGATTTCAATTCATGCCCAAGTCCAACATTGCAGCCTCCAGATCATGATCAAACGACCCCAACCAAAAACGCGTGTCACATAAGAACACAATGATTCGTGTCTCGATTTGCGAGCAACTGGAGACAAATCTCGAAACTCTGGGACATGGGTTTTGTGCGCAACGGCCTCATTTACCTGACTCGCAAGGAAATCACCAAAAAGAGCTACGTTTTGAGCTATACTGCTGGTTCTCTAAGCATGTAATTCCCATATTTTCAATTGCGACCGGTTTCAAAGTTATTAGCAGTTACGGCCGTGTTCCAGCTGTTACAGATCACAAGTTGGGGTTCGGTTTTTCATTCTCTTGGGATAATTTTATGTATAAATATGTAATCATTCTGATGTATTGGGGAGGAAGAGAGAGAGCAATGTTCTGCTGTAGGATTTGATCAAGAACTCTGATGTAATAGTTTCATTTTGATAATAGATGCTGGCAATTTCTTAATTCTGGAGTTGTAGACTTTCATTGTGGAGATCCAGCTCTGCTCAGTGGATAAAGGGCCCTCTTCCCTGAGCAGATGTTGATAGTGTTGATTGTAGTTGTGTAGATTTGTTATCATTTAGTTCATGCTTTCATTCATTAGATTTACCTTGTATGATTTCATTCATTAGATTTATCATAGTTGTTTTCCAGTTAATTCGTTTGATAGATCATTGGCCAACATAGCATTTCTTTCATATTTATGCAACTAGATCTTGCTTCATTAGATTTTATTTTGTTTGAAGTGTGGATTTACAGTGTGAGCTGGCACAGAATTCGAAATAGAAGAAATTTGGAGCATAAGTGTAGAATCTGCAAGTTCTTCTTCTTTGTGGCTAACTTCAATATGAGATGTGTTTGATACTGGTTCACGATCAATGAGATCATCAAGGAGGGCGAATGCATCACTTTGCTTTCTCTCGAAAGGGTTTGGACCAATCCCTTCATCCTGCTTGCCAAAACTTTTATCCAGGTGGGCCCATAGCTCTTTTGGAGATTTAACATATTCATCATCAAGGGGGTAGAATGCCAAGCTTCGAGACATAGCAAACATCATGGCTGCAATAGCTCTTCCACCTTCATCTAACCCTTTCGCCTTCATCTAACCAGTCATTCTCTTCTTCAGAGGATTCGAACTCTCTTTCAAAACAATAATCAAAGAGATCATGTCTCTTCAAATATGCTATCATTTTTGGTTTCCATTCAACATACTTGAATAGATAAAGAGGAGGATCTTCTGAAAAAATTGAAGCTGTAGAAGACCTGCAAAAACAATAGAAATGTCTGCAACTGCTACTGCTGCACTCCAAAATCTTGATAATAACCTGCAAAAAACTCTCGAGAATGGAGATAAACAATACTCTCAACATGCTCTGATACCATGTTGAAAATCCTCACAGCAGATCTAAGAGATGATGTATACCTCACAAGAGTAATTATGATTAAGCAGGAAAATAGAAGGAGTGAACAATACAGTATAATGAGCAACAGAATAATATGGTACAGTAGAACTCGGATAGAAGCAATAATACTTCACACACACTAGTTAATTAATCACAATATGGACAAATAAATAGTACAATGGTAGAGAGGATTAGAATGCCTAAGGTGGCAATTCGAATTAGCCTCTCAGAGTGATCATAAGATCAATAGAGTGTCATCGGAGCACAACTAGGTGTCCTCATAATCATCGGAGCACAACTGGAAGTCTTCATCATCATCAGTGGAGTCATCAATGCTCAAGTAATTGTCAACCATTAGTCAAACTGAGTCTGGTAGGTGTAACTGAGTGTAACTCGATGTAACTGAGTGTAACTAACTGTAACTGACTGTAATTAACTGTAACTGAGTATAAACTGAAGACAACTAGACTAGTAGGTGAAGAAGGGCGAGTTACTTCCTAAAATCAAGGAAGAAGGGCGCATTAAGCAACTGGAGGGCTAAAACTGAATAGTGAGAAGCTCCTGCGGGCTGGCTAACTGAAGGCTAGGTGTTGGACTGATGACTGGGATGCATGCAAACCCTAGAATGCATGTAAACCCTAAAAGTGCATGCTTGACTGAAAATGTAAAGGATCAAAATACTGGTTGGACTAGGATGGAGTATAGAAATATCCTAACACTCAAACCCCCAATGCTCCAGAATTTGAAAATCCCACATGCTTGTAATGCTTGTTGCGCAGGCAAATCTTGGCGGACAGCCTCATCCACAAGATCATGCTCTCTTTCCCTCCACTCTAGAACCATCCTAGAGGAAGAAACACAAGTTGTTTAGCTTTTTGCATTTAAAAACCAACTTCACGGCCGTACCCACGGGCAACTAAGCAAACAGAGGCATCTACCCGCAGTCAACGCAAGCATTGACGCGTCTAGACAGCCCTACCCGCGACCTGTATAGTTATAGCCCGCGTACAGCACCGTGAACAAGTAGGGATTCCCTAATAAAGAATTTGTACCACTGAAAACTGAAATAAAATCTATCAAATGAAAGAGGGGGATGAGATGACTAACCTGCTCCAGACGGTTCGACAAACGGATGCCCATAGCTCCCATAATCAGCGATTGAAATCCAAGATGAAAACTAACCAAAAACCCAATTTGGGTAAAAAGTGAAAATGAATTGTAAATAGTAATTTTTTATTACTATTTATAGTTTTCGAAACCCACTTTCCTATAGTTTTCGCCATTTTAAGCTGTTTTGACTAATATGTCGTCTTGGAGTACTATTTTGAACAGATTTCTTCGATGAGAGTTCTTGTTTTGACCGTTTCGCGCCTACGGCGGGTATATTTCACATCTGTCATATAGGGTAGATGTCATTTTCACCTGCATCGTGCATTTGACCTTTGACCATTTATCATCAACCCTAGGTGTGACCCCGCTTTGTAACCGACACGTAACCTTCACATTGTTATAGGAGTGTTGTTATTTAGCGGTAGAGCTTGTCCGAATATGGGTGCCCTAGTTAGAACTCCGTTTTGCCGTATGGCACCCATGCTGTTGTTTTTTCTTAAGATCGAGAGACCTTCGTAGTTATGCCATGACATTGTGATAAAGACTCATACTCTACTCTGTCTTATGCTGGCCATCTCCCATAAGGACTCCCACATTTGTATATCGAGTTGTGATTGCATTACATCATCCTGCTTGCTGCTTGAGCCTCATGCTGGATCCCACTCAATCAATTGTCAGTCTGGTGCCTGAGCACTTTCCTTGTGGAGCTCTGTAGAGCTTTCATTTGCCTTTCACAATTTGATGACCTTTTAACCCTGAGGGAACACCCCCCCGAGTGTCCATATCTTGTACATGCTTCTTTGCATTGATCATAGGTATGTTCCACTGCTTGGGACTAGTCTGCTCGCTATTTGACACTCATTCCCTCAATTGTTGTACTATAAGCAATTTTATTCTTCTTCAAGCTTTTCAAATATGAAAAAGACAAAAAAAATCAAATATTCCAAAAAGTCGGATGGGAGAATATTTACTTCTTTTTGTTTGCACCTGTTGTGTCGCCTGTTGTCCGCCAATCTGCACACCAGCAACGGAAATCTTTCGAAAGTTGTCTCTTCACTAAAAGTGAGAGAGGTGTGACCTTGGGGGCAAGCAATGAGCCAGGTACTGTCACCTGAATCCCAGATCCTCCGTTTAGGCAAACTCCTAACGAAGCCAAGGGGGGTAGTCCCTAAAAAAGAGTTGTCTAAGGCTCTTTGTGTGTTTAAATATTTTTGGTGTTGTAATGCGGATGGGTGTTGTTTAGGAGTTTTTGTGAATGAGAGACACAATAATATCTTAAAGTAAAACAAGATAACGCAATCCACGTTGGAAATATAAGATGAGAGATACACTTGGATAAGAAATAAATCACTATTTACGTAAATTTAAAACAAGTACTCAAATATTGATATTTAAGCAAATAAGATATTGTGATAAAAGGACCAGTGCCTTATGGAGTCAAAAGTGCAAGAGTGACTGAAATGTTTGATACAAGTGCTTGAAATAGAAGTTTTTGAGAACGTTTTGCAGCTTATCTTGGTAAATTTAAGATTTTAATTGTCTTGATTATTATGGCTAAGAACAAGGTTTCAAAAGTAGTGGAACCTTATCCAAGAAAAATACTGGCAACCTTAGGTGATAGGTCGAAAGCACCCAGATTGCAAAGAGGGCAAGTGTGCTTGCGGCTTGACCGCCCTTGAGTCTGACAGTGGATTCCCGGCACCACCTCTTGTAGGAAGAACTCAGTAATTTGTCTTGGTTGAGGTTTTGGGGTGAAATTTTAATTAAATTATCACTTGTGAATTAGCAAGTCTTCCACCTTTCTGAGTACTAGCCCAACCGTTTCCAGTTGGCAAAGCATACGGGTGTAGGACAGAAACCAAGGTAAATTAATTAAAGGGGTGTGTGGGTTGAAAAGTTTTAGTTAAAGAGCACTTTGTTCAACTCTCCGACAGAGAGCGCTCTTGACTTGGTCTTATGACCATAGTTCAAGAGACTTGCTAATTAACAAATCCCTAATGCAGGAAAAAGATGCAAGACTAAAATGCCCTCCGATAGAGGGTGCTCTTGACTTGGATTTGGCCAAGTTCAAGAGACTTTGGTTCGTTTTAAGAAGAAGATAGTAAATTGTAGTAGCAATATAACTTCAAATTTGAATGATTAAACCATGAAATAGATTTGAGATATGTGAGATACTACCAATAGTACTACTTTGCCAAATAAAATGAAAGCTTGAAAAGTCTAGTGTTCTACCACACAAATTCTAATCTAATGGGTGGGGTCAATCTCCGAACAAGATCAACCACTAGAAGCCACCAGTCCTGGAAACCTTCCAGCTAGCTGGATGTCCACAAGAAGCTGATGGGGGAGCGAGAAGCTACCACAAGACTATGTGGCTTTTGGGATACGATCCCAAAGTTAGCTATTCTCTAGTCAAAGTTTGGAAGAGAAGTACAAGATGTAAAAAATGAAATACTAAACAATAAGTAACTTTAATCTACCCAAGAATCTCTTTCAAGTCAAAGACCATACTCGGGAGAGCATGGGGGTAAGTAAATATGGAGAAATAGAGCAAGTATGACTTATTGAAATAAAACTAATCTAAGAGCATATAAAAATATCTAAGCTAGAAACTCAAACCACTTAGAGACTACAAGGCTTCCCCAAATGGGGAAGTGAATGTGGGGGCTTAAAAACCCCACTTGCAACTTTATTATGAGAGTACAATTGCCCTTGGGAAAACCCTTGTAGGGACTTTGAGATAAATAACTTATGAAAACTTGAAATAAAATTCTAAGATCTATTACAAAAAAGGATAATACTAATCTCTTTTGTTTTGTCCTGTCCTCTTGTCTTGATGGATTCTTGGATTAGAAGTCTTGACTTCTACTTTGGAAAGCTCTATCACAAACACATAACTCCAATACCCATTATATGTTAGATGATCAAAACAAATTTAAATTTTAAACTACTTGCAAGGTTGAGTGAAAGAGTTGAAGTGGCAAACAATGAATGTTATTTCATGACAGTCAACTCAATGTTTAAGTGGCAGCCAATGAAAACTTATGACAGTCAACTCAATGTAGATGGCAGCCAATACAAGTTTATGACAGTGCAAGTTACAAAAAGTTACCCTTAAGATGCAAGTGCAATTACTTTGAAATTTGAACTATTTGCAATGTTGGATGAAAAAAATGAAGTGGCAGCCTCACATGTGAAGTTTTAGGACAGTCAAACAATGTTTAAGATGGCAGCCAATAGAGTTTTTAGGATAGTCAACTCAACAATGTCTTAGTTGGCCAAGACATTATTGAGTTGACTGTCCTAAAAACTCTATTGGCTGCCATCTTAAACATTGTTTGACTGTCCTAAAACTTCACATGTGAGGCTGCCACTTCATTTTTGTCATCCAACATTGCAAATAGTTCAAATTTCAAAGTAATTGCACTTGCATCTTAAGGGTAACTTTTTGTTTTATTATTGTTTGCATGTAGTTTGTTGATCTAGGACTTAGTTAGTATCAATTTGTTATTTGATTTCCTAATGCTAATGGGTATCGGAGCTATTAGTTTGTGATAGACTTTTTCAGAGAGTAGAAGTTAAGAAGCTTCCAATCGAGAAGCCATCAAGAATACAAGAGGACAAAAAACAAAACAAGATCAATATTATCCTTTTTGTAATAGATCTTAATTTATTTCAAGTTTTTCAAGTTATTCATTTCGAAAAAGTCCCTACAAGGGTTTCATTCCCAAGGGCAATTGTATCTCCATAATAAAATTTGCAAGTGGGGTTTTTAAGCCCCCACATTCACTTCCCCATTTAGGGAAGCCTTGTGGTCTCGTCTCATTGAGTGGTTTGGCTTTTAGTTTTAGATCCGTTATATGCTAGTTTTATATCAATAAATCATTTGCTCTTTTCTTCCATATTTACTTACCCCCATGCTCTCCCGAGTAGGGTCTTTGACTTGAAAGAGACTCTTGGATAGATTAGTTTTGTTTTCCGTTTAAAATATCTTATATTTCTCTTCCAAAGCCTTTGACCGGAAGTTGTATCCTTGGGATTTCATCTCAAGGGCAGGACCACATAATTTTGTGGTTACTCTTCCTTCCCCGTCGGTTTCCATGGTAGAGCTTTCAGCTAGCTGGAGGTTCTCAAGTGCAGGCGGTTCTAGTGGTTGGTCTTGTTCGGAGATCAATCCCACCCATTAGATTAAATTTTGTGTGGTAAAACACTAGTTTGATTCTAGTTTTCATTTAATTTCGCAAAGTAGTGTTGTTAAGTATTATTCCATATCTTGCTCATCTTGTCATATTGTTTAATCAAATTTTAAGTTGGAATCTACTGCTACCACAATCTACTTTCTGCTTGTTTAAAACGAACCAAAGTCTCTTGAACTTAGCCAAATCCAAGTCAAGAGCACCCTCTATCGGAGGGCATTTTAGTTTTGCATTATCCCTGCATTAGGCATTTGTTAAAGTAGCAAGTCTCTTGAACTGTGATCATAAGATCAAGTCAAGAGCGCTCTCTGTCGGAGAGTTGAACTAAAGTGCTCTTAAGTTAAAACTTTCAACCCACACACCCCTTTAATTAATTTACCTTTGTTTCTGTCCTACACCCGTATGCTCTGCCAACCAGAAACGGTTGGGCTAGTACTCAGAAAGGTGGAAGACTTACTAATTCACAAGTGATAATTTAATTAAAATTTTCACCCAAAACCTCAACCAAGACAAATTATTGTTCTTCCCACAAGAGGTGGTGCCGGGAATCCACTGGTCAGACTCGGGGGCGGTTCAAACATTGGACACCTATCCTCTTGAATCTGGGTGCTTCCGACCTATCACCTAGGGTTGCCAGTAGTCTTCTTGGATAAGGTTCCACTACTCTTTTGATACCTTGTTCTTAGCCCTAATAATCAAGACAATTAAAATCTTAAATTTACCAAAATAAGCTGCACAACGTTCTCACAAACTGTCTATTCCAAACACTTGTATCAAGTTTTTACAATCACTTTTATTTTTTACTCCATAAGGCACTGGTCTTTCATCATATATCTTGCTTGCTTAAGTATCAACATTGGAGTATTTGCTTCTATTTACGTGAAAAGTGATTTATTTATTGTCCAAGTGTGTCTTTCATTTTGTATCTGCAACGTCGATTGCACTATGTTGCTTTACATTTAAATCTTATATTCTGTCATTTAAAAACTCTTAAAAAACACCTATCTGCATCACAACACCTAAAAAACACTATAAATACTAGAGCCTTAGTGAAACTCTCTTTTAGGGACTACCCCCCATGGCTTCGTTAGTAGTTTGCCTAAACGGAGGAGCTGGGATTCAGGTGACAGTACCTAGCTCATTGCTTGCCCCCAAGGCCACACCTCTCTCACTTTTAGTGAAGAGACAGCTTTCGAAAGATTTCCATTGCTGGTGTGCATATTGGCGGACAACAGATCATGTTGATCATACTGTTGTTTTATATAAATTTACTGGTTTTAATTCAACTAAAAGGCAACCTTTTTATTCCTATGTTGCTCATGCTGATGAACTAAGTAAGTTATGGCATGAAAGATTAGGTCATTTGAATTATGGTAAAATGCAAATGTTAACTAAAATGGTACTTGGTTGCCTAGTATTTCATCTACTAACAATGTTTGTGAAAGTTTGTTCTTGGTAAACATCATAGAGACATGTTTGATAAAGGTAAAGCTTGGCGTGCTAAAGAATCTTTGCAATTAATTCATAGTGACATGTGTTGTCCTCTTGAAGTTCCTTATATCTCCAATGCAGTTTATTTTCTTACTTTTATTAATGACTTTAGTAGAAAATAAAGGGTTTGAGAAACACACACAACACTAAGAGGGGGGGTGAATTAGTGTTGTAGACACCTATGAATTTAATCTCTGATAAATTGATCTAATAAATTCAATTCAAGTACATAACAGTTGATATAACAATAACACCAATAATGAATTCTTCAAGCAAATATAAATTTATATATATGTCTGACAAATTTACATTCTGAAATCTGTGCTGCAACAGAGTAAGAATGCACCACAGCTACAACTGGTATAAGAGGCTTCAACCTCTATTATATCTTTCAACTTCAACTGAAGAAATTACAATAGGCTTCAACCTGTCGTCACCCTTGCTCCACCCTTCCACCCTGAAGATTTTGGTTATGCTGAAACTTATTGTTTGCTGCTGACAGAAAAGACAAAAACACCATCCGAGTTGCTTCACAATCTTGCTGGACCTAACACCTTGTTTGTTGCTGAAAATTATCCTCCACTGTCCAGAATTCGCACCTCCTGTCCTCAGTACACCAATCTGCAACTCCTCTCCTCACTCAACCACCCGAATCATCGCATCATGATCCTTATTTGAAGATTATCTCCACTAGTATATTTATACACTTCTTTATAATGTTGTTTTTATTTAATAATTAAACATCATCTTCTAGGTCGACCTCATCACATTGTCCCTATATTTCAAGTATACATATTTATTTTTAGTCTTCTTTGACACATCATCACCGTGGGTACTTTTATCTTTTTCATGCCATGTCATGGCCTTTCAGAATGCCCACAATGGCTCCTTTCTCATGGCCACACATGCCTCCAAATATGCCCGCATGGGGCCTTAAGTATGCCCACAGCTGGTCCTTTTCCAGATGCCCGCAAGGGCTTCTCATAGTTCTCATAAAATGCCCGCAAGGGGCTCCACAAAATGCCCGCAGAGACTTTATACAATGCCCGCAAGGGGCTTATTGAAATGCCCGCAAGGGGCTCAAGAAATACCCGTAATGGGCTTTTGAATATGCCCGTAAGGGCTGTTTCAAATGCCCGCATAGGGATACTTTTCATGCCCGCAGTTATCCCTTAAAAAATGATCGCAGGGGCTTATATAAATGCCCACACAGCCTCTATGAAATGCTCGCAAAGGGATAAAGAAATGCCCGCAGAAGCCTCTATAAATGCCCGCAGGGCACTCAAATAAATGTCCGCCTGGGCACTAAGTTATGCCCGCACAACTTCATGTAAATGCCGACATGACTCCATAAAAATGCCCCCATGAGACCTTCATAAATGCCCTCAGAGGGTCATGATAAAATGCCCGCAAGGGATTTCATTATATGCCCGCACAGGTCACTAAAATGCCCACAAGGGCTTCTAAGGATGCCCGCAAGGGGTCCTTGTCATCTACTTTTACATGTCAAGTATTTTGCCCTGTCATCATCCTTTGTCTTTGTCTTTGTCCAACTTGCTTGCCATGTCACCAATGTTATTCATGCCTTCAAATGTGCCTTGTCATAAATGCTTGTCTGGGTCTTTGTCATTAATGTGTGTCATCAATGACAACTTTGCTCATCAGGGTTTATTTTTTGAAACATAAAAGTGACACTTTTTTAAATGTCAAGTATTTAAATCCTTGGTTGAAAATGAATCCGGTAATAGAGTATTTAAGCCTTTAAGAACTGATAATGGGGGGGAATTTGTTAAGAAAAAATTTGAAGTATTTTTATCTAAACATGGAATTCAACATCAAAAGATTGTTCCTTACACACACACCTCAACAAAATGGTGTTGCTAAAAGGAAAAACAGAACTTTAATTGAAATGGCTAGATGTATGCTTTATTCTAAAGGATTGCACAAGAAATTTTGGGTCGAAGTCTTAAGTTGTGCTAACTTTATTTTAAATAGAGTTCCTACAAAAGTTGTTAAGCATGTTACCCTTGAGGAAAAATGGTATGGTAGAAAACCATATATTAGTAACTTTAAGGTGTTTGGTTGTGAATGTTGGGCTCATATTCCTGATGAAAAACGAAAAAAGTTAGAACCAAGTCTCACAAGTGTATATTCATTGGTTATGCTGAGGATTCCAAGCCTTACAGGTTGTTTGATCCTTCTAATCAAAGTGTCATAATTCGTAGAGATGTTCAATTTAGTGAAATCTCTCCTCCACCTGAGTCTATAGAACCTCATGTTACCCTGAATATTCCATTGTCTCATGTTACTCATATATCTATTACTCCTTCCAATAATGTGCATGTCATTGATCTTAGTTCCTCCTCTTCTTCAAGTGGTCCGCCTGAAAGTCTCGAAGCTCCTGAAGTGACTTTTGTTCCTTCTAACCTTCCTATTTGGGCTAGGAAAACTCTTGAATCTGCAGGTAGTGAGATTGGTAACCTTTCTGATACACGTAGAACTAGATCTAACTTTGCTCGTATGACCAAAGTATTGGCCACAGATGATCCTACTTCTTATGCCCAAGCTAAGGGTAAGCATCATTGGGAACAAGCTATGTTTGCTGAGTTTGGTTCTCTTATGAAGAAGAAGACTTGGTCTCTTGTTCCTCTTCCTTCGGGACAGAATTTAGTTGGTTGTAAATAGATTTATAAAACTAAGTTTACTGTAAAAGGACAGATTGAAAAATCTAAAGCTAGATTAGTTGCAAAAGGTTTTAATCAACCAGAAGGTATTGATTATAATGAAACTTTTGCTCCTGTTGCTAAAATGAATACAATAAGAACCATCTTATCTCTTGCTTCATCTTATAAGTGGGAAATACACCAAATGGATGTTAAAAGTGCTTTTTTAAATGGTAATCTTAATGAAGACATTTATATGCAACAACCTCCTTGGTTTATTAATGCTGAATCATCAAGTTTGGTATGCAAAAAGTCTTTATATGGTCTCAAACAAGCACTTAGGGCTTGGTATGAAAAAATTGATACTTATTTCTTGAATAATGGTTTTAAGAGTCGTATATCTGATCCTAATCTGTATGTTAAGAACTTTGGTGATCATATCCTCATTATTGTGTTATATGTGGATGATCTTATTATAACTGGTAGCCAACTTGTTTTAATTCAAAATATGAAAAATGATCTTCAAAAGCATTTTGAAATGACTGATCTTGATATATTGCACTATTTCTTGGGTCTTCAAATTTGGCATATGGAAGATGGTATTCTTCTCTCTCAGCCGAAGTCTGCTACAGATTTATTGGCTCGTTACCATATGAGTGATTGTAAACCTGATCCTACGCCTTGTCAATCTGGTGTACTAAAGTTAATTGTTGAGTGTACTACTCCTCTTGTTGATGCTACTCTTTATCATCAGCTCGTGGGTATTTTGATATATTTAACTCACAGCAGACCAAATCTCTCTTTTGCCGTCAGTATGGTTTCACGGTTCATGCAGCAACCTCATGAAAGTCATTGGCAAGCAGCAAAGACAATTCTAAGATATTTACAGGGGACATTACACTATGGTGTTTTTTATTCGAGCGGTGCTCCAGTTTCACTTTCTGGATATACAGATTCTGACTGGGCAGGTGATAATTCTGATCGACGATCAACTACTGGTTATGTATTTCAACTTGGTTCAGTTCTGATTTCTTGGTCCAGTAAGAAGGTGAAAACTCTTTCTTTATCGTCATGTGAAGCAGAGTATAGAGCAGCCAAAGAAGCATCTAAAGAAGCAGTTTGGTTACGACATGTTCTCACTAAGCTTGGTTTGGTTCTGAAATCATCCACTATTATCCACAATCTTATATGTCGGAAGTTATCCACAATCTTATATTTCAACTTGGTTCAGGTCCAGTTTCTTGGTCCAGCAAGAAGGTGAAGACTCTTTCTTTATCGTCATGTGATGCAAAGTATAGAGCAGCCAAAGAAGTAGTTTGGTTACGACATGTTCTCACTGAGCTTGGTATACTCTTGATATCCATAATTATATAAAGAGATGTTATTATGGAGAATTATATTATCCCACATGCAATATGTGAGAGTAATTCCTCCACATCTCTTGGTATATAATAGGGTCAAGGGAGTCACATCACAAGTAACTGAGATACAACAAGTGATAAAGTGGTATATGCTCATAGATAATATTGACACATGGTTTTGTGATCTCAAGCTCTGCTATTGTATTGGAGTTATTATAGTTGCTCTCTTGTAAGATTGAAGGAGATTTCTGGAGATAATAGAAGACAACCTTCCCGTGGACGTAGCCCAATTGGGTGAACCACGTATATCTGGTGTACTCTTTTCCTTGTTCTCTTTTTGTTCTTATTTACTGTGATATGTTATTGATTGCTAAGATAGGTAAGCTAGTTTATCTAGATCTTAAGTTCTGACAAGTATGCCCTTCTAGCGTGCAAGGAGATTTGGGCTAATACTTGGTGGAGAAGTAAATGGGTTTAGCAAGTGTAAACTACTCTTAAACCATACTTACTACACTTTTAGCACATATATTGCACACATTACTATACCTTGACCTCATCATCCAGCTGCAAGTGTCAGCAGCTTTAAGCAAGTGGCGTCGAGTACAAGAGCAAGTAATTAAATTTGAAATAAGGAGATGCGTGGACAATCTTAAAAACCATTCAATCCTTCCCAATCCCATACCTAATGTTGACAAAAGACAATACTCATGTAAACAGGGTGTCAAGCACCTATGATTCAATATAATAATAAACTAGATATTGCCCTAGGGGGTGCAAAGGAACGTCGAAAGGCAAAAACAAATGTAAAGTAATTGACATTTGCCAATGACTAATAATGTGACATTGATCTTAGAGATCTTGGAGTAAGTCATTATCAAGAATATACTCCATTTATTTAAGAAGACATTTCCTCCTTTAAGTTAACTTGATGAAGTACTGTTCTTTTTGGTAAAGGTGAACTAATTTTCAAACTATTGTGCAAGACAAAAAGAAAAGCCTGTATACCAAAAATAAAACGAAACCTGTGGAAAAAAAACACAACAGCTTCATATGAAAATAAATTCAACTCCACTAGTCAAATCACAAAGTTTGAATCCACACAATTGCGTTGTTTAGACAACCCTTTGCGTTGAAACCCTTGCCATATATCTCGCTCGAAAATAATGTTGAACCTAGAAGAGCAAGGCAAGTTCAAGCAAAGTTGGACATGATTGTCAACCGCAACTTAAGAATAAACGACGATGAAAGTGTCTCTCAAATTCAATGTTTGAAAATTCAAACTAGAAATCAATCGAGTGTCAACTCGAACTCGAAATCGACAATGACTCGATAATGACTCGACTAACTCAAATTTAATGACTCAATTTACTAAAAAACACAAAACATTTTAATTTTAAAGAAATAAATATTTTATCACTCCACTGGCATACATAAAAGCAATTGCTTTAGTGCTATATAGCTACATTAGTATATACATCCATAAAGTGGAGACGAAAACATAACCACAATCCATCAAATGCTTATATACTTAAAACAACAATAATAAAATAATGCCAAAACAATTAATGATTCATTTGGGGCTACTTTGCTATAAGGTTATGTAAATAAATAGCACCAATGCAATGGTAAAGCAAAAAACATGAGGTATATGCTCCAATCACCCCACTCACTCCTTAGGCTGAGTCGTTGACCACTCCAAGTGCTTGAGAATTCTCGCTGCCACAACTCATGACCATATGATGAATGATCACAGATTCACGATGGGGACTTGAAAGGGGGGCAATGCGTCATTTTACAAGGGCATGGGGTTAGGGTTAGGTAGGATTTAGACATAAATTAAAAAAACAAACAAAAATCATTTCAATCTGCTTGCAGACTCTGCGAAACCACAAACACGACGGATTGGGTAACTCACCCAAGTCAGACAAAAAACCACTCGAGTCTATCGGTCTGTCATCAACTGGCACAAGTTAGTGAATAAATCATTCAATTCAAACATTAACTCACCCTCGACCCGATTTAACTGTCGATTCAACTCGATCAAGGATCAACTCAACCAACTCGATCAAATCTGAGTTCGAGTCGACCAACTCAACCAACTACAAATTAGGAATTTTTCATCACTAATCGCTAGTTTTTTGGGCAACCCTTGATTTTTGAATGAAACGAGTACATTATAGTGACACTTGGACTTCAAATGGTTTTTCCTTGTAAATTATAGTAGTGGTTTGTTCTTCAAACAAATTACTTGTTTCCAATCCATCTCATCTAGCAATGTAAATGGGTAATCCTCCTCGTTCCTTTCCATATGAGAATAGAAATTGAGGTCAAGATTCACAATGAAGTTATCTTTCCCAAATATCTACCCAAGATAGGTTGATTCAACACCTTATCTATTATTTGTGGGACTCTAGTACTGAATTGGTTTACATAAAGACATTGAACTAAGACACTGGTTGACCAAAGCCATTAACTAATATGAGATATTGGATGGACCTTTGCATCATATAAGGATAAATTTTCATATCCATAGTGTTGATCATGAGTATGGCTCCAAGGAACAATTCCATGTCCATATAAGTCATGGCAAGTGCCTCAACATAGAAACTTGCACTCACAGTAAGCGATGTTCATAAGGTTACATTATAGGAGATTAGAAGGATGAATTTGAATTCCATGCCATCATTCTATACCATTAGTTATGCCCACACATAGGTCATCATTTTCATAATGCATTTTATCCATGTTTGTTCCTTAATTCAAGGATGGTTTGTCACACTCTCAAGGTGTTGCCCTATTCATTAATGTATATAGACATAGTACCGCATCCCACACTCCATATAAATGGATAGTACCACAATTAGGCCAAGCATTCAATAGGGAGGTTCACTTCATGAATTGAAGTAGTTAGACAACAAACTATTCTTCATGCATTCAATAGGGAGGTTCACTTCATGAATTGAAGTAGTTAGACAACAAACTATTCTTCATGTTGATATGTGGGCAAGTTGATTTAGTGAACCCAAATATGAGTCCAATCACACAACTATTTAGATCTGAACATCATTCGGTAAGGATTTTCATTGTTAGAAATCTGAATCAATATGGGCATCCCCCATCCCCACCCTAAATGGCATTTTTTTTTTTTGCCCTTTTCTTCCAATAATTAACAAGGAGTGAATAACATGAGTTACAAGGAAGTGGGATCTTACACCCAAGTATAATCGATTCTAAGAAGTAGGGGGTATTGGTTTCTCTTTTGATACTCTTCGAGTCTTCCCATTCTAGCCTGAGAGGCCCTTCCCTTATTTAGTATAGTGCTCACTCTAGTGCTTGATAGGGCCAAGCATGTCATCCAGAAGGAATACAAATTAGTGGATTTAAGCAACGATCAAATGATACAGAATCTTAGAATAAATTAAGCTTTTGTATCCAATTAAGAAATGTGGATTTAAGCAACGATCAAATGATACAGAATCTTAGAATAAATTAAGTTTTGTATCCAATCAATTTTCTTATTCAAGTATTTGATGGTATTGGTGCAAATGATCCTAGCTAGACTAGAATGCTACCTCCTTAAATCGCACCCACTTATGGTTTCTAATACAAGGATCCCGTGAAGGTATTGATTTGATCAGACCATGGAATACTAAGCAGTATACAAACCATCACAATAATCAGTTATACAAATATAGTTACGAATTCCCCTTTATAAATACCATTCTGGGTGCACAGCGTTTATCAGGCCTTTGGCCGCAAATGAAATATGGCATATTAACACTGAGTATTGTATTCGTCTTCATTAATCAAAGAACAAAAACATGAATTTACCAGACCAGTAAATTTATAAAGTGCATAGGACTGTTCCCGATTAAACCAATGCAAATTCTGTATGATTATAAAAGCCATTCATATGGCTAACCGTCTCTGAAAAAGAGGTGGTATAAAACATGAAACAGTATGCTTGTATTGAAGCGAAACCCATGTGAGAGTTTGAAACCATAAAATACTAGGATTTTTAATTGCAGAGAATGCTGTAAGGAAAAAAAAAATACAAGTAGACGATAATACATATAAAGTCGACATTTACAGAGAGCCGAACAAGACTGTTCATTAGGCATGGCCAAGAAGGAATTTATTTATTTATCAAATTTAATATTAATTGAAGTATTAAAAGACAGAAACCAGAGAAAAGTATTCCACAGGTTGAGCATCTCTGAGATTCACCCAAATGTCAAATATATGGGTAACTGAACCCAGGTATGAAGATATGCACACAAAATGAAGTGGTGAATATGTATTCAGCCACGAAATAAAATATAAAACTAATTATATGTTGAACAGAGATCTTTCCTTTCAAAAAGAAACTACCCTGCATTTTCGTTGGGTAGCTCCATACCTTTTGACTTTGAACAAAACTGGGCGATTATGCACAGTAACTCCAGGCATTATTTTGAATCCAAGGGATTAAGTGATGGGCCGCCATCCGAAAGCAGCCGTGAGCTGAATAAACCCTGTCACAACTATTACAATATGAGAATTCTAGAATGTACACGATATTTATAAGTAGAACAAAATAAAAATGTGACGAGTATTCTGTCCATTCTCTATGGCTATTAACTCAGATAAATCCAACATTCAATGGACTATACTTCTACCTGCGTATGATAAATTAAGGTAAAGATTTAATGAAGAAATGAATTGGGCCATTAGTACTACCTGTAAGTGTATAACCAGGCTGAGCGAAATGGCATTCCTCTGCTATCAATTCGTTAAACTTTATACGAAGAACCTCTGAGAGATGGAAGTTGATAGCCGAGATTTTATGGCTACTAATGGTGTTGTTAATGGTGTTGTGGCTTAATGACAACCGTCGATCGCTGGGTAGAACCCCATACCAATTCTTCAGTTGACAACGTAACACTAGAGATGAGATAACCCAGTTCTCGAGCCTTGCGCCCGTAAGACCAACTTTTAATACTACTGTTAAAAAAATATAAATGTCACATCATATTCATGGTGGCATCATACCGTGTATCATTCCAACAACACAGATCTCGCTTAGCCTAAACGCGCCACGATTTAAACTGTTCCCGAAGGTTTTTCCCAGCGAGATTTCAATGGAATTTGTCAGAGAATTCTTAAAAAACAGTTCAAAAAGTGTTTCAATTTCCAGAATCTGGGTGACCGGGGTTTTTGAAGATGTTATATTCATCTATGAATTCAAAGTCACAATTTGGACCGTATAGAATCCGGATTTTTTAAAAATAAGATCATTGGATTAAGTCAGAAACTTGCCCGAAAGTCAAAATGGTTGTGGGGTTAGACTTCTTTTTGAAGATGTTAAATCTATTTATGAATTCAAAATCACGATTTGAACAGCAATGAATCTGGATTTCTTAAAGAAAAAAATCATCGAATTACGTCCAAATACTTGTCGGAAAATCAAAATGATAGCGTTTTTAGACTTCTTCCATAAATTTCTATCTATACAATGAATCAATAAAATGTTAGGTAGATGCAATGAATGTGAGAATGCTTGCGAATTTGTGCACGGTGTATTAGAATGTTGGCTTCATGATCGACAACAATTTTTTGCAAACGCGTGGCGATTTTTTATTGGCTCGATAGGTGAAGAATCTATAACAGTGTCTCCAAACCATTTATAAATGAAGAAAACATCTCGATATAAATATGGTTACTAACCCTAAAACTAGCAATTGCACCTTGGGGTGCAATAAAAGAACGCCTTATTGCAAGTGAAGCAATGATATGTAGTAGGGGCATCCAAAGAAAACATATGGAATGAGAATCACAATTTGAAATGTTGAACCACTTAGAGTTGTTTCCATAATGTCAGAACAGTAGAGTAATCAGATGAGGTTTATTTCTCATATGATGGGAGGAAAAGGGCAATCTTCGTAGCTTCTTAAGGAGTAGAACCTGCACATGGAAAGTGGAAGAACTCTCTGACTTGTTCCAAATCATCACGACTACATAATATATCACACTAAAGGAAAAACATGTTTTAAACATTAAGGTCAACATATTTTTTATTAATGGAAAAAGAGAGCATTTAAACTCCAATCAATGAACCTAGTTCATTGTCTATTGCATAGACAAAACCATTAACGAACTTTGGTGGAAATATGGAATATTCCAATTAGTAATTACAACAGAGTAGGCTATTTGTGGCATGTACGTAGGTAAGGTCAAGAGGCAAGAGGACAATCGTGAGACAAAATAAATTACATGATGAACTTGTTAACAAAGTCTATTCATGACATGTTAGCACGTGTCCATTGAGAGAAAATAAATACCATGATTAACTCGTTAACAAAATCTATTCATGACATGTTGGTAGGTAACATCAAGAGGATCAATTAGTTAAAAGAAATTGTTCATATGCAACATAATACAAACTTGTTCATAATTCCACTAAATGCTCCTCAAACTTTCAAATGATTCTACTTCCATAAGCTGGACCATTGTTTTCAATATTCAGTATTAAATGTGTGGGTTATTGTTTCAAGGTCAACCCACCTATCCCACTCTTCACCTAAATGACCTTTATTCACCTAAATGACATGTATTCAATGTGTTGCAAACAAATAGTGTTATAAAAAATGTGAAATATGCTTTCTCAGTGCATCTTAACGTTTTTGTTTTTAAGTAGTACCCTTTAACCTGGTGACTTTCAATTAGCAAAAGCAAGTGTAGATATGACAAATAGGATTACAACTAAGCTATTTTGGAGCCTTGCATGATTTCTTATTTATTTCATTAATGTGGGAATGAGGGAACCAAAATTTCTTTTTATAAGCAACAACCTCTACCCAAAGGCTAAAATGACGATCCCACCATATTTCAATGCTTCAAGTTACGCACAAGAGGAATAAGTGTCTCCAGCTACGATAATTTCACATCAATAACATGGTGTTTCCAATGTGTAAGTGGAGGCAAATGTTAGACTCATTGATCCCACCATATTTCACTGCTTCAAGTTATGCATGGGGCATAGGTGTCTTCAACTACGATAATTTCAATTTCAGTATCAAAATAAAAACAAAATGCCAATGTTGTTGGGGTTTGACATGTTTGATTTTGTGTGCATGAGCTTTGTAGTTTTCTACATGACGAATGTGTGAAAGCAAAGGGTGAAGAATTTGGCGCCAGTTGAGAAGCTCAAGAAAGAAGTAAAGGTAAAGCTTTTCAAGACAATAAGCCTGAGTCTTCTTTATTTCAGTTTATGACATTGTTCTGATTATTCAAGCTTACATTAATTAAGTTCTTGAAATGCATTATGTTTTTGGAAACCAGACAACATGTTTACTACATTTGATTATTTAACTTTCTGTAATTTTATGCTAAAAAGAGATGTAAATTCAATGTCATCCTTGGTTATTTCAAATTTTGTTAAGATTTTCTATCTTTTAATAATTTTGTTTTGAACTTATCACTTAAGAATTTTACTATTGTCAAAATCACTTGAAATGAAAATTAAATATCGTCAGAGGTCAGAGATCACGACAAAAAAATAAAAAAAAACTCATAATGCACTTCCTTGCAATTTCCTTTTCAAAAGGGTGCTTGTAGTTTTATTGGTAATAAGTGATCGAGACAACAAATTGAGGACCATAGAATCCATTGCTGACACGTTGATTTTCTATGTTCTCTATTTCAATAAATAATATTTTTTTCCAAGAATCGAAAAAGTCAACAAGTAGCTAATGTTGTAGAAAAATTTGTGTAGATTCCACACATATATGTCCCAAAATGAATAGCTATCTCTAAAAATACACTAAATGGCCATGTAGGTAACTCATTATTGTTATCTAAACTTTTAAAGTATATGGAGTTAATAAACGTGAGATTTATCTACTATATATTCATAACAAAATTTTTAAAAAATACGAGTTCAAAGATAACACAATTCTCTACAAATAATCCTTTTTTTTCAAAACAAAATTCTCAACATAGATATGAGTTTTGACCACTTGTAGTTAAAAAACCATAATCTTTTGCAAAGTTCATTGTTAAAAACAAGCTAAATCATTATCCATTTTGATACTTACACTTTTAAATATGTTAAATAACTTTCTAATTCCATCCCTAAAATGCTAAAGGATAATAACCATTAAATAAACTCAATAGTATCCCATATAATGTTTATAAAATAAAAAGATAACCCTACAACTTTCTCCCTCCCATATGAGGAATAACTATACAACTTCCTATGCATTCCATGTACTTTGAACAACCAAAGTTCCCTTACTTTTTACTTTGAGGGTATGAGTTTGAACCAAGGCTTATAATCTTAGCCTCAACTAATAAGAAAGTTTGTCACTAGGAGCCCCTTCCATGATGTAATTTTTGTTTAAAATTCTAAAATCTCTTTACCTTTGATTTCCAAAGTGATCCATTTCATAGAAAGGGCTCAATTATAAGTGTACATGTTAATAATACCCATGCCCTCCCAATGCCTTGGCGTGTAACACAAATTTATGGAATCTATTTTGATCCTTGAAGTTTGCCCAATCTTCTATAGGTGCTAATCGAAAGAGCCCAACATCCTAATTGCACCGAGTGAAACGAAGTTCTCTACAGCACAGTATGGGGGAGATCTTCTAACGTCATGTACCGTTACATCTAATAAAACCTAAAAATGTAGCGTTACATCTAATAAAACGTAAAAAGTGAGATTGCGTGTAAAAATAAATAAAAAGAAATAAAGTAAAGTAAAAAGAAGTAAGTAAAGTAAAGTAAAGTATCATGTCCACTCAAAAAAAATTATGGAAAGTATTTAAAAAAAATCCATGTTGGTTCATAAAATAAAATATTATGAAAAGTAATTAAAAAATAGATGTTCGTTTATAAAATAAAAACTTAAAACTTAAACGCGGATCTATCAATCAAGAGAGATCAAATTTCTTGAGTTTAAATTTTAAAAAAGAAATACACCTCAAGAAATTGGATCCCTCTCGGTGCTTAATAGATACAGGTTTAAGATGGATCTATGCTAGTATGATGCAACCAATGATATTGTGCCTCTAAAAACATAGGTTTGAATATCTATTTTTCAAAATATTTTCCATATTTTATATAAATATCCCCGCACCCTTCAAAAGAATCCTTCAAAATAATCTTGAAATGCAAATAATATTCTAATTGATTCTTTAGCCCATTTGAATCTAAAACTAGTCTCGTCTCTCGGCAAATAAGATATCCTTAAGACTTGCCCATATGGTTTTATTTTTGAGACCATTAGAGTAGCAAAAAGTATCACATGGATTCCATTTTGTTATCCACCAAAGAAGTTGACAACAAAATTCTAAATCTAAACGTCTCAAAATAAGGCTAGCGCCTGACTTTCTATGCAACTAGGTAATGAAGGGTTGCATTGACCATTAAATACATAAAATGGTTATTGTCCAGCGAGTAACCTTGTTGAATAAGAAAGAGTCCAAAACGAGAGAACAAAGTGAATCTCTTGCTGGATTCTATGATTTTTATTTATGATGATGGAGTATCACAGGTTAGAAACGTGGATAATACTTTCTTGAACAGAGTGAATCCAAAAACTATGAACAAACCAAAACAATGTGAAAGCTTAAATAAACAAAAACATATTATGTTAATTAATTAATGCTTTACTTACAAATAACCTTGTCGAAATCAGAAGAGCCGAAATAGAGACAACACATATGCATTTAATATATACATCAACATTAATACTTTACTCTGTCTTTCAGCATTGACCATGCATTGCCCCATAACAACTATTTAAACCAGGTTGCATAGCAACATAACCTGCCGTTCTTGAAAAATTATTAATTAAAAAAATTTGGCAATATTGCCAGAAGCCTTTGCATTAGTCCATTGTTTAATGTTGAAATGATTTAAGCCTTGAGCTGGTAACTAAGGCAAGAGATTTCAAGTCACGGTTATGGACTCGAACACTAACATCCGCCATGTCATATTAGTAATGCATTACTTTCCATAAAGTATATGGGATGGCACAATCTTATAAGAACTTTGTAAACATAATTTGATTTAAATAAGAACTTTGTAAACATAATTTGATTTAAGGTTTTAAGCTTATTATACAAACGAAGTAAAACAACATAACTGATCTTCATATATTGTAATGTAAGTAGTATAGTCATAGCTTTTTTATTTATTGTAATGTAAGTACTGCAATCATAGCAAAATTCAGAAAATTCATATAATCTATGATCAAAATCTTGATGATGAAGGTGTTCTGTTTACTTTGTGTATAAAATATTTTTGCAATAAGGCAGCTCATGGATTGCTACAGATATAAAAAATTTACGCACAGCCATAATGAAATAGGCTTTGGTGTAGTGCTCTGGTTTTTACAGCAGAGCACTGTGTAAAATTTCAGGTTTAATTTTCTACCTTTTAAACTTTATCAGTTTAAGGAAGTGAATATCTAAGAATTCTTATGTGCCGAAGTAATATTTAGTGTACTGTGGTGATTTTACTAACCTTACATTCGAAATTCGAAATTTGAAATGAACAAACATATCGTTATTTTCTTTTCAACAGCATAAGAATAGGTTTCACAACTTAGTAAATCAGTAAATAGCAGTAAATCAGTAAATAGTAAGTTTGCATGTTTACAGTAAGATTTAGCATAATAGTAAATAACGGAAATTACCTGATGCTGATGCTAACCGTAAGTTGTAGCAGGTTGTGTAATCCCCTTAGACAGCCAAACTGAAGTGTCCACCCTACCGACCAGCTATAATCTTGCTGGCCCTTGGAAATCAAAGGATTTCCAAGCCCCCGAGCCCACAAATCTGATAATCCCGAGAGCAGTCTTTCCTTCTGTTCTCAAAATCTTTCTGTTCGCCAAACTTTCTGCCCTCCCAACTTCTGTTCTCCAAACTTCTTTTCTTCCCCCAATCAAAAAAAACCTCCCCCACCTTCAACCTTCTCCCCCTCTATATACATGTCCATCCTCGAGAAGACCTTGGGCTTACTCCACCGCCCCAAACTCCCCCTCTCGAGCCCCTCAAACCTTTACTCCTTTCCCTAGTTCATTCATCCACGTCTCATTATAGAAATGTATAATTAATTACTCTTATGGAAAAATTCACTTGGTTTTTGGATTGACGGTCGTAATTATTTATTACGGTGGGAATTATCACCCCAAGGTTATCCATTCGGGACAGTTTCATTAAATACCAGTCTATCCGCCGCCCTTGATATTTTAATGTTATTAATGTAATTAATAAAATATTATATAATTAGTTGTCCCTTGTCAACTTGGACATGATGTGTCTTAATGATCCACCTTATCCGTCGAGGCTACTTTAGCTTGAGGTTTAAATTCCAAGATTAACATTGAATAATTAAATATCCATTTCCATCACATCACGGTTATTCCAAAAAGGATTATCTTGTTATGGCTAACTTTGAAATGGAATTAATCACGTAATATTAATTTATAAATCAATATTTTAAATCTTACTCATATTGCATTTGTTACGATAGGGATATAAATGTTGTTGGAATATCATTTATTAATTAATAATAATAATTAAATCACCCCTTGACAATAATTAAAGGTGAATCGATCATAGTATTCTTAATTATTTGTTTATCACATGGGTACCCTATCATCAACATAGCATCCTTGTTATTATAAACAAAGCACTTGTGAGGGCTTAAACAATTTTACTAATTAATTAGACACTATCATTACCCTATTCACAACAGTTCTTCTATGACAATGTTAACTGACGATACTTGTCTTAGTTTATTATTACAATGTTTTCATATAATTACTAATTCACTTATTTACATATTGACAACCTAACCATTCATTACCTAAGTTGATTGATGTATCCTTAACTGAGTTATCTATGACATTTATACTACTATTCGAGCATGACAAGTATGTTATACACCAGTAATATTGTACACGTACAAGGTGTGCATGCATGGCCAGTGTATGCACATGTCGGACATGTACTATAAACAAACCCCATTCCGCCTATGCATACTTGCTAACTAACAATAGTATCTACCCCCATGCAGAAGAGCAAGCATAATCTATAGTATAATTACTTTAACATCCTCGGTTATTTAACAGTTAACCCTTTACGATTTAACATCATTGTCTTTATGTTTACATTAGTTTAATCAATCAAGTACAGGAAGGGTGCCTACTTCCACTAACTCGGAATCAAGGAATACTAAACCCCCCCAACAGTACTAACTAACACATCCTCCCATCATAACCTACGTCCAGCATCCTCCCTATCCTCCCTCTGCTAGTACAACAGTGGGTGTCGGACTCACCGATCTGACCACATAGAACTTGAGAGCGATAGCGTCGGCTGAACAGCGGACCTATCCTCCCCTAGCAGGCATCCGACAATCGTCATCACAACAACATGGGGAGCGTGTCTCAGCACGGCCCTCCCACGACCTCGGGTCTCATGGAAACATAGGGTGGGAAACACATCCATCCCTCTCAACATACTGGGCCTACGCCCTTATCAACTCATACTTGCTGCTATCGGGATTATCAGTTTGTGTTATCGTATCCTCATTTTGGCTGCTAAGGTTTGCTGTATGAACATGTTTTTCCTTTCCAATGTATATCAGATCAAGTAACTGGCTATCCCATAGCCCTTGTGTCCTGTAGGTTAGTGTTTTGCAAAATACAATTTATAGAAAGCATTTTCCATTGATCGCCAATTGATCCATTTTATCATTTCATTTCATGTAACCTTTTTGCTCATCATAGATACATATAACATTTCAATAATTCATATAAGAAGATGGTATCCACGTACCGAATCATATATTTCACATTTCATTAAGGAAAACATATAAACATATACTGCAATCGTAAAATAAGGAAATCATATGATAATCATAACATCATAACTGCATAACATAGTAACATCATAATCATGGCGAAATCCTAAGACAGAGTAACATCATATAATGAGGTCCAATATAGTTTACTCAGTCGAGCTGAGTTTGACAAAATATATAAGAAGTAAAGTATGGTGTGTCTAACTAATAAATATGCCGAATCAAAATATGGGCATTACATTTGGTTTCTACTTTGTAATGTAAGTACTGCAATCATAGCAAAATTCAGAAAATTCATATAATCTATGATGAAAATCTTGATAATGAAGGTGTTCTGTTTACTTTGTATATAAAATATTTTTGCAATAAGGCAGCTCATGGATTGCTACAGATTATAAAAAAATTACGCACAGCCATAATGGAATAGGCTTTGGTTTCTACTTTGTAATGTAAGTACTGCAATCATAGCAAAATTCAGAAAATTCATATAATCTATGATCAAAATCTTGATGATGAAGGTGTTATCTTTACTTTGTGTATAAAATATTTTTGCAATAAGGCAGCTCATGGATTGCTACAGATATAAAAAATTTACGCACGGCCATAATGAAATAGGCTTTGGTTTCAAAGTAGAGGTTGGGTGAATAAGTCATCTATTTTAGCAATTCCATATTTCAGTTTTGCAATTTTTATGAAAGTTTCTGTTTTTTATCATTTTCTTGGCCAAAGAATCATGGACTTAATATTAAGTAGAACGTAATATTTTGAAAATTCTTTACTTAATGCTTATCCATCTCAATGGAAGAGAAGTTGAAGGAGCAATTTGACTATTTTTTGTTGTTTTCTGCTTATTGTATTCTCAATTCATTTATAATTTATAATTTGGATTATCAACCTAACTTACAAACATTTTTGTTTATAATTGTTTTCTTCTGCTTCGATATTGCTAAATTTTAAGCAATTACAAACATTTTTGTTTATAATTGTTTTCTTCTGCTTGGATATTGCTAAATTTTAAACAATCTCCATACTGTTATCAGTTCACAGATTTAAATATCATATCAGCTTTTGAATCACACTTGTTACGTACTAAAATACTAGTGCATGATGTGTAAATTCTTTTGTATCAAAAGAGTACCGTAGTCAATATGAACACGCTAACGCTATCATGCAGGATAGCTTTGAACCAAATTTGACGATGAAAACAAAAATAAAAAGAGAGAATATGGTTTAAAAGCAAATAGAATATGACTTAAAAAGTCAAGCAGAATTTAAATTGTGCCAAGTGTTTAAGCTACAATAGATAAAAAATTACCGGGCATGAAAACAGCCAAGCAGAATTTAAATTGTGCCAAGTGTTTAAGCTACAACATTAAATTGTGCCAAGTGTTTAAGCTACAACAGATAAAAAAATTACCATGCATGAAAAATATAAATTTTCTCTTATCCGTAAAAATTTGTTTACATAATTATCTCTTCTACAGTTTCTTATAAACCAATATTTATGCAAAGCAGCCTGGCTCTTCTCAGACATCCCACACAAGGGAAGGCACTGCAACCCATGCCAAGAAGCACATTGGAAAGATAATTGCATAAGGTACAATTTCAATTTACCAATTAATAATACAAGTGGACGAAAACAACTCAAAAGGGTGCTAACATGCAAAGCTAAGCTCATTCATCACCTCTATTGTGAAGAATTTGGGGCCACTGATTACATTAAAAAATGTATCATTTTTTGCAAGCATTCTCAACTAAACTTATTGAATTTCCATACGTTTTTAAGACAAATTTTAAGCAAGAAGAAATTAAGAAATACCAAATGGAAATGCTGTAAGTTGTAAACTTATTGAATTTCCATATGTTTTTAAGACAAATTTTAAGCAAGAAGAAATTACGAACTACCAAATGGAAATGTTGTAAGTTGTTTTTATAGTGGACCTATATTACCAGTCTTTAATTATTTATAAGTATTCGATTTTGTTCTCATGAGATCACTTCATGAATGATGGCACGCAATCCAACAGGTCCAAAGCAAATACAAGTAAGTCTGAGGCAGTGTAAACGCTTACGATAAACATGAAGCCTGCCACATTTAGGCCATGCAAAAACTGTATGCATCTACCACATGTACGAGGGCAGGTTCCAGAAACAGGGGTATGTTCAAGGAATTCTGGTGGACGTGGGTAAACACCATTGCTCCAAACGTCCATATCGATCATGTTCCAGCTTTCAGCCAATTTCATTGATGGGATAAGATTGACCTTCCTTTCTCTTGCTCTGCTTGGTGCTACCTGACCCTATAAACTCTTCCCTGCCTGTCTCACCTGTCTTTGCTCCCTTTGCTTCTTATGTTAACTCGAAGCAGCGTATCCAAAGAAAACATATACGGTCACTCTAGCAGCCATTCCAGCAGCACAACCAGATGCACACTTCAAACTTCTGCTGGACTTAGTTCATTGTAATAACCCCTCTTTTGCCCCTGTATCCCTGCTCCAATGTGTTCAATTCAATCGCTCCCCAATAACAAGCCCATGCACACTCTGTTACCACCGCAGCTAAAGTATCATGGCTCGTATATGGAGGTGAAAACTGAGAGGTTGCAGGAATCGAAGGTTGGACGGCAAGATAGTAAGACGTGTCAGGGGCAATATGCCCACCTTGTCGAAGATTTTTTTTTATTTGCTTAAAATCCATTAATTACCTAGTTCGTTGACCTGGAGAGTTTTCAGAGTTTTTCACGTTGCCATTGAACAATATTTTATAATATTCTCCAATATTCTGAGGTCTTGCAATGCTATAATTACAGGAAGAGGAAGACATATGAGCAAAGACGGCTTAAAGAAATTGGAAGGTAAGATGATACCTGGTAGTCCTTTGGAAGAAATATTCGTGGTGGTGCTCCTGAATGCTTCCCTCCTGGTACTGGAAAATTAAGGTGGGGTTCAGGATTCTTCATCGAGTAGCTGCTTGTCTTGCTTGATGCAGCTTCTTGTCTTTGTTCCAGGCGTTGGCTATCTTTGCGCTCAGCTGCGAGATCCTGCTGCTGAATGGCCCAATGCGGAGATATATGTACCTGAAATCCACAAAATTGGAATAGCTAGGTGGGTGGGATTCAGAACCGACATGAGGGTAAGAAGGCTCCGTCAAAACCTTCGTTTTAGAAGAGTCCCTCAAGAATATGCCTGATTTGGAAGTTCCTCATTACGAAGAGGCGGTGGCGGTGATCACGTAGAGGCAGGGGCGATGGTAGTGGGCGGTGGCGGCCGTGACATAGGCGGTGGCGTTTGAAAAAACAATATGTTGAATTAAATGTCAATTCAATGCTCTCCGTCACCTGGGCAACAAGTGCTGCATGGTAGCGGACACTTGGCGAAGTTGGTAGGTTGAATTGTATACATGTATATGAACTATGTATGTGTAACTTGGATCCCAAATGTTGTTGCTTAGCGCTTATGTATGAGAGTGGTAGCACTTATGCAATATGTATGAGAGTAGACAGCCACTTTGCACAGTTCATATACATGTATATGAACTATGCATGTGAAACTTGGATCGCAAATGTTGTTGCTTAGCGCTTATGCATGAGAGTGGTAGCACTTATGCAATATGTATGAGAGTAGACAGCCACTTTGCTTCTTGCATGACGAAAGGTACTCAAACGAAGCAAGTCCTTTGCGTAGGCAAAAGGAAAGAGTAAAAAATGACGTAGTTTCATGAGCGCCGAAACAATATCATATCGCTACTGTACAGTGAAGTATTGAACCTACTATAGTGCATGAGATCAACTCCATTGTAAGCCTCTTGTATTGCATTGATGAATTGTCTTTCAAATAAAATGTAAACTAAATATTAGTTCAAAAAATGACCTTGCCTTTTCCATGTACGTACCTAGCTTGATAGTGAATGGATTGCATTGAAACATGACAATATTAAAGAATTGAAAGAAATTGTATACAAAGTTTGAATGTCAGAAATTGTCAATGCTGCACTATTGTATTTACTTGAGAAATTAAATATTTTTAAATATACTGAAAATTTCAAAATTTGATAATATAATGCCTATAATTGTAAAACTCAGTATTTTCATTGTTACCCCTCAAGTTGCATCTGCAAATTGCGGCATTCATCCCAACAGTGATAAATCTGGACAAGAAGACGGCGATAGGTAAGCTACTAGTTCAATAGGTGCTACTAATGGTTCCTATGCCATGGGTTAAAGGCAAGGTACCACCATACCACGCCTAGTCCCTTCGACTGGCTAAAAAGCCAGCTCGAAAGGGCCTCATGTGACAATGCATAACACTGCATTTTCGTTGGACCTAAAAATAGAATCATTGTATATAACGCTTGTTCATTTATTCCCAGCCCGGGTAAGGAGAGGCTCGCAACCTTATTCATTCCACTTGGCATGATCGAGGAAAACGGGGTTCGAACCCGCGACTTCTGGCGTGACAAACCAGCGCTCTAATTGGTATATGATTCTACCAAATACATTTTCGAGACAAAACACACTTGCCTTTTTTGCAGTGTAATTGCATTTGTGAAATAATAATAGCTACATCACCTGTAATATGTTATTTTTACATAATGTTTTCATAGAATTTTCGTTTAGTCAAGTAAAACTTCAACGCACGGCAAGTCATTTGTTCCTTGCCTGTAAATTTTTTTCGTTGTGTAGGATTTTATGTTCTCTCCCCGTTGATATAAATAATTTTTTTTTAAATCTCACAAAAATCTTTGGATCGTTATGAAATAATGAAAGAATTCATGGTGAAACTGCTCTGTCCGTCCGTTTCCTCGGCCCTGAGTCCCAAGGAGCCGTGTCACAGTAACAAAAACTTGCAGTTGGTGAGAGTAGCCTACAATATAACCTCGCCAACATAATGAAATACATAAATAATATTCATGCATTTCATCATTAAATTTCATAAACTTGCTCACACTCATGCATTTTCATCTTCAGCATTAAATAACTTTACATTCTTAATGGTGATAAATCAAAATCTAGTATCATTATCAAAGAGAAATTTACACGGAAATTTTTAGAATATACAAAGTGTTATCATTTGATATTAAAAAATCGACATGTGCTTAGTTGCCGTTGAAAAATTATCAAATGCTAAACAAAATGAGTATGGCCCATACTTATTCAAATGTCGTTTAATGTAAAATAAAAACCGATCATACATGGGGGTGAAAAGCCAGCCTTACAGTTGGGATCACCAACCAACCATGGAAGAGAAGATTTGTTGATTGATTCACTTGTCTCACCTCTAGCAAGGAGTTATAACCCAAGAAGTAGTTCTAATAACTTGGGCTGCTAAACGATCCCAACTATTGAATGTCAAGTTATTTGGCCACATTATTAAACACACGTCAAAATGATTAACTGTATACCTTGTGTAATACTAAAAATTTGCATCGTGTCTATCATACGTAGATTTTTGCATTAATTCAACTTTTGGTTATTCCAAACAACATAGTACATTGGAATCATTTCAATGCACTCTACATCTGGCAGCCATGCATTATATCTCTATTCAATAAGCCATGCAGTCATCATTAAAAGCTCCATTATGTAAAATTTGCATGAGTCTACATCCAAATGAATGAACCGAGGAACTAGAACACCAATACTGACAGTTGCTCCAACGCCTATTCATTTTGGCTGCCAAATTTTTGGGCTGGACCTGGTCTTGAGGCTTCAAGTTCTATAAAATCCATTATGCACCGATCCAATGCCCGCCACGGCTAAGCTGCATTGCACATTATGGTTTCTTATGCCATTTACTCTTCAGAGAATAGCCTCGGCCTAGATTTTTAAAGCTTTAGAGTGTCGCTCGCATGGAAGACCTGAGAAGAATACAGCAGCTCCCCCACTTATTACACTGGTTACTGTGATATTCTATTGGCTCTTGACGGTGGTCAGTTGGCTGCTGCGAACACTGGTTACTGTGATATTCTACTGGCTCTTGATGGTGGTCAGTTGGCTGCTTCTTCACAACAGCCATCCAAGGACACTTTAGCGCTTCTTGAGTTCAAGAAAGGCAACCAAAAGGACTTGTTATGGATTCTGCTTGGCTCTAGTTTCGACGGTAAATATCGATAACCTTAATCTCGTAGGGGACATCAAGCTCAGATATCTATGTCAGTTGAAAATGCTATCGGTGCTCAATAATTTGTTGCCCGGTAAGCTCGCGGCCCAGCTGAGCTCAATGTCTTCGCTTCAGTATTTCGATGTCTTGAATAATTATTTCTATGGAAGAAAGAATTCACCTGAACCAGTCATCAAACAATCTAACCGACATAATCTCCAAGGTTTTCGAGAAGCTTAGAGAGATGAGCCAGCTCTATTTGCATTTGAATAGGCTTATTGGTTCCATTGACAGTGGGCTCATGCTGTTGCAGTCTGCGGAGAACATTGATTTTAGCAATAACAAGCTCTCCGGAGTCGGTACCCTTTTCTTCTATGTTTCCAATTGTGTCTGGCGTTAGATACTAGCTTCAATAAAGTACATGAAATGAAAAAACTGATGAAATAACATAATAACATAAGCAAACATGCATGTTTATTCCTACATGAAGTCTGCTATTTTGAAAACAGAAATGCAGAAAGTAAAACTTAGGTTTATAGGAGTCCTCTGTCCTTCCTTTTGAAAATTTAAAGGTTATTGATATCAGCAAAAATCGGTTTTGGAAACAAATTTCGTCTTTCAACTTTATGTTCAGCCTCAAGATCCAGGGCCTCAGAAATAACAGGTTTTCTGGACCTTTACCTTATGTGTTTTTTGTAGTAGATTCTTCAGTTTTTTAACTGGATCTCAGCTGAAACAATCTTTTAGGTACTGTCTTTATGTATCTATGATTTGGATTTTAATTGTATTATTTGTAATATTAGTTTAGAGTAACCTCACATAGACCCGTATCTCTAGGTATAGTATCACTGCATAATTTATAGACCTCTTCCTTTACTGCAGAATTTATAGACAGTTTTGTCATTTAATGACTATACATTCAGTATTTGAGAAAGCAAACTTGGACATTTTCTTGATCCTGGGAATCTCATAGATATGATAACTTGCAGTTTGATATTGAAAAAGGATGGTACACTTACTGATTTCTCCTCTAAGTTGTTGAAACCAAAAAATTGCAAATGAAGCTCCCCTTGGTGAGATGTAAGCCCTGCTCGTGCTCTTGTGCAGCATAGCTATTTAAACACCTCGTCCAAAGGCAGGCAATCACAGTGCCAAATTGCTTACTTTCACCATGAAACCTGCAAGCGCAGGGCTGGAAACCAGTGAGCACTAAGATTTGCGGCTCATGCAATTGACATAAAGGAATCCATCACTAGGTCACAAAGGCTGTGCATTGGACAAAGGCGATGCATTGAAGGCAGTGGAGGGCGGTGCATTGGAGGCAGAGAGGGCGGTGCATTGAAGCTGCAATGGAGTCAGACAAAAACAGTGTGTTGAATTAAATGTTAATTCAATGCCCGTTATCACCCGGCAATAAGACCCCGAATCGAATAGCCAATAACAATTCAGAAAAACGACATAAAATAATTTACTAAAAATAAAAAATGGAATCTCTAATGTAACACTTTGGAAAATTGTGATAATTTTTTCGTCAATGCAAGAACTAATAGTAGTTGACCAAATATCGATTACAATATACCTGCACTGGCCTGGCAGGTATAATAAGACCCCGAATCAAATAGCCAATGACATGCCAGGCTGGGTCGTTTTCAATCTCTGAGAAAAGCAACAGTAGTTGGCATTCGCAGTTTTGTCACCTTCGGTATGGTTTGACAGTAGGTCCATTACCCTGGCAATTGACGGAGTTAATGACTCCAATCGTCAGACGATTCATCCAACGGCCAATAACCCATAAAAAATAAAATTCGAAGAGTGTTTCTCACTTGTAGGAACGCCTTACGGCATAATAATGATCCATCATCCAAGGTTGAACCGAAATCCAAAGGAAGAGAGTCAACGAGGCTAATGATCCATTTTTGGCAATTTGCAATGAGGCTTATACGAAGCGTGCTCCTCTCTAATTTGGCGGTTACTAGCTCTACATTCATATCTACTTCAAATTAGTTTGAGTACAAAAGCCTCCATAAATTACCAATCGAATCAACAATATAGAAAATCTACAAGTACAAATATTCATTGAGTAGAAAATCTACCAGTACAAATATTCCTTGAGTGGAATATCTGAGAGACATATAAATGAGCAACTTTTTGTAATTGAGGTCGGAGATTATTAAAAAAGTTGGAACTTGGAGGATTACTTTAATCATTGATTATTATATCAGCATAGATCCATCTCAAAAGGGGATCTATCAAGCGTTAAGAGGGATCAAATCTCTCGATGTGCAAACCCTTCACCAACATTTGCACTCTAAAAAGAGGTTTATGGTTTTAATTTATCTAATTTTTTTTTCAACCGATTAATTTATCTAATTTGTGTGTGTGTGTGTGTATACACATTTGTAAAAGTTTAAAATCTAATTTGCGCTGACATGTTATTTTTTAATTATTTTTTAAAAAGGACATGGACATGTATCAGCACCGGGATGAGCACGGAAGGAGTTACACATCCCCCTACTAGGTTGTAGAATGCGCCTCTTCCACGCAATTATTGGGTATTTGTCTAGTTTTGTACGATAATATATTTAATTTAAATTTCTTTATTGAATTGCATTTTTAAAATAAGGTGAAGGGTTAACTTAAATTTGTAAGACGATCATTTATTGATTTGAACAGATGTAGAGTTGTTCAAACTTTAGATAACCTATAATATTTTCAAAATAAAAGCTTAGATCTAGACACCATGTAATGAGTTTTAGTGATTTCAAATGATCATGGATATCAACTTTGATTCATCTTTATTTTAATTCTATTATACACTAAGAGGGATAAAAAAAATGAGATGAATTTAAGTTTATGTGTGTATGTGAGTAGCCTAGTGGGTTCATTCAAATACGTTAGCATTGGTAACCCCAAGGGACTCAACCAAAAATGAACAAGTGGTATATTGCCCCCTCATCAACAACATGCCTTCTATGGATGGTTCAATTGCTTGATCTAACCTTTGGAGTTTCCATGGAACACACACACAGACATGGTTATGACCCAATCACAACATGCCTTAGGTGGATGGTTTCATTGATTGATCTAACTTTTGGAACTTCCATGAAAAGCACACACAATATATTAGTCTCAAGGGATTGTTCCATTGGTTAGACTATTTCCACTAAAGCATAATGTCTAGGAAGGTTGTGGGATCGATTCCCATTAAATATTGCATGGTTACCATATGTTGTGGTTAGCAATTCATACCACTTTCCAACTATAAAACTAGGAAAGAGGGGGTTAATCCACAAGGTGTTTGGCAAGGTAACAACATCCTCATTATGAACACTTGAGTATGAGTGAGTAGGTGAAAAACAACATCCTCATTATAAACACTTGAATATGAGAAAGTAGGTGGAAAATGAAATATCTCATTATATCAAGCTATTTTTTTTTATATTTTATTAAATCAACTTATGCAAGGTGTCACGTCAGTGTTAAGTTCAAAACTTTACACTTCTTTCTTATATGATGCACTTAGCTTTTCTTAATACAATCAAAAGAGACATAAATAATACCAATGTGAAAGTTTCAAGGTTTCTTTCAAAGAACCAATGTTTCAAGGTTTCTTTCAAAACAATTATGAAACATATATTTCCAAATCATCTAAAAAACAAAAAAAAGACATAGCACCCACCATGCCACTCAAAACCATGACCACGAGATTAAGAGCCTTACACTCTACCAACTAAACTAGATGGGTTCACTTGTTTAATCATGGGGATGATGAAATTTGAGAAACTAATATTACTAGCAATTGTTCGAGAAGATGCAAAGGAGTGTCGATGGAAGCAATAAACAAAAAGTGCCAGGAAAGTATGAGGGTAAATCAAGTATTAAACTCAATTTAGTTTATAATAGTCCAATTACAAACCATTGATACAATGACCAAATTTGTGTGTTTGTACTTTGATAGATTTATGAACAACCTTTATTTTTCATGGCTCTAATGATCATAAACTAAGTCAATTTATGAGTTCCTTTGGGATCAATATATTAATATAACCATTAGTTTCTTTGATAATCATTTGTAAAAAAAAAAAGATTGAAAAGGAAGAAGGTTATATACAATGGTGTTTGGATCCTCTTCCTAGAGTAGCAAGCACAATGATAAAATATGAATAGGCACCATAGTCTAACATGATGGCATCTTTGATCAATAAAAACCCTTTTGCTAGAAGGTGCATGCATACCTCTTCTCTCCACAAAATACAAAAGGTAGACAAAGAGTTAAAGTCACTCTCAAAAACATATTTGCATCAAAGCTTCTAGAGAACAAATAGGGAAGAAATTCTCAAGCAATGCCAAATACCATGAAGAGAAGAATGGACCATGAATCTAAAATCTATTAAGGCCTTTCTTTCGAGACTTGATTTGCTAAAAATACCTTCTTAAATGGGTTTACCCTTTCTATACCAAATTAGAAACGACGAAACATTATTTTGGAACTATCCTTGGCCAAATCCTACTGGAAGCATGTTCAAACTATGAATAATCTATTTACTATTCTTGAAAAATAATTGGATTTAACAATTATTCCTATCAAAATATATCAATTTGAACTAGCATCACTAATGTTAAATTAAAATAAAATGATGTGAATATTATTGAATGTGAGATGTGTTGCCTCACCTTTTCTTAGAGAAAAAAATATGTTATGATACCTGTCGAGAGGCATGGTATATTGTTTTTGATATTTGGTCAAAGGCTATTACTTGCGACTTTGATAAAAAATTCAATCAATTTTCCTAACTCTGACTTGACTTTACAAATTGGAATTTTTTTATTTTTCTTCAATATTTATCTTACATGCGATTCATTGAGAACTTAGGGGTGTTATTACTGGACCGGTGACGACCGTTCTCGGTATTAGAAAAAGGCTTTAATGTTGTAATAATGACCATAGAATATAGCGCGGCCCATGCCACCCTTCAGCTCACCGCCTATCCCTGTGCCACCCTTCATCTCACTGCCTCGCCATGTGCCATATGCCTTTGCCGCTTATGCACCACCTCTACGTCCTATGCACCACCTTCATGACTACATGAACTGCCTGTTCTTGACCGCTTTACCTCCATTCTCCACCACCATGCTCAAAGCTTGTAATGTGATCTCCTTTTAATGGCCTTCCATGTTACGGTGAGCCTAGTCCAAAATACAGAACAACTTTACTGATTTGAGTGTCAACGAGAACAAAGATGGAGAAAGTAGAGTGCAACTTACCTCGAACTGTTAGAAATCACCACCTGAAGCAGTCAAATAAGCAGAGCTAAGGGTTGAGCTAATGGGAACTCCATCTCCATCTGCATCAATAGCCAAGCAACATGCTAAGAACCAAAGGCTTAAATTATCAGGCATTTAGAAGAAAGATTTAAAGGATTCAATTATCTCGAACTGTTGAACCACCTGAAGCACTCAAATAAAGCTAAGAGCTGATCCAACGGGACCGCCATCTCTATTTTCATCAAATGTAAGATTTTTAATAGACAAACAATGTTTAGCTAAGAACCAAAGGCTTTTGTCGATAAAATTTCTATCGATGCATTCATGTGCTTTGTATTTCATCTTTATTGTGTTCATTAATCCAATTGTTTGTCATTGTTTTGGCTTTGATTTACTTTTTGTTGGTTATAGTTGTTAGGGTTTATAGATTGAGTAGTTATTCTCATAACACTTACTCAACCGAGTCACCCTAACCACTTTCTTTGGATCGCTTTCATGATATTTCAAGTTGCCTGATCTGTACATTCTAGTTACTTCTTATTTGCCACTTGAAGTCTTAAGAGTTTGATTTTAAGTTTATTTTGTCTAATTTATAAGGTCGTGGACTTAATCCACTATTACGCTTTATATTCTTGGTTACATAAACTCTGTAATTATACAGTAAGGCCATAAACATCCATGGAATGGAGTTTGAATCTTTTCCTTGCCTAGTGCACTCCATATATTTATTACAATAGTAGATATGTTTTGGAAATCATCATGTGCTATTTTTTTTTTAAACAATGCTATGTTAATCTTTTTAACAAACAAATTATATTTGTGAAAATCCAATTTTAGACTCTCTCTGAGTTATACACATATGTATAAAATTTGACTAATTCAATATTATTGTTTATCTTAAACCAATGTTTTAAGAATTTATTTATATAATTTAATCTTTGTTATTATAAATTTTACGATGTAAAATATATTATAAAAAAGATTAAAATTATTTTTACTAAAAATTATATTTAAAAAATCTCCTCCACACAACAATTTAATTATTTAATTATTAAAGCTTAAAATTTTCATTACAACATTTTTAAAATCATATATAACATAAAATTCTCATTACAACATTTAAAACTATATATATATATAATACTTTTTGAAAAATGTGATTGTTTTTATATAATTTATAATTATTTTTTAAATTTATATTTAAAAACTCTCCTCCACAACAATTTAATAATTTAACTATTAAAACCTACAACATTTTTAAAATCCTATATATTTTAACCATGAAATTCTCATTACAACATTTAAAACTATATATATTTAAACATAAATATATCATGAATATGTCTGTAAAAATACTTTTTAAAGGATGGCATTGTATTTATACAATTTATAATTAATTTTAAAAAGTTATATAATTTTACAAAAATTAACATAAATATGTCATGAATATGTCTCTAAAAATACTTTTTAAAGGATGGCATTGTATTTATGCAATTTATAATTAATTTTAAAAAGTTATATAATTTTACAGAAATTAGATTGAAATACAACCTTTAGTGAACCACATATGAGGTCTATTCATTTTTTTCAAAAATAAGCTTGGTAAGCCATTGAAACATTGTAAACATATCATTTACCACACATTCGATGACAAATACCTCTTCAAACTCTTATGACAAATGCATCATCTATTTTTTCTTTTCTTTTTTCCTTTTTTTCACACGAAAAAAATAATTTGTATTAAAAAAGTTGTGTCAAAATATACATAAAGACAGGCTGGCGAAACAGTTGATCCACCATGGTGATCTACAAACAAAAGCCAAACATAACTACACCGGCATTACAAACAATCTCGTAACCAGAACTATAGAACCATCCTAGAGACATAGGACTCATAGACAGCCAATCAACCAAAGCTACAATGGAAGACATAAATAAAGAGCCGTCACGAAATTCTTCCACCCTCAAGAGTCCATCTTTTCACACTCATTATAGAACATATCCATCTCTCAAATGATGAACAACAAGAGGATATATAGCGAATTGAAATTAATATTCATAGTTGGGAAGAGCAAATTGAAAAAGGAGACTATTTTTTTATATATATTTTACTAAAACATTACTAAGTTTCACGTTTCCACAAAGATGAAGCATGTCGTCGTGTGACATATATAGATAGATACATACATACATACAATTTTTAACTATGATATATATAAACAATTTTGAACTATTATTCTCTCTCTATATATAAATTTTGAATTGTGTTTATAATATTTTATTACTTTAAATATCTTTGTTATTCCAATTTATAATTAGAGAAAATTATCACCATCAAATCTCTTTATTATCTAACCTTCAAATCTCTTTATTATCTAACAATGGAAAAATAAGGATTATAATTTTATTCTTAATAGAGTAACCAAAAATAATTATACCTTAGAATGACATAACCAACGATGTTTATTATCAATTTGCTTCTTGGTAGCCTTGGAAGAAAGATTATCAAAACCACAAGAGAAACATTGTTGATAAAAGAATATTATAATCACAAAACTTTGTAAAACACAAAGTGAAAACTTAAATTTAGACCTAATCGCAAACCAAATTTGTGTATAGTGAAAATGGATAATGACTTTAGGGTCAATGGCTTTGAGATTGTTCCTCAATTATCATTATCTTGCATGTGAATCAATATTGGCCTTCCTATACCTTGGTAAGGGTAAGAACGTGAGATGTGATCAAAGGTAAGATGAGTAAAAATAATCCATTCCACACGAATTTTGGTCAGAATTTTGAAGAGATCTAGATAAGGTGGAATCATAAACTATCATGGTTCTGACCTATTTTTTGGTCACTTATTTTAAATAAAAAATTTGTGAAGTGTATTATGAATATGTGAGGAATATTTGGTTAAAAGAGATTAGGGTATTTGTGTAAATCTGTTTTTTTTTTTTTTTTAGTGTAACATACTCAAAAGTGTTCTTAAAAAAGTAAAATAATATATCATTATACATTGAATCACTTGAAATACTTGTACTTACATGTACTTACCTATGTAAGTTAATCACTCATCAAAATACAATTAAATTGGTTATCTTAAGAAGGTAATTAACAAAAAAATATTTATAATTAATAAAATATAAAGATGGATTAACAGCTTTGAAGTGGACAACCTATCATGCAATTAAATTAAAGAGAGAATGGAATCCCTGCATTGAAACACGTGGATTCAGTGAAATTGAAACTGATTGATGCAATTCATAAGCATGGAAATCGTGTGGTTTCAAAGACGGTGTGGACAACACAATTGAAACCCTAGCCCCATAAAAGCGTGATAAGAGTTAGAGCCTTAACACTTTCACTTAAGGTTTGTTGAGTTCAAGGCGAGCAATGTAGATATGTTATAAATCAAATATGTAGCATTCACTTACATTTAAAGTGTAGGATGAGAGGGAATGTCTAGAGCAACTAGAGACATTTCATATATATATATGATTTGTTGACACAAAGAGCAACATTTGATAACCTACATTCAAAATGTTTTGTTTTTGGTCATTTCAATTGGTTGTTCTCTGTCAAAGTATTTTATTGTTTTTGGTCATTTTAGTTTTAATTAAGACTGCGGGTGGGATATTTAAATAGAAAAAGGAACTGCTTGCATCCTTGTAGGATTAGTTGCTTTAGTACACAACCTCTGCTTAAAACTAACATACATAATAATGATCTATACACATGATATTTCAACAGCATGGCCTCAAAACACACGAGAAACCACTGGTTTTAGAGCATGTTGAATAGTAGTCTACTATATAAACATATATCTAATACTTCAACGAGAAGGACAATACCATGCCATGCTTGTTTAGACTTGCATCTCATATGGAGAAGGGTCGGGAGCTCTCTTATCTCTTACAATGTTGTTGAAGTCAGTTGTTGGTTGCAGGTCTTCTTCAACAGAAGTTGCCTCTAGTTCCACTTCAAAAATCCAAAAAAATGCTAGCAAGATGAAAATGGTGACGGAGAGTTGGAAGAAGAATATGAAAGTAGACAAAATTGTATAGGATACCTAAAGGTGAAGGTGAGATGGTTTGAACGAAAGTTGGTGCATGATTAATCTCCAGGAGATGGGTTGGAGGAAAGTTGGTGTGTGATTAATCTTTGAGTCCCATCATACCTTAGTCCTCAAGAGTCCAGGCAGTGCCTCCTTTTTGTCACCTCCTCCATTTGACATGGTTGCATCGAACAATGTGCACAACTCTCAACATTTTAAGGTGTTTACCCATACATGGCATCAATCAAATAATGACATCCATTTGATTGGTATGCAAGGTGATGGGCATCCATCAGCTCACAGACTCTTAAAGAATCTATAGATGAGTGCTCAGACACATCCAAACAATACTAATTCCCAACCATGTCTAGGATCATACCACCATGACAAGATTTAGAGCCTACAGACTGTTCATTAAAGGTTGATTGATAACGTGGCGGTATAGGATAATTTGTTTTATTTTGATTTTGATTTTTTATTTTCAATTAATCTTACACCTACAAGGATTTATTTTCCATCAACATTGTCCTACACCAGTAAAAAATTTAGAATATTAATTTTTAATAATTGTTAAAATAATTTTTATTTTTAAACTAATCTATTTGATATTTTATTTTTAAAATATTTGAAAACTTCTGAAAATCATGTAAAAGGTAGTTAATTCTATTTGACTTATAAATGAAAAGTATAGTCCATGCTTTGGAAAAGATTAATAATGCAAATATTAGTGAGAACTCTAACTCTATGTTTTAGTTTCATGCAACTTTTGAGTTTTCAATTTCAAAACATAACTTCTTTTAATTATATATCTGTTAACACCATTCATGTCATTCCAGAGAACTCTATTGACACTAATGTGAATGTTAATGATGCTTGACATTTTTATTTAAAATGCAAACAAATAATATGTAAGAATTAAATACAAAACTTAAATATTGCAATTATACTAATGTTTCAAAAAGGGAGTAATATAAAAATGAAGCAAGATAACCAAGTAATGTTCTAGGTCTTTCTTAATTTGACAATTGAAAATTTAGTATACTGCATTAAATGATAGGCATAAATCATGCATCATAACTAGTGACATATAAGTAACACACAAAATAATGCACCGTAACTAGTAACACATACACGATGCACTTAAATGACATGCATAACCAATGCATTATAAGTGATTCACTTCAGTGCCACACCTAATGGATGCACTCAAGAAACAAACTTAAATGATGCACTTAAGTGACACACACCAGTGGCAATGTCACACACCATATTAAGCAATGCACAATAACTCACGACGCATCATTGACACACCTTAGTAATGCACCATAACTAGCGATGCAAGTAGGTGATGTACCATAAGTGATGCCCCTAAATTACACAAATAATTGGTGAACCATAACTAATGCACTTACATAGCATACATAGTTGATGCACATTCTAGTGGAACAACAATGCGTTAAGTGACACGCATAAGCACAACAAACCATACTAAGCCATGCACCATAAGTTGTAACATATATGTGACATGTTGGACATTTGGTTGTCATTGATGTCAACCTCAGTGAAAGGACATTGAAATAAGGACATCAAAGTGGTACCCTTATGGCGTAGCTGTTAAGCTTGGCCCTCATGAGATGAGATAACATGTGGTTGTTTGCACATGCCCACTTTCAGTTGTACACAAATGGAGAAAGTGAATAAACCCCTAAAGTGATGGTGATGTGTCCACATAACCATGATGGTGTGAAGTGTAAAGAAGCCCCTTGATGAAGACATGAAGTGGTCATGGAGACAAGCAAGGGGGAGTCTCATGAGAATGATGCTAAATACAAAAAGGGACTTTTACCCCATAAAGGTACCCCAAATCAAAGAATAAGTTCCATAATCATATAGGCTATTCCGAGACCTTTCCGGTAATAGGTGGCATAATTCCTAACTCCCCATGGTTGAGAAGATATGAAGTTTTCTTTGTACTGGGCCATAATTTTGTTAGGGTCGACCTAACATGACTATAATTAAAAAGGTGGCACATTAGTATAAATATAGCTTAAAAGTGGCACATTTTATATCATCCATTCAAGAGATCAAGTCTAAAGTGCACAAAACAAAAGAAGATGTGCAAGAAGAGGTCAAGGGGTGCAAAAGAAGTATATGAAGTATATAATTGAAGAAGAAGATGCGTTATATATTGGAGAATCTATGTGATCTAGGGTTTCTTATGGACTAGGGTTTATCTCATGATCTTGGTAAAGGCATGGACTAGGGTTTATCTTGTTATATTGGCAAACACATGGACTAGGGTTATCTTATGATCTTGGTGCATGGATTAGGGTTCTTATGGCATGATCTATGGTTCCTCTCTTGCAATGATCTAGGGTTTAAAGATGATGATAATGTTAAGTGATTGAATGAGCCAAAGAAAAGATGAAGTCTATGGATGATTGTTTCTAGGGTTTGTTCAAAGAGGACTTGATGATAGTGATAGTGACAGTGAAGACAATGACAATGATAATGATAGTGCCAGGACAATGACGGTGGCAGATTGATAGTCTTATCCATATCAGGGTGGCAGGGTGGTGTAAGGCAAGGGATTTGGTGCTTCCTTCTAGTTGGTGCTGGAGAAACTAGGGGGTTGTAGCATCCTTCTAGTTGGTGCTAGAGAAAATAGGGAGTTGGAGCTTCCTTCAGGTTGGAGCCTATAAAGCAGGGGGTTGGTGCCTCCTTCTAGTTGGTGCTTCATATGAATGTAACCTTGTAATCTTGTTAATATAAGAAAATGATTATCTCGTGTGCATTGTGTATGATTTTATGTGTTGATGAATGGCTTGTTAATGTTTATTATTACATGATGTGCTTAAAGTTTGAAATGGTAAAAAGAGCTCAATATTGATTCACTCCCCCTCTTAGTATTGGTGATATTTCCAACATGACACACCTAAGTGATGCACCATAACTATTGATGTACTCCCCCTCTTAGTATTGGTGATATTTCCAACATGACACACCTAAGTGATGCACCATAACTAGTGATGTACTCCCCCTCTTAGTATTGGTGATATTTACAACATGACACACCTAAGTGATGCACCATAACTAGTGATGTACTTAGGTGGGGTACCATAATTGATGGACCTAAGTGACACACACAATCCACGGGGGCTTCACTCAATAAATCGCTATCATAGCACGTTCGTTCGTGGCATATGAAACAATACCCTTAATTTCACTAAATATTGGAAAATACCTTCCAAAATCATTTTTTTTTTACCCCCTCCCAATATGCCTTCCCAATTTTAAAAAACCCCTATTTTCACTGGATATTGTATGTATCAGTTTTTTCATTAACATTTTTTATACCTCTTTATATTTCTACCTAATATATTGATATGATACCCCTCTTATGACCCCACATGCATTCTACAATGTACCTTGCTTCTTTCGATGTATATTGTGGATGCACATTACTTCACCCACAATGCAATTACTCAACCACATATCATTATGATTTGCAACATATAATGGTCTAATGAAGAGATAGGAGATCACTTCTTGTATGTCACTAGAGCCAATGCACATAGTACAACATTTAGATTGCATGTTGCAGTTCCCCAATCGCTGACTAAGCCTGTTGTGGGCTAGGTATCCAAGCCCCCAGGGCCTGTAACAAGCTCTAGAAGGCTAACTAAACCTCCCAAGGCCTGTAATAGGCACGAGTGGTTGGGTATTCAATCCCCCAAGGCCTATCGAGGGCCTATAACAGGCCTTGGAGGCTTAGAGCCTCCCAAGGCTATTGGTAACAACTGACTAAGTGTTATTGGTAACAATTGGCTGTCAATGACCACTGTCTCTCGACTATGATCGAATGGAAACCCACTTCACCACGAAACCCCCTGGCCTTAAGCATGCCTCAAGACGCAATTTCCCTGCGTACTGGTAAGCTCGAGCCTTGCCTCAACTCGATTTCTCATCCGACCGTGATCCCGCCATCTCCATTTGGTGGATATTTGTCAGCCCGCCCATATAAAAAAGACCCTAAAGTATTTTTGTATTGTTACATTAAATAAAAAAACCCTTTTCCCCTTAATATATAAGCAATATAATTTTTAGGTTTTCATGAATATTTAATACTGCAATATGAATGAACGTGGTATTATATTGCCTTCTAGTGAAGCCCCCATGACACAATCAATGGACCATAAGTGATGCTTGTAAGCATTGCACTTAAGTGCTACACTTAAGAACATAAGTGATGATGCACCATATTAAGTGACACATATAAGCAATGGCATGCCATATTAAGTGACACACTTAAGAAATGCACCATAAATAACAATGCACAACACATTTAATCAGTGCACCATAAATAACAACACATTTAAACAACACACTTAAGCAACACACATAATTGACACACCCTAAGAAACACACTTTAATGACACCTTAAGCATTGGCACAAAAATATAGAAGCAACACACATAAGCTATCCACTCATGCACCAAAAGTGATGCAACATAATAAATGCACATATATTAATATTTACGAAGCGATGCATGAAAATACTATCATATATCAACCAAGCCCCGACATTCACAAAATTTTGATGCTTTGATTTGTAAAAAAATGCAGTATAAATGCAAAGACAAGAAAGTGAGGAGACCATAAGATAAAGTGCTAAGGTTTAGGTGTGTTGTGTTGGAATTTTGGTGCACAATAGCTTGTTGGAAAGCATTTGATGATAGAATAAAAACTGAGATGCAAATAAGGACATTGGGATGTAAACAAGAGCACACATCTAGACACAAGTTGCAATGCAAAATCCATTCCAGGATGCAATTAACTCAAGTGGGACATAGATGCATGTAAAAGGTCATGCAATGGAATGCAAAACTAGCATGCAGAAAAAGGGTTATGCATCCTAGATGAATTTTTGCATCTACATGGGATGCAAAATAGGATACTACAACCCTATATTGTATTAGTGTCACCATCTAACAATAGGGATCATCATTTAGGTTTTCATCTTTTATCAATGGCATTTGTCACTTACATATTTGCATTGATAAGTTTTTTCTATTATTAAAAAGCAATGCTAAACAACAATATACAACCAAATGTAATATAGATATCAAAACAACACTATAAAATGGCATGCATATATATAAACATAAATATGCACATATTAACAAAAGACATGCTATTAGCACATAACAAATTCTCCATACATGGGTACACAGATTAAACAGTCCACCAAAGGCTTCCCATTTCATCCACTCTCGGATGTATTCTAGTTCATTCATATTTATTTGATGTATGCACATTCCCTCTATATGATACATCACAAGAATCTATCCAATCATAGTAACCTACATATTCATCAAATTATTAGCCATAGATGACTCAGACTACATTATAAAGATAATAATTAACTTCCAAGCACAACAACGTAACACTTGAACCTTTTTCCATCATGGCGGATATGTTGGAAATACTCCAATTCAACAAATATTATAGCACTCCCATCATCACCAATATTCAAGTAAAATCCTATCACTTGAAATAACCCACTGGTGGTCCATAAGGGGGTAGATTTTCACTCCTTCTAGATTGTCCTAGGTCTAGGGTCGTTAACATGTTTCCTTACGTCTGATGAAGACAAACTCTTAGCTAGTCAAAATTGTTTTTAGCTCTTACTCTAGGACTAGAAGAATGGTTTTGGCCTAGATAATATCCACAAAAATGCTAGTATTCATTGTGCTCATCGCTAAGGCTACATACAATGGAGTCATGTGTTTCTAGTAACATCTAGCCTTAACCATATACAATGGAGTTATGTGCTTTCTAGTAATATGTATAATGAAGTGCACCTGTCAAATATTTGTAATGAAGTGTAGACAAATCCTCTTATTGAAGTCTCCCCTTCAATGGTAGATATGTTGTAAATATTCTAACTGAACAATATTTACAAAAGTCCCACTTAGTCAAATATTTGTAATGAAGTGGATTTTTTTTCTTCTCATTGAAGTCTTCCCTTCAAAGTGGATTTTTTTTCAATTCTTAGTCATATCATATATTTTAGACCCCAAAGTCTTCCCTTCAAAGTGGATCCTAGACCCCAATTGACTCGCCATCTCCATGCTTGAAACTAAACATTAGATCAACATGAAATTATTCATGGATCCCTTCCATGTTGTGTGAATCTCAAATCAACATCAATGCTTCTACCTGAAACCAAACAATAAAGCAAACAAACCTTGGACCACCATGTTCGATTATCCCTCCCAGCTATAGGTGCCCCTTAATTTGGATATATATCATTTTATTCTAGAGCACCACAAATTCACAACAAAACCACCAAATGTAACTCAAGTGAATATGATGTTCTACATTGCTCCTTCTATCTTACACAACCTATCGTATAAGCTTTACAGGACTTATGAGTGGAAATACATAATTGTTACAAAGTGGCCCACCATTGGTCTCGAACCCACACTCCATATGAAAACTACAAATATGATGTTCTACATTGCTATTGCATTCTTACACAACCTATCTTATAGGATTTATAAGACTTCTTACTGCAAAAACACAACCATGACAAAATCACCCACCATGGGGCTGAAACCCACAAACACAAAGTTAAGATCCTTGCTCTCTTCTAACTGAGCTAGAAGGGATTTGGATGTAACAACAAGGAACACCAACAATTGTAGCCAATATTATTAAGAATTCCTTTATTGTTTTAAATAAATGTAATATTGTCGGCATTATTATGGAATACTCTTATGATTGATGGTTGATGTAGTGGTGAACGACTAAATGTTTACAAACAAATATTTTTAACCTGCCCCAACATAAACCCTCTCAACTAGCAAAAGAAAAGCAGTGAAGAAGTGATAAAAATAAGTGTGCACAAACCACCTCAAAATGTTTGACTTGCCATATTCAAACTAGTGACCTAAGGATTAGGATATGAACTTAAAATCCAACAACAATCCTCCACTCTACCATCTAATTTGAGGTATCATTCTAGTGTATTAAGCAAAGGAACTCCCTATTAACTAAGAAAAGCATGGTTGGTTTGAAAAACAAAGAGGAAAGGCCATGAAGAGGAGAAAAGCTAAAGGAAAGGGCAATTGCATAATGGTGTATTTGTTTAGCAAAATTGTGATCAGTGAAAAAGAAACACAAACTCATAGGAAATCACTAACAACTTTAACCTCAACCTGTACTACAAAGGGAATTTGTGTTTCTTGAGTGTTGATGAGTCAAAATGACCTTGGCCAAAAGTAGGGGTTACTCCCAATGAAAAGTCGCAATTAGACTAAGCACCATTTGGAATAGGGAACCCATCTAGATTCTAACCCGGCAACCATTGATGATTTGGGTTCTACCGGTTACAGCCCAATCCACTGTATATGGTTTTCTAAACTAAAGAATGAAATGTAGCTACTATAGAATGCAAAATGCATATGTCTGGACTTGATGATAGTTACAATAAGTAAGCACATAACCAGACATGCTCCTATCAATATCCCATGAATTAGTTCGTTGAGGATAAAAGAAAGAATATGGGAAAATGGTTCTAAAATCATTAACATTTTTGTACTCGCAAATTTTGACAAGCATTTTAAGGAAAACATAAATAAGAATGCAATAGTTGCACATAAGAGTAATCCACACTGCGAGATACATTCTTACACAATCCCAATGCTCTACAAATGCAACAGAATAATAGTCCATAAGAAATACACATAGGAATCAGAGCTTCTCCAAAAATGGCTCGGCCAAAATTTGGCTTCCCCTCATTGACATTTTAGTAGTAGTACATAAAACGTTAGAGAGCTAAAATCCCTTTCTCATTTAATCTCATCCTATTTAACCTTTCTCCTATAGAAGTTTAACATTTTCTTTGAGTAATCATCAAATTGTTTCATCTTCTAGGAATTTTTATATTCCCCCACCTTTCTGAAGATGTATTTATTTTTATGTTTATTTCATATGACGTATCTTCTCTCCTCAGGAGAAACTTTTACTTAAAATTTCACTTTATCTAAATGGGTACTCAACCTCTAATGTGATCCCCTTTTGTGTTTTTTTCTTTTAAAGTTAAATATCTCATTAATTTTCTCTTCAAAATCATCCTTTACTTTTGTAATGAGGAGTCACCATGTAACTTCATATAATAGTGGGTCTAGTGGTACTTCTCCTGTGGTCTATGCCCCCTTTTCTTTAATTTAAATAATATTAAAGGGGAAGACATTTCAAGTGATTAATTATAGGTGTATATTGAGAGTCGATGGCTTCTTGAAAGACAAAGTGATCGTCTTGAATCTTCATTTGAATTGGTGATGAGCCATGTTCCTTGGGAGGATTCAATGCTAATGGTTTCATATTTTCACACAAGCTTCTCATGTTTGTCTATTCTTCTTAGACAAAACATAAGAATTATTTCAAGCCAACCAATTATTTTTGTTCCCTATCTCTGGATGATACGCTTTGTGTAGACGTTGGCTAACTTAACCTTGAATACCTTCATTCTCACTCTTTTCTTTGATGATTTTCTCTTTTCTACAACCTGCACATAGATCCAAATCTATATTATTAACCCAATTTTAACAACCTAGAAATTAATTTGACATTTTCAAAAGTAATATATATGGATACGAGCACATCCATGTAGTTGTGAGTTGGACGCAAGGTGTCAATCATTTGCAACGATGACCATGGTGCCATTTCCTTGATGATTTGGCTCGTCTTTTTAGTTTCTATTGTTGTAATCATGTATCTCATTAGATCCTTCAAAATTATATGATCTGTTTTTGTAGACCCACACCCATCTACTACATTTGGTTGCATCCCTAGGATATGCCTTCAAAAGTTTTGAAAAACACCCCCTTTCATAATAAACCTCCATTTATATGAACAATATATTAATAATACACCTTATAAACTTTTCCATCATTAAGTTTTCCATGCTTCCCACGAAGTATAAATTAAAAGATATAGGAGTTGTCTAAAAATTCGACTATTTGGCTCGAACGAGTGCTTTTCATTGGAATCTGACTATGTTTTATTTTGCAAAATCTGAATTTAATAACGTTTTAATGCCCATTTTGATGGTAGAAACGGATTTAACACAATAAAAACCCTTGGGGCACCCAAAGTTTCAGAGTTTCAAAGTTGTAACCAATATTTTTAAAAATTTATACCGGAAATTTTCAAAATTATGCTGGAAAAATAAAAAATTTCCTTATGAAATCATAGAACTTTTATGCTACCCAAAAATATATGTGAGTTAGCTCTCCACTAATGAAAATATAAAATTGTAGTATCATATCTTTAATTCTTTATGGTAATGTGCCCACTTAATGTGTCCCCACGAGATTTTGGTTTTATGTGACATTTAGGCACTTTGGTCCTCACATGTTTATATATAGTATTCCCATTTGCTTTAGCTTATATGTGCCCTTTAAAACTTTGCCATGTGCCACCTTGACTTGGTCATGCACTCCTTTAAACTTGATCCAAGTGCTCATTTAAAACTTAGACATGCGCTCTTACAAGAATGTGTGTGTCCTTTAAAACTTACCTGTGCGCCACCTTAAACTTTAGCGTCCTTTTTTTTTACATAAGTAAAAAAACTTCTTGCTATTCATATTGATGAATCAAAGAAGTTACAATTATGCAATACATGCGAATGACACAGATTTGTAAGGACATACAGTAAATCGGTACCTCAACTAGTTACCTATAACAAGTGGCAGACACACCAGACATTGGGGTCTCCAAAATAACTCATCAACAATTGATCTAAATATTATTTAATCTATTGTGTTGATCTAATCATAACCCAAAAAACAAAAACAAAAAAGGTAACAAAAAACGGAAGCCTGTAATGATCAATAAAGCCTCAGCCGAGTGTCTTCAAAGAGTATCTGGTCCTGATAACCACGAAGCTGAGCCCAACCATCATCCAGAATTAATCCTGCTTTTGAGAGGAAATCTGCTTTCACACTGTAAGTCCTTAAAATATGTGTGAATTGGACTTCCTCAAACAATCCAATCAGATCCCTGATATGTCTTTTCCAATGAATTAGTTGTGGAATCTGAAGTCAATGATTGCCTCTTAGCCAATTAATAATGGCTGAGGAGTCCCCTGTTGATTTTAGCTAAGGGATCTCTTTTCTATTGGAAATCACTAAGGCTCCCCAACAAGAAAGAAGTTCAACACGTGTATTAGTGCCTTCACCGCAACCCAAACTCAATTCATAGTGTATACCATGATTAGTCATTATAAATACCCCAGAACCGCAATTGCCACCTTGCTCTACACCGTCAAAATAGACCACCAGTACGTGAGATGAGAAAGAAGGGATCTGAGGATTCACCACTTTTGTCTTCGCAAGAACTAGTGGAGCACCAATACAGTAAGCATATATATAATTGACAGCTCCCCTCATTATGAAATTGGTATCCCCAAGGAGAATTGAGCATCGATACCTCCAGAGAAATTTTTAAGGGCGAAATTTCGCCAATTGGCTATTTTTTGGGTTTTTTTTCAAAAAATAAATTCACTATTTGGTCATTTTTAGTCTCTAATATCGCCTATATTTACATAAAATATGTTTTTTTATCATAATATTAGCCAAAATTTACATTTTTCAGTAGTAAATTGTATGTTTCATATTTAATATTCTCCTACCTATCTATATATATGTTTTTTTCAATAAAAAATAATCGCCTAGAATACTACACTTAAGCATACTATTAGAATCCTTAAAAAATACCATGGATACCTCCATAACCCCCAAATAAAATTAGTCGGAAAGAAAATATAATTATGATGATCCTTGTGCCAATGGCGAAGATTTTCAGCCAATGTTTTCTCCTTCCATTGTCCCACAACCTGTAAGCGAATATAAACTTCATCCCAAATCTGAAGAGTGATCAGGCATTGAGCAAAGAAATGATCCACCGTATCTGATGCAACATAGCAAAAAGAACATACCATCGGTGCCAGACCCCCTCTATGCCAATAGTTATCACCAATTAAAATGCAATTAGGAAGTGCCATCCATAAAAAAACATATGATTTTAATCAGGACCTCCCATTGCCAAACTATCTTTTGCCACCATTGCTGAGAAGGATGTATGGAGGATTCGACTATTGATAAATAGGCTTGACAGGTTCTAATCGCTCCCAAAGAATTTTGAAAAGCCTAATCTAATTCATCGTTTTTAGGACTCAAAATAATGCCGGCGTAAACAAGTTCTGTAATGTATTGATCCCAGAATATTGTATCAGACATGGAGAGATTAAGTGTTTCAGCACTGATCCAATACTTGCCCACCTCCACCTCATAATCTCGAGTCCGAGACTGATTAAGGAAATAAATTCCTTTATGTTGAATGTTAAGCAATGTCTGGTCAGGAATTGTTACCCGCCAAGAATTCCCCACAATGGGATTGACCCCAACCCGAATCTGGAAACCGTTGCCGACTCGCCAGGAAAGCCACTGTTTTAGTAATGAAATGGTCTTAACCAATCCAGACCAAACCGAGGAAGTCTGCCTGAGATTTCTTGAATAACCTCTGATCCAATCGATGACCGGAGTGCATTTGAGGTATTTGTCTCTAACCACAGTATCCATATACTGGAATCAAATAATCCCCACCACATACTTTTCAAATGAAGAGTGTCATTGACCCAATATATATTACGCACTCCCCAGCTACCCATCTCCACAGGTGATGCAACCCGCTCCCAAGCCACCAAATGATAGCCATGTTCTTCGGACTTGAATTCCACAGGAAATTAAAGGCAAACTTCCTTATCGAGTGCATAATGGAACGTGGAACATTGGCAAGAGTGAGCCAATAAACATTCAGACTAAGAAGGACCGAAGTCAGTAAAATCAAACAACTTCCAAGTGATAATTTTCGAAAGGTCAAAGATGCCAATTTGTATTCAATCTTCTGGATCAACCAGTGCCATTCCACAATACGATAGTCACTTGGTTTGATCAAATATCCCAAGTAAAAGAACCCCCCCTTTAATTCCTGAGGCTCCAGAGGGATAATGTTCCCGAGTTGTTCATGGAATGCCACCGAATGATTAATAGAGTAAAAACCAAATTTGGCGAAACTGATGCACATACTTGTAGCCAAGCAGCTTAGGTCGATTATAGATTTATAGTACATCCACTCATTAATATGCCCAATGTCGAACAACAACACATCATTGACAAATAGAAGATGAGTAACAAAGTGATGAGCCGAGACCTTTATCCCTTTAACATAGCCTTCAAATTTAGCTTGGATAACAAGTTGGCTTAGCTCTTCTATGACTAAAAGAAATAACAATGGGGAAAGAGGGCAGCCCTGGCGAAGACCCCTAGAAGCCTTGAAGAAATAAGTCAGGCATCCATTTAATAAGACCGCAAAATTAGCAGATGTAACACACCCCATTATCCACTGAGTAGCCAAGTAATCCAAACCAGAATTTAGCAGAAGTAGCCTAAGAAATGACCAGTCCACCATGTTATACGCTTTAACCAGATCCAATTTCAATACAGTCGCCTTCTGGCCCTTAATATGTGCTGAGTGTAATGTCTCTTGAGAAACCCCAACATTATCAAATATCAGTCGATCATGCAGAAATCCGAATTGTTCCTTTGAAATCCCTCTGGACAACCCCTTCTTAATCTGATTTGCGATAGTTTTGTAAATTAAATTACAAAGGGAAATAGGTCTATAATCTTGAAAGGATTCAGGGTTTGAAGATTTTGGGATTAATGCTAGAAGGGTATCATTAACCCCTCCCGAGACTTTAACACTGCATCGCGCTTCTTCCACCAACTGCACCAATTCAGGTCCGAGGATCTAAAAAATTGAAGGAAAAAATCACCGGACCAACCATCTATTCCAGGACTTTTTTCCTTAGACATACATCTCAAAATTCCTTCAATTTCAGTGATAGTAACCGAGCTCCCCATAATTAAAGATTCCTCCTCATAAAACAACCTTGGCATAACTGAAAGGATCTTAAACTGAGCATGTAGATTAGTTACCCGAGGCTTAGTAAATAACTTGGAAAAATAGGAAATGGCCTCCAGTCCGATCTCCCATTGAGAGGATAATTTGACTCCCTGAAAATCCAGAATCTCCCAGATAGCTTTTTTTTTTGTCTCTGAGCCGCATAGGAATGAAAAAAATTGGAATTTATATCCCCACTAGATAACCACAGGGCCCAAATTTTGATCCTCCATAGTTCTTCTTCATGAGTTAGAATGGATGTTTTTTCTACTTCTAATGCAAGAATCTCATATGTAGCAGATATTCCCATTGGCGTCGAGTATACTATATTAATTTCTACTTTTATCTGACACAGATTAGATTGGAGTGCCAATTTTTTGCTGATAATCCATGGAGAGACCAACGCTTTTAATGATCTAGATGGATATAGGTGGCCACCCACCTATTCCACTGGCTCAAAACAGTTTTTCATTCTAGCAGTTTTCTTGTAATTTTTCTACAGTTTTTCGGGTCCCGAACTTCCGGGGCCATTTTGAGGCCCTAAACGACGTTTTTTTGGAGATTCTGAGGGCCAAACGCTTTGGATAGACCTTTCAAACGGGCTATCGAGCACCCCAAACAGAGATCTTATGCAAAAGTTGTGACCTCGGGAAGTTGACTGTTAAACTAACCACCTTGGGGCCGCAAAATTTATGACGGTTCATCTTCTAGGGTTTTTGGATGTTTAGGGTTCTTACCCTCATGCTTATGATAAATAGGCTCTTTCAGGATTTTCTTGTATTCAACTTGACATGAATGAGCGTAGCTGCCACATCTCTTCTCAAAGATATAGCTACCACCATTCTAGCTGCTTTTATTTTACAGTTTGTTCTATTTCATTCATTTAATAAAATCTGAGTTTACTGTAATTTTTTTTTTACCATTGTAGTTGCTTTTATTTTACAGTTTGTTCTATTTCATTCATTTAATAGAATATGAATTTATTGTATCGTTGTGTTTCTTGCCATATATCTGTGTATGTGAATGTATATATGCTCTTTCATTTCGTTCTCACATAAATCCGGATTAGTGGTATCAGAGCCTTATGATCTTGTGATTTCTCAGTGCATGTCCCCGATGAGATCTGAATATCGAGAGTTAGGTATCGAACTAGTTGAGCTTGGGGAAAACCCTCCTCGTCGACCCAAGCAGGATCCCATGGCGGGAGAAGAAAAGAGAGATGATGGAGCAGGAGATCTTATTAAGTTGTTGCTCGAGGAATCCCTTGCGCGACAGAGGAACGAGATGATGGATAATTTTGAGCAGATCCTTCGAAGGATGCCGATGGCGACGGATGCACCTTCAATGAGCAGCCATTTCAGGGGTGTGACTCCCTTCAAGGTACAAGTTAACTTTGACATTCCCCTATTTGAAGGAAATATAGATGCAGATGCTTTAGAGAAATGGTTGAATCTATTAGAGGGTTACTTCTCTGTTCAAAAATTTTTCGACAACGAAAAGATCACATTCGCACTCCTTAATTCCATTCCCCATATTAAATACTGGTGAGACGGGTACTGCGAGGGGCATGCAAGAGATGAGTTTGAACTATTCAGGACAGACCCCACTCGGGCATATTTTTTCGATGTTGTTATGGAAGAATTCTACCCTGTTGCAAAGTATGATGACCAGTACACCAGATGGACGACTTTGCACTAGGAGAGGGACCAAAGTCCCAGAGTTTACTAACATGTTCCATACCCTGCGCTCCAAGCTGGGTATTCAAGACTCTGAACGACACTTGGTACTAAAGTACCGCAGTGGCATGCATAGGTACATTCAGACAAAGATGGATTTCCTGGACATATCCTCACTAGGAGCAGCTTATAGATATGCCGTCAAGATTGAACAAAAGTTTAAGCAAAAGAATAAGCGTGATTTTGGGTTTGCAAATAAAAAACAGAAGCTTGGCAAAGGTGGCCCCAATTCACAAGGCAAAGGACAGAGCAAGGAAGGCCAAAGCCTTTTCAACCATCCCAAGCCACAGGAAAAGAAGGGTAATGGGAAATCAAAGAAGGACGCTAGAAAGTGGTGTGAATTCCACAAGATCCCTTGTCACAACACTAATGAGTGCTACTCAAAACAATCCTAGTTGGCTGAGAAAAAATCCCCGGATCCAGACTCTGACTCAGAACCTAATGGAGAGAAAGAAAAGGGAAAGAAAATCATTGACGCGGAAGCTAGTGCCACCATCGCAACTGCAAAGATTCAACCAAAAGAGTCATAGGAGACAGAGGAAGGGGAGCACCTCTTCCATTCACAATTGTGGGTGCAAGGAACTCCGATAAACTTCATTGTTGATAGTGGTAGCAAGAAAAACCTCATCTCAGTCGAGGTCATCAAAATATTGAATCTTTTGAGGGTTCCACATCCCCAACCATACAACATCAGTTGGATGAGCCAGGGACGGGACATCTGCGTTAGTCAACAATGCCGCCTTTCCTATGGGATCAAGCCCTTCAATGATGAGATAATGTGTGATGTTTCCCTGCTTGAAGTTTGTGATGTTCTTTTAGGACAACCATATATGTGGAAACTTCATGCTGTGTATGAGTCTAGACCTCGTAGTGTCATTATTACTTTGGGAAATAATCTCTACAGTATACCAGAAACACTTCCCACCACTGCAATGTCCCTCATCACAGCTAAGCAGTGCAGGAAGGTAATCTACCAGACAGGGAATATCATCCTCTTAATCGTTCGCTCTGAAGGTGAATGAAAGATTGCAACAACATCCACCACCTCCATGCAGAACCCCTCCACGCAGCAGAAACAGGTGGACAAGATCGTGGAAGCATACAAAGACATCTTCACCACACCCACCGGGGTGCCAATACATTGCCCAGTCAGGCATCCCATTGATTTGGTACCTGGTGCGCCTTTACCTAACGGGCCAGTATACAGGCGTTCCCTCATGGAAAATGAAGAAATCAAAGGCTAGATTCAAGAATTGATCCAAAAGGGGCACATTCGACCTAGCTCCTCGCCTTGTGGGAGCCCAATTGTGTTAGTACAGAAGAAAGACGGGACATGGCGACTCGGTATTGATTATCGAGCTCTAAACAAGATCACAGTCCGGAATCAGTATCCCATTCCTCGTATCGATGACCTTTTTAACCAGATCAAGGGTGCTAAATATTTCAGTAAGATTGATTTGAAGTTTGGCTATCATCGAGTGACAATTGAGCAGACTAATGTTTGGAAGACTGCCTTCAAATATCAGGAAGGCCTTTTGAGTGGTTGGTCATGCCTTTCGGGTTGACTAATGCTCCAACAACTTTCATGAGGATGATGGACGATATCCTACAGCCATTCACTAACTCTTTTGTGGTCGTATATATGGATGATATTCTCATCTACAACAGAACATGGGAAGAGAATATACAACATCTCCACCAAGTCCTCAACACCTTGCGCTAGCACAAGTTATATGCTAATTTAGAGAAGTGCTCATTTGGCATGAAGAGGGTTCAATACCTGGGATACATCGTGGACGAACATGGTGTTCATGTGGATCCAGCCAATATCCAAGCCATCCATGATTGGCCAACCCCGACAACTCTCATAGAGCTTCGCATCTTCCTAGGCCTTGCCAACTTCTATCGCATATTTGTGGTGGGCTTCTCTAATATTGCTTGGTCCCTTAGTCAGGTGACCAAAGGGGGATCTAAGGCCAATTTCAGCTGGTCCAAGCCACACCAACAAGCATTTAAGGAGCTAAAGCAACGCTTATGTTCGAAACCTGCCCTTGCCTTACCAGATCTGCAACAACCCTTTGATATTGAAACAAATGATTCAGACTATGTTGTTGGTGCAGTCCTCACCCAGCATGGCCATCCAGTGTCATATCACAGTGAGACACTTTCAAATACAGTCCACAAGTATCGCACCTACGACAAGGAAATGTATTCCATTGTCCAATCCTACCGCCAATGGAAGCATTACATCATTGGAAAAGAGACAATCATCCACACTGATCACAAGCCCCTGCAGTTCATGTAAACCCAAGGGAAGTTACAAAATGACCGCCACCAGAAGTGGTCCACTTACTTGCAGCAATTCCACCTGAATATTAAATATAAGAAGGGAAGCACCAACCGATTCGTTGATTGCCTCAGTCAGCCTACGGTAGCCGCACTTACCACAATGCTCCACTCTTGTGGCCATGAGACCTTAGGGTGGCCTCAACTATATAGAAGTGATCCTGCATTTTCTCCCATCTATCGAGCCCTATGTGCAAGCACATTCGTAGCAGACTTTCATCTTCAGGAAGGCTTGCTATGCCACCCGGGCCATCTCTGCGTTCCTTCAAGCGAGCATGTGAAGATGATTTGGGAAGCTCATTACAGTCAGGTGGCAGGGCACTTCGGCACCGAAAAGGAAGTGGCCATATTTCATAAGTATTTTTATTGGCCTAAGCTCTGACAAGATGTCGGCCGATACATAAGATCCTGCACTTCCTGTGCCATTGCAAAAATTGCCATAAAAAAGCAGGGGTTGTACGCCCCTCTTCCCACTCCTAATGGGCCATGGAATCCATCTCCATGGACTACATGTCTGGACTACCTTCAACCAAGCATGGAAATTACTGTGTGTTTGTGGTCGTGGATCGTTTCTCTAAGATGGCCATTCTAATAGCTTGCAAGAAGAACATCTCTGCTGAAGCCACTGCTAAGCTCTTCTTCGAGTGTGTCTAGGTTCATTTCAAGCTGCCATAGACTATCATTTCAGATCGAGACAGCAGGTTCCGAAGCACTTTTTGGTCCAGCTTATGGTCATTGATGGATACTAGGATCACCAAATCAACTGCCTTCCACTCCCAGACTGATGGACAAACATAGGTAGTCAACAGGATGATTGTGCATGTTCCGAGAATGTACAATTCTAAACATCCCCGCACATGGGATGAGATCCTTCCTTATGTTCAACATAACTATAACAGATCCCTTCATAGCTCTACCAGCCACAACCCTTTTCAAGTGTGTCTGGGGTTCCAACCACTAGCACCAATTGATGTATCTCTTCCCATTGCATCCACACGTGAGACATATTCCCATGCTTAGAACGAGGATGATAAGGCCACCAGATTTGTTGAACGAATCCAGCACATCCGCCAACAGGTCCATGAAATTTTGGAAAAGGCCAACACTAAGTACAAGCAGCGACATGACCAACATCGGGTCCCACACAAGTTCCAGGTGGGTGATAAGGTTTGTTTGCATTTGCAGAAAGAGAGGCTCACAGGACCCCATCGCAAGCTTCATCCACTTCGATATGGGCCGTACACCATCACCAAGGCAGTTGGTGACAACTCCTTTGAGCTAAGAATCCCTCCATTCCTTGGCCTGCACCCAGTATTCAATGTGGAGCTCCTTCGCCCATATTTTCCACCATTGTTGGACACCTCGAAGGTGGCGGAGCAATTGACACCTACAGAGCTTAATCTTGACTACATGGAACATGCAACCATTGATCAGATCATGGACACACAGGTTAAGGGAACCCGCCAGCAGAAGATCCATCTATATCGGGTTGTCAAAGCAGGGCAACTACTTCACCAAGGCAAGTGGCTCACCAAGAGTCAAGTTCAACAGAAGTTTCCCCAACTGATGGGGGCACTCAACGCAATGGAGACCATTGCTTCCTAAGGGGGGAGTACTGATACAAATAAATATAGGTGGCCACCCACCTATTCCAATGGCTCAAAACAATTTTTCATTTTGGCAGTTTTCTTGTAATTTTTCTACAGTTTTTCGGGTCTCGAACTTCCGGGGCCGTTTTGAGGCCCTAAACGACGTTTTTTGGAGATTCTGGGAGCCAAATAATTTCTAACAACATCTAGTTGGCCTTAGTCGAAAGTTGTATAACTCAGATAGACCTTTCCAACGGGCTATAGAGCGCCCCAAACGGAGATCGTATGTAAAAGTTATGACCCCAGGAAGTTGACTGTTCAACTAACCACCTTGGAGCCGCAAACTTTATGACAGTTCATCTTATAGGGTTAGGTTTTTGGATGTTTAGGGTTCTTACCCTCATGCTTATGATAAATAGTATCTTTCAACCTCTTCTTGTATTCAGCTTGACATGAATGAGCGTAGCTGCCACATCTCTTCTCAGACATATAGCTACCACCATTATAGCTACTTTTATTTTACAGTTTGTTATATTTCATTCATTTAATAGAATATGAGTTTACTGTATCGCTGTGTTTCTTGACATATATATGTGTATGTGAATATATATATGCTCTTTCATTTCGTTCTCACATAAATCTGGATCATCTAATGACCGAATAAAGGAAGGCAACTTGTGCATAGCAAAACCCTCAGAAGACTTAGAAATTTTTTCCTAGTGATGAGTAACCAAATGAACAAAGGTGATATCTTCCGACCAAATCGAAAAATATTTAAAAGGATAATGAGCTCGATCAAATTTAACGCCCAACTTCATTAAAATAGGAATATGGTCTAAAATATGTACATTCTCCACCCAAGAATTGCAGTATGCCAGCCTCGAGTAAAGGGTTTCTTGTACCAAGAAACGATCTAATCGTTTCGCTACAACATCCAATCCATGCCTTCCATTCCGCCAGGTAGGTAAAATGGGAGAAGGGACAACATCAGTAAGGTGATGAGAATCCACCAAGTTCCTAAACTAATAATTACTATGAGCATCATGAGCCCTCGTACCCCATGACTCCCTAGCAGCTAATGTGAAATTTAAGTCCCTAGCCACAATCATAGATTCGAGGTCTAGTAGCCCACTACTCCTGAGCTCAGACAAATAAACCATCTTGTCACCAACAACCCCATAACAATTAAAAAGGTATAGTGATAAATTTAGTTCCCAGCAACGACCCACCAGAAGAATGCCATCCCCAGTAAAGAAAGGACAAAAATCAAATAGAGAAGAGTTCTAAGCAAAGACTAGGCCACCTAATTGCCCATCGGCACCAATAGAACAACATAACTAGTTTGGAAGTAAGCTCCCAAGAAAGGCTCGAGCCTTATCCCCAACCACCATAGTCTCTTGAAGAAGTACCACATCCGGACTAACAAAAACCCGTAAACAACGGAGAGCTAACCTTTTGGGGGCACCCCCAACCCCTCTGATATTAATGACAAAATCTTCATGGAATAACAACCATATCAGCTGCCAATGCTCTAAGTGGCCTAAATTCATTTGAAATCAGATCAGAAGAGCAAGAACCAATGCCCAAGGGTGATGTAGGATCTGAAGCAGTATCCCGCACAAAATCTTCATTCCCAATAGAAGATCGGGCCAATTTTTTTCTCTGTCTCCCCCCAGTTTTCTTCCGAATGGTAAAATTTGGATTTGAAGACACCATGGGCACTGGTGACTCCGAGGCACCGCTAAAGAGTTGTAAAGGGCACTAAAGAGCCCATCCTGGGATGTATTCGGAGAGGAATGGACTAAAATTGGAGCCTGAGCTAGAGGAATAGTAATAGTAGTGCCTTCTAATGGAATAAGAATCTCTAATTCATCCCTCAAAAGATGGGTATATGAAAAATGGAATTGAGGAGTAATGGGAGAGGTATTGGTATCTAACCTCAAATCCACAGACTCCTTCGTCTCAACCACCTTAATCTCATTGCAAAAATTCTTCCCATCTGAGAGACAAATAACAGAAGGGGTAGAATGTCCAGTAACGCTAGTAAAATCCCGCTCTAATTCATCTAAAATAGAACATTCAGAGTCTGATAAGGACTGGATAAATGACGAGAAATGAATTTTAAGTTTCCCCAGGAGCGAGGAGGACAAACCAGTATCAGGAGAAATTTTTTTCATACCTTGAGACAGTGAAAGTGGAGTGAGGTCCGACAATAGTGTAGTACCCTGAACATTCTCAACCTCAGAAACCATATTAGTAGGCAATCCACAATCGTTCTGAAGATGACCTGCTTCTCCACAGCTGAAACACCGAAAAGGAGTGTTCTAGTAGTCTAACTGTTGATGAATTAATCGATCCCCCCGGCGAATGTTTATAGCATCCGGTAACCCTAACTCCACATCAATCTCTGTTAATACCCATGCCATTCTCCTATCCATCCGGAATAAAGACTTATCGTGAAAGAAAATAAATTTCCCGATATGATTTTCCATGCTAACAAATACCTCATGCGACAATAATTCCAATGGAAACCCCTTAAATATAACACAAAAATGGTTCCGCTGAAGTATCTCTGTCACTGGATTGAAGTCTGAATGCCATTTCTTTAGACACAGAGACCCCCTACCAAGCATCCAGGTCTTTCCCATGATCAACTCCGAATGTGCATCTTCGAGGAAGTGAAATACCACCCATCTGTTGACCAACATATGTACCCTGGGGCAGTATTCCAGAATGGGTTTCCAATGGGTATCTACCCAAGCCAACAGATCTTCCTTGCTGATGTTAATGAAACATATCTTGCCAACTAAATCCCTTGCTAAAAGACTAATGACCCTACCCAGCTGAATATCCTTACCCGGGGTCATGTTCATGTCTTCACTTCGTTTTTTAATTGTTTTTAATGACTGATGAATTTTTTCCCTCCCTCCTTTTCTTCTGGATAAACCACCGCCACATTTCGAAAGTGTCTCTGGTCCAAAGCATGGTCTGCCAAGTTCTTCACCAGAGAAATATTCATCTGAAAATGAATAACCACAAAGTAAGGGATCAATAGAGTGTTCCAAGGGAGTACCACTAGTGGCCTCGAATGCAATCCCAGAAGCCATCTGTATTCTGCCTTAAAAAAATCGCGAGCAGCTGGCACAAGACAGTAAGTGACATATATTGCAGGGAGTGGGACCAAAGAACATAATAGTGACAGATACAAATAAAATACACCGAAGGCCCCAATCAGTCAAAGAAAATGATATTCCCACTTTTTAAAATCGTGGTTGGTACTAAAGTCCCCCCGATCAGGGACTGGACTCCACGAAGATGAAGAGATTAAACTCCAGACCGACCATGGCCAAACCCAGTGAAGCCAGGTGACCACACAAACCCTAGAGATGCCCAAGTTTGCTGCAAAAACCCTAAAACTGCCATTATCGCACCTGCGTGTTTATGCAACCAAATATTTTGTCATTTCCCCTTTGTCATTTTCTTAACTGTTCAACTTCCTTTTGATTTTTTGATTTTTTAATTTATTTTTTTAACACTTGTGAGCACAACTTTAAAATTTATTTTAGCGCACCTTTAAAACTTGGTCATGCACTCATTAACTTTTTGGCATGCACTCTCTAAAATTTGGTCATGCGCTCCATACATTTTAGTCGCCACCCACTTAAAAGTTAATTATGTGCAATGTTTACTATCTTCATTAGGAATATGATCTCCCTTCTCTATCTGATGCCTTTCATTTTATCTTAGCGATGTGTTGTGGGATTCTAAGTTTTTTCCGAGTGATGGCTCTTTTAGCTTGAATTAATGACTTAAATTTTACTTCGCGTTGGGCTATCTTCCTAAGTGTCGAGGTTGGAGCTCAGAATTGGATTCTGTATGTAGCATTGGGTTCACAATGATGCAAAGATCATAGTTGGTTTGGTTCGTTAGTGAAAAAATCACTTTGATTGGTCCCAAAAATACACACAAAATCATTTTTAATGGAATTTCATGCCTCGTTATTGCGACTGCTTTTCTCAAATTCAATTATGTCAAATCCCCTGTCATTTGTGGTATGTAGGATTTCCATGTGTTGATTGAAATTGACACCATCCATTAACAACCGAGATATTTTAATTCCTAAACCATGCCAATTGGCCCCCTCATGCACTTTATTCCCACACCTTTTGGATGTTAAATTTTCAGAATTTACTTCAATCTGATCTAGGATCTTAACTGAGAGAACAACATGTACATCAAATCTACAACATATCAATCATGGACACAATAATGCAAGCACACAAGAGACACAGAGTTTACTTGGGGAAAACCATAAAGGTGAAAAACCCCAATAACTTCCTCAGAGATAGATAGAGCAATGATACAACAAGAATACAAGAGATAGTCTTCTCCTAGCAACAAATCCTCCTCCTCCACAAGTGCGCCACTCTCCCAGGTGTGAGTGAGAGAATAGAATGTGTAAAATGAGAGAGACACACTCTCTATTTATACACTAACTTGACTTGACCTTTACTTAACTAGGTCGGCCTCAACTTAACCACTTAACATAATGCTGACTGGGCCGACCCCCACTAGGGTGGTCTAATAACCCTTTGACCCACATGGCTGACCCCCAATAGGGTGGTCTAATAACCCTTTGACCCACATGACTTATACAGGGCCGACCCCAACAAGGTGGTCTAATAACCCATCAAGTATAAGTTACGACACTTACAATATAAATGATGACACTTTCGTATAGAGGAATAATACAATCTCTATAGGAATACAATATACATATATGTGAAATACATTCTGAAGTTACATATACATCAACACTCCCTCTTAACTAGGAAGGTATTTCTCGACACAGGTCTTCTAGCACAAGTCATCTTCTTTGGATCATCGTCACTGCTGCTGCTATCTCAATCAATCTCTGAATATACTCGTCATAGGAAGTTCTACAGAGCTAGTCCTTTTTCATACTGGATGTAGGCCCACCACCTGCAGGTCTTCGTCATCACTGGCCATACTGTGGAAATCTCATGACTTATTACGTGCGTCACAAAACCTTAAAAGAGTCTCTTGACTAGAAAGAACCCTAAAGAGCATCTGAGGCCTTTTTCATCCTGTCCAGATCTCTAGGACTTATTACATGTGACCCCACCAAAAAACCTCGAAAGAGAATCCCAGGACTGATTACGAGCACAAGGCTCAACCTATCGTATCTCCCAGGGCACAAATTAAATGTGGTCACCACAAAACCTCGAAAGAGCATCCCATGACTGATTACAAGCACAAGGCTCAACCTATCGGATCTCCTAGGGCACAAATTACATGTGGTCATGGCAAAACCTCGAAAGAGCATCCCAGGACTGATTACGAGCACACGGCTCAACCTATCGGATCTCCTAGGGCACAAATTACATGCCATAGGACAAAACCTCGAAAGAGCATCTGCTAGATATCCTAGGGCACAAATTACATGCCATAGGAAAAACCTCGAAAGACTATCTGCAGATCTCCCAGGGAACAAATAATATGTCCTCCCAAGCAAAACCTCGAAAGAGCATTTGCCAGATATCCCAGGGTACAAATTACATGCCATAGGAAAAACCTCGAAAGACTATCTGCAAATCTCCCAGGGCACAAATTACTTGCTTATCTGCACAACCTGTTCCGCGGCCATAGAGTATCAACCTGGTACTCACCATACATCATCCTGATGTACACATGATCATCCTGATCATCATCACTGCAACATCCTGCTGCATGTCATTTAGAGCAACATCCTGAAGCTCGTCATCCATGATAATCCTGATCATACAATGCATCTACCTGATGCATACCAAGTATCTACCTGATACATATCATCATACATGATCCACCTGATCATACAGTGCATCCACCTGATACAAATACAAATACATGATATATATCACCATACATGATCCACCTGATCATACAATGCATCTACCTGATGCATACCAAGTATCTACCTGATATATATCATCATACATGATCCACCTGATACAAATACAAATACATGATACATATCACCATACATGATCCACCTGATCATACAATTTATCCACCTGATACATATACAGATACATGGTCCAAGCATCCAACATGATGCATATACAAAATACATACAAATGATCCAACCGATAATATCCAGCATCCAACTTGATGCGTACATACATATACATATAAATGATCCAATTGATCATATCCAGCATCCAACATGATGCGTATACAGAGCAGTAACTGGAGCATCATCCTGATGCTCATCATCCAACGCTTACATCCACATCCATGTGAAGGATCCTCCTTCCAACATGCTTGGAATGGCTTCTGCAAATGTGTCCATCACTTCTTCCTCGAAGTGTCATCAATCTGAAGAACACTAAGCCTCTCCCTAAAGTACTTCACCCTGGCTAGTGGCTTCGTCAGCACATCTGCAATCTACTTGTCCGTAGCAATGTATAGGAGCTTCACAGCTCCTCTCTGCACCATATCCCTGATATAGTGATATTTGATCTCTATGTGTTTTGACCTGTCATGAAACACTGGGTTCTCGGACAGCTTCACACAACTCTGGTTATCACAAAAGATACCAGTAGCATCCAACGAGAGATCAAATAACTCAGACAGTAGCTTCCGTAGCCATACTGCCTCACAACTAGATGAACAGGCTGCAACATGCTCTGCCTCAGTTGTACTCAGTGCTACGCAGGACTGCTTCCTGCTGAACCAAGAGATCACACCTGATCCCATATTGAAGCAGCACCCAGATGTGATCTTCCTATCTGCAGCACTGCCTGCCCAATCTGAATCAACATAACCCTACAGGTTAAACTTTTGATTCGCTTCATACTTGATCCCATAATCCACTGTACCTTTCAGGTACCTCAGAATATGCTTTACAACAACCAGGTGAACACTCCTCGGATCTATCAGGAACTGGCTCAATGTGTTCACCGCAAAGCAAATATCTGGTCTCATGTTCGTCAGGTACATCAAGGACCCAATCACCTGACGATACATAGAGACATCAACCGGTTCAGATGAAGCATCACACAGAAGCTTCAGGTTCGATGCCATAGCCTCGTAGTCCATCATCCCGAACCTCTTCAGGATCTCTACTGCATACTTCCCTTGTCCAAGGAATATTCCATCTGCACTCTGCCACACCTCCATACCTAGAAAGTGGTGAATCATACCCAAGTTCTGCACATATATGACTCCTTGTCATGTGTCTCAGAACCAAGTGGCTGCTCCACATACAATTCTTCTTCAACTACACCATTCAAGAAAGTTGTCTTGAAATCCATCTGGTGTATCTTCTATTTCATCACTTTTATATTTCTCTATGCTGCCATCTGCAGGATGCTTGATCTTGATAGATCCATATGGAAGTCATAACAAACTTCCCTTCAGGTCTTGGGACTACATCCCAAACATCATTCTTCATGATCGACAGATCATGGCATTTTCCCCATATCCTGGGAACTTCAATATCTTCAATAGATAATTTTGTTGCTGAACAAATGTTGTAGTTCTTCTTTTGTAGGTGATGGCATACGATCTTTCCTACACAACAAGTTAAATTGCATGATTAGAAAACATCTCATAGTTTTCAGAACAAATTCTTACACATAAAGAAATATGTCATACAGTCATGCAATTATCTTAGCCAGTGCTTCAATACAACATTTATCCATATCCCGTAACTTTCTAGATTCCTTCCAATCTCTACCAGAACATTGTTAAGAGTGTGCACAACTCCCAACATGTCAGCAAAGAGGTTTCATTCTAGATAAGTAGCAATGGAATGTTGTACAGTTCCATAGGCCACTTACCCATGCATATTAGTAGTATACTGTTCATCAATGCAACTATTCTAATATGCATAATACATAACCTAATTCTAGGAACATCAGTATATACATTATTGAACAGTATTATTTAAATAATAAAATATGCAAGTAATGACAATTCAAATACTTATCTTTGTTTGTTTGTTGGGTTGACTCCCTCTCAGTATTTGCTTCTTTTCTGCAACTCCATTCTTATGTGGATTGTGAGAAGTGGTCAACTCCCTCTGAATATCTGCATCCTTGCATAAACTACTGAAGTGTGCTCCTTTGCTTTCTTGCAGGAACAACTAAAGTGTGCTCCCTCTTGATCTTTGCTTCCTGGATTACCTGTCCTTGAGCTTACATCCATCCTTAATCACTATGCATGCTTATTAGTATCATCATTGTGTTATCCTTGAGGTCTCATATATAATCACACATTTATTAGTATAATCTTAATACTATCAAAACACAATAATCTTAAACATGTATATTCATGATCATTCACAGATAATAAACATTAGTATTCAAGGTTTCAGGGAAGTCTTCTTTTACTCATACATATTCTTATTTGATCATAGGACTCTTATGGTTAGTTGAATCATCAATCGAGATAAGAGATATAATATGCATAAAACCCGTGATTATTCAAACCTATACCTTCATGATTCTTCTGGTTAGTCATATAATCAATTATGGTAAGAAACATAATATGCATACAACCATGATTATTCAAACCTATGACTTCATGAATAATCATTATCAACAACACAACAGCATAAGATCCTAACACAAGGTAGCATTCTAGCTTGATATAGGAAAAACATACATGGATTAGCATGCTAGCTAGTTATGTCTAACATACCCGCATAATGTCTTCTGGTTCTCTTCAATGACTTGTGCTAGAAACCTGCATGTCTCATAAGTTAACCATTGTAGAACCAAGTTATACATACCTCAAAAGTAGATCTTCTATGTGATCCATGGCAATGGATGAATCTTTGTCTTCATGTCATCATGAGCATATGTTCTTGAAGTAGAACATGATTTGACTTTCTTGGTGTACCTTTTGTGTTAGCAAACAACATAAACCTCATACAACATCACAATGCATTAGTACAATCATAAGTGTCAAAACCTTAATCAATGAATATCTTCTATTAAGGTGATATGACAAGTCCAGTAATTAATCAAGATTGTACTGTAATGATATGAAGACAAACATATGATAAACTTAACCATGAAACATACCTATAAGCCATACCTGTCAAGATTGCTTGTAATCTTCTTATGGAAGGCCTTAGCCTCATCTCCCTTTGACATAGGAACTTCTTCACTTATGCAGGTGACCAATCCATCTTCTTCTAGGATCAACCCAATCCACTTGATTTGCAAGAACTGGACATGGAGCTGGATTAGGGTTTGTCAAAGAAACCCCAAAAATTCAAACTTTGAATTTCAAACTTCCGAAGGGATAGAAATATGTGCCTTGATGAGCTAATCAAGTTGGTATATTCAGAATTTGAAAACTGCAAAGTTTCACCCCTCAAAATTGCCTTTTAGATTTCTGGATTCACTAGGGAGGACCCTGAATTAGGGTTTGAGTTTCCCAGAGCTTCACGCAACCAAAATATTTGATTAAAAACTCTACACTTCGATTTTTCTGAGGAGCTTCCAGCCGTGGCCACAGATTTCAAAAATTCCAATTTTTGCAGAAGCCCTAATTTTCCATCTTTCCGATCAAAGTCCCGAACTGGGGTTTAATCAAGCCCGGCCTTCTGCCCAACCAAAAAATATGATCTTGGTCTCTAAATTTCGATTTTGATGAGTAGCATCCAGCCGTGGTCTCCAATTACAAAAATTTCAGCTTTCTTCGAAGCCCTAAATTCTGGAAGCCATGAATGAAGGTACTAAAAAATAATTCTATTTTTACAGAAATATGTACCTGATTGTTTCTGGTGTAACTCTGAACTTTTTGATCCACAGGGTTTATCTTTTTTCTAAGATAAACCGACCTGTTATATTTCCATCCCGACAGGTCTGACCTCAATTGGATTCTCTGAGAGAGAGTTATGCCAAGTGTCGCAACGTGACCTGTTTATGGGATAATACAGGAGAGAGAACTTGTACGGAGTGCCACGTGTCACTGTTTAAACTTCGGCCTCTAAAATGTTTTCTTGAGATATCCTAACCTGTTATATTTCCATACTGATATGTCTGACCTCAATTGGATTCTTTGAGAGAGAGTTATTCCAAGTGTCGCAACGTGACCTGTTTATGGGATAATACAGGAGAGCAAACTTGTACGGACTTCCACTTGTCAATGGTTCAACTTCGGCCTCTGAAAACTTTTCCTGAGATAGTACAGTCTGTGTACTACCTGTCAATTTTTACGAAATTTCATTTGGAGCTTCCTAGCCCAAGTTATGACCTTTTTCCCAAGGTCACCTGATTTTGACTCAGATCTGGAAGAGGCAGAAACCCTATATTGTACAGATCATAAATCACAAAGTAAAACGAATTAGAGGTTTTCCTTTGGACACAAGGTACATGGGGATCTGATCTTAGACCTGTAAAAGTTTCAGATCTGAAAACTTCTCCAAAACGGATTTATAGCGAAAGTGCTACGATGACTGGTTTTTGCTATATCAAGCCCTAGCATCGTAAGTGCAACAAGTGTCATACATGCCATATCATGCCTTCTTTCAGGCTAGCTCTGATACCATGTTAAATTTTCAGAATTTACTTCAATCTGATCTAGGATATTAACTGAGAGAACAACATGTACAACAAATCTACAGCATATCAATCATGGACACAATAATGCAAGCACACAAGAGACACGGAGTTTACTTGGGGAAAACCATAAAGGTGAAAAACCCCAATAACTTCCTCAGAGATAGATAGAGCAATGATACAACAAGAATACAATAGATAGTCTTCTCCTAGCAACAGAGCCTCCTCCTCCACAAGTGCGCCACTCTCCCAAGTGTGAGTGAGAGAATAGAATGTGTAAAATGAGAGAGACACACTCTCTATTTATACACTAACTTGACTTGACCTTTACTCAACTAGGTCGGCCTCAACTTAACCACTTAACATAATGTTGACTGTGCCAACCCCCACTAGGGTGGTCTAATAACCCTTTGACCCACATGGCCGACCCCCAATAGGGTGGTCTAATAACCCTTTGACCCACATGACTTATACAGGGCCGACCCCAACAAGGTGGTATAATAACCCATCAAGTATAAGTTACGACACTTACAATATAAATGACGACACTTCCGTATATAGGAATAATAACATCTCTATAGGAATACAATATACATATATGTGAAATACATTCTGAAGTTACATATACATCAACATTGGAAAGGTTGATTCGTCCTTGAAACCTATTTCTAAGTCAACTAGTGACTTATGAATGCTCGAATGAGTTGGTAATGTCTAAGAGAAGCCTTTCATACCAGGTAGAGCCATTCAAATCCAATAATGCAAGAGAAAAAGCTTATGATGCATGTGACACAACAAATGCATATTCAATGAATGTGCAACGCGAACTGACTTGATCACGCAAAGCTTCAAAGATCAGTACAACAAAATAACCAAGTATGCAATGCATAATAACATGCCAATCACCAAATGTGTTGATTTATTAGGTCCAAAAATAGAGGTTAAAGAAATCATAACATAGACCAAAGAGTAGAGACTTATTCCAAAGTTCTCAAGGGGGTACCAAGTAAATTTACTTGGGAGTTGTTGAGGGCTCAACAATTGGTGACATACTGGGTGAAGCTAGAATATCTGCACATGCGATGTATTTGAACTCTTAAACTAGCAAAAGTAAACAAGAAGAAATAAAATTAACTACGTAAACCGGGTCAAAATATCCAACCTGTCGGATTCGAACAAGCGACCTAAGGATTAGGTCAATACTTTATTTCCACTACAGTCTGCTCTACCTATTGAACTAAGATCAAATGGTGATTACAATTGACGTTAAAATTATAACCAACTGAATTAAGGTCGGATACCGATTCAAATCGACATTAAAGTTATAATAATATCATATTTTTATCCATACTTCCTCATGAATTTTCAGCACAAAGAAAGCAACCGACCGTGGAGAAGAGAAGAACATAGTATATCACGTAGAAGCAAATCAAATAAAAACAATATTGAGTAATATAAATATAACAATGTAGATAATTATCACATCCACAATTTACATAGAAACTTGTCCTTCATTATTCCATCAAGCCAAATGCTTGAAGAATAAGGTTATGGATTGTTAGCACAAGAGTGTTGCATCATCAATGTAGGATGCAATGAGTAGTAGCCTACAAAACTAGATAATGAGTTATTTGACATAGATCATATACAAATCAAGAACTAGAAATAAACAAATGTTATGAAGAACATGATATCAACATTAACCTTGAATATTTGCAGAAAAATAAAAAGAGAAAGCCATTAGTTGGTAGTCCTTACCAATTGTAAAACAACCACATATATTATAAAATGCATAATACTATGATTTAAGAAGATAATTAAATGAATAATAACCAACCAAAGTTAAAGATATATTAACAAAAAAAGGCAGAATCGATTAAACCGATCCATCTATTCTTAACAAGTGGCACCAGAATTGGAAAAACATTTACATCAAAGACAATCTTCCAATCGTTAATATGTATGTATAGTAACTTACAAAAAAAATGATCCCCATAGCTCATAGGACTAATAACATCATATGGAGGAAAAACATACATTTCATATGCATTTTAATAAATTAGAATATCTTTCATTAAAAAGTAAAAAATTGGATACCTTAACAAAGCATCATCAACAACTATATGTGCTATATATTAACGAAGCATCCCTCATAGACACAACATTATATGAAATTCATTAGTGCTCACGAGAAATAAAGCATACTCCATTAACAGACTTTGACAACTTGGACATAATATTTTCAAGTGATCTCTACCAAACACAACCAATCAAAGATTCTATGATATTTCTTTCTATGATATTTCATGACCCAATAATGCAAGACAAAGTAAAATGCTATGAATTGCATAAAACAATGCATCCAAAAGATATAAATTTTATTAAAGTTCTAATTAAAAAAAGGAAATAGAAGTTAAGCTTCAAGTACTTTCCCTAAGATAATAATAAATTGAAATAATTAAAATAGTGATACTCAACGGACTGTAGAATGCTGTCGAATGCTACCGATGATATTTCTTTTATATGATTTTTTATTAATTTCGGTTAAGATTTCAAAATTTATAGCCATGGGCAGTTTATTTTCTGATTTTTTCATTGAGAAAAAATTAAATAGCTCATCAAAATTTGTAACAGTATTTCGAACTGTCCTCTGAACGCCTTGCTCTACATGGAAACTGGAGATACAAAGCCATATTCTCTGCTCTATCATTATGTTGTGAAGGTATGTGATATCATTTTCCAATTATTAGATTCTCATGCTGTAAATATCGGTTTTCAGCACTATAAACAACAAGGAGGACAATTTATTTTTCAGCAGGAATAAGAGTTCATAATCCCACATTTCCCCTCAGAGAACCCATAGGAACCAGGAATCATGCTACAAATTGAATCATAGTTATCACAGTTTCTAAACTAAAAATGTTAGTTTGATGTGCCATGAAATGTTTAACCGCTTAACCCCTATGGTTTAGGAAAACCAACAAGCAGTTTTACAACATAATAGCAAAAACATATTCGCTCAAAAATAACAGTGAATACAAAACTGTATTTTTTGTCTCTAATTCCTTAGATACTGTTCAATCAAGTTACTTAGCAATATATTTTGCATTTATAGTTCATCCAAAAGTAAATAGAAACAAAATTATGGCTGTTGTTGATCCATTCAAATAATCAGTTGATCGATTATGTTGTTGACCCAGTCAAATAATCCATAGAATTTTGGACTTGCGTAGCACTTTTCCTCCAGCTATGGTAGTGGGATTTATATGAAGATTTGTTGTGATGGGTTTTGAAATCTTACTTCCTTAAGCTGAATTCCTTCATTTCATCGACCTTATTGATCGAGGTAGTAGTGGTTGAGTTATCCTGTCAGACTGAAAATGTGCTCTAAAATAGGTTAAAAATGTAGAATATTTAGACTACAGCCTTATTGATCAAGATAGTAGTGGGTGAGTTATCCTGTTAGACGGAAAATATGCTCTAAAAAAAGTTGAAAATGCAGAATATTTAAACTATATATATATATTCAGTGTTGTTGGAATTTCACATTCAGATTATCTTCAAATACTTGTTGAAGTGTTTAATCTATTTTTAAAATAAAAAATAAAATTTGAAAATTTTATAAAAATATTTTATAGATTTTGAAAAAATATAAAATTAGGTATAAGGTAGCTAAATCTATTTTTAGAATTAAAAGTACATTTTTAACTACAATTTCAACAAAAAATAGTAATCCCAAAGACAATTAAAAAAAAACATAAAACCTTTATACAACTCCCTTCCTAATCATCCGTGTGCAATGAAAAGAAGCCACTTTCAAATATATTTGTATTTTGTTTTTTGGAGGTGTATTATAAACTTATAAAGATTAAGAGTTCTGTTGTTTAATTTTATTTCATCCTTTATCTGTCTCTGCCATGGTTGCATTTTATTTATTAATCCAAATGTACATGTGGGTTAATGGATTATGTTAATATAACCTTGCAGATTACTTGCAGTATCATCTGGTTTTCCAAATGAATTATATAGCCATGAATTAATACAATAAGGTTTTATAGGGCTGCGATGCCCATACAGATAACATTGCAGGAGAGAATAACACTCTTCCTAATCTTAATTCAGCTAGAGGGTTTGAGGTCATCAACTATATCAAGACAACCCTCAGAAATTCTTACAATGCAGTTGTTTCTTGCGCAGATATTCTCGCTCTTGCAGCTAGGGATTCAATCTACTTTATAATATTTATATTTTACATTTTCCATATAAGTCCATGTCAACTGATGATCATATCCATCAAAGAACATTCTTATTGAACTAAAACAAACCAATTCAAATTTGCTTACTGTGTTTTTTGTCTGTTTAATTATACAAGAGCGGTGGACCTTATTGAGAAGTGTAGTTGGGGAGAAGAGATGGCACGAATGCTAGCAAAAGTGCAGCAAACGCCGACATCCTAGTTGGGATTTCTATTCAAGATCTTGTAGGGCTCTCAGGTATAATACTCTAAATCAATCATGTATCTACGTATTCTAAACTAGGTTAACATTATTGGGTATTTGGTTAATTCAGAGATTACCAGAGATGTTAGATCTGTTAAAGATCTGCCATAAGGAACAAGCTAAAGAACAGTAACAGAGCAGTAGTGGCCAAGCTGCCATGACCAACAACAAATGCAACAAGTATGAAGAAACAGTAAGCCTGAGAGGCCGAACCATTGGTCATTGGCCAACATTCATGGAAATGTTCCATTATAAAGTATCAGATCGGGGTTTTCAATTTCTCAAAAATAGATTTTTTAATCCTTCAAAAACTGAGCTAAATAGAGTTTTCGATTGATAGCTAAAAACTAATCTAACTAGAGATCTCATAGTTTAATATTAAGAATATATGTTTTTTCATTAAAATTCACTATTGATATGGTTCAAGTCTAGAAAAATAAAGGAAACTATAGATAACAATAAACGAAAAATAGGGTTTGTTGAGCGATTGTATAATTGCATGAGATAGCATAACTATCCAAAGCGCTACTGTATGTAAAGGGTAGCATATGATGTATTATCTTATCACCCCCCAGGAATGGCTCAAAAATATAGAAGATAGACACCAGGGCAGGGATGTGAGACTTCTTGTTGTCTTGTTGTTATGATCTTAAGATGTCTGAAAAACGATGTGTACCCAAAAATTAGACTTCGGCCAGAAATTGTGAACTTAGAAGCAGAGGAGTTTATTTATCTAGTACCAAATTTTCATATTTTTCACAAGAAGAATAAACAAGGTTCGCTATGTTTAAATATAACTGTATTTAAATAGTGAATTAAAAAAATGACAAACAACTATCATCAATATAGTATGAATGGCATGTGAGGTGGAATGTGTACAAAATCAGAATTAGTCTTTCAAATGTCAATTGTGAGTATATACAAGAAAATGTTCAGAACTCGAGCCTAGATTAGCCCTTGCCTCCCAAGTGTGTTAAAATATATTTTAAAAGACACAGAAGCTTTCCACATTTTGGCCATGCATAAACTGCATGCACCCACTATATATATGAGGGTAGCTTCCAGAAACTCAGTGAGCGAATGTTCAAGGAGCCCCCATGGATGTCGATGGAGGCCATTACTTGCAACGAATTTCATTGAAGACAAATACTTTAGAATTTGGTGTACAAGGCATTTGAGCTGGGTTGGATTCTTGTTTTTTAGGAAATCATGGGAGAATCAAGCGCAACAACACCCACTACCACACCCAAAATTGATACAGCCCTGGGTACCATTGTGTGGGTGAGGAGGAGAAATGCCTCCCAGTGGCCTGTAACGATTTTGGATATTCTTTCTTTACAAAATAGTTGTGGATACCGGTTGCTGAACGAAGTAAGAGCCACCTCTATAAATAGTCCTTGGGTTGATGTCAACGGGAACTCGTCCGGCTATTAGGTTGTCACTAGTTGGTCCTTGCACTTGAAGTTATGAAGTGTACACTGGGCTAGTCGTCCGACTGATACAGAGCAATCTAGATTACATGTTCATGGTTTGCAAAGAGATAAACGTAAGCATAAATCTATGGAGCACAATGACATTTTGGAGCTTGAGTCACCTTTGGATGCTATGCAGTGAGTTGTTTCATTTCAGCAAAACAACCCTTTAGTGTAGCTGTTCAAAATTTCAAGCAACCAACGAGGTAGGTTTGGAGGACAATAACATTGAAGACACAACTCAAATGAGAGCGCTACAAGAATTTGGATTGAGGATTGCTCCCAACAAGAAGCAACTTAATATGCCAACAACAAGAAGCAACTTAATATGCTAACATCACATGAAGGTATTCCAAAATTAGTTCTTCCTTAGACTATTGTTCGTATTCCATCTTATGTTGAGTTCTTGCTTCGTTTGTTGTGGTGGTGATTCTTCTTAGCTATCCATTACTTAAAATCATCCTCCTCCATATGAATCTACCAAGCTGGGAGGATGAGAGAAGGTTCTGGGCAAAGAAGGGTATGAGATAATTGAATAAAAGCATGCTCTTTTGCTTCTCTTCCCGGAAGTAACATAGAAAAGTTATATCAATAACAAGAGTTAGCAGAACCTAAATTTGGAGCAACTTTTGATTGACCTTCTCAAAGTTACATATAGTAAGTAATGCAATGCTCAACACCCCTACTGTTACATGTCCATTTCTGCTCCACCGATCCCAACACCGCATTCACACTCCCACTATGAGTTGCTCGATCTCTAGAACACCATCATTGACAACACCAAGCATTGTTGGTTGGTATATTCCTGTAGAAGATAAGATTTTGTCAGACAAAGAGCAAGGATGCGGCATGCACATATTATAGCCTATCAATAACCCATCAATATAGAGACCAGAGGCATGGATGAGTGATGCATCAAAAAACGTGGAAGTGAAGCACAAAGATTGCTTCTCTCTGCAGGAGTAAGATGTTGTCTCTGCTATTTCTGGTTCCTATAATTTGTCTTTATTGCTCAAACATCGTTGTGCTATGATATTTGGTTTCTATGATGCTTACCTACAGAAATTTGTATGTACCATTAAACTTAAAACCTTAGATTTTCAAGGAATATAAAGAGGACAATAAGTAGTCTAGAATTACATGCCCGTCTTTTTTGTTCTTCCAGTTCTGATAATTTCCTCATGGTTGTGGCGATATTTGCAATTTCTCATGCAACAAATTGTTCAAGAGTTGTCTCCGCGTTTGCTGCCTCCATGAATTTCTATGGGGCCTAGGGATGTCCGAGTATAGAGCTAGTTGAGAGCGCCTACGCCTCACCTACTCAGGCAGGAATGGCAGTGTTGCTCAAGCATGACGAGAATAGTTGGTTTGCGCAAGACATGGATAGCTGGAGCAAGACAGGGATGGCAGAACCTGGAGCTGCATGAAGATAAAATTTCAATCACAAAAATTCAGCAGAATTTTTTTTTCAATCACAAAAATCCAGCAGAAGAAATAAGATATTGTTGAAGCATAGAGCCTCAGCAGGCACTTGAGTCCAGTGAGCTCACCATAAATTTCGGAGCTGGTCGAGTGAAGAAATACCGGAGTTGGTCGAGTGAAGAAATAGGATTGATGACCTTGGTCGAGGTCGAGTGAAGAACTATGAGAGTGAGGAATTATGAGAGCCCAACGAGCGATGGTCAAGGGCGATCAAAATTGTTATTCCTATCAGAGAATCCATGGAAACGAGGAAACGAGGCTTCACATGAAAATTTTCGATCCAAATGTGGAAGAAAAGATGAAATTTAATGTGGGTGGCCTTTGTTCCCTGGGGTGTTTATTATATAGATTGTGGAGTTGCATGCACCTGCCACGCAAAGCAGGTCATGCATCCTGCCATGCAAATGTCTTGAGTCCTAGGGCATGCACCACATAACACGTTGCATCAGCTACGAGATTCCACCATACTGTACCTTCAATCATATTGTATCCGTATACCATCACCATATTGTACATGCCATCATATTGTATCTGTATACCATACCACCGTAAGACTTGGAGTGCCTCTAAAAGAGGCCAAATAAGGCTTCCAAACATGTTATTGGTTAGCATACCATAATCATACTAAAACTTTGGTTAAATTGTTTTGGAAATAGTGCCAAACTAATACTAAAACCCAAAATCAATTTCTATAGTCCCTGCTACTTGGCAGGCCGGCAGGGACTAATAAGAGTGAATCAACATTTTGATGAAGATATTGAATATATAAAGTCATTGCCACAAAGCTATTCCATTTGATCCATTATTTCCATACTTTTTCTATACAAACAAAGTGGTGCAACAACTTAATGAAAAAATTCTCCTCTATGTAAATGAAGAGCTAATAATTCTAAATGCAATTGACAAAGATGAAAACAAATAGTCTACATTAATCACGTATGAAAAAACAATAGTGTTGCCATCGACAATAGTAATCAAACACAGTAATTTGGTTGAGCTATATGTTGGTAGCTAAAACATAGAAGATGGCCTTATTAATGGCATCGATGGCAATGATGAAAAAGATACACACTAAAGCAATGGCGCAAATGCCATTTAGATAGAATTTGTAGATCCAAACATTGGAAAATTGCAAAGACAAAAGTTTCAAGAACTATATGGCAAAGATATTTCTCCAACTTGGACTCCAATACTACACATTTCAAAACCCCTTGCAAGCAATAGGTGTCAATCCCATATTACAATACAAAACCAATTTCTCATACAACTAGCTTGTTCAAGATCAATACATAGAGAAAAAGAATTGATTCTAGAAGGACTTGCATTCAATCCAATAGGAATATCAAAACATGTGCTAGTATATACAACATTATCACGAGTGAGAACATTAGACTCATTTTATATCATTAACAAATTAACATAAGCAAAATTTTGTGTAAACAAAAATGTAGTTGAAGAAACAAAATGCTTAGTATCAAATGTATCATGGAAGCTACAATATATACAAAAACCAATAATGAGTACAAATACTATATTGATTGTAACATTGAATAGACGTAGTTTTGAGGCCCATATCCAATACATTGTATAATACCAAGATTTGATGAATAACACAATCATCTGATTCCAAGAAACACGTCTAATTATCCCACCAACTAATCATCAATTTTCAAAACTTGCTTTCACCTTGACAAATGTTGTTCATGGTCTACTTACTTGCATATAACAAAACATAGAAACCATAGCGACACAAAGATTTTGAAATCATTTTATCATATATATACTTGCAACATGCAATTTGCATAATGAATATATATGTTGCACCATCTCCATCTATTCCAACAATAATTCAAACAATTGCCATCGCAAAAACAAGATCAGTTCACAAAAAATGTATCTTTGTACTAATTGGCAATTGCAATATCTATATACATTCAAATAACCATTGAAGCAAACAACTAATCTAATACATGGAGTCAAAAAAATTACATGAAATCAATATAGGCCAAAAACAAAACTGTAATCGACCACATTTGGACAAATTTACTCGATGAGCAATGTAATGTTAATATGTCCAATGCATATTGGACTTATCACGTTGCAATTCAAGCTACACTACACATTCTATAAATTTGATAGAAGAGACAAGGAGCAGTATAAACGCTAACTAAAACACCCCCGACTCGCTGGAATCCGGCAGAGCAATTCTTGCTGAAATCGCAATTTGGAGTGCTTAAATAGTAATTTTGGCGATCTGGGTAGTTTTAAAATTGGGCATTTAGTCTAGTATAGGAAATCCCGATCGCTGAAATTGCAAAATTGCGGAAATAGCAATTTCCAGGAAGAATTTTAACCTTTTTTTATCCAAAATTCACCGGAAAAGCGGGGCGTTTTGGTTTTCTTTTATCTTACTCAAAAGAAACAATATGTTGTTCCAACAAGCAAACTCACCATGAAATTTTGGCATGTAAAAAGCATAACAACTTAACATAACAATTCATTATTCTTATTAGTATTTACTACGTTTTCATGTCAAAATCCTTTGTATTGGTACGACAAAATTGGTTAAAAAATATACCTCAATCTCTTCTCTTTTCTTTTATCTTAGTAAGAAAAACAAGAAATGGTTGAAAAACAACAAGCTGAAAGGTAAGATATGTTCATGCACATTTGTAATTATTTATTGTATAATTACTATTCTATAGACATATGAAGAAACTAGAAGCTAGAATGCTAAGAGTTAGGTGTGTTGAATTGGAGTTTGTCTGAACAATAGCTTGTTTGTTGGAAAGCAATTATGAGAAAAAAAAATTGAGATACAAATTATGATGCAAAAGACATTGAGATGCACACAAGGACTGAGTCTAAACACAAATTGCAACACAAAATCAAATTTAGGTTGCATCAACGGTAACACAAACGAAGACATAGAACCATGCAAAAGGGACATCTAATGTGATGAAAAAATGTTATGCATTTCAGATGTAATTTTATATAATGCAATAATAAATTTTGGCATCTTAAACAACCATGAGCCTAACTCAGATCATAGACCTTTAACGATAACTCTTAATTTTTCCATGCATAGCGATCCCATTGAAGAAAATTATCACGACCAAGAGCGGTTGATCTATAGAAATATAGATGATATTTTTCTAAATGATTATTTCCTCTATCAAAATTTTACTACTACCCTCTCATCTTCCATTAACAAGTTCTCTATCGAGGTATTAGGTAAAAAGGGAAATAACATAACCAACCCTTGGTACGATGAAGATTGTAAAAATGCAAGAAGATAAATTAAGGAAGCTATTGATGAGTCCCTAAAAGATGAAAAGATAAAGAGGTACAAAGCCCTAATTAAAAAGAACAAAAATACTATATAAATAAAAAGTAGGAGAAGCTTTTACACCTCTCTAAGATGGCTCCTAAAATTTTATGGACATAAATTGTAGCTCGCAAAACTAAATAAAATATCATGATTGTTTTGAAGGATTGGAATTCCTATCTTAAGAAGCTTTATGAGTCTCATGATGTGATGGATAACATTCAAATCCTCCTTGCAACTAAAGAAGTTTTTTCTTTAGAAGACATAGATTTTGGGGTAAAACATCCAACAAATAGAAAAACCTAAGGACATTGAAGGCTACCAAATAGAAATCCTAAAAATTGGAAGGCATGCTTTCATCCCTCACATTCACAAGCTCTTGAATCTAGCGGTTAAGCAAGGTTTCCCTAAACCATGGAATCAAAGCTTCATTGTTCCTATTTTTTAAAAGTGGTGATAAAAATAACCCCTCTAATTATCGAACCATTATGATTAGCCCTCTCTTAGCCAAGTTATATGGTATTATTTTGGAAAATAAGATCAACATGTGGCTAGAAAGTGAAGGTAAATAGGCTAAAGGCCAGACAGGTTTTAAAAGACATCATTCAACCATAGACCACCTCATTACGATCAGGATCATTGCAGAGGAGTGTCGTAATAATAAATCCAATCACTTTTGTTGCTATGTGAACTTTAGAAAAGCTTTTGATATAGTGTCTAGAAATAATCTGTGGAATAGGTTAGAAGTACTAAAGGTTCTTTTTGAGTTGAGAGTTCTTGCGATAAGGTTAAATGAAAGTGTTACTACCAATTTTAAGCACATTAAGGGGTGGTCGAAAGATATTAATTGTAATATTAGAGTTAAGCAAGGTTGCCTTCTCCCCCCCACCCTTTTCGGCATATACATCGATAGGATAGAAGGCTGTCTAGAAGATGCAGGTTGGAATGACACAACAGTAGTAGGAATACTCATCCTCTTTTTTCTCTATGTCGATGATATTTTTCTTATGGCAAGGTGTCCCTTTGATCTTGATAAGCCATTAACAATTATCAATGATTTATGCTCTAATATGGGTATGGTTGTTAACATCGACAAAACAAAATTTATGATTATAAAATCCAAGAGGTTCCCCTATGCTAATTTCATATAAGACAATAGCAATTTGGAGGAAGTGACTTCTTACAAATATTTTGGTATCAATATCCATCACTAGCTCAATTGGAACTATATCATTGAGAAAATGATTAATGGAGGGTGGAAAGCTTATTTTGGTTTTGAAAACAATTGTAAATCAACAAACATTGCGATGTGGGATAAGGAAGTTCCTCTTTGAAACTCTCGTCACCCCCGTTATCTTGTATGGGTGTGAAGTCGGGGGTTCCAACATCTCTAAAGAATCTTGAAGAAAAATTGAGCAAATCTAAAAACGTTTTATAACTTATAACCTTAAAATTAAAAGCAATACGTCCTATCTTAATCTCTTCATAGAAGTGGGGCTTTCCCTCATCGAGAGCATGACTATGAATAGGTACTTGACGTACAAACATAAGATAAATAACATGGGAGACCAAAGGATTCCTAAAATTGTTTAAAATCCTGTCAAAACTTACCTACAACTCAAGCGGGGTTGGCATAAAGATGCCTTCACTTGGTTAAACCATTGGGGAATTGACAAAAATGTCACTTTGCAAAATAGCGATAATTTTAAAATTATTACTACATCTAAGTTTAAATAGAATTTGTGGTGAGATAAAAATTTAGAGGTTAAAAGAAAATTAAGATATTATAAGGAGGTCATTAACCATAATCTAGAAGATCAAAAGTATCTATCTGTTTTAACTAGTATAAAGAAGAAGATTAATATAAATAAGCAAGATAAGAACAAACTCTCATGAGCTCCATACTGAAACATGGCGTTGGAAAATCCCTAAAACTTTGTGGGCTGAAAGGACTTGTCATCTCCGTGAGATAATGAATGTTGAGGATGAAAATCACTTTCTCTTGGAGTGTCGTACGAACACTCACATTAGATCTCAATTTCAGAATATTTGTCACAATACAAACCTTCTTAATCTTCTAACCTATCAAAAACTACAACGAATTAAGAACACTTCTCTTTAAGCTTTTTGAGCATAGGAATAATATTCTAAAGCAAACCAAATAATTCTTTAGTAAGGTCCAATAAACCGAATTGATCTCAATAGACATTAACCATCATCATCATAATTTAACATTTCAACAAGGTAATAAATAAATGATCATATCCACTTGCTTGGACAAATGATCTCTTAAATAAAAAATTAAATCAAATGAATGGAGCATAATATCAAGGACTCTATTAGATAAATAATGTTTCTTAAATACAGGTATCTATTAGATGGATATTTATCAAATCTGGTTGAATGGAAGAGTCTATCCATTCGACATTTTCGCCCAAACGTTCGTCTCCTCCGTCCCCTCCCATTAACGACGCCCCGACGTCTGCCTTCTCCGGCGCCCTTCTCTGGTGGTCTCACTCCTACCCACGACGAGCTGGGGTCCCACATGATATCCCGTGGATCCTGGGCTGCCAATCCTCGTCCCCCATCCGGATTCCCTCCTCCTCACGCCGACGTCCCGTCCATGCATTAATGCATGCTACCAACCCAGCTCTAATTTTTTTCGAACCAGCTCGTCCGCCCCCTCCCGGCGCTGGTGCTCTGTTCCCATCTCCCCTGTCCCTGCATCCCCTCCGCTGCGAGCTTCGGCTGAGCTGCATCCGTCCATCCTCGCTGAGCTGCGGTGGGTCGAGAAGCTCTGGATCCAGGTAACCCTACATGAAATTTGAACTTGGTAAAAATGGATTGCAACTATTCGAAATGATTACAATCTAATGGATAGACTCTTCGCCCTCAAATATGGTCATGATTTTTATGGCTCGCTTATCAATCCTGCATTTAGTGTTTCGAAGAGCCTTATCTCTTTCATTCTGTTCTGCAATCTTTTCTGATTTCACTTGACTCTAATCCTGTATCGCTCATAATTCGCCACTATGGTAGCAGATTGCCATGATCCGACATCTTTTGCTGCCTTAGAGCGCTTACAAGAATATCAATCATATCTGTGTTCAAATTCAAGGCTTTGAGAAATCCTTCTGCTACAACCTCTGAAAATGCATATCGGAAATAACATGGAACAGTATTCCAAAAAGTAGAGATGTTTTACAATTGCCTGAATTGTTCATGAAGAATGTATAGAGTTAGCTTACTTGTTATCAGCTTTTGCCTTTTCATTTTCTTCCCATGCTTTGATGAGAGCCAATCTCTTCTCTATATTAACCTTTACTAAAACGGCATCTACACATACAAAAAGGAGAAATATCAGTACATGAATCAATAGTGTTCTATCTGGACTCTATCAATCATTGTTTATCGTAGAAGCGATTGTGGACATCTTTTGCAATCCCTATTGTATTTCCCAGATCATTTGGAAAGCTTACTAGATGTATAAGACCACCTCATAAAGATTTGGTGAATGTTTTGGGTGTAACTTCAATACTAATTTAAAAAGATAAATGTATACATACCTCTGTCTAAAGATCCTCCTTCTGAGCTTTTCGATATAAGAGGCTCAACAGCTGCTTCCTTTTTCTCCGCTGACCAAAAGAGAAATCAAGTATCAATTCTATAAACAGACATCGGTTCTTTTATGGATAAGATCTAGTAATAGGGATCAGGGCACCACAAAAATTTAGAACATGCAAGCAACCTCCAAATCTTCTTTTCAGCACACTGACAAGATAAGAATACATGGACGTTGATATGAAGGCAATGCATTATGAGAGGAAACCCAATATAATGAGATTTAGAAATACAATGCTAGTAAATGTACATATAATGCTAGTAAATGTACAGACAAAATATGTAGCATGCAACAACAATCTAATTTACTTAACAATTTCTTAAATGTGCTTGTTTGCAAAGTCAATCTAAGGGACAAGACAACAAACTGCACCATACAGAATAAACTCAATACTCGAGTCACTTTCTAATATTTGGACCAAAAAACACGGCAAAACAGTCTGCAGGGCTGTACCTTAGAATAAGTTAGCCCCAACTCATGGAAGGTAAAGTCTCCAATTGTGGCAGGCATGCTAATTATAAAAAAAAAATGAAGAATAGAGAAGTAATGATAATTAGATAAATGGCTTAGGACCAACATGGCCGACTTTCAACTTTGTTGAGTCTCACCATCTTCCTAATGACCAAGCCCTATCTCTTCATTGAGAAAGGGTCCTAGACATTGAGACACTGAGACAGCAAGAGCATGTCTTAGCAACTCCTTAAAGGAAATGGATGGAGTGATTTTCTCTCTAAATTTCAGGACTATGACGATGAAATCACACTATGTTATGCAGCAGTCAAATTAATTGTGTGGTAGAATTACTCTGATGTCTGGACTTCCATTCATATGTCATGTGTTTCTTCTAAAACAACACGGTTACTATAATGCATTCTGATTCTTCAATATAAACTGTGGGGAAATTGGAATCTACAAAGCTCCCCGTCATTATAACCACATCCATGATAGATGCATGCAACAGAGAATATATCGCCCAACACAAATTAGTTCATCCATGATAGATGCATGTAATCTAAGAGTGAGTAATATGCAGCAGTGAATGATGGGTTCATCAACATCAAGTTGAGAATTACACCAACATCTCAAGCATGCTGGTGGAGATAGGTCAGTAAAAGATTCCTAAATAGTAAGAGGAATGACAAGTTCATTTATGCCATATACACTGGACAGAAATTGTTCAAGTCAGCACACAAAATAGTGAAAATTAGATGCAAGGAGATCTCACAACGAGTAAAACAATAAGCCCTGCCTTGGATTCCCTAAGAATCCATTTTTAACGAGTACAAAAAATTTTGCACAGATGCATATGGGACTAAGATTATTGTTGTGGAGGCTAAGAATCTATGCATTACAAAGTTTCAGATCTGGAGATTGGCCTGTCAAATATAAAAAACATGGAAGGCACTCTGGTTCTTTCAATCCATGCAAGAAGCAAACACACCAGGTGTAACCTAAAGTTTTTTGGACTAAGAATGACGGAATTTAAGATATCAAGATGTCTATATCTACTTTCAAACTATAAATATAATGAAGGCACATGTGTGGAGCTAAAGGGAATATCTTCAGCCAAAGCAAACGACATTGAAGAGACATAATCGTGTGAAAATTGAAATGGCTCTTGTCACAAGCATAGGCTATCATACGCTATAAACTCTTTGAAAAGGCCAAAGCTAAATGATTAAAAGGCCATATTTAAGTTCATCTTGATATTACTGGAAAATTAACTAGTGCTTCCACAACAAAACAATGTTCAGATTCTCAGAAAAGATGGAAACAATGTTTTATAAAAGATAACATCAAACCCCTCTTTTTAAACTCACCTTTGGCGTTCATTAGATATTAGAGACCATATAACATGAGTCATGAATTGATTGTAATACACTATAAGATAGAATCGATTTCCTTCATTATCCTAGTAGTGACACCGAACTAAAGAAACAAGTTTTCCTGCAAAACTAGTGTAAGCAATTCTATGCAACTGATAAGAAAGCAAGGGTTGGAATATGCGATTTAGACACAATAAGCGAAGGGGTAGCCTTACAAAATAAATTTCCAATGAAACAAAAATGAAGCTCTGATGTGCAGGAGAAAACTCACTTCATGTACCCTTCACAGTGAAGCTGGTACATACTACTAGTAGAAAATATTAGTTTTACTATGGAATTAGACAAACTTACATTATAGTGATAAGTATATAGAAAGAACTTACCCACTTGTACATATCAGATTAGCAAGATGAATCTAAAGCTTAATATATTGCTACCTATAGATATGTTCATTTACCCTTTTGATCTTGATGTGCATTATGTTAAACTATCGGTTTTCAGAAAAATGCTCGACTGCCATAAAAAAACCTGAAGCTTGCATTTCTTCCAGATTGTGCATTTTGCTGATCCGTTCCAGACTTGGTAGAATCATTAGACTGCTGGTTCTCAATGTCCATGGGAAGCTTCATCTTTGCTAATGAATCTGTGAACTGATGCATGCTCTTCATATACATGTCAACTATCCGCTCCTGCACCATAGATTGCTCTGGCTCAATATTCACATTGCGAAGAATTAAAAAAGAGATAGAGATTTCCTGCAATGTAGGATACCAGTATGATACAACAAATGGATTAATAATAAAAACTTAAAAGGGTTAACAATGAACATAGAACAGAGTTGACCTTGTATTCAATAGAGATGCAGTGTTGCCCAACCATATAAAAGTAAAGATTCAGTGTTTCCCAATTATATAAGATGTTAATAAAGAAAACACTACTAAAAGATATTTCAAGATGGTAGGCAAGAAAAAGGAGCTGAATGCATAGACACATAAAGCAGAATGCACATGCATAGCAGACATCAATAGCAAACAAGAGGAATATAGAAACTTAGATAAATTGCATACACAGTATTATACAAAAATTATGAATTTCCAATCTAATGTTTAGGTTCCATCTACGCAGCAAAGAAGAGAACATAAAAATGAACCAACATTCATTATTGTCCTAAACCAGCTACAACAATCTTTGATTTATGGGCAAGTAAGAAATCATACAAAGAATGGGTATAGCAGCCTCTAAACCTCTCTCAACTTACACCAACTAAACTTATAGATATGATCAAAGTTTCACTGCACAGCAAGTTCCTCTGTGGTCTTCCCTTGGGCCTCACTCTCCGGTAAAGTCCCAAGGTCTGTATGATCACCCAGTTCATTTTCTTCTAGCATATCCTGAGAAATAACATCTCCAACATCAGAATGTACAGATTCCATGGTTGAATTCCTTTTGAAGAAGTTGAAATTACATTGCCTTCAGAAGCATTATCTGCGTCAGATGTGGTTTCATGATGTACAGTTGAATTATGCTCAGACTTTGCTTCATCTTTATCCAATGAAGTAAGGCCTTTGGAATGTTCTGAAATTGCATTGTGGGACACTCCTACCTCACCCTTTGTTGCACCTAGATTTACTGAAGAAACAGGCTCATTGTTATCCGACTTTGTCTGGCCAGTCAATTCTGTCCCATTCTTTGATTCTGAAGTTGCAAGCTCATGAAACCCATTAGATGAGTCTGCCTGAGATTCATGTTTGGCTGTTGCATTCTCTTCCATGCCAATTTCATGTACTTCAACGATAATAGCTTTTTTGTTCTTTTTCTTTTGTTTCTTGCCATCTGCTCCTGCGTTCAAATCATGCACAGAATCACTAAGAGTGGAATTGGCTTCCTGATTATTTTCTTCCAGTTTCTTGCCTTCTTCCTCTGTATTTGGATCGACAACAGGAACATCCTTACTGCCATCTAGACTACTAGTCTCATCCTGTTTTAGAACAACTTCCTCAATCTTGACTGTATCTGAAGACTTTTCCCCGCCATTTTCTCCTTCAGAACTGACACAATTGGCAGTAGCTTTCAGTAACCCTTGATTGACTTCCCTTGATACAGTTAATCACTTGGAATGGAATGGAATAGTAACCTTCGAGCTCCAAATATGGTTAAAAGTGAAATTGCATATCTCTAAGTGCAATAATTAAACCCACATGTTACAACCGCTGGCAGAGTACTATTTCCAGATGTTAAATTTAGCATCATTTAAATTTCCAGATTTTAAATTAATCATCCATTTGGCTAAAAGGTTGCTTCATTTCTTTTGGATAAACATAACAACAAAACACTCTTCAATTTATTCAACTTGTTATCTTTAAACTTCTGCAATTTGAGCATCCACTTTGAGTAAATACTTTACATGATTGATCAATTAAATTCATCATTTAGGGGAGTTACTCTTAATCCCTTCATAATTCTGGAATTAACTATGTGATTGGTTCATTTCTCATTTCCAGATTTCAAGCATTTGTCAAGCATTTTAGGGTGTGTTGCTGCTTGCATGTCTCCACATAATCTAAATTTCTAATGCATTTGCATATTGTTTTGTAGGCATCCGTACAAAATGGGTAAGCGAGGAAAATGGAAGGCAATCATGGATCTTGAGGTGCAGGACCCCAAAAACATGATCACATTTTCAAGTAAAGACCTAGTTTGGTCTGAAATACGCCGAGAAAATAGGAGCATTGATCATGTTGACCTAGTACCTTCAAATAGAGTTCCTGCTTTTATCAAAGGGGAGGAAACAAACCCTGATGCTCCATGTACATTTGTATGTCGACAAAACAAGAAACTGGGAAAAAGAGACACTGTTGCCTTGCGATATGAACTGTAAGTATTTCAAAAGTGCATTGTATGCCTCTTAGCATTGGGACTACATTTGTCATTCATTGTATTTACTAACGGTTAAAAATTTCTTATGTAGTTATCATTGTTCATATGGCCCAGAGGATAAAAGAGGAGGAGAGTCAACTAAACGAAGGGCCAAATTTCCAATGAAGAGGGGCTGCCAATGTCGTTTCATTGTGAAGGTTATGGTTAAAAGTCCTCAAATAGAAATACTGACTTACAATATGTGTGAGCATGAAGATTTGCAAGGATGCCCTTGTCATGGACAACGCGACACTTCAGGTAATGGCAGGACATTGCAGAAGCCAAAGCTTTCAAAAGACATTGTGGCATATGTGGAGAGTTGTTACTTTTCGGGAGTGTCCATTGACTCAACTTATAAAATGCACATCAAGCGACATGTTGACATGGATGCTTCAACCCGAGATAGGGATTTCTTCCTATCTAGGAAAGATATTTTAAACATATACAATCGGTTTTCGAAAGGAAAATATCAACTCCACGAAGAGGATGAAATGAGTGTCAACCTTTGGCATCAAAAGCGACCAGAAGATTTCTTCTTTTATCAAAAGCCCAATGGTAAAGAGGTCCCTTTTATAATTGGAATTCAAACAAAATGGATGTTGGAGAGCATGGTCAAGCTATCCCATAATAGCATAATTGCCATGGATTCAACTTTTAGCACGAATAAATATGGGGTAAGTCGGATGTCAATGATTGAATTAATATGTTTATTCGAGATGTAGTAATTGAATATATTAGATGACTTGAATTTCACATTACATGTTCTTTTCAATATGGCAGTACCAGCTTTACACATTGGTGGCTTTTGATGGTCAACAAAGCGGGGTGCCAGTTGCATGGGTTCTGGCTGAACGAAATATTTCAGCAGATATTGCGCTATGGTTGGAGCAGTTGATGCTTAGGTGTTACAAAATCCATCCTGATTGGAAAGTGAATGCATTTATGGTAGATGATGCACTGGCTGAAATTTCCGCTTTGAGGTAAGTTGAATTTTGTTATTCAACAATATATCTTGCATTTAATATAATAATGTCACACTAAAATGTTCTAGATATGGCAGGAGGATCACAGGCTGTGATGTGATCTTGTGCGTTTGGCATGTGCAGAGGGCGTGGAAAAAAAATGTGTATCGGTTGGCTAAAAAAAACAAGCAGATAAGATGTACGAAGAGTTGGGTTTCATTATGAAACACACTTCAAAAGATGACGTGGATCATGCAATCCATGGTTTTTTTAGCAAATGGAAAGATGAAGAGAAGTTCTTGGACTATTTCCACAAGAATTGGGTTGCGGGTGATAAATTCCGTAAGTGCACAAACTCTTGTTGATGTTTCAATATTGTGTTTCATTGATATGACATGCTTTTACTAACCTAGTTCTTTACATTTAGGGATGTGGGTGAAAGGTTGTCGAGAGTTTCCCCATGCAAATCAAGATACCAACAATGCCGTTGAGTCTTACCATTGTTATCTGAAGACAAACTTCCTATTTGATAAAAGGAAGAAATGTGCACGCAGGATGGACTGGTTGCTGTACATGCTTCTATGTAGTGTTGAACCTTGTTATCGCTACAAGGAAATTTTGAAAGAAGAAGGATACCTAAATAACTACAGGAAAGAAAAACAAATGGAAAATTCAGTGGAAAAGGCTAGAAGAATTCCGGACAGTGATTGTTGCCCTCACGAGAGCACACCACATGCTTATTGGGTGAGGATCCAAACAGATGGTGATAAAAATTACCTTGTCAAGCGGTATAGCACAAATTTTATAGTTTGCGAATGCCCATGGTCTATTCGTGGAAATATTTGCAAACATGACATTAAAGTCAATTGGTTATTCTACCACTCAGGTGATTCATATCCATTACTTCATCAGGATGCAATGCCTACCACATTCAATGACCCCCCTGAAATAAGTATGGAGCCTCGGAACCTCAACGTAGATATCCACACCACACCTGTGGCCACCGATAGTGTGGATGCAGATGTTGAGGCTCTTCAGTTGGCCAGAGAGGAGTTGTACAACTACTTGCAGTTGATTAAAGACAGCCCCCCCGCTACTCTGAGCAAGACCAACCAATTGATTGATATGGTTAAAAAAATGTTGGATGAGGCCAACAATTTGCACGTTATGGATTTTGACTTCACAGTTGGCTTGGATGCTCTTGACTCGTCTTTGAAGGGGAAGAAGAGTTTCCTTATCCCTACAAAGAAACGAAGGAGGAGAAAACAAAACAATCGTGTGGAAATAGATTTGAATATCCATGCATCTGAATATGAACCGTTTCAGTTTCAATACCTCAAAGAGCGGGGACGTCTTCGAGCAAAAAAGGCATTGCCTATGGTCTTAGGTTAGTTTCATAGATTTTATATATTATGGTGTGTTGTTATTATGGTTAGTTTCATCTACGTGCTTATAGATTTATAGGTACATCCATGGAAGATTCCTTCACCATCAAAAATGAGTCCCACAATTCAAAATCATACATAATAATATTAACTTATTGTTTCCTAAGGAGCTTGAAGGAAACTTCATGTGTCATGGCTTCCTCATTTAATGCAGAAATCCCTCTAATAAAGGATGTCTTACATGAATTCATCACATCTAACTCGCGAGTAGGAATTGAGATGTGGCTTTCCAATGCTTGGGAGGTGACCTGTAGAATGCCCTTGATGATCATAGCCTTCCTACCCTTTATCTTTCTTAGATCTGTTTTCCTCTGTTCTTTAGGTGTGGGATCATCGGTGGGGCTAAGGTCCATAGGATTTGGAATATTTCCATCATCTTACCTACCCCTAGTTGCAATCTTTCACATTTTTCCAATGTCGTAGCAACTTCCTTTTGTAAATATAATTCAGCTTTCCTGCAGTTGGAAATGAAGCATAATCAAGCTGGGTTTCTGAACAGTCCTCTTAAGAAGGTTTGAAGGTGTCTTAGATTTTTGTTACTACCAAGTAGTTATGCAGTCCAGATGTAACTTGATATTGTTGATCTCACTATCATGTTTTTTAGCTCCCTTTTTTATAGATTTTGATCTTGCTGCAATATTTTGTAACTCTTGGATTTGCTCTGTAAATTGCTCTTACATAGGAAAGCAATCTTGTTGTTCCAACTAGGCTTCATGATGTATGCTAATTATTAAGGGGATCTCTAAGAACAACGTGCCTATCTGGGTGCCAAGATTTAACCTAAATTATTACCAGCAAAAACTGTTATAAATAATACATATGCTAGGGCAAAGCGAAGTGAAGAGCAAGGGGCTGCTATGCCACCAAATAGACAGAAAATTCATTCTTTCAAAGATGCCCTCAGGAAGACCAAATGGCCTTTTTGCAGGAGAAAGACATGCAGGAGGTTGTTCCTTCCCAAACCAAGCAAGGATGTCTTGACTCTTGATAGTAGTGAAACTGATCCTGTGATTCAGATTAGTCCTGTAGGAATTGTGGAAGAGTTTTTCAAACCTAAATTCCAGGGATCGATCAGTAGAGGGTACTTCCTGGTAATATTCTCCTCACATACTGATCACGAAAGGTTTTTTCAAAGAGGTTTGTGTTTTCTTAAGCTGGCTGGTCTGTATATGACATATTGAACAACAGGTTTTGATCCTAGGAAAATTATCCTATCAAAAACCCTGGTTTGGGTTTGGTTGTCATTCCTGCCCTTCAAGTTTTGGAAATATTACAGTTTGAATCAGAATAGTGATGTCCTAGGCTCTTTCATCGAACCATCCCAATTGACTTCTGAAAAGAAAATGAGAACGCGTTACCCTAGATCTTAGCAGATCCATTACGGAGAAAATTACTATCAAACTGAAGCTAGGGTTCATTGTCATGATTTGGATTATAAGAATGTCCCTTTCAAATGTAGAGCATACCATTAATAGAACCATTCAGAAGGAACCATCCAGTATGAGGAAGAAACAAAATTTTGAGAACTCAAAAGGTCCGCTCAAAGGAGCTGCACCCAAGGTTAGCATAATGTTATGAATGGCTGTACTACTGTAGTATAATTTGAATTTCACAGTTTGCATAGAATCTCATACTTGGCAGCAATGAACATTGTTGAAAAAGCAAACATATTCCCAGAAAATAATGACAACTTCATCCTGAGCGAACCAGAAGGGGGCAGTATGGTGATCTGCATCTAAAGTATTAATGGGATCTCTAGGAGCAACATCCCCAGCTGGGTGCCGAGCCTAAAGTTAGGAAAGGTTGTACTACTGTATAAGTATGATTTCACAGTTTGCACAGAACCTCAAACTTGGCATCAATTTCTCCTAGATTCAAAATGGCGACTATTTATAACCGACACCATAGGTGTTAGTAGGATTCTGCAATTGTCCGTGAGGATTTGTAATTGACACACTGGGTGAATTTGTACTCCAACCCTGTATAAAGCAAGGTAGTAAATGTACGCATTGATTTTCTTCTTGTTCTAATGATTTTCTAATGAGAGCTACCTCACAACGGTAGACAGTAAAAATAGAGATACAGACCACTCTATGTAAGGCACCTCATCAGGGTATCATACTACAACTCTACAACTGTGACACTATCTACTCTTTTACTGTGATTTTCAATAAAAATGGATTCTCTTGATGTTTTCTTCACTCCTGTTGTTGTCTCCTTGTCATAAGTGTCGATTGTTAGAATTTCACTAAATTAATTAGCAATCATAGGAGCTACTAACAAGACTATAACACTAGACTTATAACTACAACTGACTCTAGATTCTAGACGAACTAAAATTACAGATCTGAATGCAAACAAAAAAGGATCAATATAAAAAAATGTTTATCATGGCATAAACAACAAGAACTCTGAATGTATTACAAAGTATCTTCTAATGTTCTAAGTATTCCTTTGATAGAATATTATCTTCAAAATACAATGTTGAAAAAGCAAACACATGCCCCAAAAATAAAGGCAAATTATTCCTGAGTGAAACAGAAGGGGTCAGCTAGGTGATCTGCATCTAGAGTATTGATGGGATCTCTAGCAACGATGACCTTAGTTGGCTGCAGATCCTAACGTCAGGAAGGTATGTACTACTATATAAATACGATTTTTCAATCTGCAATGGACAAGGGATGATAGCTGGAGGAGACCATTGATCTAGAACCATCAAAAAATATGTAGACATGGCCTTAACTCATCATCTCCACATGGCACTTTAAGAGTGGTAGTTAACTCCCCACGTTCTTCTTAGCTTATTGAGTTTCCTTATTTAAACAATGTAATATTTTTTAGCCACTATGATCTTAGTGTGAAGTTTTATTGGCTCATTCTTGTAGTACACTCTCAATCACACATAACATTTATGTTGTAATTTAATTCATTTCTATTATGTACTTTGTTTTGTGTCATTGTATATGTTTGAATTTTATTTATTCGTGTTGTTTTGTTTGTTTATTTGCAGAGGTGCAACACTCCACAACGGTGGCATCTAGCCAAAGCCAAAGGGAGATGCAACACCATCACAATTCTCCCGACATGCCAGGTACATTTCACTTTACTTTTCATACTTTGTGAAAGCAACTTATTTGACTTATTTTATGTTTCATATCTACATGGTGTGTTAATGTTTGCAGATGTACAACAATCTACAACCTTGATGTCTAGCGAAAGCCACGGGGAGTTCCAACATGACCACTTAATGGACAATTCTCCAATTGCTGATCTACGAGGTTTGGAAAAGGCTATGTTATCAATTGTTTGTCAATTACCCTTTTTTACAGCATCGACCTGATTTAATGTGTATTTTGTTGATGTGTTCAGAGGTGAAACCCTCCACAACTGTGGTACCAATCCAAGGCCATAGGGAGATGCAATATTGGCGTCCAACCTTTATTGTTGTGCCAGGTACGTTTGATGAGACTTTCATATGTTGTAATCAATGTTTGCATGCCTGTATTTCTTTACATGCAAATGCATTGTAAATGCATTTCATAATGACTCTTTCATTTTTTAATTACAGATTATAGAAATTGTCCAAGGGATCGTCCTCCTTCAAAACATGCCCAATTCATTGACAAGTCTCCAGTTGGTGACCTGCAAGGTTTGGAAAATGCTATGCTACCAACTCTTTGACAATTACCCTTTTTTTAGGCATTGCCATTCTCTAACGTCTGTTTACAATGAAAATTGGTTGCTATATTTCAGATGTAAGAGGTTCTCGTAGCAATCTTCCTTCTATTGAACATGCTTGGTTGATTCCCAACTATCCAGTTGCTTATTTCCAAGGTTTAAACTCTTTCATGGCAATTGTGACAGATTTGCTTTGCATTTTCCTTTATTGGTGTGTTGGATGTTCTATTAGTCTTTCCATTGTGCTGACTCACGACACGCTGCCAGGTGACTATAGACGAAGGGGAGGAGCATCATCTTCTGCTATGAGAAATCCACCATGCAAGGGCTTCAGCTTTAACGATGATCAATGAGCCAAGCACATTTTTATGAAGGAAGATTCCATGAATATTGAGAAGGGCTCAAGGCTTGTGATAATTATCTGTATAGTTAATTGCTTTGAAGTTGTTGCACAAATGTCTTGGATCCCGCCTTCAACACTTGTTCCAGTGATATGGGGTCTATAATTGGAGATTCTGCAATCTGTTATTGTAAATCATCTTTAGGGGAAGGGCTTATTTCTACAATGAAACGGAATCAGCGGTGCTGGCTACCTTCCTCTTGCAATACAGGAAGCCACCTTCCTCTTGCATAAAGAAAAGTTTTGGAACTTTCAATGTATATACATTTTTGTGCATTTTTGCATCAATCGAGTTTTCTTAAGACAATACAGATATAAGCTATTTTAACAACTATTGCTATTGTATTTACTTTGACAAGATATGTTCTATTTTGTGGTAATTTGTTGATACTTAGTGTATGCATTCGATAACTATTTCCACTTCACTCTATGCTTTGAATTATTGTTGACATAAATAGTAACTCGAACTTCAATGCAGATTGTTAAGTCTTTTATTGATGCATCATTATCATGTATCTTAAAGTGATTTTAGCCATTTTTATTGATCCGGATATTCCATGGAAGTTAGGGGGATCCTGCAAGGTTTTCCTTAGAAAAAATTATATATATGATGGCATGATGAAATTAAAAAATATACAAGACTAATATATAATATTACAGAAAACACCAATCACGTGTCCTGGAAATGCATTTCCACATTTTGAAATAGATGCCCATATGAAACACGCCTTCAAGACAAGGCTGAAATGTTTCAGCGACATTTCATTTTTTTTAAATGCCATATCAGCCATTTCAGCCAAGCATGTCAGCTGTTTCAGCCAACATTTTGGTCACTTGAAAAAACAAAATTAAAAAATAAAATGCCAACACTAACTTGTTACAAATCATGTCATAAATAGATAGTTTGGGCGTCTTTTAAAGGTAACTCTCGTTTTGGCTCTACTTCCAAATTTGAAATTCATGAATGGTATCCTGAAAATTTGTCTCATGTTTCTTTTGCACATGTATGTATGTATGTATTTGTTGTATTCTAACCATATTGTATCCTGATTTTCTAAAAATCTATCATATCCATTCTGAACACCGTATCCATATCTGTATGTATGAACACACACACAAACATCTAGGTTTGCAACTTGAGGTTTTTTTATTCCTCTCACATAGCAGCAACCATGCAGAGGAGGAATTGTGAACAGTGTGAACCATCTTCAAAATGCAAACTTTGCAAAGCCAACAACTGAGCAATAAACCGAGATCTATAGTCTACCCTCTGAAACAAATAAATTTGAGAGACCTCAAGCAACTTATGAAACATTCATCTCCATTTTCACATTAATTTCCAACCATCTATTGCTACTTCTTCCTCAGCTGTTTTGGCAAAATCAATACCCTATCACTACATTCTCTTCAAGACCTGCAAAAAATCCTCAAAACAATAAGATAAATAACAAAGCACCTTCTTTGGCCATTCTATCAATGACAGAACTCACCTGAACCTTTAGAAAAAGGGACCTAAGGATCAAATGTAAGCACCCAGTGCCCTTAAAGGTCATTCCCATTGATGAGGGTACTGCCGGATAGCACTAAAGCCTTATTTTCAAAAAGAATAGATCCTATAGAATAATCATTATTAAATCTTCTTCGACAAGTTATTTTTAACTCGATATTCACTATTTTTATGCCTAGGTATAACAAGATGAACTTGTCATTCTGAAGAATGATTTCATCATAGAACATCATGGGCCCAAAATCATACTGATAGCGTTGACAAGTTCTAGGAGGTGTTTTGAAGGTAAACTTTTCCAGATGTGAATCAGGCTTCAAAAACATTGAGACCAGTGAAGACATTACATTCAAATGAGTCAACTGGATTTAAAAGGGTAGATTTATAATTACAAAATAAGATTTTATAACAAGAGATTGAAGACTCGTTTATTTTTTTTCAGTTTATTGCATAAATAGCAATGGTATGTCCAATGAGAGACCATAAGATAAGGCTATCCCAACAAAACCAGCACCAGCTAAAATTGTTAGGCATGATCATCTTATACATATAAACACCTAGTAACAGCAGAAATCTCCCACAGTTAACTGGGAAATCGTTATACATATTCGTAAGATGATGCCTTTCTCTTTGAAGAGTACCTGTGTTTGAAGCATGATTATGATCTTCAAATCAACAATTCACTAAAAAGGGCAAGTCCGTCCAGAATTTGCATGACCTCAATCAACTTGTACAAGTAACTAATTTGAAAAGTGTTGAAAAGTATTGAATATATGTTAAAGAGGATTAAATTATCAAATTGCAAATCTCTGAATTTGATAAGTATGATGCAATTTTTGAGAGAGACACTTCGTGTTAATAAGGCAGACTCATTAGGCCTGGAGGGTGAAGAAGCAGCTATATGGAATGACTATGACGAGAAATTACAAAGATATAGATATAAATATATTCTGTTGCAAATTAAGCAGCAAAAAATACAGTGAATTAAAGCCTTGATTCAATTTTATTTGACATAATTTTTAACAATCTGCATGCTGTTTCTGTATTAAATGCTTATGCTCATTCCAAATATTTTGTGTATCATTCCAAATATTTTGTGTATCTTTAGGTGGCGGCGACTAGAAGGCAACTTCTGGAAATGGCGGAATTGGTTTTGGAGCTTTCTAGAGATTAGCTTATGTTCTGGAAGGTGTAAAATTGTCATTGTATGCTGGCCAAAAGGAGTCATTTTTTAAAAATTCGAACAAGAAAGCATGTTATGACTGGCACTTCATCGGGATTTAGGAGCAACTTCATGCCTGCAGCTGAAGGCTGATCGCTGCTTGACATGTTGGCCCTAAGTTTTAATTTTCTGAGAATTGGTTCTCAGGCAGTCCTTCTGCTTTGCAATTATCTCTCTTCAATTCATCTTGTGAGTCTCTTGAATGTAATTAACCACCATGTTACAAGAGTGGGTGTATTGATGCTCCAAGAATGGGGTATTTGCATAATAAACTGTAAAAATATCTACAAATACAAACTACTCAAAAATATATACAAATAACATTTTTACATAAATGCATAAATGAGATCCCATATAGTATAATCAAAAGCTCATAATACTGGGTACCCAAATATCACATACTATTTATCATTGATAATTCCAACTTGTCCAACAAAAATGCCACTTTTCAGGTGAAAGTATTAAATGTATGGGTTTCAACGAAACAACCATGACATTAGAAACACCGCAAGGATCATAACAAGAATACTAATTTTATAGATTGTAGGTCTATATCGATTTCCATCGACAACTTTTGTTGGAATAGACATTGATAATAATTCCTCTTCACCACCTGCACAGACTTTCGAAACGGAGCTCTCTTTTGAAACTTCTCCAAACATAAGACCGGTGGACAACTTATGAATCTCTGCATGGTAATTTATGTTAAATGACTGAAATTGGGCAGCTTGGATTGTTGCTTCTTTATGAAGAGGCTTCAGATTGATTGCCAAAACTTGATAGATGCCTTTCATTTGGTTACATATCAGTTCAGAATTTGTGTAAACTACAATATCCTTGGCACCGTACTTTTTTGCCTCTTTCAATCCTTCAACAAGGGCAATATAGTATGCCTCATTATTAGTAGTTCTACCATAGACATCTTTTGTTCTTTGGACGACCTGATTAGAGGCATTGTTGTAAATAACATATTTAATCTTTGCTTGACCAGGATTCGGACAGCAAGACACTTCTAAGCATAACGTCCACTTGTGCACCATTTTTTATTTTTAGACTATTTGTGCTTCGAAAGACCTGGCAAAGTATAAAACAACAAATTTTGATCAGAAAAACTGAAGGTATGGTTCTGCCTTGAAAAATCACAAAAATTAAGAAAAAACAAAAAAATTAGTTTATCGGAAATATTGGGAAAATATTAGAAAACAGTAGCATTATGAAACTTGAAAACTACTTTGTGAATGATAGAAATCAACTAGATAATGTAAAATGGTTGTTTGTGAGAAAAGGAATGTCAAGGACACATGACGACTCTGCTTTGCTGAACATAGAGATAGTCTTAGATAGTATCAGATTTTAGGGCCTATATATTTGTGAATGAACTGATTTTGTAGGGATTGAACTGTTCCCTAATTATTGGCAAATGCCACCCTATAACGACTAGAATGCACTTGGTTAAAAATAGGAATAATATAGATTCGACTGGGAATGTTGTCAAATGAAAAATGAAACTATGGTAAGCCCAACCATGTGACAAGTTGGTGCACTTGCTGCAATGATGATCTAGGATAAAAAATATGGAAAATGCACTCTGTCATTTTACTCTCCTTTTACTCTATGTCATCAAATACTAAACTGCAGATAAACGAATTGCAATCTGTATCTCTTCCCTAGTGAGCTATTTAGAAGACAAGGTAGGGGCTCTTCTCAGAGTTGGAATTGCACCCAATGCTGGTTGGGTAATCTGTTTTCCCATGCAAGGTTGGGTAATTTGTTTTAGTGTTTGCATTGACTACTTTCAAGTGTGCTGATTTTACTGGGAATAAATCCATTAACTCAATCCAAGGTTAACATCGTTTCCTGGGAAAGTTAGATGACCTAATGGATACAGATAATATAAAAATGCATTGACATTCAACACCGAAGGGAACTTGAAATCATTTATTTTCTGATGTGGGCTGATTGTTATTCTTTGTGTAGGCATTTGTCTGTTTTGTACATTGGATGTGGCCAATCTTGAACAAGGCCAAGTTTCTGGAGCTTTTTATTGTTGTATTTGGCCATTTTTTTTACATTGTATCTCACTGCATATCTTATTACATTACCCTAAGCATTGTGCACTATTCTTATTCATCATCTTGATCTTTCTACTTAGACATGGCACATTAGTGTTTGTATAGCATCTTGTTTTTAATTTTTAAATGACATTTCTGCTCTTATCTTTAGAGATTCATTTTTGTGAGGTTTTTGTATTAGTTATTTTAGGTCTTGTTTTAAAAATTTGGTTGTATTGCTCTAAAATTTAAAGAGATTCTTCAGTAACTGATCCGTTGAAGCTGCTGTTAAGGAATATCTCAATTATATTGCAGAATACTGATGAGCACAAATCCTGTTGATTGTAGCCTTATGATGACTGGGGTCTAACATGGATATTTGTTTTTTCAAGGATTAAAATGATCCATTAGTCATTTAAAATAACAGGCAGTAGGAGGCTGTCAGTTTGTTTGGATTCATGGCTCTAGCCTCACATTGCTACAGGAAAACTGGGAAATGCTGCTACAAGAGAAAAGAGTTCACTTTCGTCTTCAAAGTGAACAAAGTGGGCAGAAAGCAATTCTTAAACAATGAGTTTGAGTTATTTTATAAGCTACAACATTCTTACATTTGAAATTTCATTAACTACACCATTCTTACATCTGAAATTTTATTAACTACACCATTCTTACATCTGAAATTTTATTAACTACACCATTCTTACATCTGAAATTAACAATATATACTAGCAATACGAAGGCTAAATACTAAAATAGCTAATTTTTTAATCCAAAGGAAGGACGCCATGCAGCCTTTAGTCTTTACTATCCAGACATGGGAATGTTTAGTCAAGGGTGGAAAGCCTTGATGAACTTCTAATTCCCATGTGACTCCCTAATCTTATTTTAGCTGCATGAGGCATAATTAGGTCCATACTGCTAAGATGTATTGGAGATGTACATGGTGTTTCTCTCACATGTAACATGGAATATACTTTCTCGCTGACTCGTCATCTCTAAATGTAGGAGGATCTACAATATCAGAATGATCTTCAATGTATTGCAATAGAGATGAAACCATATTTGGGCCCCTGAATTCTTCATGCTTCATCAAATAGTGATGGTTTGGAGATGTACATGGTGTTTCTCTCACATGTAACATGGAATATACTTTCTCATTGAATCGTCATCTCTAAATGTAGGAGGATCTACAATATCATAATGATCTTTAATGTATTGCAATAGAGATGAAACCATATTTGTGCCCCTGAATTATTCATGCTTCATCAAATAGTGATGGTTTCATATGTGCCATTTATCTTTTAATTTTTTAGGCCTTCTGAGTAGGGATTGGATTCATAATTAATCATATATATGCCTATGTGTGTATTGTTTGTAGACTGTAATTTATTTTTTGTAAAAATCTTGTAGGTGGCTCCTGCCTGGAACAGTACAAACCTATCCTTCTGTATTCCTGAGGTGGCTCCTGTTTGAGAGCAAAACTGTAGATGCAGAATCATAAGCCATAGTACAATGTATGCATTAATGAGAGCACAGTTTGGGAATTTTGGGATAGACCATGGCAGAGCAGTTCATTTTTTTAAAGAATTTGTTTACAACAAAGGTTTCTGTCCCAATTCACTACATCTCAACATCTGCTACAACTCATAATATAGCAATCAATGGATAGATCCAACGTGACTGACAAAGATAGATAGAGATTTAAGATGATTCAACCATTTATTTAAACTCAATAACCCCAAAAATAACCCCAATATCATATTAATGCAAAATCCATACATCTATTAAAAATCCATATTAGTTTATTCATAATTCATGTTCTTTGTCTTTCTCATGAGTTGGGATGATATTACAAATTGAGTGTGGTTCTCACGTCTATTAGTTTTATATGGAAGAAGTAATTCGTGCATATTAATAATTTTGTTGTATTTTAAGATCTCTACTGCCATATGAAACAACTCATTATATAATAATCCTAGCAGCAGTGGCCAAAAGACAACATATATAATTCTTATTTCAGATTTGTTTGCTTAAATTTATCCTTAAAAGAACCATTGACACAAAGAATAAGAAAACATTCAACAAATATATAGAGAGATCACAAACAATTTGACACAAGAATCTTGTGAACAATCCTGTCTTATTACTGGTTGATCCTTTATAAAGTTTACACAATAGCTCTTGGGTGAAAAAATCAACCCTCGATACTTCGAAGAAAGAAGTATTTATACATTTATTTACATCTGCTCCTGTCAGCTTGTATACATCACTTTTGGTCATCCTACATGCTATTGGGTTGGCCTTCCCAAGAAAACATCTTCATATTGCAACAAAATTTGAAGAACAAAAAATTGGATAGAACTAGTCAACCTCGCCTTGGATTAGCAAGCTACCTGTCAAAAGAAACCAAATTTTTTTTTGTAAATATAAAAAATTAAACAAAATATACAAAACAACGTACTTAAATTTGAAAAAATAAACACAAAGTACAGACAAAAAAACACTTCACACCTATTTATCTTCATAGTGCATGTGCATGGCCTTTTTGTTTTGGCGATAGATTGTGAATAGAATGAAGGGTGATGATATTTCGATTTCTTATCCTTTGTTTTATTTGGGGTGAGAAAGGTCCGTTTGCGACCCCTGCATTGTGTATTTGCATTCTGGACCTTTCCATGATTTACAACAGTATTGTCCTCCCCATCTCTGTCACCTTCTTCATTTAGCACATTTTGGACATTTTCTTTTGGAGTCTTTTGGACATTTTTGGACATTGGCGGGCCTAAAGGAACACTATCGGGTGTCCTATCAAATATTGGTGAGCCTAAAGGAACACTATCAGGTGTCCTATCAAATATTGGCGGGCCTAAAGGAACACTATCGGGTGTCCTGTCAAATATTGGCGGGCCTAAAGGAACACTATCCGGTGTCCCATCAAATATAGACCTAGAAGATTTATCAAGTGAACACTGAACGACATCCACATCTTCACCAACATCAGGGGTTTGACTCGTTCCTTCCCTTGTTCAATACATTCATTTAGATTTGATGAAGATGAGTCACCAACAGGCACAATATCTATCTGCCATTATAAGAAAACAATGTCAATAAAATGGGTTTTCAATAAAGTATTTGCAATGTGTAACAATACAAGGAGTGGCTTATAAAACTTACACTGAGTGTCTCTTCAACGGACATGATATTGTCCTCAGGACTTTGTGAAGAGTTGCATACAATTCTCTGTTGCAATGAAAAAATGTTTGAAAAAAGTTAGTTCTTTTAAATACCTTGCAATATTGCTATTATATTGCAACAAAACAAATATAAATTTGAATAGCAATTGGAAAAAATTACCGGTGGTGACTCGTTGAAGATTTTGCGTAACATACTCCAGTCTTTGTTTTGTATAATTTTCTTACGAACCACCTTTTTTAGCGCATTTTTTTTCCTTTGAGTGTGCATCATATTCAGATACAATTATTCTCACGCGCTCCAATGCATCTGCACTCAACTCTTGCACACATTTCACCCCCTATAAAAATAAAAACATACCAAAAATCATGAGTAAAGCATAATCTTGTGAATACATCTAGAAATAAAACATCAATAAAAAACAACTTACTGCTTTTTTGATCTCTTTTTGGATGGCAGCAGTTTAAACAACCTTCCTATTCTTCTTGAACCGATATTCAATGTCATAATTTTTTCTCTGACGATCTTTTTCCAATTTTGTTGCAGATCTCAACTTGTAGTTATGTCCTCGCGGTGCACCAACATGCAATTTTATGGCTTCCCAAGAATGTACTTCCTCTCTATGTTTATTGAACGTGCAACACTTTCTGCGTCGCAAACCATTACATTCACTAGCCAAGCAACAGAAGATGTTGCGACCATTACTGTCCTTTATTACTTTGTAAGTTAGATCCTCCTGAAATGGTTACCCAATAATGCATTTAGTACATGTAATGCATCACATTAATAAGATTCAATACTTCAGATGTTTAGATATAATAAAAACCTGTAATGTGGCCATTTTATTCAAAGATGTGATTATAATTAATGCCTCCAACCAAACAAAACCCTGCACAAAAATAATGGTATCTTTTAAACATTAGCTTTAGCACTATTCTTCATAATTCTAAGTTTATAGCAATAAAATGTTCAAAAACAAGTTAGCAAGATACAATTGTTTCAAGGCAATAAATGATATCCTTCAAATGTATAAGTACCAACCATATGTGTTTGGTCATGTGTGTCAACAAAACAAGTATTTACACGAGTAGCTAATGATTGAACGATTAGATCAATGATTGAACGATCTCTTCCAGGACAAAGTGTTAAAACGAGTAAAGCAAACCACAAGCTTATGTGATGTGTCAAGGTAGAGAGAGAATTTCAGACTGTGGAAATGGAGCCTCAAAGAGATTGTCGTTAGGCCTTTAGGAGAAAACGTTGATGGAGTGACCCTACATCCTATGGGTGTCTCCAGGCCCAGCGTTGGAAAGTATTTGGTCTAGAATGGCAAGATGGGGTCCTAGGGTTATGAAGGTAAGCTAAACATAAAGCTGGACAGTTCTTGTCATGCACAGTTCCTGTTGGGAAAAGTTCCTGTCAGGCACAATTCCTGTTGGGCAAAGTTCCTGTCATGCACAGTTCCTGTTGGGCAAAGTTCCTATCAGGCACAGTTCCTGTTGGGAAAAGTTCCCGTCGGGCATAGTTCCTGGCAGGCATAGTTCCTGTTGGGCAAAGTTCCTGTCAAGCACAGTTCTTGTCATGCACAGTTCCTGTTGGGCAAAGTTCCTTTTATGCATAGTTCCTGTGAGGCACAGTTCTTGTTGGGCAAAGTTCCTGTCGGGCACAGTTCACGTCAGGCACAGTTCCTGTCATTCACAGTTCCTGTCGGGCATAGTTCCTGTCAGGCATAGTTCCTGGCAGGCACAGTTCCTGTTGGACAAGGTTCCTGTCAGGCACAGTTCCTGTCAGGAACAGTACCTATCATGCACAGTTCCTGTCGGGCACAGTTCCTGTCAGGCACAGTTCCTGTCGGGCACAGTTACTGTAGGGCAAAGTTCCTATCATGAATAGTTCCCGTCGGGCACAGTTCCTGTCATGCACAGTTCCTATTGGGCACATTTCCTGTCAGGTACAGTTCCTGTCAGGCACAGTTCCTGTTGGGCAAAGTTCCTATCGGGAACAGTTCCTGTCATGCACAGTTCCTGTTGGGCACAGTTCCTGTTGGGCACAGTTCCTGTCGGGCACAGTTCCTGTCGGGCACAGTTCCTATTAGGAACAGTTCCCTTCATGCACAATTCCTGTCAGGCACAGTTCCTATTGGGAAAAGTTCCTATCGGGCACAGTTCCTGTGATGCACAGTTCCTGTCGGGCATAGTTCTTGTCATGCACAGTTCCTGTCAGGCACCGTTCCTGTCGGCATAGTTTCTGTTCGGCAAATTTCCTGTCATGCATAGTTCCTGTCGGGCACAGTTCCTGTCATGCACAGTTCTTGTCGGGCACAGTTCCTATCAGGCACAGTTCCTGTCATGCACAGTTCCTGTCGGGCACAGTTCCTGTCATGCACAGTTCCTGTCGAGCACAGTTCCTGTCAAGCACAGTTCCTATTGGGAAAAGTTACTATCATGAATAGTTCCTATCGGGCACAGTTCCTGTCATGCACAGTTCCTGTCGGGCACAGTTCCTGTCAGGCACAGTTCCTGTCATGCACAGTTCCTGTCATGCACAGTTCCTATCGGGCACAGTTCGTGTCATGCACAGTTCCTGTCGGGCACAGTTCCTGTGATGCACAGTTCTTGTCGGGCACAGTTCCTGTCAGGCACAGTTCCTGTCATGCATAGTTCATGTCAGGCACAGTTCCTGTCGAGCATAGTTCCTGTCGGGCACAGTTCTTGTCAGGCAGAATTCCTGTTGGGCAAAGTTCCTGTCAGGCACAGTTCCTGTCATGCACAGTTCCTGTTGGGAAAAGTTCCTGTTATGCACAGTTCCTATGGGGCACAGTTCCTGTTGGGCAAAGTTCCTGTCGGGCACAGTTCCTGTCATGCACAGTTCCTGTCGGGCACAGTTCCTATCAGGCATAGTTCCTATCAGGCACAGTTCCTATTGGGCAAAGTTCCAGTCATGAATAGTTCCTGTCGGGCACAGTTCCTGTCATGCACAGTTCTTGTCGGGCACAGTTCCTGTCAGGCATAGTTCTTGTCATGTACAGTTCCTGTCATGCACAGTTCTTATCGGGCACAGTTCCTGTCATGCACAGTTCCTATCGGGCACAGTTCCTGTCATGCACAGTTCCTGTCGGGCACAGTTCCTGTGATAAACAGTTCCTGTTGGGCACAGTTCCTGTCAGGCACAGTTCCAGTCATGCACAGTTCTTGTTGGGCAAAGTCACTGTCATGCACAGTTCCTGTCATGAATAGCTCCTGTCGGGCATAGTTCCTGTCATGCATAGTTCCTGTCGGGCACAGTTCCTGTCATGCACAATTCCTGTCAGGCACAGTTCCTGTCAGGCACAGTTCCTATTGGGCACAGTTCCTGTTGGGCACAGTTCTTGTCATGCACAGTTCCTATTGGGAACAGTTCCCGTCATGCACAGTTCCTGTCGGGCACAGTTCCTGTCAGGCACAGTTCCTATTGGGCAAAGTTCCTGTCAGGCACAGTTCCTGTCATGCACAGTTCCTGTTGGCCAAAGTTCCTGTCATGCACAGTTCATGTCAGGCACAGTTCCTGTTGGGCATAGTTCCTGTTGGGCAAAGTTCCTGTCAGGAACAGTTCCTGTCGGGAATAGTTCCTGTTGGGAAAAGTTCTTGTCATGAATAGTTCCTGTCGGGCACAGTTCCTATCATGCACAGTTCCTGTCGGGCATAGTTCCTGTCGGGCACAATTCCTGTCATGCACAGTTCCTATCATGCACAGTTCCTATCGGGCACAGTTCCTGTCATGCACAGTTCCTATCGGGCACAGTTCCTGTCATGCACAGTTCCTATCGGGCACAGTTCCTGTCATGCACAGTTCCTGTCGGTCACAGTTCCTGTGATGCACAGTTCCTGTCGGGCACAGTTCCTATCATGCACAATTCCTGTCAGGCACAGTTCCTGTCGGGCACAGTTCCTGTCAGGCACAGTTCCTGTTGGGTAAAGTTCCTGTCATGAATAGTTCCTGTCGGGCACAGTTCCTATCATGCACAGTTCCTGTTGGGCAAAGTTCCTGTCAGGCACAGTTCCTGTTAGGCAAAGTTCCTGTCAGGCACAGTTCCTGTCATGCACAGTTCCTATTGGGCAAAGTTCCTGTCATGCACAGTTCCTATGGGGCACAGTTCTTGTTGGGAAAAGTTCCTATCGGGCACAGTTCCTGTCGGGCACAATTCCTGTTGTGCACAGTTCCTGTTGTGCACAGTTCCTGTTGTGCACAGTTCCTGTTGGGCAAAGTTCCTGTCATGAATAGTTCCTGTCGGGCACAGTTCCTGTAATGCACAGTTCCTGTTGGGCACAGTTCATGTCAGGCATAGTTCCTGTCATGCACAGTTCCTGTCATGCACAGTTCCTATCGGGCACAGTTCCTATCATGCACAGTTCCTATCAGGCACAGTTCCTGTCATGCACAGTTCCTATCGGGCACAGTTCCTGTGATGCACAGTTCCTGTCGGGCACAGTTCCTGTCAGGCACAGTTCCTGTCATGCACAGTTCCTGCTGGGCAAAGTTCCTGTCATGCACAGTTCCTGTCATGCACAGTTCATGTCAGGCACAGTTCCTGTCATGAATAGTTCCTCTCGGGCACAGTTCCTGTCTGGAACAGTTCCTGTCAGGCACAGTTCCTGTCATGCACAGTTCCTATCGGGCAAAGTTCCTGTCATGCACAGTTCATGTCAGGCACAGTTCCCGTCGGGCATAGTTCCTGTCGGGCACAGTTCCTGTCAGGCACAGTTCCTGTTGGGAAAAGTTCCTGTCAGGCACAGTTCCTGTCATGCACAGTTCCTGTTGGGCAAAGTTCTTGTCATGCACAGTTCATGTCAGGCAAAGTTCTTGTCATGCACAGTTCCTGTTGGGCATAGTTCCTGTCGGGCACAGTTCTTGTCAGGCACAGTTCCTGTTGGGAAAAGTTCCTGTCAGGCACAGTTCCTGTCATGCACAGTTCCTGTTGGGCAAAGTTCCTGTCATGCAAAGTTCCCATGGGGCACAATTCCTGTTGGGAAAAGTTCCTGTCGGGCACAGTTCCTGTCATGCAGAGTTCCTGTCGGGCACAGTTCCTGTCATGCACACTTCCTGCCGGGCACAGTTCCTGTCATGCACAGTTCTTGCCGAGCACAGTTCCTGTTATGCACAATTCCTATTGGGCAAAGATCCTGTCAGGCACAGTTCCTGTCGGGCACAGTTCCTATTGGGAAAGTTCCTGTCATGCACAGTTCCTATCGGGCACAGTTACTGTCATGCACAGTTCCTGTCGGGCACAGTTCCTGTCATGCATAGTTCCTATCAGGCACAGTTACTTTCATGCACAGTTCCTGTCAGGCACAGTTCCTGTCAGGCACAGTTCCTGTTGGGCAAAGTTCCTGTCAGGCGAAGTTCCGTTCAGGCACAGTTCATGTTGGGCAAAGTTCCTATCAGGCACAGTTCCTGTTGCGCACAGTTCCTGTCAGGCAGAGTTCCTGTTAGGCAGAGTTCCTGTCAGGCACAGTTCCTGTTGGGCAAAGTTCCTGTTGGGCAAAGTTCCTGTCAGGCAAAGTTCCTGTCAGGCACAGTTCCTGTTGGGAAAAGTTCTTGTCAGGCACAGTTCCTGTCATGCATAGTTCCTGTCAGGCACAGTTCCTGCTGGGAAAAGTTCCTAACAGGCATAGTTCCTGTCATGCACATTTCTGTTGGACATAGTTCCTGCTGGGCAAAGTTCCTAACAGGCATAGTTCCTGTTGGCAAAGTTCCTGTCAGGCACAATTCTTGTTGGGCAAAGTTCCTGTGAGGCAAAGTTTATTGGTCACAATGAGACTCAAAGGCCTACAAGGTCTTTATTCCGGAGCTGAGAAAGACAATTTTAAACTTAGGTGTAAAGTTTAAGGAATAATTTGCATCTAGTAAATCTCTTGAAACTCCCTTAAGTTTAACACCGAATCAAGAAATTCCCTTCTAAACTTATATTTGAAGGATGCTTTTACCATGCTTCCCGTTATATATTAGGTCGATCAAAGTTCTTATGTAGGGCATATCTCAAAATTTCCTTTTACACTTTTATTATTCCCTTTCCTCTCTCTGTATGTGCGGAAATACTTGGACACAAATTACAAACAAAGATCATATGCAAAACAATGCTTAAAGTAGATATACCAAAACTTTGCTCAAGTTAAACTATTTCAAAGAGTAATAAACTGAAATAAGGAAATAACTCAAGGAAATTACCAAATAAGAGATCAAGGACACAAGTGTCCATGGAACAAAGCCCATGTGAATGGCTTAATTTAACACAAGTGTGCAATGTCAAAAATAAAACTTTTTAAGTAGGTGAATAAAAAATATCAGTCTAAAAGCTTGCCAATTGTGTTTCTCAAAAAGGTAAAAACATATCAGTCTAAAAGCTTGCCAATTGTGTTTCTCAAAAGAGGTATCAGCTCCAGCTCAGTCAAGCAAGCTGTGCCTTATTCTCCTTCCCATATTCCATTGATTTCTAGAATCCATATTCATTTGGTATTTTACCACTCATATTCTATATAATCATTGTCCAGTATAGTCCATATTGGAAAAATACTGAGTTGTTTCTTAAGTTGCAATAAAGGCATGTGCTCTGGTCTTAGACATAGTACTTGGAATTTGAAACCAATTTTTGCTTTGAAAGCACTCCAAACATACTAAGTTGATTTTACTCTATTCTCATACTGGTCCCACACATTTTTTTCAATAGTAGCATTTGTCTCACCAACCCCATTCTGGAAAGCCCCAAACCATGCCTACAACTACCCCCTAATAAGCTATCAACACTGTGTTCACGTTATTCCACCTGTCTTTCTTAAGGCATAGAATAGATTTATTGCCTTCAGATTGATGTTTAGTTGAATTGACAAGCAAATCAAATAGCAACTCTTAAATTATGTTCCATTAACTGTAAATCAATCAATCAATTATTGCTTTAAATTTTATCTACTTATTCTCCTATTGTTTCCAGTTTACACCCTCAAACAATGGTTTTTCCCCAGTCATTGAACTTCTATCTGCAATTACAACCAACAGTTTGCATATTGTCAAATTATATAATATCCTAGATTTCTAATAATAATCTACTTACAGCTGTTATTTTGAATGGCTTTTGGAAGCTATGTTTTACCTAAGACCGTTATCCTCACTTATAACTAATCCATGGAAGCTTAGAATTGTCAATTAGTATAATGTCTTCCATTCATTCCTGTACAACTACGTCCTTCTAAGTTCTAACTATAAAAAATGCAATAAGTCAACATTGCTAAATATAGATATACATTTATTTGCTTGGTTCTATCATGTAATAATCATTTGACCTTGACTGACAACAATAATATTAAGATAGTTACTCCGTTAAATAAAAAATAATTGAGAAGAAGGAACATTGATTATTCAATGAAGATTAGACTCTATTTGCTTCCACCTTGTCATCCAATACTTTTGGCCTTCAGGACACAATGTTGAAGACTAAAGTGTCAATATAAATCATTAATATTGTTTTGAACCTAAGATCACAAGTATTTGGGTGAATAAGGGTTCCAACGGAGTCCTTTAAATCCCAATCTTTACATCAAAAGCAATGGAGATGATGTAATTATTTCCATAATAGATGTAGATGACATCATCATCACATGTGGCGATCCAAGGGCAATATCACAAGTAAAATCTAATTTATGTTCAGCTTTTGACATGACTGACTTAAGCCTCCCACATTACTACTTAGGTGTAGAAGTTTGGCAAACAAAAAAACATATTTGTGTTTCATAGAAAAAGTATGCCAAAAGTTTGTTAGACAAGTTCAGAATGGTAGATTGAAAAACAAGATTTACACCTATGGAGAAAAGGCTGAAACTTTTAGCCAAGACTAATTCTAAGGCAGTTAATGAATTAGTCTATAGGCAACTAGTGGGGAGCTTGATCTATCCTGTGACCACTGGACCTTACTTGAGTTTTGTAGTCAACTACATCTCTCAATTCATAACTGCTAGAATGCTACGATATGTGAAAGAACATTAGATTTTGGCATTCTATATGGAAACCATAGAGAACCTCGATTCTATGGTTATACAAATTCAAATTGAGCATGATCGGTGGATGACAAGAAATCCACATTGGGCTATGTTTTCAATCCTGGCAATTAAACAGTTACATGGACCAGCAAGAAGCAACATGTTGTCTGCCTTTCTTCAGCTGAAGCAAAATATCAAGCAGCAGTGGAAGGAGCATGTGAAGCAGTTTGGCCAACTACCTTGCTTGTAGATATGAAGATTCAACAAACAAACCTACACATAAATCATTTTAGGGTTTCTATAATTAGGGTTAGTGTCATCTCATTATTATAAAGAGAACATTGTTCTCTTCATTTGAGAATACAGAAGAACCATTTTCTCTCATTCAATCCTCTCTTTGTGTTCTTGGTTTCTTTGTGCGTTTATTTTTTGTAATAATATGTGCCAACTTCCTCTAAGTGGAAACTCCGCTTCATGGCCACGACACAATCCACTACTACCTATAATCATATATTTTTGATCAATGTAGCATTGATTCCCATGAGGTATTTAAACTATTGAGGCACATAATCCCTTGTTTTCCACTAAAACAATGAACAATGTTAAGATTGTGCATCTCCAAGGATTTAAATACCTACATTGATCAAGGATATATGATCACAGGTAGTTCTTTAAAAGTAAAATGTAATAAGTAAAATAACCTTCAAGGTTTAAAGAGCTTTGAAGTTAACAAAAAAACACTAACTACCATAATGTTTTTCTTGCTATCCCCTTCCTTTCAGGAATAAAACAAATTAAAGAGTATCGTACTTCGAAGGTCAGATGTAATAAGTAAAATTGCTTTCAAAGAGCAACAAAGGATTTTAAATCAACACAAAAGAAACCAATCCAAGCTCATAATCACTTATATACACTCAACAACTCATGGTGACAGGTAGATATCTACATAGCTTTTGTCTTTTTAACCAAGATTGAACTGTATCATGCATACTGCAGGGAACTATTTGAGATTGGTAAGGTAGTAACAGGCATTCATGTTTTTTATTTGTATTGAAATTGCGAAAAAAGGCATTCCCTAGGGATACTAAAAAGGCATTCCCTACAGCTCCCCCTCTGGATACTAACACGGAAATATTAAATTTCTATCTCCTTCCATGATCAATGCCCAGGTATCTCATCACATCTAACTTTAAAAGGTCTGCAAGGAAGTAAAATAATAAATGGCTTTCAGTTAAAGCCTCGTCCAGAATGGCACACACTAGAAAACCCGGTACAGATCTATTTCCTCGGTCAAATACTATGCTAGGACTAATTAATGGTATCCTTGCTCAAATTAGGACTCTTTCGGAAACACATTTTCTATGATGGAGATAGAGGAAAATCTTTTATTCTCCTTCCCAAGCACAATTGTCGAATTAGATTTTAGTAACGGGTGCCTGGATAGGCTGTCCCTAGAATGGGAAGGATCTTAGTCGATTCAAGATTTAGTCTATGAAAACACTACATTTTGCTATTGTATATACCGAGAAACTATGCATTTAATGGTGACATGCCTTAAGAAAAATGGAGGTATGTTTACCTCAGGGAGACTTTGCTAAGGGGACTAAATCCAAGAAAATGAGGTCATTTGTGCTCCCACTGATGGTTTTCACTTGGTCAAAAGGAAAAGAAGAAGGATTACATGGGGAGGTGTAGATAGTATCTCCAAAAAATCTCAAAGGAAAAGACAAGAACAAGCCCTTAAGAAGATGAAAAAATCCCCCAAGTAAAAAAGATGTGTTGTCAATGGCGACGATCTCACAAGAGATGGGGAGTAGCCAAAAACATAGGGGTTTGGTATTATACTTCATTATGTCTGATATTAAACCAGTCACATACAGCTAGATTATGTCTGATATTATACTTCATAAATATGAAACCTGGCTATGTTTCTAAACAGCTATGAAGACAAGAAGCAAAACTCAGCCCAAGGGGTTAGCTCAACCGGTTGTCACCAATGTTGTTGGGAATTTGTCTAGTTTTGTGCCAGCTGGTGCCCAATTTGAACCCCCTTGGATGAAGCGCACTAGTCTACACCATTGGAATTACTATGGACGCCATCCAGGAAGGTGGGGAAGCATCCCTTGGGTTTTCCTGTGTGATTTTCCATGGAAAAAAAGGACAAGAACATAACTCACTACTAATGCATGCAATTGAACATCATGGACATTTGGAACAGAGTGCATTCTACATTTGATGGCTGCCAGCTTCTGGTCCCAGTTATGATTTATAGACATCGATAAAGTGCTTTCATCAAGGCATGTGTTTTTGGCCATTTTATACGATTCATGATTTTGCTTCTACTATCCCAAATGTTCATTTCTAGAGCAGTTTCTGACAACTTAAACCAGCATAAGATGCAAAATAGATTTTTTGGATGATATATGAGATCCCCTAAAGGACAATGCACACTAGCTTTACTACAATAAATATTAACAGAGGGAATGAACTAATTCAAACCAATATAAACTGGACTGGTTATTATCTCCGATTGTCTCCAAAATGTGGAGAATAAAGGCAACAGTTTTATTTTGAGGAGATTACTTGATTTATTAATCTGTATAGTTTCTCCTTTGCCATTAATTTCAGTTGACTCTGCATCAATAGACTTGATGTTGTCTACTGTCCACCTTCAATTACCAGAGAAACGAGGTAATTTAGGTACCATAAGCCATTTCTCCATGCATAAGTTTGGACATCAGGTTGAATCTGAATACCTGAGAAGTGAGAAGCATGCATGGACTAAATTGGGTTAAGCTGAGTGGTTAGAAAGAATCATTATCCCAAACAAGGGTCAGGATTTTCCCAGTTTTCATTAATTGAACATGCAATATAGACTCTGTAGTAAGCATTCAACAAATACATCTGGTCTAATTGAAAACAAGTCGATTCACCCACTCCCAATCACAGCTGTAAACCTCATTCAATCTTGTATAAATGCCCAATACTTACCCCAAAGCCAATTAATCCAATCACTGTATTGTCATATATGTCAGTTTGTTTGGTGCAGCCTTCCCAAGTCACGGTGAGAATGTGGGTACCTTACAAACATGAAGTTATGTTCGATATCAAAAACAAAATTGCTTTCCACCAACAAAACATCTCTGATGGGCAGTATTTGTTCACTGTGTTGAGAACCATGCAAAAAAATTGACATCTCAAATTCAATGAATTGAATGAAACATGCTCTTATGTTCGCAGGGGGCAAGGCCCAAATGCCGACAACAGACTGGGACTTCAAAATTGACAGTCAAATTGCCAGTCAAGGGCCGTGTTGAAAACCAGCCAAAAATTGTTATTATTGCATATGCAAATAAACTTCACAACATTTATTTTATCTTGAGTTGGTGAAGCTCAGGGCTCAAATGAAACTCCATGAGGCACCTTCTTCTCACTCTATGGCTTGGGAGGTCAGTAGCACAAAAACGCTTACAGTGCTAAAAAATGAGTATTTTTATTACAGAATTGCAAGGCCCTGCCTGCCAATATCAAAATCCCAATGGTTAATATGATGGATATGGGGCAACTGCCAAAGACAATATTTTCAGATGCAAGAGGCTGGATAATTTGCTCCGAATAAATGGAGCATCAATTAGCATAGAGATCAGTTTCCCCTGATGTTCCTTTGAGTATTACATACCTATATAAGTGCAATTTCAGCTTTGCATATCTATTCATTTTCACAATTATATCATCAAGAATCATATCAATGATGCCACACACACCTTCGCCTGCCGGGATGGTGTGTCTTCTTCCCAGAATGCCCATAATTATGTGTAGAGTGCAGTGGAATAACTGTGCCATATATCCAGTGTGTGTATATATACATATATATTCATATTGGCCCATATCTAAATAATTTTATTTTTTACAATGTTTAGGATTAACTTGGCTGCAACCTTGCAATAAAATTATTAGGACTTTTGAGCATCTCTATCAGGCATTTGAATCTTATCGGGTATGAAACACCCCGATTTTACCATCGAACCAGGACCATGGTTATATACACATAGCAAGAGCAGAGGTAGGGTAATCAGGTATTTGTATTTATTATTATAAGATACCAAACCCCTATGTTTTTCGCTACTCCCCATTTCTTGTGAATGTTTTTTGGCTTCTCCCCATGAACATATCAATGGATCTGAGACCTTCGTTGCGCACCATGACCCCTATTTCTATTTAAATTTTATGTTCGAAATTGACCCTGTACTATCTAATCTATACAGATCCAATTCATGGGTGTTGAATCTGGATCTCGATGCGGGGTTTCAAGACCGATGGCGCCTTCTGATTTTGTATTTTTTGAATTTGACCCTCTCCCTTTGTTATTCAATGGCGTTTCGATATGTTTCTCTTGATTATGACATGCAAAGCTTACTACAAATGAATCACAAAACTTTTTGACAACATCTTTTGTGAGTGTTTGAGACTAACCTTGTTAAATCCAAATGGGTATTAGGGATTCACCTCGCTGGTGGGTGCTTTGCCAATCGTTCACCTCACTGGGTGCTTTCAGCGTCTACATTCCTGGAGCTCTGCCAACTCCTGTGCTTTGATTCATTGACAGTGGAAGATACTGTAGCTCCATTTCAACTCTGCATTCTCTATCCAAGACCCTGGTACTGCTCAGTTGTGGAACAGATCAATGACTTCTGCATACCAGTCCTGCAAATGGAGATGGGAACAGAGCACCAGCGGCGGGAGGGGGTGGACGAGCTGGTTCGAAAAAAATTAGAGCTGGGTTGGTAGAATGCATTAATGCATGGATGGGACGTCGGCGTGAGGAGGAGGGAATCCGGACGGGGGACGAGGATTGGCAGCCCGGGATCCACAGGATATCGTGTGGGACCATGTCTCGTCGTGGGGAGGAGTGAGACCACCGGAGAAGGGCACCAAAGAAGGCAGACGTCGGGGCGCCGTTAACGGGAGGGGATGGAGGAGACGGACATTTGGGCGAAAATGTCGAATGGATAGATTCGTGGTTGAATTGCGTAAGTTTGAAAAAGTTGTTTTTAACAAAACAGTTATGGAAAAATACAAAAAGTTGTTTTTTCCAAAGAAAAAAAAGGTATGGAAAAAATACAGCGGTCTTCATGGAAAAAATAGAGCTGTTTCCAAAACAGATATCGAAGAAATCGCCTACCATGGGGCTCCGGCTCGAACTCACAACCACGAGGTTAAGAGCCTTGCGCTCTACCAACTGAGCTAGACGGGAAGTTTGGGTTAAGTTCTGATGTCAGAAAATCTATAACAAACAGATATTTTCAACCTACGCACAACATAAATTCGCTCAACTAGTAAAAATAATATCCGACCTGCCGGATTCGAACCAGCGACCTAAGGATTACATCAGGACTTTACATCCAACTACATTCCTCTGCTCTACCAACTGAGCTAAGGTCAGATGTTGATATAAATTAATATTAAGTAAACTCGTTTTCCCTAAACTCTGCTTTTGATGTCTCGTTTAGCTCGCCGGAGTCCAGGTGTTTTCACTGGCCTTATAAAATGCACTAGCGCACCCTCGAATAGGAAATCAAGGGATATATATGTTGCACAAAAAGGGCACATCAATATTTTTCTTGATTGTTGGTAGGTCTTAACTTCCTAAAAAAGTTTTTCCATTGAAAAATGAAGTTTTGTACATTGATTTTTAATTTTGAGAGGGTTAATAGACCAAGTCTTTATATCAAATATTCCAAGGATGGCTTAAGGATAGTTCCTTAGACTTTGTGAGACCTTTGGGATTTGAATGGGATGGTTATGTGTAGGGCTTGAAACACTAAAGTATATTCCTAAAAAATGAAGAGGACACTTTGTTATCGTTGTGGAAAGTTGTCAATGGTTAAGTGACTACAAAGTTGGATTAGGATTTTTTGTACTATTCTTGTTCTGATGATGAGGATTTGTGGTGGTATGGTGCCATATGGAAGTGACAATGCCTTCATAAACAAAGGTTTTCCCTTGCCAATAAAATCTTAACATGGGACAATTTTCTAAAGCGAAGATGTTAGGGGCCTAATGTCTTCCTTTTGTGCTTAAATGTTGAGGAGATTGTAAGGCATCTTTTCATTTATTGTTCCTTTGATAAACAAGTGTGGCAGGTTCTTAGAGACATTCTTAAGTTTAGAGATTGTTGGATAGTTGTGTCCTTCGCTCACAATCTTGAAATTTGGCTGAATAGTGAGGCTAAAAACAAGTTCAAAGAATTTCCCAATTTCTTTTGTTGGGGCATTTGGAAGCACAAGAATAGGGTACTTTTTGAAGGTAGGAAACCAAATGCAAATATGGTGGTGTAGAAAAATAATGGCTCTTTCTCTGAAGGTCTAAAAAAGGTGGCAACAAAGTACAAGCGAGTGATTTTCCCAAGCTTTGAAGAAAATGTTCCTATTGGTTACTTCAATGGGCCTTATCAAGAACTTTGTGGGATATGTGGTGCTGGGGTGGTTTTCAGGATGGTAGATAACCATTACTTTTGTCTTAGAATGGGAGGGGGGAATGGGACGAATATAAGAGATGAGCTTTTAGCTCTTCGGTGTCTCCTTAAGTTTGCTAAAGCCAAAATTTTGTCTCATCTACAGGTTGCAGGGGACTCCAAGGTCATAATAGATTGGGTGGTAAAAAAAGCTTCATTGTCGGTGGTCACTCTTGGTTGGTGGAAAAGGAGGATCATTCAACTTTAGGAGGCCTTTGATGATATCCATTTTCAACATATCGATAGAGAATTTAATATAGAGGCAGATCGTATTTCTAAGGAGGATTTAACTTTGGAGGAGGGCTCTCTTCATTTTAAGGAATTCAAGAATTCCTTGGTTGGTTACAGGGGTTCTATAGTGGCCTTTTGATGTCGGGCTATGGCACTTTATGTATTTTGTGGTTGTTTTTTGGTCTCTTTTGGTGAGATAGATTGATCTTTGTTAGATACTGTTAGTACTTTATAGTTGATAGGCCTATGAGGTCCCTTTAGATAGTTAGTGTTTGGAATGTTTTGTGCTTTGTTTAGTTATGGACATAAAATATGCATGCAATCATTTTCTCGATTCATATAATGAATATCAGAAATGAAGACCTTTTTCCCGTGGAAAAAATATATATATACAAAGCTCATTAAAAAGTGTTTCATGGCCTTATACTTGTGAGATCAATGGGTAAAAGCCAATTATAGGGCATGGGCGTCCATTTTAGCAAAGTGTTAAGAGAAAAATCATAAAATTGGCTAAGTATGAGGCACCAAGCAAAGGATCTTTGCTCCATGCATTTTTTCATTGAATGTGGAGGCCATTGGTTCGACAAAGTAATATCAAAGACTCATTCCAACGTATCAAGCACAAGGGCAAGGTTCATCAATGAGCATAAAAAATGTGTTCACCAAGGATGTACACCCAAGAATAAATCATAAGTTTCCCTAAGCATTGATCCTCGGAGCAAGGAATATTTGATCGATGTTTTTTCTTGGTTATGATGCAAAGCATTGTGCTCAACAAGCATACTAGGAAGGATCCTCATAGAGTATAGACCAAAGGAAATGCGACCTCCAAGCACATAATTGTAAAATGAAAACACAAAGATACATCTAAGTATGTGATTGTCGAGCAAACACTACAACAAAATACCCTTTTGGGGGCGGTTTTGGCTTGCGGAGGTTTAGCTAACCCCCGCCCCCCTAAAAGTGTTTTTAGGTCTTTGGGTGCGGTTCTTAAAAACCCCCCTCAAAAGTCCCGAAAATTGGACTTTTGGGGGGCGGTTTTTACAAACCCTCCCCAAAAGTCCAATTGTCAGGACTTTTGGAGGCGGTTTTTTAAACCGCCCCCCCCCCAAGTCCAATTCTTAATACTTTTGGGTGCAGTGTTTGAAACCCCCCCAAAAGTCCAATTCTCAATACTTTTGGGGGCAGTTTTGAAAACACCCCCCCCAAAGTCTAATTCTTAGGACTTTTGGAGGCGGTCCTTAAAACCCCCCTCAAAAGTCCTTAGAATTTGACTTTTTGGGGCGGTTTTTAAAAAGTCCCCCCCAAAAGTCCAAAAGTCCAACATGACTATTGGGTGGGGGTTGGAAAGACCCCCCCCAAAAGTCTTGTTGGACTTTTGGACTTTTAGGGGGGTTTGGAAAGACCCCCCCCAAAAGTCTTGTTGGACTTTTGGACTTGTGGGGGGGGTTTGGAAAGACTCCCCTTAAAGGTTTACTTGATAGTTTTTAAAGGTAGCAGTATAATTCAAATATTATATGTAGTATAATATATAGTAGGATCACTAAAAGAACAACCAAGCATAGAAATAATAGACACAATATTTTGACCTTGGAAACCACAAGGGATAAAACACAACAACCTTGTGATAGAAATCTTAGTTCAAAGTACAACATACATCCGAATACATAGTAATCACATATAGCAGAAGATAAACCCCAAGAACAAAGGAGAAACTGATCCTCCAAGGATAGGGAACCCCAGAAAATACTTCTTCTAGCTGGTAGCGAAGAAGAAGGAAAAAATGGATAAATTTAGGTGTTGCAGCTGATCGAAATAGGAAAAATGGACAAATTTAGGTGTTGCAGCTACTTGAAATAGGAAAAATAGGCACTTTTGGAGGTGTCGCAGCTGCTCGAAATAGGAAAAATAGGCAACTGCTGGAGAGCGCTGATACCGATGGAGAGCGCTCATATCGATGAGCAAAGAAATAATGAGTATTCAATGAGGAATTAGCGGAGTCGTAGTTGCCAAAAGTAGGAAAAATGGACAAATTTAGGTGTTGTAGCTGCTTGAAATAGGAAAAATTGGCACTTTTTGAGGTATCGCAGCTGCTCGAAATAGGAAAAATGGACAAATTTAGGTGTTGCAGCTGCTTGAAATAGGAAAAATAGGCACTTTTGGAGGTGTTGCAGCTGCAAGAAATGGGAAAAATAGGCACTTTTGGAGGTGTCGCAGCTGCTCAAAATAGGAAAAATGGACAAATTTAGGTGTTGTAGCTGCTTGAAATAGGAAAAATAGGCACTTTTGGAGGTGTCGTAGCTGCTCGAAATAGGGAAAATAGGCAACTTGGCGGTGTTGCAGCTACGGTAAAATAGGAAGGATAGGCAACTTTAGCGGAGTCGCAGTTGCTAAAGATAGGAAAAATGGGCAATTTTAGCGGTGTTATTGCTGCGGTAAAGAGAAAAAAGCCATAGTTAGCGGTGTTGCAGCTGCGCTAAATGGGAAAGATAGGCGATTTTGACGGAGTTGCAGCTGCTAAAAAATAAGGGAAATAGAAAACTCAGCAGTGTTGCAACTACACAGAAAAAGAAACTTGGGCGGGATTTGAGGAGTGTTGCAGTTGCGGGAAAAAGAGATAAGCTAGATGAAGTGGTGTTGCAGCTGCAAAAGTAGAAATTTGGGCAGGATTTTGCAGTGTTGCATCTGCGGGAAAAAAAAGATAAGCCATATTTTGTTGAGTAACTATTGCTGCAACATTCTTTTCTTCCAAGGAGTTATTCACAGAAAGGAGGATCACTTAGAATGCCACAATCGTTTGCCTGAGTTGCGATTGCTTCCATTCAAGTGATCTTCCACGCAAAAACCTGTTCAGAGTTCTTAAAAAGACAAAAACCCATCAAAACTAAAAAATAAAATCAAATAAAAGAAAAGAAAATGATTTATTTATATATAGAAAAATTTATGCAGAATTACAACAGCCTTTTAAAATCCCATACAGTGATCATTCAAACCTTGATGTCAAAGTATTTGATCTAAAACCTTGGTTATAAATAACCCAAGGTCAAAGTTTATTGTGTTAGTGTGTTGATTTGGTGCAGTAGGCATGCTAGTGATTGGGTTAGGGGGTAGTGGGTTAGGGTTAGAGGGACACTGGCTTAAGGGGATATTTTCTACAATTTCATAATGTGGTAGGCTTTGGGGAGTTTTTGGATTAGAAGCGAGGCACCTAAGGGATCAATGGGTTAGTGGGCAAGGGGTTCTTGTTTTGTTGGTACCAGTGGTTAAGTGGTTTATAAGTTATCATGTTATTCGATTTGGGGCTAGATGTTAAGGTTAGGTACGAGGTGAGGGGGTTAGAGGTTGAAGCTTCCTAGGTGCATGAATTCATTGCATGGATCAAGTGTGCCAAGTGCATGAGTAATTTACATGGGTTGGTTGTGTTAGGTCAATGTCTAATTAGTGGCATTATTTATGGTGGCCATTTCAATATTTGTAACACAAAGGATGGTTCTTGTGGCCTGGACTATGGCATGTCAACTAACTAGGGGCGGAGGAAATGTACCTAACTAAATGCCCAAGATGATGGGAACCTATTGGTTTATCTAAGCCCTTGAGCTTAAATGGCCCCTACTTACCCACAATTGACCCATAATTACCATAAATTATCCCTAGTTAACCCATAATTGACCCCTAATTATCACTAATTAACCCCTAGTTACCCCATATTTCACCCCTTATGAACCCCTGATTACCACAACTCATGACCCAATAATTACCCCTAAATGAACCTTAATTACCCATTATTGACCACATATTACCCCTAAATTATCAGTAATATAAAGTCCCTAATTACCCTTCATTTACCCATAATTACCCATAAATGACCCCTAACTCTGTGTTGGGCTCGAGTCCATCACATTGTAACATCCTGAAAAATACCAAAATTTAATTTTTTTTATAATAGCAATAATGATCAAAGTCATTAATGTGGAACATATAAATTAATTAGATTTCTTAACTAAGATAATTAGTAACGATGACACATCATACTTCTCCAATAAATATGATATAATTGTATTTGCCATTTTATATTTAAGCGGATGTTAATCTCCTTAACAAAAGATCTTTTTATGATTATGCATAAGAATACAATTTACAGATTTGCTTAAGTTCTGAATATGATTACATGATGTACACAGTTTGTACTTTTGTGATGTTCTTAATGATGTGCTGACAGTTTGTTTGTATGTTGACGAAGGGGTCCTACGAGGTACCGTGGAGTTTACTTAGCTACGTTTAGCTAAGGCATTTGAATCATGTTTCCATGTGTAGACCGTAGGTAATAAATTCTACAACAACATGTGTTAAGAGTACATGTGTCTTTCAATTCATCGTCAATGTAAAATTAGAATGCTAAGTACTTCCTTACGACACAAAATACTAGAGGTATGGATACATGGTTCTAATCCTAGTTTATGTACTGACATTTAAACTCTTAAGTGTTATAATTTCAAGTCGTCCATGTGTTCTGATATAATGTTACATATATGACCACTTTCATTGTTATTAAACCGTGATACTAATATCTATGGATACTACTGTAGGAAGCTTGTAGAAAATAGTGTTAATATTATATTCTGCGTCTATAGAACTTAGACTGCTCTAAGTTATGAATTTATCATTTGAATACATAGTTAATATATGTAAGGTATAGTGACTAGTGCTTGTACTAAGAACTTGGCTTTAAAGTGTATCTCATCAACACTTAAACTATACCTATGGTGATACCTTAATTAATAGTCTTTGCACTACATGGCTAATCACATGGGATTTATTGTGAATATGGTATTTATGCTATGAACTAGCATTATAAAACTTCATCCTATTGTTTATACAAAACTATAGAAATGAAAAATAGAGTTATTCTATAGTTACCATGCATTTACAATAATACATTGATATGTATTTCAAATATTACAATGCCTAAGTTCAAACTTTATACTATATACAATGTGCACTAATATTACAATACTATGATTTATAATATGCAAATGATATGGTTTATGATATGCAATGATATGATTTGTATTCATTTAAACGATGTATTCAAACCTTTGAGAGGCTAAGGCCTTAGCAATAGAATGAACTATGCTATATGACCTAGCTCTTATTCTAAGTATCGATAATATATGTTATTGCATTTGGCAACGGACTCGTTAATAAGGTGATGAGTTGACAGGTAATAAATTTGTTATGACAGGTTGACAGTGTCCCGATTAGATAATAAAGGTTCTTACCAAATTCCATAGTGGAAAGTATTGTTGTCAACCCACATAGTTCCATCCACGTGAACTTTGGTTGATAATGTAACTAGGAATCCTAGCTGTACATGGTTACCATAACGCTTCTCCTCTGAGCTATACATGGTAATGCCCCTTAGCAGGAAGTGTTGGCATTGTCGTGGTTGTTGTAATTAATGAGATATGAATGCAATGTTTTCCTGACTTTCGACGTAGCTTGTTGGCATCTCCTCGCTCGTCGATCTCACTAGATCTTGATTGTTGAAAATGGAACCCTAAACCTCGTTGTATGTAGTGGTGGAGAGTTTCCCGGTCTTCATTGTTACGTTAGAGTTGAGGCCGACAGGATGCTAAAATGTAGTGTTGGAGAGAGTTTCTCTCAGGGGTTTCGATCCTGTGACCTGTGGAAGGTAGTTTTTTTAATAGTTGTAGGCTTAAGCTCTCTGCACTTAACCCACGATGCCAATATAGTGATGGGGTTTCTCCTGCCAGAGTATTGAATGTAATTCGGACTGGGTTCGATTCTCCTGTAGGTGAGAATGGTCTTTTGTGTTAACTTAAGGTTGCTGTCAAATATCAACATACTTCTTCGTTTGATGGTGTAGTGCATCAATACTTCGAAGTATCAATTTTTAAAGGGTAAGTGTTTCGTGACAGTGAAATGATATTGTAATGCTTGTTTTGGTCCTTGCAATTTCTTGTTTTAACCTTTCACAATGTGTTTTGGCAGGTACCCGTTTCGTATGAGGTTGCTAAGTGAAAGATTGGATAATGGAATGTTCCTACGGCTTCCTGGTAAGCTCCGGTGGTTCTCAAAAACCTCGTAGGTGCCCTTGATGGTGTTTTTTCTGTATGCCGAGAGTTGGAACCATTTGACTTGTTTCAGTGATGGCCGAGTGTGAAGTTTTAAGTCTTGTTTTGTTAACAGCTGTACAGAAGAAAATATTTAGTTCTTTTTAAAATGCCATTCGGCTCTTTAATACCTGACTGCGTTGTTCGAAAGGAACTTCGAACCTTTGTTTGTTCTGTTAGATGTTTAAGGGTAAAACCCTGTGTAGTTTTGTGGCTTCATGGCCTTATTCTAAAGGTTTTGGTTGATAAGGGGCAAGCCTCGTGTAACGTGGAACCTCGACAGGTCTGTAATGTAATTCTTTTTAAATGGAAAATCATGGACCGAGGGTTCTCTTGCACTTATTGTTAATGGCTCGTTATTACAATGGAAAAATTATGTTTTTGAATAAAAGTTGAGAACATTGTGTAATTAGTGGTTACGGTGATGCCAAGCAACGATGGTTGTCTTGGGTCGAGAGTTATAGTTTGCATAACTGTATAAAATTGTATGCCTATACTTCGTTCTCGTTGTTGATAATCATGTTTGGAAAATCGATGATATAGTTTGACTGCTAAATGTTTTTGTAATGGCTATGCCTCAATGTTCTATTTGTTTTATGAAAGAAACCTTATCTATAGCTTTCGATTGCTACCTGGCTTGTACTGATCTTTGTTCTCAAGACTTAATCTTTGCAATAAAATAGTTTCGATAATGTATATGTGTTATTGTTAGGGTTATGAGCTATCGATAGTCAATAGTATAGAATTGTGCTTTCTAATAAGTGAAGTTTATTGTTTTGTAGTAGTCTTGAATTGTTAGTTAGGGTTTGGAAAACTTTAACTGTTATGAATAGAAACTAGGGTTTGTAGTACCTAGGGTTAAATACTACTGTGTAGATATTCAATAATTGGAATCAAAAGTGAAAGTTAGTGAAGAATTGAAATATATATAATTGTAAGAAATCTATACTGAGATTAATTCTTGCAGCTGCTATAATTCTTGAAAATAAAATTACTTTGAAAAACATGAAATGTTTAATATTGATTGCATTTGTTTACTATCTGAAAAAAAAATAAAAAAATTACAAGAAATATATAGAACTATGCGACAACATACTGTGTTTTTCTTTCATGTAATAATTAGATGAATTCTATACTACTGTTGATGCTATACTGTAATGTTTACTGTGTTTAAATATAGGACATAATTTTAACAAGAACATTACTGTAATCATTTATCCAATCAATGGCATTCTGTATATCTCTCATCTTTCCTTAACTTACTTCTCTATACTGGAGTACTATGCAGAGAACAACATGGAATAAAATATAGAGATGGTTATCAATTCAATTATTTGACCAAGATTTTTCATTCAGAATCATACTTAGATTAGAAAATAAAATAACTTCTTTTACATGACAGAGTTTAATAATTCTACTAAGTAGAAAACATTAAACTGTAAACAAAAGTAGGAACAGTAAAACTTGGTTGACTGTAGGAGAAACAAACAGCCCAAGGAACTTGTTCCACCCAACCAATTCCTGAAGATAACCAAGTTACTTGCCTTAGGACCCCCGAGCCTGTTCACTGAACCACCAGGAGGAAGATTCTGTAGAAGCCTTAGTACATCAACTTGCAATAGAATGTAGATTGTTCAGTCCTCAAGACTCAGCAGTCAAAAAGACCTGCACCAGCACCTCTAGTTTGCCTTCTCAGTATAATTAGCAGACTTACAGTTGCACTCTCACATAGCCTCCCTATTCGAATCTCTCAGTGATCACCTGATGCACTTGAGGAATATTTCTGCAGAAAATATTCTAAGGGGGCTGCCTGCCCAATTCGAATTTCCTTATGTAGGATTCCTAGGCCTTTTAGTGGTTAACTAGTCATTAATGAGCTGGTTGCTCACTTCCACCCACCTGTGGGATAATGCCACATTTTTAGGGGTAGTTGTCCCATAACCAACAGCTAGCAGTGAAGTGAAAATGCTGCCATCTGTCCCATACGTTCTAACAGCTTCCATTCCTCTTAGTGGGTCAGTGAACACTCATTTAACAGTTTCCTTGGGTGTTTGTCTCCTACTTTAATTTATTGAATAATAATAATCAGTAATTACATTCATCCTTGACCAAACTTGGTCATAATTACAAAACTTTGTAATTAAAATTTAACATAAAGTATTTTGCAAATAAAATAATATTCTCAGAATTTGGGTAGGTGACATACACCCCCCCTTAAGTCTCAACATCATCCTCGATGTTGGTTAATCACTCTCTAAGTGTTCCTGAAACAGAGTTGGGTATGCTGCCTGCATACTACTCTCCAACTCCCAGGTTTCCTGTTGTGGGATAAGGTGCTTCCATTGCACCTTTACCCGCCCAATGGTGCGATTCCGAAGTAGAGTTTTCCTCCTTTCGAGGATACAATCTGGTTCCACCTGAAAATCGTCGTCTTGTCCCACCTGTACATCATTCCAATTTACAACATGAGTAGCATCCTGTACATACTTCTTTAAAAATGATATATGAAAAACATTATGTATCTTTAAATTTGGTGGCAAAGCCAGTTGGTATGCCACTGGTCCAACTCTTGACAATATTTCGAAAGGATCACAATACCTGGGTGCTAGCTTGGCACAAATTCCCAATTTCAATGAACTCTTTTTCGGTCTTACCTTGAGGAAAACATGTTCACCAACCTGGAACTCTTTATGAGTCCTTTTAAGATCTGCTTGACTCTTTTGCCTATCTTGGGAAGCTTTTAGATTTCTTTGCACCTGTTTCACAATTAGTTCTAACTCCTGCAACAATTCATGTCCTAAAAAAACTCTATTTATTGGATCATTCCAAGAAACAGGTGTATCACATTTCCTACCATAAAGAATTTCAAAAAGGATGAGTCTGGCTGATGCATGATAATGGTTATTACATGCAAATTATGCTAAATGCAAGTAGTCTTCCCACTTACCAGGCTGATCCTTAACATACATTCTCAACAAGTCTTCCAATACCTGATTCACTCTTTCTATCTGTCCATCCGTTTGTGGATGAAATGTTATGCTGAAGTTTAAGGTTGTATTCAACCCTTTAAATAAATACCTCCAAAACTTTCCAGTAAACTTAGAGTCACGATCTGAAATTATCACTTTTGGTATACCATGTAGTCGAAAAATATGCTTCATGAATATTTCTACAATGTCTAGAGCCTTATGAGTAGTCTTCACAGGTATAAAGTGTGCTGCCTTGTGGAGTTTATCCACTACCACCATGATAGAGTCATTTTGTTTCTGATTTTTGGGTAGTCCAGTAATAAAGTCTATGCTTATCACTTCCCATTTCCAGCTAGGTATAGGCAATGGCTGCAATAGTCTAGTCGGATGTTGATGTTCAACCTTCACTTTTTGACAGTCCAAACATTTAGCTATGTACTCTGCTACTTCATCCTTCATTCTGGGCCAATAGTACTCTTTCCGCAGCATAGTAATGGTTTTCTGATAACCTGGATGACTAGAGTAATGGATTTTGTGCATCTCATTTAAAATCAGAATTTGTACTTCTGGTATGTTGGGTACATACAATCTATTTTTGTATGTCCATTTTCCTTTAAACTGTAATCTGCCATAGAATTTTCAAAACTGTTATTTGCTGTCTTTTCTTGTAATTTTTTGTATTCTTCATCCGTTTCACTCCTTTCAAGGATCTGATTTTCTGAGTAAGTACTAATGGCTGAAATAAAATTTAGTTTTTCTTTACGACTTAATGCATCAGCAACCTTGTTCTCTTTCCCTTTAATATGCTGAATTTTGAAATCATATTCACTTAGAAAAGTTAACCATCTAGCTTGTCTAGCGTTCAGATTTGTCTGATCTAATAAATATTTCAGACCCATGTTATTTGTCAACAAGGTAAATTTTCTGCCAATAAGGTGGTGACGCCACATTTTTAAAGTATGAATTATTGCTAATAACTCTAAATCATAAGTAGAGTACTTCTTCTCATGTATTTTCAGCTTTCTGGATTCGTATGCCACAGCATGCCCTTCTTGTGTTAGGACTCCACCGAGTCCGTCATTACATGCATCTGTGCAAACTATAAAATCCTTATTAGGATCTGCTATCCTCAGAATATGTGCTATAGTTAGTAACTCCTTTAACTTCTTAAAACTATCTAAACATTTCTGATCCCACACAAATTTCTTTCCTTTCTTCTGCAAGGAGGTTATGGGGTTTGCAATCTTTGAAAAACCCTCTGTAAATTTTCTGTAATATCCAGTAATACCCATAAATTATCTTACATCCGACACATCCTTAGGAACTAGCCAATCATTAATGGATTTTATCTTATCGGGGTCAACCGAGATTCCTTCCTTAGAAATTATGTGTCCTAGATACTGAATTTTGTCCTTGTGAAAGTCACACTTACTAAACTTAGCGTATAGTTGATGATCTCTCAGAACTTGTAAGATAATCCATAGATGTTCGTCATGCTCTTCTTTGTTTTTAGAATACACTAAAATGTCGTCTATGAACACAATAGAAAACTATCCAAATATTTGTGCAGAATGTTGTTCATTAAACACATAAATACAACCGGGGCATTAGTCAAGCCAAATGGCATGACTACGAACTCATAATGTCCATATCGAGTTCTAAAGGCTATTTTGAAAATATCCTCATCCTTCACCCGCACTTGATGAAATCTTGACCTTAGATCAATCTTTGAAAATATCGTTGTTCCACGCAGCTGATCAAATAGATCGTCTATACGGGGCAACGGATATCGATTCTTGATTGTCATCTTATTCAGCTGGCGATAATCTATGCACAGTCTTAGGGTACCGTCTTTGTTCTTAACAAATATGACAGGTGCTCCCCAAGGAGACACGATGGGTCTTATATAGTTTTTATCAATCAGTTCCTTCAACTGTGATTTCAACTCATTTTATTCCAGTATATTCATCCTATATGGAGCCTTAGAATTCGGTACTGCTCCTGGTATTAACTCGATGGTAAAGTCTAAATCTCTTTTAGGAGGTAATCCTGAAATCTCCTCAGGAAAAACATCTTTGAAATCTTTTAGGACAGGTATGTCTTCTAGTTTCAGTTTGTCCTCTTTACAAATAAACTCATCATTTACTACATTTACTACAAACAATTGACATCCTTTTCTAACTGCCCTCTTTACTTGCATGGCTGAAATCTGTCTAAGGGTTGTCTTTCTTGGAATACCTTTTACTTCTACAGTTTTTCCTTCATCATTTAAACATGTAAAACTTTTCTCATAACAGTTCAGAATGACATGATGGGCTTCTAACCATTCCATTCCGATTATAATATCATAGGATCCTAAAGGTAAAACATTCAACTTGATTTGTGTCTTTAACTAATTCATGGATAAAGCACATCTTTCAATAAAATCAGATACTTTGCTTTTTGTTCCTGTTGCTAGTCTAACTAACCAAGATTTACTGAATCTTTCTGTTTTCAATTTAAAACTTTCTACAATATCTGGTGATATATAACTTAAGCTAGCACCTGGATCAATCAAAATAGTAACATGATGATTTTGTAGCATACCTTCAATCTCTACCATAGAGATTTGATGATCTGCTTGCCTGTTGTCGAGTGCTGCATTAATTCTGGGAATCTCCCTTGCCAAGTCTCCAATAGTAGGTTCAGTCTGTATGGAATTAATGTTGTTAGTTGTCCGCTTCCTCTTGGGGCATTTTGATGCATAATGAGGACCTTGACACTCAAAACATTTGATAGGTGCCTTTTGATCATTAGTCCTGGCAGCATTGGAAGTGTTTCTAGGAGCTGTAAAATTCTGCTGCTGACTATTTCTGGGATTGTTTCCTTGAAAATTTTGATTCTGAAATTTTTTCTTTTGGAAACCGGGATTCCCACTAAACCTGAACATTTTCTTTTTCATCTCAAGATTGCTGGGTTTATGACTTTTCCAGTTTGATATTCCTTCTCTTTTCTGATTAGTATCATAACAGAAGGTTGCTTTCCTCATGGCTTCTTCTAAGGTCTTTGGATTGTCATACTCGATTCTATCCTTGATGTTGAAAGGTAGATAGCTCAAGTATCTTTGGATCTTTGGTTTTTCTTCCACGAGGTATGGCACATATCTCAGTAAATTAAGAAATTTACTGTTCATTTCTTTCATGTTCATACTTCCCAGCTTTAAGTCATAGAACTCCTTTGATTTTTCTTCATAGTATTGTTCCGATAATAACTTTTTTTTGAAGTATCGTTTGAAAGTACTCCAATTCACATCCTTGTCTTTGATTCCCTTCACTCTTTTGATGTCCTGCCACCAAATATCTGCCTTGCCGATCAAGTTGTAGATTGCCATCTTTGCCTTCAATGATTCAGAATAATCATATATTTGGAAATGCTTTTTCATGCCGGACAGCCAAGCTTCTGCTGTCTCTCCTTTTTCAGTTTCACCATTGAAGGTTGGGGGTTTGATTTTATTGAACTCCCCAGAAATTTGCTCATACTGTTTGTGACTTTTTCTTTTGGGTTTGTAGTCCCCTTCGCTGCTGTCACTTGAATAATTTCTTTTCTTTTTCCATTTTTCATGGGCAGCTTCTGATGATGTTGAAATGCTGTTTGCATCATCAGTTTTCATCTTTTTACTTATGTCTGGATGAGGTAAATCTTCAATCTTGGAGGTATTTTCAATTTCTCTATTCTGTTCATCAGTTGGGCATTGTTCGAACAGTACTTGATTTAGTTCTTCTTGTGCTTTCAGAATCCTCTCATTGTCTTGTTTTACAGATTTGATTTCTGCTTTTAATTCTTGAAATGCTTGTAACAATCCTGATGAATTGTCATCTAATTCATGGAATTCTTCTCCTTCGAAATGTTGTCCCGTGCTAGGACTGTTGGGTCAAAATCTGTCTTCTAAATGTTCAGCTGATCCTTCCATACCTGTAACTCAAAATAAATTCTGTATAACACAATTAGTTTAAATTTTTGAATTAATATGATTTCTGCTGTAATAAATTTTTCTGTTGCGTGTTCTTGGACCTTTTTCAGGCCTAGAGTTCGAACATGAGCTCTGATACCATGTAACATCCCCCAAAATACCAAAATTTAAATTTTTTTATAATAGCAATAATTATCAAAGTCCTTAATGTGGAACATATAAATTAATTAGATTTCTTAACTAAGATAATTACTAACGATGACACGTCATACTCCTCCAATAAATATGATATAATTGTATTTGCCATTTTATATTTAAGCGTATGTTAATCTCCTTAACGAAAGATCTTTTTATGATTCTGCATAAGAATACAATTTACAGATTTGCTTAAGTTCTGAATATGATTACATGCTGTACACAATTTGTACTTTTGTGATGTTCTTGATGATGTGCTGACAGTTTGTTTGTATGTTGATGAAGGGGTCCTACGAGGTACCCTGGAGTTTACTTAGCTATGTTTAGCTAAGGCATTTGAATCCTGTTTCCATGTGCATACCGCAGGTAAGAAATTCTATGACAACATGTGTTAAGAGTACATGTGTCTTTCAATTCACCATCAATATAAACTTAGAATGCTAAGTACTTCCTTACGACACAAAATACTAGAGGTATGGATACATGGTTCTAATCCTAGTTTATGTACTGACATTTAAACTCTTAAGTGTTATAATTTCAAGTCGTCCATGTGTTCTGATATAATGTTACATATATGACCACTTTCATTGTTATTAAACCGTGATACTAATATCTATGTATACTACTGTAGGAAGCTTGTAGAAAATAGTGTTAATATTATATTTTGCGTCTACAGAACTTAGACTGCTCTAAATTCTGAATTTATCATTTGAATACATAGTTAATATATGTAAGGTATAGTGACTAGTGCTTGTACTAAGAACTTGGCTTTAGAGTGTATCTCGTCAACACTTAAACTATACCTATGGTGATACCTTAATTAATAGTCTTTGCACTACATGGCTAATCACATGGGATTTATTGTGAATATGGTATTTATGCTATGAACTAGCATTATAAAACTTCATCCTATTGTTTATACAAAACTATAGAAATGAAAAATAGAGTTATTCTATAGTTACCATGCATTTACAATAATACATTGATATGTATTTCAAATATTACAATGCCTAAGTTCAAACTTTATACTATATACAATGTGCACTAATATTACAATACTATGGCTTACAATATGCAAATAATATGGTTTACGATATGCAATGATATGATTTGTATTCATTTAAACGATGTATTCAAACCTTTGAAAGGCTAAGGCCTTAGCAATAGAATGAACTATGCTATATGACCTAGCTCTTATTCAAAGTATCGATAATATATGTTATTGCATTTGGAAACAGGCTCGTTAATAAGATGATGAGTTGACAGATAATAAATTTGTTATGGCAGGTTGACAGTGTCCCGATCAGATAATAAAGGTTCTGACCAAACTCCATAGTGGAAAGTATTGTTGTCAACTCACGTAGTTCAATGCACGTGAACTTTGGTTGATAATGTAACTAGGAATCCTAGCTCTACATGGTTACCATAACGCTTCTCCTATGAGCTGTACACGGTAATGCCCCTTAGCAGGCAGTGTTGGCTTTGTCGTGGTTGTTGTAATTAATGAGATATCAATGCAATGTTTGCCTGACTTTCGACGTAACTTGTTGGCATCTCCTCGCTCGTTGATCTCACTAGATCTTGATTGTTTAAAATGGAACCCTAAACCTCGTTGTATGTAGTGGTGGAGAGTTTCCCGTGTTAAATTTTCAGAATTTACTTCAATCTGATCTAGGATCTTAACTGAGAGAACAACATGTACAGCATATCTACAGCATATCAATCATGGAGACAATAATGCAAGCACACAAGAGACACAAAGATTTACTTGGGGAAAACCATAAAGGTGAAAAACCCCAATAACTTCCTTAGAGATACATAGAGCAATGATACAACCAACCATAAGAGATAGACACAACCTAGCAGCAGATCCTCCTCCTCCATAAGTGCACCACTCCTCCTTGAGTGCATGAGTGAGAAGTGAGTGATTAAATAGAGTGCCTCCCGCACTCTATTTATACTTGACTTGACTTGTCTTTTACCTAACTCATGTAGGCTCGAACTTAACCACATAATATAATGATGACTGGGACAACCCCCAATAGGGTGGTCTAATAACCCTTCGACCCACATGAACGACCCCCAATAGGGTGGTCTAATAACCCTTTGACCCACATGACTTATACAGGGCCGACCCCAAACAAGGTGGTCTAATAACCCATCAAGTATAAGTTACGACACTTACAATATAAATAACGACACTTCCGTATAGAGGAATAATAACATCTCTATAGGAATACAATATACATATATGTGAAATACATTATGAAGTTACATATACATCAACACTCCCTCTTAAATAGGAAGGTATTTCTCAGCACAGTTCTTCTAGCACAAGTCATCTTCTCTAGATCATCGTCACTGGATATCATCATCGAGTCATCATCATCGTCACTGCTGCTGCTATCTCAATCAATCTCCGAATCTACTCGTCATAGGAAGTTCTACAGAGCCAATCCTTTTTCATACTGCATGTAGGCCCACCACCTGCAGGTCTTCATCATCACTGGCCATACTGTGGAATCCTCAAGACTTATTACGTGCGTCACAAAACCTCGAAAGAGCATCCCAGGATGTTACGGGTACACAACTCCGACCTATAGGATCTCCCAGGGCGCTATTACATTTGACCCCACCACAAAACCTCTAAAGAGCATCCCAGGATGTTACGGGTACACAACTCCAACCTGAAGGATCTCCCAGGGCACAAATTACATGTGGTCACCACAAAACCTAGCAAGAGCATCTCAAGATGTTACGTGTACACAACTCCGACCTGAAATATCCCAGGGCACAAATTACATGTGGTCATGGAAAAACCTTGAAATAGCATCTCAGGATGTTACGGGTACACAACTCCGACCTAAAATCTCCCAGGGAACCGAATTATATGCCATAGGACAAAACCTCGAAAGAGCATCTGCCAGATATCCCAGGGAACCGAATTACATGCCATAGGAAAAACCTCGAAAGACTATCTGCAGATCTCCCAGGGCACTGAATTACACGTCCTCCCAGAGCAAAACCTTGAAAGAGCATTTGCCAGATGTCCCAAGGCACCGAATTACATGCCATAGGAAAAACCTCGAAAGACCATCTGCAAATCTCCCAGGGCACCGGATTACATGCTCATCTTGCACAACCTGATCGACTTCCATAGAGTATCAACCTGATACTCACCATACATCGTACTGATGTATCCATGATCATCCTGATCATCATCACTGCAACGTCCTGCTGCATGTCATCTGGAGCAACATCCTGAAGCTCGTCATCCATGATCATCCTGATCATACAATGCATCCATCTGATGCACACCACGTATCTACCTAATACATATCATCATCCATGATCCACCTGATCATACAATGTATCCACCTGATACAAATACATGATACATATCACCTCATATGATCCACCTGATCATACTATGTATCCACCTGATACATATACAGATACATGATCCAAGCATTGAACATGATGCATATACAAAATACATACACATGATCCAACTGATCATATCCAGCATCCAACATGATGCGTACATACAAATGATCCAACTGATCATATCCAGCATCCAACATGATGCATACATACAAATGATCCAACTGATCATATCCAGCATCCAACATAATGCGTACATACATACATAAAAATGATCCAACTGATCATATCCAAGCAAAAACTAGAACATCATCCTGATGCTCATCATCCAGCGCTTACATCCACAGCCATGTGAAGGATCCTACTTCCAACATGCTTGGAATGGCTTCAGCAAATGTGTCCATCACTTCTTCCTCGAAGTGTCCTCGATCTGAAGAACGCCAAGCCTCTCTCTGAAGTACTCGAACTTCACCCTGGCTAGTGGCTTCATCAGCACATCTACAATCTGCTCGTCCGTCGCAACATACAGGAGCTTCACAGCTCCTCTCTGCACCATATCCCTGATATAGTGATATTTGATCTCTATGTATTTCGACCTGTCATGAAACACTGGGTTCTCGGACAGCTTCACACAACTCTGGTTATCACAGAAGATACCAGTAGCCTCCAACGGGAGATCAAATAACTCAGACAGTAGCTTCCGTAGCCATACTGCCTCACAACTAGCTGAACAGGCTGCAACATACTCTGCCTCAGCTGTACTCAGTGCTACACAGGACTGCTTCCTGGTAAACCAAGAGATCACACCTGATCCCATACTGAAGCAACACCCAGATGTGCTCTTCCTATCTGCAGCACTGCCAGCCCAATCTGAATCAACATAACCCTGCAGGTTAAACTTTTGATTCACTTCATACTTGATCCCAAAATCCACTGTACCCTTCAGGTACCTCAGAACATGCTTTACAGCAACCAGGTGAACACTCCTCGGATCCGTCAGGAACTGGCTCAATGTGTTCACAGCAAAGCAAATATCTGGTCTCGTGTTCGTCAGGTACATCAAGGACCCAATCATCTGACGATACGTAGAGACATCAACCGAATCAGATGAAGCATCACATAGAAGCTTCAGATTCGATGCCATAGGTGTGGTCGTGGCCTTGCAATCCATCATCCTGAACCTCTTCAGGCTCTCTACTGCATACTTCCCTTATCCAAGGAAGATTCCATCTGCACTCTGCCACACCTCCATGCCAAAAAAAAATAGTGCATCATCCCCAAGTTCTTTATCTCGAACTCGGCAGCAAGCTTCCGCTGTGTGTCGGCAATCAATCTATCCTCACCTGATACAAATAGGTCATCCATATAGTAGTAGCACTGGATTTCCTTCCTCAACCTTGTAGTAAAGGTTGGAACCCGCTTTACTCTTGGTAAAGACCAAACTGGATAGAAAGCTGCCTATCCTACCATAGCAAGTTCTGCACATATATGATTTCTTGTCATGTGTCTCAGAACCAAGTGGCTGCTCCACATACACTTCTTCTTCAACTACACCATTCAAGAAAGATGTCTTGAATCCATCTGGTGTATCTTTTAATTCATCATTTTTATATTTCTCAATGCTGCCATCTGCAACATGCTTGATCTGATAGTTCCATTTGGAAGTCATAACAAACTTCCCTTCACGTCTTGGGACTACATCCCAAACATCATTCTTCATGATCGACGGATCATGGCATTCCATTTCTTCATCCCAGATCCTGGGAACTTCAATATCTTCAATAAATATCTTTGTTGCTAGAACAAATGTTGTAGTCCTTTTGTAGGTGAAGATATGCGGTCTTTCCTACAAAACAGGTTAAATTGCATGATTAGAAACATCTCATAATTTTCAGAACAAATTCTTACACATAAAGAAATATGTCATACAGTCATGCAATCATCTTAGCCTAATGCTTCAATACAACATTTATCCATATTCCGTAACTTTCTAGATGCCTTCCAATCTCTACCAGAACATTGTTAAGAGTGTGCACAACTCCCAACATGTCAGCAAAGAGGTTTCATTCTAGATAAGTAGCAATGGAATGTTGTACAGTGCCATAGGCCACTTACCCATGTATATTAGTAGTATACTGTTAATTAATGCAACTATTCTACTATGCACAATACATATCCTAAGTCTAGGAACATGAGCATATACATCATTGAACAATTTTATTTAAACAAACAAATATGCAAGAAATGATGATTAAAATACTTATCTTTCTTTGTTCGTTGGGTGGAATCCCTCTGAGTCTTCACTTCCTTGCAGGAGCTGCTGGACTCCTAATCTGAAGTAGCTTCTTCTACACTTTTCTATTGTGGAGTGTAGAGAGATGGTCAACTCCCTCTGAATATCTGCATCCTTGCATAAACCACTGGAGTGTACTCCCTCTTGATCTTTGCTTCCTGAATTACCTGTTCTTGAACTCATATTCATCCTTGGTCCCTATGCATGCTTATTAGTATCATGATTGTGTTATCCTTGTGAACTCATATAAAATCATACATTCATTAGTATACTAGTAAAACACAATAATCTCAAGCATGTATAGTCATGATCATTTCAAACAAAAATAATAACCATTAGCATTCAAGGTTTATGTAGGATTCTTAAGGTTAGTCAAATCATAAGAAACATAACATGTCTAAACCTATAATTACTCAAACCTATGACTCTTCGGGTTAGTCATATCATTAATTAAGGTAAGACACATAATATGCATATACCCATGATTATTCAAACTTATGACTTCATGAATAATCATTATCAACAACACAACAGTATAAGATCCTAAACCAAGGTAGGATTCTAGCTTGATATAGGAAAAACATACCTGGATTAGCATGCCAGCTAGTTATGTCTAACATACCCGCATAATGTCTTTTGGTTCTCTTCAGTGACTTGTGCTAGTAACCTACATGTCTCATATGTTAACCATTACAAAACCAAGCTATACATACCTCGTAAATGGATCTTCTATGAGATCCATGACAATGGATGAATCTTTGTCCTCATGTTATCATGAACATATGTTCTTGGACCAGAACATGATTTGTCTTTCTTGGTGTACCTTTCATGTTAGTAGACAACATAAACCTCATACAACACCATAATGCATTAGTACAATCATAAGTGTCAATACCCTAATCAATGAATATCTTCTATCATGCATTTAAAATTTTGTTAAGGTGATATGACAAATCTAAAATCAAGATTGTACTAACCGTAATAACATGAAGACAAACATACCATAAACTTAATCATGAACAAATATCGAAACATACCTTGATGAGTCATACCTGTTGAGATCGCTTGTAATATTTGTATGTAAAGCCTTAGCCTCATCTCCCTCTGAAACATAAACTTCTTCACTTATGTAGGTAACCAATCCATCTTCTTCTAGGATTAACCCAATCCACTTGATTTGCAAGAACTGGACCTGGAGCTGAATTAGGGTTTGTCAGAGAAAACCCAAAAATTCAAACTTTGAATTTCAAACTTCCGAAAGGATAGAAATGTGCGCCTTGATGAGCTGATCAAGCTGGTATATTCGGAATTTGAAAACTGCAAAGTTTCACTCCTCAATTTTGCCTTTGAAACTTCCAGATTCACTGGACGTGACCCTGAACTTGGGTTTGATGAATCCCACTCTTCTGCCCAATCAAAAGGTTTTGTCCAAAGCTCTAAGCTTCTATTTTTCTGAGGAGCTTCCAGCCGTGGTCTCAGATTTCAAAAATTCCCATTTTTACAGAAGCCCTAATTTTCCACTTTCCTGATCAAAGTCCCGAACTAGGGTTTGATCAAGCCCGGCCTTCTGCCCAACCAAAAATTCTGATCTTGGTCTCTAAATTTTTATTTTGATGAGTAGCATTCAGCCGTGGTCTCCGATTACAAAAATTCCAACTTTCTCACAAGCCCTAAATTCCGGAAGCCATGAATGAAGGTACCAAAAAATAATTCTATTTTGACAGAAATATGTACCTGATTGTTTCTGGTATAACTCTAAAATTTTTGATCCACAGGGTCTGAAAACATTTCCTGAGATAGCCTGACCTGTTAGCTTTCCATCCTGATAGGTCTGACCTCAATTGGATTTTCTGAGAGAGAGTTATGCCAAGTGTCGCAACGTGACCTGTTTTGGGATAATACAGGAGAGCGAACTTGTACGGCGTGCCACGTGTCACTGTTTAAACTTCGGCCTCTGAAAATTTTTTCTGAGATATCTCAGCCTGTTATCTTTCCATCCTGATAGGTACAATCTCAATTGGACTCTCTGAGAGAGAGTTATGCCAAGTGTCACAACGTGACCTGTTTATGGGATAATACAGGAGAGCGAACTTGTACGGCGGTCCACGTGTCACTGGTTCAACTTCGGCCTCTGAAAAATGTTTCTGAGATAGTACAGTTTGTGTACTACCTGTCACTTTTTACGAAATTTTATTTGGAGCTTCCTAGCCCAAGTTATGACCTTTTTCCCAAGGTCACCTGATTTTGACTCAGATCTGGAAGAGGAAGAAACCCTATATTGCACAAATCATAAATCACAAAGTACAACGAATTAGAGGTTGTCCTTTGGACACAAAGTACATGTGGGTCTTAGCTTCGTCCTGTAACAATTTCAGATCCGAAAATTTTTCCAAAACGGATTTATAGTGAAAGTTCTACGATGACTGGTTTTTGCTATATCAAGCCCTAGCATCGTACGTGCAACAAGTGTCATACATGCCATATCATGCCTTCTTTCAGGCTAGCTCTGATACCATGTTAAATTTTCAGAATTTACTTCAATCTGATCTAGGATCTTAACTGAGAGAACAACATGTACAGCATATCTACAACATATCAATCATGGAGACAATAATGCAAGCACACAAGAGACACAAAGATTTACTTGGGGAAAACCATAAAGGTGAGAAACCCCAATAACTTCCTCAGAGATAGATAGAGCAATGATACAACCAACCATAATAGATAGACACAACCTAGCAGCAGATCCTCCTCCTCCATAAGTGCGCCACTCCTCCTTGAGTGCATGAGTGAGAAGTGAGTGAGTAAATAGAGTGCCTCCCGCACTCTATTTATACTTGACTTGACTTGCCTTTTACCTAACTCATGTAGGCTCGAACTTAACCACATAATATAATGCTGACTGGGCCGACCCCCAATAGGGTGGTCTAATAACCCTTCGACCCACATGGCCGACCCCCAATAGGGTGGTCTAATAACCCTTTGACCCACATGACTTATACAGGGCCGACCCCAAACAAGGTGGTCTAATAACCCATCAAGTATAAGTTACGACACTTACAATATAAATAACGACACTTCCGTATAGAGGAATAATAACATCTCTATAGGAATACAATATACATATATGTGAAATACATTCCGAAGTTACATATACATCAACATCCCGGTCTTCATTGTTACGTTAGAGTTGAGGCCGATAGGCTGCTAAAATGTAGTGTTGGAGAGAGTTTCTCTCAGGGGTTTCGATCATGTGACCTGTGGAAGGTAGTTTTTTTAATAGTTGCAGGCTTAAGCTCTCTGCACTTAACCCACGATGCCAATATAGTGATTGGGTTTCTCCTGCCAGAGTATTGAATGTAATTCGGATTGGGTTCGATTCTCCTGTGGGTGAGAATGGTCTTTTGTGTTAACTTAGGGTTGCTGTCAAATATCAACATACTTCGTCGTTTGATGGTGTAGTATGTCAATACTTCGAAGTATCAATTTTTAAAGGGTAAGTGTTTCGTGATAGTGAAATGATGCTGTAATGCTTGTTTTTGTCCTTTCAATTTCATGTTTTAACCTTTCACCATGTGTTTTAGCAGGTACCCGTTTTGTATGAGGTTGCTGAGTGAAAGATTGGAGAATGGAATGTTGCTACGGCTTCCTGGTAAGCTCTGGTGGTTCTCAAAAACCTCGTAGGTGCCCTTGATGGTGTTTTTTCTGTATGCCAAGAGTTGGAACCATTCGACTTGTTTTGGTGATGGTCGAGTGTGAAGTTTTAAGTCTTGTTTTGTTAACAACTGTACAGAAGAAAATCTTCAGTTCTTTTTAAAATGCCATTCGACTCTTTAATACCTGACTGTGTTGTTTGAATGGAACTTCGAACCTTTGTTTGTTCTGTTAGATGTTTAAGGGTAAAACCCTGTGTAGTTTTGTGGCTTCACGAGCTTATTCTAAAGGTTTTGGTTGATAAGGGGCAAGCCCCGTGTAATTTGGAACCTCGACAGGTCCGTAATGTAATTCTTTTTAAATGGAAAATCATGGACCGAGGGTTCTCTTGCACTTATTGTTAATGGCTTGTTATTACAATGGAAAAATTATGTTTTTGAATAAAAGTTGAGAACATTGTGTAATTAGTGGTTACGGTGATGCCAAGCAACGATGGTTGTCTTGGGCCAGGAGTTATAGTTTGCATAACTGTATAAAATTGTATGCCTGTACTTCGTTCTCTTTGTTGATAATCATGTTTGGAAAATCAATGATATAGTTTGACTGTTAAATGTTTTCGTAATGGCTATGCATCAATGTTCTATTTGTTTTATGAAAGAAACCTTATATGTAGCTTCCGATTGCTATCTGGCTTGTACTGAGCTTTGTTCTCAAGACTTAATCTTTGCAATAAAATAGTTTCAATAATGTATATGTGTTATTGTTAGGGTTATGAGCTATCGATAGCCAATAGTACAGAATCGTGCTTTCTAATAAGTGAAGTTTATTGTTTTGTAGTAGTCTCGAATTGTTAGTTAGGGTTTGGAAAACTTTAACTGTTATGAATAGAAACTAGGGTCTGTAGTATCTAGGGTTTAATACTACTATGTAGATATTCAATAATTGGAATCAAAAGTGAAAGTTAGTGAAGAATTGAAATATATATAATTGTAAGAAATCTATACTGAGATTAATTCTTGCAACTGCTATAATTCTTGAAAACACAATTACTTTGAAAAACATGAAATGTTTAATATTGATTGCATTTGTTTACTATCTGAAATAAATAAAATTACAAGAAATATATAGAACTGTGCGACAACATACTGTGTTTTTCTTTCATGTAATAATTAGATGAATTCTATACTGTTGTTGATGCTATACTGTAATGTTTACTGTGTTTAAATATAGGACATAATTTTAACAAGAACACTACTGTAATCATTTATCCAATCAATGGCATTCTGCCTATCTCTCATCTTTCCTTAATTTACTTCTCTATACTGGAGTACTATGCAGAGAACAACATGGGAAAAAATATAGAGATGGTTATCAATTCAATTATTTCACCAAGCTTTTTCATTCAGAATCATACTTAGATTAGAAAATAAAATAACTTCTTTTACATGACAGAGTTTAATAATTCTACTAAGCAGAAAACATTAAACTGTAAACAAAAGTAGGAACAGTAAAACCTAGTTGACTGTAGGAGAAACAAATAGCCCAAGGAACCTGTTCCACCCAACCAATTCCTGAAGACAACCAAGTTACTTTCCTTAGGACCCCCGAGCCTGTTCACTAAACCACCAGGAGTAAGATTCTGTAGAAGCCTTAGTACATCAACTTGCAATAGAATGTGTATTGTCCAGTCCTCAAGACTCAGCAGTAAAAAAGACCTGCACCAGCACCTCTGGTTTTCCTTCTCAGTATAATTAGCAGACTTACAGTTGCACTCTCACATAGCCTCCCTATTCGAATCTCTCAGTGATCACTTGGTGCACTTGAGGAATATTTCTGCAGAAAATATTGTAAGGGGGCTGCCTGCCCAATTCGAATTGCCTTATGTAGGCTACCTAGGCCTTTTAGTGGTTAACTGGTCATTACTGAGCTGCCTGCTCACTTCCACCCACCTGGGGGATAATGCCACATTTTTAGGGGTAGTTGTCCCATAACCAACAACTAGTGGTGAAGTGCAAATGCTGCCATCTGTCCCATACCTTCTAACAACTTCCATTCCTCCTAGTGGGTTAGTGAACACTCATTTAACAGTTCCCTTGGGTGTTTGTCTCCTACTTTAATTTATTAAATGATAATAATCAATAATTACATTCATCCTTGACCAAACTTGGTCATAATTACAAAACTTTGTAATTAAAATTTAACATAAAGTATTTTGCAGATAAAATATTATTCTCAGAATTTGGGTAGGTGACATAGATAGACCTCATAATATTGCATAGGCATATGCTTGATTATTAGTGGTGATTCCAAAACACAAAGTGTAATTGATTTTTCTCAATCTTCTTTTATGTATTATTTTAATATTTCTACTATGCCTAAGGTGGGAGATCTCTCTTTTTCCTCCTTAGTGTTAGGTTTGTGGGTTTTTTGGTTTGTTCTTAGGTCGAGTTTTGAAGATTGTCCTTCGGTGAGGTTTATAGGGGTTGCAAACTCAAGCATCTGTTCACTCCCACTGAAATCACACTATGTATAGATGCTAGAATCCCTGTCCTCGTCTGTTTGCACCCTCACTTGTTCATGGTTTACCTCTTGGTTGTCTATCCAAAGTTTTTCCATAGTTGTTGCTATTAGGTTTACCTACGAGCTAAAGCTTGCTATTCATGATGGATAAGAAACCATTGCTACAATGACTTGGATGGCACATGGATGGTGTACATGGTATCTACATTAGTGATTTTAATTTGGCATCGTTATCATATCAAGCATTCACTCTTGGTGAGGAAGACCCTAGAGTCAAACCCTAAAGTCAAATATAGGGTCAAACCCTAGAGTGCTATCCTCAAAATCATCAACAACTTGTCCCAAGGTCCACATCTATGGGTCGACTCTCTAAGCAAATGGCTCCAATTGTCCAATAATGCTCTAATCGATCCAAGCATTGAAGAAGTGGTCCATAAGTGAGTGACTGTATAAGGTCCAAATGTGCCTAACTCATCTCACACGTGCCAAGGAGGGGACTCTCCATCATGAAGAAGGGGGACAACCTCATCCAAATGCTGGGAAATGTCCAAATGTATGTGTACTAAGTGTAGCGCTCCACATAATCGACCTACTATGAATAAAATAATAATAAAATAAACATCAACATATATATATATAATAATAATAATAATAATAATAATAATAATAATAATAACAACAAACAAGAATAATATAATAATATAATTAATTAGTGAAATGGTGTAACTCTACACAAGAAATCATGTTCGATTCTAATACCGACACTGAATCTGAATGAAGGACGGCATTAGGAAAATACTCAAGCTTTGAGGACAAAGCTCTTTAAAAGGGAGTGGCAATGCTATGAATATTAATTTAATACAATAATTAATATTCATAGCATTGCCACTCCCTTTTAAAGAGCTTTGTCCTCAAAGCTTGAGTATTTTCCTAATGCCGTCCTTCATTCAGATTCAGTGTCAGTATTAGAATCGGACATGATTTATTGTGTAGAGACTTGCAATTTTCTGTCATCTTCAGATGTCTTAAGTTGTTCCTTAAGATCTTCATTATGACTCCTGATACAACTATTTTCTTCCTGCTTGTCTAGAAGTTTCCCTTCAATGTCGTCCATAGATTGTTCTATCTTCCGACTATTTTTCAACTTCTTAATTTTTGTGACTAGTACCTTGTTATGACTTCTTAGTCTAAAAATTTCTTCAGCATTGTTGGATAATGCTTTATTATTCTCCACGATCTCTAACTTATGTGTCTTTTTAGAGTCATCATTTTGTTGTTGAAGAACTTTTATCTGTTGTCGACACTGGATGACCTCTGATTCTTGACTTTCTAATTTATGTCGTAACTGCATTAGTTCTTCATCTTTGTCGTTAACGATTTTGTTCAAGCGTATTATTTCTGCTTCATAATTATTTATTTCCTTCTTTATATCTTGATTTCCTAACCTTTGATTGAATTTATTTTTGGCTTTTAATTCATCAATTTGCGCATTCAATTTTTCTATACGCCTTTCCTGGTCAGAGATTTTTATTTCATTGTCCCCTTCTTGTAATTCAATTCTTATTTTTGAACTATTATTTATGTCGCGCAATTCTTGATTGTCTTTTAGATAACGTTTTAACGCGGCTTCTAATTTTTATCACAAATCGGCTTCCATGGTTTCTGACTTCTTCGATAGTGGGATGATTTCCTTTGATTTCTTTGGTGATAACCGATCTTCAAATTTTATTTTATTTTTTTAACAATAATTGCTTTTCCCTTATAATTATTATTATTATTTAAATGTAATAATAATATTATTTTAATATTATATATTTCCCAAACAATTGTAATATTTTACAATTATGGACCAATATTAATTAATCTCCACATTGGTTAACCTTTTGCTTTAGATTAATTTCTTTGTGGATTGTGTGTAGATTAGGTGGTTGGGAAGAATGATTGTTACCTTCCCCACCCAAGTTCAAATCTCACTTTTGGTTTGTTCTTAGGGAATAAAACCAAACCCACTTCTCACAAACCCACGTGCACCTTAAAACCATGTGCGGTTTCACTTCTTACTTTTACTTTTTACTTTTACTCACTTCTAAACTTTACTTTTACTTTTTTTTTTTCCTTTTCACTTCTTCTCACTTGTTTTTTATTTATTTCTATATTCTATTTTCTTCTTTTTTACTTGTCTTTCTTTTTTTCTTTTTATTTTCTTTTACTTTTTCCTTTTTATTTCTTTCTCTTTTTTTTCTTTTTTACTTTTTTGGGCCACGGGCCTGGTTTTGGACAAGATCCTAGATTGGTGGCTACAAGCCTCGCTCTGATACCAAATGCGGTGCACGAATCCGTTCACTAGGTTAATAGTCGAATCCGACTCTCATATTGAATAATAGATAATAATAATATATTGATTGATATAAAGATGATGTCTTTTACAAGATAGACTTTCCCGTATTTATAATTGTTTAAAGGGTGTCTAATGCAACTCTTCATAAAGAGTTACACCATTTCACTAATTAATTATATTATTATATTATTCTTGTTTGTTGTTTTTTTTTTTTTTCCTTGGAAAATGTCCGTAATTTTATTTCAAAAAGATGATTAAAATTACATATTGCAGATGTAGTAAGATCAACAAGGATCCCTACATTTTCACATATTTCTGTCCCATATAAGCAGAAACAACAGCTTATAATGAGCTGAACCAAAAGAAAGAAGAACCCAGATAATGTTGCCACAAGAAGTAGAACAGATATGAAATGAACAGTGGTGAAATTGGGGCCACCGGTTTCAGGTCTGGTCCCTGAATCCGTCGCCGCCGCCACTGGATCGTGCAGACCCAATGGGTCGCCGCGCAAAGGCGCCGCCCTCTCTCCATACTCAGAAATATCCATCACGCTCCCTCAATGCCTGAAAGCAAAACCACGCAGGCCCAGCCATAGAGAGATGGCGAGATATCGGACTCATTTCTCCAGAGAAGCAAGCAGGGTTTCCTTTGTATTCCAAACCCACAATAACATCGCTGTAACGTGATTTGAAATCTCTATTATCTTGGAATGCTCCTGCTTGGAACCCTCGAGAACATTATTTGCCCTCTCACCATGGTTTGCCGCTATGAATCCGGGTCATATCGGGAAGAGGAAGACATGCCTTGCATGTAGGGCCGTAGCTGCTTCTGGAGGTCAATACCTTGGCCCGGGCCACTGAACCTCGTCGCCATTGAAGGATCCGATTCTGCAGGTCGAAGCCTGTGAGGGAAACCTCCATGGATCCATGGCTTCCAAGAAAACCCTTGATAGCCAAGACCCACCGTCGATCCATGCCTTCCAAGAAACAAGACCAGCCGTCAATGGACCAGCTCGTGGTGGGTGCACCGTTAAGCTGTGAGCTGGGTCGATGACCCACCAGCCTCCAAGAAAACAGAACACGGCTCCGTAGAAGCAGGCAGGTCCCGACGTCCTTCGAAGGTGTTGCAGAAACCTCTCCGACAGGAGCCGTCTTTGGAAGCCACTGTAGAGCCACCGATGGAAGCCTGTTGGTCGCTCCCCACAGCTGAACCGTCACCACAATGCCAAGAATGTCGCCCCTCTGCGCCTGCTGCCGCCGCCAGGGCCGTCAATACAGTGAGCTCAGAAGGAGTCTGACCAGGGATAGAGCCCTGGCCGCCGAGATCAACTCGGATCAGCTCAAAACCCTCAATCCTATTCTTGTTTGTTGTTATTATATATATATATATGTTGATGTTTATTTTATTATTATTTTATTCATAGCACGACCTAGTAGCCATCAAAATATACCACCTCAAGTGTTATAGCATGTGTATATGAATAAATGTTATAGTGCCTAAGGTTAAAGGCAACATATAACTTAGGAAATGTTCTCATTTATGAAAATAATACATGGAATTTATTTTACAATTAGACCCTTCTAACAAATCAATGTCTTAATTAATCTTTACTCATCTAGTCTAACATTGTTGTGACCCTTTAAAAGTCCTTATTACACCTGAATGCCCTAATTTAAGTTGCAATATAGCCTAGATTCTTAAAGTAAGAGAGGGTGAATAAAGTGAATGTGAACTTAGGGAAAGAAAGGGGACATTTTTGCAAATTAACCATTATAGCAACTGAGTGTGATAGGTTTACCCTTAAATTTCAAAATTGAGGGTTTATGATGTTTCTTCTACGTGTGTGCCTTCAAAGGAAGTGTTGTCATGGGCTATCCATCCTTGTGCCTCTTTTTTGCGGTCCCTTTTCTTTTTCCTTCTTTGACATTTCGTTTATTTGCATTTCATAGCCCTTTCATTGGCTTACTCCCTCTTACTTTAGATTTGGATTTGATAACCTGGGATAAGGGAACTTGAATTTTTGCAAGGGGAGTATTTCCTATATTTTCCATTTAGATGGAGTATTTTATGAAGGATGGGGGTAAATAAAAACCTACAACCCTCAAAACCTTGAAATCCCTAGCCCACTATAACCCACTTACAACCTAAGACACTAACCCATGAACCTTAGCTCAAGCTAGTAACTTACTAATCCTAAGACTTTAAATCAACCCTTGAACATGTTATCTAAATTTCAGATTGAAGGATCAAATAAGGTCTTTTTCTTTTATTGAGGATGAAGAAAAATGAAAAGTAAAAATAATATAGGGAAAAGAGTATAATTGGTTTCAACAAAAAGTTTGACAATAGTAACAACATAATGTTTACAATGGAAAAAATGGCTCTATTATTATCAAATTTGAAATGGTTCATTTAAGTTTCTACCCTATCAAATTTTGATGGTAAGATATAGGACTACCATGGAAATGATGGGTGATGGAGAATTAGGGTTCCATTCTAGCTAGGGAACATTAGAAATGGCTACCACATCTATAGAAAGAAACATGCATACATATTACTAAATCTTTACATGGGGAGGTAATTTCTCCTGAAAATTTGCATCTTCAAAAGAAAAGGATGAATAATTGCCACACATGATAATAAATCATTGCTACACACAATGAGATTGCATCATATATGACATGTATCGCATGTGCACATGTCACAACATTGGTTCCTAGCATAATGATATGTTAAAAGTTAGATATAGTAAAATGATACCAAAATTTAGGAGCAAGACCAAAAGCCTATGGTTTAAAAGATCATGCACCAACCAATAATTAGATTCAATGAGATGCTACAAAGGAAAATGACCAAGAGGATTATAATTTCAGTTGATACATCTCATTTGTTTCTAGGAATACATGGAAAAAAACAAACTGTCAACTACTTGAACAATGACTCGAAGGAAAAGTTTGGATGTATGCTATATAAACCTTAGAATATTCCACCATGCACCTTAGAATGTTCAACCTTAGATAATCTGGAATAGATCCTTCCATCTCACATGTTATTGAGAAATCATGGTAAGAAGTGGAAATAGGGCATACTGATAAGATTGCATCATTAATATCACAATCCAAATGAGAATGGGGGGATCCATATGAACTTTCTAGCCACTAGCTTAGATCCATTTTAACTCTGAACCTATTTGACACATCAAGGGATAACAAAGATAATTGTGATGCAATTATCTCGGCGTCTAACTATTTTTTTGTCAACCAATTACTAATTTCTAAGTGGCCAAAAAATTTGTTGACCTCCCAATTCTACATGCAAAGCATTTTAAGGCGTGATGACACCTTCAGGCACGCAACATCGGGATAGTAAATTAGTTGGTTGTTCACCTACATTAGTTGTGTTAATGATGGCTTATTACGAACACACATTTCTAATACTTATAGATGGAAAGAGACAATCAATTTGCAAAATAGTGATGTAACTATGATGGTATGTTCACCTATGCAACATCAGGACAATATATTACCTGGCTCTGCATCAATACATGTTAAAGAAAATGCCAATAACAAAAAATCCAAGGACATAGTTTCCACAAGCTTCAACAAAATTTTCACCAGAATTTAGGACCACCCCTCATCCATCATCGATACATCTCGAAACAATATCTCATAGTGTCCCTCTTTTACAAATTTAGTATATGTCATAAGGATATATTGTACATCTAACCAAGGAAAAATCACCTATTTTCCTCCCAATTGGAAAAAAAACATAATGGATTAGTAGGACACATCTAGAGAAGAAAAACATTAGAAACATATGATAGATCCATATATTAAGAAATATTGTATAGAGGCATATTTAAAACAATATTTGTCCATATAGAAGTTGCAAGTGACTATAGGAGAGCATGATCAGTATCCCAAGAAATACCCTTCTTGCATGGTGAACTAGTCCATTGATGAAAGTAAAACATAGAAGAAAGAGGAACAAGAGAAAGAAGAATAACACCAAGATGAATAGATGGAATATATTCCACCGAAGTGAGGTCACCAATGGAATCAACCAATAATATCAACCTCTAGATAAAACAATCAACTAGATGTAGGCACTAGTAGATTTCTGATTTTCTAGTTGGCTCAAAATCAGTAATATCAATTGTTGATCATCGAAGAATGATAATGGAGCTTCAACATTATCCAATACATTTCTCTATAGTTGTAAGAGTGGTTATGCATGGTATTCAATGCACTAATGGAAATCAATATTATTGAGCTCACCAACAATTAATAAACCACCTTAGGTATGTCACATACTCTGAAAATGATGGACACCGTTGAAATACTACATTAGCATGCTTGTCAACCATATGATATAAACCAAGTCCCCAATCAACACTTTTTTAATGAACTAAACATGGAACTAGCTAATGATACATGAGAGAAATGAACTAAACATGGAACTAGCTAATGATACATGAGAGAAATGAACTAAACATGGAACTAGCTAATGATACATGAGAGAAATGTGCATCAAAAATATAAATACAAAAGCTATCCATTAAAGTTTAGTTATATTAAAATTTTGAAAAAACTCCATTTCAGTAAATTCAAAACACAAAAATCCTAAAATGTGGGTGGGCGCCAAATTTTGTCAGAATTGCCTCCCAAAACACAAAAATGCCAAACTCTCTGTGTCCACCAAATTTTGTCAAAATTCTCTTCCCCTGTCATCTTCATGGAAGAAGAAAGCAGCGTAACTCAATATGGAACCCAAATACGAGCTGTAAGAACGTCTCAGTCGAAGATTTGGAGGATAGGCGCCTCGGGCTATAGAGAATCTAGCATGAGAAGGATGGGGTTTCATCAGTTTATCTCACCATTGGCTATGAGGCCGTGCTGCAGCATCATCCGCTGGAAATCTATGCAAGAAGAGGTAAGAATCAATGTGTCATCTCGTTTAATAGCAAAGGGCCTTTTCATTTTGAGTGGTTTAGAAATAAGAATGATGAAGAGAATTGGAATGAGTAGTTTCGTAGTTATACTGATTCCAAACCCTATCGTCCCCAATCTATTAGCACAACAATCTACACTCGAGCTGTACACCATCATTGTCACCATCACCATCAAATGCTCTTCGTATGAAACTCATGAGCATTGCAACCCCGGTCTTCTCGACCTCTCGAACGCCACTCTACAGAGCAGATGTGAAATGCTCTCGGCCAACCCTAGTTTCAGTTATTGAATGCAGAGCATTGGGGGCCAGGAAGGACGCAGAGCTTACAAATGAGAATGCGCAGAGAAAAGATGTTGGGAGTGGGAGAAAAAAGGTATTTTTTGTTTTGTTTCTGGCGGTGGTTCGAATAGAGCATTTGATGAATTCGAGGGCATGGAAGTTTCTTGGAACCAAGTTAAAGTGCAAGATGTTTTACGAAGATCCGAGGATCTATAACGCCTTTATTTAGAGGTTCATTTGCTGAAGAAACTAAGGGGAGAGAATATTATTAACTGCTCCAATCTATACTCAATCTCGATTTTTACCACCATCAAAGATGCTTGATGCAGATGTGACTGACAGTGTCATTGGCGAGGGATGTGTCATAAAGAACTGTAAAATTCACCATGCGGTTGTTGGGCTACGTTCTTGGATTTCAGAGGGAGCAATCATAGAGGATTCCTTGCTCATGGGTGCTGATTAAATATTGCAACAGACAACAAGCAAATCGATGGAAGGTGTGATGGGGTTTGAATAGGTCTACAGTTCATGGAAAAAACAAATTTAGCACAATCATTGGAATTGAGCATTCTCCTACTGCACCCTCTTCTCTTGTTTGAGTTTTGAAGATATCTTAATTATGTCTTTTTCAAAAAATACTTAGAGTCAAAAGCATATGGACCTTCTTCTAGCCAATTACAAAGATTAGTCGATGACAGGGTGATTGAGAGTAGATAGCAGCCCTTAGGGTAAACATCTTTTGTTAGAGTCAAGGTCCACCCAATTTTGTTAGAGAAAATGTAGAATGAACAAAATGCTGCTGAGGGACACTCCTCAATCTTCCATCAGAGGTACATTTGCTGCAAATCCTGAAAATTCTCCTAGTTTCTTCAAGAAAGCCCACTACATGTAAAAGGCAAGTCATTTTCTCTATTTCTTTCCTATTTGATATTGATAAAAGGGAGAGAATTGATCTCACAATTGCACTTTTCTTTGATGCATGTGGTCCTCTGTTTAATGTTGCACATTCTCACTATTTTAATGAAATGATCTGTATCATAAATGAAAGGCCTAAATTATACAAGCCCCGAGGATATGAAAATCTTTAAGCTGATCCTCTAGATAAGGAGAAAAAAGAAGTTGATAAAGCACTTAAATTTGAGTGGGCAAAGGAGGGATGCTCCATTATCATGGATGCTTGGACAGATCAGAGAAACATGCCCTTATTAAATATTATCATCTCTTGTCCTTCAAAATCATATTTCTTAAGGTCCGTAGATTGTATATTGCAAGAGAAAAATGCCACATTCCAGACATATATACTTAGTGCAGCCATAGATGAGGCCGGGGCCACTAATGTTATGGTGGTAATAGGCATGATCAATAAACAAAAATTATAGGCACATCTATTGGACACATTGTTGTGTTCCTGCTATGAACAATGTCCTAAAAGAAATTAGGAGATTTAATTGGATGTCTCCTTATAATATTATATTGCCCAAAGTAGAAAAATACAGATGTTCATAACAAACCACCACCGGACCATATCCACATACAGGTTGTAACTTGTATGCTAAGTTAGATTTGTCAAAACCTAAGAGAAGTATTCATCACCTGCTAAATTCAACTTCAGAGGCTGCACGGGGTGTGAGGAGCAATAAGTTCTGTAGGCATTAGTGTCATGTGCATTCAGTGGAGGCAATTAAGTTCAGACGCTGCTCAGGAGGTCATGAGAAAGATTCTAATTTACACGTTTTGGTTTGAGGTGAAATTCACTGTTGATATTGCTCAAACAATTCTTGATATATAGACTTATTCTCCTTGTTTGGGATAAGTATACAACACAATTGACTCCATGTGCAAGAAAATACAAATGTTTGAAAATAGAAAAAGGATATATCTTATTGTCCACAGTTGCAGGAGAGGATACATCACAAGTAGAATCACGTCAACACATCTCTTACATTACAAATAGAATTGCATCAACACATCTCATCACATGGAAACTTATGCATCGAACCCAAAGTGGTATGGTCTTAAAAGACAGAAAAGGCCAAGTGATACAAAGGTGGATGATGGTTCTATGCATTGTGTCAAGAAGGTTTTTGGAGAAGGAGAAGACTATGAGAATGCACTTGTTTAAAAAGAACATAAGATTGGGAAGTTTCATCAAAATTGTAGGGTATTGAGTCTTGACTGATGTCCTTGGAGGATCAAATTCGAGATTCAAGGTAGAGGCAAGGGCTAGAACCTAGAGGGGGGGGGGGCACAAGGTGCTATTGATGAATAGGATCCCACTATAGGCAATGATTTTGATCATATGTAGTTATTTATTGTAGCATGAAGTTTTTGGACTCTAGAGGCTATTTAGAGCCTCTTTGTTTATGTATTTTGGGTCAGATATGGATTACATTCAATGCTATTTTAGTTATATGCATCCTTACTTGCTATATACATGAGAAACTTTGCATATTTCTATATAATAGTTTGTATTCATATGGATGCACATGAATATATATGTTTTTTTTTGTCGACTTCTTTTTTAGTCTGGTTTTCTTCCGGTTCTATTTTTTGGGCTTGATCGGTTTGATGATTGGTCCGGTTTTGATAACATTGGGTCCAATGCTATGCAAAATCATGTTAAGGATGACCTCATCCCTAAACATTTGGCCCTTTGAGAAAAGGAGAATTGAAGTGAACTTTCTTGTTTATACTTTGTCGCAATCTGTTAAGCGTGTTAGCATTCCTTAGGCCCCTTAAGCTAACAGGAGTGGCAGTTGGCAACAAGATAGGGTCCTTATTAGCAGTAAAAGGCTCTTTGCTATTAGCAGTAAAAGAATCTTTGCTATTAGCTTGTTCATCCTCATTTGTTTGAGAATATGATGTGTTCACATCCAGTACCCCCCTCATTCCTTCTGACTGGCAAAGGGACCATGGTTAATCTTCTTGTAGCAAGAGGAACTATTGATGTACTTTGAGCTGTTGTACACATTGAAGCTCTGCCTGTTCTCCTTGGAATGGGATTCATATTTTGATCATCATATAGCTCGGATTTATTCTCTTTCTGCCCCTTTGAATAAGGATCTATCAGGCCATTTTTCAAAGGGAACTCACCCTCCTGTGGTTTTCTATTTCACACTCCATAGCATTAAGCATTTGTTTGTTTTCAGTCAAAGCATCTGAGAGGTTGAATAAGTCCTTAGACAATACATTTGTTTCATTGACGGTCCTCACACCTCCAAATTGACGTATGAGAGGTGGCTTTTTAGCCACTTTCCCCACCTGCTGTTGATGTTCTGAGTTTGCTTTCCAAATTCGATTGAGCATTTCTCTCATTTGCAAGTTGTCCTTCTAGTTCCTTTACTTGGCACAAGGTAATTAAGAAATTTCATTGAGTTTATGTCATGGAAAATATTTTGTCCTATTTTCTATCTGCTTAGATAACAGGGAAACATTATATGGACCTTATCATGAAGAAGTTTGTTTGCTTGGTCTCTTCCTTTCAGTTTTTCCTCCAGATTTTGTATGGTTTCTTCCATTTTCTTCATTGAACCTTCCTTTTATTTTCCATCTTGTTTGGCCTTGTCAACCTGCAAACTTTAAAGAATGAGTTCATCCATGACAAAAATTCAAATTGATATATGAAGAACAAATTCATAAACAAATTATCCTCTACTAGCATTTGCACATGTAAAAGGCCATACGTTCCTAAATTACCATTTGTTTATACTTTAGTAGCTCAGTAGAATCAAACTGCTTCCTAGCAAGACCCAGCTCTATTCCATGAACTCTACTAGAAAAATTCAGTGAGAGAAGTGTTTCTTAGCTTACAAGTTGTTGCTACAATGGCATATCACTATGGGATTGTGTTCCATATTAATATTAAATACTTTACTCTTGCCATGTGTATGTTGTGGATAATCCCACATGGTAACAATTGTGAGACAAAGGTGGCTTATGATGCATTATCTGCAGCAAAAGCTTTGCCAATCTGAAAGACGGCTTTGGGGTGCAAGTCCCTGGGTTAATGTGATAGCACCCTTCTTCTCTTTTTTGAAGTTATCTATGATTTGTTGTGATGTCTTTGCCCTGTTTGAGTGTACTGTACAACTATTACTTCTTATAGCTTGTGGAGGTGTCCTTGTATGTTTTGATTATTGAATGATAAGCTGATTTGAAGGACAACTCTTGTGTATTGTGTTTATGCTTCCACTATTAATTTTCAGCTAGATGTGTGATTGTCGCATGTTCATAAATATTTATTTCTATGTTTAAATAAGTTCAGATTTGATTTATTTAATTAAAGAGAAACATAGGACATCAGTTACCTAGAGCATGAAAATTTACAAAATGCCAGCTGGATATCCTTTCATTGTATTTAGCTCTGTATCGATTTTGTCATGTCATTTTGAAGTCTTAATATTTTTTGATTGTGGTGTTATGTGCTCTGTTTGCAGCAACCCATGCAGAGAGGAGTGGCTAGCCAGTTTATGAATCTGGAAGATATGGGCATTAGGAAGATTGATGGTGGGGTATGTGATTACATCAAATTTTGACCCTTTATCATATTGCATTTTTCATCCATTATGGAAATATTTGATGTATTACTGCATAAATCTAATTAGAATTAATTGACAAGGGCTTGCTTTTTATCTTATAGGTGATGTTATTTGTTACTAGTTTGATTTACAGTGCCATTGTTCTGGAAGCCAAAGTATATTTTGACTGCAGATCATCTTAGTTTCCTTTATTATGTATTTTTTTATATTCTTGGATTGAGGCCTGACTTGTTGCTTTTTATATAGGATCTTTATGTCTTAAGAATTTATAGCCGTTTGAATGATGCCAAAAGAGGTGAAGTAAGTAATTCTTAGCCCCATCATTTATTGAGAATTAGTGTTTTGTTCTGTCATGATTATATGATGCCCTATTGTTTGGAGGAAACATTGAAAAAATGCCTTTCCATCTTCATGCCTGTTAAATTTACAGAATAGGTGGAATTGAGAAGACCTGCCTTGCCAATTGATTTGCAAGTTTTAGTAACTACACAAATTGATATTTTTTGTTTTTTCACATTTTTGTATGCTTTTCCCATTGTGCATGAGGGCATATTTTTATGGGTAGCTCTTAATTTTTTTTGGGATGATTTATTGCATGTTCAAGTAACATATCACAAGGTCATCCCAGTAGTATGTTTTGTGCATAATGAAAAAGGCATTTAGCTCTAATGCAATTTATCTTGTATGCAAAGATTGCTTGTCGTACAACAGGGGAAGTAAAGAAATGGATGGAAGCTTTTGAACATGCTATTCAAGAGGTATGTAAGTTTGTAACATGTCCAATTATTGCTTGCTTACAAATGCATTTTGCCATTATGCATTTCATATTTTTGGCTTGCACACATTGATAGGACCATTTTGGGCATTTGCTGTCAGGAGTGAAGGTTGAGTTGATCTAGCTTCCTAATGGTTGGCTCCTGTCTTTTGGTGTTTTCACAACCTTCTACAAATGTTTCCCATGTTACCAGAAATCAGAAACTGGAAAATAGGAAATGACAACAAAATGAAAAATGGGGTTAGATGCTAAGTTGTCAGGGTACGCTAGCATGAGGATAGGGATGCCATTTCAATAAACTTAAAACATGAAATGATATGATTTGTGATAGCCATTATGTTTTTCTTAAACAAAAATGGTTACTTATGTTGAGATTAAAAGGCCACGGCTTAATCTGCATAACAATACAATATAGAGCAATTGGACTCTGGAGTCTGGATTCAAACAGTAGCTCCAAGAAACCCTTGAGACTGTTGATTGGCATAAAAAACCAAGTCTTTCTGCTTAGGATTTGGCACTGACTAGAAAGGAGTCCTAGCCATAGACACCCAAACATAATAAAATAATATAATGGGTATTTAATAACATGGCTAAACACGAATAGTTTTAATGACCTGACATCATGGCTGACTGCATAAAAGTTAAAATGGCCTTAATGACCCATCAAATTGACTTACATGTCTCAACTATCCCTTGGGGACCTGTAGGACCCAATAAAAGGGTTCTCTTATATGTTATATATAGTGTGTTGTGCTCGGGGCATAACTCTATAGGAAAGTTTTGTTTGGCTAACTGGACTTTTATAACACCAGCATAGATCCACCTTAAATCCTGATCTATCAAGCACTAAGACTCGCAGAGATGTCATCTCTTATGGAATATGTAGAATGAAGACACTGTATGTAATTTCTTTCTTATTCCATTGAAATAATGAATCAGTTTTAATTTTTTTTCCAAAGGATACTTGGAGTCTGGACTCTAAACCCTGTTGTCCTTGGGAATTTTGTTACTTTAGCACTTTACACATCTATTTTTTACACAAACCTTGTTGGCATCTACAATATTTTGTTAGTTTGAGATTTTTTACTTTGCAATAAACAAGATGAATTAGTGAATTTAATAGATATGCATATATTTTTTCCTACTTGATAACTTTTGGTAGTGCCATTCACTTTATGTAAAATGTAATATAGATAATTATGGAGTGAAATTTTATTCTTGTCTAATGATGATATCAAAGAAGAGAAACAATCCATGATCCACACCAAGTGCCCAGGATGTGTGGTGTGTGGACAACTCCAAACCCCATAAGAATTTAGAGATAAAAACAACCATGATCAAGCAAAATTCTAACTATGTTAATTGATTTCAGATACATTCACAGTTGATATAGGGCTATAGATTTAGAGCTATTTTATTACTCATTGAAATGGGGAAAGTACATAATAGTAGCACTATCCAGGGTTGGGATATTGAGAAATCTTGTATGCTAGAGTTCTGCTGAGAACAATGAGACAAAATCCTATTCACTAGGTGACTAAAGTATTGAACTAACAAGTTGTATGTACAAATATCTATAAAATGCATCAAGGCTTAGTTACAGAGACAGTTAGCCTTCTATAACAGTCTTACGTGATGGTTGGCAATCTTGGTTATGCACACTCACAAAATGGTAAAAGGGTGTGTGCATGGATCATTGTTTGCATTCCTTGTTATAGCCGCATGCATAGAATGTCAAAGGGTGCACTCATGGGGATGTAACTTAGAATGCAGGCTCTGGGATTACATGCACATGGTGTTTTCAGTGTGAAATCCTGTAGAGATTTGGTCTCAATGAACATTATTTTATCTTTGTTTTCTTACAAGTTACAAGAGCATATCGAGAAAGTCTATGAAAATTGGCTTTATTGTTGTTGGTTGGATTTTATTTTAAAAGAGTGTATTGTATATTACATTTATAATTTCAACCTTTATATCAGATAATACATTTTTATCTAACAAATGTCCATAGTGGCTTCTTTTTCCAGCAAAGGTGAGAAACCCAACATATCATCGTTGGCTTCAAACTCCACAGAATCATATCAGTCCTTAATGCATCTTCGCTAGCTGTGATTTGAACTGCTAAATCAACTTCAAAACCCAATATTTTCCAAAGGACATCATTGGGCTTTGCATTTGTCCATTCACAATTATTTATGATGATAGGAATAGATCCCATTCCTCTACTATATCTACTTCAACCTTTAGTGCAGAGTAGTGTTTCTCTCATTGTTAGTGTTTACCCTCTTGGCCATCCCTTGAACCTTCCTACTCACTACTTTAAGTTTCGTTTGTGTTTATTTTCCTTTGGCTCTTAGGATTTTCCTGGGTACCCCCACCTTACCACTGACTATTTTGGTCACTTGTGGACATTAATAAAAATATCTTCTCTCCAAAATTGAGCTTGGATTTAAGGACATGGATCCAGTTGAAGCATAAGTAGATTTCCCAGGCATTTCATAAAAGCGGTATTAACTATACTCTTGTCTGTGTATCAAAAGTTACACTTCCTCAAGAAAATCTTTGGTATGAAGGATTTTATGGCTTTCATTAGAAACAAAGGTCATAGAAAACCTAGACATGCAAGAAGCATAACTATAAACTGTAGTGTGTTTTCATAGTTTTAAATCCTCCCATGTGTCCATATGTATCTTCTTGATAAAATAGAACACCAACCTTCTATGATTTTTTCCTCTGCCCTCAAAATTACTTCCGAGATAAGTTCATGTATTTTCTAGATGTGCAATGAAATAGATAACTATTGATAACATACTTCTAAGTGTCCAATGAGATAGATGAACCTCGTGTCACTTCTGTCAAGAATCCTTTTGACTTTTATTTTTGACGTTATAGTAATATATAGGAATAATAGTTGTATATAATGGAGCAAAGTAATATTGTTTTGGGCAAGAGTATGAAAACAACCCATTCTAAGCATTGGACAATAATTTATAAATCATCTAGCTCAAGTTAGATGCAGCTAAGAACAAGTTTTGACATGGAGATCTTCAATGCATGGATATTTTTCTCAATAACATAAAAGACCAAACATGCCTGGTCAAGCAAGAATCACAAGTGCCAAAGGAAAGAGGGAGAAGAATAGAAACCAAAGAAGTTCAAATTTTGTTATGATGCATTACCTTCCATGAAAATTTTTGGTCCATACAGTTCTGCACCATACTTGAGAAAGTCAGTGTCCCATACACCTCAAGAGCTCTTTTCACGATTGTTGCAAGGCTAGTGACATATTCAGGGTCTACTTCTTCGCACTGCAGAATACTGTTAGTCAATTCCTATTGAACGATATGCTTATCCTCCCATATATTACTGAGATCATGAAGAAGTTTTTACAACTATTTCAAAGGGATGATCAGACACTCGTAGATCGTTCTGCGAATGGAATATTTTTTGAGCACTTACATTAACATTAAAATCACCCATGTGGAAAACTGTTTATCCCTCTAGCACTATATCCACTAATCCCCCTATAGAGGAAACTAGGGGTACCTGTGCATGACAAGTTCAAAGGAGATCATAAAAACAAAGATATCATATATGTTCATATCTATATATCTATAAACATTGTTGGAAAATAAACTCCCATCAGCCCATCCATATAGAGCACTCCTTACTTTTTTGGATCTTTTATTTTGCATCTCTTAGTCAAGATGTGGTTTAGTGGCGGGGACAAGGGGCTACCATACAAACAGTCTAGGTTCAAACCTGGTGTGGAAGGGAAGGTGTTTGACCTCCACGAGTTGGTTTCCGTACCTTTATATGCCAACATTAAAACGTGGTTATCCCATTAATAAATAGACTGTAGGATGGGATTATTTGCCACTTAAATGTACTAACAGACTGTAACGTAGGATTACTTGCCACCTTAATGTACTATTAATCTGCAATACTGGATATGTATGTGTGTCTATATATAAATCATAACTAGATAAGACTGAGCATGGGATTATTTGCATTCTGAATGTACTAACAGACTATAGCATGGGATTATTTGCCACCTGCATGTACTATTAATATGCAATACAGTAGATAGATATATGTGTGTATATATAAATCATAACTGGATAATGTGTCAGTGTTGATCACTCGACAAGAGAGGATTTATGAAAAATGTTATTCTAGTTAGATAAGATTATACGGACCCATGGATTGTACAACAAAACTACAAAGCATAGAGGATAAACATCTTCCACCTGAATGAATACCAAACAAAGGAGAAATTGTGGCTAATCTCCTTGTGCAATGCTTCTTTATCGGTGATGGGTAAACTGTTAAGATTCAATATGCTAAGACAGAAAATAGCAGCATTACATTCCATTTCACAATAATAGCATATACAGGATCACTGAAGAAACAACAAGCATAGCATAAACACAAGAGACAGAGATTTATCCTGGGAAACCCTCATGGGGTAGAAAACCCAGCAAAGCTTCCTCAATATAGATAACCGGCAATATACAAATATGAAACCCTGAGACATGATCTCCTCCTCCACAATACCAGACCTCTTCTCCACAAATGCACTCTCCTCAAGTGTGTGTGTGTATCAAATGAGGAACACACCTCCTCTATTTATACACTACTTTGATATGTATTTTACACAAGTACATGTAGGCTCGTATTTAACCATTAGGTTAAATACCCCATTATAACTGACTGGGCCGACCCCCACATGGTGGGTCTAATAACCCTAGTTACCACAACCAACTTGGAGGAATAAACATCTCCGGATTTATAGTATAATCACATCGGAGGTATGGAACATCTCCGAAATAAATAATATACAAATATAATATTCTTTGAAGTTACAATATTTCAACATAAACTGACTCTGGAATTTGTTCTGGAGAATATCAGTAAGCTAAAAATTATTACTAGAGAGAAGGTATCCATTTTTAGGGAACATAATGATTCCCAGTCAGAAACAATGTTGGGATTATTAGTCTTTTCTTAGAATTACAAATGATGCAATCTTGGTGTTAATATTGCCCCTTTCCCCAATTCTTAAAGGGTTCTAGCTCAATGGTAGAGCGCCTGCTTTACAAGCAGGAGGTTGAAGGTTCGATTCCTTCATGCCCTAATGATATTGCAATATTGATGTTTTAAATAAAATATATTTTATTATGATTTATTATGGCTACAAGGGGGGTTCTAAACTGACTTCATATGTCACTACAAGGGGGTCCAATGAGTTCTCCCGCTTGAAATTTGAGTAAACCTACAAGGAGATAAGTTGAAAATACGATCCAAAAAAGTAGTTTTTATTTTTTTCCTCCAATTTTTTTACATGCAACTTGTTTGAATTTTAAAGCATTTCGATTGACTAATATGTGATGACAAGAAATTGTACTTTAGGGTTAAAAGGCCCATTTTTCGTCCAAATTTCCTCTAATGCCATCCATAATTCACGGTGGAGAGTGTGGTAGAGAATGTGGTGGGGAATGTGGTGGAGTTTGAGGAATTTCCTGAGTTGGGGGAGATTTGGGTCTCCATTGATCAAGAGGTTCTGTGATTCCTTGAAGAGACAGGTCCAACAATTGTTCCAAATTTTCCACAAGTACTGAATCTCTGGTGTATTGGATCTCTTTCTTGGGAACTTGTCTTCTGGGTAATCTGAGAATTACGCTCAACCCCCCATTTTTTCTCACATAAGAACGCGTATGCCTAAGGAAATGGTCTACTTATTCAAAGGGTACATCGAATAAAGGTTCTAGATGTTCCTCACCAGAATTCAGATTTTCTTGATCTCGTGGTTCCAGAACGAAGTCTTCTGGTATAGCTGTTTCACATGGGTCTCTAGAGGAAATCTTCCGTACAAATGGGTCTCCTTTGCTAGCCATGCACTGGTGGCCCTCCTTCTAGCGCCAAAAAATGTTGATGCCCCTGAAATCGCAGCACCAACAGTTTGGGATCCTCCCCGGTAAGCAAGCCCAATTAGATTGCTCACCGTTTGGTGTGGGGGATCCGTTTGGTTAACGATCCGACTACCGTGTGTGTGTAGTTGTTTTAAATCTTTTACCGGTTACGATTCAGTTCACCGTTTATGTATTTTATATTTTATTATGAGATGCAAGTGCCCTAATTAAATGCATATAATTGACAAGCATAAGCCTCAACATGTGATGCGAAGGATCTTCCCCTCGTCTTATCACTCCTACTTGATCAATTCCTTTATTTCTAATCTAAACTAATCTAGGCTATCTATCCTATCCCTGCAAGGAGCAAATCTGAATTAAGAGTAATATACTGGAAATGTTCATAGGAGTTTCATAGATAGATGTTTCAACATAATAATCACATTCACAACAGAAATAAAGAATACCAAATATAGCTCTGATACAATTAATACAGTCTATTACTCATTTAACACATAAACATTTGCACAGAAATAAAATCATTCATCACCATGAAGTAATTCAATATAGTTAGAACAATCTCACAGTATGCTTTATTGAATGCAAGAAGAAGTAGTTCCACATTGACATTCCACACATTCAATGCAAAATCTATGTGTAAGCTTTTCCCAGGCAACAAATCCTTTTTTATTAAGCAGAAAAATAGTTCTCATACAAAACTAGTCCAGCTCTATTGTACCTGCCAAAATTTCTTTACTTTATATTCTCTTCCCCTATTTATATCTTTACAAAATTGTCTTCTAGTGTCTCTTCACATACCCTAACCCCATGGATTCCCAAAATTTTGTCTTTTAGTGTTTATACAAAGAAATTACAAATATTAATTTCCAACTATCTTTTCCAACTCAGAAATATATTTAGCCCACATGTCTGTTTCTTCTAAAATAATATTACTTTGGAAGGGCTCCACCATCTTTAAAGAGATCTCATGATTATATAATTCTACTTCTATACTCTTTACTCCTTCCGCCGTTGCCTTGTAGCTGTCTTCTAAGAAATAAGTGTAAATGGAAGCTTTCCCGATGAAATGATGCAGATCTTTTCCTGTTAGCGCCTCCAGCTTCTTAATATAACTCAAATCATCACTCAGTGCACTCTGCATTTCTGATAAGCGCTGGTCCCTTTTAGGAAATTCTTTTATGGTTGGAGGCATAACCAACTGACACTTTTCATGAATTTCACATATTTTCTAGTAAAATCCTGTACATTTCTCGATGGTTTTCGAGATCCTATTATTGATCCGTAGACCAGATTTTCTGCAAAACTCGAGGAGGCCTATGTCCATATTCGAGTCTGCAGTGGTTTTGGGAGGGAGATGTTAAGGGAATTCTGATTTCCCCTCTCTCCACTTTATTTGCTTCTTGATCTCGGCCATGGCTCGTACTAATTTCTGCCTAACTCCCAGAGCTTCAACATCAATTTCCCCCATCCTTGATATCATCATTTTTATCTTGCTGACTTCCTCGGTGATGAGCTCTTGTAAATGATATATCTTATTCTGAATGCCACAGGCTTGCTCATGAAAAGGAGCCAAGTCTTGTTTATTATTTGCAAGTTCTAGTTGCTCCATCATAGACTCCTTGTCCTTTATCGCCTCCTCCAATTGAACCTTCAAGTCTTCAACATGTTGCCTGCTATCCGCCTCGCTTTTCTATGACTCTTTGATGCGAGTTCCCAGGTCCCTTTTCTCGCCCTCTGTAATTAATAACTGCATAGTCAGTGCATCCTTTTCTTCTTCCAGATTTCGGTATTCCTCTGTTATCCTTTCCTTTTCAGACAGAAGGACGCCATGTTTCCTTTTCAGCTCCAGTCCTTATTCTTGCTCCTTCATCAAATTACCTTTTACTTTGAAGATCTTCTCCTTCTTTCTGGCCATGTCATCCATCAGCTTGTCAACATTGTATGCACTTGCTTGTGTTGCAGCTACGTTGACTGATGCCACGAGCTTAGGGTCTCTTTGAGTACCCTCGAAGATTGCAGTTTCTTGAACTGTAACCACATCTTCATGGGCCGGAAATTTCATTCTATTTTCTGTACTCTTCACGATAGTCTTCCGTTTAGAGTTGAAAAATATTGTGTCCAGTCTGGCCACTGTATGCTGCTTTGATGGGGTAAACGGGGTGAGATCAAGCTCCCGGATTGGGAGATGTCCTCTAGTGATTATTTCTGGTGAGTCTGTTTCCATACCTTGCACGTCAAGGCTCCTCTATTCCACAACTTGCTTGGACTTTTATTCTTCATCCCTTTTCTTTTGCTGCTTGGATGATTCTCTATCTGCTCTTTCTTTCATTTCTTGCACCCTTGCTGTTAGGATATTCCTATACTCCATCCTAGTCATAACAACATTTTCATTATTTGCATTTTCAGTCATGCATGCACTTTTAGGGTTTGTATGCATTATTTAGGGTTTGCATGCATCCCAGTCATCAATCCAGCACCTAGCCCTCAGTTAACCATCCCCCAAGAGCTTCTCTCAGATCAGTTTTAGCCCTCCTATTGCTTAGTGCACCCCTTCATGCAATTGCATGCATCTCATGCGCCCTCTCTCACCTACCACTCAGTTGCACTTCAGTTAATTGAGTTATCGTCAGTTCTTTCCTTGATTTAAGGCTATACTGACTCTCAACTGACTGTATCACTCCGATGGATCTCCAGTGAGACTAGACTGCCCATTCAGAATCCATTTAGCTCCTCATGCACCCTCCACTGAGCCTCCTTCATTCAGTTAGTGCCAGTTACACTCAGTTACACCTACCACACTCAGTTAGACTCAGTTTGATTGATGGTTGACAATTACTTGAGCATTGATGACTCCACTGATGATGAGATAGACTACTAGTTGTGCTCCGATGACACTCCAGTGATCCTTTGATCACTCCATGAAGGCTAATTCGAATTGCCACCTTAGGCATTCGAATCCTCATGCATTGTACTATTTATTTGTCCATATTGTGATTAATTAATTAGTGTGTGTGAATTATTTTTGCTTCTATCCGAGTTCTACTGTATTATTATTTTGTTGCTCATTATACTGCATTGACCACTCTTCTTCTATTTTCTTGCTTAATCAATTACTTTCTTGTGAGGTATACATCATCTCTTAGATCTGCTGTGAGGATTTTCACACTTGCGGCCTCTTCCCTTTGGATCTTTTCAGCCTCCTCCTTCTGGAGTCTTTCGGTTTCTTCTTTCTGAAGTCTGCCTGCTTCTTCCTTTTGGATCTTTTCAGCTTGTTCCTTCCGGATTTTGTCAGTCTCTTCTTTTAGCTTCTTTTCAGCTTCTGCTAACTGTATAGATACTGCATCCTGACACCGCTTTTTTGCTTCCTCCTTTTGCTTTATCACAACTTCCTTGGCAGTGTTATCTTTAGAATTGGAACTAGCTCTGCTTTTGGGATGTAAGCGCTTGTTCAATTCGGTCATGTTTTTCGCGCTCCGATAGAATTCTTCATCTTTGTCGAAAAGATGTGTGTAATCAAAGGTGATTCTGCAGGAAGCGCAATGGGAAACAACCTTACCTTCAGTATCATGTCTTCTGAAACTCTTCATCCCAAAATGAAAGGCCTCTAAATATTTAACAAAGCCTTCACCCTCTTTTGCCTTGTGAAGCTTGTATGCTCCAATAGTAAATGGCATCTATGGATAGGCAACCTTCTTCTTGTCATGAAGAAACCTACTAACCCCATTGATGAAAAGTTGTCTCACGACCTCTTTGTGTACAACAAAATCCGTGGCATACCGAGGAAATAGAGAAGGGGGTTCATTTCCTCCATACATATTGATGTATGTGCCTTCCGTGGAGAAGTAATAATCTTTGTATTCCTCAATGACTGACATGGCATTCTCTGACATACAATTTGGTTCCTCTTTGAAGATTAGCCGGTATAATGGCATGATAAAGATTTCACAAATCTGTGTGTAGTGACCCGCGTACTTGTGGGCCCAGGTCATCTGATAGGCTACTTGGAGGGGAGATTCATTATGGTTCCAGACACATTCTAAATCAGGGAAAGAGTGTCTAATTAATAAGCAACCCACCAAATAAGAGGACATGAATAAATCAACTTTCTTTTGTGCAATCCTCCTTGTGCTGCAACTATATGGGCTAACATATTGTAAGAGATGATATCTTCCCAGTTGAACATCGTACCATGTCTGGCAACTTGGTGCATCACCGGTACCCAGCTGAGTTTATATATGTTCCCATTTTCCAAGCCAAAAACTCGGCTTAACATCAGGGCTATGATTCTATATGGTGTCCTTAAGTTCTGACTCTCGTACTCTCCGCTGGCCCTTGGTCTCAGCTGTATTTCAGAGATTGTCATTCTCTTGGCGAAATCTAAATGATCCATGTTGACTCCTTTCACCCAATCATCATTCATCATGACCTTAGGGGTGGGCAGTTTGTATGCTGCAACTATATGGGCTGGTTGGAAGGATACGATCCCTATTCCATTGACATTTGAAACGATCCTGGTGTTTGTATCTACCTGGGGCAAGATCCACCCAATGACTTCTGAGCACGTGAACAATTCTGGGTGTGTGGCTGCCTTATGGAGGCCAGACCTCTTGATGTTTTGGTAAACCATTAATTCTTCAATAGGTGCATAAGCAATGTTTGTATCTCTGATGGCTTTGTATAGCTCGCCCCATTGAAATTATGGGGTGGCTCCTGTCACGGCTTTGGTATCTCCGAACATTGTTTCAAGTGAGTTGTCTAACAATATTTCGACGTCAGAGTCTGATTCAACCAGCTTGGCTTTTCTCTCGGCGGAACGTCTATGCATATCAAGTCTGTTGGGACACAAGAAGAACCAATGAAGAAAAATATTTACACATAATTTATCATCCAATATGCTACAATCAATGAGCATGATTAAAACAATGTTTAAGTCTTGTGAGTGTTCATTGACCTTAATGAAGTTTTAGGATGCAAAACTATTCATGACAAAATTGAAACTTTTAGGGTGACAAATGAACTTAACTTTCCTCGCTTACTACACAAATAGTTATAGAAAGAAACAAAAATCTATAGAAAGTACAAACAACCAAGTAAAACTAATTTTCATGTGACTATAAAGGGTTATTAAGCTTTGAAAAGAAAGTCCCAGGGGTGTTAATAAATGTGGCAGGCTTCCCGACATGTCTTTAACCAAAAGCTAAAATTGTTCGGAAGAAAATATGTCTTCTTCTTGCTTCAAACACACAAATGATGGGCACAAAAAACACTAAAGGATTATGACAGAGCGGAAAACCGTGCAAATGTTCAGAGACCAAGCCATTTGGCGGCAGAGTGCTCACTTTCAAAACCTGGTTCTGCACTACGACCCAGGACCAAAATAGTTCTCCGCGTTGTTGCTAGGCTTCTAAAACACTGGTAAGACCGGAGACACTGGCTGTGACAAACCAACCAAACAATACCAATACTCATGACGCCCGACGAAAGTATATAGGCTATGGGTGACTAGGCTCAAAAGCTAACGTGGGTAGCACTGAGCGAGAGAACAGTTGCTTTCAGAGTTCTTAAAAGACAGTTAAAGACAAAAGGCACTAACAAACCCTCGTAAAAAACTAAAAAGGCCCAAAACGTTAAAACCAAAACTCCATGCAACCAAAAATAAACGGAACAGTGCTTAGAATGCCTACCTGTCAATGACGGAGTGGCTAGGCTAGCTGTGAGTCGGGCGGTGAGCTACTTGTCGTCCTGTGACCGGTGGTGGCGTTAAGACACTTCCAACGGTGTTCCTTTTCCTTTGAAAACAATAATAAAAATGATTTTCATTTCCTATATATAGAAAACTCGCCACTAATGCAAACGGGCTGGTTGGTGGGATCATTCAATGACCCTACCCATTGGCGCCCACTTTCTCCTTTCGCACTTTCCAAGAAAATCAACACCGATTGTTTCGGCGGTTTTACCATATCTTCTGCGAAATGGTCGACGGGATTTGCTTTAAACACAACGATTTCATTTGGCGTGAAGTTGACTAAAATTCCGCGAAGTGGTCAGAAAATCTTATCCGGTCGGAAGCGAAACAACGACGAACGTCTGCCGAAACTACCGCGAAACGGGACGCGTGAAATGTTGGCAAAAAGTCCTTTTGGACTGCGATGGTCGGCGAGGCTTTTTCCAAAATGCGGCGAAAAATATTAGCGAAGTAAACGTTGGTCGGGTGAGGCGATCGAGATAATTAGCCCAAAGGAAATGAAACAATCGGTGAGTTTTCCCAATCGGCATAGAAACACTGGAGTGAAAAGATCCAAAAGGCTACGAAACGGTTGGAGCATAATAGTCTAATGTTACGAAACAGTCGGCAAAAAATGGCTCAACAAACTGCGACTGTTCGGCGCCGAAATGTTGCAAAAATGGTTTGCAAAAAATAACCAAAAACCTACAAAACACTCGGCGGCAAATGATTGAAAAGTTGCGAAACGTCGGGGAAAAATCGTCAAAAAGATGCGAAATGGTTGGCGAAAGTTAATAAAAAAGCTACGACCGTTTCAGAGAGAAAAGCCTAAGTTTGTACTTTGGCTAAAAATACTTGCACTTCAATATTTTTCAAAGAAAACTCTAAGTGCCAAATAGGGAAGAGTTCCAACAAGCAAAACACTCTAAAACATAAAGGAGGGTGTTAACACCTAAAAAGTGCTCACTAGCTCATTCCCTTACTCACATGACCCATTTGTCCACTTTTCCACCATCTGAGCCTCTGAAACCAACAAAAGGTCACCAAAAGACCTTAGTACACCCCTTTTTCCATTAAAAAAGATTATTTTTCCAAGAAAATCATAAAAAACCCTCAAAAAGGGTCCAAATTCCCAAAAATATTAAAAAGGGAATTAAAATATTATTTTTATTCAAAAAAGGAAAAAGGAGGGAAAAGTACCTAAACCATGTTGGTCAATACCATTTGTGGTTTGTGGAAACCAAATGGTATTGACCAACATGGTTTAGGTACTTTTCCCTCCTTTTTCCTTTTTTGAATAAAAATAATATTTTAATTCCCTTTTTAATATTTTTGGGAATTTGGACCCTTTTTGAGGGTTTTTTATGATTTTCTTGGAAAAATAATCTTTTTTAATGGAAAAAGGGGGTGTACTAAGGTCTTTTGGTGACCTTTTGTTGGTTTCAGAGGCTCAGATGGTGGAAAAGTGGACAAATGGATCATGTGAGTAAGGGAATGAGCTAGTGAGCACTTTTTAGGTGTTAACACAAAACCACAAATGGTATTGACCAACATGGTTTAGGTACTTTTCCCTCCTTTTTCCTTTTTTGAATAAAAATAATATTTTAATTCCCTTTTTAATATTTTTGGGAATTTGGACCCTTTTTTAGGGTTTTTTATGATTTTCTTGGAAAAATAATCTTTTTTAATGGAAAAAAAAGGGGTGTACTAAGGTCTTTTGGTGACCTTTTGTTGGTTTCAGAGGCTCAGATGGTGGAAAAGTGGACAAATGGGTCATGTGAGTAAGGGAATGAGCTAGTGAGCACTTTTTAGGTGTTAACAGAGGGGGTCCCTACAAAATTGAATTTTTTTGGGGATCAGGTTGCAACAACAACATCGTCTTAGTACGAAAAGGGAATAAAATAATACCAAGACGATACTTTCCTCATCGTTTTACGAGCACGAGTAAAGATGACTAAGCTCGACATCGGTTTTCTTAGGTTTGATAAGCACGATACAGGTGTAGAAAGCGCCTGGAATCTTTTTCAGGTTTAGGTCTAGAGCACGAAAAAGATAAAGTGAGCTCAAAATGAAGGTCAAAATCAAATACCAATGTGAACAATGTGTGTAAACCTGTCAAACATGGTGAAAAAACCCTAGAAGCAAACATTATTTCATCAAAATGAAGAATTGACCCAAAAAGGATTTTCAAATAAAATAATGGGTAAAAATATCTATGGAGAAATGTATAAAAGAAGGTAAAAGGGAAATTACCCATTGTCATTGTTTGTTTTTTACCCAAAGAAGAGTTTTTTACCTTGAGGGCAAATCTTCAAGTGAAGGTATTAGGAGATCCGGGGCACTATTTCGACCGCCGTTCGATCCAGGTAAATATTCACAACCTCATCTTCCATTTCATTTCGTTATTTCATTGTTTCATGTCATTTTTTCTAGTTTAGGAGAAGCCCTAGGGAAAATAATTCACCTTCTGATATTTTCGCGCCCTACCTATGTCGAGAGGCACAAAATCTCAAAATTTTTGCGGTATGGCCTTGATGAAGGGCGCGAAAAATATCGAGTTTTCACGTACCTAGAGAGTGCCTAGGTGCGAAAATACGCAGAGTTAGAAAAATGCAAGTTTGTTTCTCCTATGGGGCATGAAATCAGGTTTTCATCTTCTCATCAATGCTTTGTTTGATGATTTGCAAGTGATTGCAACTCATTTGAGTGAAGATGGTTGATTGGAAAGAGAGAGAACATGAAGATGATGATAGAATAGCTCTACAATACAATGTCACACTAACTATACTACGCGAATGTGGCTTATTGTTGATGTCCATTTTTGTCATCGTTTTTGGCCATCAAACGTGCTATGTTGGCACTGCTTTTGTCAATTTTGGCGTATTAATTCATACTCCTTGCCATTCAGACCGCCAATTAAACCTAGGTATGAACTTATTTGCATATCACACAAATCTTGATTAATTATTATCATATTATGATTTATTAAACATTAATTCAACGTTTCTTGACCTGCTTGGCATATAGACTTCATTCTGTAGGCTATGGGTTTCAAACAGACCTTCATTCAGACACGCGTTCACACTGAAAACGCCCAACCGCATTTGGACCATCGTTCAACCCTCCGTTCGCACCATTGGATTCATTGGTTGGAATATTTCGGGGCATTAAAGACAAAAACGGTGACATGGGTTCCGTTGGCAATGTGTCCCTCATGGTTTGTGAGACTTCATTCTAGAAGATCCGTGCTCCTGTCTACCCAGCTTGACAACGCATTCTTTTCCCACATCAAAGGAAACCAACGCACAACTGCTCGCGTCAAGGAGAACCAACGCCCGTGGAATCAGGAAGACGGCCTGTGTGCTATGTTGAGCCGTTTCTGTAGCCATTAAGACCTCCTATTTTTAGAGAGGTCAACCACTGAAAGGGTCGACCTTCTCCCTTATGGTAAAAAATTATATAAAGACGCCTTTGGTGGAGAAACGCAACAATAATAGAAGTTAGAAGTTAACAACAGTAGTTGGAGAAATACGCAGAGCTTGAAAACGACTTTGTAACCTTTGATTCACTTAATATAAGTTTATGATTCAGTTGTTGATGTTCTGTTGGTGATTAATTTGAGTTAGCTTCAATCCCTGATTGCTGAGAAGGGCCCCTCAACAACTAGAGGTTTTTATTGTGTATATGTTGTTATTTATTTTCTGCAAGTAAATAGTTTTCATTTTCAGTATTTAACTTGGTTTCCCGTAGATGCTGTTTTATTTCCTGTAATTTATTTCTTACTGTTAATATAATTTACATTTTCAGAATCTAGAACGACTGGTCATGCATAGTTTCCTTTAGTTTGCTTTCAGTTTTCCATTGCAATTAGATAGAGTTTAATTATTTCAATAGTTCAAGTTCGGTTGTAGTTAGATTTAGTTCTGTTCGTTTTCCTGTAGCTGTAGATTAGCTTCACTTACGTTTCAGCCTTGCTTTATAATGCAATAGAAATAGTTTATTTCCTTAGATAGTGATTAGTATAAATGGCTTCTTGTTATTTCAATTTTAAACAATTCATTTACTACTTTTCTTGCACTGTAGGTTCATATGCATAAACCAGCTGGCGTTGGAATCATTCGGTCTGCTCATTTTCATAATTTATATCGTTTTCTGTCATCCGGACTATCATTTGGACTGTCATCTGAACTTTAATATTTTGTGTGTTGTTTTTTATGCTTGTTTAGAGTTCAATTTCTTAGATTTTTGAATTGTAATATTTCTTGTAATTAATTAGCATTTATATACGTAATTAGGACCTTGTTCTGAACCACATAGAGTTCCAATTAAGTTTCATATTCATTCTTAGTTTTCGTTCATTTCCTTAACTTTGCTTTTCAAATTATGTTTCTTTCATCTCTGATTTCTTAACTTGTTACTGTTCTAGAACCTGTCAATTCCATTCTTAGATTAGTCTACTTAATTCTTATTAAGATTAATTGTGGATTAAATTTAGTAATTTCATTCTCCAAAGCACATTAGTTTTTCAGAGTTTAATCATAATTTTAGTTCCAACATAGGATTTGTTCTTTTCATCCACATAGTTAATGAAGATGTGAAATGCACTCTTAGGATGAGGAGCACGGATTGCATAAAGGGTGGTGGAATTCTCAGCAAGAGAAATTGGTTGTGATATCCATTATGGAAGATGAAAGGGGAAATTCCTCACCTTAAAACTAATTCTGTTTATAGCATAAGAATTGCATATTGGAAAATAGCAAGAATGAATGATTGCACATATGTATATGTTGAATTGCTAATTCATGATAATATCATAGCTAATGATTGCTTGTATGCTTGGTAGGGAAGCCAAGGAAAGGATTAGCTATGATGTGGATGAGGAACTCCATGATAGAATGAGGAATTGGGATGAATTCCTTAACTCCTCTCTCGCTATCGTATTTATATACTGGAAAATTATGGCATAAGGATGCTGGAAATGCAAGAGAGTAATAGATTAAAAATAAATATTGCACGGTGCATGTGAAAATGTTTGTGCATGTATATGATATTACATCTTGGTAAAATAGTGAGGTTTTACATATGCAATGAGCCACTTAAGATAGTCATTGTGGCTGCTAATAAGTAGTTATGTTCGCATTGGTCGTAGGATCAAATACAACCGAAGCATGGCTGAAGATGTGGATGATGATTATTGCATACGACCAACAACCGTATGAGGAAGGGATGGTGCAACAAATCTATGATCATGAGGTTGGCAAAGGACTGTGTAGCCTTGGTAAGAGGTCAACTGATTAGGTAACATCAAGTGATGTAAATGACAGCCATGCAGGTAATGGTTATTGGTGCATAAATTGCATGAATGTTGAAAGAGGATTTGGTAAGATCCCTTCAACTATGTTTGAATTATGTTGAATGCATAGTACTCATAACTTAATGCAAGATAGCATTGAGGAAATGTGCATTAAGATATTATGCACAATCTTGTGGTTACGCATTGAGTGAATGCACATTAAAAGATTATGTGAGTGATGTAAATGTGCATGCATAGGTATAGGTGCACATGATGAGATGCATTGTGAGAATGCATGATTGTGATGTATGTTTCATTGCAATTAGATAATAGATGGAATGGTGAACTATTATCAATCCTAAGAGCAAGAGAATAATTGCATAAAATGATGAAATCGAACCAAGCAACTCTAGTATGGTAATAATTCACAGGAAGTAGATTGTTTTGGTGATATTAAAATGCTTCAGTGACTGTGGCAGCAATGAAATATTATATGCATAGAAACTTACAAAGCATTTGGCTGATTGAAGTTTCAGAGTTTAGGTAGATTGTTTTGGGCATGGAAAATATGGATAAGTCCATGATGAAGATTGGAATCTACCGTGAACAAGAGCCAAACAATATAAGAACAGGCTCATGGCTAAGCGAATCAATTTCTGAAGACACATTGCAGGAAGACCAGGAGTGATGGTCTGCCAAAGCCAAACCAGATGGGAAAGACCCCATGCTTTGGAAATGGGTTTCGGGTGAAACACCATTGATAATGTCTCAGCCAAACCGCATGTTGATAAACCATGAAAGTGAGATGATAAAGCTATGCCCAGAAGGCATGTGAGACACATCTGCAAAATGAATGAGTATTCTATGACCCTAGACAAGAACATGCATGTCTAAATTATTAGGGTTAATATGTAGAGCATGCTCTGTCTTATTTATATCATTGCAAACTGCTTGAGTATGATTAGGGCCTACATGGCGCATATCAGAAAGGGGGTGCACACCTTTTCTGGTGCTGGGTCATGATAGGGTTTTCAATATTGACTACACCCTAAGGAAATGGACACATTCCTGGTGTTTCAATACTTGGTAGTGAATGATATGGAATGTGGTTAAGAATTGAACAACAATACTGATGAGCTTGCTTATCCTTCTTATTGTCAGCCTACACAGATGCATATTGATATTGCACATTAAAGGGAAAAGTGAAGAAGGGTACACAAAGGGACTGTATGGGAATTGGCAACCTTTCTATGCTCACGTGAAATATTACCAGAAGGGATGGACAGGTCCGAAGAGTTGTGTAATAAGAGAAGGTATCATCCTTGTGTGAGTAGGGGTCATGTTAACCTACAGTCAAGAAAGTCACCTATAAAGTTCCTAAAAGGAACCACCGATTTGCACAAGAGAAGGAGTGGCATCTTTGTATAAATGAAGATTTGATGTGTGTGAAGGGTTACGGTGCAAGAAGGTGTGGTGACATTGGTAAAGGCATAAAATCTCTATTGGGACAGCAGTGGGAGGGCGGGCGCCGAGGACTGACTGAAAACCCTGAGATGCCTATGGATCCATAGTAGATCCTTGACCTATAATGGTCAGATGGTACAAGAAGGTGTGGTGGAATTGGTAAAGGCATAAAATATCTACTGGGACAGCAGTGGGAGGGCGGGCGTCGAGGACTGACTGAAAACCCTGAGATGCCTATGGCTCCATAGTAGAGCCTTGACCTATAATGGTCGGTGGCGCAGTTTCCTTCCATTGGTTGATGACCCAGACGAATGTGTTGGCTCGGCACTGGAGAGGGCCAACCAGGTATGGGACTGGTTGGGCACCACCAAATGCTTGGTAAATCCAACCGATGGGGAGGCGTACTGGTTAAGCATTAACTATATCCAAGTCCATAGGCGATCCCAAGGCTTGCAAAGCGAAGCAGGATCCTGTGGACCAGAGGGGAAACACACAATACAGATAAGTATTCATTTTCATTTATGTCTTGTTTGGAATAATGAAGATTTCAGGTATAAGTCTTCTAATAGCTAAGCTGATACACTATTGTTTATTTGTTGTAAACCTTGGTCATTGCAGGAAGGCAAGACCTTGAAAGACTATAAATTGCTGGTAAATCCAGAGAGTAAATGAGTGGGCGATATAAATTGCTGGTAAATCGAGAGAGTAAATGAGTGGGCGATATAAATTGCTGGTAAATCCAGAGAGTAAATGAGTGGGCGATATAAATTATTAAGAAATCCAGGGAGTAGCTGGTTGAACGCTATAAAGTTCTTGATAAGTTCAGAGAGTGACTAGTTGGGCATTAACTACTTGATATGGTAAAGCAGAGTGTATGCTGGCCCAACACCCCTTAAACAATTGATAAAACCAGTCGGAGCACTGGCCTAGCATATTGCTAAAGGAAATTATTGATCAACCCAGTCGGCGTACTGGCCTGGAATTGCCTATTCGAATGATTATGGCGTAGCCTACGTGCTAGCCCAACATTCGTTATTGTGTTCACGGGAAATCCAAGGCTCGTAAAGCAAAGAAGGATCCCGTGGAATAAAGTGAAGACATCCAATACATAAGTATTCAGTTACCTTGCAACTTCTTGCTTATGAATATACGTGTGTATATGATTTGGTTATGATTTCCTAAAGTCTTGTTTAGAGATAAACCCTATGAAAATGAACTAAACATGTGAATTGATTCAATGTTTGAGTGTAGGTATTGCTGGAAGCAAGGATTATGAAGGCATCCTAGAGATGCATGTGGACATGTGATCGTCCTAAAGAGCTCAGTATGAGCAGTAATGAAAGATGGTGCTAGTGGATACAAGTGGATCCTAGCAGCCAAAGGTTCTATAGGCAATAATGGGAAGGGTGCCCTAGCTGAAAATCCATATACAGACCTTACACACTAAGTGTCATAGCCAAGAAAGGAAAGTCAAAGCATTCACATTGAAGTGAAAGAGACTAAGGAGCATGAAACCACAACGATGGTGTAGCTCCATAATAGAACAAGACTAAGAGGGAGAAACCCCTACTCTTCTCTTTCCTTTTGATTGATGCATTTATAAAACAAAAGATTGTTGAGTGCATATCATGGATAAAAATAGATTGTGTTTAATTGCTTGAGATGAATTGTGAATGCTAAAATAGTAAATTTCCTGTGAAAGGAAGAACATGAATGAGTTCATGTGTATGTTGGGAAAGCATGAAAAGTGTGGAAGTCCCATGAATAAAGCATGGACATTCCATGTCAATTGGGAAAATAATTGACTAATCTTAATGTTTATGTTATGCTTGTCCTAACAAAGAATTCCCATGATGAATTTCACAGGTAAGAAAGTGAAACAATTGGTTGCAGCCGGCACAAGAAAATGTTGCTAGTAAGCAAAGTGTGTTCAGTTGTGCCCATTGACCATGGCAGCAGACCGAGGGCTATTAGAGTTGGATGAAAGTCTTCTTCAAACAATTGCCAGGACCCAAGAAAATCTTGGGGAGATGCTCAAGCTACAGAGGCAACAGAATGAGATAAACCATGAGGCTTTGCAGGACTCTATTCGTCTGCAAAAATAGGTAAAAATCATTCTGGGAGCAATCAGCAAGGGAAAGGAAAGTGGATCAATAAAGAAGCATTCATCCAATCGTCCGATTAAGAAACGTTCCAGGTGGGAAGACTCAAAGGAAATGGACCGGGAAAAGGTAAAGCCACCAATGAAATGTTGGGGATGTGGAGGAAATCATTGCCTCCGTGACTGCCCAACAAGAGAATATCAAGAGGGTAGCAACCGTAAATTCCCCAGGTTCGTGGACCAGTTGGAAGGAAAAGAAAAGGAAGGAATTGTTTTGGAACGATGTCCTCATGTAGAGATAGAAGGTCCTAGCCAGCAAGATCAGTTTGTAAATACCAAAGGACTTAGTCCTGAAAAACCCAAGTAAAGGGTGAAATGCAGGACAAACCTACCACATTTTGTGAATTTTGGACATATGTAAAGTGGGTATTTATTTTACGAAGTGTTGGAACACCGAGGACGGTGTTATTCCAAGGGGAGGGGAATGTAATGTCCCCATCTTGACCCTATTGCATTAATATTGTAAATGATGTAAATATTGTTATTTAGTCATGGTGAGGAGCTCAAGGCCAAGGCCCCGCCATTGATTTATCGTTCTATGTATCGGCAATTAGAATAGATGCATATTATTCTTGTGCTAGCCGTGCACAATGTAAATTCGAACATCATGTAAATATGCAATTTTAATGAAAAACCCACAACCAGCTATGCAATGCAACAAAGAGATGGGGCATGATCTTACAAGGAATAGGGAGGAAAAATAATCAAACCATTGAGCCATGGAGTCAATCCATGTGTCAATGAGAAAACCCATGAGACCCCAACTACCCATTTTGGCTTATGCCCCAATCATTAAATTCTTCCAAGAGTTGGTTGAGGTAGTTAATGCCTTGGGAATGATGAGGTATGGCAGCCAATTTTGGGTATGGGCAAGCCATCAATCTGGGAATTCGATTTTTTGCTTGCAAGGCAAGAAATCACCCACATTTTTCCTTCCTAAGCCATTCTGAACCACGATCTTTTCCTCTCTCATGCAGCCTGGGGCGAACTAGGGTTTTTCCTTCACGTTTTCACCATTTCTCTGCATTCTTCCATGCCTGGGAACTCATTTTCGGTTAGCACAGTGGCTGGGAGAAGAGAACCACGATTTTCTGGGGTTATAGAGGCCGTTTCTGCCCATGAAATGCCCATGGACGTTTTTCTGAAAACGATTATGCTCCTGGGGTTGTTTTCCCATTTTCCCATTTTCGTTTTGGACTTTCCCATGTTTTTTTGAACTGGTTGAAATCCCATCGTTGGGCATCCTACTGCAAAAATTCCCAGCACATGCATTTCTAGCTATTATGTCCCTCCCTGTTTAGTTTGAACCTGTGAGTAGGATATTCAGGAGTGGAAGAGGACAAATTTGGATTGATGAGCCCAATGAAGTATCCATAGCTCAATGGTTGAGCCACTAGCCTAGCAATTCACCTCTGTCCATCTCTTAGCAGCCTGAGAAACCCCACTGCTGATTGGTTTGGCTGATTCTGGTGTATCTTTGGCTATGTGAGAGCCTACTTTCCCCTTTTCCTTATGGAGATCATGCCCAGCTCGGGGGTGGCAGTGGTGCTGAGAGATTGAGGAGCACATTGGCCTATGGTTGGGTGGAACGTTGCAGAAGCGTAGCTGGTTGCTCAAGGACTACTTGGTTTAAGATAAGTATTCTCATTTGCTAATTTGATATTGCTTAATTGATGAATGACATGAAAATCTGGAATGTATGATGGATGTGTAATGGAATTAAATTCTGCTATGTTTTCAAGATTTTATGCATTTGCATATCTCCATCTACAATTTATATGAATGCTTATTTGATTAAGTATGGGACTAGATGTCCAATATTATTGTTAGTGTCCTCTCCATAGCCATGTAGGATAGGAGGGACATTACAGTCTGAGAACCTAGTGTTCCATGATAGGTCGAAGCACATTGAGATCAAATATCACTATATCAGGGATATGGTGCAGAGAGGAGCAGTGAAGCTCCTGTATATTGCGACGAATGAGCAGATTGCAGATGTGCTGACGAAACCACTAGCCAGAGTGAAGTTCGAGTACTTCAAAGAGAGGCTTGGTGTTCTTCAGATCGACGACACTTCTAGGAAGAAGTGATGGACACATTTGCATGAGCCATTCCAAGCATGGTGAGAGGAGGATCCTTCCCATGGTTGTGGATGTAAGCGTTGGATGATGAGCATCAGGACGATGCTCCAGTTACTGCTATGTATTTGCATCATGTTGGATGCTTGTTATGATCAGTTGGATCATGTATATGTATATGAATCATGTTGGATGCTTGATTATGATCAGTTGGATCATGTATATGTATGTGCATCATGTTGGATGCTTGGACCATGTATTTGTATATGTATCAGGTGGATACGTTTGTATGATTAGATAGATCATGTATGTTGATATATATCAAGTGGATCATGTATCTGTGTATGTATCAGATGGATACATTGTATGATCAGGTGGATCATGTATGATGATATGTATCAGGTAGATACTTGGTATGCATCAAGTGGATGCATTGTATGATCAGGATGATCATGGATGATGAGCTTCAGGATGTTCTTCCAGATGACATGCATCAGTATGATGCAGTGATGATGATCAGGATGATCATATGTGATGACATGTATTAGGTGGATACATTACATAATCAGTTGGATTATGTGTGATGAGTTCCGAAGACACATATGCGCATGAGATTTTCGGACATGGTTGTAGATGTGTTCTCCCATGGTCGCGATGTAGTTGCTGGGCTTTTTCGACATGGTGGCAGATGTGTTCTCCCATGGTCATGATGTAATTGCCAGGGCCATTCGAGCATGGTTGTAGATTTGTTCTCCCATGGCTGCGATATAAATGCCGGGGCCATTCAAGCATGGTTGTAGATGTGTTCTCCCATGGCTGCGATATAAGTGCTGGGGCCATTCGAGCATGGTTGTAGATGTGTTCTCCCATTGCTGCGATATAAGTGCTAGGGCCATTCGAGCATGGTTGTAGATGTGTTCTCCCATGGCTGCGATATAAGTGCTGGGCCATTTGAGCATGGTTGTAGATGTGTTCTCCCATGGCTGCAATATAAGTGTTGTGCCATTCTCGCATGGTTGTAGATGTTTTCTCCCATGGCGTAGATGTAAGTGCTGTGTGATGTGCATTTGGGTTGTGCTTTGTGATACTTTGTGGCCGTGGACAGGTTGTGCAGTAGCATGTAAAAGGTCCTGGGAGATCCGATAGGTTGAGCTGTGTGCTCGTAATCAGTCTTGGGATGCTCTTTCGAGGTTTTGTTGACTCACGTAATGAGTCCTGAGGATTCCACAGTATGTCTAGTGATGATAAAGACCTGCAGGTGGTGGGCCTACATCCAATATGAAAAAGAATTGGCTCTGTAGAACTTCCTATGACGAGTAGATCGGAGATTGATTGAGATAGCAGCAGCAGTGACGATGACGATGATTCGATGACGATGATCCAGTGATGATGATCCAGAGAAGAAGACTTGTGCTAGCATATCTGTGTCGAGAAATACCTTCCTAGTTAAGAGGGAGTGTTGATGTATATGTAACTTCAAAATGTATTTCACCTATGTATTTCATCTATGTATATTGTACTCCTATAGAGATGTTATTATTCCTCTATACGAAAGTGTCATCATTTGTATTGACAAGTGTCGCAAGTGTCGTAACTTGCTGATGGGTTATTAGACCACCATGTGTGGGGTCGGCTCTGATTAAGTTAACCATGGGTTGTTAGGCTAAGCTAGACAAGTTGGCCCCATTAGTTTATTGGGCAGGACAGGACAAGTATAAATAGAGATCGAGAGATCTCTATTTGGACATCTCATTACTCACTTCTACATCACTCGAAAAGTGGCGCACATGTGAGGAGGAGGATCATCTGCTAGGAGAAGACTATCTCTTGTACTTGGGTTGTACTTTGGTTTTATTATTGCTCTATCTATCTCTGAGGAAGTTGTGGGTTTTTTCACCTTAGGGTTTTCCCCACGGAAACTCTGTGTGTCTATTGTCTCTTATGTTTGCCTCTTGTTGTGATTGACATGATTGACATGCTTGATATGATTGATATGATGTAGATGTTATTCTCTCAGTAAAGATCCTAGAGTATATTGAATTAATGCTCAAAAATTAACACACCATCCGATGAGATGCCCTTACAACCCCAGGTTATGATTGATCCTTTTGAAAATGGGCTCAAGATTTCGTTGGGCCAATTTCCCCTATGTTTCGCAAGAAGAAGTACATCCTAGTCTGTACAGACTATGTCACCAGGTGGGTGGAAGCTAAAGCCTTATTCTGAGCCACATAAAAATCTGTGTTAGAGTTTATATATGAAGAAATATTTACCCAATTCGATGTACCTAGGGAAACTGTAACCGATCAAGGATCTCAGTTTACCTCCAAATTGATGAAAGAGCTTACTGAAAAATATGGTCTTAGACATTGTAAATATTCACCATATCACCCGCAAGCCAATGGTCAGGTAGAGTCTACCAACAAAGTATTAGAAGCCATCCTGACTAAGCCTATCTAGTTACACCACAAAGATTGGGCATATAGGCTTCTAGAAGCCTTGTGGGCTTATAGAATCACTTGGAGGAATACCACTGGCCACACACCTTATGAACTTGTTTATGGTAAACAAGTTCTTCTACCCATTGAATTTCAAGTCAAAACCTTTCGTATGGCTGCACAAGTAGGGATGGATCTGGAAGAAGCACAGAGACAACGAATCCTGCAGATAAATGAATTAGACGAGATTAGACAAGATGTCATTCAACGCACAATTTTAATACAAAACCAACGCAAAAGTGGCATGATAAATATATTAAACAAAAACAATTCAAAACTGGAGATTGGGCATTACTTTTTGATTCAAGGTACACAAAATTTAAAGGTAAATTAACTACTCGTTGGATGGGTCCATATGAAATTGTTACAACTTTTGATAATGGATCTGTTGAGATTAAGACAATTGATGATTCGCAAATTTCCTTTGTTGTAAATGGACATAGACTTAGACTTTATCATCAACCAATATATAAACAAGATTTTGTGTAGAATGCCTTACAACAGAAGGAGATGGAGCTGGTTGAAGAGGAAGTCATTCCTCCTCCTCCTGGTTCTTGAATTATTTTGGGTTATCTTCATTTGCATATATGTAAATATATTTTTGTTTCTTTAAATAAATAAGGGTCATTTCTAACAGTTGATTGCATTTATATAGGAAATTCATTCTTATGATCAGCTTATGTAATTTTGTCAATTAAAACAGGAAGACTCTTTTCCTTTCCCTAATTTTGATAAATTTCATATGACTTTTCTTTGTACATATGTTTTCGTTGTGATTAAATTTGAATAATCTAACAAGTGATTTTGCAGTTTGATTACAAGAACCTTATCTCTATAATCAACTCATGAAATATTATCTGAAAAGGGAAGTGGTCTAAAAAACCTCATAATGCATCCTAACTCCTCTTTCGATTATTGTTGAAAATTGAAAATTTATAGTGAAAAGATAAAGTATTATTTATATCATTTCTAACCACTTTCTTCTATGATTCCTTTTTATTAATTTCATTTTTTATGCTTTTATATATGGTATTTGATTCAGACATGCACATTCCTGATTTATCGTTAGAAAAGTTGCTTAAGACCTACTCTAATCATCATGATTTTCAAAGTTCTATCTTACACCTATGGACTACTAGTTCATCCCAGACTCATTATCAAAAATTGTCTCTTAAGCATTCTTTAAAAAGGTATCCCAAGAGTGACTGATATTTCTACTTGTGGGGAACATTATTGATATTTTATGAAGAAGATAGACTCAGAGGTCAAGGAACAACTTTAGGTTATTATCTTTTGACATGATCTATAATCCAGGCCATTATAAATAAAGTTACTCATAAGGTTCGCTCTAAAAAATTGAATTATGTGTTTAGCAGGCTTAACACACTCTAGTGCCAACCGGCTTCCACTTACTAAAATCATTATATGAAGCAAACCCGTCGAGGTACTGAACAGGTTCGCTGGAAGCAGGTCCATGCTAAGTAAAATACTAAACAAGGAAGCTCGGTAAATGCAAGTAAACCCGTCGGGGTACTGAACAGGCTCGCTGGCAGTGATGCTTTGCTTGCATGGTACCAAGATAAACCCACCAGGGTATTGAACAGGTCTACTGGCAGCGGGGCAATATCGGGTAAAAGGGATATGGTTAATGCATTACTATGCACATGGCTCATCTAAAAAAACTGAGTATACAAATTCATGTTTAGGCCAAATTATTTATACTGTCATTAAAGAATGGCTGTAAGTTGGACTTGGACCCTGTCATCTAATTCAAACAATACCTAGGATATGATTATCCTAGAAGTGGGACCCATAACCATAGATTTCTAATGAACTCCAAGGTGAACTTTATCTATATTCTTTGGATGACAAGAGATCTTTAAAATGAGTCAAGGATAACTGGTTTTCCTATGGCATTTTTCGCATCAATTGTACTATCATTATTCATATGGTCTTCCTAAGCACTGTTATTTTTTGATGAATGGGCATATATGAATCATCTCCATTATTAGTTAGTATTTCTTTTTTTTACAAAAAATAATAACAACATTTTAGAGCTATTGGCTAAACTCTCAATTGAAAATATTCGAATATTAATCAGTTTTTCTTTGATGGCTTGAGGACATGCCATATTTTTGGTTTGGGGGAGGTTCAGAACTGTCTTTACTTTCTGATTATTTATAAAAAGATTCATTTATCTCTAACAAAATGATAGGTGTTTTCAAGATAATGCAAGTAGCAGAAGATTGTTCTGATCCATGATAAATAAAGAAGAGCATGACTAAAGTTTCAGAAAAGCAGGATTACATCATCCTTTAGTGTGCTGGAATCCCAAAAAAATTCTCTGCATAATCAGCAGTACTCAGATCCAGCAAAGCACATTTTGTATAGAAGGTTTGTATGGAGGATCGAAGGAAGGGTCGAATGACGATCCGAATGAAGTGACGAATGAGGCAAATGAACGACGATCCGAATGAAGTTTCAAATGATGATCCGAATGAAACCATAGCTTATAACAACATGATTAAGTATGTTAAGGTATCTAATTTTTGAATTCTACTGGTAAAATCCAATTGACTAACCATACCAGGGATCAATCAAATGTCATCTCTGCACTCGATCTCATTCCTTTACTCATCTCGACTTCATCAAATGAATCAATTAATCATATATTATTGCGATTTTCAGAATCATTATATGGCTATCATATGGTTTTAACTCTTCATTAAGTTATATGCATGCGATCTGTCATTGCATTAATCAAAAGTCATCATGTTCTTTTATGTCACTTATGCTTATAATATCATGATGAAAATTACATTCAACCTGTCCAAAGTTTACTTTAGACATGGTTGAATATTTCATAACCATACGAATTTACCAATGCATGCATTTTTATGATGGAACAAGATTCAAGATCTTTGCATGATAACGTGATTGTTCAAACGTGCTAAATCTCTACTCACGATCATTCAACCGTTCGAACGGATCACATTTTAAACCAACGCCTGCGTGAATTTTTCTTCATTTTGCTTTCCCTCATCTTTCCTGAGTCTATCAAGCCGCATCTCTTGCAATTTCTTGCATCCCCTGTACCTCATACATCCATCCACCTCTGTTTAACAATGTCGATCTGCTATGAGCCTGGAAGCTACCAGGATTTGCTCTGTATCCCAGAATTTAAAGCTTGCCGTGAGATTTTTCTTCGAGTAGGTTGGGGTCCGTTCCTCCGTATTCTTGAAGGCCATGATGACGAGATCTCACTGCTATTTGCCAAAGGATTCGATGGAAAAACGGTTAGGGTTGGCCACCTTACCTTTCCTGTAACGGAGGAGTCTATTGCGTTCGCCACAAATATTCCCAGGGAGGGTGCTCGTTGGCACAAGCACCTCTTCCTCCCGCGGACGACTCATGAATTTGCTCTCAAAGCCGAATATCAACACGTTGCAGGCACAAAAGGGTTCCACCGAGAGTCGATTAAGCCAGAATACCTCGAGCCCTTGACTGTTATCATCTGGTTGATCACCTACGAGGGTAAGTTTATTGTTTTCAAAGCCTGCCACTTTCGATTATTAGCTCATTTTTTTAATAATCAAGCCCTAAATTTCCCATTTTATTTCTCGAAGAGCCTTGAGAAAATGTCTAACCAGGTTAGGAAAAATGTAGTTAACCCTGCTGGCAGTTTATAACATCATTGTCTCACAAAAATCCTGGTCATTCACCAGTTCAAGGAAAATGGAAAAACCTGGGATATCTTTGTGTTTGAAGTACTGAACTACCATTTGGTCAAGAAGCCCCTTGTCAAAGCCCCTGCCTCTCGCAAGTGTCACCGATTTCAAACTCGTGCTAATGAACCTGCTCAAACCTCTGCCCAAGCAAAAATGGATACTAAGTCTGTCCAGTTTAGTGAGGGTTCCTCAGGAGAAATGCACCTTGTTCATTCATCCTCTCTTGAGCTTGTCCACAAGGACATGACCATGAAACCCCCAATCTTTTCACCAATACCCACAAAATCAAGAAAGGCCAATCGTGATCAATCTGTCGACCAGACCGTCATCCAGTCTATCGATTAGTCCGTCGTTCAACCAATACATTCAGATAGTCTTAATGACCAGATGGATGACCTTGTCCTTGAAACACCCCTTCTTGCATTAGCCAATGTCTCTTCCCCTTTACTTGAAGATCCTGTCTTTGAACCTGCTCCTGCACACATTGTAGATAAGGCTCCTGAGGAACACACTACATCTGTTGATCCCGAAACATGTTTAAAGGGATCAAGCCCTCACACAGATCCTGAGTCTCTTGCAAAACCATCTACTCCACTCCATCAGACCCTGGACAGATTGACCCAAGACATAGCACAGTTAAAAATCCAGAATGAGAAGTATGTTGAGATAATCTATGAGCTTCGCGAAGAGAATAAGGAACTGCGTATACAAGTAAAGTGTGTCGAAGACCTGAACAACGCCATAACCTCTTCTCATGACTCTCTCTGGACGAGGCACGATACCTTGAGATCCCAGGCCAGGAAGTTCAAGCCTAAATCTACTTCCTCATCTAAGTCGAAGGCAACTGCTACCATAGCTCAGCCTTCTTCCTGAATTCCTCTATGTTTTGCTCAGTGGGACCTGGCATATCTCCGGTTTGGGGGAATGTTGATGTCCATTTTTGTCATCGTTTTGGGCAATTAAACGTGCTCTATTGGCACTGCTTTTGTCAATTTTGGCGTATTAAATCATACTTGATTCCATTCAAACTGTCAATTAAACCCAGGTATGAACTTATTTGCATATCACACAAATCTTGATTAATTATTATCATATTATGATTTCTTAAACATTAATTCAACGTTTCTCAACCTGCTTGGAATATAGACTTCATTATGTAGGCTATGGGTTTCAAACGAACCTTCATTCAGACGTGCGTTCACACTGAAGACGCCCAGCCGCATTCGGACCATCGTTCATCCCTCCATTCATACCATTGGATTCGTTGGTTGAAATATTTTGGGGCATTAAAGACAAAAACAGTGACATGGGTTCCGTTGGCAACGTGTCCCTCATGGTTCGTGAGCCTTCATTCTAGAATATACGCGCTCCTGTCCACCCATATTGATAACGCATTGTTTTCCCACGTCAAATGAAACCAATGCACAACTACTCGCGTCAAGGAGAACCAACGCCCTTGGAATCAGGCAGATGGCCTGTGTGTTGTGTTGAGCCATTTTTGTAGCCATTAAGACCTCCTATTTTTAGAGAGGTCGACCACTGAAAGGGTCGACCTTCTCCCTTATTGTAAAAAATTATATAAAGACGCCTTTGGTGGAGAAACGCAACAATAATAGAAGTTAGAAGTTAGCAGCAGTAGTTGGAGAAATACGCAGAGCTTGAAAATGACTTTGTAACCTTTGATTAAGTTAATAGAAGTTTATGATTCTGTTGTTGATGTTCTGTTGGTGATTAATTTGAGTTAGCTTCAATCCCTGATTGTTGAGAAGGGCCCCTGAACAACCAAAGGTTTTTATTGTGTATATGTTATTTCTTTTTTGCAAGTAAATAGTTTACATTTTCAGTATTTAACTTGATTTCCTATAGATGTTGTTTTATTTCCTGTAATTTATTTTTTGCTGTTAATATAATTTACATTTTCAGAATCTAGAACGACCGGTCATGCATAGTTTCCTTTAGTTTGCTTTCAGTTTTCCATTGTAATTAGATAGAGTTTAATTATTTCAATAGTTCAAGTTCAGTTGTAGTTAGATTTAGTTCTGTTCATTTTCCTGTAGCTGTAGATTAGCTTCACTTACATTTCATCCTTGATTTATAATGCAATAGAAATAGTTTATTTCCTTAGATAGTGATTAGTATAAATGGCTTCTTGTTATTTCAATTTTAAACAATTCATTTACTGCTTTTCTTTCATTGTAGGTTCATATGCATAAACTAGCTGGCGTTAGAATCATCCAGTCTGCTCATTTTCATAATTTATGTCATTTTCTGTCATCCAGACTGTCATTCGGACTGTCATCCGGACTTTAATATTTTTTGTGTTGTTTTTTATTCTTGTTTAGAGTTCAATTTCTTAGATTTTCGAATTGTAATATTTCTTGTAATTGATCAGCATTTATATATGTAATTAGGAACTTGTTCTGAACCACATAGAGTTCCAATTAAGTTTCATATTCATTCTTAGTTTTCGTTCATTTCCTTAACTTTGCTTTAAGTTTGCTTTTCAAATTATGTTTCTTTCATCTCTGATTTCTTAACTTGTTACTGTTCTAGAACCTATCAATTCCATTCTTAGATTAGTCTACTTAATTCTTATTAAGATTAATTGTGGATTAAATTTAGTAATTTCATTCTCCAAAGCACATTAGTTTTTCAGAGTTTAATCATAATTTTAGTTCCAGCATAGGATTTGTTCTTTTCATCCACATAGTTAATGAAGATGTTCATAGAATAGGATTTGATTCAGAAAAAAAATATCTTTATCAAGTTTTCTACTTGCTTCTAGATCAAACTCATTTCCAAGTAAATATATTTATCAAGTTTTCTACTTGCTTCTAGATTACATTTGTTCCATGTCATTTGCTTATGGATAAAAAATATATTACAATGTTTAAAGTTAGTTGTAATTGGACAGTCAGCTTGCTTCTCTTTGTAGTTAAACTAGAGTTTCTTATGTTCTGTTTTCTTTCGATCTTTTCATTATTAAATATTTCCAAGGTCGGCCGAGCCGATGTCTTAGGTACCATTCTACCTCAGCATATACTGTGCCACAACTCTAAGATTACCAACCCCGGTCGATAATTAAATATTTGGTGATTCGTTAAGACAGTAAATACACCCAACACTTATTGAAATTCTTCAAAACAAAGGTCATCCGCAAACAGGGGAAGATACTAAATTACATCATTTAGATGTGGGATAGTGATATCCAAGCTTTCTGGATTGGGGAGCACACCCTCGAGATAGAGCTCAAGGATATTTACTTCTTGACTGGCCTCTCCAAGAGAGGGGCACAGGACCACGGAAGAGACCATGGGCACGTAAATTGCTCGTTATTGCAGACATGGTTCCCGCAAGAAGAGCGGGAAGGTTCCCATAGTGGATGTGATAGAGCTTCCATTGAGAACCATTCTGTATACCATTGCATGTGTAGCAGGTAGAGTGGGTGCCCACCATGAAACGAAGGCTCAAATGACCTATGAGATAGACTGCATGGCACTAACACTGTTCAATTGGTGTGAAGGGGTCCTGGTGAACCTCAAAGATCAAGTGACCAAGTGCAGGAATGGAGATATCCATCAGTTTGGATATGGAAGTATCTTGGTCACATTCTTCCTAGAGAGGGTACCGCTATTGTGCCCTTAGATAGCCAGACCGATCCGTATAGCATCTGAGCCTCAGATGGGGAGATGGAGTGACTATGCTGGATGGCTCGACGGGCCGCAGGTCTTGGCCTTTGGCGATGACTTCTTCTTGTGGCTCGAGGAGCAGGTTAACATGATCGAGGAATATCCCTATGAGGGGGTGGATTTCCGTGAAGATATTGATTTGGCATTTCCTGAAGATGATGATTGGGAAAACTCAGGTATGTGACCTTCATAGATATGTGTTTTTGGTATTTTTGATGATATATATATTTTTTGTAGTTTTTTAATGCGTGAAAGAGATCTTAACATGTGTACATGTACTGCCACAGATCATGGGCCGCAGAGACCAACGGGGTATTCACCAATGCGTCGAGGAGGGATCCAACAGCATGCCGAGGCTTAGGAGGAGGAGGAGGAGGAGGAGGAGGTATGGGGGCTCCGCGATGTTGAGCGGAACCTCCAGGATTTGACGATGGGTATCCCTCCCATGAGGTTCCTGATATACCTCTTCATCTCCAGAGGCACACCGTAGGGGTGTCCGAGCGCATTGGTAAATTGCTCCGTCACGTGGTGAGAGTAGTCGTATGTTAACAAGAGCATCGTGAGCTTGATGATTAACATTTAGGTAGTAGTGTTGTTTAGCGGCATGTACACAATATGTAGGCCAGAGAGCCAATTTTGTATGGGAAATGATCCCAATTTTGTCTTTTGGACGCATCATGATATTGTACTTCAGGAGAAAACACTTTTTACATGATATTTACATATATGGACCTATCTCTATAGCTTGTTTATTTACAACGAGTTGTGTATTTACATTTTATGTATGCATTTGTTATGATGTTTTGTTCATATGTGGGCCAGATGCCAATTCAATATATAGTTAGCTAAAGAATCAACCACCATATTGAATTCTCTAGGTACATGTTGATACTGAATGTAGTTAAATGATCTTTCCAAGAGGCGTACCCTTCTGTAAAATCGAAGTAATGTGGGATCACAGATGGTGTAGACGTGATTCAACTGAGATACTACGAGTTGAGAGTCTTGGTAGACTAAAAAGGTGTGGATCCCGAGAGAAGCAACTTCAGTTAGGAGTCCAACAACTGCATGGTACTCCGCGATTTTCTTTGTTGCGGGGCCTAGACAGATGCCACCTGAGGATATCGATTAGCCAGAAGGGGAATACAGAACCCATACCGCGGAAGCAAGGTTCCGGGTTTGTCGACTCGCACCATCAGTGAATCTATAGTACATCGACATCTGCGCATACAAGCACAAGTTGAGATAAATAACAATGTATGAGATAGAGTCTTCACATGCAAAAAGCGCACTGAAAACATGCTAAATACATTATGTACAAGATGCTATACGCAGGATAGTCCTATGCATAGAATCTCTTTAGGTAGAGCTCATTACGAGGCTGAACCAAAGTTATACCATCGGCATCGACAAGCTCGTAAGCTCCTTTCTCTAACACATGCTTTATGACGTAGGGGTCGTACCACATAGATTCCAATTTTCCCTTACCTAGTTTGTCGTGCATTTGATCATAGCTAAGGACTAGGTCGCTCTCATTGAATACCCTAGGTTGAAAAAATTTATCGTACTGTTCTTTGACACACTTTTTATGAGCTTCATTAGTGAGTGCGGCGTCTTGGCGAGTTTCATCCAGCTTGGCCAGATATAGAAACCGTTCCTCTTCGGCGGTGGTGTTAGGTAAAAGTTTTATTGCTAGTTTCAGGGATGGTATTTCACACTCAATCGGCAAGACGGCTTCCAGGCCATACACCAGTTGAAATGGTGTGAACCTGGTTGCATTTTTTTACTGAAGTCCGGTAAGCCCAAAGGGCTGAAAAGAGGGCTAAGTGCCATTTGGATTTTTGTTCGCCCACAGTGCGTTGAATCATGCGTTTCAAGACTTTGTTAATCACCTCTACTTGGTCGTTAGCTTGTGGGTAATACGGGGTTGACTTTTCATGGTGAAAACCCAGCTTGGCACTCAGTTCTTCCATCATATGATTCTTGAAGTAGGAACCATGATCTTTTACGATGGCCTATGGGACTCCAAACCTAGATATGATGTGATTGAATATGAACAATTCTGCGGTTTTACCATCTTCAGCGTATGTAGGGATAGCTTCAACCCATTTAGTAAAGTAGTCAACAACGACGATGACATAACTATGCCCCCCGACTGAAGTGGGATTACAATGCATAAAATCAATACCCCATTTTGCAAAGGGGCCGACGACAATGACGGGATGGAGAGGAGCGGGGTGCGAGCATTTCTTGGAGTGGAAAAATTGACATGGTGGGCACTTCTTAACCGTTTCAACGCAGCCCTTGAAGATTGGAGGCCATAAGTAGCCTGCTTGCAAGATATTCTGGGCAGTAGCCATCCCAAAGAGGTGACCACCACATGCTCCGGAGTGGCAATCATTCAACACGTGTTTGGCTTCGTCGAGGGTTAAGCAACGATGTAGCATAGAGTCAATACCATGATGATACAATGTATCACTAATGATAAGATAATACTTGGCGTGCTATCGAATACGATGACATTATTCACGGTTAACATTAGGCCGAAAGCGTTGGGTCTGGAGGTACATCAGGATGTCTCCATACCATGGGTCAGTCGTGCTGATGAGGAACAAAGATTCATTGGGGAATGAATCAATGGGATCTGATTGATCATCGACATGGGGCAATGCACAAATTAGCTCCATAAATACCAGGGATTTCTTGGATTTTGCCTTGGCAAACTCCAAATCGAACTCTTGAAGGATGACAATCCAATGGGAATACTTGCCCCCTAGCACTTTCCAAGTTAGGATATAATACATTGGGTTGAAGTCCGCAATAACATTGGTTTTGAGGAGCAGAATGTAGTGTCTAAATCTCTGGACCGCAAAAACTATGGCCATAGCCAACTTCTCCACATGTGAGTAGTGTGTCTCAGAGTCTGAAAGACTCTTGCTAAGATAGTACACAACATGTTCTTGTCCATTTTTGTCTCCCTGAACTAGCACAACTAGCACAATAGCAACAGTGGTGGTAGAGGCAGCGAGACATAAAATATAGTCCGGTGTGTAGTTGGGGGGTTGGATTACATGAGTGTTGGTAAGGGCCTTTTTTAAGTTTTAAAAAGACCATTGGGCTTCGTCATCCCATATGAAAGGAATATCTTTTTTGAGAAGCCTCATATAGCCCTTAGTCATCTCGGCGAAGTTACCGAACAAAGCATCTTAAGAAGTTTGCATGCCTTTGCAAACTCTGGAGTTCTGTAATGTTGGATGGGGAAGGAAAATCCAAGATGGCTTCTACCTTCCCAAGGTCGAGGCGTATGCCATCCTTGGAGATAATGAAGCCTAACAATCTGTCGACTTTGACACAAAATATGCATTTGTGTGGATTAAGGCGGATGTTGTAGTGACGACATCGTGAGAATATTGCACTCAGATGGTTGGGATGATCCTCTCATGTATGGGAATGTGCAGGTAGGTCATCTAGATAGGGTTCCACAACATGCTTGATATCGTGAAAGGCGTTTGACCTGGGTCGTTGAAAAGTGGCCCCGACGTTCTTAATACCAAATGGTAACTTGCGATACACGAAGGTGCCCCATGGGCAGATAAAAGCAGTTTTATGCCGATTGGATGGGAGTATTTCGATATGATTATAGCAAGAGACGCCATCCATGAATGAAAAGATGACACTCCCGACACAGTTGTTGCTAATCTGGTCGATAAAAGGCGTTGGGTAGTTGTCCTTTGGACAAGCTTTGTTCAAGTCTCTGTAGTCGACACAGAACCTAATCGTACCCTGTTTCTTTGCGACGGGAACGATGTTGGACACCCAATCTGTCAATGGGACAGGATAAATAAAACTAGCACGAAGAATTTTTTCAACTTTCGCTTTAATGGTATCCGTTTTGTGGGGATGCACGGGTCGAAGTTTCTACTTGGACTGTGCAAGCACTGGGATAGACTTGTATCTAATGAACCACAATGGAGGGGTCTATTCCTGGCATTTCTTCATATCTCCAAGCGAAAATGTCTCATAATTCTTTAAATAGGGCAGTATAGAAGTCTACTTCGGTAGGTGTGCATGTTTTGCCCAGATGGATGTGTTCCATGACACAGGGTTTAACGGATATGTCAATGGGAATGGTTTCCATGATTTTTGCTAAGTTCCCTTCAGAAAACACGTCATGTGTAGGTATGGGGGTGTTAGTGTTGACACTGTCCGGTGAAACAATGGATTTAGAATCGAGATCCACCGCTTGAATTGTAGGGAAAGAAGCCCGATGATGGTGATCTTCCCAGGGTGGTTCATCAATGCTCATGATTTCCATAATAGATTCGTCTGAGGGAAAAATATGTGTAAGGGAGTCAGTATAGGACAAAGATGAAGGGATGTGAGGGGGAGGACGTGCCACCGTATGGTAGTCAATTGTGTCGATCCAGTCTGAAGTCGACTGAATCGCTTGGTAGGTTGCTAAGTTCTGGTTCTAAGGCATGGAAGAGCTGAGGGTTTCAAACTCAAAAGGACTCGGTATCAACCAGGAATCGTCAGATTCTTAGGAGTGAGATGTGCTCGTTGAAATCATATTGATTGGAAAAACTGGGGGTGGGATTTCTGGAAACATTCTGATAATGGAGGAATCTTTTAAGAGACCAATCCCAATGTCTTCAAAGTGAGGCTGCGAATGTTCCGAAAATGAGACATTGTTAGTGGAATTTTGATGTATGTCCGGAGTACAAAAATCTAACTGATCTATAGTGGCAATCTTTCCTTGGTGAGGAAATTGCACTAAGCAAAAGAATAGAGGATGCTACGGCGGTCATGGCATAGAACCAGTTGCGGCCGAGTAAGATGTTATAGTCTAACAGAGCATCAACAATTTCCACATGAATAGATACAGTCTTGCTCCCGAGTTAAACAACAAGAGAAGGGATGAGTCCATATGGTTGGAAATCGCGTCCATCGAATGCTTTTAGGGTGGTTGGCGACTGGGTTAATTCTAGAGAACCTATAGCTCTCCATCAGTTCAAAGACATAATGGAAGTGGAAAGCACCTTCGTCCAAAACGATACGATGGATGTTGTTTCCACAAATCCTAGTATGAATATGGAAGGCCAACTGGTGAGAAAGCCTTGGCTTGAAATATTCCAAGTTGAACAAACGTTGTAGAACTTTGAGAGTAGACATGGCACAAGGTGCTTGAGCTAAGTCTTCAACGATGTTGTAGTTTTGGATCACTCGAGAGTTTGGATTAAATGTCGCCTTTCGAATAATGGCCTTGGGTGGGTGCAACACGGTATCAGAGACAGGCCTCTAGATATCGATATGACCATTAGAAGGAGGCGTCGAAGTAGGATCATCTTTGGGAGACTTGACTTTGGTAGTCTCGGGTTTGTTCGAACTTGGGACATAATCATATGTCCTTGATCATGTGGATATGTGAACCGTCTCATTACTCGTCATGAGAATTTCATGATTTGAGGACGTTTCAGCTCTAGAAGAGTTGTTTTGGTTTCCCCCTTGCGGGGGATCATGTGTGACCATTTGTTGTTGTTGATGAGAAAAGGGTCGATTAACACTGCTGGGTGGGAAGAGCCTTTTACAAATTTATTGACTTCCTCCTTGTAAGGACAGTCTCTGGTGTAATGATCTTCCTGACATACGAAGCAAGGAAAAATTGCTTTCCGTCTAGGTTTGTTGTCATTATTGGTCTGTTGAGGTTTGGGATTGTCTTGCTGAGTAGAAGATTTCTTAGGTTTTCCTTTATTGTTCTTCTTTTTCCCTCTGGATTGTTGTGACGAGGATTGAACGATGTTCACCTTAGAGGACTGAGCAGGAGAAGTAGATGTTTTAGATGTAGCTTGAGTTTGAGGTGGGGCAACAGTATTTTGTTGCCCACTTGATTAGGTTGTAGGATGAGCTTTCATGGAACCAACTATTCTATCGATAGGAGGTTCAGTAGCAGGTTTTGTTGGATTAGTGGTGGTGCAGGAGGCGTGAGGAACAAGCTCGTATAATGTTCCAGAATGGGTATAAACCAAATCCATATACTGTGCATGAGCAATTGCTTGTTCCTCCATGACAGGTCTTCCCATGGCAATATCCCTAGCGATGGAGGATAGAAATGACTTGGTAAACCAATCAACCAATAATTGGTCTGGAATTAGTGCTTTGATTAATCTTCGGCGTCGCCGCCACTCATGAATGTGATCGGATATATGTGTGGCAGTGGATTGGCGCAACGAAGTTAACAAATTTGTTCCAGTCTCATATCAGATGGGGAGCCGGAAGTGTGTCAAGAACTGCATAGCCAGGGTATTCAAATCTCTGAAGGAGTATTGAGGCAGCTCGATATACCATTTTGATGTCATTCCGGTGAGTGTATGTTGGAAGAGCCGTAGTCAAATAGAATCATCCATCAGTGAGTTCGAAGAACACCAGAGATGGAATGTCATAACGTGATTTTTTGGATCTTCCCCGGGTTTCGCATCGAACTTTGGGTTGTCCGATGGTAGTTTGGCAGGGATGGGTGTCCAGTGAGGTTTGTGCCAAATAGGATCATTGATAAGTCTAGACAAGTCAGGTAAGTCTAGTGTGGCTAGAACGGAAGTTTTCGATTGGGTTGCGGGTATCAGTAGTGCTGATGGGGTAATAGGATTCCTATGGGTTCTTGCACCGTATATTGATGCATGTTGTACCCAAATATATTACCCGTGGGGTACTGTTGGAAGTTTTGCATATTGGGAACCATCTGATTGATCGATTGTTGGTTAGGAATCAAAGGGTTGATGAATTGATTTGGAATTGAGTTAGATGCCGGTTGTTGGACATACTACCGAGTGGGGATGAATTGTGTGGAAACCTGATGTTTTTGAGACCAAGGAATGTTTCCAAATCCTTGGTTGGATGGATTACTCATACCTTGACTAGGGGGGTGTCGAATAGAATGGATTCCATACATTATTTGTGTCGCTCTGGTTGAGAGGCTGAGATTGAGATGGTATCCATTGGGTATTTGAGACACTAGAAGACGGTATTCCAAAATGCAAGTTAGGGGTGGGGTAGGTCTGATGTTGATTAAGTTGTCCCTCGGCTTGATTCTGGGTTCCAATCGTGGAGTGTCCCCCAGTGGGTGGGATCTGAGTTCCCAAAGAAGGAATTGGTCCTGATGAGGGAAATAGTGCGTTGGACCTGCCCGGGGTACTGACAACAGGTTTTCCACCACCAGGTTCAGTGTGTTGTCCCCACAAAGCAGAGGATACTAATGGGGGAGGTTGTTGATTGGTTCAACTCATGGTACCAAAAAATGGTTGTCCTCCCAAATATGAGGTGTGAGGTACCTAAAGGGAAAATGATGCCAATGGAGGAGGTTGTTAGTTAGTCTCTCTTGGGGTACCAACAAATGGTTGTCCTCCTAAGTATGAAGTATGAGGTCCCCACGTATGAGATGGTCCGGTCGAAGGGGGTTGGTTACTGGTACTAACTGTGGTTCCAATGAACGGTTGTCCTCCGGAAATAGTGTAGATTGTGGCTAAAGATTGACTTGTAGTCACATTCGGTGTTCGAACAGTAGAGATGGATGGTCTTCCAACGGGCGTGCTAGAAGGGTTTAGTTGTGCAGATTGAGCAATTGCACAAGTGGGGCAAACTTGTGAAGATGATGATGTACTAGTTACATATGGTAAAGATGACGGCGAGAAAGTAGGGTTTGTTTTCATAGGAGGGGTGTTCCCCAAAAAAGTGCCAAAAATTTCTTCTAGTAATATAAGTGGGGAAGGTTGGAGTGGACTTTCAGGCGTCAATTGCATGGGTATGGGAGGAGTGCGAAAATCGTCGAGGACTTGGCCCAGAGATGTGTTCCAAAGTGAGGAGGCTGGATAAAAATCGTTTGTCCCTAAATCATCAAGGTGTGGAATGGTCCAGTATGTGTGTCCTGATCGACCTATAAATGACTCACAGTAAGTAGTATAACTTGAGGAAGATCGAGGCATGTAGGAATCACGAGGATCGACCGCTTGAGAAGTGGTCGCAGGAGGGTATTGCGACACTGTAGCCGGTATCCGAGCTGCTTCATCTCTAAACTATTCCGTTGCAACTTGTTCGTTGGCTAGGCTTACCATTTTGGCACGTATGGATGCCATAATTTCGTCGACTGAAGGAAGGTCATGGGAAGGAATTCCGAAAGGTTGATGGCTAGAAGATCCAATTTCATAGCTACGTACTCTCGGGGAAGAATTCATAGTAGGTGAGTCTCCCCATGGTGGAGGAGGTTGGCTAAACTCGTTAGCTAGGTGGAATTGTCTAGGAAGTAGGGGTTCATATTCTTCAATGATCTCGATGTATCCTTCAGGGACATCAAATAGCGTCGTTGAGGTGCTAGTCCCCGGAGGAATGATAATTTTCGGTAGAACAGTGGTTGAAGGTGAGACACTAACATCAGAGGCTAAGGTGGTATCCACTATGGTGATAATTTTTGGTATAGTAGTGGACTGAGGTGGTACACTAGTTTCAGTTACTGTACTAAGTTCTGGAACAGTACTAGTCTCTGGAAGAGTACTAGTCGGTGAAAGAGTACTAGTCGCGGGAACTGTGGTATGTGTTAATGGCATTGTAGCCGCTGGTGGTGTCGTACTATTTGATGGTGGAATGGTTCCTCGACCAGCTGGTCTCCATGGTGGAATTGGTATGTGTGATGATGAAGATCGGCTAACCGGAGGTACTATCTGGGGACTTTTCCCTTGTTGTCTCCGTGATTTCCATTTATCTACCATGGACCTAGATAAAAAGTTTTTGGGGAAAGTCTCGTGAAAAAAGAACTCAAAAACCCTAGAGCAACCGAGTGTGCAAAAGGGGAGCTAGAAAAATAAAAGCCTCACAGGAAAAACATAACAAACTCAAAAAACTTGACTGGGACCGGTGTCACAGCAAGCGAGCTTATAACAAAATGGCCAGAATTCCAACAAGCAGCACTAGAAATAAAAACACCCTCTAAAGATGAAATAGCAAGCAAACTTCCTAACTAGGATCTGGAGACCTCAACAAATTGTATCCTTTGCAAGGTGATGAAATCCAAGTCGAACAATACGAGATCAGAGACCAAAGTGGAAGGATATCCCTATACCGAAAGGGATCCTGGGTAAAAGAGCCCTAGAAGAAGAGTCACTAAGCTACCTCCTTCACGACACGTCTGATAAGGTTAACTGGAACTTATGTCTTTGAGCCCTCGTATCACCTACATGGTAAAATACAAGGAAGACAATGGATAGATGTCCTTAGATGCTAAGTGGAGTGCAACATTCCACAAAGTCCATCCGGAACCTGTCCTCGCAGCTTACCCTCGTGGAACGGGAGGCCCTCCCCACAAACTGGTCGATGACCGTGTCAATAAGTACAAGAGGGTTTTAGTACCCTAGAGGAAAACAACTATGTCTCAGATGAAAATTACAAGGGGGAATTGTTTGGATTCCTATCCGCGGTGTCCTACCTAACTAACATATTATTTTGTATCCTCGAGTGAGGTTAAGAGGTGTTGAGTTAGGGAGATATATTTTAGTGGTTTTTTGTTTTACTCAATCAGGTGAATGGAAATGCAACTGGATGATGTTGTGAATTGACTCAAACCATGCATATGAAAATGAATCGAATAGTCCTTTCTTTTCAATGAATACCTAACTATAGTAAGGAGAGAGTTCTTCGATCCTAAAAGCAAATGCAAATGCAAACTTTCTCAAAGATGAAAACCACTCAATTTTTGTTTTTTATGACAAACTAAAAAGTACTCTTTCAAACTGAATGAATCCAACAATCTTTCTCTACTTCTAATGAGCAAAGTACATGACAAGTAAAAGCGGAGAGATGCCTTCTAAATGTGAAAACAATTTTGATCCTTTCAATGAAAGAGAAAGGATGGTTTGAAAAAGTTTGTCAATACCAATTTTATGAAAAAGATGTAAAGATGCTTTTTCAAAATGATATGATCTTCTATATACTGTAATCAAGGGTTTAAATGCATAAGACAAAAACAACCTTGAATGTTCAGAAATGACCAAAATGTGCAAATATGTCAAGAAGGTAAAATGACCTAATTCATTATGTCACAAAAATTCATAAAATCCAAACCTAAAAATGAATGATGCAAACCACGATAACTTGCAACCTCGCCTAAAAATACCAGGGTGAGTGTGCAGACCAAGTGCAGTGAATGATAGGTGTGTAGGCAACACTAAAAACAATAACCTAGATGAATTGCTCAAGGTGTCTACAAAGGAATCCTGAAAATCAAGCTAAGGGTTCAAAAATTCCAAAAAGAAACAAAATGAAAGTGATTTAATCCAGTCATGCAGATCATAGAAATCTGACCATTGTCAGCAAAAGCAAGTTGGAGCAGGTGATCAAAAACCAAAAACTATGGACCAAGCAAAAAAAAACCAAAAAAACCTTTCACAGATCATTTTCACGTGTCTCTAGGCAGCCCAAGCGCGAAAATTAGAGATTTTCACGTTTTGCACAGTAAGGGGCGCGAAAATATAGGAATTTTCGCTCTGATAGGTATGGACATGCCACAAAAATATGTAGTGGAAAAGTAAGGGCAGGTTTTAAGAAAAAAAATTGATTTTTCTAGGGTTTTGCATACCCAGGGGACTAAATTCTAAGGTTCAACTTAATGTCATAAGTTCACTGATGAAAAATATGTAGAGAAGAAGGGATTTAGGTGAAAATGAAAACCAAATTTCACAATCAAAAAATAATAAAAACTGGAATTAAACCAATGGAGTCACCATTTTCTGTGGTAGAACTTTCTTCCTACAGATAAGAAGAGGTTCTCTTAGATCAGACCGGGTTTAACTATGCCTAATCTAAGACAATATACAACAAATGAACCCTTGAAATCCTAAACCAAATTTATACATCAATATTAAACGTACTTGAAAATGTAGAATGAATACCACTCACCTTAAATCAGACGTTCGTCCCGCAGATGGTTTTAGTCTTGAAGTTCCCAAGTTGGACCTGTCAAGATCAAACAAATACAAACAAACGATCTTCCAAATACCTTGAAATACAAGTTGGATCCAAATTCTAATGAATACACTTCATGGAAATGACTGAAACATAACACACACGAAGTGGGAAACAAGACAAGTCATATTGATTAGAAACTTGAAGACACTTACAAAGAGTTCCTTGATGTCCAAGCAATATCCAGATCCAAATCTTACTCTCTCTTGCTATCTCTGCAAACCTTCTAGGTTCATAGGTTTGATACCCCAAATTGTCCTCCCTTTGGCTCATGGATGACCTCTCCTTTATAGCACTTGGGAAGCTAACCATAGGGAGAGGAAGGTGGATCCAGGGAGAGTTTAGTGGATCAACCAGGCTAAATAAAGAGAAGAGGTTGAGATAGAATCAGGTGAGCCAATCCCAAAGAAATATCTCGAAGGTTGAAGATCGAAAATCCATGCACAAAGGCTGTTATGAAATTTTCATGCCCTGGAAGCTAAGCAACACGCGAAAATGTTGTCATTTCCGTGTCGTAGTAGTTATGCAGCACGCGAAAATATGGGATTTTCGCGTCCTGGGATATGGACAAGCTGCGAAAATTAGGGCAAACATGGTCAATTAAGGTGACACTTGGCCTAGTAAGCTGTCACTCAACCATAATAGGTTGGATTTGTTTCCTAGGTGTCCAGATGAAACCAAGGAGGGCACCAACAAGGTACAACACATATTACGAGGAAGCGTCGCAAGTTCATATGTCATGAAGATGCCACTAAGGCTCAAGGTGTAACTTTGAGGTATAGCAAATTCCCCCTAAAGTGTGAGGTCAGAAGAAATTGATGGCCGGAAGACTTTACCAATAAATCATGTAGAGATAGCATCAAGGGAGTCGGCGTGAGGCTACAAGAATATAGGATGTAAAATACCACTGAGGCGGACATACCCATGCTCGGAACAACTGAATCGAAGCATGGCTGTCGACCAATACATCGCAGATCCATGAGAGAACTGAGATGATATAGACTGTGGACGAATCATGGCTACAATGAACAATCGTAGATCCATCAAATGAAAATGACACAACCACGACCAATACAAAGTGGATATGTGCGACAATACATCATTGATGTCACCAACATAATGTCCGTATAGAGACCTACTCAATAATCGCCATCACAGCCTAGATGTAAGGGTAATACCAAGAACATCCGGGGTCTTCTACACGATCCTGAAATGATACAATCCTAATCATGTGATTACAAGGTGTTGAAGTCGAACATGATAGGAACCACTTGATTACCGATCAATGATGTGAACCGTTAAAAATTGTGAGGGATACCACCAATGATGACGATGATTCCCAAGGTATCTCAAGTACAGTCCAACGAATGTGAATAAATGTCTTGATGTCAAACATGCGTGGAATTATTCGATCAGAGGTCAATGATAAGAACCTACTGTCAAATACGTGGAAACCTGCCTGGAATTGTCTGTTTTCGCGAGTTAATCGTCTTAGTCCGAAAAGGGAATAAAATAATACCAAGATGATACTTTCCTCATCGTTTTACGAGCACGAGTAAAGCTGACTAAGCTCGACATCGGTTTTCTTAGGTTTGACAAGCACGATACATGCATAAAAAGCGTCTGGAATCTTTTTTCAGGTTTAGGTCCAGAGCACGAAAAAGATAAAGTGAGCTCAAAATGAAGGTCAAAATCAAATACCAATGTGAACAGTGCGTGTAAACTTGTTTAACATGGTCAAAAACCCTAGAAGCAAACATTAGTTCATCAAAATGAATAATTGACCCAAAAATGGCTTTTCAAATAAAATAATGGGCAAAAATATCTATGGAGAAATGTATAAAAGAAGTTAAAAGGGAAATTACCCATTGTCATTGTTTGTTTTTAACCCAAAGAAGAGTTTTTTACCTTAAGGAGGGAAAATCTGCAAGTGAATGTATCAGGAGATCCGAGGCACTATTTCGACCGCTGTTCGATCTAGGTAAATCTTCACAACCTCATCTTCCATTTAATTCTGTTATTTCATTGTTTCATGTCATTTTTTCTGGTTTAGGAGAATCCCTAGGGAAAAACTTTCTCCTTCTGAGATTTTCACGCCCTCCCTATGTTGAGAGGCACAGAAATCTCAGAATTTCCATGGTATGGCCTTGATGGGGGGTGCGAAAATATCCAATTTTTGCGTACCTGGAGAGTTCCTAGGCGCGAAAATACACAGAGTTAGAAAAATGCAAGTTTGTTTCTCCTATGGGGCATGAAATCAGGTTTTCATCTTCTCATCAATACTTTGTTTGATTATTTGCAGGTGATTGCAACTCATTTGAGTGAAGATGGTTGATTGGAAAGAGAGAGAACATGAAGATGATGATATAATATCTCTACAAGACAATGTCACACTAACTACACTACGGGAATGTGGCTTACTGAAATTCTTCAAAACAAAGGGCATCCGCAAATAGGGGAAGCTACTAAATTACATCATTCAAATGTGGGATAGTGATATCCAAGCTTTCCGGATTGGGGAGCACACCCTCGAGATAGAGCTAGAGGATATTTACTTCTTGATTGGCCTCTCCAAGAGAGGGGCACGGGTCAATCTGTCTGGGCATAGGACCACATAGGAGACCACGAACACGTATGTTGCCCATTATTGCAGACATGTTTCCCACAAGAAGAGCGGGAAGGTGCCCATAGCGGATGTGATAGAGATTCCATTGAGAACCATTCTATATATCATTGCACATGTAGTAGGGAGTGTGGGTACCCACCATGCAACGAAGCCACAGATGACCTATGCTATAGACTACACGGCACCAACACTGTTCAATTGGTGTGAAGGGGTCCTAGTGAACCTCAAAGATCAAGTGACCAAGTGCAAGAACGAAGATATCCATCAGTTTGGATATGGAAGTATCCTAGTCACATTCTTCCTGGAGAGGGTACCACTATTTCACCCTCAGATAGCCAGACCGATCCGTCCTGCATCCGATCCTTGGATGGGGAGATGGAGCGACTATGTTGGACGGCTCGGCGGGCCGCATGTCTTGGATTTTGGCGAGGACTTCTTCTCGTTGCTCGAGGAGCAGGTTATCATGATCGAGGACTATCCCTATTAGGGGGTGTATTTTCTTGAGGATATTGATTTGGCATTGACTGAAGATGATGATTGGGACAACTCAGGTATGTGACCTTCACAGATATGTGTTTTTGGTATTTTTGATGAGATATATATTTTTGCGTTGTTTTTTAATGCATGAAAGAGATCTTAACATGTGTACGTGTACTGCCACAGATCGTGGACCACTGCGTCCAGGAGGGATCCAGCAGCATGACGAGGCTTAGGAGGAGGAGGAGGAGGAGGTAGGGGGGCTCCGCGATGTTGAGCAGAACCTACAGGGTTTGACGATGGGTGTCCCTCCCATGAGGATGCCTGATATACCTCTTCATCTCCAGAGGCACACCGTAGGGGTTTCCGAGCGCATTGGTAGATTGCTCCGTCGTGTGGAGAGAGCAGTCGTATGTTATCACGAGCACCGTGAGCTTGATGATTAGTGTTTAGGAAGTAGTGTTGTTTAGTGACATGTACACTATATGTAGGCCAGAGAGCCAATTTTGTATGGGACATGATCCCGATTTTGTCTTTTGGACGCATCATGATATTGTACTTCGGGAGAAAACACTTTTTACATGATATTTACATATATGGACCTATCTCTATAGCTTGTTTATTTACAACTAGTTGTGTATTTACATTTTATGTATGCATTTGTTATGATGTTTTGTTCATATGTGGGCCAGATGCCAATCCAATATATAGTTAGCTAAGGAATCAACCACCATATTGAATTCTCTAGGTACATGTTGATATTGAATGTAGTCAAATGATCTTTCCAAGAGGTGTACCCTTCTGTACAATCGAAGAAATGTGGAATCACAGATGGTGTAGACGCGATTCAACTGAGATACTACGAGTTGAGAGTCCAAGTAGACCAAAAAGGTGCAGATCCCCAGAGAAGCAACTTCAGTTAGGAGTCTAAAAACTGCATGGTACTCCGCGATGTTTTTTGTTGCAGGGCCTAGACAGATGCCACCCGAGGATATCAATTCGCTGGTAGGGGAATAGAAAACCCATTCCGCAGAAGCAGGGTTCCAGTTATGTCGACTCACACCATCCGTGAATCCATAGTACACCGACATCTGCGCATACAAGCACAAGTCGAGATAAAGAACAGTGTATGAGATAGAATCTTCACACGCAAAAAGTGAACTGAAAACATGCTAAATACATTATGTACAAGATGTTATATGCAGGATAGTCCTACACATAGAATCTCTTTAGGTAGATCCCATTACGGGGCTAACCCAAAGGTAGACCATCGGCATCGACAAGCTCGTAAGATCCTTTCTCTAACACACACTTTATGACGTAGGGGCCGTACCACATAGATTCCAATTTTCCCTTACCTAGTTTGTCGTGCATTTGATCATAGGTAAGGACTAGGTCGCCCTCATTGAATACCCAAGGTTGAACGGATTTATCGTATTGTGATTTGACGCGCTTTTTATGAGCTTCATTAGCGAATGTAGTGTCTCGACGAGTTTCATCCAGCTTGGCCAGATATAGAAACCATTCCTCTTCGGCGGTGGTGTTAGGTAAAATTTCTATCGCTAGTTTCAGGGATGGTATTTCACACTCAATCGGTAAGACTACTTCCAAGCCAAACACTAGTTGAAATGGTGTCAACCCGGTTGCGTTTTTTACTGAAGTCCGGTAAGCCCAAAGGGATGAAAAGAGGGCTAAGTGCCATTTGGATTTTTGTGTTCCCACAGTGCGTTGAATCATGCATTTCAAGACTTTGTTAATTGCCTCTACTTGGCCGTTAACTTGTGGGTAATACAGGGTTGAGTTTTCATGGAAAAAACCCAGCTTGGCACTTAGTTCTTCCATCATATGATTCCTGAAGTTGGAACCATGATCGGTTATGATGGCCCGTGGGACTCCGAACCTAGCTATGATGTGATTGAATATGAACAATGCTGCGGTTTTACCGTCTTCGGCGTATGTAGGGATAGCTGCCTCCCATTTAGTAAAGTAGTCAACGACGACGATGACATAAATATGGCCCCCGACTGAAGTGGGCTTAAAATGCATAAAATCAATACTCCATTTTGCAAAGGGGTTGGCGGCAATGACGGGATGGAGAGGAGCGAGGTGCGAGCATTTCTTGGAGTGGAAAAATTGACATGGTGGGCACTTCTTAACCACTTCAACGTAGTCCTTGAAGATTGAAGGCTAGAAGTAACCCACTCGAAAGATATTATGGGTAGTATCCATCCCAGAGAGGTGACCACCACATGCTCTGAAGTGGTATTCATTCAACACGTGTTCGACTTCGTCGAGTGTTAAGCAACGACGTAGCACAAATTCAATACCACGAAGATACAATGTATCACTAATGATAAGATAATAATTGGCGTGGTGTCGAATATGGAAACGTTCGTCACGGTTAACATTAGGCTGAAAGCGTTGGGTCTGGAGGTACATCAGGATGTCTCCATACCATGGGTCAGTTGTGCCGATGAGGAACAAAGATTCATCGGGAAATGACTCAATGACCTCTAATTGATCATCGACACGGGGCAATGCACAAACCAGCTCCGCAAATACCATGGATTTCTTGGATTTTTCCTTGGAAAACTCCAAGTCGAACTCTTGAAGGACGACAATCCAATGGGAATACTTGCCCCCTAGCACTTGCCGTGTTAGGATATAGTACATTGGGTTGAAGTCCAAGATAACAATAGTTTTGCGAAGCAGAATGTAGTGTCTAAATCTCTGGAACACAAAAAATGTGGCTAGAGCCAGCTTCTCCACATGTGAGTAGCGTGTCTCGGAGTCTATAAGACTCTTGCTGGGATAGTACACAACATGTTCTTGTCCGTTGTTGTCTTCCTATACTAGCACATTACCAATAGTGGTGGTAGAGGCAACGAGATATAAAATATAGTCTCGTGTGTAGTTGGGGGGTTGGATTATAGGAGCATTGGTAAGGGATTTTTTTAAGTTTTCAAAATACAATTGGGCTTCGTCATCCCAGATGAAAGGAATATATTTTTTGAGAAACATCATATAGCCCTTAGTGATCTTGGAGAAGTTACCGAACAAAGCGGCGTAAGAAGTTTGCATGCCCTTGCAAACTCTAGAGTTCTGTAATGTTGGATGGGGAAGGCAAAGCTAAGATGGCTTCTACCTTCGCAGGGTCGAGGTGTATGCCATCTTTGGAGATAATGAAGCCTAACAATCTGCCGGCTTCGACACATAACACGCATTTGTGTGGATTAAGGCGAATGTTGTAGTGATGACATTGTGAGAATATTGCACTCAGATGGTCGGGATGATCCTCTCGTGTATGGGAATGTGCGAGTAGGTCATCCAGATAGGGTTCCACAACATGCTTGATATCGTGAAAGGTGTATGACATGGCCCATTGAAAAGTGGCCCCAACATTCTTAAGACCAAAGGGTAACTTGCGGTATGCGAAGGTGCCCATGGGCATATAAAAGTGGTTTTGTGCTGATCGGATGGGAGTATTTTGATTTGATTATAGCCAAGGAATCCATCCATGAATGAAAAGATGACACTCCCGGCACAATTGTCGATAATTTGGTCGATAAAAGGCGTTGGGTAGTTGTCCTTTGGACAAGCTTTGTTCAAGTCTCTGTAGTCGACACAAACCCTAATCGTACCATGTTTCTTTGCGATGAGAACGATGTTCGACACCCAATATGTCAATGGGACAGGATAAATAAAACCAGCATGAAGAATTTTTTCAACTTTCGCTTTAATGGCAGCCGTTTTGTAGGGATGCATGGGTCGAAGTTTCTGCTTGGACTGGGCGGGCATCGGGATAGAGTTGTATCACCCAGGAATCATCAGATTCGTAGGAGTGAGATGTGCTCATTGAAATCATATTGATTGGAAAAACTGGGGGTGGGAGTTAAGGAAACATTCCGATAATGGAGGAATCTTTTAAGAGACCAATGCCAATGTCTTCAAAGTGAGGCTGGGAATGTTCCAGCAACGGGACATTGTTAGTGGAATTTTGATGTATGTCCGGAGTACAAAAATCTAACTGATCTATAGTGACAATATTTCCTTGGTGAGGAAATTGCACTAACAGAAAAACGAAGGATGCTACGGTGGTCATGGCATAGAACCAGTTGCGACCAATTAATATGTTAGAGTCTAACGGAGCATCAACAATTTCCACATGAATAGATACAGTCTTGCGCCCTAGTTCAACAGAAAGGGAAGGGATGAGTCCATATAGTTGGAAATTGCGTCCATCGAATGCTTTTAGGGTGGTTGGAGACTGGGTTACTTCTAGAGAACCTATAGCTCTCCACCAGGTCAAATACATAATGGAAGTGGAAGCACCTTCGTCCAGAACGGTATGATGGATGTTGTTTCCACAAATCCTAGTATGAATATGGAAGGCCAACTGGTGAGAAAGCCTTGGCTTGAAATATTCCAAGTTGAACAAATTTGTGTTAGAGGAATCCGGATCAACGGCTCCAAGTGTTGATAAAAAGGTTCTACGTTGTGTAGGACATTGTTGTAGAACTTCGAGAGTAGACATGGAACAATGTGCTTGAGCTAGGTCTTCAACAATGTTGTAGTTTTGGGACGCTCGCATGCTTGGATTAAATGTCGCCTTTCGAATAGTGGCCTTGGGTGGGCACGGCACAGTATCAATGACGGGCCTCTCGATATGGAGATGAACATTAGAAGGAGGCGTCGAAGGAGGATTGTCTGTGGGATACTTGACTTTGGTAGTCTTGGGTTTGTTAGAACTTGGGACATAATCATATGTCCTTGATCGTGTGGATATGTGAACCGTCTCATTACTCGTCATGAGAATTTTGCGATTCGAGGACGTTTCAGCTCTAGAAGAGTTGTTTTGGTTGCCCCCTTGCGGGGTATCATGTGTAACCATTTGTTGTTGTTGACGAGGAAAAGGGTCGGTTAACACTACCAAGAGTGAAGAGCCTTTTACAAATTTATTGACTTCCTCCTTGTAAGGACAATCTCTGGTGTAATGATCTTCCTTACATATGAGGCAGGGAAACTTTGCTTTCTGTCTAGGTTTGTTGTCATTATTGGTCTGTTGAGGTTTGGGATTGTCCTACCGAGTAGAATATTTCTTAGGTTTTCCTTTCTTGTTCTTCTTTTTCCCTCCAGATTGTTCTGACGAGGATTGAATGGCGTTCACCTCAGAGGACTGAGCAAGAGAAGTAGATGTTTTAGATGTATCCTGAGTTTGAGGTGGGGAAACAGTATTTTGTTTCCCACTCAACTTGGTTGTAGGCTGAGCCTTCACAGAACCAACTATTCCATCGATAGGAGGTTCAGCAGCGGGTTTTGTTGGATCAATGGTGGTGCGAGAGGCGTGAGGAATGGACTCATATAATGTTCCGGTTGGGTATAAACCAAATCCATATACTATGCACGCGTAATTGCTTGTTCCTCCGTGACAGGTCCACCCATAGCAATATCCCTAGCGATGGGGGGCATAAATAACTTGGTGAACCAATCAACCAATAATTGGTCTAGAATTGGTGCTTTGATTAATATTCGGCATCGCTGCCACTCATGAATGTGATCGGATATATGTGTGGCATGGACTAGCGCAACGAAGTTAACAAATCTGTTCCAGTCTCATATCGAATGGGGAGCTGGAAGTGTGTCAAGAACTGCATAGCCAGGGTATTGAAATCTCTGAAGGAGTATTGAGGAAGCTCGATATAGCATTTTGTTGTCGTTCTGGTGAGTGTACGTTGGAAGAGCCATAGTGGAATAGAATCCTCCATCAGTGAGTTCAAAGAATACCAAAGATGGAATGTCATAACGTGATTTTTTGGATCTTCTCCGGGTTTCGCATCGAACTTTGGGATGTTTGATGGTAGTTTGGCAAGGCTGGGTGGCCAGTGAGGTTCATGCCAATAGGATCATTTATAAGTCTAGACAAGTCAGGTAAGTCTAGTGTGGCCCGAAATGGAAGTTGCCGATTGGGTTGCGTGTATGAGTAGTACTGATGGGGTGTTGGGGTGCCTGTGGGGCCTTGCACCATATATTGATGCATGTTGTACCCAAACATATTACCCGCGGGGTACTGTTGGAAGTTTTTCATATTGGGAACCATCTGATTGACCGACTGTTGGTTAGGAATCAAAGGGTTGATGAATTGATTCGGAATTGAGTTAGATGCCGGTTGTTGGACATACTGCTGAGTGGGGATGAATTGTGTGGAAACCTCAGGTTGTTGAGCCCAGGGAATGTTTCCAAATCCTTGGTTGGATGGATTACCCATACCTTGACTGGGGGGGTGTCAAATAGAATGGAGTCCATAGATTATTTGCATTGCTCTAGTTGAGAGGCTGAGATTGAGGTGGGATCCATTGGGTATTCGAGACACCAAAAGAGGGTATTCCAAATTTCAAGTTAGGGGTGGGGTAGGTCTGATGTTGATTAAGTTGTCCTCGGGCTTGATTCTGGGTTCCAATCATGGAGTGCCCTCCATTGGGTTGGATCTGAGGTCCCAAAGAAGGAATTGGTCTTGATGAGGGAAATAGTGTGCTGTACCCGCCCGGGGTACCGACAACAGGTTTTCCACCACCAGGTTCAGTGTGTTGTCCCCAAAAAGCAGAGGATACTAATGGGGGAGGTTGTTGATTGGTTCCACTCGTGGGACCAACAAATGGTTTTCCTCCCAAATATGAGGTGTGAGGTCCCCAAAGGGAGGATGATGCCAATGGAGGAGGTTGTTGGTTAGTCCCGCTTGGGGCACCGACAAATGGTTGTCCTCCAAAATATTAAGTACAAGGTCCTCACGTATGAGATGGTCCGGTAGGAGGGGGTTGGTTACTGGTACTAACTGTGGTTCCAATGAATGGTTGTCCTCCGAAAATAGTGTAGATTGTGGCTGAAGATTGACTTCAAGTCACATTCGGTGTTCGAACATAAGAGATGGATGGTCTTCCAACGAGCGCGCTAGAAGGGTTTGGTTTTGCAGATTGAGCAATTTCACAAGTGGGGCCGACTTGTGAACATGATGATGCACTAGTTCCATATGGTAAAGATGACTGTGAGAAAGTAGGGTTTGTTCTCATAGTAGGGGTGTTCCCCAAAAAAGTGCCAAAAATTTCTTCTGGTAATATAAGTGGGGAAGGTTGAAGAGGAATTTCGGGCGTCAGTTGCATAGGTATGGGAGGAGTGTGGAAATTGTCGAGGGCTTGGCCCAAAGGTGTGTTCCAAAGTGAGGAGGCTGGATCAAAAACGTTTTTCCCTAAATCATCAGGGTGTGGAATGGTCCAGTCTGTGGGTCCTGACCGACCTATAAATGACTCACCATAATTAGTATCACAGGAGGAAGATCGGGGCATGCGGGAATCACAAGGATTGATCGCTTGAGAAGTGGTCGCAGGAGGGTATTGCGAGACTGTAGCCGATATCCGAGCCACTTCAGCTCTAAACTGTTCCGTTGCCACTGGTTCGTTGGCTAGGCTTACCATTTCGGCACGTATGGATGCCATAATTTTGTCGGCTGAAAGAAGGTCAGGGGAAGGCATTCTCGAAGGTTGATGGCTAGAAGATCCAATGTCATAGCTACACATACTTGGGGAAGAAGTCATAGCAGGTGAGTCTCCCCATGGTGGAGGAGGTTGGCTAAAGTCGGTAGCTACGTGGAACTGTCTAGGAGGTAGGGGTTCAAATTCTTCAATGATCTCGATGTATCCTTTAGGGACATCAAATAGTTTCACTGAGGTACTAGTCTCCGGAGGAATGATAGTTTTCGGTAGAATAGTGGTTGAAGGTGAGACACTAACATCAGAGGCTAAGGTGGTCTCCACTGCGGTGATAATTTATGGTACAGTAGTGGATTGAGGTGGTACACTAGTTTCAATTACCGTACTAAGTTCTGGAACAGTACTAGTCGGAGAAAGAGTACTAGTTGCGAGAACTGTGGTATGTGTTAATAGCACCATAGCCGCTGGTGGTGTCGTGCTAGTTGATGGTGGAATGGTTCCCTGACCGACTGGTCTCCATGGTGGAGTGGGTATGAGTGATGATGAATATCGACAAACTGGAGCTACTGTCTCGGGACGTTTCCCTTGTTGTCTCCATGATTTTCGTTGATCTACCATGGACCTAGATAAAAAAATTCTGGGGAAAGTCTCGTGAAAAAAGAACTCAAAAACCCTAGAGCAAACGAGTGTGCAAAAGGGGAGCTAGAAAAATAAAAGGCTCACAGGTCAAACATAACAAACTCAAAAAAATTGACTGGGACCGGTGTCACAACAAGCGAGCTTATAACAAAATGTCCAAAATGCCAACAAGTAGCACTAGAAATAAAAAGACCCTCTAAAGATGAAACAACAAGCATACTTCCTAACTAGGATCTGAAGACCTCAACAAATCTTATCCTTCGCAAGGTGATGAAATCCAAGTCGAACAATACAAAATGAGAGACCAAAGTGGAAGGATATCCCTCTACCGAAAGGGATCCTTGGTAAAAGAGCCCTAGAAGAAGAGTCACTAAGCTACCTCGTTCATGACACGTCAGAGAAGGTTAACTGACACTTCTGTCTTTGAGCCCGCGTATCACCTATACGGTAAAATACAAGGAAGACAATGGATAGATGTCCTTAGGTGCTAAGTGGAGTGAGGCATTCCACAAAGTCCATCCGGAACCTGTCATCGCGGCTTACCCCCGTGGAACGGGAGGCCCTCCCCACAAACTGGTCGATGATCGTGTCAATAAGTACAAGAGGATTTTAGTACCCTAGAGGAAAAGAACTATGTCTCAGATGAAAATGAAAAGGGGGAATTGTTTGGATTCCTATCCCCAGTGTCCTACCTAACTAACAAATTATTTTGTATCCTCAAGTGAGGTTAAGATGTGTTGAGTTAGGGAGATAGATTTTAGTGGTTTGTTGTTTTACTCAATTAGGTGAATGGAAGTGCAACTGTATGATGTTGTGACTTGACTCAAACCATGCATATGCAAATGAATCAAATAGGTCTTTCTTTTCAATGAATAGCTAGCTATAGTAAGGATAGAGTTCTTCGATCCTAAAAGCAAATGCAAATGCAAACTTTCTCAAAGATGTAAACCACTCAATTTTTGTTTTTTATGCCAAACTAAAAAGTACTCTTTCAAGGTGAATGAATCCAACAATATTTCTCTACTTCTAATGAACAAAGTAGATGACAAGTAAAAGCGGAGAGATGCCTTCTTAATGCAAAAACAATTTTGATCTTTTCAATGAAAGAGAAAGGATGGTTTGAAAAAGTTCGTCAATACCAATTTTATGAAAAAGATGTAAAGATGATTTTTCAAAATGATATGATCTTCTCTATACTGTAATCAAGGGTTTAAATGCATAAGACAAAAACAACCTTGAATGTTCAGAAATGACCAAAATGTGCAAATATGTCAAGAAGGTAAAATGACCTAATTCACTATGTCACAAAAACTCATAAAATCCAAACCTAAAAATGAATGACGCAAACCACGATAACTTGCAGCCTCGCTTATGGATATCAGGGTGAGTGTGCAGACCAAGTGTAGTGAATGATAGGTGTGTAGGAAACACTGAAAACAATGACCTAGATTAATTGCTCAAGGTGTCTACAAAGGAATCCTAAGAATCAAGCAAAGGGTTCAAAAATTCCATAAAGAAACAAAATGCAAGTGATGTAATGCAATCATGCAGGTCACAGAAATATGACCACTGTCAGCAAAAGCAAGCTGGAGCAAAAGATAAGAAACCAAAAACTATGGACCAAGCAAAAAAAAAAAAAAAACCTTTCACAGAGAATTTTCGCGGGTCTCTGGGAAGCCCAGGCGCGAAAATTAGAGATTTTCACGTTTTGCACAGTAGGGGGGTGCAAAAATATAGGAATTTTTGCTCAAATAGGTATGGACAGGCCACGGAAATATGCAACGGGAAAGAAAGGGTGATTTTTAAGAAAAAAAATTGATTTTTCTAGGGTTTTGCAGACCCAGGGGAATAAATTCTGAGGTTCAACTTAATGTCAGAAGTTCACTGATGGAAAATATGTAGAGAAGAAGGGATTTAAGTGAAAATGAAAACCAAATGTCACAATAAAAAAATAATAAAAACTGGAATTAAACCAGCGGAGTCACCATTTTCTGTGGTAGAACTTTCTTCCTACGGATAAGAAGAGGTTCTCTTAGATCAGACCGGGTTTAACTACGCCTAATATAAGACAATATACAACAAATGCACCCTTGAAATCCTAAATCAAACTCATACATCAAGATTAAACGTACTTGAAAATGGAGAATGAATACCACTCACCTTAAATCAGACGTTCGTCCCGCATATGGCTTTAGTCTTGAAGTTCCCAAGTTGGACCTGTCAAGATCAAACAAATACAAACAAACGATCTTCCAAATACCTTGAAATACAAGTTAGATCTAAATTCTACTAAATACATTTCATGGCAATGCCTGAAACATAACACACATGAAGTGGGAAACAAGACAAGTTATATTGATTAGAAACTTTAAGACACTTACAAAGAGTTCCTTGATGTCCAAGCAATCTCCAGCTCCAAAGCTTCCTCCCTCTTACTATCTCTGCAAACCTTCTAGGTTCATAGGTTTGATACCCCAAATTTTCCTCCCTTTGGCTCATGGATGACCTCACCTTTATATCACTTGAGAAGCTAACCATAGGGAGAGGAAGGTGGATCTAGGGAGAGTTTAGTGGATCAACCAGGCTAAACAAAGAGAAGAGGTTGAGATCAAATCAGGTAAGCCAATCCCAAAGAAATATCTCGAAGGTTGAAGATCCAAAATCCATGCACAAAGGTTGTTATGAAATTTTTGCGCCCTGGAAGCTAAGCAACACACGAAAATGTTGTCATTTTCGTGCCCTAGTAGTTATGTAGCACGCGAAAATATGGGATTTTCGCATCCTGGGATATGGACAGGCCGCAAAAATTAGGGCAAACAAGGTCAATTAAGGTGACACTTGGCCCAGTAAGTTGTCACTCAACCAGAAGAGGTTGGATTTGTTTCCTAGGTGCCCAGATGAAACCAAGGAGGGGACCAACAAGGTACAACACATATTAGGAGGAAGCATCGCAAGGTCATATGTCATGAAGATGTGACACTAAGGATCAAGGTGTAACTTTGGGGTATAACACCAAGGCATTGATAAATATTGCTCCATGCTTGACATTATGCATTCCAGTTGTTATTCCCTGCTCTGCTCCAGCATTTTATTTCTTCGCCATTCCTTCTTTATCTCAGTTTGTAGTTTTCCTGCAGTTTCTAGAAACCCTAACGGTTCTCTAACATTTCTCTACCACAGTCCAGACCATTCGAGATTCCTCTCTCCACATACACGTTCTCACTCCAAGAGACCCTTCCCTCTGTTAGCACCCACGTGAGTGCGTATTGTTTTGTATCTCTGAGATAGAACGGGTATCTTGATGGGATGGTATCATTGAGTGCTATCATAATATCATGTTATAATGGAAGCTCAGATTCCATCTTCTGAAGTTAAAGTGTTGTATCATTGAGTGATGTATGCAGCTCAGACTGCATATGGTATATATATATATATATATATATATGTATGTATGTATATATATACTCATGTGTGGGCTCTCTCCCACGGTGATGTAGACTCTCTGCGTGAAGACTGGTTCAATTGGAGCTATGTGGTGGAACCTTTGCGTGGGAAACCCGAAATAATCATAGAGACCCTCTATAATAGAATTTTTTGAACTGGTGACATTTCCGTGGAGTTGCGACATAACTTATGCACACCCTAGACTTCATCTCTCTCCTTCGTGTGTAAAGGCATTCTTTTGGTGTTGTGTTGAAGTGGTATCTCTCTTTATTGGTGCCCTGAAGTGTTGGGTATATATTTTTTGTATTTTTTTGGAGTGCGCCCCATTTTTTGAAGAGTTGTGTTGAAGGAGTATGTCATTCCCTAGCTACCCAAGGTGACCTATGAACTCCAGGACTAGAGTTGCGACATGTCTCCATGTTGTGATCTACTTCTGCATTTTTGTTAATTGTTCTTTTTTCCCGTGACTGGAGATTGAACCCTGCGATTTAGTATGTGTTCTATTGGAGATGCTAAGAAGTTGGTATCGTTTGGTAACCATTGCAAAACCCTAGTTTTTTTAGAGCATTGAAGTATCACATTCTTGAAGAATTGGATAATATGTGTGGAAGTTTTAAATCTTCCACACAGATTATCCAATTCTTCAAACATGAACGTTTGTGAAAACCGCGTGAATGAGAGTATCACATTCTTTTGTTTGAAAATGGGTGTTGCATATATTTTTTACTTTTCAAGTGTGGTATACTCACCCTTTTGTCTTGATAGTATTGCTGGTGAAATCCCTCTAGTGCTGCATAGTGCCTCCACGAACTGTACTGCTAATTATTGCAACATATTATGAAATCTTGAAGCTCTCTGCAATTTTTGCCTTGTGAATCTATTGAGAACATTAATCAAATTTCACATTATTCTACTATACTGTATTGAAGGAATACATTGTGAAAGGTAGAAGAGACTTAGACCTACACCTTCCTTTTCTCCCAAAACTCTAGTTATTTACAGGTGAAAGTTGCAGAAGATGCACTCTTTTGCATCTATAGCTGGAGTAGTAGAGACCCTTTTCCTTTCTCAAAAAGCAAAGAACCAGTCAAAAGTCTCTTCCAACAAAGAGAACAACAAAAGAGGACGAGGAATAAGAAATTTCAGAGACAAGGGAGCAGAAACAACTCAAACAAAAGATCAAACTTACAGTGTAAGCATTGTGGGAAGAATGGACATGAAGAATATCAGTGTTGGACCCCTTGGGAATCCATCAAAGAAAGGCATAACCATAAGAAAGAAGACAAAAGTAAGAGCCAAGAGGATGGTAAAGCTCCTTAATCTACTAATTGTAGTGTTTCACATTGTAATATTAGAATAAATGAAATCACGTCTTTTTCATCCTACAAAGATGTTTGGTTGCTTAATACTGGTGCAACATCCCACATGACATTTATAAAAGATTGTTTTGAAGAAATAAATTACAATATAGATGGCATAGTGTATTTTGAAAACAAATACAACCTCAAACCAAAGGGAATTGGTTCCATCATGCTCAAACTGCTTAGATTCCCTAACTTTATGTTGCATAATTTTCTCTATCTTCCATAGTTTCATAGAATTCTGCTATCCTTAGTGTAAATTCGACAGCAAGGCCATTCCATCCACATGTTCGATGGAATCATAGAGAGAAGGTAGTCCTTTCAAAACCAGGTCATCATAACCGAATATGAAGATGGAAAACCGTTGAAGCTGAAGGGATCATCTACAAGAGCTCATAACTTTGTCTACCTCTCTCAGCATGAGAAGGTAATCTGTCATCCAGTTTGTTATGGCATGCTAGATATTCTCATCTAAATTATAACAATCTTCACTTGTTGATTAATAATGGTGTCTCTAGTTTTCCCACCATTCCTAAGAAGATGAACAAATGTGATGCACGCATATTAGGCAAACACAGTAAGCATCCATTTTAAGAGTCAAAATTTAGAGCATGTAGAAAGTTAGACCTGATTCACTCTAACTTATGTGGCCCCATGCCTTTTCCTTTTACCAATGGTAATAAATATATCATGACCTTGGTTGATGATTACACCAGAATGTGTTGGGTATACTTGTTAAAGAAAAAATCTAAAGCATTTCAAACATTCAAAAAGTTTCAAGCACAATCTCATATTGGCACACTTCATACTAATAATGGAAAAGTCTACACTTCAAATGATTTTGAAGATTGTCTTCATCAACATGGGATTGCAAATCAAACTATAGTTCCTTACAACCCTCAACAAAATAGTGTGGCAGAAAGAATGAATAGAACCATAATGAATATGGTACGATCAATTATGTTTTTCAAGAATGTCAAACTGATCTTCTGGGGTGTTGCGGTGTTATGTGTGCGGTCTATTTGAGAAATAGAAGTCCATCTCATGCTTTTGACAACAAGATTCCGCATGAAATGTGGTATGTCCACATCCCTTTAGTGAGGCATCTCAGGGTTTTTGGTTCCACCTGCTATGCTCGATACCAAAGGATCAAAGAGACAACCTTGATACTCGAAGTCGAAAATGCATTTTCTTGGGGTATTCATACACCTCAAAGGCATATGTATTTATGATGAGGTAAACAAGAAGTTTATCATTTCCATAGGTGTTATTTTACTAGAAATTAATAAAAATGACAACTCTATTGATATACAACTTAATCGTTTGGAGAAATTTTCCCATCTGAAGGCATATTATGAATTTGATAATGAAATTCCACATCTTGAAGGGGGTATCCCTATCTTGAATCAATCCCCTTTGAAGCACCAATAACCCCTTATGAAGAAACTCATGAAGAAGAAGATCCATCCACTTCACCTGAATATGAATTTCAACTGGATAATGTGATTGAGAATATTGGAAAGCTTAATCTTGAAGAAAATGAAGCACCGCCTGTTGATCAAATTGGTCCATCACGGAAAGTTCTAAAATGGACCACAAAGACACTTGAAAGTGTCCATCCAATTGAAGTTGGAAAGATGAGAACAAGGAGTTCAACTGGACAAGAAGATGGAGGAGATGCAAATAACTCAAGTGATGAAATGGATGTCTCATTTGATTGTGAATTGAATTAATCTTCTAACTTTGAACCAACTTCTTTCGAATAATCTATTACTCATGATGAGTGGAAATAATCCAGGAAGAATGAGTATGATGCGCTCATAAATAATGGAACCTGGAAGCTGATTGATCTTCCAGATCGAACCAAACCAATTGGCTACAAGTGGATATACAAAAACAAATACAGATCATCAGATGGCTCACTTGACAAGCACAAGGTGAGGCTTGTGGAAAACTTCTATACATAGAAGGAAGGAATTGACTATGAAGAGACGTTATCCCCCACAACAAAATGGGATACCATCCGCACCTTATTGTCTTTCGCTGCATAAAATGGGTGGAAAGTTCATCGGATGGATGTCAAAACAACTTTCTTGAATGGATACTTGAAAGAGAATGTCTTCATGTCTCAGACAGAAGGATCTATTTTTAAAGGGAAAGAATAGAATGTATGTAAGCTCATCAATTCAGTGTACAGCCTGAAACAAAAACTTAGCGCATGGTATGAAAAGCTAACCGAGCATCTTCTGAAGTTAAATTTCAAACATTATACATTGTTTGTAAAGAAAGTTGGAAGAGCTATTATGTATCTTGTGGTGTATGTAGATGACCTCTTGATGACAGGGAACAATAAAATTTATACTGCATCCTTAAAGAAAGATTTGAAGAAGGGATTTGAAATGACAAATCTATGACATCTTCACTACTACCTGGGAATTGAAATGACTCGACATTCTAAGTACATATTCATATCCCAGAAGAAGTATGTTGGAGAACTGTTGACCAAATTTTGCATGACAAAATACTCTCTCTCAACTTCAATGCAACAAAAGATGAAGCTAACATCAATTGAAGGAAAAGAATTCGAGGATGCAACCAAGTACCGACAACTTGTGGGAAGCCTTATTTACCTTAGAACCACCAGACCAAATATTTCACATGTTGTTAGCATCCTTTTGTTGGCCTGAAAAACTGTCCTAGGCCAACTTATGGAAAAACATCCCACACAGAGGACTTAATGCAACCCTATGTATGTTTAAAATAGTTGTTTCTCATAGGATCGAGGCCCTACTGCCTTTATGATTTTCTCTCCAAGTAGAGAGTCTCTTGAGGGTGTGTGAGTATCGGGTTTCTTAAATCAACTGCTAATTAACAAAATAAACTAAACTTAATGGCTAACTAGCTCTAAGGACTATCATATCCTAAAAATGCAAATATTTAGTAGCTCCTAAATCTACACTATGGTAACCTAATATCTATTTCCTATCCCAGTCAGGAGCATGAGTAATGGTATGATTTAAAGTCTGAAACAAGAAAACAATTAGCACTTCAACATGGCAGAGAAATCCCCAAATATTAAAGTGAACGGTGACCGTTCTACAAAAGATGAAATCTCCTGCAGAATGATTATAAATATAAATCAAACTGAAAAGCAATAATATTAACTTATTATGTAATTCTGGATATATGGTAACATATAATTACACCTTAGCTTGTATATAGAACACAACAGACATACAAGTTAAGGATGACGGAATATCAATTTATACAAAAACTAAAATAACGAGAAGCATCCTGTTACTTCGAACTTTTGAACAAATTACTCATATCCCAAAATTAACATGTGAATTCAAATTCACAAAAGGATAATCTCCACATATGATAACACAGTATATATATGCAGGTAAACAGCTGGACAATAGAGAATGAACCAGAAAATAGATTCAACATGAATAATATGGATATCAAAGACTTGATCAAAGCCTTCAATCTTCTGCAGTAACTTGGATCTCTAGAATAAGTTCAAAGAAAACTCAAATTAAAGCGGAATGTATTAAAAATACTGTTTGGTAATATCTTCCTCTGTTGTCCAGAATTCGAACCCCTATTACAATGCCTTGAACTTCATTATATAGAACCTCTATAGCATCTAACATTAACTACTTTATCCAAATGTGACTACGTGGATCATCCTCAAGATACCCAACAGAAACTAGTACAATCTAATGCCAATTCTCCCTCGAATTAGGCTACTCTTGAGTCAGGTTCGGGATGGGGGAAGCATGGAGAGACAACTAACTTACTGGACCAAGCCAACATCATGCTCTCTGAATGAAGATGACTATTGGATCCAATATTCCAGAAACTGCCTCTGCCAAAAATAGAATAAGAAACCAGCAAGCACGCAAATCGCTCCATATCTATAACATCGAGCATCAGATAAGATCCAATAGACACGTTTCAAATCTGAAGGCAACATAATTATGCTCCGCATATGATCAAAATGACACCTGTATCATTCAAAGAAAAATTAATAACAAAGTGATGATAATAAAAATAAATAATATAAAGGATGCATCTTTGATTCTGCAGGTATCCTCATATAAACACTTTGTATTTAAAATACAAGCCTTAGAAATATAAATTATTTACCTCTATCTGTCGATTCTTAAAACCTTGCAAACTGACAAAAACTTTTTGTTATCAAAAACAAAATTCAAGAATGCAGAGCATCAGGACTTTTCGGATGGTTCGAACAATACTTGGACGGGCTTATTTCTCCTTGCTTCATTCAACTTCGCTTTAAGTTTCAAAGCTCTTATGTTACTAACCCCGGTCTGCTTGACTAATTTTTGGTTTATTAACAACGGGTTTTTTCTGAGAACCTTGTACCTATTTTTCTTCTCTTTCATGTAGTTCCATTTTTCAATCCAAGTAGCCAAATCCCCTTTTAGATGAGCGATCTCCTCGATAGCAAAGGAGTTGATCAACTGAGCCTCTTTAACATCGATTTCCAAGGTCGATATTCGTTGAGCTTCGGATGTGGGAACAAATTCTTCAACAACTTTCTCATTCGGATCCTTAACAGTCTCCACAACTTTTAAAGGCCTCTGATCAACTTCCTGGTTTAATTGAGAGGAAGGATTGGATTGTTGGGCATTTCTTGCCCTGGTTTCAGAGGTTGAATCATACAAAAATTTAGGGTCAATCTGGTTCGCGACATCGTCTTTTTGTCGAGATCTTGTTGAGTCACTGAGCTCGACAATAGGGGCATCTCCTTCAAACAAATTCCTCTATGCGAAGAGAGTTGCAGTCATGTTGCAAGTGGTTCGGCGGGTTGCCCTGTCACTCTTGGACTTGCTACTTTCGTTTTCATCTTGCAGGTGGCTACAAGTTGGCATGAGACAAAGGGGATCTTTATCAAGGTTATCATCGACAATCAAAGGTCTATTTATTTCCACTTGGGGGTTTTCAGATGTCGCCTCAGGGTTTGACTCAAGTTCTACTTCCGGTTTAATCTCACCAAGAGTCTTAGCAGAGCTCATTCCTTCACCTTCGCAACTGGTTTCAAGGTTGGGTTTCTCGAAAGCAAACCCTCTGCGCTTGCGTCGATTTTTTGGACTGTGTTGAGGCCATTCCTCATTTACTCCATATCCGTTCCTTTGTAGAAATGAATCCCAGCTATCACCTAGTTCACGCAGTCTATGCGGAACTAGAATTTTAATTAGCCCATGATGAAAGAGACTTTGGTATTTATCGACTATATTGGATTGAAATGCACAGGCCATTTTCTGCAAACTATTAATGAAGCAATATGGCATGTTTATAGGACGACCCTCGAATACAGACAATAACTTGAGGTGATAAAAATGGGTCCGGGATAGACGACCTTCACAAGTAATGTACCTAATGATCAATCCAAGCAACGACCGCCATTTCTTCTTTAACATTCGTGAAGGGAACCCGAACTTAGAGTCTACCTACTGATTAGTTTTGATCAAGAACCCTTTCCATTCTTGGCTCTTCATGCACTTTCCTTTAAACCATCGTTCCCCTGTAAATGGAAAGCTTATTTCCTGAGAGACGAACTCCTCTGTTAATTGTAGTTCAATATCCCCAATCTGTGCTGCTGAACCATCAAATGAGGCAGCAAAAGCCCTAGAAACGACCATTTTGAAACCTGAAAATTTCTGTAAAAACCCTATCCAACCTACCTTCTTAACCGACTCTTCGCATTCTGGGAAAGCATCCAAATATTCATCCCCAATGAGCTCAAATCGTGAAACAGGAGCCATAAGGGTAAAGAAGGTCGTCCAAGTCACTGAAAGGTCGAAAATCGAAACAAGGAAATGAAGGGGACTTACCTCTGAAGCTCGCCGAACCATCAAGATTATAACCGGCTTCATGTTATCTAAGTACAATAGATACTCAAGCATACATGAGGGATGTAAGGTAATGATACCCTAAACCTGCAAGAGGTATTTGAATTTGCAGAACGCACGAAGTGCAATGATGGCTTTAGGAGAATCACAAGCAGATAGTAATGTTAGATGACATATATGTCACCGTCATCCATAAAATGGAAGTGCATCATACTTACTCTATCAAAACTCGTAATTCATGCTAGCACTAGGATCAACATCCCTTGCATATTAGTTTGATCAATCATAATAAAACTAATGGAATTAATCTTACCTCAAAGTGCTAATAAAATTATTATAATCCTATCATTCCTTCCCAATGCAAATTAATAATGAAAAGTTAAGTAGGGAGTGAATGGATGATCATCACGAAGCCATGGTTAGTATTATAATCATATAAAATGAAAATTTAATATAACCACAACTATAATAATGCCTTGGGGTGATTCCATTATTTGATCGAAATGAAACATGAGAATGGATTTAAAAGAAACGTTTGAACATTGCAAAATATCACCAATAGATTAAGTATCAGAAATAATGGATGTAATACTTTGCATATCAAAGTTTATATTATTGAACTAATCCATAAAATTTAGGAGCTGCAAAAATTCCAAGTTTCGTTTCAAAAAACCTTAACAATCAAACTGAAATGTGAAGTAGGATAAATATGGTCAAACCAATTTGATAACCCATAACATTTCCAAACCTAATGTCCTAATCAAAATTCTAGCCTTATTGGGAGTACCTTCAGAATCAAAGATTCTGAAGAAACTCCTAAAATAGAAATTTATGAGTATTGATATAAGACATTCAAAAGATTCTTGAACGAACACATTGAATTAATAATCAAATTGGTCCGAAGGGTGTTGCTTGCCAACACCTTTCAAGGTTCATGCAAAAACCTTGTGAAGGACATTGATCTACTGCAAAAAGAGTTATAAGATACTTGAAGGCGACTCAAGACTTTGGACTCAAGTACTCTAAGGTGGATGACTTCAAACTTGCTGGGTACTCTGATTCAGACTTTAATGACGACAAAGGGACATGAGTGTCTACTTCTGGATACACAATGAGTGTTGGATCTATATCCATCTCCTGGAGATCACACAAACAATCAGTTCCAATAGATTTGACAATAGAGGCAGAATATGTGGTTGTTGTTGAAGCAACGAAAGAGATAGTGTGGCTTAGGAAGATACTTGAATATTTGCAGGAGAAACACAAGAAATCCACTCCCTTATTGATCGACAACACTTCTGCAATCAATTTGGACAAGAATCCCATATTCCATGACCAAACTAAGCACATCAATGAGAAAATTGCAGACATCTTCACCAAATCGCTTGGACAAGAAAATTTTGAAAGGTTTAGAAACATGTTCAGACTCACAACCACCCTTTCAGATTAAAGGGTGGAATGTTGGACACATAATCCCTGGGATTATGGTTCCACATAATTTGCAATATTTTCATTAAGTAAATGTACCCTATTTATAGCATCTTTTTTGACATCTATGTTAATAAAATCAAGAAATGTTTAAAAGAGGATAGTTACATTGAAATTAACATGGCTAGACTTATTGTCATCCTTCATAGATTACATTATAATTTTTAAATTTAAACTTTTAAATCCCTTCGTGAATAAGAAATTTAACCATCTCAATCATTTTACAATTTTTATAAACTTAACATTAAGATAGATAAAATCAAGATTATGATAATTAAACCTAAGAAAAAAAATATCATCTTATTTTCTATGGTGGTAACACTCTACATTATAGGCATCAATTTAAATTGTCATTTAAAATTGAAGGACAATAGTGAAATCATTAATAAAAGGAACATAGATACTACATAGATTTTATAAATCCTAAATTTAATGATCAAAACCATTTTTCCAATTTTATGTGCATATAGGATCAAATTAATAATGTCAAAATTAGAACCAATGAGACTCATAACCTCCATAATGAAACTTCTCAATTATCTAACCAAAAACAATAGATTGGTATGATTCATTTTGTAAAATTTGTGATAAATAGAAGGTGCAGAAAGAACATAATTTTATTTTTGTATGGCCCACATTTAACAATGTAATCGAAATCTTTACATAGATTTATATATTAGTTTATCTCCCTCCTTACCAAAAGCACTATGAACTTGGTATTTCCAATTCTTATTGCCCTATGTATCTAGTTATTGCAAATTGTAATTGTAAGAGTGTTGTGTGACTTTACACTTGTAATTAAAACTGAAATTTGTAAATTTGCAAGTTTTTATTTTGTAATTGTAATTTTGCAATTTCATAAATTATTTTGAAATTTTGTAAATTATTTTGTAATTTCTAAACATAAATGCAAATTTGTAATTGTAATTTGCAAGTTCTGATTGTAAATTTGTAATCGAAATGTCCGATTTGTAATTTGCAAATCTAATTAATAATTTCTTATTGTAATTGAAATTTGTGTTTGTGAAATTGTAATAATGATTGTAAATTGTAATCATATAGATGAGATTGTAACTTGCAATTATAATTGAGATTGTACACAATTTATAAATTATAATTAGAGCTAATATAAAAGACATCAACATAAATACATAAATAAATAAATAAAATTGCATCACACACATGAATCATACTCATCGACTAAAAAAAATATATCATACACATGAAGACAAATATCATAAAATAACTTGACAATCCATTGAGTTAATAGAATATATATATAATGTGATCATCAAATCAATGGCCACCACCACCATCACCTAACATCATGTAACATACCATCATCATCATCATTATGACCACCTAACAAACATAACATCATCTAACATAAGCATCACACATGTATGGCAAACATCATCTAACTGCATACACATCTATCGTCATCTATCAAACATAAGCACCGTCTTACCTACACATAAAAAAATAACTAACATAATCTAGCGTACACATAAAACATCCCCTGACATACACATGCAAACATTACTTACCATCACCAAACATATACATTTAACAAAATAAAACATTATATAACACACAAATCTAATAATAACATCTAACAAAACACAAGCTACATTTTCTAACATATCAACCATCACACACATCAAACAAACACCAACTAACATACACATCTATGAAGCACACCTAGCAAACATATTTAACCTAACATGACACACACATCACCATCAACTTATAAATAAATGTCAACATCAATATCAACTATGTGAAATGCAATATATATATATCAAGTCCAATAAATTCTACGAGATATGTGGTCCACCTCTAAAGACAGAGGCATCACTACCTCTTCCAGTAGATCCAGAGGCATTAGCACTTCCACCACCAGATCCAGAGGCAACAATACCTCTATCAGGAAACAAAGCACCATGGAGGGCAACATAATCGATATCTCCCTGATGATGTATCTCACCCACTATGACCATTGTATATAGAGACTTGGAGATGGGTGGATTAGGAGATGGTGGATGGTTGGGTTGGTGAGGACAAGAGGCCGGTTGGTCGACCTTTGGATCATGAGTTGGATATGGTGGTGGGTTGGCTAGGTGTGGACTAGTATATGTTGGTTGGTCGTCATGGTCAGGAAGAGGAGGACGAGGTGGATCATGAGATGTCAAGGCTCTGTCCACATAGTGAGGAGGAGGGGCAGGAGGTAGAGGAGGAGGAGGATCGACACCCTCATCAAATGTAGAATCGTCCTCCAGCATCCAAGCATCTAGAAGGATGGATGCACCAATAATTTATTGCATTAAAAACCTTAGATCACGAGGAACCATCCTCCATAACTCTATTGGCTCAGGGTCTCGCATGATCTCCTACGCCTATACATGTTGGACTCCTTGTCGAACCAACAATGTGGAAAACATGTCTACCACATCCTATCGAAACCTATCATCTGGCATGTGTCACAAGTTGGGTCTAGGCAACTCAAGCTCCTGCATATCCTCATCACCCTGAACTAGTGGAGGCCCCTCCCCATCATACATGCCAATATCTGCAAAATATATAATACACAACAATAATTAGACAATTTCGTTAAACAATTTAAAGAAAATGTTAGAATAACTTTCATTTGCATTAAGACAATAAAATGCAGTTAGATTAATTTAAACATACGCTAACATTACCTCTGTCATCTGGTGGATCAACCAGGGTGAAAAAGTTGTTGTGACATGCTCTCCAATCCAACCCCACGTATGGACATGTCACAAGGTCCAATGTATGGTCCTCCTTGTTGGCTAACATCTCCAGCACCTCTGATGTGATCCTTGATGGGAACTATGGTTTCCCCCTCTTGGGAAACATCTATCCCCACATGTGCATCCACACATTGGTCATCTCCCTAGGAGGGTGGGGTTCAAATGATGGCTTCGTGGCCGAAAACCTCTCAAAACTATAAAAAAAATCTTTGAACCAAAAGGGAAGTTGACCATCCCCTCAATCTGTGCACGACATCAATCCAGAGCAAAACAAAACTGCTGCAAAAAAATGGCAGACCACCTAATGCATCTACGTCTACGCACCAAAGAATCAACATAATACACTAGAGGGAAACTAATGCACTACGCATCAGTGGTGGAGTGTGACACCATTGTAAGAAAAAGAGAGGCACCTAACCTTCTCTACACTGGAAGCAACAATATGTCATTGTCCTTAGAAAACATGGAAATGAGCAGGGTCAATGAAATCGTCATTGATATATCTCTTAGAGTAAGCAATATGAATCTTCGTTGCGACACCAACTAGCACATCAGGGAACTAGGGAAAGTCCTCCCCTCTCTTGGATAGACCAATGATGAAGTAAATATCTTCTATGGGATGAAACCATATATTCGGACCAGTCTGAAAGGCCTATCTACTTGATCCTAACAATGGATCAACTACATTAAGAGAGTTGAGTTCCTCTTGAGGGATGCAGCTTCCTAATAGAACTCCAGGAGATCAACAACCCTCAAGAGGTATCATGTCTGATCAGTAATGGGCCGAGGGTACAAGACTCTCTCCCTCTCTATCGCCTCCCACATTCGTACAACAATGTACAAGACCCTCTCCCCTACCATTGCTACTGCCACTCCCTCCACTGACATTTTTGGTTCATGTATAACTTCCATCAATCTCATACATAGACACATACATGTACATATAAAATAAAAATAAAATAAAGATTAGTCAAATGATCATTTTATTTATTAATATGAAAAAAAAACTCAAAATTAAAATCCATAACGGTGCTCCCAAAACATGTTGAACTTTAGTTGTCATTGATGTCAACTAATGTCAAAGAGGATTCAGTATTCATGCGCAAGTTTGAAGAAAATGTTGCACAGTAGGAACATCCAAATAAGCCAATGCAAATAGAAGAGGAAAATGTCTACACAAATATTCCTTCAAAACCCACACAGGAATCTGCGATAGCTGAGAAGAGAAAAAAAACGACTCATCCTGAAGGGTCTTTAAAGAAGAAAAGAAAAACATCCAAACCCAATCTTGTTCAGACACTGACTGCAAATGATGTTGAACAGATCGGCATAGAGGTCTGAAATGTAGCCGAAGAAGCCATAAAAAATATGGCTACAAAGTGTGAGATCGAAGAACTTGCAACACAGCAAGAGGAAATCATGCTGGAGATCGAAGAAACGTTTGTGGCAATGAAGGAGTTGATGCTGACAACCAGGGGAGAAGAAAGAAATGTCAAGGAAGCGCGCTTAAAGACATATTTGGGAAGCTCTCGAACACACCTTGTTGCGCAGATGAAGGAAACAAAGCCACATCAAAGGTTGAAGATCTCTTCTGCAGCCCTGATGCTTCCCATTGAAGAAATGCAAAAAGAGGTAAGTCATGTAGAAATAATTATGTCGCACTTACCTTTAAATGAGCTACATGCACTGCATACATCCATTGCACATGAAATTAGATGGAGACATGAGGGCTATTATAGTTGATTGGTAAAAACGCCAGAGTGAGAGAGAAGCTCTACAAGATCATGAAGCATGTGGTCCGCGCAGAAGTAAAAGACACAAGGAAGAGCATTGACAGTAGAACCCGCAGATGAGAAAAGGATCCAAATGGAAATAACACAAGGGGAGTACACATAAGAGGAGTAATGCGACCAGCAAAAATGAAGCACACAGAACGAAAGTATCACAGAAGGTGTGCAAATTAATCTGATACTGATGCGCGAAGTCAAAAAAATAGCTCATCAGAAGATGCACAGTATCAATTGAAGTTGCATATGCGCAGAAACAAAACGACAAATTGAACCTGAGCACAGACTACAGAGTATGATGAAATAACACATAGATTGTGAAGTATAAAATTAGTTGTGATGTTGTGAAGTGATAAGTCAAGTGTGAAGTCAAGTGAAGTATGCAATACAGTGACAGCAAGATTACAACATACAAAAGGTGTGCACAGCAGAACTAACAACAGATTATCAGAAGAGTGCGCAAATCAGAAGTACAGCAAAGTAATATCTTCTTCTTTCATATCGGGGCAACAGGACAGGGCAAGGAGCAAGGGGTCGGTGCCTCCTTCCAATTGAAGTCGGTAAATCGGGGAGTTGGTGCTTCCTTCAGGTCGGTGCCTATAAAACCAAGCAGTCGATGCCTCCATCTAGTTGGTGCTGAAGAACTTTGGAAGTTGGTGCTTCCTTGAATGCAATATTTTCATATAAGAGAGCATTCTGTGGTTTTCTCCCATTTGGGTTTCCACATAAAAATATGTGTGGTTTCTGTTTTGTGCCTGTGATGTTGAATGTTTATATTTATGGTGGATGCATAATTCAAGTTAAAGTTTAAATCAGATAAGAAGTTAAGAACTATTCATAACTTTTCTAATACTAATTCACCCCCCCCTCTCAGCATTAATAAGATTCCATCAAAACACAATTAAGCACCGCTTGCAGTGATTTTGTATTTGGAGCGTACCGCTAACGGTACACTGCGAGATAATTAACACATCGAAGACAACATTTTTTTGTAAAAATGATTAATAAATATATAATTATAACCACTGTGCGTCAATAAGCATGGCGGCCCAATGCTTGATATACACGTGCCCACCCATCCTATAGTGCACATGCTAGTTATTAACGCACCATGACCAGTGGGGCCATAAGTAAAAATATGAAAGTGTATGGTGATGAGAGATTTTTTTAAAAATTGGACCGGTGTGTTTTCCAAGTTTAAATGCACCACTAACAGTGCAGACAATTGAATAATTAAACACGGTTTTGGTTTGTGGTTAAACTGGTGCGTTTAGACTTATATCAAGCATTGATGCTTGTTGTACCTCACGGCACCACAGCGCTGGTGAAAGTGATGCACCAATACATGGTTCAATACTGAAACACGATTTTGGTTTTTGGTTAGCCCAGTGCATCTAAAATCATCCTATGCAGTAGTGTGTGTCGTAACTGTCGATATAGGTGCACAGTTAAAAGTCAAGCACCACGAAGGTTATTGTTATTTTTAGTTTTGTTTGTGTGGTGTGTTACTCAACATAGCACACCTTAGTAACGGTGCACTATGGTTGAAAAGGTTTGTCAACCCCACAAACAATGTGCCCTGTAAATTTTCAAGGTGCGTTGTTGGTGTGGTGCAATTCGAACAAGATAAACGCACCAGATAGAAATTTTATGTTTTTTAACTAACTAAATTTCAGGTGAATTTTAAAGTTTAATCTGCTAAAACTTTACATTAGAAGGTAACAAAGACATTACGTGGACATTTGCGCATCGGGGAGGCATGGTTGCCACATGGACCAAAAATCCAAATATGTCCACCGCTTGGCAATATTCTAAATTCACGTAATGAGCAACCCACGGGAGAAATTTAGGCATCAACAACACCGATGGCGGGGCGCTCCGGGGAGGTAAGAATTGCTTCGATGCTTAGGACCTCTACAACACTGAAATATAGTAAAAATGATTTTCCCAACCAATATTTTTGTATTTTACCCTATTACAATCCGTTCGATATTGAGACGCACTAGTGCATATGGAAGTTTTAAATGCGTCGGCATTCAATATAAAACAAAAAAAAGACCCACATTTTTTAAATTTAACCCTATTCTGGTGCTCTACATTATACAACACACCGATGTGGTTGAGTTACCTAAATGCACTGTGAGCAAATATTAAATTATTTTAAGAATTTATGTCATGTTTTTTTAATTTTAACCTAATTCGGTGCTGCAAAATATTAGGTGCACTAGTGTGTTTTATAGATATAAACACACCATTACAGAATATAAAAAATAAAAAAATTCCATCCGACAATTGTTTTAATTTCACCCTTCTTTGGTACCCTTAAGTAAAGAACGCACAAGTGCAGTGTAAACAACGAAACACACCATTAAGGGATTTATTAATATAAAAAACGTTTATTTATGTTGGTGCTCTAATATAAGCTACACACTGGTGTGCTCAGTATATAGAAAGCATTGTATTTCGGGTTATTTTTGTGTTTTTTTTAAACATATATAGTTTTCTAGGGAAACATTTTTCGAGTTAATAATAGTGCATTAAGTTTTGGTAAGCACCGATGCATACATATGTATCGAACACACCGATTTTTGTTTTGGCTTTAAATATTGATATTTTCATGGCAGGAGCTCTTAGTCGTACCTTTACTAGTGAGAGAGAGGCTGGGAATATTTAAGGAGTACTCCTAGTCGGAGGAGTAAAAGCAATTAACCACGCTCAATTTGATAAAACATGATTGGATACGCAGTGATAATTATTCATGAAGGGAGGAGAATTGCGTTTGGATTTTTATGCCCTCAACAGTTTCGATCCTGCTCTAGGAGCATCATATATAAAAAAAATATTTTCCTATGCATTGAATGCGGATTTTTGACATTGGTGGATTGTTCTTTAGGCGCATCGATGGGCATATAGTGAAGGCGCACTAGTGTGTTTAAAATGTATAAAATCATCATAGAAAAGTATCTACCCATTCGCCTCCACTATAAACAAATATTTGAGCTCTTTTTATAAGAGCTTCCGTAAAAACCTCCACTATAAGGTGTTTTCCTTGTAATGGAGGATGCTACTGTTGACCCAAGGTATTTCATCCAAATTGCTGAGAGGTACAAATCCTACCCATGTGAAAAGATTATCTGAATTCAAACATGGAGGAAACCATTTGATTACTGATTATTGTTGTATACCATTAACAAATACGAAGCAACCCACCGATGACGACAATGGGCACCAAGGTACTTGGTACATTCTAGCAAGTGTCGGTAATGTCTTGGAGTCAAACACTTGTAGAATCTATCGAGTATGAGACATTGATGTATTCCCTCTACCCAACAGTGAGAAAACCTATGACTAATGACTGTAATCCCCAAGGTTCTACACTCTAGATATTGTTTTCAGAGCATGATGAATTAAATTATGTTTAAAATTTAATTTAATGTTTAGTCTTCACTTATTTAATATTTAAGGTCAATGTTTAATATTTCTACTCTAAATACAATATTCATATAATTAAGTTCTAAATACAATTTAAAGTAAATTAAATGAAAATCAATTAAAGTACATTAAAATTAAATGAAATGGATACTAGTAATCCATTTCAAGGCAATTATTCTCTTGGGTAGAAAAATGGATATGCGTTGGTTAGTGCTTTGGCTTTTCATGTTATAGTTTGTCATGTTTAATAAAGTTAAAATATCTGGATTTTTTATAATGATTTTAAAAGAATATTTAAAAAAATATTTTAATGAATTAATTTTTTTTAATATAAATTAATTTTAATTCTATATTGATTATATTTAAATTTAAAGAAATAAAAACTTTTATTCAATTTTTTAAACTTTAAAAATAATTTTTATTCATGATCTATAAATAATATTTAACATAAAAAAAATTTAATCAAATTTTCAAACTCTACAAATAGTTTTTATAAAAAATCTAAAAATGTTTTTATTTAGAGGAATCTAACGACAGATTATAAATAAAAATAATTTTAAATTGATAATGAATATAATATTAAAAAAATAAATTCTAACTTATTATTATTTTAGATGATTTCATACGATCTTTGAAATTTTTTTATGGCAATCAATTTGGTAAGAAAGTCTAAGTAAATGTTTTAACAAGGATTAGAAATGCCACAATTAGAAACACTACCTAAACTGTTTCCAGTGATTAGATGAATTCACAAAATCATTTCTAATGGGGATTAAAAACGCATAATGAGAAACTCCATTAAAAATTTATTCAAAAAATTAATAAATAATCATTTCAAAATGTTATTTTAAAAAAACATATTAAAACACTTATAATAATAATAATCTATTTTTAAGGTTGAAATACCAATTTTGATGTATGAAATCCCCTTGTTTATGGAAGAGAAGAAGAACATAAGTGCATCCGATCATGAGAAGATCAGAGCCAACAAATAACATAAACAACCACATCCACAATGGGAGTTATGTATCTCAGTTTAGGATTTTATTTGTATGATGGGATATCCTGCAACATGTAATTCCACGGTGACTTTAAGGCCTTAGAGCCATTATGTAAATTGTTATGATGGGGAAGTATTTGTTGTAATGAAAAGGATTATTAAGCCCATTAAATTTATGTGTTCTCACTGTCTTTGTTATGTTTATTTATGTTTATTATCATGATACATTTTGAATGAGTAATGAATAAAAATAAGTGGTGCTACAATATATTTTGGATAAATGATGTTGCCATATGAATTATAGAAACCCCACAATCGCATCCATACAATTAACCAATCCTTCGTATGTTAGTTTTGGTTGAAGATGTTAGTTTTGGTTGTGCTTCATGTGAGACCTTTCCCCTTCAGGGGATTGAAATGCCAACACATTAGACTACTGTTGACGAGCGTTTCTGACTTGCTCATCAATGAAGAAGAAACAACCCAATCTGAGGTCCCTAGAGCAAGCCCCAATCTGTTTGGTATGGTTGTCCCGGACAAATTTAATTGCTCCATAAGGAAAAATTTTAAGGATCCATAATTTTCTCCAACTATAAAAACCTTAGCAAATCTTACTAATTATTAAATTTGAAAACCCTAAAATATTAATGATTTTCTTAAAAAAATATTCTAATTTCAAGGACTTCATATAGTTTTGTACAATTTTGGTGATTTTTAGTGTAAATAAAATTTATCCAATGGAATTTAGGTGAATGATCTTTGAAAAAAAGGTAAATTGGTGAATATTTTTTGGAAAAAAAATGTCAAAATAACCCATAGGCTAAATTTTGCCCCTAATATTTTATGTGGGTCGCTCCGTTAGCCAATAAAAATTATTCAGTTTTTTTAACAAAAAACAAGAAAAGGAAGATTATATAATAAAATGGTGAGATTACATACACCTCCAAGGCAACAAAATTCAAAACAAAGGTCCAAAACTAGAGCTTCGATGCAAAAACAGAGCTACATATACTTCCATACTTCCATCAGTTCGGAGACTCTGCACCCTTTATCAAAACTAGACCTACTACTCCTGACAGTATAAACTTTAACAAACTGACCTCCTAGAACTATGCAAAAAAAAATCTATAAACTTATATATATAAAGAGAGAAAAAGACTTCATTCCTGTTCAAAGACTAACGATTTTTGGTTGCAAAACATAAGCTTCATCCATGGGGAAAGCCTCTGCATGTTCTCTTTCAGGCTTGCGATTCCAACGATATAGGCCATTAACATCAACTTGCATTGCTTCCAGAATCTCCTTTTAATTAGACAAAAAGATTATGGTGGCACTCTGCAGAACTCATACTAAACCCGTGGATAATCCAACGCAGCTCCACCATAATTTCAAACTCCCCATCTAGTTTTGCAGATAGGACCTACTCCATTTCCGAGACACTTTTCTTTAACTCTTCAACTTCACCGTTCTAAACTCTGTAACCGATCTCGACATCTTCTAAGCGTGTTTCAAAGCAGGTCAAGTCCAGACTGATCTTCCTAGACTCCCAAGGCTTGCTTTAGCTACTTCAAAGAGACACCTTGTCATTTTCTTCAGGTCCGTCATTCCCTCTTTAATGGCCATAATCTCCCACATGACATACTTTTAGACCAGATTCTTCCTCCGGGTGATGCGCCTTCGAATCCTTCCTCATAATGAGTCCTCTCTCCACCATAAAAATATACTTTTGAACCAACAAATCCTCACTATAAGCAGGGTTCTCAAAGCAATGCAGATAGGAAAAAAGCATATGAAGCTCCCATATATCCTCTTGCACCGATAAGGACAAAGGGACCGCCATTAATGCCAAACAATCTTCGTACCACTTTCTGAATTGCGCAGCACGAACGAGAGAATGTGAAATAAAAGAGGGGTGGGACAAAACCCTCTCGAGCAAGCTCGAAGCACAATCCATCCATCTATCATGTTGCTTAAATGCCTGCGAGCTTTAGTAATTAACCACTTTCTCTTAGGTAGAGCGTCGATTAAATCACGCTTCGAAAAGCGCAACACCATTTCACTATGGGAGGGTACCGTTAAGGGATAAAACCCCTTCCTTGAGCCTAGTTCCCTTGTTATCCATGCAATATGCTTTCCCATTGTGACACCTTTTAATGTGGAAGAAGTGTATCACCCCTTCCTTGAGCCTAGTTCCCTTGTTATCCATGCAATCCGCTTTCCCATTGTGGCAACTTTTAATGTGGAAAAAGTGTATCTTGAGGTTCTTGGAAAACAATTAGTGATTCTTTTTTTAAAACCATTTTTTCCTCCTTTGAACTTTGCAAATCATTCATGACTTGGATAACTATCCAAGAGTCTCCAAAGACCATAAAATCTTCAATCTGTAGATCATACATGCGCTCCATTCATTGTGTCAAAGCAACCCATTCAGCATAATTGTTAGACTGCTTTCCCAAACCCCTCACAGGTTTTGATGATATTTCCTCATGTTCGACCGCTTTCCCAAACCCCACATGTAGGTTCTGATAATATTTTCTCCTAGATCATAAATGACCCCACCCGCACACACCTCCCCTAAATAAAGATTATTCCTTTTAAAAAGAAAGATAGATGAATTTTACCTATAACTCTACAAACTAAGATTTACAACCTATATACTAACAAATTACAAATTAAGTCTAAAATAATTAATTACAAACTAAGATTTAAAACCTATATTGTAACATTACAAATTAAGTTCTAAATAATTTGAAAAAATTGAAAGAGCAAAAATAAAATAATTATACAAATATACAAAATGTCAAGGATCCCATATAATGTTTTATACAAAATATTAATTAAAAATATTAGACAAAATATATGAACTTAAAAATTAATGAAAACCTAATTACACTTAATGCAATCATGTATAAGCTAAGAAAAACAAGCGAAAATAAAATCAGAAATAATTTGAAACAAAAGAATAATAGAAAAAACTAAAACAACCTTAGGTATATAAATCACAAGAATAAACCAAATTTATCACAGTAGTTTAGGTTATATCCAGGGCAGCATAATTCGGTGGTACTTCGTGCATGGAAATTCTCAATAAATTCGAATTGGTTGAATATTCGGTTTAGGTGTATGTAATATTGATACAGATTATTAGTGGAAAATTAAATTTTGAAAACCAATTTAAAGAAATAAAAAATAAAAAAAACATTAATTATTTTAACACTTCAATTTCGTACTTATTTATTAAAATAACTATAAATAAGTAGTTATCGTCTCCCACATTACCATATCCTAGGTTATTGAGATTTTAAATTTTTGTTTTTTAAATATATGTTAAATTTTATTATATAAATGTATATGTATATTTATGGTATATTTGTGAATATTTGATTAAAAGGATTATATATAAGCAAACTACTTCAATATTTTATTCGTACTGAATATTTTCATTACGTATTTTTTTCCATATCGAATCGTATTCATATCCGTATTATGCTACTATGGTTATATCATCAAATAATTTAAACAACTATTAATTTAAATGATACACATCGTACTAGATATTTTCATTACGTATTTTTTCTGTATCAAATCGTATTTCTATCCATATTCGTACTCAAATTATGCTACTATGGTTATATCTTCAAATAATTTAAACAAAACATTGTTTAAATTATTAATCTAAATGATACACATCAATATAAAACTAATTAATGAAAAGTAAATTGTGGATAACTAACTATTTTAAACAAAATTTCGATCTTGACCAAGAGCTCACTGAAACTTACAGCTGAATTTACTCCTGCAATTAAAATTCAAAAAAACTATTATATTCCGAAAATGGGATTCATCTCATTAAACAAAACACAGATCTTTAAATAACTTAGAAATCTCTTTTAAACTAAAAAGGAAATCATTCAAGTTTAAACTAAAAAAGAAATCATTCAAGTTTAAACAAAAAATCGTTCTATAAAACATAACTCTTAAAGATACAAAAGCAATAACACTTTAAACAGAACTCTAAAACACAGTCAAGAATTTCATTTAAAGGGCAAATAAAACAATGCACAATTAAAGTAAAAGACCACTATATAGCATATATTAATAACATTCCGATATAAGTTCTACAGGAGGCTTCCTTGAGCAAAGTATTTCATTGTTTTCATCAACAAAATATCATCATCATTTCCTGCCCTCTCTTCAAGTGTTATCATACTCTTTATATAATGAGAGAGTTATGATTTACAAAAGATTTCACACCCATAACTATTTGCTAAAAAAAACAGGAATAAGCCTAAGTTGGGACTTAAACAAATTCGAATGACACATAACCCTACAGTTCATCACATCCTTCGACCAAAAAGGTAGACCAAGACAGCTTACAGATCAAGTGCTCCAAAACTGATGCTCCACATATTCACAAACATTGGCGCATGAGATTTTTTGATAATTGTTTATCCACATTTGGAGGAAGCGACCCCAGAAAAATCTCAATCAAAAGAGATACAAAATGGACACATTTTTTAAGCAATCCCAATGAAAGGTATCAATAATTTTTCTAATTTTAAGAGTGGCTACAGAATTTTAATTATGTAGCTACTCTAATAAAAGTATTTTACAAATAATTAAAAAGAAAACTAAAATTAAATACTTTGCAAAAAAATGCCAAAGCACTACTAATAAGTTGGTAATATCAAGACCACCGAACAAAACAAGATATAATTAAGATGAGCAGGAAAACAGATATATACTTATAACAACTTCAAAATTATAAATTAATGCCTTTAAATTACTATGACTAGGAGGAAAGCACATAACCTTGTCAATGAAATAACATTGATGAACTTAAAGAATCATTCTGAATGATCAAAATGTCATAAGATGCGTTGCAAATCATAGAACTCGTCTTTATAATCAATTTTCAACTTCCATGCTTTCAATCATGGAAGCTGAAAACAGTTGAATTAGAGATAATCACTCAGATAATAAGAGTATAAATGTTGCTCATAACTGATGTTTGAATGATAACATGCCCACTGAGATAAATAAAACAAAATGAAACTAAGAACTATTCATAAAATACATAAATAAATAACAATAAAACTGAAACTTTACAAACTCTGTAAATCAAAATGAAACTAAGAACTATTCATAAAATACATGAATAAATAACAATAGAACTGAAACTATACAAACTCTGTAAAATCATTTGTTGGCCATAGGCATTGTAATTGAAAATAGACTAAGGTTAAGACTAATAATAATAATTCACAAATATAATCCTTACCATACAATTTAGAATCATGTGGGCCCCCTTCATTTTCAACAAAAATGAGAGGAATTTGTTCCGAGGCCAACAAATGGCAACACACTGGAATAAATATAGTTATCTCTACAATACATTTCTGAAACCTATAAATATCCAAGAATAAATGATGAAATGCCTTCAAAAGGTAAATCTCAAATAATCTGAAAAGCTTCGTCACTGATTTATTTAGTAAAAATTAAACTTCACAGATTCTAAAAATATCCAAATCTTCTCCATCATCATTCAGAAACCTTGTAAAATATCAACTCATAGTCATGTGTTTTTATCATTTTAAATGTGTATAAGTACAAGAACAGTAATCTTTACCCGGAATTAGCCTTGGGAAGTACAAACTAATCAAATAATAAGTTATAGCATTAGAAATGACCCCAATACCACAGTCATGGCCACTGCAGCCAGAAGGTGTCCATAGCCTCGACACGGATACCTTTTTAACCAACTTGCAAATGCTCTAATCCCAATTCACTGATATAAAATTCATAGTTAAGCAACAGAAGCTTCTTACAAACATGGGAAGGCACGTAGATCCTTGTAGATTTTACATTTAATGTTTAATGTATTTAAATTTGTAATTTAGGATCCCAAATGCCACATATGGAGCCACTGCTGCCAGCAAGCGTCCATAGCCTCGACAAGAACGTCTTTTAACTTTAAGCCTTTTTTACCTGAGTACTATAGTCCCACTTGACAAGACTAAAGAAGCACTGAAAACCATGTATATATGTCCTAATCTCATTTGACATTGCCAAGTTGATGGGGTGCAAGCCTGACCTGCTTTCCCAAAGCTGATTCACTTAAAAGTAAACTAATATGTAAGAAAATTTTCAGTTTTTATTTTTCATATATCGAGTTAAAGATAAAAGCTGTCGATCAAATGATGGAAAAATTCAGATATCTCTATCAGCACAGTCTGTTACAGATTTTTCACAATCAGCAACTAACTAATCAGAATGTTTGGTTTTCAGCAAAATAAAAACAGCTATAAAGATTTTCTTAAGGATAAGATTTCAGCTTTGTAAACAGAAAACTCTGTTTTACCCAAGGAGAAAGCTTAAAATTGTAAATTGAATTGAAATCTGAATTTAAAATCAGAATTAATAAATCAGTCCCTTTTATTCAAAATCAAATAAAATAAACAGAAATCGGCAAAATTCTGAAACCAAAATAAAACAAAACAGCAGAAAATAAAATTTAAAAATATGTACAGAATTGATTTCGTGTGGGGAAATCAGGCGAAATATTTCTTAGGAATTGAACATTCACTGGATAAGTCTCAGCTTAGCCCTCCAGTGTTTGCAATATGAAAGTGTTAGGGCCCAATTTTTCCGAAATGATAAACGGTCCCAGCCAAAGATTCTGAAATTTTGTATGTTGCCCTTTCTCCTCATGGGCCTTATCCCACTTAATACTAAGTCTCCTACCACAAACTCTCTATCGGAATCGTCAAACAAACGCTTAAAGATTAGTTGATGTTGATCAAATTTTTGTTTAGATCTAGCTCATCCTCTTCTAGTTTAAGCAGTTGATTGATTCTACTTTTCATGGTAGGACACTCGGTTTCCTGAACTGCTTCGGACACAACTGTAAAGAACGCAGAAAAATATTTGGAGGAAGTATGCCTTATGTCCCATATGCGAGAAATAAAGGAGAATTACCCAAAGCTGCCATAGGGATAACTCTATCAGCCCACGGTGCATTAAATAAGGCTGTGTGCCAATTCTGATGGTGATCTGCTACTATTCTTTTCAAGATTTTAAACAGGTTTTTATCTGTAGATTCAACAAGTCCATTACCTTGAGGGTAATAACTTGTTGAATTTTTAAGCTTAATTCCTTTCTCTAATGAGAAAGTAGTCAAATCCAAAGAAGAAAAGTAAAAGAGGCATTGTCAAAAACCAGCGATTCAGGAATACTAAAACAAGTGATAATATTTTTCTCAATGAATTATATCACCTGGCTCGTATTGACGACATGCAAAGGAGCTGCTTTATCCCATCTTGTAAAGTAATCCATAGCTGTTATGATGTATTTGTGATGAAGTAAGGAGGAGGGTTGATTAGCCCAACTATGTCTATCCCCATTGCTGAAAAGGAGCGACTGAAACATACTACACAAAGGAAAAGTAGCCTTTTTAACCTTGCCAACAGCCTTTTGACACATTTCACACATATAAGCTAAGGCATCGGCATATTTAAACAGCGCTGGCCAATAGTAACCAACCCTCAACACTTTATATACGGTACTAGCTCCTCCAAAATGGCCTCCAGTAGGCCTAGAATGTAATTCTATTAGTACATTTTTAGAATCTTCCTGCTCCAAACAACGCAACAAAACTCCATCAAAATATCTTTTGAACATGACATTTTTAATCAGATGGAAGGGAGCTGATTTCAGCCTTAATGCTCTCCTCTTCCTTACATCCAAGTGTTGTGGAGCAGTACCATGCATCAAAAAAAAAATTATATCAGCATACCAGCAATTGGGATCATTTGAAACGCAACAAATCTCATTTTCAGCAAAAATGATCATCTTCTAAACAGAAATCTACTTTTGGCGTATTAACAGAATCAGCAACAAGTTTACAAAGGCCTTGTCCTCGAACAATTTGAGCAGGTTTTATTTCAAGATCATAGTCTTGGAGTGGTGTCATCCAATGGGTACATTTTTCACCCAACTCTTTTTGGACCAGCACATTTTTAACTACTGTATACGGGACAATTACCTTAGTTTTTTATTTCAGCAGGTAGGGGCCTATAATGTTTTACAGGTTTAAAGACTGCAAAGTCTTGCTCATCTACTGCTGCATCATTTAACTCAGCCCATTTTCATAAAAGAAATTGGAATTTCATCATTTTGATCATTTTTCTGAGTTAAAATGGCAACATAAGAATTGTCAGATGTAACAGCGTAAAATCTTTCGCAAAATTGGGACTCACGAGAGCAAGTGCTTCAGATACAACTTCTCTAATTTTAAAGAAAGTTTTATTTTCCTGCTCATCCCAATGTAACATCCCAATTAAAAACAGAGCTATTTTTAATTAAATTTTATAGTGGTCTCACAACCTAAAAAACGCTGGGAACGAATCTCCTAACAATGTTTATTTTTCCTAAAAATGATTGCATGGCTTTTTTGGAAGTAGATGTGAAAGGTTGGCAATAACCTAGGTTCGTTCGGGGTCCATCATCATCCCATTTTTTGAGACTATAAAACCAAACAATTTACCTTGAGTTACTGCAAAAATAGACTTTTAAGTTTTTCGGATTGAGAGATATACCGTGTTTTCTGCAACGTTCAAATATAGCTCTCAAATGAGACAAATGGTCTAATCTTTTTGCAAAAAATACAGCTACATTATCTAAATAAACGACGAATGATTGATTTATCAAACCACATAAAACAATATCGATTGCTCTCTATAAGGTTGCCTGGGCATTTATTAATCGAAATGGCATCTTTCTAGATGCATAGGTGCCCCATGGAGTTCTGAAAGTTGTTTTAAGCTAAAATGTATGAGAGACCAGGACTTGGTTGTAACCTTAGAAACTATCCAACAAGGACAGCATCTCAAAACCAGAGACCCACTGCAAGATCTGCTCCATGGGTGGGACCGGATAGTTGTCTTTGTCAAATGCTCTATTTAGATTGGAGAAATCGACACAAAGTCGAATTTCCACATTCTTCTTCTTAACAAGGACCAAAATAACTAACAGTTTGTTCAATTCTTTCTTAAGAGCAGAATCAAGATTTGGATGTCTTTTTCCAAGTATCTGTTGAAAAAGATTTGCCTGCGGTTTCATGGGAGTAATATGCTACACAATATTAGGATCAAAAGTCTTCAAGTCATCGTTTGTCCAAGCGAATACATCCTTGTATTCTTTGAACAGCTTGATGAATGAAGATCATTCATGTTCATTGCAATCTGTTCCTAGATTGATATTCTAGGATTGATTTCTGTTCCTAAATTAATAGTTTCAAATTGCATAGGGAAATTATTTGTCTTACAATTTACAACCCCTTTATATTTTCATGCAGATCATAGAACTTTTTTAATCTAATAACAGGTTTCGGGGTAGAGTTTACCAGATTGAATGAATCAGCCACTGACCGTTTGTCATGTATCTCTGAGAAATTTTGGAGCTCTTACTCATGGGTAATCTCATGAATCGCTCAATCCTAAAATGTATCTTCCATGTGCATAGCGTCGATGATCTGCTAGTCATCATCAAACACACGCCAGTTACTAATGTTATCAGGGATAGATAGCCTAAAAAGAAATTCAATGGAAAATGCATTAGCGAAAAAGCCTTCAACATGTATTAATCTAGAAGCTACATTATGTATTAATCTAGAAGCTACATTAGCTAACAAATCTGCATCTTGCTTCCAAGATGTAGGAACTGAATTGATATTGAAAGCTAGAAAATTAAATGTTAGATTCAATACTAAGCACACTTAGGAGCAATAATAGCGATGGAGTTGAAACAAGGAATTAGAAAAGATTGAATCTTATGATTTATCAAGTTATTTGTACTTCGTACACACACACACACACACATATATATGCATTTTTTCTTTACAAACTCGTAAACATACCATGGCACTAGAGTCATGCATAGTTAGGGTATACTTTAGGTCACACAAACCCAATTTTGGTATAATGGGGACCTAGAGGAGTGAGCAAATTTAAACCCCAATGCTTTACGTCTTTCTATCTATTTATAGCTTAGTTGCTGATTTATGCTAGCCAGCCAGGTTGCAAACGTATGGAAACTTATTATATATTATCTATATATGATTGGTCTTACTTGAGTGAGTCTCCTTCTCAGTTGGAGCAAATTTAAAATGATTGAATTTCATGACACTACTAGAGGCTTAAGAGGCTAAAATAGTTTAAGCTATGAAATTAATCAATTATGTTTTTTTAACTCTTTAACTTTTTGTAATATATTTTAAAAAATTAGTATATATTATTGTCGCTCCCAACCCGACGTTTTCTGCAAATTTGGGCAAAGCTTCTGGCCATACCGGATAGTCATACCCACGTACCAAACGTACCCACATTCTAGAAACTTGTGCAACATAGTGTTACATTGTACAAACAAATTATTGGTTCATTGATGTATTTGACCAACACTAGACCAGATATATGTTTTGTTGTGAACACCTTGAGCCAGTATATGGTGGAGCCCAGACATGTTCACCTGGTTGCAGCAAAACATGTGATGAGGTACCTAAAGGGTACATTGGATTATGGACTCAGATATGTATCAGACAGTGAGTTCAAATTGCACAGTTATACAGAATCAGATTGGGCAAAAAGTGTTGAAGACAAAGAGAGCACTTCGAGATGTTGTTTTAGTTTGGGATCAGGTATGATATCATGGCTTAGCAGAAAATAGAGCAGTATTGCTCTCCGTACGGCGAAAACTGGATACATCGAAAAATGTTCAGCTTGTAGCGAAGAAGTTTGGCTTCACAAGATATTGGCAGGATTGTTCGATGAAGAGATAGATGTGATTGATGTCCTTTGTGATAATCAAGAGTTGTATAAAGATGTCGCAGAACCTGGTGTTTCAAGATAGATTGAAGCACATTGAAATCAAGTATCACTACATCCAGGATATGGTGCAGAAGTGAGCTGTAAAGCTCAAGTATGTTCCTACAGAGGAACAAGTTGTTGATGTGTTGACTAAGCCTTTGTCTCGTGTAAAGTTTGAATACTTTCGAGACAAGCTTGTTGTGGTCCGAAAGGACCTCCTTCAAAAGGAGTGATGATGATGAGTCCGAAAGGACCTCCTTCGAAAGGAGGAGTGATGATGATGAGTCCGAAAGGACCTCCTTCGAAAGGAGTGATGATGATGAGTCCAAAAGGACCTCCTTCGAAAGGAGGAGTGATGATGATGAGTCCGAAAGGACCTCCTTCGAAAGGAGTGATGATGATGATCGGTCCGAGAGGATCACCCTCGAAAGAGGGAGTGGTTTCTTGCAGCTTTGGTATGGCAGCTCAGTCTAGGATTAGTACATCAACCTAACAAGGCCTGGTTGATCCGAAAGGATTGGTATGTCAGCCTAGCTAGATCTTAGGGGATTTGGTATGTCTGGATAGGCTTGTTTGGTCCAAAACCCCAAACAAATGCTCTTTCTCCTTGTAGATATATCTCTCTCTCTACTATGCGAATTACACAAGTGAGTGTGTGTGTCCAAATGAGGAGCACATCACTTCTATTTATACTTTATCTTCCACTTGACTTTGTCACTAGCTAGGTCAACCCCAACAAACTTGCCCCTCATCACTTCTATTTATACTTTATCTTCCAGTTGACTTTTTCACTAACTAGGTCGGCCCCAACAAATTTAACAAGGCCGACTTACCTACGAAGACTCGAAACAAAATAATATTACTTTTTGGAGAGTTCTATCGACCCGACTTACAAAGGAGGTTTTACCTCATGACTCTATGATGACCAAATACAATAATAACATCCCCCAACGGAGGGATAAAACATCGCCAAATAAATTAAAATAATAAAATACAATAGAATATTCTTCGAAGTTACAATATTTCAACACTCCCCCTTAACGAGAAGGGTATTCTACTAACAACAACAACATCAACTCTAGGAGCAAGGAGAGAGAGCATCATCAACAACATCAAGGTGATAACATCTATAAATCATCGAAAGTATTTCTTCAACAACATCAGCAACTGGAATAGTTACAGGAACATCTTTAGTACTAGAGCATCATCTTCTACAGCACTGAGTCTTCATCTTTAATCTTCATCTTCTTCAGCACTTGATCGCTCAATCATCTACAACAACACTTAATCTTTCGATCAACAACTCCTCTTAATCTTTTGATCAGCAAAAACATCATCTGCAACACACATGATCCAATTACGGGATGATCAATCCCTCTCACTTTAGCACATAAGTCCATGGATGATGCAATCCTAACCACATCTCTGAGTCAAAAGTCTGAAGATCACTTTACGACTTATGTCCAGGGATGATAAAATCCCAACCACATCACGGAGACAAAAGTCTGCGGATCACATTAAGACTAAAGTCCAGGGATGATAAAATCCCACCACATTGCGGAGACAAAAGTCTGCGGATCACTTTAGGACTAATGTCCAGGGATGATACAATCCAACCACACCACGGAGACAGAAGTCTGTGGATCACTTTAGGACTAATATTCAGCGATGATACAATCCAATCACATCACGAAGACAAATGTCTGCAGATCACTTTAGGAAAAATGCCCAGGGATGATACAATCCAACCACATCATGGAGACAAAAGTTTGTGGATCACTTTAGGACTAATTTCCAGGGATGACACAATCCCACTGCAACATCATCATCACTGCAACTACATCACAAAGACTAAAGTCTGCAGATCACTTTAGGACGAATGTCCACGGATGATACAATCCCACTGCAACATCATCATCATTGCTCCCCCTTCCATGGAAGGTCCTTTTGAACCACACCAAGCTTATCACCAAAGTACTCAAACTTCGCTCGAGTCAGAGGCTTAGTCAACACATCAGCAACTTGCTCATCAGTGCTCACATACTGGAGCGCTTTATAGCTCCCTTCTGTAGCATATCCTGTATGTAAAAATACTGGATTTCTATGTGCTTTGACTTCTCATGGAACATTGGGTTCTCCGTCATCTTTATACAACTCTGGTTGTCACATAGAATCACCGTGGTATCCAACTCCAAGTCAAATAGACCTAACATCAACTTTCAAAGACATATGGCTTCACAACTAGAAGAACAAGCTGATATATACTCTGCTTCAGCTGTGTTGAGGGAAACATTGGACTGCTTCCTGCTAAACCATGAGATCATGGCGAATCCCAGACAATAACATCCACCTGAGGTGCTCTTCCTGTCTGAGACACTTCTAGCCCAATCTACATTTGTATAACCATACAATCTGTAGTCATGATCCCCAACATAGTATAGACCAAAGTCTATCGTACCTTTCAAGTACCTCAACACATGCTTTGCAACTACCAGGTGAACACGTCTAGGCTCAACTAGATACTGACTCAGGGTGTTCACAACAAAGCATATATCTGGCTCGGTATTCATCAGATACATCAACAACCCAATAATTTGTCTGTACTGAGTCACATCCACTAACTCTAACGATTCATCAACTAACAACTTCAAGTTGGTATCCATGGGTGTGGCAATGGCTTTACATTCCAACATATCAAATCTTTCTAGGATTTCCACAGCATACTTTCCTTGGTTGAGAAACATACCTTCTAGGCTCTGTCATACTTCCAATCCTAGAAAATAATGCATCAATCCAAGATATTTCATCTCAAATTCTTCGACGAGCTTCTTCTTGCACTCTACAATCAGTTTCTCATTTCCTGTCAAAAATAAATCATCTACATACAGCAATAATATGACAGGTTCATCATCCATAACCTTAAAGTAAGGGTTTACGGTCAATTTTACTTTTGGTAAAGCCCAAGTTTGTCAAAAAGCTAGCTTTAAATGAAACCAAGATAACGCAATCCACGTTGCAAGAGAAGATAAGAGATACACTAAATCAAATACAAATCACTCTTTATGAAATTTAACACAAGTACTCCAGATTGATAATAAACAAATAAAATATGTGATTAAGGATGTGTGCCTTATGGAGTCAAAAATGTCTGAGTGATTGAGTTGTTTGATACAAGTGTTCGAGAAAAAAGTTCTTGAGATCGTTTTGCAGCTTATCTTGGTAAATTAAAGATTTTAGTGGTCTTAATTATTAAGGCTAAAACCAAGGCTATTCAAAAAGTGGAACCTTAACCAAGAAAAACACTGGCAACCTTTTAGATGATAGGTCGGGAACACACAGATTCAGAGAACAAGTGTTCTTACGGCTTGACCGCCCTCGAGTCTGACAGTGGATTCCCGGCACCACCTGTTTCAGGAAATACTCAGTAATTTGTCATGGTTGGGGTTTTGGATAAAGTTTTAATTAATGTTATCACTTATGAAATTAACAAGTCTTCCACCTTTCTGAGTGTTAGCCCAACCGTTTCCGGTTGGCAGAGCATACGGGTGTAGGACAAAGACCAAGATAAATTAATTAAAAAGGAAGTATGGGTTGAAAAGTTTGATTTTTAGAGCATTCGTTCAACTCTCCGACAGAGAGCGCTCTTGACTTGATCTTATGATCACAGTTCAAGAGACTTGCTAATTTAAAATCCCTAATGCAAGGAAAGATGCAAATCTAACAATGCTCTCCGATAGAGAGTGCTTTTGACTTGGATTTGGCCAAGTTCAAGAGGTTTTGTTCATTTTAAGAAGTAAGAAGCAGTTGTGATAACGAGATATTGAAAACTTGTAAAACTCAAATCGTGTGATAGCTCAAATCAATGCGAAATACTGCTAACATATTATTTGCAAACTAAAATGAGATAACGGAAAGATCTAGTGTTATACAAAGCAAAAATTTACACTATAGGTGGGATCAACCTCCGAACAAGGTCAACCACTAGAAGCCACCAGTCTTGGAAACCTTCCAGCTAGTTGGATGTCCACAAGAAGCTGATGGGGGAACGAGAAGCTACAACAAAGTTATGTGGCCTTTGGGATGCAATCCCAAAGTTAGCTCTTCTCTGGTCAAGGCTTGGAAGAGAAGCGACAAAATAAAAACAAATTATTCTAAAACAAGAATTGAAAAGATTTAAGTTAAGCAAACCCAACACTCTTCCCCAAATGGGGAAGAAGACCAAAAAGTGGAGCCTCCTCCACTTGAATTTTTTTTTAAATGGTTACAAGTGCCTTTGGGGATGAAGCCCTTGAAAAATCTTTTGAGAGAAAAAGAACTACTTATAAAAACAATACTTTGTGAGCCCTTGATAGCTAATTACAAAAAGGAGAGTATACAAGGTTTGTCATTTTGGTTCAAGTCTTCTCCTTAGATGCACTTTGCTCTTCTTTTGAGTATTTCTCTTATCAAGCTTTTCTCCTCCTTCAAAAAGATCTACACAAGCTCAAACTCACTTCAACAATGCACCCATTAAATAGTCAAAATCCAAATTTAAAACCAAGTGCAAAGACTAAGATCTAACTTATATGCAAAGATTTTTTCCAACGCAAACTTTTAAGATTTATGACATGAGATCTAAGGCCCTAATGCTACTTTTCAAAGCATAAACTAGAAATTACTAAGTAAAATTGTTAGAGATCTAATCTATTGCAGAAAAAAGACAAGATCTATACTATAAAACAAATCTAACATTAACCAAGCTTAAAAAAAACAAATTTAAAGCTTTGTTAGTGTTATATTTGTTTCATAGTATAGATCTTGTCTTTTTTTTGCAATAGATTAGATCTCTAACAATTTTACTTAGTAGTTTCTAGTTTATGCTTTGAAAAGTAGCATCAGGGCCTTAGATCTCATGCCATAAATCTCAAAAGTTTGTATTGGAAAAAATCTTTGCATATAAATTAGATCTTAGTCTTTGCACTTGGTTTTAAATTTGAATTTTGACTAATATCTAATTGGTGCATTGTTGAAGTGAGTTTGAGCTTGTGTAGATCTTTTTGAAGGAAGAGAAAAGCTTGATAAGAGAAATACTCAAAAGAAGAGCAAAGTGCATCTAAGGAGAAGACTTGAACCAAAATGACAAACCTTGTATACTCTCATTTTTGTAATTAGCCATCAAGGGCTCACAAAGTATTGTTTTTATAAGTAGTTCTTTTTCTCTCAAAAGACATTTCAAGGGCTTCATCCCCAAAGGCACTTGTAACCATTTAATAAAATTTTCATGTGGAGGAGGCTCCACTTTTTGGTCTTCTTCCCCATTTGGAGAAGAGTGTTGGGTTTGCTTCGCTTAGATCTTTTCAATTCTTGTTTTAGAATAATTTGCTTTTATTTTGTCGCTTCTCTTCCAAGCCTTGACCAGAGAAGAGCTAACTTTGGGATTGCATCCCAAAGGCCACATAACTTTGTGGTAGCTTCTCGTTCCCCCATCAGCTTCTTGTGAACATCCAGCTAGCTGGAAGGTTTCCATGACTAGTGGCTTCTAGTGGTTGACCTTGTTCGGAGGTTGATCACAACTGTAGTGTAAATTTTTGCGTGGTAGAACACTAGATCTTTCTGTTATCTCATTTTAGTTTGCAAGTAGTATGTTAGCAGTATTTCACATTGATTTGAGCTATCACATGATTTGAGTTTTAAAAGTTTTCAATATCTCGTTATCACAACTGCTTCTTGCTTCTTAAAATGAACAAAGCCTCTTGAACTTGGCCAAATCCAAGTCAAGAGCACTCTCTATCGGAGAGCATTGTTAGATTTGCATCTTTCCTTGCATTAGGCATTTTAAATTAGCAAGTCTCTTGAATTGTGGTCATAAGATCAAGTCAAGAGCGCTCTCTGTCAGAGAGTTGAACGAGTGCTCTAAAAATAAAACTTTTCAACCCATACTTCCCTTTTAATTAATTTATCTTGGTCTTTGTCCTACACCCGTATGCTCTGCCAACCAAAAACGGTTGGGATAGTGCTCAGAAAGGTGGAAGACTTGTTAATTTCATAAGTGATAGCATTAATTAAAACTTTATCCAAAACCCCAACCATGACAAATTACTGAGTACTTCCTGAAACAGGTGGTGTCGGGAATCCACTGTCAGTCTCGAAGGCGGTCAAGCCGTAAGAACACTTGTTCTCTGAATCTGGGTGCTCCCGACCTATCATCTAAAAGGTTGCCAGTGTTTTTCTTGGTTAAGGTTCCACTTTTTTAATAGCCTTGGTTTTAGCCTTAATAATTAAGACCACTAAAATCTTTAATTTACCAAGATAAGCTGCAAAACGATCTCAAGAACTTTTTTCTCGAACACTTGTATCAAACAACTCAATCACTCAAACATACTTGTTCTCTGAATCTGGGTGCTCCCGACCTATCATCTAAAAGGTTGCCAGTGTTTTTCTTGGTTAAGGTTCCACTTTTTTAATAGCCTTGGTTTTAGCCTTAATAATTAAGACCACTAAAATCTTTAATTTACCAAGATAAGTTGCAAAACAATCTCAAGAACTTTTTTCTCGAACACTTGTATCAAACAACTCAATCACTCAGACATTTTTGACTCCATAAGGCACTGGTCCTTCATCACATATTTTATTTACTTATTATCAATCTGGAGTACGTGTGTTAAATTTCATAAAGAGTGATTTGTATCTGATTTAGTGTATCTTTTATCTTCTCTTGCAATGTGGATTGCGTTATCTTGGTTTCATTTAAAGCATTATTGTATCTCTCACCTTCAAAACTCCTAAACAACACCCATCCGCATCACAACATTAAAAAACACAAGAGCCTTAGACAACTCTTTGTAGGGACTACCCCCCTTGGCTTTGTTAGGAGTTAGCCTAAACGGAGGAGCTGGGAATCAGGTGACAGTATCTGGCTCATTGCTTGCCCCCAAGGCCACACCTCTCCCCATTTTCCAATGTGGGAGACAGCTTTCGAAAGATTTCTGCTGCTGGTGTGCAGTTTGGCGGACAACACCGCAAAAAGAAACAAGAGACCATACAAGATTTCCCCAAAATGGTGGAAGTAGTGGTGTGGGAGCCTTTATCCCACTTGTTCTTTTATTAGTGTTACAATGCTTGTGTTTTTTGTCTTCTCTTGAAAGCACAATATCGGATGGGGGAATGAGAGAAGTGTTTTTCAAGGAGTTTGTTTTTGTTTGCTTACTTGCTCATCGTTTTGGTATTTTGCTTAGGAAAATCAAAACTAAATTGAAAACTAGATATAAACTAAACTAGCATGCAAATACTAATGAAGATCTAAGTGTCTTTTAAGTAATGCAAAGAATGACTAAGCAGATTGAGCTAAGCTAGGAAACGAAACTAAGATCAATACTAGAATAGTATGCAAGTTTTGAAAAAATGAGATCTAGAAACAAAATGTAAATGAACTAAAGTATGATTTGATGCAAGTTTAAAAAACAAGACTTTAAACTAAATAAAAATGGAAATTAAGCTAAATGCAAACTTGAAAAAATTAAACTAATGCAAACAAATCTAAACTAGAGAGGAGAAGCAAAAGAGCAAACAAGAATGGAGAAGAAGACAAGGTGAAAAGAGGATTCAAGTGAAAGAAATAAGAAAAGATGGAAAAAGGTTGCAAAAAGGAGAAAGAGAGGGCTGCAAAACAGTGAAAAAATGGGCAACAAAACAATGAAGAAGGTGGCTGCAAATGATGGTAAAAATGGCTACAAAAATCAAAGATGAGAAGCAATTGAAAAGAAGAGGAGAAGGGGCAGCGAAGAGGAGAAGACGGTGGTGGAAAAAGACGTAAGATGGAGCAGCGAACAATGAGAAGAGAAGGGATGAAAACATTAAAAAGAAAGGGCAAGAAAACAACGAAGAAGAAAGGGCAAGAAATAAAGAAGTCAATAAAAAAGATCAAGGAGAAAAATGAAACAAAACTTGAGAAAAATAAAACCTTGGAGATCAAATAAGTTTGCATAACAATCAAAATTTAAAAAGTTTGAAAATATTTGAGATTTTGAGGGTGAACAAGAAAGAGAACCACTTGGCTTTTTGGATCTTTGAAACAAATTTGGATCTCCATTAATAATTGCTTGTTGGATTTTTGCTTGGCTCCAAGAGAAGAAAATGCACACTAACACAACCTTCTACTCGATAGATTGACATGATCTACAAACAACGAACTCATACACTTGCAAAATGCGATTAAATCATGTACTATCTACTAATTGAAAACCAAGAAAGCATGAGATACAACTAAATAAGACAATGTTCTTTTAGATCTCTAAGAGTAAATAGACATTTGAGACTACAAATGTCTAGCCTTAGATGTTTATGTAAGCCCTCTAAAGAATGATTCAATAACCAGATTAACAAAACAAGAGAAGATTTTGGAGATATGTCACCTAATTCACCAAAGCAATTGCATCAAAGCACTACACCAAATGAGCCTCCAAAACCTTTCTTTTATTCAAAAAATTGCATGAAAGCAATAAACATTACAAGTTATTTCAACAGAGGTTCCCTACACAAATTATCCACCCAAAACATGGAGCAGAGAATCTCTGGTCAAATAGTTGTAATGCTTAATGCTTTCATGCAAATTTTTTAATAAAAAAAAGACTTTGGAGACTCATGTGGTGTAGTGCTTGGATCAAATTGCTTTGGTGAATGAGGTGATACAATTCCAAATTTTTCTCTTGCTTATTAATCTGCGGTTATTTCATGCTTTAGAGGGCTTACATAAGCACATAAGAATAAACATTTGTAGTCTAAAGTTGTCTATTTACATATTTACTCTTAGAGATCTAAAATAGCATTGTCTTATTCCGTTGTATCTCATGTCTTTTTTGTTTCAATTATTAAATAGTACATCATCTAATCCCATTTTTTTTTGTTGATAGTACTTCAATCTACCAAATAGAAGGTTGAGTTAGTGTGCATCTCCTTCTCTTGGAGCCAAGAAAAAATCCAACAAGCAATCACTAAGTGAGATCCAAATTTGTTTCAAAGATCCAAAAAGCCTCTCTCTTGTTCACTTTCAAAATCTCAAATATTTTCAAACTTTTCAAAATTTTTAAATTTTGATTGTTAAGCAAACTTATTTGATCTCCAAAGTTTAATTTTTCTCAAGTTTTGCTTCATTTTTTTTCTTGATCTTTGCTCGACTTCTTCATTTCTTGCCCTTTCTTCTTCACTGTTTTCTTGCCCTTTCTCTTTATTGTTTTCAGCCCTTCTCTTCTCACTCTTCACCACCCCATCTTCTTCTCTTCACTGCCCCATCTCCTCTTCTTTTCAGCTGCTTATCATCTCTGATTTTTGTTGTCATTTTTACCATCATTTGCAACCACCTTCTTCATTGTTTTGCTGCCCTCTTTATCAGTGTTTTGCAGCCCTCTCTTTTTCATTTTTTGCAGCCCTCTTCCATCTTTTCTTCCTTCTTTCACTTGCTCCCTCTTTTCACCTTGTCTTCTCCATTCTTGTTTGCTCTTTTGCTTCCTCTCTTTCATCTTTGTCCTCTACACTTTTGTCTTATAGCTTACCTTGTATCTAGTTTAGATTTGTTTGCATTAGTTTAATTTTTCCAAGTTTGCATTTAGCTTAGTTTCCATTTTCACTTAGTTTAAAGTCTTGTTTTTTCAATTTGCATCAAATCATACTTAGTTCATTTTACATTTTGTTTCTAAATCTCATTTTGTCAATACTTGCATACTAGTCTAGTTTAGTTCTTCGTTTCATTTACTATCTTAGCTTCATACAAGTCTAGTTTAGATCTTCGTTTCATTTCCTAACTTAGCTCCATCTCATGCTTAGTCATTCTTTGCATTTCTTAAAAGACAATTGGATCTTCATTAATATTTGTATGCTAGTTTAATTTAAATCTAGGTTTCAATCTAGTTTTTATTTTCCTAATCCATTAACAAGTGTTTGTATAGAGCTCTTATCCACAGGTTAACAAAAGAAGATCAAACAAACAAGAATCCCAAAGGCTAAAACAAACAAACAAAAACAAACTCCTTGAAAAGCACCTCCCTCTTCTCTCATTCCCCCATCCGATATAGTGCTTTCAAGTGAAGACAAAAAACACAAGCATTGTAAAAACTAATAAAAGAGAAAGTTAGATAAAGTCTCCCACACCCCTACTTCCCCCCATTTGAGGGAAGCTTGTATTGTCTCTTGTCTCTTTTTGCAGTAGCTTAGTTTAATTTCCACAATTAGTTTAGTTTTATTTTGGTAGAGTAGTTTCATTTTTCAAAAAATTGTTAGATCTTAGAAGTTGATAGTTTAGTTTACTTTTTGTTCAAGTATTTCCATTTCATATAAATTGCTAAAGTAAAAAGAACATAAAATCTCTTGAATCTCACTGAAAGGTGGATCAAGAGTGCTCTCTGTCGGAGAGTTTACTTACATTTTGGTTTTTGCTAACCCCTTTGCTTTCTCGAGTACGGTCTTAGACCTGAAAGAGACTCTTGGATAGTGTAGATTTTATTTCAAGCATTTGTTTATTTCATAAGTCTCTTTAATCTCGCCATAAGGCGGATCAAGAGCACTCTCTATCGAGAGAGCTTACAATGGTTGTTGCTTCATAACCCATAATAAAATTGGAATTTACATTTTGCTACACTGTGTATGCTCTGCCCACTTGTGGGATATCCAAAAGCAGTTGCATACTTATTAATTCTCCACATCTTAATACATTCAAACCATAATAGAACACTCTCCCATATAAACCAACGAAAATCCGACATTGATCATCAAATAGTCGAAAGTGAGCAGATTCTGCCTAGAGACGTTGGAACCATTGCACCGAGACCTTAAGGACACCATTAGACTATCTCTCTGGTTGGTGTAGTGTTGTACACGCTCTAAAGACTCCGGACAGCGAACATGTCCTTGTACGGAACCACTAAGTCTTTGTACGGAACCACTTGGACCATTTTCCGGACATATCTCTGCTACCACAAGGTATATCTTGGAGATTCCCTTCCCTTAATAATCAACTTCACCATTAAAATTTACAATAAAATTCACCAAGAACACTTGCAAAACGTTCTCAAGCACACCCAAGACTATGTATCAAGCATCCCAAGCATTTATTTGACTCCATTTTGGCACTGGTTTTATCAAGTTATTTTATTTGCTTATTATCTTTATGGAGCACTTGTTCTATCATCATATCATACTGCGGATGCCTTACTTTTAATTTGTCATTATCAAGTGGTTGTGTATCTTATCATTTTTCAAATACATGCTTGGATCATTAATTTGTTATTGTAAATCATAAAAACTATTAAAAAACACCCATCCTCATCTTACACCAAAAAACATTTTAAATCACAAGAGCCCTAAAAACTCTTTGTAGGGTCTACCCCCCTTGGCTTCGTTAGGAGTTTGCCTAAACGAAGGAGTCGAGATCAGGTGACAACACCTGACTCTTTGCTTGCCCCTAAGGCCACACCTTTCCCACTTGGGAAACAGCTTTCGAAGGATTTTTGTTGCTCGTGTGCACATTCAGCGGGTAACAAGAATCAACAATGATCCTCTTAGCCGTAATCAAGTCCTTCTTGTGCTTCTCCTTAGCTTCATCCTCTTTAGGTTCTGCTACTTCATCTTTGATGTATTTGGAAAGATCATTCTCTTCAAGAATATGTCCAATCTTATATTTCCATGCTCGGAAATTCTTTACGACTTCAAGCTTATCCTCAAGCAGCTTAGTGCTTAGGGCCATCTTATCCATTAGGTCACCAAAAAATGAAAATTTTCAAAATGCAATACTGACCTTACCAGGAGATGCACTTGACTGAGGCGAATTGACTAGTCGGCCCCAACAAACTTGTTCCTTATCACTTCTTTTTATACTTTATCTTCCACTTGACTTTTTCACTAACCACGTCTGCCCCAACAAACTTAACTAGGCCGACTTACCTAGGAAGACTCAAAACAATATAATATTACTTTCTAGAGGGTTCTATCGACCCGACATACAAATGAGGTTTTACCTCATGACTCTATGATGACCAAATACAACAATAACATCCCGACAAAGGAATAAAACATCTTCGAATAAATTACAATAATAAAATACAACAGAATATTCTTTGAAGTTAAAATATTTCAACAATTCCAGCAGATGATGTTGACGATAATGATAATGTTGATGATGTTCCAAAAACTTCCTATGACATACAGAGTTTCACCAGTCAGGTGTACAGCTGTTGATGTTGATGTCTGTAGAATACCTTCCTAGTTAAGAGGGAGCATTAAAGAAATGTAACTGCGGAATATATTCTAATTGTATTTGTTTATTGTATATTATTATTCCTCCTTCAAGAGATGTCATTGATGTAATTGGTCAGGTAAGAGATATTGAAAGAGTCAATGTAATCCCTAGAAGTTGTGTCTGCCTAAAAGAATCTAGAAAAAGATATTTTATTATGTAATTGATAGGTCGGCTTGGTAAACTAGAAGAGGTCGGCCCGGTTAGGGTAAAATGTCACCCAACTGAACAATATAAATAGAGAGGTCACGTTTGTCATTTGAACCACTCATTCACTCACTCAAGCTCGCATAAGAGAGAAAAAGAGAAGTTCGTTGGCGAAGGAGAAGTAGTTGTCTGGTCTTGGGGCTTTATCTTGTATTGGTGAATTCTTTATTGAGGAAGTTTTATCAGGGTTTTCTCCCTTGTGGTTTCCCCGAGAGAAATTTTGTGTGCTTTGTGTTGTTTTGCCTGTCTTTCTTTTAGTGATCATACTGTTTAATGTTATTATGTGAAACAAAGTAAAAACTTAACACTTCTTAAACAACAATTAGATGTCGTTTTTGGTAACTGTTTAATGTGTTTTTTCTGTGTATTTATATGACTGTTTTAGGGCAAAAAAGTGTGGACAGTCTGTAGCTGTTGCAAACCTCAAAAAATAGGTTAAGAGGATTGTAAAAAGACAAAAAGGAGGTCGTATTGGCAAGGCCATTGCCTTGGATGAATGATCGAGGGAGAAGGGAAGCAAAGGAGAGGTAGGGCTGATGTTTCCAAGGGTAAAAGAGAGGACAACCAAGAGCTTTAGGGTGCAGACCAAGGTCTGATTAGGGCAGGTTGAGAGAGTAGCAATGAGGCTGAGAGACAAAGGGAGGCTTTAGAAGGTGTAGAAGGGGAAAAGGGAAAAGGTCGAGGCCGAGGCCTTTAAGAGGAGGAACCAGGGTCCAAAGAGATGCCGAGGGTATAAATAAGAGCTTGGGAATTTAAGGAGAAATATGGGTTGAATTAAGGTTTAAAGCAAGTTAGGGTTTAGATTTTTAGGATTAGTGCATGTTTAAAGTTTTTAGATATTTTTATATTTTAAGGGCTTCCACAATTTCGCCCTAGGGTTTTAGAACCTAAAATAGCAGGCCAAATCTGTGAGAAGGCAAAAATTTTAGTAAGGCCAAAAATTTGAAAAAAAATAATAATTTTTTTATTTTTTAGGGTTTCAGACATAAAATTATAAACCTAATTATAACCCTCATTCTACCTTGAAAATGCAAAATTACACATGAAAATGCAAGTAAACTTGATAAATTTTGATAAAACAAGGGCTTCATGGATGCAACCCTAACCAGCCTCCCTCCTGGAGTAATCTTCTCTTTGCCTCCTAACGTAGGGTTTCCTACGACAACCACTAGGGTTCCTGTCCCTGAATGGAGCCTAATCTAAGGCAAAATTAGAGATCCAAGAGTGTGTTTGGTCATCTCTCTTCTACCCCTAGGTTTAGAGTTACATTCATGAAAACCAAAGTCACCTGACACGGGGACACGGGACACGTAGGACACGAAAATACGAGAGTCCGACACGGAAACGGTGACCCCCGAAATTAGGACACGTAGGATATGTTTTATATACCTATATATATATTTTTTAAATATATTAAAATTTAAAAATATAGACATATAGATCCAAAAATATTTAGAAACTAGAACATTTACAAATATTCAATAGAAATTAGAATAAAAAGTTAAAACACATTAATGATTACACATTTGTCATTCACAAATCACGATTCACAACACATTTGTCATTCACAAATCACAATGAGACACAGATGCATGTCGGAACCATATTTCTCATTAAGTCATCAAAATCAAAATGTATACATATATGTCGGAATGCCACTGGGCACTGGGCCACTGGCAAATGCCAAATAGACTAATAGTAAATACGAAAAGGGGTAGATCAAGATGGAAGAATCCCATATGTCAGTAGTCCTCCTCCATGCCCGAATCAACATACTCATCACTGCCACTGCCATTGCCCTGATCCTCATCCTCCTCCCCCTCCTCCTCCTCTCTGCCCATCTGACGATCTGCATCTGCTGCTGTGGAGGATGACCCCTCTGTACAATCACTATCATCAAAAGTGACCAGCTCTAGCACTGGATCATTAAGATCCATGTTGACTAATGCCAACTCAATAGTTATGTCCAAACCCATATCATCAGGAAAGACATCCCACATCTTTGTCTTTCCCTTCACCCACTCCTCCCTCTTCCTGTAAATAAGACGAAGGTTAGAGTGCACATACACCATCGACTCTGCCCTGGACTGCTCAAGCCTGCTCTTCTTCACACTTTACAAATTCCCATATGTGCTCCAATTCCTCTCACAACAAGAGGATGATGTAACTTGAGAGATGACCCTGAAGGCTAACTTCTGTAGAATAGGGGATGTTGCCCCATGAGTTGCCCACCAACGATAGGGTTTCTTACCCTCCCAATCTCTAAGCACATCATAGCCTCCAAATCTCCCAGTGCCAGTGGAAAAATCTACAAAGCCATCCTCCACCTCCTCAAGCATATCTCTATCATGAAATAGCCGTCTAAGTGCTATCTTCCTCCCATTTGCAATCTCTGCATCCATGTGAGGAGGGACTCTGTGTGAGGCCCCCGATCCACTAGTGAGCCACTCCTGAGTGTAGAACTTGGGGTTCAAGGAGTGGGCCAAGCAATGCAAAGGTGTGTAATTCTTATCCCACCTGGAGATAAGAATATCCCGAATAATGGTCCATAAGTTCTCTGCCGATATCCCATACTAGGGACACTCATTCTCCATGACAATGGACCTCATGGACTCAATCATGGAATTCCACACCTCATAAACCTCTGCTAGGATGGGCTGGTCCGTGTTTGCATACCGCAACAAAGAAATGATTGGCTCCATGATCTTAATAGTAAGATCCATTGTGTCCCACCAACCATCATTTAACACCAAGTCCTTCACCTTTTGTGAAGCAGCCTGATCCGTCTTTCTCCAAAAAACCCAAAACTCTGAAATCACCATGGACCCAAGAGCGGTTTTGATCTCCCTCAACCTCTTGAGCATGATGAATGAGGAAGCAAACCGAGTATCTGCAATCTTCAGCAATGAAAGCTGTGTGTACTGTTTGTAGATGGTGAGGGCATTTGTGTGGTTTTGTACAAAGTTACGGATATGGCGTGCATCCTCAATAAGGTTGTCAATCCATGCCACATCCGAAGCAATGGATTTCAGTGCTAAATTCAAGGAATGGACAATGCAAGGTGTCCAAAAAACCTGTAAGAGCAATAAAAGCATGTATCAATGACTCTACAACACTAACATTGCAATGACCAAATTCAAACAATGAGCAAATTAGAAATGAAAGGTGTCCAAAATGAACATACTTGTGGATATTTAGCTTCCACAATCATGCCAGCAGCCTTGCAAACAGGTGCATAGACCGTGATGATTTGTACACACGACTCAACACCCACTTCTTCAATGGTTTTGATGAATAAATCACCCATAAATTGTGCATCCTTGTATTCGCCAAGAGCATCCACCGCTTTCAAGAACACCGGTCCATTTTGGGAAGATACCATGAAATTGATGAGTGGATGGCGTGCAAGATCCGTCCATCCATCAGAAACAATACTCACACCGGATGAGGGCCATGTTGATCTAATTGGCCCAAGAATTTTATCTACCTCCTCCTTTGCTTTAACCAACAATGTGGTTCTAAGCTTCTCTGAACCAGGAGGCACATAACCATTTGGAGCTCGTTCCAAGATAGTTTTAACCGTCTCAAAATACAATGGTGACCGTGCAACATTGAATGAAATGAAGTTGAGGTAGAAGAAAAATGCAATAGTAAGGTCTACCTCTTCTCGCGCTTCTTTTTGGAAAATCCTATCCATTGGACCACCTGTAGATTGCCTCTTTCTTGTTTGATAAGTATCTCCACACCCACGCCCATGAATGCTAGGTGGAAATGGAGGCTTGGTGCTAGAGGACTTCCTCAAGAATGGAAGAGGATCATCCTCTTTTTTCTTGCTTGCTGCTGCCACCTTCCCTAAGCCAACATGATCCTCTCTTTCCATATCCCTCCTTTGGTGAACAGTCACCGCTTTGCATGAAGAAATCCCACAAGAAGGAAGGGCCAACAAATGGCCCTTAACCCGGAAATATGTGCTCATGAACTCATGCTTGCAAAAATTGCATCTCCAAGACACATTACCTCCCCCACCAAGCTTTGCCCCGGGTCCATCTTTCCTTGTCACATACTTCCACAAAGGGTATTTTTTTTCTTGGGCTTGTTGTCTTGCTAAAACAGGGTTAAGTGGAGCCATAGAATGAGCTCAACTAGCAGCCGATGGAGCACTTGACGACGAAGGAGGAGAACCGCTTGTGCTTGGTGGAATAAGAGGGGAGGCCCTAGATGGTGCATTTCTCCCTCTCCTTTGCCCCCTACCTCTTGTCCTAGCTGATTGAAACATTCCTTTTCTTTTGTGATGGTTGAGCTTGCAATCCTCTCCACAAATCCACCGGAATGCACTTGGAATCGCTTGGAAACAATGGATAGCCTTCAAATCTCCTTCAAATCTCCTTCATTTGCACATACAACTCCCTTTCAACCAAATGCTTCCTTGCAAATGACAAAAAGAAAGGCAAAATTATGTTTTTAAGTGAACCCGGACGCCTTTTTCCGCCAAAAACATGTCCTGTTTTTCGGGTACGTGTCCGACAGTCGGGACACGTTGTAAATTCGTGTCTGATTCGTTTTTAGGACGTGTCCCAATTTTGGATTCGAAGTAAGGTCGAATCGGACACGAATTCATATCGAATCGTGTCCGATTCGACCGATTCGGGACACTGCTAGGGTTTCAAACGAATCCGGTTTCTGAGATGAAAACCCTTGTTTTATCAAAATTTATCAAATTTGCTTGCATTTTCATGTGTAATTTTGCATTTTCATGGTATAATTAGGGTTAGAATTACGTCTGCAATTTTATGTATGAAACCCTAAAAAATCAAAAATTATTTTTTTTTCAAATTTTTGGCCTCCCTAAAATTTCGGCACTCCCTCCTACAAATTCGGCCTACCATTTTAGGCCCTAAAAACCATAGGGCAATAATGTGGCACCCCTAAATTTAAAAAAAAAAAAAAAAAAACTCTAAAATATACAATAATCCTTAAAATCTAAACCCTAATTCTACCCTTATCGCTCTTTAATTGCCCTAGTTCTCCTTATTTACACCATCGACCTCTCTCATTGGCCCTCGTTCCTCCTCTTAAAGGCCTTGACCTCCTCCCTTTCCCCTTCTACACCTTTTAAGGCCTCTCTTTGTCCATAGACCCCATTGTTGCACCCTCGACCTACCCTAATCAGTCATTGGTTTGTACCCTAAAAACATCGACTGCCCTCTCTTCTACCCTTGGAATCCTCAGCCCTACCTCTCCTTGCTTCCCTTATCCCTCGACCATTCATACAAAGCCTCGTCCTTCCCATTACAGCCTTTCCTTTCTTTTTATAGCCCTCTTAACCTCTTTTCTGAGGTCTGCAACAGTTGTAGACTCTCCACCCTTTGCTACTCTAAAAATGTCTAATAAATACACAGAAAACCACATTAAACAATTAGCAAAAAAAATATCTAATTATTGTTTAAGGAGGACACAATGAACTTATATTTACTATTGTTTGAGGTCAAATTTGCTACTACTATATTGATATTTCAGACTTCAATTAAAGTGCTCAGATTTCTAAAAAATAGTTCTTTCAAGTTGAAAGTAGTTTGGCACACATTTCATGGTACTAAGCATTGCTTGAATATCATAGTTATTTGATAATATTTCACTGTCTATTGTTGCAAATTATTGTCATAAGTTGCTTAACATCGTTGATTCTACTGTTTAAGTTACTTTTAATTATCACTATTACAGCAATACATCTGCTTCCTTTCCTAAATGAAGTGATCAAATTTCCGTGATAAATGTTATGTAAACAATATTTTGCTATGGGCATTGATACATTCTTTTCTTATAACATCTACGACTCATTTGCATATATGTTCTCTTCATTTAACTCCTCGAAGGCACTGGTCACTAACACTAATTGCTTAGAAAGATCTAGAGGTCGGTCTAAGTGTTTACAGGTGTCCTATAAGGGCTCCTCCACTTGGAGGTTAAAACACTCCGAAGTGGTTGGAAGTGTGCTTGAGGTGAGATTGGGTCACACTCTCCTTGCATTGTCTATTGGACACTAGCCCTGCTAGTTTGTCCAATAACATTTTTGGCGTCGTTGCCAGGGAGCTCAAGATTTGTTGAGGTGATTTGTTGGTGGGGGGATGAGGTGGAGCCCCTCTCCATTGGAACCCACGCTCATCACTTAAAAAACAATGCCCACACAAAAGCAAATAGGACATTCACGCATGAGCTCATCCACGTGAGGGAGGCCCACGTGAATCCCTCATGCTCAGACACAGACTATAGTCCTGAACACAAAGTACAGAGGCCGCTTATGCTTCAGTTCCAGCTGCTGCTGTAACTTATCACAAGGCTACCTGGGCGTCTCTGCATATGCTCACTAGACTATCACACTGGGAACTCAACAGTGTCGAAGCCACTGTCTGCTCGTTTCCCACACTCAAACACTTTACAAACACAAATACTTACAGACACTTGCAGAGCTCAAACTACTTGAACACTCAGACTCTAACTCCTGCAATAAGCCTCGGGAGCTCTTAACTTATACAAGTGCCAACTGGTTACCCGGTGACCAAGGACCGGCACTAAGTGGTCAAAAAGAAAGATTCGGGGAGACACATGGGGACTACCATGGTCTTTATCTCGTCCCTTGGTGGTCTTTCGACATATGGGGACCCGAACCGACAAACGACCGACAAAAGCAAATGTACAAAGTGGAGCCATTAGAGGCGGCCCACCACGCCTTTCAATCATGCGGATCCCATCCGCATCAACAAATACAACGGAGACGTCCATCTCCAACAACATCTTGTCCGCCACAAGGACAATTAAAATCCGGAAAGTCATCATAATCGAAATCTGCCCAATCGTCAATCGGAAAGAGGTTGTAGTCTGCCAACTTATCTTCTTTAATAGGTGGATACAAGTTATAATCGAAGCATCTTTCCACGTCAAATCCGAATAACACTGGATTTGGCCCACAAATGAAGGAACCTTGGTACAATGATTCAACACGGAGATTTAAAGGGATTCTTCGGGCATAGATTTTGGCATCTATACGATTGTCGTCCTTTTCATGCTTGATAAACTTATGGGAGGTATAAACCGTTTTCCCTAACGGTGTGTAGCGACCTCCTTGGTGACATAGTTTAAATTTGAACCACAAATGGTTCTGGTCAGCAACCATCATATCCACGTGCAGGTGAAGAATGAAGTTCGCACGGCGTTGTACCCAATCAACTCTAGGACAAAACTTATCCAATAGCACTTCTGTCCATCCGGACCATTTCAGGTTCAGCAGATTCGAAGGATCTGCACAGATGACTATCGATCTCTGCTCTCTGCAAAATTGCAGAATCAGATTATAGGTTGTCCACGAGAGATCACCGTGACCTATATCAACATACCACATAGGGCCTTCTTCTTCCTCATTACAGTCTATCCATACTTCTCTGCATCTGAGAAGTTTCTCTTGGGCATTCTCGAAGCTACGGAAAGCATCACGTTCCCATCTTTCAAGGATTTGCAGCTTCAGAGGAGACTCTTGTATCTGTTTAATGAGGGTTATGGCCATGAATTTTTCTGCTTGATGCCTGTTGGCATGCTCTAAAGTGGACTGCCTTTCTTCTTCAGTCAAAGATTCATCCCAAGGCTTAAGAAACAAGCCTTCTTGAGACTGGCTGGGGATTGAAGGCTGATCTACAACCTTTTCTTTGCCTTTTCTTTGGGAGCTTGATGCTTCTGCTGAAAACATTTTTACCTGCGGCTTGACTAGAGAATGCAATTCTTCCTTTGTCAACATGTCAACCACACAATTCAAATGACCTGGTTTATATACAATATCAAAATCAAAATTCTGAAGCCATAAAAACCATTTAAGAATTCTGGAGCTATTCTCCACCATTAAATTTTCATTTTTGAAGATACCAGGCATGATCTTCAAATCTGTTCTAATAATAAATCTAACAGGCTTCAATTCTACAGCCTTGAAAGAACCAGAGGCGTAACCACAAATAATTTCTTTACCATCTAGCACCTGAATCAAAATTCCACCCCATGATGAGCGGACACATCTGTTTCAATGAAGAGATTGCCAGTTCCCTATGGGAGAGACAGAGCTGGTAAATGCTGAACTTTGGCCTTGATCTTCTGCACAGCCAAAGACATTGCTTTTGACCATTTTGGCGGGTTTTTCTTTAAACGTTGCTGTAAGACATGGATATCTTCAGCCTGGCCTTTATAAAATGGTCTTATGTACTTAAGGCTTCCAAGAAACCTTTGTAATTGGACCTTTTCCAAAATTTGATCTAGAAAATGAGCAAACACTTGCAGCACATGTTGCTGAAGGATCACTTGACCTTTGTTAATCTTGAAACCGAGGAATTCGATTTATGTTTTGCGTATCTCCATTTTACTTTGTGAGAGTACTAGTCCATGCTTGAAAACCAATTGATAAAATTCCTGCAGATGCTTTAAATTTTCCTACAAGTTCTTGGAACAAATCAGAATACCATCAATAAACACAAGCGCCCAACTCTTCTCATGGAAGATATCTTCCATCCTTTTCTGAAATTCAGATGGAGCATTGTTGATACCGAAGGGCAACACTTTCCACTGATATTGACCATGTGGAACCACAAAAGCAGTTTTATATCTATCTTAAGCTTCTATTCCAATCTGATAAAATCCATATTTTAAGTCAAACTTACTAAAGATACAGCATCCTACTATCTTCTGCAACAAACTGGATTTATCCAAAAGTGGATACCGAACTTTCTGAAGAACAGCATTCAAAGGCTTATAATTAACCACAAGACATGGCTTTCCTCTTTTAATTTCTGAATGCTTATTGACCACGAAGGCTCTGCAAGCCCACGAGCTTTTGGATGGCTCTATCAAACCTTTTGACAGAAGCTCTTTGATTTCTTTAGCACAAAATTCTTTCTCAAAAGGAGACATAAGCCTAGCAAAGGCTTTCATTGGTTTCTGCTTGATCAGCGGATCAAATGGGATGAAACAAAATACTTTTCCCGAGTCCAGAAGGCATTCGGGCTTTCAGAACAACACTCCTTTATTAATTTCTTAGAAATGTCAGCAAGGGCCTTATCCTTGTGAATTTCTGCAAAAGCAATACATCTCTCCATTTTGAATAATTCTGCACGCTCAAGTTTCTTCTGAGGAGGATTTGCAGGATTCTTTGCTCTTGACTTAGACTCAAAGGAGAGCGAGCAAGAGACTGTCTTACCATTGATGGTACAGCTGAATATCATTTTCTGAGTATCTACAGGAATTGGACTTACTTTGTGCAAAAACTCAAAACCAATAATACAGTCTTCCTTGATAATGTCTAACTGATTCAAAGAGAGAGTGGTGAGACTAGTTCCAAACTGAATAGGGAAATTTGCAGCTTTTCCTGTTGAAGGCACTGAAGTTCCTTCAATTGCAACTCCATGATCAGAAGTTGGTTCCCAATAAAATGAGGGAATAGTTCCACCTTTGGATAGATTCATTTGACAACCGGAATCTATCATGCAATCTATTTTGTAGGCTTTGTACTCTGGTGGACAGAAGGAAAGTTGGATAAACATTTTAGGACCAGTGAAAAATCCTAGGAAGGGTTCAAGTTCTGGTGAAGAAGGGACTGAATCAGGGTTTTGCTTAGGGTCTTTCAGGGCTTCTTCAAACTGTCTACTCATCTCTTCATCAGATGAGAAATCTCTTTCTTGCTGCACCGTTCTCAAAGTATTTTTTAGATTTTCTATGTCTCTGACCAAAATCTTTAGAGAATCTTGTTTCTCTTTTATTTGCAGTCTAAGGAGGACTTCTTTGTCTTTCATGAACTCCTGTCTATCTGAATGCTCTGCTGGATAATTCACAAATAGTTCTGCAGGGTTATATACAGATGGTTGACTCTCAACAGTTTTACCTTTTTCAATCATAACTAGGAGTCGCTTCTTTTCTTTTCTCAGATCTCCTCTCAGCTTGTATTCAAAGACTGGTATTTTGGAAAGCTTGAGATCTATATCAGCAATTTGTTGTTGGGGGAAAGGTTTAGTTGGCTTGGCTACTGCAGAAAACATATCGCAAGCAAAATAAACTCAGGAGGAGATTGTGGAAACCCTTCACACCCCCCTAAATTTGGGTCTGACTCTGAATCAGAAGATGAGGAGGAAGTCTCAAATTTAGCAAAATGAATAGGAGAGCTGGGATCTAACTTATCCGCAGATTCATCAAAAAGCAAATATATTATTTCTCCATCAAGAGACTCATCAGCAATGCATGTACAAAGATCCCACCAACCGGGATCCTAGGTGGTTAGGAATGCAACAAGTCGAGGCTTGCTCTTTCTCTTTGGGCACTTGTTTGCCCAATGTCCCTTTTGCCCACAGAGAAAACATTTTTCTTTATCTCTGTGTTCTATTCTTCGACGAACAAATTTCCTCTGACTAGGTGGACGGTTGAACTTTCTTCTATCTTTCCGTTGGAAAGATTTATCTCTGTGCTTATATGATTTCTCTGGGTGATAGCGAGGTTCGGTGGTGTAGACTTTCTTTTTCTTCCTGCAATGGCAAGACTGACTTAAATGACCTCGGTTATGAGCGCCACATGCCCAATCGGGCATTTGCACAATGGATTGTTAGAATCCAGGGGAATACATTGACTGGTGTCTCTTGAAATCTTTACTCACCCTTTTCTCTAAACAATTATCTTGTCATGTTTCCATAATATATCCATGCAACTGTGCAAGAGAGAGACCTCTGAGTTCAATCTTTTTATCTTTCATAAACTATTCCACAGCATCTGGAACATGACCTGGAAAACTTCTTAAATAGTGCTTCAAATAAGCAGGTTCTCCTGATTTTCCAGAAAAAATCAAAAGCTTTTGCATATAACAAAAATATTTTTCACTCTGGCTTAAATCATAGAGTCTAGCAGACATAAATAATGATGCAAGATGTTCACAATATTCGTCATCATCTGGGCCATAAAATTCTCTGCCCAGGGCTCTAATGATCTGCTGATCAGCATCTTCGGCATTTAACATTTCATTTCTGGCTTCCTGGGGAAGCCAGCGCCACCATTCATGGGCTAAACCAGCGAGTCCAGCGAACAACTGGATACCAAGGTGTTGTACTGTGCCATTGGCATCTTGAGTTCTTCTAAACAGAACCCATTGTCCTAAGAGACTGATAACGGTTTTAACTTCTTCTTGTGTCTGACATTGGATATTTAGAACAGGTTGGTCAGGCATCTGGGAGAGAAGACGATTTATGCCATTTAATCCAAAAGAAAAGGAATGAGAGGGAGTTGTTGATGTAGTTTGTTGATCTCTCATTATTGTGTCAAAGTCAGGAGAAGCTTGGTTTGAAGACTGGGCTTCATGCTGAGGTAAAGCAGCCATCATAGCAAGATATTTCGAGGGAAGGGTTGGAGGCATTTTCTGAAATGTGGAAAGATACTTACCTATTTCCTCGAATTCTGCTGCATCTTGACCAAATGAGAATTCCAGTCTTTGGTCTTCTTCCTCTTCCTGAATACTGAAAGCTCCAAAAGAGAAACTCTTTGAATGGGAGGGCTTTCTTCGGTAACCTTGGGCTGCAAGAGATAAAGTTGATTGGCTGACTGGAGAAACCTTTTTCTTCAGGAATTCTGTTCTAGTCAAAAGTTGTTTTATTACCTCCAGTCTTTTCTCAGTTTTCAACTGAGCAGCTTCAACTACAAATCTTATTTCTGTTGTATCATGAAGAAGGTGATCCAGCAGTTCTAGTTTAGTTGCTAACAGGACAATTTTCTCTTGCTCATCACACATTGTTTTCTTGATGTCAAGAATATCCATTGCCATATCATCAAGATTTTGTGATGTTAACTTTTGCTGCAAATTTCCCCAATTTGCAAGCTTTATTTCATCATAAACTGTCTCAGAAGGGATAGATGATTTCTGGGGTAAGAATTCCTTCTTTGATTGGCCATCCTGGGTAAACTGTCTGAAGGGAGTATGGGGGAGATTTCTTCCAGGAAGGAAAGATCTGTTTCCCTGGGAAACAACTTCCATGCCAGTATTACTTCTAGGGAGTGAAGAGAACATACCTAGGCTAGGAGGAGCACGAGATTTATGGTGCTGTATTTTTTGAACAATTTTTTGACATGCAGGACATTTAGCATGCTGTCCTCTGTGCTCTGTATCATGCAAACCAGTATAAGAAGGTTGTGAAGAACTGGTACTAACAGATTTTGACTCAACCTATCTTCTAGCATTTTGATATGAGGCTGTTGAGGTTGACCTTATTAAGGGAGGAGTAAACCTAGGTGTAGGGGTACCTTCAGGCAACCTGAATGAATTTGAGGACCTATCAAATGTTATGGGCTGAGTAGCAAATGAATGTGCTTGGTGCTCGAGGTTTCTCAGCTCCTTGTATTTAACTTCCCATTGTCTGGGATAGTTAATACCTGTCCAGTCAAATGTTACAGGGGTTGATTGCTTTGATTTTTCACTTTCCACCACGCTATGCAGGTGCAAGCTCTGATGGACATGAGACCACAGAGGTGGAAGAGTATCGTTCCCAAAACGAGTAACTACATAACCTTTCAGTTGTATAATATTTGCCCCGGTGTCCATATTGAATCCTTTGGGAAGGATATAGGCTTTCAGAAGATCATAGATGTAGGCATCTTCTAGACTGACGAAATATTTTGGGTATATTGTCCCGAAAGCAGGACCATCATGTAACGACGCTATAAAGCCACCAATAATAACATCAACAAAATTACGGTGTCTAGTATCTATGGCTACACAAAGAGAAGATACAGGAAGGTAAGGACGAACAAGCAGACCTAAACCTAACTTAATTGCTCCAAGGTGAGCATATTTATACCCTTGGGACTTTGCCTAATCAATTTGAGCTTTATCAATCAGATTGATATGTACAGGCTCATCTTTGTCTGTGAAAGAAACATCAATTGAACTAACTTTGATTTGAGTCGAAGTATGATATTGCCACCATGGCAATTTATAGACATCTTTCGGTAGGATGGCTGGGAGCTACCAGTTTTCAGAGGGATTCAGATCATTGATATTTATAATAGAAGAAGATGATGAAGTGGTGGTCTGGAAAGATGACCTACGCTCGACCAAACAAACTTCAGAGTCATTAGCAGACTCACAATCTAGGGTGTGGAGCGATACTGCATCCATTGATGGATAAATGGTTGAAAGGGATTTATAGCTCTCACTAGTCTCCGGTACCAGAGGATTTACGGCGCCTCACCACGACTGTGACCTCACTTTGGACAACTCTTAATTCAAATCCCACAAGTCCAACAATTTACTCAATTGTCATTTCCACAGTCTACAGGAAGCAGTATATAGATTGCAAGCAGATAACGCAAGAAACTTTGACAGAAATGTAAATCTTTTAAAACATAGACCAATTCATCATACAAGATCTGACCTAAATACCAGAAGATTAAATGCGTACTGGCTCTGATACCAAGTGGGGGCTAGGGTAAAGAAGACGCTCAGAGCATCAAAAATGGCCTCCCCACGGCAAATTCCACCTCCATATCAGGCTTTTATCACACTTTGAAATTTTCCATTTAAACCATTAAAAAATGGTCTAAATTACGGAAAAATATATATATATATATATATATATTTTTGCCGGAATGAAACGAAACTCTTAGGGGACCTAGTGCATGTTCATACGACTCAATCGAGGGGGCTAACAAGTAAAAAAATCCTAAACACAAGACTCTAATAACCACCTTAGGTTTTGACCACCATGGTAAATACTCCAGCTTTGGAGGTGTGAGTGAAAAACTCAAGAATTATACACGATTGAAGCGCAATGCATAATTCCTAAAGAGAAAGCACTCTGGATTATCCCCTTGACAGTTAAACCTAAGGATAGCCGAGTCTTTTATAAAAAGATCCCGTTTAGACCAACTCTTTACAATTTCCCCATAGGGGTATGAACATGCATTTATTACAAATGGGGCAAAATTGCCATGAAAATGACTTCTGAACACCGATGATGAACATTGAACATGTTCATGAAATTGGCAGCTCACAACAAAATTCAGCTATTGTACAAAATAGTTGGTAACATTCGACTCCAACTGCGAGACGTGTGCTCGATCTGGTATTCATGCAAGGAGAGGATACGAGAACATCAAAATCTATGGTTCTTATATAGCATGTAAAAACATCTCAACTTTGACAAAAAACCTTCAGTAGCACAAGTGTTGTGAAAAAGCCAAATGAAACATACACTATATTTTATTCTGAAAATAAATCCTAAGTGCACAAAAATTAAAATGCAGAAAGTAAGTGCTCACTTTGAGGAGCTTTATTTTCCCTACTCTAAGCATAACATAAAGAAAAATGTTAAGTATAATCAGAAATCCAATGTAACCATCTAAGCATGTTATCAATATAATAATAATTTTTTACCTTGTCTCTAGTTACCAGCCAGAGCAAGGGCATGCTTATCAGAAAGTGAAAACCTGTCGAGATATTCTGGATGGGAGGATTGGATGGGAGATCATAAAAAATATTCTTGAGTTGATTCCCCAACTAGTGAGTCCTCCTGCTGGATTCTTCTATCCATGACTAGATAGGTTTAATAATTTTTGAATGATGAAGTATGTAAGCTGCTTCACCCTTTCGATCCGATGGGCTTTTCTGATGATAACCCCTTGTATAGGAAAAAGCCTCAAACTGCCTCAAATTAAAAGGAACATCAATGTATGAAGACAATGGTTGAGGCATATCTTCCATCACCTGTTCCTCGTATGGCTCCTTGTCATACTACTCCTTCAAGCTTTTATTATTGATGCCAACATACAACTCTGACCGATCACAAAAACAAATATCATGCTTTTCTTACATGTCCAAATGTTCCAAGGTCTGAAATTCCATGCCTCCTTCTCTGAACACCTCATAGATAGGCTTTTCAATGAAGTCATCAAGAGACTATTTAGTCATGGCATAGATGGGGTTCTCTATAAAAGTCCATTTATCATAATCAATATCTATGTCAGTCATGAGGGATTCTCCGTTACTTGTATCATGCTCAAGGATATGTTTTTCCTCTTCATGCTCACAATCCTCCCCTTCAGAAAAAAGGCCACAAGGAAGAAAACCTTCCAAACCATCATTATTGTACACATTACAGGCTTCCTTATGTATTTCAATATGGGATTCTATAATTGTTTCTTCTAAAGGCGGATCATGAGTACACATGTGCTCATCATCACTGAAATATTCTTGAAAAAACTCTCAATCATCAATGTCTTTTGTTATGGTGGTATGAGGGGGCTCTTCAATAAAATTCAGACTTTGATCAATTTCTTCAATGGGATCATCAGGGAACTGATGGGAAGAAGTCATACTTTTTGTAATAGGTTGCCCAATCTGGTTCCAACTCTCTTTGGGAATGTCATGAATATCACCTACCATGTTGACATATTCAGGCTCGCTTGATATCTGCTCACTGCTACTACCCTCTGGAAAACCATGCTCTTGAACATAGCATGCAAAGTAACATACAGATTCTTCATGAAAATCTTTGCAAGCCCTACAAAATGGTGCATAATTCTCAACCATGTTAGCAGCATCCAATGGATTGGGAGGGCCTCTTTTCACCGTTGGGACCTTTCTTTTGCCAATTTGTTTTCTAAGGGTAGTTTCTTTGAATAGGCTGAGATTGTGATCTTTCCATGTTAATGACCCTATTCTGCATCTCTTTTAATTGAGAAAGATATTTCATTTCCATGTTTTCCATTTTTTCACTCATCTCTAACATCTTTCTATCATGAATATACTATTGGGAAAAGGAAACCATTTCATTCGATTCAGTTTGCTTCATGGAAGTCCAGGCGAAGATATTTCATTTCCATGTTTTCCATTTTTCACTCATCTCTAACATCTTTCTATCATGAATATACTATTGGGAAAAGGAAACCATTTCCTTCAATTCAGTTTGCTTCATGGGAGTCCAAGCCCTTGAATAGCCAGGGATGTTGAGTTGCCAGATGCCTGCATGTTTCTGTCAATTTTAGCAGACATATCTTGGGCCATCAAAAGGGTGGTGGGCTCTTTCTCTCTAAGCTGATATTGTATTTCACCACTTAGTGCCTCAATGTAATAAACCACAATGGACTGTGCTGTAGGCTTGAAATCAATATGCATACTGTTTATTAAGTCCGTGAACTTCTTGTAAAACTCATTCACAGTTTCATTTTCGCTTCTCTTGATATTGTTTAAGGCATCCAACTGATGACGTGGCTCTATCTTTTCCCCAAATTTGTTGGTGAAAGCAGTTTTGAATGTAGCAAAAGTTGCAAAGGAGTTATCAAGTAGATTGATGAACCAATAACCAGCATCTCCGTCCAAAGATAGTGCAAGAAGTTTCATGTAAACATCATCTTGTTTTTTAACAGGATTACTAACAAAGGCACCAATATAGCTGGAGAAGCTTTTAAGATGATGAGTTGCAGTGATGGCATCAATGCCAGTGAATATGGGCAGTTTGTCTATAGCCTTGTCTGGTAGATCATGTGGTTGACCTGCTATCTGAGAAGTGTCAAGGGAACTGAAATATCCACCCATTGTGTCCGATCAACATTTATTATTTTTTACAAAAAGAGAAACGATGTCCGATAATAGAATCAGATCCAAGATTCTCAAGGATCCTACAAGAAGCTAACCTACTTAATCTCCTCATATAAACCTTTTAAAGTTCAGGGATGAAATCAAGTAGGCCTACATAGTTTCTTCTTTGTTGAATACCTCGATGTGTTTAACGACAATGGAGTCGCCAGATGGATTCAAGTTTAAAATCTGAGAGTTGTTTAAACTAAAAACCTATCAAAAAGGTTAAGAAAAAAAACTAAGAAAAAACTAAGGTAAAGTCATCCAGGAACAAAAAAAGTGTACCCAACAACGGGGCCAAAAATGTTGCCCACCGGATGTGCTTACCAGCAGCAGAAATCTTTCGAAAGTTGTTACCCAAGTGGGAAAGGTGTGGCCTTGGGGGCAAGCAAAGAGTCAGGTGTTGTCACCTGATCCCGACTCCTCCGTTTAGGCAAACTCCTAACAAAGCCAAGGGGGGTAGACCCTACAAAGAGTTTCTAGTGGCTCTTGTGTTTTAAAAAGTGTTTTTGATGGTATGTGATGCGGATGGGTGTTCTTTTAGGAGTTTTTTAAAGATTTACAATAACAAATTATAGATTCCAAAGATATATTTGCAAAACGGTAAGATACACAACCACTTGATAAATTACCAATTCAAATATGAAGCATCCACAGCATAATACGATTTAACAAGTAAAGCAAATTGCTCCAAATAGATAATAAGCAAATAAATTATGTGTTTGAAGGACCAGTGCCTTATGGAGTCAATTGAAGTGCTTGGGATGCTGATATACAAGTCTTGGTGTGCTTGAGATCGTTTTGCAAGTGCTCTTTGTAAATTTTATTGTAAATTTTAAATGGTGAGTTGATTATTAGGGGTTAGGGATATCTCCAAGATATACCTTTCGGTACTGGAAATGCGTCCGGAAAATACTCCAAGTGGCTCCGTACAAGGACATGTTGGCTGCCAAAGTCTCAAGAGCGTGTTCAACACTACACCAATCAGGGATGTAGTCTAACGGTGCCCCCAAGATCTAAGTACAATGATCCAGCGTCCCCAAGCATTATTTGCCCACCTTCGAGTATTGACGATCAACGCTGGATTTTCGTTCGTTTTGCGGGAGTGTTTTATTATGGTTGAAGTTGGAATTAAATGTGAAAATTAATAAGTCTATATTGTTTCTGAGTATCCCAAAAGTGGGTAGAGCATACGCAATATAGCAAGTGGTAAATTCCAATTTTATTGTGTTTGAAACAAGAACCATTGTAGAAACCCTCCGTCAGAGAGCACTCTTGATCCACTTTTCAATGAGATTCAAGAGATTTTAGTTCGTTTTTAACAATTTATATCAAGATGAGAAAACAATGAAATAATGAAGCAAGCTAAACTATGAACTTCTGATATCTAGCAATTATGTCAAAATTGAAACTACTCTAGTAACTTGAAAACTAATCTACTTGCGAAAAATAAAACTAAGCTAAAAAAGGAACCAAAGACAACACAAGCTTCCCCCAAATGGGGGAAGTAGGGATGTGGGAGCCCTTTATCCCACTTGCTCTCTTAACTTTTTACAATATTTTTTGGTTTTTTGGTCCTCTCTTGAAAGCACTTAATATGGATGGGGGAAATGAAGAAGAGGCAGAGTGCTTTTCAAGTCTTCTTTTGGTTTGCTTGTTTGTTTGGTTTAGTCTTTAGAGTTTTTACTTCACTTGGATCTTCCTTGCTCACCTTCAAACACAAGCTTCACACATGGCACCCATTAAGATGTTAAAAAATAAAATCAAAATGAAACTAATCTAGATCTATCACTTTAAAAAATAAAATATGAAACTAAACTATGTCTAACTAGGACTTAAAACAAAAGATGAAATTAATCTAAGAGACAAAGAACAAGAGACAGAGAAGAAGAGAAGGGATGATGAAGAGCGGAGGAATGAGTGAAAAATAATAAAGGAAAAGAGGAAGAATGTAGGGAAGGATAACAAACAAAAAGAAGCAGCAAACTAAGGGAGAAGAGGGTAAAAAGCAGTGAGGAAATATGACTGAAAATAGTAAGGGAAAAGAGGCAGCGAAAAGGAGAGAAAAGGTGACTGGAAATGAGTGAGGAAAAGGGACAAAACAGTGAGCAAAAAGTGGCCAAAACAGTGAGCTAAAAGATGGAAAATCAGAGATTAATAGAGCCGGAAGATGAAAAAATCAGACCTCAAAGAGGACTGATAATGGTCAAAACATCAGACCTCAAAGAGGACTGATAATGGTCAAAAAATCAGACCTCAAGAGAAGAAAAGAAGACGAAAAAACAGACCTAGAGGAAGATATGAAAAGGTAAAAAATCAGACCTATAAGAGGATAAAAAAGAGTCAAAGAAGATGAGGAAATCAAAGAGAGAAAATGAATGGAGAAAAGAGAGAAGCAAGTAGGCTAAAGATGAAAAACTTTGAGCTAAACAACCTACTGCATGCACAATGACAAATAGATGAAAAAGGTAAGAGCTTTGAAAATAAGAAACTATTGCGAAGTGAAAAGTGAATCTAAGTAAAAAATTGGAAAAATTTAAGAGTAGAAACACTTGAGTAACCAACCGAAAATGAAGAGTATTAGGTTTTAGCTTTTAGATGGGTGATAGAGAGAGCCCCTTTTAGCTCGGTTTTGGAGGAAGATTGGAGAAGTTTGAAGATCCTGTAGAACAAAAATTATTAGTGAAAAAGTTTTGCTTGTGAAGTCAAGCTAGATGCAACCTAGCTCACACGTGTCTTCACCTTTGGCAATCCCTGTAAAACCACAACACAATCAAGCCTGCAAGTGCATCAAATACTAGTATGCTAGATAACCAAAACTAAATCAACATTGGTATAACCAAATACTTCTTACACATTTAAATCTTGGAAAACATTACACACATAATCAATTTGAAGACAACAAATGACTATTCTTATGGACTAAAATGATAGCCTTCCTAAGCTAGCAATGATAAAAGAAACACTTGCATATATAAGAGGAAAGGTTAAGAAAGATATCACCTCAATACATTAGACAAGTTCACCACAAAGATTGAAACCACATGGACCTCCAAAGTCTTGATCTTTATTCCAACATGAGAAAAAACAATATTACAATTCTTAGCAGAGGTCTCATACAATCCATCCTTAACAATGGAGCCTAAGCCTTGCTTAAATAGGAAACAGAAGGTGTCAAAAACCTAAATCGAATTGCTTGAGGTAAACCCTAGCGCTGAGGTAGGCACATGAGCTTGGAGAGACTCACGTGAAGGATTGGCGTGAAGAACTGAAATCTTGGAGCGTGAAGAGAGTGTGGTTGCCGTGATTGGGGCTGGTGGGGGGATGAGGTGGAGCCCCTCTCCATTGGAACCCACGCTCATCACTTAAGAAACAATGCCCACACAAAAGCGAAAATAACCTTCACGCAGGAGCTCATCCACGTGAGGGAGGCCCACGTGAATCCCTCATGCTCACATCATCTCCTTTAAACAATTTGTTATCCAAACCTTTAAAATAACATGTGTTTTATCCTTTGGATGTAGTCGTACACCTCTTATAAACCATATTCACCATTTCCATACAATTCTTTAATCAAATTTTGACTTATTTGATTTTTGTCACATGGTGCATTTTCTCATTTTTTAGCCAAAACTTCCTCCAGAGGCGACGTAATCACCCTAAACCTGAAATAAGTGGGCACTAGGGTAAAGAGGATGCTCTGAGCATCAAAACGAGCCTCCCCATGCCAAATTCCGCCTCCAGATGAGGCTTTTAACACACTTTGAAATTTTCTATTTAAACCATTAAAAAATGGTCTAAATTACGAAAAAAATTATTTTCGCTGGAATGAAACGAAACTCCTAGGGGACCTAGTGCATGTTCATACGACTCAATCAAGATGGCTAACACGTAAAAAAATCCTAGACACAAGACTCTAATAACCACCTTAGGTTTTGACCACCATGGTAAATACTCCAGCTTTGGAGGTGTCAGAGAAAAACTCAGGAATTATACACAACTGAATCTCAATGCATAATTCCTAAGGAAAAAACACGCTAGAGTATCCCCCTGACAGTTAAACCTAAGGATAGCCGAGTCGTTTATAAAAAGGATCCCGTTTAGACCAACTTTTTACAATTTCCCAACGGGTGTATGAACATGCATTTAATACAAATGGAGCAAAATTGCCCTGAAAATGACTTCTAAACACTGTTGATGAACATTGAACATGTTCATGAAATTGGCGGCTCACAAGAAATTCAGCAATTGTACAAAATAGCTGGTAACAAGGTGGAAGAAGGGGAGCTGTGAGGATTGAGGATATTGTAGAAAGGTGGAGCGAAGAGAAAAAGAGAGGGTCCAAAGGTCTGGGAGAGAAGAATGGATGAGGCTGAGTGGGAAATAAAGGAGATCGAGGATAGGAGAGAAAGGAGGAGGAGTTTGTAGGGTAGTTCATGTCTACAAAACTAGGTCCTAAACAAAAAATTATGGTTTTTCTTAGAGTTTAAAATTATGAAGAATAATAAAAAACCTAAATTACAAGAAGAAACAAAAAGGCTAATCTGACATAATATTTAAAAATTACAAATTCAAAAATTAGGTTAAAAAAAGAGTAGAAGAACAACCTAGGGTTTGCAGAGAAAATCACCCTAACCCTAGGCATCAACGAGGATAGCCTCTGTGAAAATCCTCACAGCAGATCTAAGAGATGATGTATCTCACAAGAGAATAATTATGATTAAGCAAGAAAATAGAAGAAGAGTGATACATGCAGTATAATGAGCAACAGAATAATATGGTACAGTAGAACTCAGATAGAAGCAATAATACTTCGGTCATACTAGATTATTAATCACAAATGGACATATAAATAATACAATGCATGAGGAATTCGAATGCCTAAGGTGGCAATTCGAATTAGCCTTCATGGAGTGATCAAAGGATCACTGGAGTGTCATCGGAGCACAACTAGGTGTCCTCATGATCATCGGAGCGCAACTGGAAGTCTTCATCATCATCAGTGGAGTCATCAATGCTCAAGTAACTGTCAACCATCAGTCAAACTAACTCTGGTAGGTGTAACTTAGTGTAACTGAGTGTAACTCAGTGTAACTAAGTGTAACTGAGTGTAACTGAGTGTAACTCAATGTAACTAAGTGTAACTCAATGTAACTAAGAGTAACTGAATGTAACTGAGTGTAACTGAGTGTAACTCAATGTAACTGAGTGTAACTGACTGTAACTGACTGTAACTGAATGTAACTGAGTGTAACTCAATGTAACTGAGTGTAACTGAGTGTAACTGACTGTAACTGAGTGTAACTGAACTGGTAGGTGAAGAAGGGCGAGTTGCTCCCTAAAATCAAGGAAGAAGGGCGCACTAAGCAACTGGAGGGCTAAAACTAAATAGTGAGAAGCTCCTGGGGGCTGGCTAACTGAGGGCTAGGTGCTGGACTGATGACTGGGATGCATGCAAAATGCATGCAAACCCTAGAATGCATGCAAACCCTAAAAGGTGCATGCATGACTGAAAATGTAAATGATCAAAATACTGGTGGGACTAGGATGGAGTATAGGAATATCCTAACACCCCCCCTTAATCCATCCTGGGCCCTGGTAACTAAGACCAAAGGTCACCCAATACAATGAATAATAACAATCAATAAACCAAGGAAGTGGGAAAATTTCATGGGAAACATACCCCCTCCTCAAAAAATAGACTGTAAGGCACACATAAAAAATAAAAGCTCCAAACTCAAGCATGTGTGATGCTTGGTCATATGTCTGGAGGTATCTTCTTCTTGGGAAGAAGTGGATCATGCTCAAAAAGCATGTGCTTGTACTTGCTCTTCAGATCGAATGTGATGAGAACAAATCCAACAGTATTAGAATGATCCTTGAACCTGTGATTCGAATCAGCTGAGGTAGGATCAAATTTTTGAATGTGCATATAGTCCTTTGTCTTCTCCTTCGAACCACCATGGGTGAGATTATGCCAAAAAGAACTATTACATGTTTGGTTGAAATCAAAATCAGATTTAAGACTTTCAAAACAGTTTCTTGAGATCTCCTTTGAACCAGCAGGGGTGAGATCAAAACTATCATATGATGCATGAGAAATTATCTCAAGCGGGTGGCAATGGCCATATTCTTCAATAACCTTCTGAAAGCATGTGCTAATGATCATATAGTAGTAAATAAGAGATGTTTGCTGAAGAGGAGCGAATGCATTACCTCCAATAGCTGATGTTACCTCCGAAATAATCATGTGATCATGATGCAAACCAACAAACTCTGGTGCAAGACAGGATTTAAGACCTTCTGCAATATCTAGAGTGTGAGCTGGCATAGAAAGAGAAGAAAGTTTGAGCATGAGCGGAGAATCTGCAAGTTCTTTGTCAACAACTTCAATATGAGATGATACTGGTTCATGATCTGAGAGATCATCAAGGGGAGCGAATGCAACATGATCTGAGAGACCATCAGGAGGAGCGAATGCATCATGATCTGAGAGACCATCAAGTGGAGCGAATGCATCAACTTGCTTGCTTTTGAAGGGATTTGGACCAAAACCATCATTATTTTTGCCGAATCTTTCATCCAGATGAGCCCATAACTCTTTTGGAGTTTCAATATCAAAGATGGTCGGGTACAATATGTAATCAGTCATAGTAAGCTTCATTCTTCCAATGTGCATGTCACCTTTATTCAACCATTTAATCTTCTTTGTAGAGGATTCGAACTCTCTTTCAAAATAGCAATCAAAGAGATCATGGCTCTTCAAATATGCTATCATTCTTGGTTTCCATTCATCATAGTTGAATGGAGAAAGAGGAGTAATTTCTTCTAAATTCATTGAAGTTGTAGAAGACCTGCAAAAACAATATAGAATAACTGCAACTGCTACTGCTGCAAAAATGCAGAAACTGCTGCAACTGCTGAACTCGAAATCTTGGTAATAACCTGCAAAAAACTCTCAAGAATGGAGATAAACAATACTCTCAACATGCTCTGATACCATGTGAAAATCCTCACAGCAGATCTAAGAGATGATGTATCTCACAAGAGAATAATTATGATTAAGCAAGAAAATAGAAGAAGAGTGATACATGCAGTATAATGAGCAACAGAATAATATGGTACAGTAGAACTCAGATAGAAGCAATAATACTTCGGTCATACTAGATTATTAATCACAAATGGACATATAAATAATACAATGCATGAGGAATTCGAATGCCTAAGGTGGCAATTCGAATTAGCCTTCATGGAGTGATCAAAGGATCACTGGAGTGTCATCGGAGCACAACTAGGTGTCCTCATGATCATCGGAGCGCAACTGGAAGTCTTCATCATCATCAGTGGAGTCATCAATGCTCAAGTAACTGTCAACCATCAGTCAAACTAACTCTGGTAGGTGTAACTTAGTGTAACTGAGTGTAACTCAGTGTAACTGAGTGTAACTGAGTGTAACTCAATGTAACTAAGTGTAACTCAATGTAACTAAGAGTAACTGAATGTAACTGAGTGTAACTGAGTGTAACTCAATGTAACTGAGTGTAACTGACTGTAACTGACTGTAACTGAATGTAACTGAGTGTAACTCAATGTAACTGAGTGTAACTGAGTGTAACTGACTGTAACTGAGTGTAACTGAACTGGTAGGTGAAGAAGGGCGAGTTGCTCCCTAAAATCAAGGAAGAAGGGCGCACTAAGCAACTGGAGGGCTAAAACTAAATAGTGAGAAGCTCCTGGGGGCTGGCTAACTGAGGGCTAGGTGCTGGACTGATGACTGGGATGCATGCAAAATGCATGCAAACCCTAGAATGCATGCAAACCCTAAAAGGTGCATGCATGACTGAAAATGTAAATGATCAAAATACTGGTGGGACTAGGATGGAGTATAGGAATATCCTAACAGCCTCCCCTTTATATGGCACTTGCCAAGTTTGGAAAACTCGAGGTTCCTCAACAGCTACAAGAGTTGGTTGATGATGCCCTAGCTAAGACAAGCATTGGAGACATAAAGCTCAAGTTGACAATGCTATGGTAACTAAAGGCTGAAAATGACTTATGTTGGGGCAAAATGCAACACTAATGGCTATCATTCAACCTTAGACAAGCACACATCCAACATTTAACAAAGAAATATTAAGAAAAGAGATTTGGATACCTCATTGTGCATGTGTTAATCAAACAACTCCTAGCATCACCTTAACAAAGTGCAAGAGCAAAGACATCTGCAAAGAAATGTCCCAAACTAGCAAGCATATCTATCCTCAAGAGGTTCGCATCACTCCATGAGCTAAAGAAGGGTGAAAATCAAAAAATTTGGTTTTATCCCATAAATTGATGTTTAAAATGAAGTGAGGAAAAGTTTATTTATACATTTTCACACTCACTTTACAAAAATAAAATAAAATCCACACTGACATGCCTTTTTAATTGTCAATTTGAAATTATAAATATCAACTTAAAATTAAAACAAAAATAATTTAAAATAATCAAATCTATGGGTAATTTGGTGTCGTTTCCCCAGAATTTACCCACATGGCTAAAATGGCTAAAAATGAACATATCGATCCGTTCTAAATGACAGACTACGGAGGAGTGGTCGTCCTACCCCAACTAACTCCAACAGAAATGAAAATCCATCAACGCCCACCTCAATCAAGCATCGCAACCTAACTCCAAGGATGACATCATCATTTGAAGGAGGGCCTAGAGAGAGGGAACTGGTGAACTGGAGGTTCAGGAGGGTGCTGGAGGTGGAGGAGAAAGAGATGCCTCAGTTCTTAAAGAACCGTCACCGAAATGCTAAATTAGGGTTGGGATCATGTGACCCAGTGATCTACCCCTGGAAGCCTCGGACACCAACCTCAGGGCTTCATGCACTTTCACGAGGCAGGCAGTCAGTAATGCCACTAAGGCATAATACTTCCAAGGGAGAAACCAGAGGGTCTTGCCCTAACTCCTACCCAGAAAAAAGTTAGTTAAACACCCCTACCCAGAGGGTTTAACCAAATTTTACAAGGTAGGGATTATGGTCAAACTCTCTAATTTCTCTCTTGGAAGTACTATCACTTAGTGACATTGTTGACTGCCTCATGAAATGGCTTGAAGCCCTGAGGTTGGTGTCTGGGGCTTCCAGGGGTGTATCATTCGGTCACATGACCCCAACTCTATTCCACCACTCCAGTGACGGATGTTTCAGCACTCAGACATATTTTTATCCTCCAGAGCATCTCCAATACTCTCCAGCACACCAGTGCCCTCTCTCTAGGCCCTCCTACAGATGATGATGTCATCTTTGACAAACGACTGTGATGCTTGATAAAGGGAGGGCGTTCAAAGATTTTTCACTTCTATTGGGGTTAGTTGGGGCATGACGACCCTTCCTCCATAGTCTAGCCATCAAAACGGGTTATTTTGGTCATTTTTAGGCCTTCAAAACAGGCTATATGTGGGTAAAGACTGGGGAAAACAACCCAATTTATCCACAATTCTGATTATTTTATATTATTTTTGTTTTAATTTTAAGTTGACATTTATAATTTCAAATTAACATTTTAAAAAGGCATGTCGGCCTGGATTTTAATTATTTTTGTAAAAGTGAATGTGAAAAGTATAAAAAAAAATTCTTCACTTCATTTTTACACATCAACTTTATGGGATTACACTTTTATTTATGATTTTTGCCCTAACTAGGGCTCTTTGAGTGATGTGCACCTCTTGAGGATGATCATGCTTGCTAATTTGGAGACAAATCTTTGAAGTCTTTGCTCTTGTTTCTTTGATAAAGTGATGCTAAATAGTTGATTGCTTAACACATGCACAAGAAGGTATCTAAGTCTTTATCTTCATGTCTTTTTGTTAAATGTTGGATGTATGTTTGTCTAAGGTTGAATGGTAACCATTGGTGTTGCATTTTTCCCTAGCATAAGTAATTTTCTAGCCTTTAGTTACCCTAGCATTGTTAACTTGAGTTTTATGTCTCCAAAGTTTGTCTTACCTACGGCATCAACAACCAACTCTTGAAGTTGTTGAGGAAGCCCTAGCTTTTCCAAACTTGGCAAGCACCATCTCAAGAGGAGGGCTATCCTCTTTAATGCTCTGGGTTAGGTGAATTTCACTAATGAAGCCCTAATGTTGTTCACCTACTCATCTAAATTAAATTTCTGAGTTTGTATTTGTAGATATTACGTTATTTTAGTCTTGGTCCTTTTTTATTTTGAGTTGTTTTTTATTTTGAATACTAAAAACCCTTAATTTTTAGTTTATACCCTAAAAGAAGTTCTGCAAAACCCTAGCTTCAGTCAAGCTTTTGCCCTAACTGCAGCGATCTCTTTCTCCCTTATTCTACCACCTTGGATCTTGCTTCCCTTTGCCTCGGCCTCCCTCTCTTTACCTACCCACACCATTGTCCTCCCCTTTTCTTCATTCGTTGGTTTCCCTCCCTTTCCTACATTTCCACGAGCCTTCCCTAAACTCCACGTTATCACCTTCTCCTATCATTCCCCTAAGCCTTCGCTCTCTTCTCCTAAGCATTTCAGCCTCCCCTCATCCCTAGCCTACACCCTCGCTCTACCCTTCCTCCTCCTCGCTGTTCCTTCTCTCCGTTCTACATGCTGCCATCTTCTACAGTCCGCGACCTTCTTTACCACAAATCCGGTCTGCACCCTGCATCCTCCCTACCTCCACTCCCTTCCTCTATCGAGCCCTCCTATCTCTCCTCTCCTTTCCTTCTTCGAGCTACCTTCCTAACCTTTTTCACCACCTTGCACAGGTCTGCAATATTGCAGACCATGTGCACCTCACCTTCTTTGCGTTCCCCTTGCTTCCTTCCACCTGTAGAAACACAAACAGATTCCCGATCAAAACTATTAGTTAGATTGTAGTTTATTTTTGAAAAAAGTTTCCTTTTTCTAGTCTGGTTAATGTATAAACTTTAGAGATCTGATTCGTATTCTCTACGGTTACATCTGGTTCATTTACGTACAGACCTGGAAATTACTTTCTACCTAATGTATAATTGGTGCTGAACTGTTGGTTGAATGGTTAAATGTTGATATTAACACTACAAAGCTCTGAACCGATGATGTATTGAAAATTGATATTAATTAGTTGCTCTTTCAAATTTTTGATGCATACACACCAACAAGCAACATACAGATCTAAATGGTGATAAAGTTATCTGGTCATATTACCTGTTGATGAATAGTGATGCTACATTGTGACCATACTTGAGCTCGTTTAATTCTGTTATTGATACATATTTGTAGGACTCTTATTGGTGGATGGTTTTGTTATTTATGATCTTTTAAAATATTGATCAAACACTGCCATAATACATGCTCACTTGCTATGATATCCATTTGCATGTTCTTATAGTGCTTTTGGTTATTTATTGGTTAATGTTGATTATTAGTGAATGAGGTGTGACTTTACTTTGGATGCATATTTACTAGCTATATTAATTTGGTGATTGGTAATAGATTGGTGTTATTTAAAGTCTTTAGCCTCCGAATTTCTTTGAATAATCTTAGTTGTTTAGCAATTATGGCCTTAATTAACTTGCCTTAATTGATAAGTTTAACTTACCTTCATATTGACCCTATTAGGCACTGGTCTAACTACCGATTGCATAGAAAATATAGTCGTTTGGTTGTACTAGTGTCCTACAGGTTATCAAAGGATACTTCTCCTTGGAGATTACTGGCTTTCGAAGAAGTTAGAATCATGATCAAGGTGACATTGGATCACTTTCCTTATTTTTCTTATCGAGAACTAGCCCTACTAGTTTGCCCGGTAACACTCCAAAAGAAGGAAAGATCACATCAAGCATCTCCGACAAATATTTCAACGATGTCGCATGTATGGTATTTCTGTAAACCCAAAAAAGTTTGTTTTGGGATTGTTACTGAACGTAAGTTACTTGGTCATGTTGTTACTAAAGAAGGTGGCAAAATAGATCCGGAAAGAGTTAAAGTTATTAAAGAGATTCCATTAACTAAACATTTAAAAGCTTTGAGATCATTTTTTAGCAAAATCAATTTTATTCATAGATTTTTATACCAAATTTTGTTGAGATTACTAAACCATTGAACAAGTTACTTAAAAAGGATGCAGATTTCGGGTGGACTAACGAATCCAAGAAAGCATTTATGACCAAAGTTTTAAAAACCGGTCCGGTCCGAACCGGAACCGACCGATTTGACCGGTTAGCATAGCAGGAGCACCAAACCAGGGTTTAAACCGGACCGGGGGCCCGGTTTGGTATTGAACCGGCCCTAACCGGACCTAACCGAACCGGTTCAATACCAAACCGGCCTAGCCGGAACTAACCGGTCCGGTCCCGTAATAAACCGGTCGGCCAGCAAACAATCACATCCGCGGGCCCAGAATCACGATTTTTTTATTTTTATTTTTATTTTTTAATAAAAAAAACATAAACCCTAACCCTAATTCACCCTCCAAAAGTCAATAAATAAGTGCCCAGCCCCCACCTTCTCATTCACTCATGATTCAAGAGCTCATTGTCTCATTGCTGCTGTCAGGTAACAAGTTTCTGTTTGAGTGTGTTGACTGTTGAGAACTTGAGTGTTCAAGACTTCAAGTTTTGGCAAGGTGTGAAGTGTGAAGTGTGAAGCCAGCTGACTGTGGACTGTGGAGGAGGCCGCTCAGCATCAAACTTCAATCATCTTCATTCCTTCAATCCAGCTGCAGATTTCAACTTCAAAGTTCAACTGTTCAAGGTATGCTTCTTGTTCTTTTCAATTTTGAGTATGCTGATTGCAATTTGCTGTTGGCAGTCACTGTTTTTTTTAATTTTGATTATGTTGATTGTTGAAAGTTTGAAACTTGAGTGTGTTGTCCAAACTCCAAACTCCAAGTTTTTGTTTGAGAAAATGAGACTTTGAGTATGCTTCCTGTTGCCTGTTAGCCTGTTTATGGCACTGTTTTTTTAAATTTGTATGCAAATGCACATTGCAAAGTGTAAACTCATAATTGTTTTTTTTTTAATTTAAAATTTAAATCTGTTTTGCACATTTTCATTTTTTTTCCATTATTTTGCACTTGCAGAATCTATTTTCAAATTTCCCAATAGCTCCTAGAGTGAAAGATGCTGCATGGGTCCATGTTGAGTGTGTTGAGGGGGAAATTTTTTGCAAATATTGCGACAAACACATGGGTGGGGGGGCATTCATAGGGTGAAGCAACACTTGGCTGGGATAAGAGGCCAAGTTCTCCCATGTGATGCACCGGATGATGTGATTGGGGAGATTAGAGCTAAGATATTAAATCAACTTAAAAAATATCAAGAAGAGAAGGCTAGGCATAAAGAAATAGAAGCTGAAATTGGGAGGAAGAGGGAACTTGCAAATGCTGTCAGGAGGGCATCTGGTTTACATGATTTTGAAGGCTCTTCCTCTGCCCCTTCTATCATTGCTAGGGACCCCTTCCAGTATGTTCCTCCCTCTCGTCAAAAGACCCAAAACATTGGAGAAAATCAGCCTAAAAAGAAGAAGACCCTTCAACACTATTATTCTTCACATGCCCCCTCCTTTCCAAGTGGCAATGCTTCTCAATCTCAAGTTCAACCAACCCACATTCAGCCCACCTTAGATGAGCATTGGAAGAAGCAATGCAAAGTAGTTGCTCATGAGTACATAGCTAGATGGTGATATGATTCAGATATTCCCTTCAATGCTTCTCGCTCAGCTTATTGTCAACCCATGTGGGATTCTGTTCTTGCAGCTGGTAAGGGCTTCAAAGGCCCTAGTATGCATGAGTTGAGGGGATCACTTTTGCATAAGGAAGTTATGTCCATACATGAATACTTGGAGGGTTTTAAAGAGTCATGGGCCACTACGGGATGTACCATCATGTCAGATGGATGGACTGATATAAGGAACCGTACTATCATCAATTTCCTTGTCTCTTGCCCACAAGGAACCATGTTTTTGAAATCAGTTGATGCATCTGATAGGGTGAAAGATGCAACCCTATTATTTCAACTCTTGGATGAAGTTGTTATGGAGGTGGGGGTGGAAAATGTTGTTCAAATCATCGCAGATAATGCATCTAATTATGTTCTTGCTGGTAAGATGTTAGAGAATAAACACAAAACCATATTTTGGACCCCATGTGCTGCACACTACATAGACCTCATGCTTGAGGATATAGGCAAACTGGATTGGGTCAAGAATGTTGTAGAGCATGGAAAGAGCATTACAAAATACATCTACAACCATGCATGGGTCTTGAACCTAATGAGGAAAAGTACTGGAAACATGGAATTTGTTAGGCCTGCCATCACGAGATTTGCAACACACTTCCTCACATTGCAATCTCTCATTTCCCAAGAACAAAACTTGCAGAAGATGTTTTCATGTGATGAATGGAATTCATCTAAGTGGGCCCGTAAGCAAGATGCAAAAGACACCAAAAAAAGAGTTAATGATAGTGCATTTTGGAAAAAAGCAGCAGAGGTTGTGAAAATTGCTGAGACCCTTGTTAAGGTGTTGCGGTTCGTGGATAGGGAAAAATTGGCAATGGGTTACATTTATGAGGCTATGGATCAGGCAAAGGAGCAGATAAGGGCAGCATACAAAGATAGAGTAGCCAAGTATGGGCCTATTTGGGAGATCATTGATAACAGATGGAACAATCAACTCCATCGCCCTATACATGCAGCTCGGTTTTTCTTGAACCCAAAGTATCATTATAGAACTCCGCTAGGAGATGATCTAACAGGGGAGGTAAAAGATGGTTTGTATGATTGCATAGAGCGCATGATCCCTAATGAGAATGACCAGATGGAAGTACATCGACAGCTTACCTCTTTCAAAAGAGCCACGAGCACTTTTGGAAAAAGCGTAGCTATAAAGATGAGAGATTGCAACCAACCAGGTAAACAATTTCAAGTTTTATTGCTTAAGACTTTAAGTTCAATTGTTTAAGCTTTAACTTTTAACTTTAAGTTGTTTATGTTCAATTCACAATCTAATTTGTTAAATTTAATTTGTCCATGCAGCAAATTGGTGGGATTCATTTGGCAGCGATTGTGGTCTATTGCAAAATTTGCAATTCGTATCCTTAGTCAGACTTGTAGTGCTTCCGGGTTTGAGCGCAATTGGTCCGTCTTTGAGAGGATTCACACGAAGAAAAGAAACCGTTTGGAACAAAGACGGTTGAATGATCTTGTCTTCATGCAGTACAACCTCCGACTAAGGCGCAACCAATTGCTAAACAAAAGACCTGATACAGATCCCATTGTGTTGGATGATATTGATCCAACCTCAGAATGGGTAGAGGAAACCCAACAGCCAGAGTTTGGTCCCGATTTTGATATTGATGCAGTCACAGATGACTTGGCTTTGGATGTTGATCCATTGGGAGTAGGAGATGCAAGTGCAGAGCAGGATCCAGGCATGGCGGACAATGATGGTGGCATTAGCACTGGCAGTAGACGACCTAGCCATACAGCCCGTGCTTCTACTAGTGCTACTGCTAGGGTCGTAGATGTCCATGAGGAGTCCGACTCCGAGGAGTTTGAGCCATATGTTGATGTTGAGCATTCCATTTCTAGCAGTGGTGCTGAGTTTGATGATTGACTAGTTATGAGTCATGACTCATCATTGATCATGTTTTTTCATTTTGGACTGTAGACTCTAGAGGATATAGAGCCTCATTTATATTGTATTTTGTTTCAGAATTTGAGATATATGCTATGAGACTTTACTATGAGTATGTAGTGCACTTGGTGCCATTTTGTTACCCATACATGGTTTATGGATTTCCGATTTATATATATGAGTAGACTTTACATATTATGTCAATGTGTCTACTAGTCTAATGGTTTCACTTTCAAATATGCATATTATGTGTCTAATGCTTCGAAATATAGCTTGGAATGTTAAATATAATTTTTATGATTAAAATTGTAATTTTTTTTGTATATTTTAATAGTCCTGTTCATTGAAATCAAACCGCTCCGATACATTACCGGTTCCGGTTCCGGTCCGAGTTGACCCCAGACCGGTTTGATTCCCGATTCCGGTTATTAAAATATTGTTTATGACTAAAGCCTTAAGCAGTACAAAAATGAAATATCACATCATGGAAAAGCAAGCATATGCCTTGGTGATGTCATTAAAACACTTCAGGGTATATGTTGGGCACACGAAGATTATTGCTTATGTTCTGCATTCAACATTGAAGGAAATACTGAAGCAACAAGATGGTTTAAATGCCAGATCCAAATGGATTACAAAGATTCAGTAATATGACATGGAAATATAACCTACCAAGTTAGTTAAGGGCAGAGGTTTGCCAATATTGTTGGCAAAGGGGAAAGAAGAAGCTCTTGACTTAAAGAACATCCTCCTATGGTTTCGACAATTATGAAAGGAATAGCAAAGTGTGATTGGCATAAAGACATCGTATACAATCTGAAGAATCTTTCATGCCCTAGTCCCCTGACAGAACATAAGAAGAGGGCCTTAAAATTGAAAGCCTCCAAGTATTGCTTTGTGCATCTAGCTTGAGAAGAATGGATTCAAGGTCTTCGATGAAGGAATCCAGACGAGGTCGTTCTTACTTGTGTTGAACCTGTTATCACACAAACACTAGATACAACTAAATGAATCATATCCAGGATGGTAGAGGTAGGGCAACTAAGAAGATGACACTTGCAAACACGAAGTCCACTGATCGGTAGAGCAGTTGTCACTCCGGACAGGGTGTTTGTCACTTTAGACAAGGCAAGTAGCCTAGTCCAGATGAGGTCATTCTTACTTGTGTTGAACCTGTTATCACACAAACACTAGATACAACTAAATGAATCCTATCCAGAATGGTAGAGGTAGGGCAACTAGGAAGATGACACTTGCAAACACCAAGTCCACTGATCGGTAGAGCAGTTGTCACACCGGACAGGGTGTTTGTCACTTTAGACAAGACAAGTAGCCTAGTCCAGACGACGTCGTTCTTACTTGTGTTGAATCTGTTATCACACAAACACTAGATACAACTAAATGAATCATATCCAGGATGGTAGAGGTAGGGCAACTAGGAAGATGACACTTGCAAACACCAAGTCCACTGATCGGTAGAGCAGTTGTCACTCCGGACAGGGTGTTTGTCACTTTAGACAAGGTAAGTAGCCTAGTCCAGCAGGAAACCCTATTCGACCAGCTATGGTTGAGACTCAAAATCAAACACTCACAAACCCCAAATAAACAAGAGAAAACAAAGAAGAAGTGTCTAAGATATCCTAAGACTCTTTCCAACCGATAGACTAAAATTGGGTGATGGATACGAACACTAATTAGAGCAATTTCAGATCTGATTTGAAGATGTAAACAGTAACATTGAAGTAATAGATGGTTGGAAATGAAATCAGAGACACAAATTATGGTAGAAGTGTGAATTGGATTTCTGCCTGTGGGGGAAATTGTCTCAAACTGATTGGGCATATACATAGAAAAAACAAAATTAGCGATTAAACAACACTTCTAGTGGTTCTAACTTGATGTAAGATGACAATAGAGGTCTGCAAATCAAAACCAGCAATACCCACAACCCAAAAATGCCCCAAACAGCGTGGTAGGGCAAACTGCCCAAGGAGGGCGAATTCAGAAAATTTTCCAGTGCCTATTAGGTGGGTAAATCGAGTCGAAATGGGTTGAATTTTAGGATATGAAAGTTTTAAATATTTCAGAAGTGGGTTTGAAACAAAAAATGGGTTTTAACTGTGAAATTTTAGAGATTTTAAATTTTAAGGGTTATAACTTGTGAAGATTTTCTCTATACCATCTAGAAAATTAATTTCAAGAGAAAGAAGTGAGATACTTACTTCGAACCAGGTGAAATCTCCGATTTGTTTAGGATATGTGTCCCAAAGATCAAATAAGAGTGGTTGTTGAAGTCCCCAGGGGAAATCGAAATGCCCAACCTCACCAATTCGCGCTCCTTTGCCTGCCAAAACAATGGACAAAAATTAGATTGCAAGACAAGCAAATGAAAACTACAACAAGATAAATGAAAATGAAAGGAAATGCTTGACATAAATAGCAAACACACTGCCCTTTGAAGATCAATTCCGGAGAGTGGAGCAACAATAGTGTCCAAGTGATGCGCCCTCCTCCAAGAACTCTCGCCTGCCACAAATGGTAAGAAACAATAGTGTTGAAGACAACTACAATCTTTTTTAATGCATTGAGATAACAAGAACAATCACCATCTCTAGAGAAATCACCACAAGAACACAAGTATGGAGCTGCAAATCGTTTTTTCTTTTTTCTCAAATGGTAAGAGTGCCAAGAAGCAATACAAATGAGAGAGCCTCTCTCTTAAGTAGAGAAAACTCATACAAAATCCTTTCACACCAGGAAGAAGGGCTGAGAATGAATCTCACAAACGCCAAAACGAATGGTTGAGATCGAATGCTAGAGAGGGGGGATGAGTTACCCTATTGTGCCCATGTGGAGAGTGAGGGACCTGTTATCACATATATAGTAGCCGGGCTACCATGCATTATTTTTCAGATTCCAGAGCACATTTCAGCCAGTTCCTTTACTTTGAGATGATGAGATGAGCAGCTATCTTTGGATCACTATCAGATTGTGGATAGCAGTTGTATTCCCCAATGCCATGACTGAGTCTCAGGACACTCAGAGAGATGACCGATGTAGACATTATACCATTGGTACAGAGCAGTCAGTAGTGCCCAGAGTTACAGCAGCAGTCTCAGAGGACAGATGATGGTACAGGTTGATGAGCTTTCAGGTATATGACTCAGCAGGTATATCGTGGTGTTATGGTTAGATTGCTTTTATACTTATTCTTATAGCATGTCTTAACACTTAGTGTCATGATCTGGCGATCATATAGATATATGGACCTGGTTGATCTATTATATATATTATATTGTCCCTACTCATACTTAGAAGTTCACTATTCATACTCATTGGTACATACCCTCCTTAGGGAGAATAGAGGTGATCATTACACCACACTTTGGCTTGCTAGTGTTGGCTCCATCATTTCATTGTTTTCATCCATCCATGGCTTACTTTTTAGATTATCACCCTGACTTACTACTTGACTAGTGGCATGGAGGACTTTTCCCCACTGTAGCCCCTGTATTGGATGAGCTTCCCTGTTTATTGTGTCTCGGCTCTGAGTTGGTGACAAAACTTACCTATGGTGAGTTGGAATTCCTTGTCAATTCCCCATAGTCACTAAAGTTGTGTTGGCTAAACCTGAAACTTTTAGTGCTGCCATGAATACAAAATCTGGAAAAATGAAATGCTATATCTTGTATGAAAAGCCCATTCAGGCAATGTGTTTCTAAACACACATGAATGAGAGGCATGCCAAATGAACATGGCAATGAAAATAAAATGTTATATCTTTTGGAAAATAAATACCTAGGTAAACAAGCTGTCTTTGACACATCTAGAAGTGCTCAGGTAAACAAGTGCCTTAAAAACACACCTGCAGCAGAAAGCCTAAAGAAAAAATGTAAATCTATGCAATGTGTTTATAAACACACATAGATCAAGGCTATGGAAACTTTAGGCCCAAAAGCAATAGAACTTAAATGCTATATCTAAACAATTGTTGGCCTTATTTGTATTATGGATTGTGCGCATCTGTGAAGGTGAATAAACCCTCTTTAAACAACTCATCCATTTGTGAGACACCGCCATTCCCTGTGTTATTGCTCATTCAGTACATACTATGGTGTATTCCCTTTTCCTTGCCAAAGTGTCAAAAAGTCAAGACAGTTAAGTCATCCCTTAGCCTAGCCAGTTAATTTAAGCCTTCACCCTTCACTAGCAAATTGATCACAACTATGAAATGAGTATGATCCTGAAAGTCTAGTCTGAGTAATAATAATAATTAACGACACTATATATTTGGATTTAGATCGCCAGTCATGATTACTCTGTGTTATAATTGTTATTTGAATAAGTTGTAGAGCATATATATTAACCTTGACACTTTGCAGCAGCTATTGATGATGATCTGAGTTATATTTGGTCTTGGTTAGACCTAGTTTGACCATGGAGGACCATGGTACATGAGATGTTGGACCTTATGATGATATGGATAGATGATATATGGTCTATGTATACATACATGATGACTCTATGCAGCAGCTACAGGGTTATGATGATGATTCTGGGGTTACAGCAGTGTTTGTATATGTACAGCGCATTATTATTGGCCTTGATCCGGTATATTGGATATTTATTTTGATCATGCAGAGATTCATATGGTGTATGAGTACACATCTTGGATGGATTTGGACCCTCTGAGTCCAATGGGACAGTTTGTTTTCAGTTCCGAGCACTTACAGTGATGATTTAGCCTCAGTAGGCTGTCCTAGTGCAGTTTTGGTCTGTCGGAGGCCCTGTCGGAGCAGATGTGATTTTTATCCGGTTGACCTAGGGCGCTGATGATGGAGGGGGTGGTCCAGCCACTTGTTTTTACCATATTACCCCCCTCCCGGACACATTGGTTCCCTCACCTTGACAGCGCCAGCACTCCAGGAGGCTGTTTGGGGCAGTTTCACGCTTCCCGAGGCATTTCAGGATTGGTAGAAATGGCTATTGAGGAAATCGATTTGGGATACTGAGGCAAAGTTATGGCATGGGATGATTAGTGATGATAGATCGGGACCTTCCACACCTTCTCCAGCAGTTTCAGCTTCATTGGGGCCTGCATCCATCACTTATGGCACTTTCTATGGATTTTTGAGGTCTTTTGAGGACCACGACTTCACTATGGAGGCACGATTTGGTACTTTCAATATTATTTATTGGTTATTGTGCTATGGGGATTGACCAAGGAGGGATAAAATTACCCCTTGGACCCACCATAGGCCTCTTATGATATTTTGTCATCATGACTTGGTGGGATTCCCCTCATATAGGGCGATTTTGTCCACTTATATTATATTTTCTTAGTGATCCATGTATTTCATTGTTGAGCTCATCTCAACCATTGATTAGACATTTGTATCTCTTAATCTCAACCACTCATCTTCATGTATTGTAAAGTGGTTTTGAGATCTAGGGTTTTGGTCTTATTATCCTATATAAGGAGGAGACCCCCTATTGTATAGCTCACCTTTGGAGCTCTGGAATATTGGAATAGAAGATTTTTGTGGAGCACATCTCTCTTGCATTTTGGATTCTCTTGCAAATTGAATATACAGTATCTCTTCTATGTATCATTGTGGATTTTGGTGCTTTTGCTAATCTTTTGACAGGAAAGTCGAATTGGAGAGAGGAGGGCGACTTCATGAGGGTTATTGTTGGAGGGATCCACATATTCTCTCTTGGGTTGATCTTGTGACAGGGAGTATCATTATTGTATCTTCGTGACATAGTTGATGCTTTCTATTACATCTTTCTACCATTTTCATAATCATCTTGCTTGACTTGTTTCTTTGATCTTGTCTTGTAGGAGGAGGACGATTTGGCTATCTTAGAGAAGGACGTTTTGGTTGGAGCACTTGGATCTCACTCTTGAATATACACATAGGAGAATACTATCAACTTGCAAGGTGGCCACAAGCAATTGAGGTAAGATCTACAAGGTATGTGCCTCTTTCATCCATTCTATCTTCATTGGTCATAAAACCCTAATTAATCAAAACCCCAATTTTGGTATTTCTTAGATCTACTTAGATCTAGCCTTGCATTTGAAGAAAAATTGAAAACCCACCTCTATAGTATCCACCCCTAGTTGGATCTATAGTTTGGTGGTGATTGGCTAAAATTTGACATACTTTTCAATGCAAAAAGCCCTCTTGAGCCAAATCGCACTTCCCTAAGAGAGGCTTGTTGGGTTAGATCTAGCATATGGGTAGGTGAGATCCCACTTAATTTGAAATCTAGACACTTGATAACCTACCCCCACATCCTTACTTTGGTGAAAACTACCTTGTGGACATCTCTCCATGTTTTAAGGAGTTAAAACCCCCTTTTGATCTTCTTGGCACCTTAAAACTTAGATCTACTAAGATCTAGCACTTGGGTTCATTTGAAATTTTGAAGATACATAGATCGGGGTACTAACATCCCGGATCTACAATTTGGTGGCCATTGGACTTGATTTGGTCCACCAAAACCCACTTTTTGACCTTCCTTGGGCAAATCGCACCCCCTTGAAAATTTGAGTTGGTCCACTTCTAGGAGGTGGGTGTTTGAGCTTTTTGTGGATTTGGAATGCCCATGCCTTGAAACCTAGGTCTATACTGTCCTTTTGTCAAGATCCGCCTTGGGGATTGCATTCCTTGTTTCAAGGGATTGTGGTCCACTTAGGGTCCTCACTTAAAAACCTAGATCTAGTAAGATCCAACCATTAGATTTCACTCAACATACTTATTGACCCCATTAGCCCACTTAACAAGGCACTAGTCCATCATCAACCAAGTCGCACTCCTTGGGATTTGTGTCAAACCCTAGATCTAGTACATGGGTATCCTTATAGTCGACTTAAAAATCATAGATCTAGCCTATATCTAACCTATAGTACCAACCTCACACCTAACTTCACCTTGTGGGCCTACCTACAATCATTTCACACTTCCCAAGAAAACTAGACCCACTTGTGTAAACACATGGTACTATACCTAGTCATCATACCCCATCATGTGGCCTAAACCGTACATAGGTTGAAACATTGACAATCTCTTACACCTCCCTCAACCATACCTTAACCCTTAGGTCCACTTAGCCTTGCATTGGTTTCCGTAACTCATTACTTACTTACCCTTAGAAACCTTTGTTTGGGTCCAATCAACTGTGATTGGGGTATAGGGTCTCCCCCTTGGTCTAGTTACACCTTGATCTAAAGCGAAGAGTGCCTCGGTTGACGTGACTCCCATATTGCATTGGGAACCGTGGCATCTCTTGGGTCACATCTTTAGTTGCCTAACTCCTCTACCGTCCCGGATGGGATACCTCTAGGGGCAACTACAAGTTGTGTGATAACAGGACCAAGTGGGGTCCATACAATAAGTGGGGGGTGTCTAAGGGGTGGTTTTGGGGTGTTTTAGCCCCTTAGACCCCATACCCAAAGTCTCAATACATAAAACCTCCAACATATGAAGTTTAGCATGCCTAAAAATGCTCAAGTATGAACAAATTCGCCCCACATGCATATAGTTGGGCTCAATAGAGGGCCCCACACCAAATAATATATGTCCAAACTATGCAAAAATGCTAATAAGAGACCCTTTTACCTTTGCACAACATTGCATTTACCATGTCAAAGTTTAACTTAGCCAATTTTGATTTTTTCTTTAATTATTTGTTGGTTCACGTAGCTGAAGATGAAATTTGCCCTTTTGACTCACATCTTTTGCTCGGATTGACGAGCCATCTGTTCCAATACGATTGTAGGCCCAAAAGTATTAAGAATGGTCACTAGAGCGACCATGATCCATCATCTAGGTACAATTTGCCCAATTTCAAACATTTTTAATTAAAGTATGGCCCTGTTGGCCATCAATAATTAAAAATCTCATCAATGCTTCACTATTTTGATAATCTGACACTTAGGGGCTTGTATGGGACCCCAATGCATACCAAACGACCAAAATCGAAATTTTGGTTCCAACTTTTTTCGGGGCTCATTTTTGGCCTAGTCAAACTAATTTGACCAAGTCAACTCTAATAAAAAATGGCTATAGCTAAACTATTATGTCTCTGCATGCACATGGGATGCCAAGGGTTCCTTGTTTATGTTAGTACAAAAGCTACGAGCATAAATGACAAACATATGGTGATCATAAATAAACAATATCTCAAAAATGGGCCCAAGGTGAGGTGTGCCCACAACTTCCAACAAAGACTCTACTACTATGCACACTTATAGATTTGGTCATTAAGCTAGCTTTGGGTGAAGTGGACAACCAAGCTAAAGGATAGGGGAATGACAAAGGCTAAGACCGAGTGACTCTTCGGATAAGAGGGGAAAATCAGGACCCAATGACATAAGTACACCGTGAGAAACATAGGGAAGGGCGATGCCTCACAAATGGGTATAGTGCAGGGAAACCACCACTAGCCTCTAACATACACCTTGCAACTCACATCCGTGCTTACAACAAACTCCCTCTAGAAAAGATCATCACGGAGTCTGTTGAAGGCACGAATGTGAGTTGCAAGGTGTGTGTTAGATGGCTAGTGGTGGTTTCCCTGCACTATACCCATTTGGGAAGCACCGGCCCTTCCCTTGTGTTTCTCATGGTATGCTTATGTCATTGGTTCCCGCTTTCCCCGCTTATCCAAAGGGTCACACGGTCATGGTCTATGTCACTCCCCTGTCCTTTGCCTTGTTATCCACCTCACCCAAAGTTAACTCAATGACCAAATCTATAAGTGTGCATAGCAGTAGTCTTTGTTGAAGGTGGTGGATCCACCTCACTTGAGGCCTGTTTTTAAAATATTGTTTATTATAATCACCATGTTCGTCATTGTATGTTTTTAGTTATGTACTAACATAAATAAGGGAGCCTTGGCATCCCATGTTGCATACAGGTTTCGGTTGTTGCCATTCAGACCAGAGTTGACTTGGTCAAACTAGTTTGACCAGACCAAAATTGGGTCCCGAAAAAAGTTGCAACCAAAACTTCGATTTTGGTTATTTGTTATGTGTGTTGGGTCCCATGCATGCCCCCAAGCATCAAATTGTGAAAATGTTGAAGGAGCGGTGAGATTTTTAATTATTATTGGCCAGCAAAGCCCTGTTTTAATTAAAAATGCTTGGAATTGGACAAATTGTGCTCAAACAATGGATCTTGGCCGTTCCAGTGACCATTTCTAGTGGATTTGGGGTCTATGATCACAATGCAACAAACGGTTCGTCAATCCGGACAAGATAAGTGGGTCAAAAGGACAAATTTCATCTTCAGCTATAAAAACCAGCAAATAATTAATGAAAAAGATCAAATTTCCCTAAGTTAACCTTTGAAATGGTAAGTGCAATGTTGGGCAAAGGTAAAAGGATCTTTTGTTATCATTTTCACATAGTTTGCACACATATTATTTGGTGTGGGACCCTCCATTCATCCCAGCTATGCATGTGGGGCAAAATTGCCCATACTTGGGTGTTTTGGACCATGAGAAAATTCGTTTTTGTGAAAATTGTGTAATGAAACTTTGGGCAAAGGGTCTAAAGGACTAAAACAGCCAAAAGCCACCTCTTAGATACCCCCTCAGATGTATGGCCCACACTTCGGGTTCGTCTCTCTCCACATGGGCGCATGAGGGTAACTCGTCCCCCCTCTTCTCTAACATTTGATCTCAGCCATTCGATTTGGCATGTGGGATTTAATCCCAGCCCTTCATTTTGGTGGGAAGGGTTTTTGATATGAGTTATCTCTATAAGAAGAGAAACTCACTCATTTTTTACTTCTTCTTTGCACTCCAACCACTTGGAATAGAGAGAACGATTTGCAGCTCCATACTTGTTTTTTTGTGGTGATTTCTCATGAGATATTAATTGTCCTTGTTGTTCAATGCACTAAGAAAGATTGTAGTTGTTTTTGGCACTTGTTTCTTACCACATTTGTGGCAGGCAAAGGTTATTAGAGGAGAGCGCATCACTTAGGTATCAATGTTGCTCCATTCTTCGAAATTGGTCTTCAAAGGGAAGTGTTTTTACTGTTTATGTCAAGCATTTCCATCTATTTTTACTTTACCTTGTTGTAGTTTTCTTTCCTTGTTCAACAATCTTATTTATGTCCTTTGTTTTGGCAGGCTAAGGAGGACGAATTGGTGAGACTGGGTAGTTCGATTTTACCTAGGGGCTTCCACAATCACTCTTATTTGATCTTTGGGCCACATATCTTCAACAAATCAGAGATATCACCCGGTCCCAAGCAAGTATCTCTCTTCTTTCTCTTGAATTTCATTTTCTGAGTGGTTTAGAGAGAAATCTTCACATCTCCAAATTTAACCGTAGGATTTTATTTATTTTTTAAACCGGCATTTTTTTTGCTTAGAAAACATTAAATCCAAAACCCCATGCCTTTCTGACTCCATTTACCCATATTTTTGGCACTAATCACTTGCTATCCTGCGCCCTACTTGGGCGATTTTGGTCATTTTCCATTGGTTGTTTGGTTTTGGGTTTGTGGGTAGGCTTGGTGGTTGTTTTACTTGTTTAATCATTATCTAAAACCAAGTTAGAACCACTAGAAGTGTTGATTAAATCGTTGATTTCATTTCTGCTATGCATGTTTGGTTAATTTGACTCATTTTCCCCCATAGGCATAAATTCATTCTTCACTTCTAGCTATTTTTGGTTCTCTGATTTATTTTCCAGACATCTACTATTTAAATTATATTGTTTTCAGCTCTAAATCAGATCTTAAATTTTGCTCTAATTCGTGTCCACATCCATCACCCAATTTCAGTATGTCGGTTGGAAAAGAGTCTTAGGACACCCTAGACACTTCTTGTTTGTCTACTCTTGTTTATTTGGGGGTTTGTAAGTGTCTGATTTTGTGTCTCAACCATAACTGGTTGAATAGAGTATCCCATTGGATTAGGGTACGTGCCTTGTCTAAAGTGACAAAACACCCTGTCCGGAGTGACAACTGCTCTACCGATCAATGGACTTGGTGTTTGCAGTTGTCACCTTCCTAGCTTCCCTCCTCTACCATCCTGGATGGGATTCATTTAGTCGCAGCTAGTGTTTGTGTGATAACAAATATTTCCACTGAATCTAAGTTTTAATTACTAAGGCTGTTATTTTCAAACAAACTATGAATGTCTTCAACAGACTCTACTCCTAAATTTTCAAAGATCCTACGAGAAGCAAGCTTGGCCTGTCTTCTTCAGTAAACCCATTCAAGTTCAGGAACAAAACTGACCAAACTATCAGATGTCCTTCAAATGGAATACCTTAGTGAGTTTCAGATTAAAGGAGTCGCCAAATGGATGGAGTAAAATTTTATTTCTTAAACTAAATGCATCAAAATAAGGTAAAAAACAACAAGGGCTAATGTCCTACCCAGGAATAAAAAGATTTACCCCTGATAACGACACCAAAAGAATGTTGCCCGCCAAAACACGCACCTAGGACTTATCGCAGCAGAAATATTCAATATCCTTAAGTGCGTTCCTTGGGGGCAAGTCTCAAGTCAAGTATTGTCACTTGATCTTAACTCCTCCGTTTAGCCAGAACTCCTAACGAAGCCAAGAGGGGTAGTCCCAGGGTTACTAGGGTTGTTTTAAGTTTTTAGTTTGCGAATGGATAAGTTTTTATAGGAGTATTGAAAAGTATAAATTGAGACCAATAGATTGCAATAATATAATGTAAATCAACAACACGTAAGTTGTAGAACCATTCAACACATGAATCACTTTAAACAATATGATTGAAAGATGTGTGAAAACAAGACCAATGCCAAAATAGAGTCGAGAAATAGAGATTGTTGTTATGTTAGGTGTATTGAAAAATTGTTCTTGGTCAGTTTTATTTATTAAAATGATGAGTTGATTAGAGGGGAAGGGGGTTCCCAATATACCAAAATGGTACGGGGAATATGTCCAGATTCACCATGTATGGCCCTACACGAGAAAATGTGGGCTAAATGGAGTCACAGGGAATGTCCAACACTACAACAAACTAAGTTGTAGCCTGACGAGGCCCTACAATCACTTTCTAGTTGTTCTCGCTTTCTCTATAAGCGTTGCCCACACTAGGTAAAACCGAGACGTTGGAATTTTGTCTTTCAGGGAGTGTAAATTACAACATGTCAAACCAATTACTACTGGTTAAGAAACTCTTTTCTAATCATCCACCACATACTCAAGCAAGCCCTTTATGTGATGGCGAGAGCATACTTCGGATATACAAAGCTGGGTTCGTTACTTTGAAAGAACTAAGGCAAAGATTGAAAAATAAAGTGAACTAATTACTAAACTACGAATATCTTTTCCCTTTCAATACTTTGGTAGATCTTAGTGAGTTACTATTGATTGCTTTGCAAAAAAAAAATGAACTTTGAAAAGAAAATTAACTACCAAAGTATAGTGCTTGCCAAATAAAGTTAAATCATAAGTCCTGAGTACATTTTGAAGACCGACATTTGGATCGAACACTTCAAAAGTTAATTAGAAACTTACTTTAAGTTATTCAACTGAAAGAAAAGTTAACTAAGCAAAAATAAAAATAAAATACACAAAACCACGCAAAACCCCCCATGGGGGTTGGGGTGTGGGCACTGGGTAGACCCGTTGCTTTTTCAAACCAGCCTTGGTTCTTTACAGAAATGCTCAAGACAAATTGTTGGATAAAGCGGTAATACTTTAGGATGCTCCGAATTGGCTAGAAACTTTATTTTTCGCCCAAAATGTCTCCAAACCTACTAAAATATATAAGAAAATTTAAGATAAAATTTCTATTAAAAAAAGATAGCGGACAATAATAGTGTCAAAAAGTGCCCAAAATTTTGGCAAGTTAGAAAAGTTAACGAAAAATTACTATGTTAAACTACTTAACAAAAGACCAAAATAACTCAAAATGACAGGTCCTTTCGAGGATCTTAGCCAACTTTTTGGGACAGCCAATGAAGCGCTTTAACTTTGCTAGGTTTGTCTATTAAACTCGAAAGAAACTATTTAAATTGCAAGCTAAAAATCTTCTTTGAAGGAACTTACAAAACGAGACAGTTTCTAAGGTAGATCTACTTGTAATCATAAAACTTTTGAATGAACCTTTAGATCTAAGCATAATCCAAGCTTATAAATCAAATATAATAATAACTTGAACTTTGAAGCATAGATCTATAAGCGTGGAAAGTAACCAAGGAGAAAAGAATTGATTTTTTGAAATCTACTGTCAAGTTCACTTTCATCAAGACTATGCAAACTCAAAGTTACCTATTCACCATATCGTCATGGTGGTAGATGTTAGTGTTGTAACCTCAATAAATTTATTAGAGCGTTCAACAAAGATGGTTATTTAAGTTCAACGATAAGAGATTGTATCTCATATATCAACTCCCTACCCAACACGTAAGATCTAGTAACTCTAGTTTAGAAGCAATAGATGGAATAAAACATTTATTTGAGTTCATAAATCAAAAACAACACTTCGACACAAATATATATGATTATTGAAATCCAAAAAACACAATTTTATTATCCAAGTCTAATTGCAATATTATTGAAAACAATATATTGTGATTTCAAACAGTTTTCCATAATATATGATTTTGCATCATTCTAAAAAATTTTATAAAAATATTATCAAATATTGAATGTACAATTGCAAACTAATGTCTCATTCATTTTTAATATCATTCAAAGTAATGTACAACCAGTCTTTCCAGGAGTGAATAAAAATGTACTATGTCACCAAGAAAAAAACTATATGCTATAAAATTATTACTAAATTGACCTCGCATTGTCCAATATCTTGTTTTATGTAGAAAAGAACAAATAAGGACCCAGTGGCAAATTCTGTCTACAGGGCCATTTCTTTGCAAAGCTCTATAAACACAGTACTTTGTCTATTGTCTTTCTAGTCGGAAATGATATTCATCATCATCTATATAAATTATAAAGCGATTAGTAGAAATTTCAATGGCAAATAACATCTTACAAAACAAATATCATATTTCCATCTTGGAGACATTTTTGGAAGAATGTAGCAAAAAGACACCACAGACCTGCAACAATGAACTAAAACAATTGAAGAATCGCCAATTGTCCTCCTGACGTTGATATCTCCTGATCAATGTCAAAATAAAATTGGTAATTATTTAATTGTTTTAGCTCCTCCTTGCAGATTTGTGATTCTTTCATATTGGATTCTTCCAAAATAATCTCCAAATTGGAAATAGAATATTTATTTTCCAAGACGTTATCTGTCACCGATAGTTTTATCGATCACTTTATAATTTGTATGAAAGACATTGAACAACACTTCCAACTGGGAAGGACCAAACAATGGACTGATTTCAAAGCTTTATGCGAAAATCGCCATATAAACGAAAATTGCCAATAGTTCTTTACATATTTCTTCCTACATAAAATAGGAAATTGGGAACTACAAAGTCAATGGGGTGATTATTAGAGCATACAACATTTCTCTAAGTGACTAATATATTTTTAAAGACACTCGGAATAACAAGTAGTAGATTAATTTGAATAATATTTAAAACGAGTGGTAGAATTATACAAGATGATAATATGTTTATAAAATTTAATAGAATGGTAAAACCGTGGACAATGGAAGACTAATTGAAACCACAATCATTGTCTTTAATAATATATCAATTAAACTTTGATAATAACGTTGTTGGTTTTTCCGGCTTTCAATATCATATATATTTATGTCGAATTGTTGTCTTTGATTTGGAGGCTCTTATATATGTTTTGTTATATCTATTTCCCGTAGAGTAGAGCTACCAGATCTTATATGTTAGGTAAGTAGTTGATTCTTAAGATGCATTACCATTGAAGCTAAATAGTCATATCTTTGTTGAACAACCTAATAAACTATTGAGGATATAACACTATAACATAAATAAATATACTGCCATGACCATATAATGAATAGGCAACCTAAGAATGTATAGTTTGGATGAACTTAGCAATGGTCTCATATGTCTAATGAACTTGACGACAATCTCATATATTTTTATAAAGATGATGTCCATAGGTGAAATAATAATCAAGATCACAATATGATTTTTCCCTAATAATGTGACTAGTGCATTGGCTCCTTCCAAGCCAATTCGAATTAGGGTAGGGTATGGCTTTAGTTTGTTATATAATGAGGTCTCTTCTTCTCATTCCTCATGGATTTTTGGAGCATAGAAACTCTGCACAATTTGTAATCGATTTTCTCAAGTGAATAAAGCATTTCAACTTTGGAGGTCTATTGGATTTGTCTCTTCAATGGTGGATACTTGTGTATGAGGTGATATCTGTTTCTTATTATTTAAATTTTGTTTCTAATGTGTGGATCAAACTACTAGTTTTAGAAGTTTATTGTTAAAACGTAAGATCTTCCATTTGTTTATCAAGTTGGATTTTTATGTGAAGTTTGTTATGAATCTGAATGAATGCAAGTATTCGGTTATATGAAGTATTGATTTTGATCTTAACTTTCGTAGCATACTAGTGTTTGTTTGATCTCACTTGGTTTCAAAGTTTATTGTCATTCTAGCAGGTCTTGCCATTTGGAAAAGGGTGAAAATTCGGTTGCATCGATCTCATCTCCATCACTACAACAAATTTTTTCTAACATTGATCTTCATTTCAGGATCTACAAGTCGAGCTTGTTCCAAACAACAAAAAAGAACTCAAGGGTTTCTTCTTCAAAACTCCATCCCCTTATTAAAAACACATCTCTAGTTACTTTGGTTCCTAAGGCTAACTTCTCCAAGCCTTTCTTGTTTTCTCCTTGACCTTTTTTGCCTTGCTTTGCTAGCCCTTACCTCTTCAAAAAACTCTCCATCTTTTTCCTCTCTCCCTTCTTCCATTCGCTCCTCCTCTCCTTTCTTCCATTCGCTCCCCTTTTCATCCTAGTTTTTCCTCCCATTTGCTTCCCATAGTTCATCTTCCATTCATTCCTCCTTCCCATCTCCTTTTGTTTCACTCTTGGCTTGTCCCAAACCTCCTCTTTTTGTCCATCTTAGATCACTCCTACAGCTCTACATCAAAACAACGAAGCTTGTTAGTGTTTAGGTCTTTTTTCTTTACTTACATTTCCATACTAGTTTTGATTTAAGAAATTGAGAAGTTTGCATTTTTTTTTAGTGTTTGGCATTTAGATCTCATCTTAGACTTTGGATCTAGTTCATAGTGTTAGTTGCACTTTTGCATTTTAGATCTCTCATTCAAAAGATAAAGATTGCATACAAAAATATTTCATTTTTATCATAGATTAGATCTCTTTTCTAGCATTTTAGGAAGTAGTTTGTTTGCTGGTCCGTTTTACTATTTTAATATATTTGAATTTGAATCTCATGCTAATTCATGGTTTAGATCTCATTTTGCAAGCTTAGACTTAGCTAATTCAAAGTTTGTTTTATTTTTCTGACACTAATGGGTGCATGAGTTTGTTGGTTCATTGTTTGTTATAGGTTGTGGGAAGAGAAAAAGCTTTTTGGAAAGTGAAACAAGAGAATATTGGAACCAAGACCTTTTTTTTGAGATTACCCAAAGTGAAGATTTTGAACCAAGAAAGACAAATAATACAAACACTCTCCTTTGTAAAAAGCCCTCAAGGGTTTCTAAGTTTAATTTTCTCATTAGATGTTTATTTTTTTTTAAAAGACCTTGCAAGGATCTCATCTCATTCCCAAGACATTTGTAAAGTTTAATAAAAAGGCTAAGTGGAGGAGTCCTCCACTTTTTGGGTTCTTCTTCCCCATTTGGGGAAGAGTGTTGTTGCATGCTTAGTTTAAATCTCATTTTTTCAAGTTCATAGATTAATCTTATATTTCTTGTACTTATATTAGTTCTCTTCCAAGTCTTGACTTGAGACAATATCCTTGAGATTTCATCCCAAGGGCAAGGCCACATAATTTTGTGGCTACTTCTCTTTCCCCGTTAGCATCCTTGCGGACATCCAGCTAGCTGGAAGGTTTTCGAGACTAACGGTTCGAGTGGTTCGGCAGACAACATTTTCAGCCGACATGAGGGAGATAGCTTTCGAAAAATTTCTGTTGCTAGTGTGCATCTCGACTGAAAATGTTGTCCGTCGAACCGCTAGTCCCGAAAACCTTCCAGCTAGCTTGATGTCCACAAGGATGCTAACGGAGAAAGAGAAGTAGCCACAAAATTATGTGGCCCTTCCCTTGGAATGAAATCCCAAGGATACTGTCTCAAGTCAAGACTTGGAAGAGAACTAATCTAAGTACAAGAAATAAAAGATTAAGCTATGAACTTGAAAAAATGAGATCTAAACTAAGCATGCAACAACACTTTTCCCCAAATGGAGAAGAAGGAACCCAAAAAGTGGAGGACTCCTCCACTTAGCCTTTTTATTAAATTTTACAAACGCCTTGGGAATGAGATCCTTGCAAGGTCTTTTAAGAAAAATTAAACAACTAATGAGAAAATTAAACTTAGAAACCCTTGAGGGCTTTTTACAAAGGAGAGTGTTTGTATTATTTGTCTTTCTTGGTTCAAAATCTTCACTTTGGGTAATCTCAAAAAAAGGGTCTTGGTACCAATCTTCTCTTGTTTCACTTTCCAAAAAGCTCTTTCTCTTCTTACAACCTATAACAAACAATAAACCAACAAACTCATGCACCCATTAGTGTTAGAAAAATAAAACAAACTTTGAATTAGTTAAGTCTAAGCTTGCAAAATGAGATCTAAACCATGAAATAGCATGAGATTCAAATTCAAATGTATTAAAATAGTAAAACAAGCTACTTCCTAAAATGCTAGAAAAGAGATCTAATCTATGATAAAAATGAAATATTTTTATATGCAATCTTTATCTTTTGAATGAGAGATCTAAAATGCAAAAGTGCAACACACACTATGAACTAGATCCAAAGTCTAAGATGAGATCTAAATGTCAAACACTAAAAAAAATGCAAACTTCTCACCTTCTTAAATCAAAACTAGTATGGAAATGCAAGTAAAGAAAAAAGACTTAAACACTAACAAGCTTCGTTGTTTTGATGTGGAGCTTTAGAAGTGATCTAAGATGGACGAAAAGAGGAGGTTTGGGACAAGCCCAAGAGTGAAACGAAAGGAGATGGGAAGGAGGAACGAATAGAAGAGGAACTATGGGAAGCAAATGGGAGGAAAAACTAGGATGAAAAGGGGAGCGAATGGAAGAAGGGAGAGGAGGAGCGAATGGAAGAAGGGAGAGAGGAAAAAGATGGAGGGTTTTTTGAATAGGCAAGGGCTAGCAAAGCAAGGCAAAAAAGGTCAAGGAGAAAACAAAAAAGGCTTGAAGAAGTTAGCCTTAGGAACCAAAGTAACCAGAGTTGTGTTTTTAATAAGGGGATGGAGCATTGAAGAAGAAACCCTTGGGTTCTTTTTTGTAGCTTGAAGAAGTTAGCCTTAGGAACCAAAGTAACCAGAGTTGTGTTTTTAATAAGGGGATGGAGCTTTGAGGAAGAAACCCTTGGGTTCTTTTTTGTTGCTTGGAACAAGCTCGACTTGTAGATCCTGAAATGAAGATAAATGTTAGAAAAAACTTGTTGTAGTGATGGAGATGAGATCGATGCAACCGAACTTTCACCCTTCTCCAAATGGCAAGAACTACTAGAATGATAATAAACTTTGAAACCAAGTGAGATCAAACAAACACTAGTATGCTACGAAAGTTAAGATCAAAATCAATACTTCATATAACTGAATACTTGTATTCATTCAGATTCATAACAAACTTCACATAAAAATCCAACTTGATAAACAAATGGAAGACCTTGTGTTTTAAAAATAAACCTCTAAAACTAGTAGTTTGATCCACACATTAGAAACAAAATTTAAATAATAAGAAGCAGATATCACCTCATACACAAGTACCACCATTGAAGAGACAAATCCAATAGACCTCCAAAGTCGAAATGCTTTATTCACTTGAGAAAATCGATTATAAATTGTGCAGAGTTTCTACGCTCCAAAAATCCATGAAGAATGAGAAGAAGAGACCTCTAATTATATAACAAACTAGAGCCATACCCTACCCTAATTCGAATTGGCTTGGAAGGAGCCAATGCACTAGTCACAAACTCGAATTTCCAATCAAAACTCCAATCAAATCTTGTGTCAACCTAAAGCTTGGAGTGTTAGAACTCCAATAAACTCGAATTGCATTTAGTTAGGGTGGGGAGGTGGCCTCCACCTAGGGAAGGCGCCCCCCATCCCATTCTTGGAAGTATCACCAACGAATAAGCATATGCCATGTGTATAACTCGAGCTCCAAGTAGAGGTTGACGTGAGCTCATGGGAGATCTCATCTTGATGTGTAATGAATGCTAACTCGATCTTTGAAGGAAGCCAATGCCATGTGATTGCATGGATTTAGGGTGGCGCCTACCATAGGCTTAAATGTTGCTCAACCAACCCATTTATCATGTGACATATCACCAAATCGAATTTCCATTGAAGGGAAGCGAATTTGCTTGAAGGAGATCTCCTGTAGTGACTGTACAGTTGACCGGAGTTGATTGGAGATGACTGGAATCCTCATTAATGCCCAGTGCCATGTCAATTAGCCTTTTATTTTATTCATTTTGGATTATTCTGGAGAGATTTGGATTATCTCCAAAATATTCATTTTTAATATTTTAATTAAAATTTCTCTCTGGACTTTTTTGAGAAATTATTAATTATGAGGCTGAATTGACATCCGAAACTTAGGATAGACCAGACCGGGGATCATGAATGATTTTTGGCTTTAAGGTTGGAGCTTTCAATCACTGAATTCGGATCCCGGATGACTGGCATATTACAAATGGAAATTTTTCCATTTAAACTATGCAAAAATTTATTAAAATTTAAAAATAATTAAAAAAAAAACCCAAAACCGGAGGACCTGGTAAAAAATTTTCGAAAATTTTTCTGAGGGTCCTAGAGATTTGGGACATGACCAAAACCTATTCTAATAGTGTCTAGTAGGCATATATACATCAGTTGGACTCTAATAACCTCCCATGGCTAAAATTTTCAAAATCGGGCATTCCAGCTTTGGAGGAAGCGAGAGAAAACCTCATCGATTATAGCCCGGCTATAGACAAAGTATAATTGACAAGGGAAAAAACTCCCTGGAATACCTTAGTTGCTTAATCAAGTCATGGGGAACCGAGCCACTAAGAATCCTACTAACACACTTTATGACAAACCCCGTGGGGCCATGGTCATGTTGACTGAAAAACAAAACTGACTAGCCAAAATTGGCTAGGCACAAATGCTGGATCATCTGATACACTGGAGTACAAACATTCATCACGTTTGTCAAATGGCAGCTCTTCAGATAAACCAACTATGGTACAAAAAGTTGGTAACAATCATAATTTAGTGTTGTTGGTAGCACCTCCCAACTCTGCATTTTAAGTGGTAAGACCCCCTCCTCAACCCCTCTCCAATAATCCAACATTAGTTGCCCTTTGGATCCACTTTTTTCACTGCTCTCCAATAAAATAACATTAAGTGGCCTTTAGATTCAGTTTTCACTCCCACAAATACCAATAAAGTATTTGCAGCATCTAGGTCCATGTTTTCCTTCAAGGGATACAACAAATCACTTAGGGTCTTCATAAGCAAAGCGTTGCAACTTGCTCCAACCATGCTTCCTTCAATTGTGGGACGCCTCAAATTGTGAGTGCATGCTTAACTAAAAAAAAATAGTAATAGTTACCCAAATCAAGGGAAGATGAAATCATTTTTAGATTGATGCAATGAAGTGAAATGTCTTCCCTAGAGATAGGACATTGCTTGGATAGTTTTGACCAAGTCACCTTGTATACTCTCAAAAAGGTGTACTCTTTTTGTGCCTTGATTCTTATAATAAACACTTGATGTTGCCTACTGAATTGGGGCAACACCTTGAAGATGAATCATGACATTGAGAGAGATATATTTGGATATCAGTTTTTACTATTTTTTGAAAGGCATCCAACCCCTTTGTATGACAAATCATATGAGCAAGTTCATCATATGACCCGTTTGTTAAAATTTCATGCACTTAAGAAATTAATGGAAGAATAAAATTTCACCTTATTACTATAAGGTTTCTCAGATCTTAGCCCTCAATCTCTCATCCATTAGGACTGTTGTAAATTAAAGTGTTAAACACTAGCAGAAATATCACAATAATTCAATTTTGACAACCCTGAACTGTATGGCAATTCAAGGATAAAAGATTCAAAACCGAGACAAGTTTTTTGCCTTTCTAGGGCAACTTATTATCCAACAACCAAATCCAAAAAATGTACTTTATTAGTAAATACAATAGTAAAACAACAATAAAAACATCATCCTCTTTGTTTTCAAAATTCCACCTACGATTTTCTATCAAAAGCCTAATCTCAAATCTCAAGGGGTAAGATCCTAACCTTAGAACTCCAGGATACACAAAAAATATCAAGAAACCCTAGTGCCTCAAGAGAGAGAGATAAACAAGTACAAGTGAAGATACGAGATAGAGAGAAAGGCAAGATCATCACTAATGTTTCCTCTACAAAAACTAACCATAATCAAAAGAGGAAACTCCAACCAAGATGTCCTCCTTCCCTTTCATAAGCTTCTCCCATGTTGCATGAGGAAACCCTAGTGAATATCCCTTGGAAGACAAGTACAAAGAGAAGTGTATAAATGACGATTTGGTAATTATGTATAAAAGGACTCTCTCCTTCCTTTATTTATATGAGAGGTAATGAGGGCCAACAATACTATTGGGCCTAAGGCCTTACAAGAAACCCACATGAGCACTAGTAGGCCACACAAGTGATATGTCAACTCAGGAGTACAATAATGTTTGGAAGGTGATGTAGCTATGTAAAGAAACTCCACACCACTCCATCACGAGCCTCCATCGACTCCAACTATCATCCAAAGCAAAGTACTCAATTATGTCAACTAGCCCCTTCAAGAACACTTTTAAATCCATAAGTGTCCTTCATCCATCTCCAAGCCTCCAAATAGGAAACCAAGTTGCCAGTTGCCACGTGCCAACTAGCGTTTGAATCTCTCCTTCATGATGATAAAATTTCCACATCCTTGAAAGGGTACTCTTGAAGGGGCTCATCCATGAGGCCTCAATAAAGGGAATCCACCAAACTATGGAAGATCTCCTATGTCTAGGGGAAGAAAGCCAAGCCAACACCACTCAAGAGTCCTGATAACAAGTGTCAGGACTCCAAGGTGATGTAGCTAGGAAAGGCAAGTGCATACCACTCCATCCTAAGCCTCGATAGAGTCCACCTATGCTCGAAAGCAACGTACTCAGTTGGGTCATTTACGCCATGCAAAAGCATTGTTGAAGCACCAACCCTCCATGTGCCATCTCCAACACTCTAAAGAGGAAACCAGGCCACCACATGTCAAGTAGACGTTGAAGCTCTCCTTCATGATGCCATACGTTCCATATCTTCTAATGGGCTCTCTCCAAGTAGGTGGCTTCACCACAAGCCCTCAATAAAGGGTATCCACTGTACTATTGGAAACCAGGCCACCACATGTCAAGAAGAGCTTGAAGCTCTCCTTCATGATGCCATACGTTCCATATCTTCTAACGGGCTCTCTCCATGTAGGTGGCTTCACCACAAGCCCTCAAAATAAAGGGCATCCATTGTACTATTGGAAGATTTCCATTGCTCAAGGGAAGAAATCCAAGCCAACACCATCCTAAGGTCAAACACCCATTGAGTAAGCTATCTCAACTATGCATATCCACCACAAACCATCTCTCATTCTACAATCTATCTTGGATCATCTAGGTTTTAGTCGTACACAATTTAATCCAAATCTCATGGATAATCCCCAAACATGGCATAAACACTTTTAGAGTAACTTGAAAACACTCCCGCTTTACAAGGAAAGTGTTTACATTGACACCAATCAACTCCCTATACAACTATATCAAATATGTTGTCTACAAATAGGAAATAGTATTGGTCATTGCATTATCCACTATTATTTGTAATAAAATTGTCAACCATGCTATCAATCCCCAATGAATAATGGCCACCTATGGACATAAAGAAATATCTCCCCAGAGCATAAACTAAGTGCCAATATCAAATAAACATCAACAATCAACATCAATGGATACCACATCATGGAGTCTCTAGAACATTCTAGAAAGACAATCACACCTCCATATGAGCTCAACTCAATCCTAGAATAAAAGTCTCATGAAATAATAATCAAATCATGCAAGGTCATCATCAACTTGTGAACATGAGAATCCCTCTCATGTACCTTAAATCCTTCATCAACTAGAAAAACTTAAGAAGTCAACTCCCTCATCTTGAGAGAATCCTGAAGCAAGAGTGTCATCAAGGGAAACCTTCTTTGTTTGAGAGAATCCAAAATCCCTAGATCTATTATACTCTAATACTTCCATCGCGTGAATATTTAGAATCAATGTCCACAATATTCTCCATCAAGGCATCACACCTCTCCTCCATTTAACAACCAAAAGGCTCATGGGTGAAGTCATTCTAATAATACCTCTCCTCCATTGAACAACCAGAAGGCTCATGGGTGAAGTCATTCTAATAATATGGAATAAACTAATGTTATATGACTAACATAGCTCCTAGCGGTTATATGAACCCTCATTGAAGATCTAGGTGCTCTTGCTTGTTCTGGAGCGCCTCTTGCAGTGTTTAAATAGACTCCATCTCTTTTACAATCTGGAGTAGGTGAGAGTGTATCCACACTCAATCTCAGTTAATGTCATATCCCCATATTTTTGCTATGGTCCATGGGATAATTTTGACCTAGGTCACCTAGGCAATAATTATTTAATTAACAAGCAATTGTGGAAACTATCTTATGGAAGATGCCTAAGGTTGTATTTGGGTATTAACTGGATAAGGTGGGCCCCCAGAAGTTATTAATGCCCAAACTAAGGATCTAAGGAAACAAATGGAGTTATCATTAAATTAATGGAGATATTTTTTGACGCATTGCACCATAATAATTAATTAATAACTGAATAATTAATTAATTGCTAAGTTAAATTATTTATGAGTTGTACTATTTTATTTAAATGATTATTGCTAATAAATGTGCCAAGTGGTTGGTGAATGGACTAGGAAATTCGAATTGGTCAAGTGGGCCAATCTTCCCTAAGTGGCAAAGTCTCAAAAACGCTAAGGAATCTAATGGAGAAATGTTGGCAAGGTGAACCAAGAAGGAAACTAACAAAAGATGGCAAAATCAGACAAAAGCAAGAAAAAGGAAAGTAAAGAAAGTGGAAAGATGAAGAAAAACAGTCAAAAAAGAAATGGCAACATCCAGAAAAGCTCCCTAAAGCGCATTTGCCAATCTCAGTGAAGGAGAGTGAAGGAAGGAAAGTTTTTGAAAGCAAAGAGTTGCTATTCCTCTCAAGGAATGTGCCCACCTCACCCACACGTGTGGCTTCGCTTGGTAAACAAGTCAACTCATCTATTTAAGAATGTTCTCAACTCCATCTCAGAACTTTTGATCATTTGAGAAATATGCTTGAGAGCTCTGAGCTTCTCTAGTGTTGAGAGATGTGCCTCAACAACCTTGGGAGATGTGCCCCAAGTTCTTGACAGGTTTCCAGTATACTTCCAGAGGTCCATATTGTTGCTGATCAGATGTTTATCAGCCATCCATGAAGATTATGCAACCATCAGAAGAGATCCTACCATCCAGAAGTGTTTGTAGTGAAGGCAATTGAAGATCTATTGAGGAGAAAGCTCCTCTTCCTAAAGGAGAAGTCTAAATCAACTAAGAGGACAGTGTGCATCTCAAGAACTCTGTTCTGGACCTGTAGCAGCTTATGCATTGGATTTATCAAAGATCTGACCCTTCTCCTACCCTTACAACCCTTTCTTCTCTCTTGTGGAGGAAAACTAGTGATTCCAGTGGAGCGAAAGCTCTCATCGTGAAGGAGGAGTCTAGGTCTTCTCAGAGAAGGTGTGCACAACCCATGAGATTTGTTTTCCACCTGTAACAGCTCATCACTCAAATTTATCAGAGATCTGACCCTTCTCCTACACTTCCAACCCTTTCTCCTCTCCTGTGGGGGAATACTAGTTGTGGAAGGTCTCATGTGCAATCCTTGATGAATTTTACTGTAAAACTTCTTCCACTTTTGTGAATTCGCCCCAAAAAGCATTTTGTACTATTATAATATGTTTATATACGTTCTGGACTGATATATGAAATTTACTGGTGATTTTGGCACCTCTAGAGATTGAGAAGAGTTTTCCTAGTCAATTGGGGAACTGCAGCGAAGGAGGGTAGCAAATATTTGTAAGATATTTTTGTAAACTTCTGATTCGACCATACAAGTTTAAGTAAGTTATAACAGAGCTATTTCAGTCATAAAAACAGAGTATTATTTCATTTACTGAGTTTTACCCTTCTTTGACCCTAACTAGCTCAATGGGTATTATTTATTGACTAGTTTTTATGGTCAATATACCAATAATTAACATCCCCATACTCTGTCCATAATCTTTTGGAAGCATTTCAAGCCATTTGGAAAGCTCTGTAATTTCTGCTTCTCAGTCGTCCTGACTAGCTAGTTTTGGCCAATACTCTTTCAAACCATTCCTATTCATTGGTACATCATTCCAACACATTATATAAGTTTATTTGACTGATATTACCTCTGCCATTAACTCCCAGGATCCCCACCTTTCTAGTATGCATATGTAAGCTACCTAGGAAGCCTCCAAGTAGGCAACAGTGCACACTGTTGTTGAAAAGTGAATGGTTCTGGTACATGGTGCATAGGACATCTCTGATCTGACCTAATGACCTGCTGCTGCACCTCATACCATACATTTTCCAGAATTGAATGTTCATCCTACCATCCTCATATCTAGCCTCAGTCCCCATCACTTACTTCCTACTCTACTCATAAAAAATTGATTAAAAAAATAACTAGTAAGTTTGATAAAAAATTGAAGTGGAGTTAATTATCTTGGTGAAATCTTCCCAAGGATATTACAGTTAACTCCCTCTGAGTCCTATTCATCTCAAATCTTTGTATTCAACTCATATCGAGTCTATGAATCAAGGTTTGGAACAACCTATACATTCTCTTCAGTCACTGAAGGAGAACCCTGTGAACTAGAAGATCTCTCATAATCAATATCACCTCTATCTACCAGAAAATCCCAATATGTTGGAATCTCGACCCTATAAGTTGTAGAGGTATCCTTGTATCCATTACAAGATGAAGTCGAAACATCTCGAATGATGGAATCAATCATTGAATCCATCATAGGTCATGAACCTATCTCGATCTCATCCCAACATGCATTCTCTACATGTGCCTTCAAACTATAAGGTTGGTCCAACCTCCCATTACTATATACAAGTGCCACTAGATCAACAAGTAATCTATAAAGGCCACCCTCTTTCAACCCTCTAGCCAAAGTCCTTGGGCTAGCTAGACTACAATCACTAATGGTGCATTGTTGTCCTTCAAAAACTATTTTCCAATGTATATTTGTCATGTAAGTAGTAAGAAATTGAAAGGAGGCTTTGCCTCCACCTTGAAACAAATAGAATATCATTCAGCTGAAGAACATCAATTAAAGGCATCCAAAATTAAATGTTGCCAACTCCTTTCACAGGGTGAGCACCAAACTCCATTTTCATATCTCCATCTTGCCCTTGAATCTTGCTGATTAAGGACTTGTCATATGTCATGTATCCCTAAGCTCCACTAACCACATACCTACCAACACTAGACGCAAGGTTAGAATATCAACAAGAAGCCATGGAAATAGTAGTCTCAAATTGAGAGATCATCTCATGTACTCTTGCAATAGTCCCCATGACAACTTGTTTTATGTCGTTCCCCTTCTTCAAGGGATGTTGTCTTACATAATGTCCCATCTCACAACATTGGAAGCACTTTCCTATATTTGTCCCATCCTTCTTCTAGAATTCTTTCTTGATACCCTTCTTCATCTTCTCAACAAGACCAATAATGTTCTCTTCAATGTTTTAAAAATTGGTCACCTTGAACTCTAGCTTGCCCGAGTTGATCGATGGCCATATTGGTTGTATTGACTCGACTATTAAATAGGTTCAAGTGACTGATTCAGTACCAAACAGGACTACTCGATTTAGGAAATTTGGGACTGCATCAACGTCACACGTGACAGTGAAATTTTTTTTTTTAATTTTTAATTTGGCCTAGAAACCTAAACCCTAAAACTTTAAACCTACTTGCTTAGGATTCCTCTAGATCATAGCACTATTTGGGGTAAAATACAACCTAGTTGATAGTGACACAAGATAACCTGGAATGATAATATAAAATTCTTAAACTAGAAGGGTGGAAAGGGAAATATAAAGAAATGAGAACTCATCAATTATTTACACTTCCCTTTCTTTATATTTCCTTTTCTACCCCTTTACTATAATTTTTTATATCATCATTAATTGTTTCAATATGTTTGAGATGGGTTTTAATCTCATCGGACCTCATATGATGAAAATAGAATTTCGCATCCCATCCAAAATTTGACAAAGTTAGCAGTTTTTAGAATTATATTTCACTGAACTATACCAAATTGAATACAAGTGCAACAAACCATCAATAGATACCAAATGTAACCCTATGCTTCGATTAGACGCCACCACCAACAAAATATAGACATCTTAAAATATATACATGCGAGAGGATAGTCCTAAGCTCTCATGCTAAGGATCCATTTTCCAACAATGGTGATAGATTTCATGATTGATCATGATGATCAATGATATGCAGTAGGCTAGTATCTTGTAGCACATTGTGTTTTGGATTCTACAGGGCATCTGCAGCTTTGTTCATTACGTATTTTATTTCACATATGTATTGCACTCATTGCCATTTTGATATATTCACCCTTACATGGAATGTACATGAGGTGACTTAGCATATTTTGTCTCTAATTGTTTGAAATTTATGAAATGATTTTATTCCATTAAAATTTTAATACTTTATATAATTTTTAGTAAATCGACTGATGAATTTCACGCTGGTTTAAGTCATGTCCAAGTGGAAGTCGAAGTCTGACTTGACCCTCTATCCATTTCGAGTTCAATTCCAAGATTTAAAACATTGATCCACTTTTGCTTGTTGTTTTGGACAAGTCTCAAATATGATTTCCTCCTTCAAGAGATCAAACCGAATCAAGGGTAAACTCAGGGGTAAACAAGTCCCAAGCAGTGCTTTAAAACTCGGAATCAGGAATCAAACCGATCAAGGGTAAACTCAGGGGTAAACAAGTCCCAAGCAGTGCTTTAAAACTCGGAATCAGGAATCAAACCGATCAAGGGTAAACTCGGACCGAAACCGAAACTGGTAATGAACCAGAGTGGTTTGATTTCAATGAACCGGCCTATTAAAAAATACTTTTAATCATAAAAATTATATTTAACATTTAAAGTCAAAATTTTGAATTGGAAAACTTAGCACCAACTAAAATAAATAGAAGTCAATTGGCATTTGGGAGATGCTCTGAGTCTGGCTATTCCAACTTCCAGGTTGCTTCCAACGTCCAACTCCAACAATCTTGTAGCTTGCTCCTTGACTCCTCGACTCCAATAGCATTGCTCCTACAGTCTTGCTCCTTGACTCCTTGGACAACGACCTCCTCCACCAAGCTCAACATGAACACTAAACACATCCTCAACAATGAAACGACTCTCACGTGACGCAGTCACTCAACTCAACAAATGACAACAACAAAGTGTGAGGAATGGAAAGTGTGAGTGAATTAGAAGGGGGCACATATTTATTAGTTTAGACACAAATTAGGGTTAAGTTTTTTAATTTATTTAAAAAAAAAACATTTCAAACCCCTATTTCTCCTGTTTAGGCCCATGGAGGTGAAACGGTAGCTGGCGGACCGATTTTTCATGGAATCGACCAATTTGGTCTGGTTCAGTAACGAACCAGCCGATTCGTTACCGAACCGGACGCCAATCCAAGTTTTCTGCCAGTTTGAAGTTCCTTCTTGGTTGGCCAGTCAAACCGGCCAATTTTGGATATGGTTCGATCGGGTTTACAAATGTTGCTCCCAAGCAACCTTGAACAAAAGGTGACCTATAAGGAGCAAGCCCTCGACTCTGAATACTATATTATGATCCTCAACCTTAGTTGCAAGGGCTACCAACCTTTGTAATAGGACACACCCCCCAACCCCCTTTGTTCATATCCCACATGTCAAAGACAGTTTTGTAATAATACATGTTAGACACATGTTTGGAAAATGTTCTATGACATGACACATGCCAAAACATGTGTTGGACATGTTCCCCGTCATATCTTGGGAGTTCGACAAGCATGGCACAAAATATAACCCCATGGGCCTCTTAAAAGGTCATCTAGCATTCATTTTCATTTTGAGAGAGAGAGACGATAACAAGTTTGAACTTTGTTGGTAGCGTGCTTGAAGGTGCATTTGAAGGCGAAGGCTCTGTAGGTGGCAAGTATAATCCATAGTTTCCATGGTTCAATCATCAAAGGCAACTAGTAAAGGTCAAACGAAAGGTAGTAATGTCCCTGTTGATGTGCCCCCCCCCCCACCCCGTTCGTCCAAGCTCATCTATCTCTAATGTTGCTAGTGCTCCATTTGCTGCAAGTGGAGTTGCTTCCAATGTTGAAGGAAACCATTGTGTAGCATGACAACAAGCTCAAGAAAATAAATATCAGTTGTGGAAGTATGTGAGAAGACAACAAGGGCTGAAGGCAAACGTTGTTAGGGGAGGGAATGTTCTTTAGACATGTAAATTTTGCAACAATACATACAAGAGCACCTACTTTCTAATTAAGGGCCATCTTTTGGCACTTGACGATGGACTTGGAGCATGTAGAGGGGTGAGTACTAGCAAACAAAAAAAAATGGAGACAAGGGATAGAATTGGCTCGAGCAAGGTGGCGGCAACAAGTAGGAAACAAAAAGTGAGGATCCTCTTCCATTAATGAGGAAACCTATAAGCAAATCTAAGAGTTGGAGTACAAGTCAGCGACCAAGAAAGAAGCCAACCCAAGGTGGTGGTCCAGTGGTCAGGACCTTTCGCCAACCCAAGGTGGTGGTCCAGTGGTCAGGACCTTTCAAAGAGAGAAGTGAAATGATGTTAATCTTACCAATGGGTTCTTTTTTTATCTCAACTTCATTCCATTTAATGTTGCACGATCACCTTTGTTTATCGAGATTTGTTGATCTCTAGTTGATCAAAATTCAATAAGTTAGGTGCCTCCCAGTTCAGAGAGAGCTTAGAACCACACTATTGGATAAAGGGCAAAGAAGGTGGTGGATAAAATCCTAGAACCTATTAAATCAGCATGGCCTTTGTCTATTGTTAGTATTGTTTCTAACGGGGTGGACAGATACAACATGCCACCCACTCATTAATTTTATGGTTTCTTCCCTAAATGGACCTATGTTTTTTAAAGTGATTTATGCTCTTGGAAAATACAAGGATACAAAAATATGGGTGAGTTGTCGTTAAAGTTATTGAATATGTACATGTCGATTCTTGTGTGCAAATAATCTCAAACAATGCACATGTTGCAAGGCTACTAACATGCTTGTAGAAGCTAAATATGCACATGTTTTGAACACCTTGTATTGCTTATTCTTTGAATTTAACACTTAAATATATTGCTTTCGATGTGACATAGATGGAAAGTGTTATTGATGATGCATGACATATCCACATTTTTGTGCAAAACCATACCAATTCCCTCACAATCTATAAAAAGTACACATGTATATCAGTATTGAAGGTTGCAGATTCTCGGTTTGCCTCCTCATTCCTCATGCTTGAGAGGTTGTGTGAGGTCAAGACTACTCTCAGTTCCATCATTATTTCATGGTTTTTATCTTTTTGAAAAAAGTTGGATCAAACTTTTTCAAAAATTATCAAGTATATAGGGTTAGGTGATGGTTGGTTGGAGAGGGTTGATCATACATTAAGATCATGACCCTATTTTTTCTTTGTTGCGATTTGCAGACAAGAACAAGCCTATTTAGGATATGTTTACCAAGGTTGGGATTCCATGAGCAAAGCAATGAAGATCATTATTTTGGAGTACGAGTGCCTTGAGTATGGGACATCGAGAGAGAGTTTATTCATCACCATATCAAATATTCCTATCAACATGTAGGATATTAAAAATTAGCTCAAAATTTTGTTTGCTAAATTGGATTTGTTCAGCTATCATTAAGGGTGGAATTTTTTAAGTGAAAAACACTTTTAAAATGTGATTAGAAGCTTCAGGATTTCATCGGATTTGGACTAGAATAAACTTTTCTCTAGCCCTTATTATTTATATATGTTTTCCAAGGAAACCTCATGGGATCTCCCCTCTTCCACAAAACACCTGGATGGAGGTGGCTTGTCTGGCCTCTCCATTGGCACCATATCTTCCAACAATGGTCCAACTGGTCAAGATAACCATTGAGACCTTGCATTGTTTTTAGAAGCAAAACAACAAAGATATTTATTTAAATCATAGTGCAGGATGTTCTTATTCAAATCCGGATTACATGTAGGGTGGGCAAATTTTTTAGTGAAATCTAACTACAGAGTGTGTCTCTAGTCTCTACCAAAAACTAGAACCCATGCGATGCGTTGGGGTCATAAGGGATGGATCCCATGGGATGAGCCACTAATCTACGTTTACTTGTGAGCCTTTCCCATGAAGTATGATAATATACAGTTGAGTGGATAAGCTTTACTTTTTTCCATAAAGCCTCCTCATCTTGATCCATTTGGTTGTTCATCAACCTATACATCAATCTTTCCACGTGTTTAATAGCATACATTTCCTTTTGGAATGATTTTTGGTTGAAGAAGAAGGAATATGTATCTTAACAGTTTTAGTTCAATTGTATAGGTTGTGATCAATTCAAATGTAGCATTCAAAATTTCATCTCGTTTATCGGATTCCAATGCTTCAAAATGTCTATGTTTTTTGTTCTATTTATAGATACAAAAAAAATAGTTTCAATGCAATATATTTCTATTTTCCTATTTTTAACATGTTTTTAACTTATATTTTTTATTTTCTTTAATTTATGATATCGTTATGCAAATATGTATCTTATGGAGTACCTCGTTAGAAATATATATTAAAAGAGGATGTAAGGTAAAGACAAAACCACAATACATCTACACACTTTCTAACCAGTTAAGAAGACAGTCTTTAGAAGAACCAATTCCGAATCAACTTGTAAATAATGAATCTTTTTCCGGTTTGTCTGATTATGAACATAGAGGTCAGCATGCAGAATGTTCTGCCTGCAAAAAGATAAAACAAAAACTTTTGCAAAAAGAGAAACACCAGAGACTGCATGAGTATCCTAGTCTTGGAATGTTTTCCAGTCTGCCAAGAGCCAGAGCTGAATCTGAGTCTACCAATGCCCATGGCCAAAGATCGTTTAACCCTGGTAGAAATCTCCCAGAAACCGCCTTCAGGCAGTATTCTTCTGATGGACAGACAAAAAGAGAGTTCATATCCACAAAGGCCACACCATCTGATCAATCTGCATCAGATGAAATAAAGTTAACAAATTGGACAAATTTGCAGTTAAAATGTACTGCAAATAATATTGATGATATGGCAAATGATATCCAGCTTCTAAAAGCTAACTGTGTTGCACAAGGAAAACAGTTAGATACAGTCATCACTAAACTAGCACTTCTTGACCATCTATTGCATGATACAACAGAAATTGAAAAGGCTATTTCAGTAGCTTCTGATAAGCTACAAAGGAGAATAGATGTTCTAGAAGAATTAACAACTAGAACACAGGAACTAAAGAAGAAAGATTATGTAGTTCCTGATCAGGTTTTAAAGTTAGCCAAAAGGGGTCACTCCAAAACAGTTTCCCTAGGAGTATTGAATTCTAGTTCTGTTGATAACAGACCAGAATGGGATTTTGGAGCTAGTGATGCTGAAAAACAAGATATCATTGAATAGATTGATGCATTTAAGAATTTTAAGCTTGTCCTAGATTCTAAATATATTGGAGATGTTAATATGATGGCAGCAGAATCTTCAAACAGATTAAGGATAGGATCTCAGCCACACGATGAAGGTTTTGACACCCACATGCCTGATGCTCAGGGTATTTCTGTAGCCCCTAAAATCTATAGCTTTGGTGTCAAAAATCTGAACAATTTAATTTCTCAGATGCCTGAACAACCAGTCTTGAATATCCAGTGTCAGACAAGAGAAGAAATAAAAAATGCCTTACAGTTGCTTACTCATTGGCTTATATATAAAAAGCAACAAGACCATAATGTTACTGCACAAATGTTAGGAGCACAATTAGTTGCTGGTCTTTCAGGTTTGGCATATGAATGGTGGAGGTGGTTACCTCAAGAAGCAAGAAATGAGTTGTTAGCAGCAAATGACTCAGATGAGCAAATCATCTCTGCTTTAAGTAGAGAATTTTATGGCCCTGAAGATCAAGAAGATTATGATCACTTAGCATCTCTTTATATGTCTGCTAGGCTATGTGATCTAAGCAAAACAGAAGAATATTTCTGCTACATGCAGAAATTGTTAATATCTTCAGGTAAGTCTAGCAATGAAGCCTATCTTAAGCATTACCTCAGAAGCTTTCTAGGACATGTTCCTGATGCAGTTGAGAAAGCATTAAAAGATAAAAATATTCCTCTTAGATCTTTGTCTCTTGCTCAGTTACACAATCACATTTTAGAGACATGGCAAGAACATTGTCTGTCTAAAAGAGTAGATAAAGATTTTAAGCGGCATCAGCAAATGTTTTCTGCTTCATTTTGCAAAGAGGTTGCTAAAATGCCTGATTGGGGCTGTGGAGCCCACAATAGAGGACATTTAGGTAAAGAAGGCTGTCATTGTAAAAAGAAAAAGAAGTATTTTACTTCTGAGGGCAGATATCACCTAGATAAACCCTATAAGCACAAATCTAAATATTCAAAGCCAAAAAAGTTCAAAAAATCTCATAAGAGATTTGTGAAAAGAAGAAAAGAAAAGGGATCTGGTGATACATGTTTTATTTGTGGCAAGAAAGGACATTGGGCTTCCGAGTGTCTTGATCGAAAATCTAAACCCAGATTAGCTGCTTTAGGTACAGAGTTGGATCCACAATGGTGGGATTTGTATAAAGTTTATACTGATACTCCTTCTCCCTCTGGAGAAATCATTTATTTACTTGATTCTGATTCTGATGAAGATGATTCTGATTCTTCTCAAGAAGATATTCCTTATTTTGCTAAATGTGATCCCGAGTCTTGTACAGATTCCAACACGGAACCACATTTAGGGGGGTGTGGAGTGCCAGATCAGTTTGATCTCCCTAAATTTGATTTTAACTTGTATATGTTTTCTAGAACAATCTCTCCTGTACAGATTGAAAAAAGAATTGCTTCAATTGATTTGCAGTTATCTTCTATTCCCATTTATAGACATCAAGAAAGAACTGAGCTTAGAAATGAAAAGAAAGCTTTGCAAGCTCAACTGCAAAATATAAGCAAAGAAAAGGGTAAGGAAAAGTTACAATTAACTTTTAATCCTGCTGATCTTTATAAAGAATACCCTAGTGGTCATACTGACAGGCAAGCACACAGGTCAGACAGAGAAAGGATGCTGAGAAATAAGTTGAAAGGCAAGCAAGATGAAATAAGAAAATTGGTTAAAGAGGCAGATGAGATTAAGAATGCTTTAACTATTCTGTTGATGGAGAAAGATCAGTCATCAGAGGATGAACTGTCCAATGAAATTGAAAGGGTTTGTGGTCATAAAGAAAATGATGATCCAGAAGAAGAATCTCCTGAAAAAACCCCTGAACATTCGCCTTCTCCTAAGTCTCAAAGCCTGAGCCTTTTAGGTGCTGTCTCCGGCCCTAAGCTTTTCATCACATTAACATTTTGTCCTGCTGAATTCAAACCCTACCCTGTCCAATGCCTGATAGATTCTGGATGTCAGTTCAATTTAGCCAAAAGGAATGCTCTTCCACAATTTTATTGGGAAGATACTAAAGAATTTGGTTCTGCAATTCAAGGAACTCCTGTTTATCTGACTGGGAAAGTAAAGGATTTTTCAATATCTTTATCTTCTGTAAATAGTTCTGTTTCTTTATTTAGATTAGATGCAGTAAAAGAAGATTGTGTTTTAGGTTCTGATTTTTTAGTTTCAATTAGTCCATTTTCTATAGATACCCAGAAAATGTTGTTCCAGTGTACAGTAAATAATCAGTCTGTGGTTATGCCTTTGAGTCATACCTTTAAACCACAGTGTAAGCCTATTTTGCAACAATCCCAGAGTCAATCCCAAAATAAAGTCTCATTAGATAAAATGGAAAGATGCATATCTTTTGCTCAACTCAATAGTGAGAAATATCTTTAAGGGATTTCTGAAAGGTTGAAAAAGGATTGTTGTTCTGAAAGTCCTAATACATTTTGGACCAGAGAGAAATACTTTGTTTCCTTGCCATTTGATCCTCTTCAAAAGATCAAACCTATGAAAGCCTCTGCTAGATTGATGAGCCCTAGTGAAAGGGAATTTTGTTCCAAAGAAATTCAAGAGCTCCTGAGTAAAGGATTGATTGAACCTTCAAAAAGTCCTTGGGCTTGTAGAGCTTTTGTTGTGAACAAGCACAGTGAGCAGAAAAGAGGTAAGCCAAGGCTTGTGGTAAATTTTAAACCATTGAATGCTGTTCTGCAGAAAGTCAGGTATCCTTTACCTGATAAAGCAAGCCTGTTGCAGAAAATAACTGGATGTTCTATCTTCAGTAAGTTTGATCTTAAATCTGGTTTTTATCAGATTGGTATTGAAGCAAAGGACAGATACAAAACTGCTTTTGTTGTTACACATGGGCAATATCAGTGGAAGGTGCTACCATTCGGAATTAACAATGCTCCATCTGAATTCCAAAAGAGGATGGAAGATATTTTCAGAGATATTCCTTGGTTAGCAGTTTTTATTGATGATATTTTAATTTGTTCTAAAAATCTGCAGGAACGTCTAAAACATCTTCAGCAGTTTTATGATTTGGTCTTTAAGCATGGGTTAGTCTTATCTGCAAGTAAAATGGAGATAGGTAAGACTGAAATTGAATTCTTGGGTCTTCATATCAAAGCTGGTCAGGTCATATTGCAAAATCATGTATTGCAATCCTTTGAGCATTTCCCTGATAAAATTTTAGAAAAGACCCAGTTACAAAGATTCCTAGGTTGCTTAAATTATATCAAACCTTTCTACAAAGGACAAGCTGCCGATATTCACTGCCTGCAGCAAAGGCTTAAGAAGAAGCCTATTCAGTGGTCTGATCAAATGACTTTGGCTGTTCAGCAAATTAAAGCCAAGGTTAAGCAACTACCAGCCCTCAATCTTCCTCAAGGGACTGGTAAATTAATAATAGAAACCGATGCATCTAGTACAACTTGGGGTGGTGTACTACTTGAAGAATTTGATGGTAAATCAAATATTTGTGGTTATGCATCTGGTTCTTTCAAAGGAGCTGAGTTAAACTATCCGAGCAGTCACAAAGAGATTCTTGCTGTCAAGAAGACAGTTAGTCATTTTATCTTGTATTTAAAACCAGTGAGATTTGTTATCAGAACAGATTTAAAAATTATGCCTGGTATCTTCAAGAATGAGAACTTAATGGCTGAAAACAGCAGCAGAATTTTAAAATGGTTTCTTTGGCTTAGTAACTTTGATTATGATATTGTTTAGCCTAGAATTTCAAATTTTAAGTCGCTGTCAATTGGAAATTTGATGATAGCTACACGTTTTTAGTCCTTGTCTTTTTAGGTTTTATACAAGTTCATAAAGTGTCAACTTTGTTGTATTAATAAAAAGAAAACCCTTACTACTAAGAATTCCATCCCATATTCTTATAGATTGGCACCCTCTCTATATATTTGAATGTTTGGCATCATCAATATCCATGAATAAGGAGGAGTTCGATCTATTGTTTGCCTTGTTAATTTAGTAGAGGAATCTCGCCCTTTCCATGATGGGGCTTAGGAGTATGCATTTAAAATGAAACCTACAGAGACATCAAAGTCCCTTCAAAGATAAGCATTTCCTTCATGGTTGTTGCTTTCAAATTTCTTAAATTAATGAAAAACGGTATTGTTATTTTCATGCAAGGTATAACCTTTTAATCATATAGAGTGTGAAAGCTCTTCCATAATTACTAGAGTTAATGCATTTCTTCTAATTTGATAAAGTCCACCGTAAATATTAAACACGGAGGACTTAGCTCGCAGAAGACAAGACAATACTAAAAGTACTCGAAACCAAGTTAATGGTTGGCCCTTATTCTCAATGTAGGGTGGTAAAACTTGTAAAATCAAACCTTACACAAACATCAAAGTCTAGCCAAAATTCCACCAATCTACTATAAAAAAACAAAATATCACTAAAGCTTAAAAAATCCACACAATAAAATCACACATACATTTCAAGTTCAAAGACATACCTCAAGCAAGCCGTGGAAATGCAACACTACACTCAAGCTCGCAATCAAAGAGCGCATCAAAAAGAGTACATCAGGTGAAATTTTATAGCACTGTTATCCTGCCACATGATGCAATAGACTCCTTAGCTCAAAACACCCAATTCGACACACCACACACCTTCATTCTACATTATCTTGAAAGGACCCACATATTGCTAAAGGAGTTTTGGCATCTTGGGGGGGTTTTATATTGCTCAAGGTTGCGACTACAGTGTTGTGTTTTTCTATGGACCAACCCCTAAGCAAGCATTCAAACAAATAAGCTCATTAGCGATGGCCAAATAAGGATCAATGTCCCCTTCTCTAGTAAATAGATTCGGCCTAGTCTTGTTTCTTGGCTCGCCTGGTCCTGATACCAAGCATGCGCCTCTATATAAGTTTAGAGGGATTAGATTCAATACGGATATATCTTAATGGATTGATAATAACATACACAGGTCAAATGCATTGTGTTGATAAAGAGGAGGGCCGCCAAATTTTAAGTTCAACAAGATACATTTCAATCATAAAATCACCAAACTGCGAAGAGTAGAAACAACCATGAATCCATGCTCATTAAATTTAATTGCAATGTTAGTCTTGTCCCTTCCTCCATCTCGAACTCCAGCATGGAAACTAAACCCTAACTCGAAGGTAAACTCTTAGAAGCGCTCCTAAACATGGAGCCCAGCAGTGGCATACGATGAACTAAGCTCGCAATAACCCAATGTGAATAGGACAGCAAACAGAACAAAAGAAAGCTGGGCAGAGAAGTGCAAAGGGAAGTATTAAGTAATTACTAACAATTACAACTGCAGGCTATATAGTTTCGAGGTATTAAATTTTCTAACGACAAATGTAAATAGGTAAACATCAAATTTACGTTTCAAATTTTTTCATGGCCTCACAATTGACGTGAATCTTTTACATCTACCTGACAAATATGTTCTAAAATGAGAAAACGATCTGCAGGCCGTCAAATTCCAAGCCTAGACTACCGAGGAGAATATATAAATCTCCCCACCAAATAGTGAAAGGTAAAATGATAAGCGCGCTTAACCATTGACCCCAAGGTCTTACGACGGATGGGATCCTTTGACTATGGCATATGGCTAAATACAATCAGTTTATATCACGAAAAAACAAAAAACCATCAACAAAAACCATAATGTGAAACTAAATTGCTCAAATCAAAATTCAACTTTAAGGATGAAGAGATACGATTTGAGTTTCTATCTGAGTATAAAGCAACATACCCACAAGCGCAATACAGCTTAGCTGTATCGCTCGCAAACAGAATGAGGCACAGATCAAAACAAATTAGAAGCAAGGCACTTGACAGAGGCTTGATAATTTTGATACAATGGCCCCTATTCTTCCACGATGGATACTTAGAATGCACCAGTTTATATCTTTATTAGAAGCAAGGCACTTGACAGAGGCTTGACGATTTCGATACAATGGCCCCTTTTCTTCCACGATGGATACTTAGAATGCACTAGTTTATATCTTTATACAAACATACTCTTTCATTTTAATAGGAAGAGCATAATGACATTATAACATCACAAAAACAAATTAGAAGCAATTGTATCCATTATGGAGCTCCCCATTAGATATATACACTAAACAAGGTGTAATGTAAAGACAGAATCAACGTACACCTATCGCATGTAGTACCCAAGAGTATATCTAAGTCTAAGTCTACCCACTGAGTAGTGAAAGGTAAATCGATAAGCATTGCGGATCAGACATAGATAAATGGCATTTGTATACAATGAACAAAGATAATGAAGAATTATTAAGGGTCCAATTAAGTGTATGTTCCCAGTAGCTTTGATTTTTGATATCTGTAGCAAATATTGACTTTAAAGGTATCGCCTCTGTCAGTTTGATCAAAGCTTGTCCGCAGCAAGCCTGATAAGAAAAAAAGGGGTTTATGAATACTTGTTGAATAGAGGCCAAGTTATCTTCAATTTGGTCTTGTGGGTGCTTATATACCAACCTGATCGATGAGAAGATCAACATAAGTAAGAAGAGTGGGGAATTTCGTACCCTCAAGAGGCCAAAGACCCTATGCAGGGGCCATTCCCAGAACCATGCGTTGGCATAGCAAGAACAGTTATTAATTAAGAAAATGTGTATAGGAGAAATAATATATATAATAATAACATTAAAAGGAAAATGGGAGAATAGTTACCAAGCGCTAGTTCATCTTAGTGAGTCTTGACGACTCTTATGGTTTTTGGGGTCAACTAAGGACATTGGGCAGCTTCTTAATAAACATATATCAAGTGAAGATGCGATGGCAACGCGAAACAAGTAAACCCAATTCAAAAATAACCAAAGTATCAACACCCCAAAGAGCACTGTGATCTTTTGAGGCATCTTAATACTTAAGGGGTCAAAGTTGGGAATTTTGTGGGGTTTATATCCTTGAGCAAATCACCATGAGCAAGGGTGAGCATATTCAAAATCGAAATGAAAAATTGACTAAAAGCGTTGATCGATGGAATGATATGATTCTCGAGTGTAGGAGATATCACATTCGGGAAATTAAAGTCACTGTTAACCAAATATTTTTAGAGTCGTGCGAGTATGCCTTGCTGGCATGTAAGGAGATTTGGGCTAATATTTGGTGGAGAAGTAAATGGGTTTAGCAAGTGTAAACTACCCTTAAACCATACTTAGCTACACTTTTAGCACATATATTGCACACATTACTATACCTTGACCTCATCATCCAGCTGCAAGTGCTAGCAGCTTTAAACAAGAAGTGGCGTCGAGAACAGGAGCAAGTAATTAAATTTGAAATAAGGAGACGCGTGGACAATCTTAAATACCATTCAATGCTGCCCAATCCCATACCTAATGTTGACACAAGACAATACTCATGTAAACAAGGTGTCAAGCGCCTATGATTCAATATAATAATAAACTATATATTGCCCTAGGAGGTGCAAAGGAACGTCGAAAGGCAAAAAACATTGTAAAGTAAAGTAATTGACATTTGCCAGTGACTAATAATGTGACATAGATCTTATTAGAGATCTTGGAGTAAGTCATTCTCAAGAATATACTTCATTTATTTCAGACGACATTTCCTCCTTTAAGTTAACATGATGAAGTATTGTTCTTTTTGGTAAGGGTGAACTAATTTTCAAACTATTGTGAACGACAAAAAGAAAAGCCTATATACCAAAAATAAAATGGAACCTATGGGAAAAACACAACTTCATATGAAAATAAACTCACCTCCACTAGTCAAATCAAAAATATTTGAATCCACACAACAGCCTTGCTTACACAGCCCTTTGCGTCGAAACCTTTGCCATATATATCGCTCGAAAATATTGTTGAACCTAGAAGAGCAAGGCAGGTTCAAGCAAAGTTGGACATGATTGTCGATCCACAAGTTAAGAATAAGGGAGGATGGCATTGAGAATCTCATGTATCTACAAACAACGGTGAAAGTGTCTCTCAAAATCAATGTTTTAAAAGTCGGACTAGAAATCGATCAAGGGTCAACTCGAACTCGAAATCGGCAATGACTCAGTAATGACTCGACTAACTCTATTTACTAAAAAACACATAAAACATTTTAATTTTAAAGAAAAAAATATTTTATCACTCCTCTGACATACATAAAAGCAATTGCTTTAGTGCTATATCGCTATATTAGCATATACATCCATAAAGTGGAGACGAAAACTCAACCACAATCCATCAAATGCTTATATACTTAGGCAACAATAATAAAATAATGCCAAAACAATTAATGATTCATTTGGGGATACTTTGCTATAAGGTTATGTAAATAAGTCGCACCAATGCAATAGTAAAGCAAAAAACATGAGGTATATGCTCCAATCACCCCACTCGAGCCTCAGGCTCAATCGTTGACCACTCCAAGTGCTTGAGAATTCTCGCTGCCACGACTCACGACCATATGATGAATGATCACGGATTCACGATGGGGGCTTGAGAGGGGGCAAGGCGTCATTTTACAAGGGCATAGGGTTAGGGTTAGGTAGGATTTAGACAAATTAAAAAAACAAACAAAAATCATTTCCATCTACTTGCAGACTCTACGAAACCACAAACACGACAGATTGGGTAACTCACCCAAGTCAAACAAAAAACCACTCAAGTCAATCATTTCGTCATCAACTAGCACGAGTTAGTGAATAAATCAATCGATTCAAACATTAACTCACCCTCGACCCGATTTAATTGTCGATTCAACTCGATCAAGGATCAACTCGAACAGCTTGATCGAGTCTGAGTCGACCGAGTTTTATAACTATGCTCAAAATGCATCCCAACTGAGCCTCTCCTATCATGGGCTCGACTCTGCACAGAGGATTGGCACATGGCAAACAAGATGTGCGTTTTGGTGAGCACGATGACGACAATGAACATGTGATCCATTACCCACAACCCGAGGATCTAGGAACAACCTCATCAATTTTGTCCAAAGAGGTCTCTTCCCTCGGATGGCGAAGAAACCAAATAAGAGGCATGTTCTTTATCCATCAATTTTGTCCAAAGAGGTCTCTTCCCTCGAATGGCAAAGAAACCAGATAAGAGGCATGTTCTTTATCCATCTTGGTCGAATTGGTTGAGTTTATAATTTATATATATATATATAAGGTGTTGGTTTTGTTGGTAAAGGGTTTCTAGAGTGGAAATCTCTTGTTCATCTTATGGCTTCTTTGTGTTCTGTTTTTTTCTCACCGTGATCATAATTTTAATATGATATCAAACCCATGTTTGGGAAAGTAAATCTCTCTCATGAGAGAAACCCCAAATTTTTGGCTTTGATGGAGATGTAATGATATGAATCATTAGTATAAAAATAACATTGAGGATAGCGAACAAAAAAGTTTAAGGAGTGCTTGATTTAGATCACTATATTTGGAGCAAAGATGGATGTGGGTAAAGAAGTAAGTAGATGTTTCAAGATTTGTTTTCCTGGGCATATTGTGGCAAGATAAGTACTTTGTTTATGCAATTGCAATTGAAGTAGGAGGGATAAAAACAATGGAACATGTTGATGTGTTATAGCATCACATGCTCATGCATACAATTGTAAGCAATATCTGATGGAGTTGGATTTAATCACATCTATAAATCGGCATATAGTTGTAAGAACTATTTAGGCATGCGTACCCCTATTTGTTGGTTCACTAGTGTAAGGTCTGGATGTATGTTTAGGTGACAAAATTAAGGGGGGCATGTTATAATTTTGGATACCATGTTATAAACTTTGAGGGGGGTATGGGTCTACCCCAAATCAAGTTTAAATTGGGAAATGTTGAGTTAAAATTGACTCGGTAAAACAATAATAAGATTAATATGTATTTATTCATTAATGGGTTTACCATTGGTGGTTTATGGGCCCATGTTATTGGATAATCCATGGTATTCACTTGTCCTATTTAATGTGATAAAGCCTATTTAAAAGTTTGGAGAAATCCATTATAAAGTTCCTCAAGTGACAAGTTTTTTGGCTAGCTTGGTTGGCTTGGTTGAGGGTAATAAAATATATAACTAGGGTGTTGGTCAAGGCTTTACAAAGTCAAAATCTCATGTTAGTCTTGTTGTCTTTGTGTTTTTTATTTATCTTGCAATGCTTGTAATTTTAATAATAACATGCCTAGTCATAAAGGAAGGTAACCGACCGTAGGATGTGTAGTACGACCTAGAAGGATTTGGAATATACCTATCTAAATAATGATATGATTACATTTAGTAATTTGTAAGACAAATAATTTTTTATCTGCAAACTAGTTGTTTATTCATGGAATCAAACTATGTTGGTTCCACATTTGTTCATATTTAAAATGAGTATGTTATGTTTCCGATGAAGAAGGAAATGGATGGGATGTATATGGACTTACCCCCCTTCTCTCCCTACTATGATTGTAAATGAGAAGACACAAAGACCCATATCCTACCTGATGGATGGTTTCTTTTATCTAGGCCGCTATACTTAACTTTCGCACAAACACACTACAAATTAGGAATTTTTCATCACTACTAGCTAGTTTTTTGGACAACCCTTGATTTTTGAATGAGACGTATACATTATAGTGACACTTGGACTTCAAACTTGTAAATTATAGTAGTGGTTTGTTCTTCAAACAAATTACTTGTTTCCAATCCATCTCCTCTAGCAATGTAAATGGGTAATCCTCCTCGTTCTTTCCATATGAGAATAGAAATTGAGGTCTGTTATCCACTAAATTGCACTTAGTGGATTCTGAGTGAGCCTGTGAAGATGGAACAAGTTTACTTGTTCATATTCAGAAAATCAGAAGTCCTAGCAGGCCACCTTTGCCTTTTTTCTAAAACAAAATCACATGTCCATTCCCTGCGAGGAAACTGTTAAAAATGTCTTAGCATGATGATTTTGTAACAGACTCTACTTTCCTAGGACTTAGATATCACTCTGACTAGCCTAGAGTGTTTTTTCCCCTTGTCAATTATATGTTGTTGAATAAACAACTTATAGTTTTCGAGTTTTTCACTCATACCTCCAAAGTTTGGTTGGTCGACATGATTTCTCAACCCTAGGAGGTTATTAGAGCCCAAGTGTCAATGTATATTACCATGCTAGACATTAGAATTGAGTCGTATGGACATGTGTTAGGTCCCCTTAAGTTTTTTTTACATTCCAAGAAAAATAATTTTTTTCATAAAAATAGACTATTTTTAATAGTTTAAGTGGAAAAATTAAAAATGTAATAAAAGCATGGTTTGTGGGCGTAATTTGTCAAGCGAATGCTCGTTTTCTAAGACAGAACATCCACTAAACCCATAAACCCACTTATTCTAAGTTTTGAGTCAGTATTTATCTCGGAAAATAATATTTACTCAAAAAACCCAAAAAGACCAATTTAATTGGCAAAACAGACATAATAAAGGCAAAATCCAAATCCCACGGATCAAAGAAATGTGTTGGAATCAAATCTCCTTTGATTGGCAATCAAATCAGGGAGAATATTGAGCAAATAAATGATGATTGGATTGAAGATTAGAGACCCTGTAAGACCCCAACTTGGGTCTCCTTTAACTTTTATATACAGTCAGATATTTCACTTCTTGACAAAAATTTTGTTTTGTTTCTGTTCCTGTTTTTGTTATGTTTCTATTCTCATTACTAGTTTTGGCTGTAAAAAAAAAATAAAGTGTATACATTTACCAAAATTGAACGGTTAAAATTATGTTTTGTCTACCTCTAACCAATTATTGTTGTGCAGGAGTAGAAGATATATAACACAGTATATAAACTTTTGTAATTTACATTTTTACATAATTTGACAAGGTAGAAATGATAAAATTATACCTGCTGGAAAATACCTGTAAGTATCTAGTAGATCCACCTTTGTTGTTGTCCCCGTTTGTTGTTTCTCCTTGCTTTTCCCTGCAGCCAAAAGCCTTTCCCAAAGTTCTGAAACTCAACCAGCCCAAAACAGTCTTGCCACCCTGCCAACTGGCGAGGTCTCGCCGACCACCCAGCTCCAAAGGTACCCCTTTGGACCCTCGAGCCCAAACCGAGTACAAGCCCAAGTTGTTGTATCCCTTCCAAAAAAAAAAAAACTCCAAGAAGAACTCTCCTTTTCTGCTCTCCCAATTCTGCTCTCCCAAACTTCTCCCAAAATCCTCCGGTAAAAAGATCCCCCTCCTCTTCCTCCTTTCTCCATCTTATCCCCCATGTTTCCGACCCTTCCTCCCCATTACTACCCTATCTTCATCATAAATTTCATCCAACCCATTCATGCCTACTCATTCAAGCTACCTCGAACCAATTCCTAGAAATATTATTAATTTAATAATTCCATCATTTAATATTTACCCCTCTTTATGAGGTTTTACCGACACAACTTACAACAATAATTTTTTTAACATTTGTTTCTTATTCAAATACAATTTTAATTAATAATAAATGTTATATTATTTTTATAATGTCGTTTGGGGTTGGGGTTAGTTCACCCACCCACCATAAGAGTTTTAAACTTACACGCTTCACCAATTCAATTAATTAACAATAATGGTCAATTGATTAACTACTATTAACCTAATCATTTACTCAATGGTTTATAATGTTTATAATATGTTAATTCCCTCCAATTATAAATTTAACTAATTCAATTTATCAATTATGAACCATAATCCTATCAATGTAATTCATAACATTATCAATGTGTAATTATATTAATTAAATAAAATTCACTAAGATTTAATCGACTCATATACCTGTTTCCATTTTAATTACACATTAGTTTGTAATTAGATAATTAACAATCATTACTAAAGATAAGCATAGTCTTGTTAAAATTAATTAACATCATTAACACATAATTAATTTAAGGGATCAAGTTACTATTAACTTATTTAACCTTATAATTACATTTCAACCCTTAGTCCTGGCTAATTAAACTCATTAACAATCAATCAAGCATTCTAATCAATTGCATTAGTCACTACCTAGGTTAACCATAGCTTTGTTTATTAATCAACAATAGTTAATTATTAATGGACAATAATTAACCATTAATCAACATTATTAACCCTAATCATCATTGTTAACTTTAATAGACATTATTAACATTGATCAACAATAGTTAATTACTAAACGACGGTAATTAATATTAAGCGACACTAATTGACATTATTACTCAACAATATTTTATGTAATTCATAATATGTAGGCGAGTTATGTAAGCGTAGTTACTGCTTACATTCCTCACGTAAGTACACTAAAAGTAATAATTCACATACATCAATCATAATCAAGGAACTTATTATTTACCGACACATGTTTTAACATAGTTTGCAAGGTACAATCCATTAGCTTACTGAAACCCACGTTACGACAATTCATACATCACTGATTTTGACACATACTAATCAAGGGTTTTACACACCTACAGTTAGATCTTGTTTTTACCCCTACCTCATGCTACACCTATCTACCTACAAAGAAATAGGTATGAGTCGATTAAATCTTAGTGAATTTTATTTAATTAATATAATTACACATTGATAATGTTATGAATTACATTGATAGGATTATGGTTCATAATTAATAAATTGAATTAGTTAAATTTATAATTGGAGGGAATTAACATATTAGAAACATTAGAAACCATTAAGTAAATGATTAGGTTAATAGCAGTTAATCAATTGACCATTATTGTTAATTAATTGAATTGGTGAAGCTTGTAAGTTTAAAACTCTTATGGTGGGTGGGTGAACCAACCCCAACCCCAAACGACATTATAAAAATAATATAACATTTATTATTAATTAAAATTGTATTTGAATAAGAAACAAATGTTAAAAAAATTATTGTTGTAAGTTGTGTCGGTAAAACCTCATAAAGAGGGGTAAATATTAAATGATGGAATTATTAAATTAATAATATTTTTAGGAATTGGTTTGAGGTAGCTTGAATGAGTAGGCATGAATGGATTGGATGAAATTTATGATGAAGATAGAGGTAGTAATGGGGAGGAAGGGTCGACAAACATGGGGGATAAGATGGAGAAAGGAGGAAGAGGAGGGGGATCTTTTTACCGGAGGATTTTGGGAGAAGTTTGGGAGAACAGAAAAGGAGAGTTCTTGTTGGAGTTTTTTTTTTTTGGAAGAGATACAACAGCTTGGGCTTGTACTCGGTTTGGGCTCGAGGGTCCAAAGGGGTACCTTTGGAGCTGGGTGGTCGATGAGACCTCACCCGTTGGCAGGGTGGCAAGACTGTTTTGGGCTGGTTGAGTTTCAGAACTTTGGGAAAGGCTTTTGGCTGCAGGGAAAAGCAAGGAGAAATAGCAAAACGGGGACAGCAACAAAGGTGGATCTACTAGCTACCTACATGTATTTTCCAGCAGGTATAATTTTATCATTTCTACCTTGTCAAATTATGTAAAAATGTAAATTACAAAAGTTTATATGTTGTGTTACATATCTGCTACTCCTGCACAACAATAATTGGTTAAAGGTAGACAAAACAGAATTTTAACCGTTCAATTTTGGTAAATGTAAACACTTTATTTTTATTTTACAGCCAAAACTAGTAATGAGAATAGAAACATAACAAAAACAGGAACATAAAACACAACAGAAACAAAACAGAAATTTTGACAATAAGTGAAATATCTGACTGTATATAAAAGTTAAAAGAGACCCAAGTTGGGGTCTTACAGACCCACCAAAGGGGGAGGCGAATTTGTGGTTGGAGAGGTGTCAAGTGGAGGTTGAAAAGTGTCAAATGGTTGGAGAAAGGTGTCATTAACCTCCCCAAACCTCTCACATGTGTCAACAAGCCTTTTCCAAGTGTATCAACCCATTTCTCCAAGTGTCAAAGAGGATTTCTCTTGGTTTTTCTATATAAAGAGGCTTCATTCTCTGATTTAAACTAGTTGGAGTTGTGTTGAGAGAAGCTTGCTATTGTAATACTTTCTATTATGTGTTGTTGGAATAAAGTTGAAGATTTGGAAGCTACATGGTGCCATGCTCTCTTGTGGATGATCATTGTTGTATTAGCTTGAGATAACATGTATCTTTAGATTCTTGTTCAATCGTATTGTGAATTTGGCCTTTAAAGGATTGGTATCAATTGATAGGAAAGGATAAAGTAATAAGCTTATTGCTAGTTTCTTTTAATCATGCATTTCTAGAGATCTAATGTAGCATTGTTTAATTAGTTTATTGATATGCTTTTTTGATTCTTATGTGTTTATTACCGGATCTCACAATCTCTTAGGCAAGTTTCTAATTAGTTATGGGTTACAAAGCGTGGAAAAGTATTTGAACAAGTTTGTTTTCTTATTCTCCAAGGATTCATCCAACATAGTCCACAAATTGTCACCGGAAGTCTTTTCAGTTGATCCATCCAACACCAAGCTTCCTTTCTTCCTTTCTCTCTATTCATAAGTTTAAAGAAAATCTCCTTGGTTACTGTTCTTCTCGAATCTATTTTTGTTGAAAATAAATATCGTACATAGATCTAATTTTGTATTTTGCTTAGATCTTAGTTTCCGCAAGTTTATATTCCGCATTAGATCTAGCATCTTTAAGCTTCCTCATGCAAGTAATTTATTGAAAAGTCTTAAGGCATGTTAGAGTAGCTTTATATTGGGTTTTAAAGGTTATTTAGCAATTTAAAAAGTGTTTCATTGGCTGCCCTCAAAAGCAGGCCAAGATCCTCAAAAGGACTTGTCCTTTTGAGTCATTTTCATTCAATTTTTACAAGTAGATAAGCCTTAATTTTTGCAGTTGCCAAATCACTTTTAAAAATATTTTTGGGCATTTTCTAACACTAATTAGCTTGTTGTCCTGTTTTATTTTTTAACATGTTTTTGCAGTTTTGGGTCAAAAAATTCGAGTTTGGGCCATTACAGAGCTTTCCAGGGCGTCCCAGCTTCATCCAACATTCACCCTTTGCATTTTTTGTAATCCTTTTGGATCTAGATCTATAAATATCCAGGCATTTTCTCCAAAAAGTTCATTGTAAATCATAAATAAAGGAAGAGCAAGTGGGCTACCCAGCACCCACACCCCATCCCCCCTGGGGGATTTGCATTTTTTATGGTGTGATTTGTTCTAACAAGTTTTATTTTCAGTTTAAGAACAAACACACACACACACACACACATCAGGCAGTATACTTTTAAATTTAAAACATTATCAATATCGTTTTAGTCGTTTCAATTTTTGCTTCAAAGTAATAAATTTGGCATTGCTTTCCCGAAGTGCTCTAGCCGTAAAATAAAGGGTTGTGCCTAAGTACATGATCGGATGATCAAAAAAGAGACTCATTTTCTATAGTAATTAGCATAACACTTTACTTTAGTTATTTACCTTTTGCAATCAAACGTAACATATATTTAGTTTCCAACTCAAAGTATACCCTTTCCCCTTGCGGGCATTTGCCTGGGCCTATATGAAATCAAAAAGAGTTGAAACTACTCCATAATTCTTCGCATCTAATAAAAACTCATCCTAATAAAATTAACTACCCTAAACATAGTGAAAATCCGGCACCAAGACCTTAATCATTGTCTGGGGAAATTTCTTAGGAGAAACGAGAACCACTAGGAGGCGACCTCAAGGCACAATTAGGTTACACCCTTGTTGGTGTAGTGTTGAACACCGCCCTCGAAACTCCATTCCATCCCACACATCTTCGTGAGGAGCCACCTTTAGTTAACTTCCGGACATTACTTCTTGTACCTCACCGTATATTTGGAGCTCCCCCTTCCCATAATCAAATCCCATCTCATAATAAATTAAAACCGACCAAGAAGCACTCGCAAAACGTTTACAATACAACAACACGCATTTATCGACTTCATTTTTTGGCATTGATCTTGTTTACAGTATTTCAAACTTTTTATCAGATCTTATATTGTTGATATCTATCTTATGTTGTCGATTGTAATTTATATTCTGCAAGTGACTTTTTCTTTCAGTTAAATCTTATTCAAAACTCCTAAAAAACTTACCCAATCATAAACCTAAAGCTTATTCAACCTTAGTAACTCATAGGGACAACCCCCCTTGTCTTCATTAGGAGTTCCGCCTAAACGAAGGAGTCAAAATCAAGTGACAGTACTTGAATCGAGACTTGCCACCCAAGGAACACACCTAAGCAGCTTGAAGATTTTTGCTACGATAACCCCCGGCTACGTGTTCCGGCAGCAACAAGGTCGAGATTCTCATTGGAGTTATCTATCCCAAATATCTACCCAACATAGGTTGATTCAACACCTTATCTATTATTGGTGGGACTCTAGTATTGAATGGGTTACATAAAGACATTGAACTAAACACTAGTTGAACCAAGCCATTAACTAATATGAGATTGGATGGACCTTTGCATCATATAAGGATAAATTTTCATATCCATAGCATTGATCATGAGTACGGCTCCAAGGAACAATTCCATGTCCATATTAGTCATGGTGAGTGCCTCAACATAGAAACTTACACTCATAATAAGCGATGTTCATAAGGTTACATTAGGAAAGATAGGAGATTGGAAGGATGAATTTGAATTCCATGCCATCATTCCATAGCATTAGTTATGCCTGCACATAGGTCATCATTTTCATAATGCATTTTATACATGTTTGTTCCTTAATTCGAGGATGGTTTGTCATTCATTAATGTATATAGACATAGTATTGCATCCCACACTCCATATAAATGGATAGTACCACAATTAGGCCAAGCATTCAATAGGGAGGTTCACTTCATGAATTGAAGTAGTTAGATAACACACTATTCTTCATGTTGATATGTGGGCAAGTTGATTTAGTGAGCCCAAATATGAGTCCAATCACACAATTATTTAGGTCTGAACATCATTCGGTAGGGATTTCCCTTGTTGGAAATCTGAATCAATATGGGCATCCCCCATCCCCACCCTAAATTGCATTTTGTTTTTTTTTTGGCCCTTTTCTTCCAATAATTGCATTTATATGGTTTGTCACGCTCTCAAGGTGTTTCCCTATTCATTAATGTATAGGGACATAGTATTGCATCCCACACTCCATATAAATGGATAGTACCACAATTAGGCCAAGCATTCAATAGGGAGATTCACTTCATGAATTGAAGTAGTTAGACAACACACTATTCTTCATGTTGATATGTGGGCAAGTTGATTTAGTGAACCCAAATATGAGTCCAATCACACAACTATTTAGGTCTGAACATCATTCGGTAGGGATTTCCCTTGTTGGAAATCTGAATCCATATAAATGGATAGTACCACAATTAGGCCAAGCATTCAATAGGGAGATTCACTTCATGAATTGAAGTAGTTAGACAACACACTATTCTTCATGTTGATATGTGGGCAAGTTGATTTAGTGAACCCAAATATGAGTCCAATCACACAACTATTTAGGTCTGAACATCATTCGGTAGGGATTTCCCTTGTTGGAAATCTGAATCCATATGGGCATCCCCCATCCCCACCCTAAATTGCATTTTGTTTTTTTGGCCCTTTTCTTCCAATAATTAACAAGGAGTGAGTAACATGAGTTACAAGGAAGTGAGATCTTACAACCTAGGTAGAATCGATTCTAAGAAGTAGGGGGTATTGGTTTCTCTTTTGATACTCTTCGAGTCTTCCCATTAGTGAGATCTTACACCTAGGTAGAATCGATTCTAAGAAGTAGGGGGTATTGGTTTCTCTTTTGATACTCTTAGAGTCTTCCCATTCTAGCCTGAGAGGCCCTTCCCTTATTTAGTATAGTGCTCACTCTAGTGCTTGATAGGGCCAAGCATGTCATCCAGAAGGAATACAAATTAGTGGATTTAAGCACGATCAAATGATACAGAATCTTAGAATAAATTAAGTTTTTGTATCCAATTAATTTTCTTATTCAAGTATTTGATGGTATTGGTGCAAATGATCCTAGCTAGACTAGAATGTTACCTCCTTAAATCGCACCCACTTATGGTTTCTAATACAAGGATCCGGTGAAGGTATTGATTTGATACCGTGGAATACTAAGTAGTATACAAACCATCACAATAATCAGTTATACAAATATAGTTACGAATTCCATTTTATAAATACCATTCTGCGTGCACAGCGTTTATCAGGCCTTCGGCCGCAAATGAAATATGGCATATTAACACTGAGTATTGCATTCGTCTTCATAAATCAATCAAAGAACAAAAACATGAATTTACCAGAGCAGTACATTTATAAAGTGCATAGGACTGTTCAATTCTGTTTGATTATAAAAGCCATTCATATGGCTAACCGTCTCTGAAAAAGAGTTGGTATAAAACATGAAACAGTATGCTTGTATTGAAGCGAAACCCATGTGAGAGTTTGAAACCATAAAATACTAGGATTTTTAATTGCAGAGGATGCTTTAAGGAAAAAAAATATAAGTAGATGATAATACATATAAAGTCGACATTTACGGAGAGCCGAACAAGACTGTTCATTAGGCATGGCCAAGAAGGAATTTATTTATTTATCAAATTTAATATTACTTGAAGTATTAAAAGACAGAAACCAGAGGAAAGTATTCCACAGGTTGAGCATCTCTGAGATTCAACCAAATGTAAAATATATTGATAACTGAACCCAGGTATGAAGATATGCACACAAAATGAAGTGGTGAATATGTATTCAGCCACGAAATAAAATATAAAACTAATTATATGTTGAACAGAGATCTTTCCTTTCAAAAAGAAACTACCCTGCATTTTCGTTGGGTAGCTCCATACCTTTTGACTATGAACAAAACTGGGCGATTATGCACAGTAACTCCAGGCATTATTTTGAATCCAAGGGATTACGTGATGGGCCGCCATCCGAAAGCAGCCGTGAGCTGAATAAACCCTGTCACAACTATTACAATATGAGAATTCTAGAATGTACACAATATTTATAAGTAGAACAAAATAAAAATGTGACGAGTATTCCGTCCATTCTCTATGGCTATCAACTCAGATAAATCCAACATTCAATGGACTATACTTCTACCTGCGTATGATAAATTAAGGTAAAGATTTAATGAAGAAATGAATTGGGTCATTAGTACTACCTGTAAGTGTATAACCAGGCTGAGCGAAATGGCATTCCTCTGCTATCAATTCGTTAAACTTTATAAGAAGAACCTCTGGGAGATGGAAGTTGATAGCCGAGATTTTATGGCTACTAATGGTGTTGTGGCTTAATTACAACCGTCGATCGCTGGGTAGAACCCCATACCAATTCTTCGGTTGACAACGTAACACTAGAGATGAGATAACCCAGTTCTCGAGCCTTGCGCCCGTAAGACCAGCTTTTACTACCAATGTTAAAAAAGTATAAATGTCACATCATATTCATGGTGGCATCATACAGTATATCATTTCAACAACACAGATTTCGCTTAGCCTAAACGCGCCACGATTTAAACTGTTCCCGAAGGTGTTTTCCAGCGAGATTTCAATGGAATTTGTCAGAGAATTCTTAAAAAAAGTTTAAAAAGTATATTCATCTATGAATTCAAAGTCACAATTTGGACTCCATAGAATCCGGATTTCTTAAAAATAAGATCGTTGGATTAACCAGAAACTTGCCGGAAAGTTAAAATGGTTGCGAGGTTAGATTTTTTCCATAAATTTCTCTCTATGCAATGAATCTATAAAGTGGATGCAATTTTTTCTTGTGTTGTTTAAATTTGTGCAGAGTGTATTCAAATGCTGGCTTTATTCTGCATTATATTATGGGGTTTTGAAGATGTTGAATTCATTTATGAAAGAGAAAATTATTTAAATATTTGTTGGAAAATGAAAATGGTCAAGTTTTTAAACTTCTTTCATAAATTTCTGGTTTGTGATAACTGGCATTCAAATGGTCTTCCTCGGATTGGCAAGGGAAATTTTCCTGCCAGTCACAGTTCCATCCAGGTTATTTTTTTGGAATTTCGACGATCGGGGTCGTCTTAAAATGGACCAAATCCCTTAGAGGCATAGTTCCATGACATAATTCCGCAGTAAATGGGGTAGAAATACGATTCTGCCAATTTTTATAACTGGATCTAGAGATCAAATCGCTGAAAAAGCGAAGCGATTTGAGTGCCAGTTATCCCACACCTAAATTTCTATCCATGCAATGAATCCATAAAATGTTAGGTGGATGCAATGAATACGAGAATGCTTGCGAATTTGTGCACGGTGTATTAGAATGTTGGCTTTATGATCGACAACAATTTTGTGCAGACACGTGGCTATTTTTTTATTAGCATGATAGGTGAAGAATTTATAACAGTGTCTCCAACCTTTTATAAAAAAGAAAACATCTCGACATAAATATGGTTACTAACCCTAAAATAATGATCCATCATTCATGGTTGAACCAACTCCCAAAGGAAGAGAATCAACGAGGCTAATGATCCATTTTTGGCAATTTGCAATGAGGCTTATACGAAGCGTGCTCCTCTCTAATTCGGCGGTTACTAGCTCTTCATGCATATCTACTTCAAATTAGTTTGAGTATAAAAACCTCCATAAATTACCAAGCTAATCAACAATATAGAAAATTTACAAGTACAAATATTCATTCAGTAGAAAATCTACAAGTACAAATATTTCTTGAGTGGAATATCTAAGAGACATATAAATGAGCAACTTTTTGTAATTGAGGTAGGAGATTATTAAAAAATCGGAACTTTAAGGGTTTGAGGGTTAGTTTAATCATTGATTATTAATACCAGCATAGATTCATCTTAAAAGGGGATCTACCAAGCGCCAAGAGGGATCAAATCTCTTGATGTGCAAACCCTTCACCAACATTTGCACTCTAACAAGAGGTTTATGGTTTTAATTTATCTCATTTGTGTGCGTGTGTGTGTATATACACACATTTGTAAATGTTTAAAATCTAATTTGCGCTGACATGTTATTTTTTTATTATTTTTTAAAAAGCACATGTATCAACACCAGGATGAGCATGGAAGGAGTTACACATCCCCCTACTGGGCTGTAGAATGCGCCTCTTCGACGCAATTATTGGGTATTTGTCTAGTTTTGTACGATAATATATTTAATTTATTTCTTTATTGAATTGCATTTTTCAAAGTAAAGTGAAAGGTTAACTTAAATTTGTAAGACGATCCTTTATTGATTTGAACGGATGTAGAGTTGTTCAAACTTTAGATAACCTATAATATTTTCAAAATAAAAGCTTAGATCTATGCAACATAATGAGTTTTAGTGATTTCAAATGATCATGGATATCAACTTTGATTCATCTTTATTTTAATTCTATTATACACTAAGAGGGATAAAAAAATGAGATGAATTTAAGTTTGTGTGTGTATGTGAGTAGCCAAGTGGGTTCATTCAAATACGTTAACATTGGTAACCCCAATGGACTCAACCAAAATTGAACAAGTGGTATATTGCCCCCTCATCAACAACATGCCTTCTATGGATGGTTCAATTACTTGATCTAACCTTTGGAGTTTCCATGGAACACACACACACATGGCTTATGACCCATTGACAACATGCCTTAGGTGGATGGTTTCATTGATTGATCTAACTTTTGGAACATCCATGAAACACACACACACAATATCTTAGTCTCAAGGGATTGTTCCATTGGTTAGACTATTTCCACTAGAGCATAATGTCCAGGGAGGTTGTGGGATCGATTCTCATTAAATCATGCATGGTTACCATATGTTGGGGTTAGCAAATCATACCACTTTCCAACTATAAAACTAGGAAAGAGGGAGGTGATCCACAAGGTGTTTGGCAAGGTAACAACATCCTCATTATGAACACTTGAGTATGAGTGAGTAGGTGAAAAACAACATCCTCGTTATAAACACTTGAATATGAGAAAGTAGGTGGAAAATGAAATATCTCATCTATATCAAGCTATTTTTTTAATATTATATTAAATCAACTTATGCAAGGTGTCACGTCAGTGTTAAGTTCAAAACTTTACACATCTTTCTTAAATGATGCACTTAGCTTTTTTTAATACAATCAAAAGAGACATAAATAATACCAATGTGAAAGTTTCAAGGTTTCTTTCAAAGAACCAATGTTGAAAGTTTCAAGCTTTCTTTCAAAGAAATTATGAAACATCTCTCCAAATCACCTAAAAAACAAAAAAAAGACATAGCACCCACCATGGGGCTCAAAACCACGACCACAAGATTAAGAGCCTTACACTCTACCAACTAAACTAGATGGGTTCACTTGTTTAATCATGGGGATGTTGAAATTTGAGAAACTAATATTACTAGCAATTGTTCGAGAAGTTGCAAAGGAGTGTCGATAGAAGTAATAAACAAAAAGTGCCAGGAAAGTATGAGGGTAAATCAAGTATTAAGCTCGATTTAGTTAATAATAGTCCAATTACAAACCTTTGATACAATGACCAAATTTGTGTGTTTGTACTTGGATAGATTTATGAACAACCTTTATTTTGCATGGCTCTAATGATCATAAACTAAGTCAATTTATGAGTTCCTTTGGGATCAATATATTAATATAAACATCAGTTTCTTTGATAATCATTTGTAAAAAGAAAAAAGATTGAAAAGGAAGAAGGTTGTATACAATGGTGTTTAAATCCTCTTCCTAGAGTAGCAAGCACAATGATAAAATCTAAATAGGCACCATAGTCTAACATGATGGCATCTTTGATCAATAAAAACCCTTTTGCCAGAAGGTGCATGCATACCTCTTCTCTCCACAAAATGCAAAAGGTGGACAAAGAGTTAACGTCATTCTCAAAAACATATTTTCATCAAAGCTTCTCAAAAACAAATAGGGAAGAAATTCTCAAGCAATGCCAAATACCATGAAGAGAAAAATGGACCACGAATCTAAACTCTATCAAGGCCTTTCTTTCGAGACTCGTTTTACTAAAAATAGCTTCTTGAATGGATTTACCCTTTCTATCCCAAATTAGAAACAATGAAACGTTATTTGGGAACTTTCCTTATCCGAATCCTACTAGAAGCATGTTCAAACTATGAATAATATGTTTACTATTCTTGAAAGATAATTTGATTTTAAAATTATTCCTATTAAAATATATCAATTTAAACCAGCATCACTTATGTCACATTAAAATTAAATGACATGAATATTATTGAATGTGAGATGTGTTTCCTCACCTTTTCTTAGAGAAAAAAATGTTATTATACCTACTGAGAGGCACGGTATAAGCAGAGCTAAGGGTTGAGCTAACGGGAATGCCATCTCCATCTGCATCAATAGCCAAGCAGCATGCTAAGAACCAAAGGCTTAAATTATCAGGCATATAGAAGAAAGATTTCAAGGATTCAATTATCTCGAACTGTTGAACCACCTGAAGCACTCAAATAAATCTAAGAGTTGATCCAATGGGACCACCATCTCTATCTGCATCAAATGTAAGCTTTTTAATAGAAAAACAATGTTTAGCTAAGAACCAAAGGCTTTTGTCGATCAAAATTCTATCGATGCATTCATGAGCTTTATATTCCATCTTTGTTTTGTTCATTAATCCAATTGCCTGTCATTGTTTTGGCTTTGATTTACTTTTTGTTGGTTACAGTTGTTAGGATTTATAGATTGAATAGTTATTCTCATAACACTTACTCAACCGAGTCACCCTAACCACTTTCTTAGGATTGCTTTCGAGATATTTCAAATTGCCCGATCTGTACATTCTAGTTACTTCTTAGTTGCCACTTGAAGTCTCAAGAGTTTGATTTTAAGTTTATTTTGTCTAATTTATAAGGCCGTGGACTTAATCCATTATTACGCTTTATATTCTTGGTTACATAAACTCCGTGATTATATAGTAAGGCCGTAAACATCCATGGAATGAAGTTTGAATATTGTCCTTGCGTGGTGCACTCCATATATTTATTACGATAATAGCTATATTTTGGATTTCGATCATGTGCTAATTTTTTTTTAAACAATGGTGTATTAATCTTTTTCAAAGGAGATAATCTTTTTAACAAAAAAAAAATATTTGTGAAAATCCAATTTTAGACACACATATGTATAGAAATTGAATAATTCAATGTTATTGTTTATGTTAAGAGTTTATTTATATAATTTAATCTTTGTTATCATAAATTTTATGATGTAAAATATATTATAAAAAAGATTAAGATTATTTTTACTAAAAATTATATTTAAAAAATCTCTTCCACACAACAATTTAATTATTAAAGCTTAAAATTTTCATTACAACATTTTTAAAATCATATATATTTGAACATAAATTTCTCATTACAACATTTAAAACTATATATACTTAAACATAAATTATATATATATATATAATACTTTTTGAAAGATGTCATTGTTTGTATGTAATTTATAATTATTTTTTAAATTTATATTTAAAAACTCTCCTCCACACAAAAATTTAATAATTTAATTATTAAAACCTAAAAGTTTAATTACAACATTTTTAAAATCCTATATATTTGAATCATAAAATTATCATTACAACATTTAAAACTATATATATTTAAATATAAATATATCATGAATATGCCTGTAGAAATACTTTTTAAAGGATGGCATTGTATTTATGCAATTTATAATTAATTTTAAAAAGTTATATAATTTTACGGAAATTAGATTGAAATACAACCTTTAATGAATCACATATGATGTCTATTCATTTGTTTCAAAAATAGGCTTGGTAAGCCATTGAAACATTGCAAACATACCATTTACCATACATTTAATGACAAATACTTCTTCAAACTCTTATGACAAATGCATCATCTATCTTTTCTTTTCTTTTTTTTTCACGCGAAAAAAACAACTTATATTAAAAAAGTTGTGTCAAAATATACATAAAGACAGACTGGCGAAACAGTTGATCCACCATGATGATCTACAAACAAAAGCCAAACATAACTAAGCTGGCATTACAAACAGTCTCGTAACTAGAGCTATAGAACCATCCTAAAGACATAGGATTGATAGACAGTCAATAAACCAAAGCTACAGTGGAAGACATAAACAAAGAGCCGTCACGAAATTATTCCACCCTCCAGAGTCCATCTTTTCACACTCATTATAGAACAAATCCATCTCTGAAATGATGAACAACAAGAGGATATAGCAAATTGAAATTAATATTCATAGTTGGGAAGAGCAAATTGAAAAAGGAGACTAATTTTTTTTATATATTTTATTAAAATATTACTAAGTTTCACATTTCCACAAAGATGAAGCATGTCATCCTGTGACATATATCGATAGTTAGATAGATATATACCATTTTTAATTATGATATATATAAACAATTTTGAACTATTATTTTATATATGTATATATATATTGATTTGTGTTTTTCATATTCTATTACTTTAAGTATTAATGATAAATATCTTTGGAATAAATTAGAGAAAATTATCACTATTAAATCTCTTTATTATCTAACCTTCAAGGATGATCATTCTTGATTTTTCAATAGGAATTGAGACAATTGTATTGATGGAAAAAGAAGGATTATAATTGTATTCTTAATAGAGTAACCAAAAATAATTATACCTCAAAATGACATAACCAACGAAGTTTACTAACAATTTGCTTCTTGGTAACCTAATGTTGGAAGAAAGATTATCAAAATCACAAGAGAATCAACTTTGTTGATAAAAGAATATTAGAATCACAAAACTTTGTAAAACGCAAAGTCAAAAATTAAAAGAATAGAATGGTAAATTTAGACCTAATCCCAAACCAAATTTGTGTATAATGAAAATGGATAATGACTTTAGAGTCAATGACTTTGAGATTGTTCCTCAATTATCATTAGCTTGCATGTGAATCAATATTGGCCTTCCTATACCTTGTTAAGGGTAAGAACGTGAGATGTGATCAAAGGTAAGATGAGTAAAAATAATCCATCCACACAAATTTTGGTCACAATTTTCAAGAGATAGATAAGGTGGAATCATAAACTATCATGGTTCTGGCCTAGGCCTATTTTATTGGTCACTTATTTTAAATAAAAAATTTGTGAAGTGTATTGTGAATATGTGAGGAATATTTGGTAAAAAGATATTAGGGTATTTGTATATATCTAGTTTTTTTCATTGCAACATATTCAAAAGTGTTTTTAAAAAAGTAAAATAATATATCATTACACATTGAATCACTTTAAATACTAGTACTTACCTATGTAAGTTAATCGCTCATCAGAATACAATTACATTGGTTATCCTAAGAAGGTAATCGACAAAAAAATATTTATAATTAATCAAATATAAAGATGGATTAACAACTTTGAAGTGGACAACCTATCATGCAATTAAAGAGAGAATGGAATCCCTGCATTGAAACACGTGGATATAGTGAAATTGAAACTGATTGATGCAATTCATAAGCATGGAAATCGTGTGGTTTCAAAGACAGTGTGGACAACACAATTGAAACCCTAGCCCCATAAAAGCATGATAAGAGTTAGAGCCTTAACACTTTCACTTAAGGTTTGTTGAGTTCAAGGCGACCAATGTAGATATGTTATAAATCAGATATGTGGCATTCACTTACATTTAAAGTGTAGGGTGAAAGGGAATGTCTAGAGCAACTAGAGACATTTCATATATATATAGATATATATATATGATTTGTTGACACAAAGAGCAACATTTGATAACCTACATTCAAAATGTTTTGTTTTTGTTCATTTCAATTGGTTGTTCTCTGTCAAAGAGTTTTATTGTTTTTGGTCATTTTAGTTTTAATTGAGACTGCGGGTGGGATATTTAAATAGAAAAAGGTTGCTTGCAACCTTGTAGGATTAGTTGCTTTAGTACACAACCTCTGCTTAAAACTAACATACATAATCATGATCTATACACATGAGATTTCAAAAGCATGGCCTCAAAACACACGAGAAACCACTGGTTTGAGAGCATGTTCAATAGTAGTCTACTATATAAACATATATCTAATACTTCAACAGGAAGGGCAATACCATGTCATGATTGTTTAGACTTGCATCTCATATGGAGAAGGGTCGGGAGCTCTTTTACCTTTTACAATGTTGTTGAATTCAGTTGTTGGTTGCAAGTCTTCTTCAACAGAAGTTGCCTCTAGTTCCACTCCAAAAAGCCAAAAAAATGCTAGCAATATGTAAATGGTGACGGAGAGTTGGAAGAAGAATATGAAAGTAGACAAAATAGTATAGGATACCTAAAGGTGAAGGTGAGATGGTTTGAACGAAAGTTGGTGCATGATTAATCTCCAGGAGATGGGTTGGAGGAAAGTTGGTGTGTGATTAATCTTTGAGTCCCATCATACCCTAGTCCTAGAGAGTCCAGACAGTGCCTCCTTTTTGTCACCTCCTCCATTTGACATGGTTGCATCGAACAATGTGAACAACTCTCAACATTTAAAGGTGTTTACTGCAGTGAATGTATCCGTTCACTAAGTTAACCGTGTCCAGTTAAGGGTTAAGAAGCGAGACCGTCTTCCATATTTGAGATAAATGATAATAATATATTGATTGATGGATGATAAAGTTACAATAAACTCGCCTTTATAGGGCTTGAGCAAGAATAGCGAAGGGTTACACCCTTTCGCTTATTAACCTAATAATCTATTTAATATATAAATAATGATATTAATTAAATATTCATAGCATTGCCTTCCCCTTAGGAAAGCTTTGTCCTCAAAGCTTAGATTATTTTTGACGTCTTTTCATTCTCGTTTTGTGTTGAAACAATGTCATTACTTCCTTTATGTCTTTTTTTAGAGCTGGTATTAGGTATATGCTTGGTATTTACGCAATAGTTTGTCATCTTCCTTTCATTTGTAGGAAAGCTTTGTCCTCAAAGCTTAGATTATTGTTGACGTCTTTTCATTCTCGTTTTGTGTTGAAACAATGTCATTACTTCCTTTATGTCTTTTTTAGAGTTGGTATTAGGTATATGCTTGGTATTTACGCAATAGTTTGTCATCTTCCTTTCATTTGTAACTTGAATTTGTACTCCATTATGTTTATTATTGTTATCCAATTTTCCTTGTACATGAATAAGAGGAGTATTTTTGTGACTGACCATATCAAGCCTTGTTTTAGAAGTCGCTTGTCCTACGATATTTAGGATGTCATCACGTAATTTTTTCATTTTATTATCCTTACAAGTTATCTCAAGAAGTGGCATTTTGTGAGGCTTCTCACACTCAAAGTCACCTGATAGTGTTGCATTTAGGTTTCTCCAGGGTGGTAGAAGAGTTAAGGTAGAAGATGAATCTATGATATATGATTCCTTTGACTTGGATTCCTTTGCATATTGTAGGATCCATCTTTTGTCATTATATGGATCGTCCTTATTGTCAATGATACTGGCTTGAATCTCATTATGATCTTGGTTGAGCTCATCTTTATCAAAAAAAATTATTGGTATTTTGGTCATCCCTACGATATTTAGTTTCTGTGTCTTGTTTAATGTCTTGATCAATTTTGTTACTCTCATTTTTGTTGACATAGTGGTCCAACATATCTGAGTTACTGATATGGTTTGTATTAGACCTTAGTTTTTGTAACATTTCCATTATGGTATTCTGGGTCTGTGTCATCATGCTCAAGTTCTGTGCCATGGTGCTTATGTTCATTGTCATCGCACACATCTTGTTATCTAACTCTTTTTGTTTCTCGTGCATGATGTCTACTTTGTCATCAAGTTTCCTTCCTAGTACTAGAACAACATCTTCTTGAATTCCTTTCTTAAGTGCCTTGTTATTTTTCGTTTCTTCTCTTAATTTTTCTTGGTTGGCAACAAGGGCCTTGATGTCCTTTCCCAATTTCTCAAGTTTGTCTTTTAATTCCGCCATGGTCTTGGACCTTGTATGCAGAGGTGTGTACTTCGACACTATTTTGGCTTGTGAGGGGTGGAAAAATCTTTTTACTAAGGATGGTGAGATTTAAGGATAATAATTAATTATTATATAATAAAATCTTTATTTTATTATTTTGTTTTAATATAATAAAACAAAATTTGAATTATTCTAACTATATAATATTATAATATATTTTTTATTTTTTTTTGCAGGTCGTGGAGAGCGACGGCGTGGTGAGGTTGTGGTGAGGTTGGCGGCTGTTGGGGCGAGCGCAGGAGGGAGGGGAGCGCAGTGGACGAGAGGGGGTTGGAGCTATGTGCGCGGGAGAGCGGGAAGCTGAAAGTGATATGGTAGAGAGCGGAAGGGAGTATGGGGGGGGACGCGAGGAAGGATGCAGGGCGAGGGCGGTGGTTGGCGTTAGAAGTGGGGTTACGAAAGTGAGGAGCAACGAGGGGGAAGAGGTAGGGAGCCGCAGGTGGAGGACGCAGGTAGTGTGGGAGTGTAGATGGAAGCGTGGGGACGCGGGGAATGAGGAGCTGCACAGGGTAGTTGTGTGGGGAGATGTGGAGGGCGGGAGGGGAGATGTGGAGGCGGTGGGGGATAAGCGTGCAGGCGGTGAGGGAGAATCGTGTAGGGAGGAGTGTGAGCTAAGGAGGCGCAGATGGAAGCTAGTCGTGGTGGAGGGCACATCGTGAGGCTGAGAGGTAGGTGGAAGATAGGGTGTGGGCGCAGAATGTGGGGGCAGTGAGGAGCGGAACAAGAGTTGAGGAGCGGAAGGGATAGATGATAGCGTGCGTGGGAATGAAGGATATAGGGAAGAAGCGAAGAGGAGGAATGGAGGGAGAGGTGAGGTGAAATGCCCAAAGATGGGAAAAGAGGTGAGAGTGGGAGCGTGAACGAATGGAAAGAAGCTGGAGGTGGCAAGGGAACGACAATGGAGATGTAGAACGGTGATGAAGAACGTGAGGGATGCAGCGGAATGGTGGTGAGTGGAGCGGTCGGGGGTGAGTGCAGCAAACAGGAGAGAGGTAGAATAAGGCGAATTCGGCCAAAGGAGCGAGTCTGCTTTGAGTTTGAGCCGAATCCGAGCTTAGGTCGAAGGAGCCGAATCCATGCTCTAATACCAAATGCAGTGAACGTATCCGTTCACTAAGTTAACCGTGTCCGGTTAAGGGTTAAGAAGCGAGACTGTTTTCCATATTTGAGATAAATTATAATAATATATTGATTGATGGATGATAAAGTTACAATAAACTCGCCTTTATAGGGCTTGAGCAAGAATAGCGAAGGGTTACACCCTTTCGCTTATTAACCTAATAATCTATTTAATATATAAATAATAATATTAATTAAATATTCATAGCATTTACCCATACATGGCATCAATCAGATAATGGCATCCATTTGATTGGTATGCAAGGTGATGGGCATCCATCAGCTCACATAGTCTTAAAGAATCTATAGACGAGTGCTTAGACACATCCAAACAATACCAATTCCCAACCATGTCTAGGATCATACCACCATGACAAGAGTCAAAGCCTACAGACTGTTCATTAAAGGTTGATTGATAACGTGACGGTATAGGATAATTTGTTTTATTTTGATTATGATTTTTTATTTTCAATTAATCTTACACCTACAAAGATTTATTTTCCATCAACATTGTCCTACGCCAATAAAAAAATTAGAATATTAATTTTTAATAATTGTTAAAATATTTTTATTTTTAAACTATTTGATATTTTATTTTTAATATATTTGAAAACTTATGAAAATCATGTAAAAGGTAGTTAATGCTATTTAACTTATAAATGAAAAGTATAGTCCATGCTTTGGCAAAAACTAATAATGCAAATATTAGTGAGAACTCTAACTCTATGTTTTAGTTTCATGCAACTTTTGAGTTTTCAATTTCAAAACATAACTTCTTTTAATTATATATCCGTTAACACCATTCATGTCATTCCAGAGAACACTATCGACAATTTTGTGAATGTTAATGATGCTTGACATTTTTATTTAAAATGCAAACTAATAATATGTAAGAATTAAATACAAAACTTAAATATTGCAATTATACTAATGTTTCAGAAAGGGAATAATATAAAAATGAAGCAAGATAACCAGGTAATGTTTTAGGTCTTTCTCAATTTGACAATTGAAAATTTAGTATACTATATTAGATGATAGGAATAAATCATGCATCATAACTAGTGACATATAAGTAACACACAAATTAATGCACCGTAACTAGTAACACATACATGATGCACTTAAACAACATGCATAACCAATGCATTATAAGTGATTCACTTAAGTGCCACACCTAATGGATGCACTCAAGTGATACACACCAGTGGCAATGTCACACACCATATTAACCAATGTACAATAACTCACGACGCATCAATGACACACATTAGTAATGCACCATAACTAGCGATGCAAGTAGGTGATGTACCATAAGTGATGCCCCTAAACGACACAAATAATTGGTGAACCATAAATGATGCACTTACATAGCATACATAGTTGATGCACACTCTAGTGGAACACTTAAACAATGCGTTAAGTGACACACACAAGCACAACAAACCATACTAAGCCATGCACCATAAGTTGTAACATATATGTGACATGTTGGACATTTGGTTGTCATTGATGTCAACCTTAGTAAAAGGACATTTAAGTAAGGACATCAAAGTGGTACCCTTGTGGTGTAGCTGTTAAGCTTGGCCCTTGCGAGATGAGATAACATGTGGTTGTTTCCACATGCCCACTTTCAGTTGTACACAAATGGAGAAAGTGAATAAACCCCCAAAGTGATGGTGATGTGTCCACATAACCATGATGGTGTGAAGTATAAAGAATCCCATTGATGAAGAAATGAAGTGGTCATGGAGACAAGCCAGGGGGATCTCACGAGAATGATGGTAAATACAAAAAGGGAATTTTACCCCCATAAAGGTACCCCAAATGAAAGAATAAGTTCCATAATCATATAGGCTATTTTGAGACCCTTTTGGTGATAGGTGGCATAATTCCTAACTCCCCATGGTTGAGAAGATATGAAGTTTTCTTTGTACTGGGCCGAAATTTTGTTAGGGTCGACCTAACATGACTGTAGTTAAAAAGGTGGCACATTAGTATAAATATAGCTTAAAAGTGGCGCATTTTATATCATCCATTCAAGAGATCAAGTCTAAAGTGCACAAAACAAAAGAAGATGTGCTAGAAGAGGTCAAGGGGTGCAAAAGAAGTACATGGAGTATATAATTGAAGAAGAAGATGCGTTATATATCTTGGAGAATCTATGTGATCTAGGGTTTCTTATGGACTAGGGTTTATCTCATGATCTTGGTAAAGGCATGGACTAGGGTTTATCTTGTGATATTGGCAAACACATGGACTAGGGTTTATCTTATGATCTTGGTGCATGGATTAGGGTTATTATGGCATGATCTAGGGTTCCTCTCTTGGAATGATCTAGGGTTTAAAGATGATGATAATGTTAAGTGATTGAAGGAGCCAAAGAAAAGATGAAGTCTATGGATGATTGTTTCTAGGGTTTGTTCAAGAAGGACTTGATGATAGTGATAGTGACAGTGAAGACACTGGCAATGATAATGATAGTGAAGACAATGACAATAGCAAGACAGTGAGAGTGGCAGATTGATAGTCTTATTCATATCATGGTGGTGTAAGGCAAGGGATTTGGTGCTTCCTTCTAGTTGGTGCTGGAGAAACTAGGGGGTTGTAGCATCCTTCTATTTGGTGCTAGAAAAAATAGGGAGTTGGAGCTTCCTCCAGGTTAGAGCCTATAAAGCAGGGGGTTGGTGCCTCCTTCTAGTTAGTGCCTCCTTCTAGTTGGTGCTTCATATGGATGTAACCTTGTAATCTTCTTAATATAATAAAATTATTATCTCGTGTGCACTGTGTATGATTTTATGTGTTGATGAATGGCTTGTTAATGGTTATTATTACATGATGTGCTTAAAGTTTGAAATGGTAAAAAGAGCTCAATATTGATTCACTCCCCCTCTTAGTATTGGTGATATTTCCAACATGACACACCTAAGTGATGCACCATAAATAGTGATGTACTCCCCCTCTTAGTATTGGTGATATTTCCAACATGACACACCTAAGTGATGCACCATAACTAGTGATGTACTTAGGTGGGGTACCATAATTGATGGACCTAAGTGACACACACAATCAATGGACCATAAGTGATGTTTGTAAGCATTGCACTTAAGTGCTACACTTAAGAACATAAGTGATGCACCATATTAAGTGACACATATAAGCAATGGCATGCCACATTAAGTGACACACTTAAGAAATGCACCATAAATAACAATGCACAACACATTTAAGCAGTGCACCATAAATAACAACACACTTAAGCAACACACATAATTGACACACCCTAAGAAACACATTTTAATGACACCTTAAGCATTGACACAAGGATATAGAAGCAACACACATAAGCTATCCACCCATGCACCAAAAGTGATGCAACATAAGAAATGCACATATATTAATATTTATGAAGCGATGTATGAAACTACTATCATATATCAACCAAGCCCCAGCATTCACAAAATTTTGATGCTTCTATTTGTAAAAAAATGCAGTATAAATGCAAAGACAAGGAAGTGAGGAGACCATAAGCTAAAGTGATAAGATTTAGGTGTGTTGTGTTGGAATTTTGGTGCCCAATAGCTTGTTGGAAAGCACTTGATGATGAATAAAAACTGAGATGCAAATAAGGACACTGGGATGTAAACAAGGACACACATCTAGACACAAGTTGCAATGCAAAATCAATTCCAGGATGCAATTAACTCAAGTGGGACATAGATGCATGTAAAAGGTCATGCAATGGAATGCAAAACTAGCATGCAGAAAAAGGGTTATGCATCTTAGATGCATTTTTACATCTACATGGTATGCAAAATAGGATACTACAACCCTATATTGTATTAGTGTCACCATCTAACAAAAGGGAGCATCATTTAGGTTTTCATCTTTTATCAATGACATTTTTCACTTACATATTTGCATTGATAAGTTTTTTCTATTATTAAAAAGCAATGCTAAACAACAATACACAACCAAATGTAATATAGATATCAAAACAACAATATAAAATGGCATGCATATATATAAACATAAATATGCACATATTAACAAAAGACATGCTATTAGCACATAACAAATTCTCCATACATGGGTACACAGATTAAACAGTCCACCAAAGGCTTCCCATTTCATCCACTCGTGGATGTATTCTAGTTCATTCATATTTATTTGATGTATGCACATTCCCTCTATACGATACATCACAAGAATCTATCCATTCAGAGTAACCTACATATTCATCAAATTATTAGCCACAGATGAATCAGACTACATTATAAAGATAATAATAAACTTCCAAGCACAACAATGTAACACTTGAACCTTTTTCCATCATGGCGGATATGTTGGAAATACTCCAATTCAATAAATATTATAGCACTCCCATGATCACCAATATTCAAGGAAAATCATGTCACTTGAAATAACCCACTAGTGGTCCATAAGGGGGTAGATTTTCACTCCTTCTAGATGCTCCTAGGTCTAGGGTCGTTAACATGTTTCCTTACGTCTGATGAAGACAAACTCTTAGCTAGTCAAAATTGTTTTTAGGTCTTACTCTAGGGCTAGAAGAATGGTTTTGGCCTAGATAATATCCACAAAAATGCTAGTATTCATTGTGTTGATCGCTAAGGCTACATACAATGGAGTCATGTGTTTCTAGTAACATCTAGCCTTAACCATATACAATGGAGTTATGTGCTTTCTAGTACTATTTATAATGAAGTGCACTTGTCAAATATTTGTAATGAAGTGTAGACAAATCCTCTTATTGAAGTCTCCCCTTCAATGGTAGATATGTTGTAAATATTCCAACTGAAAAATATTTACAAAAGTCCCACTTAGTCAAATATCTGCAATGAAGTGAATTTTTTTTTCTCATTGAAGTCTTCCCTTCAAAGTGGATTTTTTGCAATTCGTAGTCATATCATATATTTTAGACCCCAAAGTATTCCCTTCAAAGTGGATCCTAGACCCCAAAGTATTCCCTTCAAAGTGGATCCTAGACCCCAATTGACTCGCCATCTCCATGCTTGAAACTAAACATTAGATAAACATGAAATTATTCATGGATCCCTTCCATGTTGTGTGAATATCAAATCAACATCAATTCTTCTACCTAAAACCAAACAATAATGCAAACAAACCTTGGACCACCATGTTCGATTATCCCTCCCATCTATAGGTTCCCCTTAATTTGGATATATATCATTTTATTCTAGAGCACCACAAATTCACAACAAAACCACCAAATGTAACTCAAGTGATTATGATGTTCTACATTGCTCCTTCTATCTTACACAACCTATCTTATAAGCTTTACAAGACTTATGAGTGGAAAGACATAATTGTTACAAAGTCGCCCACCATGGGACTTGAACCCACACTCCATATGAAAACTACAAATATGACGTTCTGCATTGCTCTTGCATTCTTACACAACCTATCTTATAGGATTTATAAGACTTCTTAGTGCAAAAACACAACTGTGACAAAATCACCCACCATGGGGCTCAAACCCACAAACACAAATTTAAGAGCATTGCTCTCTACTAACTGAGCTAGAAGGGATTTGGATGTAACAATAAGGAACACCAACAATTGTAGCCAATATTATTAAGAATTCCTTTATTGTTTTAAATAAATCTAATATTGTTGACATTATTATGGAATACTCTTATGATTGATGGCTGATGCAGTGGTGAACGACTAAATGTTTACAAACAAATATTTTTAACCTACCCCAACATAAACCCGCTCAACTAGAAAAAGAAAAGCAGTGAAGAAAAGATAAAAATAAGTGTGCACAAACCACCTCAAAATATTTGACTTGCCATATTCAAACTAGTGACCGGATATGAACTTAACATCCAACAACAATCCTCCACTCTACCAACTAAGTTGAGGTATCATTCTAGTTTATTAAGCAAAGGAACTCCCTATTAGCTAAGCAAAGCATGGTTGGTTTGAAAAACAAAGAGGAAAGGCCATGAAGAGGAGAAAATCTAAAGGAAAGGGTAATTGCATAATGGTGTATTTGTTTAGCAAAATTGTGATCAGTGAAAAAGAAACACAAACTCATAGGAAATCACCAACAACTTTAACCTCAACCGGTAATGCAAAGGGAATTTGTGTTTCTTGAGTGTTGACGAGTCAAAATGACCTTGGCCAAAAGTAGGGGTTAGTCCCAATGAAAGTCCCAATTAGACTAAGCACCATTTGGAATAGGGAACCCATCTAGAGTCTAACCCAACAACCATTGATGATTTGGGTTCTACCGGTTACGGCCCAATCCATTGTGTATGGTTTTCTAAACTAAAGAATGAAATGTAGCTACTCTAGAATGAAAAATGCATATGTCTGGACTTGATGATAGTTACAATAAGTAAGCACATAACCATACATGCTCATGTCAATAACCCATGAATTAGTTCGCTGAGGATAAAATAAAGGATATGGGGAAATGGTTCTAAAATCATTAACATTTTTGTACTCGCAAATTTTGACAAGCATTTTTAGGAAAACATAAATAAGAATGCAATAGTTGCACGCAAGAGTAATCCACACTGTGAGATACATTCTTACACAATCCCAATGCTCTACAAATGCAACAGAATAATAGTCCATAATAAATACACATAGGAATTAGAGCTTCTCCAAAAATGACTCGGCCAAAGGTTGGCTTCCCCTCATTGAAATTTCAGTAGTAGTACATAAAACGTTAGAGAGCTAAAAGCCCTTTCTCATTTGATCTCCTCCTATTTAACCTTTCTCATGTAGAAGTTTAACAATTTCTTTGAGTAATCATCAAATTGTTTCCTCTTCCAGGAATTTTTATATTCCCCCACCTTTCTGAAGATGTATTTATCTTTATCTTTATTTCATATGACGTATCTTCTCTCCTTAGGGGAAACTTTTACTTAAAATTTCACTTTATCTAAATGGGTACTAAACCTCGAATGTGATCCCCTTTTGTGTTTTTTCTTTTAAAGTTAAATATCTCATTAATTTTCTCTTCAAAATCATCCTTTACTTTTGTAATGAGAAGTCACCATGTGACTTCATATAATACTGGGTCTAGTGGTACTTCTCTTGTGGTCTATGCCCCCTTTTCTTTAATTTAAATAATATTCAAGGGGAAGACATTTCAAGTGATTAATTATAAGTGTATATTAAGAGTCGATGGTTTCTTGAAAGACAAAGTGATCGTCTTGAATCTTCATTTGAATTAGTGATGAGCCAGGTTCCTTGGGAGGATTCAATGTTAATGGTTTCATATTTTCACACAAGCTTCGTATGTTTGTCTATTCTTCTTAGACGAAACATAAGGATTCTGTCAAGCCAACCAATTCTTCTTGTTCCCTATCTCTGGATGATACGCTTTGTGTAGACGCTGGCTAACTTAACCTTGAAGACCTTCATTCTCGCTCTTTTCTTTGATGCTTTTCTCTTTTATACAACTTGCACATAGATCCAAATCTATATTATTAACCCAATTTTAATAGCCTAGAAATTAATTTGACATTTTCAAAAGTAATATATATGGATACGAGCACATCCCTGTAGTTGTGAGTTGGACGCAAGGTGTCAATCATTTGCAACGATGACCATGGTGCCATTTCCTTGATGATTTGGCTCGTATTTTTAGTTTCTATTGTTGTAATCATGTATCTCATTAGATTCTTCAAAATTATATGATATGTTTTCGTAGACCCACACCCATCTACTACATTTGGTTGCATCCCTAAGACATGCCTTCAAAAGTTTTGAAAAACACCCCCTTTCATAATAAACCTCCATTTATATGAACAATATAATAATAATACACCTTATAAACTTTCCCATCATTACGTTTTCCATGCTCCCCACGAAGTATAAATTAAAAGATATAGGAGTTGTTTAAAAATTCGACTATTTGGCTCGGACAAGAGCTTTTCACTGGAATCTGACTATTTTTTATTTTGCAAAATATGAATTTAATAATGTTTTAATGGCCATTTTGATGGTAGAAACAGATTTAACACCATAAAAACCCCTTGGGGCACCCAAAGTTTCAGAGTTTCATAGTTGTAACCAATATTTTTAAAAAATTATACCGGAAATTTTCAAAATTATGTTGGAAAAATCAAAATTTTCCTTATGAAATCATAGAACTTTTATGCTACCCAAAAATATGTGAGTTATCTCTCCACTAATGAAAATATAAAATTGTAGTATCATATCTTTAATGCTTTATGTTAATGTGCCCACTTAATGTGCCCACTTAATGTGTCCCCACGAGATTTTGGTTTTATGTGACATTTAGGCACTTTGGTCCTCATATGTTTATATATGGTATTCCCCTTTTCTTTAGCTTATATGCGCCCTTTAAAACTTTGCCATGTGCCACCTTGACTTGGTTATGCACTCCTTTAAACTTGATCCAAGTGCTCACTTCAAACTTAGGGGAGTGCTCATTTAAAACTTAGACATGCGCTCTTGCAAGAATGAATGTGTCCTTTAAAACTTACCCGTGCGCCACCTTAAACTTTAGCGTCCTTTTTTTTTATAGAAGTAAAAAAACTTCTTGCTATTCATATTGATGAATCAAAGAAGTTACAATTATGCAATACATGCGAATGACACAGATTTGTAAGGACATACAGTAAATCGGTACCTCGGCTAGTTACCTATAACAAGTGGCACACACACCAGACATTGGGGTCTCCAAAATAACTCATCAACAATTATAAATATTCTTTAATTTATTGTGTTGATCTGATCATAACCCAAAAAATAAAAATAAAAATGTAACAAAAAACAAAACAAAAACCCGATAGACTGTAATGATCTATAAAGCCTCAGTTGAGTGTCTTTAAAGAGTATCTCGTCCTGATAACCACGAAGCTGAGCCCAACCATCATCCAGAATTAATCCCGCTTTTGAGAGGAAATATGCTTTCACATTGTAAGTCCTTAAAATATGTGTGAATTGGACTTCCTCAAACAGCCCAATCAGATCCCTGATATGTCTTTGCCAATGAATTAGTTGTGGAATCTGAAGCTGATGATTGCCTCTGAGCCAATTAATAATGGTTGAGGAGTCCCATGTTAATTGTATCGAAGGGATCTCTTTTCTATTGGAAATCACTAAGGCTCCCCAACATGCAAGAAGTTCAGCACGTGTATTAGTGCCTTCACCGCAACCCAAACTCAATTCATAGTGTATACCATGATGAGTCATTATAAATACCCCAACACCATACTTGCCGCCTTGCTCTGCACCATCAAGGAGAAGGAATTCGGGGATTCACCACTTTTGTCTTAGCAAGAACTAGTGGAGCACCAATACAGTTAGCAGATATATAATTGACAGCTCCCCTCATTGTGAAATTGGTATCCCCAAGGAGAATTGAGCATCAATACCTCCATAACCCCCAAATAAAATTAGTCGAAAAGAAAATATAATTAAGATGATTCTTGTGCCAATGACGAAGATTTTCATTCAATGTTTTCTCCTTCCATTGTCCCACAAACTGTAAGCGGATATAAACTTCATCCCAAATCTGAAGAGTGACAAGGCATTGAGTAAAGAAATGATCCACTGTATCTAATGCAGCATAACAAAAAGAACATGCCATCGGTCCCAGACCTCCTCTATGCCAATAGTTAACACCAGTTAAAATGCAATTATGAAGTGCCATCCATAAAAAAAACATCTGATTTTAATCGAGACCTCCCATTGCCAAACTATCCTATTCCATCATTGCTGAGAAGGATGTATGGAGGATTCGACTATAGATAAATAGGCTTGACTGCTTCTAATTGCTCCCGAAGAATTTTGAAAAGCCCAATCTAATTCATCGTTTTCAGGACTCAAAATGATGCCGGCGTGAACAAGTTCTATAATGTATTGATCCCAGAATATTGTATCAGACATGGAGAGATTAAGTGTTTCAGCACCGATCCAATACCTGCCCACCTCCGCCTCATAATCTCGAGTCCAAGCCTGATTAAGGAAATAAATTCCTTTATGTTGAATGTTAAGCAATGTCTGGTCAGGAATTGTTACCCGCCGAGAAGTCCCCACAATGGGATCGACCCCAACCCGAATCTGAAACTCGTTGCCAACTCGCCAGGAAAGCCACCGTTTTAGTAATGAAATGGTCTTAACCAATCCATACCAAACCGAGGAAGTTTGCCTGAGATTTCTCGAATAACCTTTGATCCAATCGATGACCGAATTACCTTTGAGGTATTCGTATCTAACCACAGTACTCCATAGACTGGAATCAAATAATCCCCACCACAGACTTTTCAAATGAAGAGCGTCATTGACAAAGTATATATTACACACTCCCCAACCACCCATCTCCACAAGGGATGCAACCCACTCCCAAGCCACCAAATGTTAGCCATGTTTCTCCGGACTTGAATTCCACAGGAAATTAAAGGCAATCCTCCTTATCGAGTGCAGAATGGAACGTGGAACATTGGCAAGAGTGAGCCAATAAACATGCAGACTAAGAAGGACCAAATTCCGTAAAATCAAACGACCTCCAAGTGATAATTTCCGAAAGGTCCAAGATGCCATTTTGTGTTCAATCTTCTGGATCAACCCGTGACAGTCCACAATACAATAGTCACTTGGTTTGAGAAAATATCCCAAGTAAAAGAACCCCCCCTTTAGTTCTTTAGGCTCTAGAGGGATAATGTTCCTGAGCTGGTGATGGAATGCCACCGAATGATTAATAGAGTAAAAACCAGATTTGGGGAAACTGATGCACATACCTGTAGCCAAGCAGAAGAGATCGATTATAGATTTATAGTACATCCACTCATTAATATTCCCAATGCCGAACAACAGCACATCGTCGACAAACAAAAGATGAGTAACAAAGTGATGAGTCGAGACCTTTATCCCTTTAACATAGCCTTCAGATTTAGCTTGGATAACAAGTTGGCTCAGCCCTTCTATGAATAAAATAAATAACAGTGGGGAAAGCGGGCAGGCCTCACGGAGACCCCTAGAAGCCTTGAAGAAATAAGTCGGGCATCCATTTAATAAGACCACAAAATTAGCAAATGTAACACACCCCATTATCCACTGAGTAGCCAAGTAATCCAAACCAGAATTTAGCAGAAGTAGCCTAAGAAATGACCAGTCCACCATGTCATACGCTTTAACCAGATCCAATTTCAATGCACTCGCCTTCTGGTTCTTAATATGTGCCAAGTGTAATGTCTCCTAAGCAACCCCAACATTATCAAATATCAGTCGATCACGCAGAAAGATGAATTGTTCCTTTGAAATCCCTCTGGAAAACCCCTTCTTAATCCGATTTGCGATAGTTTTGGAAATCATTTTGTAAATTAAATTACAAAGGGAAATAGGTCTATAATATTGAAAGGATTCAGGGTTTGAATATTTTGGGATTAATGCTAGAAAGGTAGCATTAACCCCTCCCGATACTTTACCACTGCATCACACTTCTTCCACCAACTGCACCAATTCAGGTCCGAGGATCTCAAAAAATTGAAGGAAAAATTCACTGGACCAACCATCTGGTACAACACTTTTTCCCTTAGATATACATCTCAAAATGCCTTCAATTTTAGTGATAGTAACCTGGCTCCCAATAATTGCAGATTCCTCCTCAGAAAACAACCTTGGCATAACCGAAAGGATCTTAAACCAATCATGTAGATTATTTACTTGAGGCTTAGTAAATAACTTGTAAAAATAGGAAATGGACTCCAATTCGATCTCCCGTTGAGAGGATATGACTCCCTGAAAATACAGAATCTCCCAGATAGCTTTTTCTTTTGTCTCTGAGCCGCATAAGAATTAAAAAAATTGAAATTTCTATCCCCACTAGATAACCACAGGGCCCGACTTTTGATCCTCCACAGTTCTTCTTCATGAGTTAGAATGGATGTTTTTTTTGCTTCTAATGCAAGAATCTGATCTATAGTAGATATTCCCATTGGCGCCGAGTATAATATATTAAGTTTCACTTCTATCCGACAAAGATCATATTGGAGTGCCAATTTTTTGTTGAGAATCCATGGAGAGACCAACGCTTTTAATGAACGGATAAAGGAAGGCAACCTGTGCATTGCAGAACCCTTAAAAGACTTAGAAATTTTTTCCCAGTGATGAGTAACCAGATGAACAAAGGTGATATCTTCCGACCAAATCAGGCAGTATTTAACAGGATAATGAGAACAATGAAAGTTAACGCCCAGCTTCAGTAAAATAGGCATCTGGTCTGAAATATGTACATTCTCCACCCAAGAATTGTAGTATGCCAGCCCCAAGTAAAGGATTTCTTGTACCAAGAAACGATCTAATCATTTCACTACAACATCCAATCCCTGTCTGCCATTCCACCAGGTAGGTAAAATGCGAGAAGGGATAACATCAAAAAGGTGATGAGAATCCACCAAGTTCATAAACCAATCATTACTATGAGCATCACGAACCCTCATACCCTACGACTCCCGAGCAACTAATGTGAAATTTAAGTCCCCAACCACAATCAGAGATTCGAAGTCTAGTAGCCCACTACTCCTGCGCTCATACCAATAACCCATCTTGTCACCAACATCCTCGTAACAATTAAAAAGGTGTAGTGATAAATTTAGTTCCCAGAAATGATCCACCATAAGAATGCCACACCCAGTAAAGAAAGGACGAAAATTAAATAGAGAAGAGTTCCAGGCAGAGACTAGGCCACCTGACTTCCCATCCGCATCAATAGAAAAACATAACCAGTTTGGAAGTAAGCTCCCAAGAAAGGCTCTTGCCTTATTCCCAACCACCATATTCTCTTGAAGAAGTACCACATTCGAACTAACAGAAACCAACAAACGACGGAGAGCTAACCTTTTGGGGGCACTCCCAACCCCTCTGATATTCAATGACAAAATATTCATGGAATAACAACCATATAAACTGCCAATGCTCTAAGTGGCCTAAATTCATTTGAAATTAGATCAGAAGAGGAAGAACCAATGCCCGAGGGTGATGTAGGATATCAACCAGTATCCCGCACAGAATCTTCATTCCCAATAGAAGATCGGGCCAAATCTTTTCTCTGTCTCCCCCCAGTTTTCTTCCGAATGGTAACATTTGGATTTGAAGACACCATGGGCACTGGTGACTTCGAGGCGTCGCTAAAGAGTTGTAAAGGGGCACTAAAGAGCCCGTCCGAGGATGTAGTCGGAGAGGAATGGAATAAAATCGGAGCCTGAGCCAGAGGAATAGTAGTAGTAGTGCCTTCTAATGGAATAAGAATCTCTAATTCATCCCTCGAAAGCTGGGTATTTGAAAACTGGAATTGAGGAGTAATGGGAGAGGTATTGGTATCTAACCCTAAATCCACAGACTCCTTCGTCTCAACCACCTTAATCTCATTGTGAAAATTCTTCCCATCCGAGAGACAAATAAGAGAAGGGGTAGAATGTCTAGTAACGCCAGTAAAATCCCACTCTAATTCATCTAAAATAGAACATTCAGAGCTGACAAGGACTGGATAAATGACCGGAAATGAATTTTAAGTTTCCCCAGGAGCAAGGAGGATAAACCAGGATCGGGAGAAAAAAATTTCATACCTTGAGACAATGAAAGTGGAGTGAGGTCCGGAAATAGTGTAGTACCCCTAACATTCTCAACCTCAGAAACCATATTAGTAGGCAGTCCACAATCGTTCTGAAGATGACCTGCTTCTCCATAGTTGAAACACCGAAAATGAGTGTTCCAGTAGTCTAATTGTTGATGAATTAATCGATCCCCGCAACGAATTTTTATGGCATCCGGTAACCCTAACTCCACATCAATATCTATTAATACCCATGCCATTCTCTTATCCACCCAGAATAAAGACTTATCGTGAAAGACAATAAATTTCCCGATATCATTTGCCATGCTAACAAAGACCTCACGCGACCATAATTCCAAAGGAAACCCCTTAAATATAACACAAAAATGATTCCGCTGAAGTATCTCTTTCACTGGATTGAAGTCTGAATGCCATTTCTTCAGACACAGAGACCCCCTACCAAGCAGCCAGGTATTTCCCATGATCAACTCCGGATGTGCATCTTCAAGGAAGTGAAATACCACCCATTTGTTGACCAACATATGTACCCTGGGGCAGTATTCCATAATGGGTTTCCAATGGGTATTTATGCAAGCCAACAGATCTTCCCTGTTGATGTTAATGAAACATATCTTGCCAACTAAATCCCTCGCTGAAAGACTAATGACCCTACCCAGCTGAATATCCTTACCCAGGGTCATGTTCACGTCTTCACTTCATTTTTTAATTGCTTTTAATGACCGATGAATTTTTTCCCTCCCTCCTTTTCTTCTGGACAAACCACCACCACCTTTCGAAAGTGTCTCTGGTTCAAAGCACGGTCTGCCAGAATCTTCACTAGAGAAATATTCATCTGAAGATGAATAACCACAATGTAAGGGATCAATAGAGTGTTCCAAGGGAGTACCACTAGTGGCCTCGAATGCAATCCCAGAATCCATCTGTATTATGCCTTAAAAAAATCGCCAGGAGCTGGCATAAGATAGTAAGTGACATGTATTGCACGGAGTGGGACCAAAGAACATAATAGTGACAGATAAAAATAAAATACACCGAAGGCCCCAATCAGTCAAAGAAAATGATATTCCCACTTTTTAAAATCTTGGTTGGTACTAAAGTCCCCCCGATCAGGGACTAGACTCCACGAAGATGAAGAGATTAAATTCCAGACCAGCCATGGCCAGACCCAGTGAAACCAGGTGACCACACAAACCCTAGAGACGCCCAATTTTGCTGCAAAAACCCTAAAATCGCCATTATCGCGCCTATGTGTTTAGGCAACCAAACATTTTGTCATTTCCCTTTTGTTCCTTTTCTTAACCGTTCAACTTCCTTTTGATTTTTTGATTTTTTGATTTTTTTTTAACACTTATGAGCACAACTTTAAAATTTATTTTAGCGCATCTTTAAAACTTGGTCATGCACTCATTAACTTTTTGGCATGCACTCTCTAAAATTTGGTCATGCGTTCCATACATTTTAGTCGCCACCCACTTAAAAGTTAATTATGTGCAATGTTTACAATCTTCATTAGGAATATGATCTCCCTTCTCTATCTGATGCCTTTTATTTTATCTTAGCGATGTGTTGTGGGTTTCTAAGTTTTTTATGAGTGATGGCTCTTTTAGCTTGAATTAATGACTTAAATTTTACTTCGTGTTGGGATATCTTCCTAAGTGTCGAGGCTGGAGCTCAGAATTGGATTCTGTATGTAGCATTGGGTTCACAGCTATGCAAAGATCATAGTTGGTTTGGTTCGTTGGTGAAAAAATCACTTTGATTGGTCCCAAAAATACACACAAAAGCATTTTTAATGGAATTTCATGCCTCGTTATTGCAACTGCTTTTCTCAAATTCAATTATGTCAAATCCCCTGTCATTTGTGGTGTGTAGGATTTCCATGTGTTGATTGAAATTGACACCATCCATTAACAACCGAGATATTTTAATTCCTAAACCATGCCAATTGGCCCCTTGATGCACTTTATTCCCACACCTTTTAGAAAGGTCGATTCATCCTTGAAACCTATTTCTAAGTCAGCTAGTGACTTATGAACGCTCGAATGAGTTGGTAATGTATAAGAGAGGTCCAAAAATAGAGGTTAAAGAAATCATAACAGAGACCAAAGAGTAGAGACTTATTCCAAAATTCTCAAGGGGGTACCAAGTAAATTTACTTGGGAGTTGTTGAGGGCTCAACAATTGGTGACATACTGGGTGAATTAGGAATATTTGCACATGCGATGTATTTGAACTCTTAAACTAGAAAAAGTAAACAAGAAGAAATAAAATTAACTACGTAAACTGGGTCAAAATATCCAACCTGCCGGATTCGAACAAGCGACCTAAGGATTAGGTCAATACTTTATTTCCACTACAGTCTGCTCTACCAATTGAACTAAGATCAGATGGTGATTACAATTCACGTTAAAATTCTAACCAATTGAATTAAGGTCGGATACCGATTCAAATTGACATTAAAGTTATAATAATATCGTCTTTTTATCCATACTTCCTCATGAATTTTCAGCACAAAGAAAGCAACTGACCGTGGAGAAGAGAAGAACAGAGTATATCATGCAGAAGCAAATCAAATAAAAACAATATTGAGTAATATAAATATAACAATGTAGATAATTATCACATCCACAATTTACATAAAAACTTGTCCTTCACATCCACAAGAGTGTTGCATAATCAATGTTGGCTGCAATGAGTAGTAGCCTACAAAACTAGATAATGAGTTATTTAACATAGATCATCTACAAATCAAGAACTAGAAATAAAGAAATGTTATGAAGAATATGATATTAACATTAACCTTGAATATTTACAGAAAAATAAAAAGAGAAAGCCATTAGTTGGTAGTCCTTACCAATTCTAAAACAACCACATATATTAGAAAATGCATAATACTATGATTTAAGAAGATAATTAAACGAAGAATAACCAACCAAAATTAAAGATATATTAACGAAAAAGAGGCAGAACCGATTAAATCGATCCATTTATTCTTAACAAGTGGCACCAGAATTGGAAAAACATTTACATTAAAGACAATCTTCCAATCGTTAATATGTATGTATAGGAACTTAAAAGAAAATGATCCCCATAGCTCATAGGATTAATAACATCATATGGAGGAAAAACATCATTGTCACATTGCACTCTGCATTTCATATGCCTTTTAATAAATTATAATATCTTTCATTAAAAAGTAAAAAATTGGATACCTTAACAAAGCATCATCAACAACTATATGTGCTATATATTAACCAAGCATCCCTCATAGACACAACACTATATGAAATTGATTAGTGCTCACGAGAAATAAAGCATACTCAATTAACATACTTTGACAACTTGGATATAATATTCTCAGGTGATCTCTGCCAAACACAACCAATCCAAGATTATATGATATTTCAAAACCCAACAATGCAAGACAAAGTAAAATGCTATGAATTGCATAAAACAATGCATCTAAAAGATATAAACTTTATTAAAGTTCTAAATAAAACAAGGGAGATAGAAGTTAAGCTTCAAGTCCCTGCCTTAAGATAATAATAAATTAAAACAATTAAAATAATGACAATCAACGGACTGTAAAATGATGTCGAATGCCATCGATGATATTTCTTTTATATGATTTTTTTGTTAATTTCGGTTCTGATTTCAAAATTTATAGCCGTGGGCAGTCTATTTTCTGATTTTTTTCATTGAGAAAAAATTAAATAGCTCATCAAAATTTGTAACAGTATTTTGAACTGTCCTTTGAATGCCTTGCTCTACATGGAAACTGGAGATACGAAGTTGTATTCTCTGCTTTGTCATTATGTTGTGAAGGTATTGTTGATGTATATGTAACTTCGGAATGTATTTCACCCATGTATTTCATATATGTATATTGTATTCCTATAGAGATGTTATTATTCCTCTATACGGAAGTGTTTGTATTCTTATAGAGATGTTATTATTCCTCTATACAGAAGTGTTTGTATTCCTATAGAGATGTTATTATTCCTCTATATGGAAGTGTTTGTATTCCTATAGAGATGTTATTATTCCTCTATACGGAAGTGTCGTCATTTATATTGTAAGTGTCGTAACTTATACTTGATGGGTTATTAGACCACCTTGTTGGGGTCGGCCCTGTATAAGTCATGTGGGTCGAAGGGTTATTAGACCACCCTATTGGGGGTCGGCCATGTGGGTCAAAGGGTTATTAGACCACCAAGTGTGGGGTCGGCCCGGATTAAGTTAACCATGGGTTAAGCTAGTCATGTAGGCCCCATTAGTTTATTGGGCAGGACAGAACAAGTATAGAGATCGAGAGATCTCTATTTGATCATTCATTCACACACTTCTCTCATTCGGAAAGTGGTGCACTTATGAGGAGGAGGCTCTACTGCTAGGAGAAGACTATCTCTTGTATTCTGGTTGTATCATTGCTCTATCTATCTCTGAGGAAGTTATTGGGGTTTTTCACCTTTATGGTTTTCCCCAAGTAAACTCTGTGTCTCTTGTGTGCTTGCATTATTGTGTCCATGATTGATATGCTGTAGATTAGATGTACATGTTGTTCTCTCAGTTAATATCCTAGATCAGATTGAAGTAAATTCTGAAAATTTAACATGGTATCAGAGCCATCTTGAAAGAAGGCATGATATGGCATGTATGACACTTGTTTCACTTTCGATGCTAGGGCTTGATATAGCAAAAACCAGTCATCGTAGAACTTTCGCTATAAATCCATTTTGGCGAAGTTTTTGGATCTAAAACGTTTACAGGTCGAAGATTAGATCCCCATGTACCTTGTGTCCAAAGGAAAACCTCTAATTCGTTGTACTTTGTGATTTATGATCTGTACAATATAGGGTTTCTGCCTCTTCCAGATCTGAGTCAAAAACAGGTGACCTTGGCAAAAAGGTCATAACTTGGGCTAGGAAGCTCCAAATGAAATTTCATAAAAAGTGACAAGTAGTACATAGACTGTACTATCTTAGGAAACTTTTCAGAGGCCGAAGTTGAACCAGTGACATGTGGCATGCAGTACAAGTTCTCTCTCCTGTTTTATCCCATAAACAGGTCACGTTGCGACACTTGGCATAACTCTCTCTCAGAGAATCCAATTGAGGTCAGAACTGTTGGGATGGAAAGATGACAGGTAGGGATATCTCAGGAAAATGTTTCAGACCCTTTGGATAGAAAACTTCGGAGTTACACAAGAAACAATCACATACATATTTATGTCATAACAGAATTATTTTTGAGCACCTTCATTCATGGCTTCCGGAATTTAGGGTTTCAAAGAAAGTTGGAATTTTTGTAATCGGAGACTACAGATGAATGCCACTCATAAAAATAGAAATTTAGAGACCAAGTTCAGAATTTTTGGTTGGGTAGAATACCGGGCTTGATCAGACCCTAGTTCGGGACTTTGATTGGAAAAGTGGAAAATTAGGGCTTCTGCAAAAATGGGAATTTTTGAAATCTGTGACCACAGCTGGAAGCTCCTCAAAAAAATAGAAGCTTAGAGCTTTGGATCAAACCTTTTGATTGGGCAGAAGAGTGGGATTCATCAAACCCCAGTCCAGGGTCACGTCCAGTGAATCCGGAAGTTTCAAAGGCAAAATTGAGGAGTGAAACTTTGCAGTTTTCAAATTCTGAATATACCAGCTTGATCAGCTCATCAAGGCGCATATTTCTACAATGGTTAACTTATGAAACATGCAGGTTACTAGCACAAGTCACTGAAGAGAACTGGAAGACATTATGCGGGTATGTTAGACATAACTAGCTAGCATGCTAATCCAGGTATGTTTTTCCTATATCAAGCTAGAATCCTACCTTGTGTTAGGATCTTATACTGTTGTGTTGTTGATAATGATTATTCATGAAGTCATAGGTTTGAATAGTCATGGTTGTATGCATATTATGTTTCTTACCATAATTGATGATATGACTAACCAGAAGAATCATGAAGGTATAGGTTTGAGTAATCACGGGTTTATGCATTGATGATTTAACTAATCAAAAGAGTCCTATGATCAAATAAGAATATGCATGAGTAAAAGAAGACTTCCCTGAAACCTTGAATACTAATGTTTATTATCTGTGAATGATCATGACTATACATGTTTAAGATTATTGTGTTTTGATAGTATTAAGATTATACTATAAATGTGTGATTATGTATGAGACCTCAAGGATAACACAATGATGATACTAATAAGCATGCATAGTGGTTAAGGATGGATATAAGTTCAAGGACAGGTAATCCAGGAAGCAAAGATCAAGAGGGAGCACACTCCAGTTGTTTCTGCAAGAAAGCAAAGGAGCACACTTCAGTAGTTTCTGCAAGGATGCAGATATTTAGAGGGAGTTGACCACTTCTCACAATCCACATCAGAATGGAGTTGCAAAGATTCAGAGGGAGTCCACCCAGCAACCAAACAAAGATAAGTATTTGAATTGTCATTTCTTACATAATTTTATTCAATGATGTATATGCTTATGTTCCTAGAATTAGGTTGTGTATTATGCATATTAGAATAGTTGCATTGATGAACAGTATACTACTAATATACATGGGTAAGTGGCCTATGCCATTGTACAACATTCCATTGCTAATTATCTAGAATGAAACCTCTTTGCTGACATGTTAGGAGTTGTGCACACTCCCAACAATGTTCTGGTAGAGATTGGAAGGCATCTAGAAAGTTACGGAATATGGATAAATGTTGTATTGAAGCATTGGCTAAGATAATTGCATGACTGTATGACATATTTCTTTATGTGTAAGAATTTGTTCTGAAAACTATGAGATGTTTTCTAATCATGCAATTTAACTTGTTGTGTAGGAAAGATTGTATACCATCACCTACAAAAAGAAGGACTACAACATTTGTTCAGCAACAAAGTTATCTATTGAAGATATTGAAGTTCCCAAGATCTGGGAAGAATGCCATGATCGAGGAGTACCAGTCGATCATGAAGATGTTGGGGATGCAGTCCCAAAGGGTAGTCTGTAATGACTTCCAAGAGGATCTACAAGATCAAGCATGCTGCAGGTGGTAGCATAGAGACTTTTGCTCCTATAGCCAGATACACTTCCATTAGATCCGTATTTTCTCTGGCTGCAGTGATGAAGTGGAAGATACACCAAATGGATTTCAAGACAGCCTTCTTGAATGGTGTAGTTGAAGAAGAAGTGTATGTGGAGCCACTTGGTTCTAAGACACATGACAGGGAGTCATATGTGTGCAGAACTTGGTATGGTAGGATAGACAACTTTCTATCCAGTTTGGGATTTACCAAGAATAAAGCAGATTCCAACCTTTACTACAAGGTTGAGGAAGGCAATCCAATGATACTACTATGTGGATGACCTGTTTGTAATAGGTGAGGATAGATTGGTTGCCGACATGCAACGGAAGCTTGCTGTCAAGTTCGAGTTGAAGAACTTGGGGATGATGCACTATTTGTTTTTGGCATGGAGGTGTGGCAGAGTGCAAATGGAATCTTCCTTGGATAAGGGAAGTATGCAGTAGAGATCCTGAAGAGGTTCGGGATGATGGACTGCAAGGCTATGGCCACACCTATGGCATCGAACCTGAAGCTTCTGTGTGATGCTTCATCTGATCCGGTTGATATCACTATGTATCGTCAGATGATTGGGTCCTTGATGTACCTGACGAACACAAGACCAGATATTTGCTTTGCGGTGAACACATTGAGCCAGTTCCTAACGGATCCAAGGAGTGTTCACCTGGTTGTTGTAAAGCATATTCTGAGGTACTTGAAGGGTACAGTTGATTATGGGCTCAAGTATGATGCGAATCAAAAATTTAACTTGCAGGGTTATGTTGATTCAGATTGGGCAGGCAGTGCTGCAGATAGGGATCAGGTGTGATCTCTTGGTTTAGCAGGAAGCAATCCTGCGTAGCACTGAGTACAGCCGAAGCATAGTATGTTGCGACAGATGAGCAGGTTGCATATGTATTGACCAAGCCGATGGCCAGAGTGCAGGTTGAGTACTTCAGAGAGAGGCTTGGTGCACTTCAGATCGAGGTTCCTTCCAAAGGGAAGTGATGAGTCCGGAAGATGCAGATGCACATGAGCTTTTCTGACATGTTTGATGTGTTCTCCCTTGGTCGTGATGTAATTGCTGAGCCATTTTTCACATGGTGGTAGATGTGTTCTCCCATGGTGAAAAAGTAAGGGCTGGAGCCTTCCCCAAATGGTGGTAGATGTGTTCTCCCATGTTGGTGGTGTAAGTGCTGGATGATGTGCATCTGGGCTGTGCTTCATGGACAATGAGATGATCTGAAGAGGATGATGCTATGATGATCAGGAGGATCATGGATGATGAGCATCGGGACGATGCTCCAGTTACTACTCTATATATGTATATGCATCATGTTGGATGCTTGTTATGATCAGTTGGATCATTGCATCATGTTGGATGCTTGTTATGATTAGTTGGATCATTGCATCATGTTGGATGCTTGTTATGATCAGTTGGATCACTTATGTATGTATGCATAATGTTGGATGCTGGATATGATCAGTTGGATCATTTGTATGTATTTTGTATATGCATCATGTTGGATGCTTGGACCATGTATCTGTATATGTATCAGGTGGATACCGAGATCATGTATGATGATATGTATCAGGTAGATACTTGGTATGCATCAGGTGGATGCAGTGTATGATCAGGATGATCATAGATGACGAGCTTCAGGATGTTGCTCTAGATGACATGCAGCAGGATGTTGCAGTGATGATGATCAGGATGATCATGTGTACATCAGGATGATGTATGGTGAGTATCAGGATGATACTTTGTAGCCGTGGATCAGGTTGTGAAGATGAGCATGTCTGGGAGATCCTATAGGTCGGAGTTGTGTACCCGTAACAGCCTGGGATGCTCTTTCAAGACATTGCTCTGGGAGGACATGTAATTTTTGCCCTGGGAGATTTCAGGTCGGAGTTGTGTACTCATAACATCCTAAGATGCTCTTGCGAGGTTTTGTCCTATGGCATGTAATTTGTGCCCTGGGAGAATTCAGGTTGGAGTTGTGTACCCGTAACATCCTGAGAAGCTCTTTCGAGGTTTTGCCATGACCACATGTAATTTGTGCCCTAGGGAGATTTGAGGTCGGACTTGTGTACCCGTAACATCCTGAGATGCTCTTTCTAGGTTTTGTGGTGACCACATGTAATTTGTGCCCTGGGGAGATTTCAAGTTGGAGTTGTGTACCCGTAACATCCTGAGATGCTCTTGCTAGGTTTTGTGGTGGGGTCACATGTAATAAGTCCTGGAGATATGGACAGGATGAAAAAGGCCTCGGATGCTCTTTAGGGTTCTTGCTAGGCAAGAGACTCTTTAAAGGTTTTGTGATGCATGTAATAAGTCCTGAGAATTCCACAGTATGGCCAGTGATGACGAAGACCTGCAGGTGGTGGGCCTACATCCAGTATGAAAAAGGACTGGCTCTGTAGAACTTCCTATGACGAGTAGATTCAGAGATTGATTGAGATAACAGCAGCAGTGACGATGATGATGATTAGAGGGTGATGATTCGCTGATGATGATCCAGAGAAGAAGACTTGTGCTAGCAGACCTGTGTCGAGAAATACCTTCCTAGTTAAGAGGGAGTGTTGATGTATATGTAACTTCGGAATGTATTTCACCCATGTATTTCATATATGTATATTGTATTCCTATAGAGATGTTATTATTCCTCTATACGGAAGTGTTTGTATTCCTATAGAGATGTTATTATTCCTCTATACGAAAGTGTCGTCATTTATATTGTAAGTGTCGTAACTTATACTTGATGGGTTATTAGACCACCTTATTGGGGTCAGCCCTGTATAAGTCATGTGGGTTGAAGGGTTATTAGACCACCCTATTGGGGGTCGGCCATGTGGGTCAAAGGGTTATTAGACCACCAAGTGTGGGGTCGGCCCAGATTAAGTTAACCATGGGTTAAGCTAGTCATGTAGGCCCCATTAGTTTATTGGGCATGACAGAACAAGTATAAATAGAGATCGAGAGATCTCTATTTGATCATTCATTCACACACTTCTCTCATTCGGAAAGTGGTGCACTTATGAGGAGGAGGCTCTGCTGCTAGGAGAAGACTATCTCTTGTATTCTCGTTGTATCATTGCTCTATCTATATCTGAGGAAGTTATTGGGGTTTTTCACCTTTATGGTTTTCCCCAAGTAAACTTTGTGTCTCTTGTGTGCTTGCATTATTGTGTCCATGATTGATATGCTGTAGATTTGTTGTACATGTTGTTCTCTCAGTTAAGATCCTAGATCAGAATGAAGTAAATTCTGAAAATTTAACAGGTATGCGATATCATTTTCCAATTATTAGATTCACATGTTGTAAATATCGGTTTTCAGCACTATAAACAACAAGGAGGACAATTTATTTTTCAACAGGAATAAGAGTTCATAATCCAAAATTTCCCCAGACAACACATAGGAACCAGGAACCATGCTACAAATTGAATCACAGTTATCACAGTTTCTAAACTAAAAATGTTAATTTGATGTGCCATGAAATGTTTAACCGCTTATCCCCTACGATTTAGGAAAACCAACAAGTAGTTTTACAACATAATAGCAAAAACATATTCGCTCGAAAATAACAGTGAATACAAAACTGTATTTTTTGTCTGTAATTCCTTAGTTACTGTTTAATCAAGTTACTTAGCAATCTTTTTTGCATTTATAGTTAATCCAAAAGTAAATAGAAACATAATTTTGTCTGTTGTTGATCCATTCAAATAATTAGTTGATCGATTATGTTGTTGACCCAGTCAAATAATCCATAGAATTTTGGACTTGTGTAGCACTTTTCCTCTAGCTATGGTAGTGGGATTTATATGAATATTTTTTGTGATGGGTTTATTGAATATAAAGTGTGCCAACCATCAGTATCTTTTAGCTCAACTAGTTCAGTTGTATTTTATTTTTTCTAGCTTGAAGTCTTACTTCCTTTAGCTGAATTCCTTCTTGATTTCCTCGACCTTATTATCTTACTTCCTTAAGCTGAATTCCTTGATTTTATCAACCTTATTGATCGAGGTAGTAGTGGGTGAGTTATAGACGGAAATATGCTCTAAAAAAGGTTGAAAATGTAGAATATTTAGAATACACCTCTCTTTCTCTCTATATTCAGTGTTGTTGGAATTGCGCATTCAGATTATCTTCAAATACTTGAAGTGTTTAATCTATTTTTTAAATAAAAAATAAAATTTGAAAATTTTATAAAAATATTTTATAGATTTTGAAAAAATATAAAATTAAGTATAAGGTAGCTAAATCAATTTTTAGAATCAAAAATATTTTTTTAACTACAATGTCAACAAAAATTAGTAACCCGAAAGACAATTAAAAAAACATAAAACCTTTATACAACTCCCTTCCTAATCATCTGTGTGTAATGAAAAGAAGTCACTAATCATCTGTGTGTAATGAAACGAAGCCACTTTCAAATATATTCGTATTTCATTTTTTGGAGGTGCATTATAAACTTATAAAGTTTAAGAGTTTTGATGCTTAATTTGATTTCATCCTTTGTTTGTCTCTGCCATGGTTGCATTTTATTTATTAATCCAAACGTACATGTGGGATAATGGATTATGTTAATATAATTGTTATCACCTAAGCTGTAGTTACCCATATGGATGTATCCAGTCATGGATGGCAATAGGGAAGGGCAACTCAAAAGGTGCAACCACGATCACCTCGACCTCCAGTATATGGTTGTCGCGCCAGTCGAGGCAACCTTCGCTTTATGTTATCTAGCCCAGACAACAAAGGGGGAGACCCGATCTACTCCCGACAGGAGAGATCAAAACCAAAACACCAAATCATGGTATTTCTAAGTGAAGTTAGGTGTATGGTTTATCCTAGACCTTATAGGTTGAACTCACAAGCCAAGTGAGGGGTTCAATGGGTATACCTTTGGTTCATGGTTGATGTGAGAGTGACTTATAATATTTGAAATGAGATCTAGGGCTAGTGTACTAGTACAATGTCAGAAGACTCACTGCCTTGGGAACCGTGTCCAGTGCAGGGTAGTTTAAGGGTTGTATTGGGGCTAACTAGTACAAATGACAAGCTGAACCATGATACATGACAGCTTCAAAGGTTTAGTTCACCATGCATAGGTCAAAACATAAGTCAATCCAACAATCTAGGAAAGTTGAATTAACTTGGAGAGAAACCAGTGCCTTGGGAATTGGGAAGTGGAGTCAAAGTAGGGTTGACTTGTGGTTTAGGACTCCTAGTACTTGGGACAGGTGGGCAATAGAGGTCTTGATGGATGAATGTATCTAGATCTAGGTTTGACCCAAGTGGACCACAATCCCTTAAAACAAGGAATGCAATCCCCAAGGCAAGATTTGACAAAGTGATAGTCTAGACCTAGGTTTTGAATTATTCCGGTTCTAAATCTCCAAAAATCTCACGTACCCAGTTCCTGGAAGTGAGTCAACTCACTTCTCCAAGGTGGTGCGACTTTGCCCAGGGAAGCCTAAAAGTGGGGTTAGGTGGGTCAAAACAAGTCGGATGGCATCCAAACTTTAGATCCGGGTAGATCGGTCGGGTAGGAGTATGGATCTGTATTTTCGTGGTAATCCAACGGTTAGATCTTAGTAGATCCGAGTTTAAGGGTTCTAAGTGGTCCAAAATGGGGATTAAATCCCTTAAAATGTGGAATGGGGCCCACAAGGTGAATTTCAGAAAAGTAACAACCTGGGTGTATGTTATTGGATGTGTAGATGACGAATCAAGTGGAATCTCAAAAACCCATCACCTAGATCTAAGTCAACTTGCTCAACTAGTGAAGTGCGCCTTGCTTGGGAGAAGCTAAGTTGGCATGGGAGAGGGGTCAAACGGAAACCAATCCTCACCAAACTATAGATTCGGGATGCCGTGGATGCTATAGAGGTGGGTTTTCAATATTATGCCCAATAACCCACTAAATCTAAGTAGATCTGAGAAAATGTAAAAAAAGGGGTTTTGATTAATTAGGGTTTTAAGTGTTTTTTGACAATTGGATAGATCATGGAGATAGAACTTACCTTGAGATCATACCTGAGTGATGTGGATGAGATGCCTTGATGTTGAGGAAGATTCCCGCAGAGATCAAATGAGAGATTGTTGATTTGCTTGCCGATTTGATGCCCTAGCCCACAAGTGCGCCTTCCTCTACCTGTCAAACCAAGGAATGAAGATTCAATCAGTAAGATCAAGTATGGAAGAAATACAAGAGAAATGCAAATAGTAACATGAAATAGAAGGTCCTGGGACAGTAATACTCCATGTTACCAACGAAGAGCTCCAAAGAAGAAGTAGGGAGAGTCTTCCCCTACCAATACCTCCTCCTCCAAGCAAATCGGCCTCCACCTGTAGATGCAAAAATCGTGGTACAAAGATATGGCAAACAAGATCTTCAATAAATCAGTGCAAAGGAAGAACCAACGAACGAACACCAAAAACATTCACCACAACACTGGAGATAGATGCAATAATAATTTTCTATTCCAATAATCCAGAGCCAAAAGTCCCTTTACAATGAGAGGCTCTCTCCTTTAAATAGGAAGGAGAGGCACCAAAACCCTAACCACTTTTTGAATGAGTGGCTAAGATTAAAAGATACAAATGTCTAATCAATGGTTGAGATGAGCTCAACAATAAAATACATAGATCACTAATAAAATATAATGTAAGTGGACAAAATCGCCCTACAAGAGGGGAATCCCACCAAATCATGATGACAAAATATCATAAGAGGCTTATGGTGGGTCCAAGGGGTAATTTTATCCCTCCTTGGTCAATCTCCATAGCACAATAACCAAAAAATAATCATGAATGTACCAAATCGTGCCTCCATAGTGAAGTCGTGGTCCTCAAAAGACCCAAAAAATCCACAGAAAGTGCCATAAGTGATGGATGCAGGCCCCGATGAAGCTGAAACTGCTGGAGAAGGTGTGGAAGGTCCCGATCTATCATCACTGATCATCCCATGCCATAACTTTGCCTTAGTATCCCAAATCGATTTCCTCAATAGCCATTTCTACCAATCCTGAAATGCCTCGGGAAGCATGAAACTGCCCCAAACAGCCTCCTGGAGTGCTGGCGCTGTCAAGGTGAGGGCACCAGTGTGTCCGGAAGGGGGGTAATATGGTGAAAACAAGTGGCTGGACCACCCCCTCCATCATCAGCGCCCTAGGTCAACCGGATAAAAATCACATCTGCTCCGACAGGGCCTCCGACAGACCAAAACTGCACTAGGACAGCCTACTGAGGCTAAATCATCACTGTAAGTGCCCGAAACTGAAAACAAACTGTCCCATTGGACTCAGAAGGTCCAAATCCATCCAAGATGTGTACTCATACACCATATGAATCTCTACATGATCAAAATAAATATCCAATATACCGGATCAAGGCCAATAATAATGCGTTGTACATATACAAACACTGCTGCAACCCCGGAATCATCATCATAACCCTGTAGCTGCTGCATAGAGTCATCATGTATGTATACATAGACCATATATCATCTATCCATATCATCACAAGGTCTAACATCTCATGTCCCATGGTCCTCCATGGTCAAACTAGGTCTAACCAAGACCAACTATAACTCAGACCATCATCCAAGGCTGCTGCAAAGTATCAAGGTTAATACATGCTCTACAACTTATTCAAATAGCAATTATAACACATAATGATCATAACTGGCGATCTACATCCGAATATATAGTGTCGTTAATTATTATTATTATTACTCAGACTAGACTTTCAGGACCATACTCACTTCATAGTTGTGATCAGTTTGCTAGTGAAGGGTGAAGGCTGAATTAACTGGCTAGGCTAAGGGATGACTCAACTGTCTTGACTTTGTGACACTTTGGTAAGGGAAAGGGAATACACCATAGTATATACTGAATGAGCAATAACACAGGGAATGGCGGTGTCTCACAAATGGATGAGTTGTTTAAAGAGGGTTTATTCACCTTCACAGATGCGCACAATCCATAATATAAATAAGGCCAGCCATTGTTTAGATGTAGCTTTTAAGTTCCATCGCTTTTTGGGCCTGAAGTTTCCATAGCCTTGATCTATGTGTGTTTACAAACACATTGCATAGATTTACATTTTTCTTTTAGGCTTTCTGCTGCAGGTGTGTTTTTAAGGCACTTGTTTACCTGAGCACTTCTAGGTGTGTCATGGACAGCTTGTTTACCTAGGTATTTATTTTCCACAAGATATAACATTTCATTTTCATTGCCATGTTCATTTGGCATGCCTCTCATTCATGTGTGTTTAGAAACACATTGCATGAATGGGCTTTTCATACAAGATATAGCATTTCATTTTTCCAGATTTTGTATACATGGCAGCACTAAAAGTTTCAGGTTTAGCCAACACAACTTTAGTGACTGGGGGGAATTCACAAGGAACTCCAACTCACCATAGGTAAGTTTTGTCACCAACTCAGAGCCGAGACACAATAAACAAGGAAGCTCATCCAATACAGAGGCTACAGTGGGGAAAAGTCCTGCATGCCACTAGTCAAGTAGTAAGTCAGGGTGATAATCTAAAAGGTAGGCCATGGATGGATGAAGACAATGAAATGATGGAGCCAACACTAGCAAGCCAAAGTATGGTGTAATGATCACCTCTATTCTCCCTAAGGAGGGTATGTACCAATTAGTATGAATAGTGAACTTCTAAGTCTGAGTAGGGACAATATAATATATATAATAGATCAACCAGGTCCATATATCTATATGATCGCCAGATCATGACACTAAGTGCTAAGACATGCTATGAGAATAAGTATAAAAGCAATCTAACCATAACACTATGATATACCTGCTGAGTCATATACCTGAATGCACATCAACCTGTACCATCCTCTGTCCTCTGAGACTGCTGCTGTAACTCTAAGCACTACTGTCTGCTCTGTACCAATGATATAATGGCTACATCGGTCATCTCTCTGAGTGTCCTGAAACTTAGTCATGGCATGGGGAATACAACTGCTGTCCACAATCTGATAGTGATCCAATATAGATGCTCATCTCGGCATCTCAAATGCAAGGGAACTGGCTGAATAGTGTACTGGAATGAGAAAAATAATGTATGGTAGCCCGGCTACTATATATGTGATAACAATAACCTTACAAATTACTTATAGTATCATCTGGTTTCCAAATGAATTATATAACCATGAATTAATATAATTGGGTTTTATAGGGTTACGACGCCCATACATATAACATTATAGGAGAGAATAGCACTTTTCCTAATGTTGGCCGAACCATTGGTCATCGGTCAACATTCATGGCAAAGTTCCATTATAAAGTATGAGATCGGGGTTTTCAATTTCTCAAAAATAGATTTTTTAATCCTTAAAAAACTGAGCAAAATAGAGTTTTCGATTGATATTGATAGCTAAAAACCAAGCTAACTAGAGATCTCATAGTTTAATATTAAGAATATATGTTTTTTGATTAAAATTCACTATTGATATGGTTCAAATCTAGAAAAATAAAGGAAACTATAGATAACAATAAATGAAAAATAGGGTTTGTTGAGCGATTGTATAATTAGATGAGATAGCATAACTATCCAAAGCGCTATTGTATGTAAAGGGTAGCATATGATGTATTATCTTATCTCCCGCCAGGAATGGCTCAAAAATATAGAAGATAGACACCAGGGCAAGGATGCTAGACTTCTTGTTGTCTTGTTGTTATGATCTTAAGATGTTGTCTGAAAAACGATGTGTACCCAAAAATTAGACTTCGGCCAGAAATTGTGAACTTAGAAGCAGAGGAGTTTATTTATCCAGTACCGAAATTTCATATTTTTCACAAGAAGAATAAACAAGATTCGCTATGTTTAGAATTTAAAGTTGACCATAACTGTATTTAAATAGTGAATTAAAAAATGACAAACAACTATCATCAATATAGTGTGAATGGCATGTGAAGCGGAACATGTACAAAATCAGAATCAGTCTGCCAAATGTCAATTGTGAGTATATACAAGAAAATGTTCAGAATTCAAGCCTAGATTATCCCTTTCCTCCCAAGTGTGTTAAAATATATTTTAAAAGACACGGAAGCTTTCCACGTTTAGGCCATGCATAAACTGCATGAACCCACTATATATATGAGGGTAGCTTCCATAAACTCAGTGAGCGAATGTTCAAGGAGCCCCCATGGTCGTCGATGGAGGCCATTGCTTGCAGCGAATTTCATTGAAGACAAATACTTTGGAATTTGGTGTACAAGGAATTTGAGCTGGTTTGGATTCTTGTTTTTAGGCAATCATGGGAGAATAAAGCGCAACAACACCCACTACCACACCCAAAATTGATACAGCCGTGGGTACCATTGTTTGGGTGAGGAGGAGAAATGCCTCCCGGTGGCCTGGAACGATTTTGGATATGCTTGCTTTACAAAACAGTTATGGATACAGGTTGTTGAACGAAGTAAGATCCACCTCGATAAATAGTCCTTGGGTTGATGTCAACGGGAACTCGTCCTGCTATTAGGTTGTCACTAGCCGGTCCTTGCACTTGAAGCTATGAAGCGTACATTGGGCTAGTCGTCGGGCTGATAAAGAGCAATCCAGATTGCATGTTCATGGTTTGCAAAGAGATAGACGTGAGCATAAATATATGGAGCAAAATGACATTTTGGAGCTTGAGTCACCTTTGGATGCTATTCAGTGAGTTGTTTCCTTTCAACAAACAAACCCTTTAGTGTAGTTGTTCAAAATTTCAAGCAAACCAACGAGGCAGATTTGGAGGACGATAACATTGAAGACACAACTCAAATGAGAGGGCTACAAGACTTTGGATTGACGATTGCTCCCAATAAGAAGCAACTTAATATGCCAACAACAGGAAGCAGCTTAATATGCTAACATCACATGAAGGTATTCCAAAATTAGTTCTTCCTTAGACTATTGTTTGTATTCCATCTTATGTTGAGTTCTTGCTTCGTTTGTTGTGGTGGCGATTCTTCTTAGCTATCCATTACTTAAAATCCTCCTCCTCCATATGAATCTACCAAGCTGGGAGGATGAGCGAAGGTTTTGGGCAAAGAAGGGTATGAGAGAATTGAATAAAAGCATGCTCTTTTGCTTCTCTTCCCGGAAGTAACATAGAAACATTATATCAATAACAAGAGTTAGCAGAACATAAATTTAGAGCAACTTTTGATTGGCCTTCTCAAAGTTACATATAGTGAGTAATGCAATGCTCAACACCCCTACTGTTACATGTCCATTTCTACTCCATCGATCCCAACACCACACTCACACTCCCACTGTGAGTTGCTCGATCTCTGGAACGCCACCGTTGACAACACCAAGCATCGAGGGTTGGTCTATTCCTGTAGAAAATAGGATTTTTGACAGACAAAGAGCAAGGATGCGGCAGGCACATATTATAGCCTATCAATAACCCATCAATATAGAGACCAGAGGCATGGATGAGTGATGCATCAAAAACAGTGGCAGTGAAGCACAAAGGTTACTTCTCTCTGTAGGAGTAAGATGTTGTCTCTGCCATTTTTGGTTCCTATAATTTGTCTTTTTTGCTCAAATATCGTTGTGCTATGATATTTGGTTTCTATGATGCTTGCTTACAGAAATTTTTATGTAGCATTAAACTAAAAACCTTTGATTTGGAAGGAATATAAAGAGGACAATAAGTAGTCTAGACTTACATGCCCGTCTTTTTTGTTCTTCCAGTTCTGATAATTTCCTCATGGTTGTGGTGATCTTTGTAGTTTCCCATGCAACAAATTGTTCAAGAGTTGTCTGCGCGTTTGCTTCCTCCATGAATTGTTCAAGAGTTGTCTGCGCGTTTGCTTCCTCCATGAATTTCTATGGGGCCTGTGGATGTCCGAGTACAGAGCTAGTTGAGAGAGCCTACGCCTCACCTACTCAGGCATGAATGGAAGTGTTGCTCAAGCATGACGGGAACCTGGAGCATCATGAAGATCAACATGGTTATCAAAGCCATAAAAAAATTTCAATCACAAAAATCCAACAGAATTTGTTTTCAATCACAAAAATCCAGCAGAAGAAATCAAAGATTGTTGAAGCATACAACCTCAGCAAGTGATTGAGTCCGGTGAGCTCACCATAAATTCCGAAGTTGGTCGAGTGAAGAAATACCAGAACTGGTTGAGTGATGAAATAGGATCGATGGCCCTGGTCGAGGTCGAGTGAAGAATGATGAGAGCCCAGCGAGCGATGGTCGAGGGAGAGAAACATTGCTATTCCTATCGGATAAGCCATGGAAACGAGGAAAAGAGGCTTCACACGGAAATTTCCGATCCAAATGGGGAAGAAAAGATGAAATTTAATGTGGGTTACCTTTGTTCCCTGGGGTGTTTATTATATAGATTATGGAGTTGCATGAACCTGCCACGCAAATGTCTTGAGGCCTAGGGCGTGCACCATAGAACACGTTGCATCAACTACCAGATTCCACCATACTGTACCTTCCATCATATTGTATATGTATACCATCACCATATTGTATCCGTATACCATACCACCGTAATACTTGGAGTGCCTCGAAAAGAGGCCAAATAAGGATTCCAAACATGTTATTGGTTAGCAGACCATAATCATACTAAAACTTTGGTTAAATTGTTTTGGAAATAGTGCCAAACTAATACTAAAACCCAAAACCGATTTCTATAGTCCCCTGCTGCTTGGCAGGCCGACAGGGACTAGTAAGAGTGAATCAACATTCTGATGAAGATATTGAATATATAAAGTCATTGCCACAAAGCTATTCCATTTGATCCATTATTTCCATACTTATTCTATACAAACAAAATGGCACAACAACTTAATGAAAAAATTCTCCTCTATGTAAATGAAGAGCTAATAATTCTAAATGCGGTTGGCAAAGATGAAAACAAATAGTCTACGTGTATCACGTATGAAAAAACAATAGTGTTTCCATCAACAGTACTAATCAAAGATAGTAATTTGGTTGAGCTATATGTTGGTAACTAAAACATAGAAGATGGCCTTATTAATGGCATCAACGACAATGGTGCAAAAGATACACACTAAAGCAATGGCGCAAATGCCATTTGGATAGACTTTGTAGATCCAAACATTGGAAAATTGCAAAGACAAAAGTTTCAAGAACTATATGGCAAAGATATTTCTCCAACTTGGACTCCAATACTACACATTTCAAAACCCCTGGTAAGCAATAGGCATAAATCCCATATTACGATATAAAACAATTTCTGATACAACTAGCTTGTTCAAGATCAATACATAGAGCAAAAGAATTGATTCTAGAAGGACTTGCATTCAATCCAATAGGAATATCAAAACATGGGCTAGTATATACAACATTAGCATGAGTGAGAACATTGGACTCATTATATCTCATTAACAAATTAACAGAAGCAAAAATTTGTGTAAACAAAAATGTAGTTGAAGAAAAAAATGCTTAGTATCAAATGTATAATGGAAGCTACAATATATACAAAAACCAATAATGAGTACAAATACTAAATTGATTGTAACATTGAATACATGCAGTTTTGAATACTATATTGATTGTAACATTGAATACACGCAGTTTTGAGGCCCATATCCAAGACATTGTATAAGACCAAGATTTGATGAATAACACAATCATCTGATTCCAAGAAACACGTCTAATTATCCCACCAACTAATCATCAATTTTCAAAACTTGCTTTCACCTTGACAAATGTTGTTCATGGTCTACTTACTTGCATATAACAAAACATAGAACCCACAGCGACACAAAGCTTTCACAACAACAAACATGAAATCATTTTATCATATATATACTTGCAACATGCAATGTGCACAATGAATATATGTGTTGCACCATCTACATCTGTTCCAACAATAATTCAAACAATTGCCATAGAAAAAACAAGATTAGTTCACAAAAATGTATCTTTGTACTAATTGGTGATTGCAATATCTATATACATTCAAATAACCATTGAAGCAAGCAACTAATCCAATACATTGAGTCAAAAAATTTACATAAAATAAATATAGGCCAAAAACAAAACTGTAATCGACCACATTTGGACAAATTTACCCAATGAGCAATGTAATATTAATATATCCAATGCATATTGGATTTATCACGTTGCAATTCAAGCTACACTACACATTCTATAAATTTGATAGAAGAGACAAGGAGCAGTATAAACTCCAACTAAAACACCCCCGACTCGCTGGTATCCGACAGAGCAATTCTTGCTGAAATCGCAATTTGGAGTGCTCAAATAGCAATTTCGGTGATCTGGGTAGTTTTAAAATTGGGCATTTAGTCTAAAACATGCAATCCCGATCGCTGAAATTGCAAAATTGTGGAAATAGCAATTTCCAAGAAGAATTTTAAACCGTTTTTTATCCAAAATTCACCGGAAAAGTGTGGCGTTTTGGTTTTCTTTTATCTTACGCGGAAGAGACATGAATATGTTGTTCCAACAAGCAAACTCATCCTCGAAATGTAAAAAGCATAACAACTTAACATAACAATTCATTATTCTTATTAGTATTTACTAGGTTTTCAATTTTTTTAAAATATCATATAGTAACATGTCAAAATCCTTTGTATTGGTACACCAAAATTGGTTAAAAATTATACCTCAATCACATTATAAAAAATTCAAAAAATACGTCAATTAACCCAAAAAAAAACAATCTTACAATCACAAAAGAAAAGCTATAGTCCAGCCCACCCACATATATATATATATAATTTAGCAACACTTTAATACATTGCTATGCAAATCTCTTATCTTTTCTTTTATCTTAGTAAGAAAAACAAGAAATGGTTGAAAAACAACAAGCTCAAAGGTAAGATATGTTCATGCACATTGCAATTATTTATTGTATAATTACTATTCTATAGACATGTGAAGAAAGTAGAAGCTAGAATGCTAAGAGTTAGGTGTGTTTAATTGGAGTTTGTCTGAACAATAGCTTGTTTGTTGGAAAACAATTATGAGAACAAAAATTTTAGATACAAATTATGATGCAAAAATACATCGAGATGCAAACAAGGTCTAAGTCTAAACACAAATTGCAAAACAAAATCAAATCTAGGTTGCATCAACGGTAACAAAAACGAAGACATAGAACCATGCAAAGGGACATCTAATGGGATGAAATTTTTTTTATGCATTTTAGATGTAATTTTATATAATGCAATATAAAATGTAGCATTAACCCCTCCCGATACTTTACCATTGCATCACGCTTCTTCCACCAACTGCACCAATTCAGGTCCTAGGATATAAAAAAATTGAAGGAAAAATTCACTGGACTAGCCATCTAGTCCAGGACTTTTTTCCTTAGACATACATCTCAAAATGCCTTCAATTTTAATCATAGTAACCGGGCTCCCAATAATTGCAGATTCCTCCTCAGAAAACAACCTTCGCATAACCGAAAGGATCTTAAACTGAGCATGTAGATTATTTACCTGAGGCTTGGTAAATGTTGATGTATTTGTAATTTCAGAAGATATTCACTTGTATATTGCATTTGTATTTTATTGTATATCCGATACAGATGTATTATTCCTCTGATTGGAAGTGTCGTCATTTGTATTTGCAAGTGTCGCAAGTTACATTGTAAGTGTCGTCATTTGTATTGATGGGTTATTAGACCACCCGTGTGGGGTCGGCCCTAGTTAGGTCATGTGGTTGGGTTATTAGACTTCATTAGGAAGTCGGCCTTGTTGGTTTATTGGTAGGTCAAGTCAGTGTATAAATAGAGAGGCTGTGTCTCTCATTCTATTCATTCACTCACTTCTCAAGCTTGCATAGCTAAGAGAGAAAGTGGCACACATGTGGAGGAGGAGGAGTATCTGCTAGAGACATCTCTTTGGGTTTGATCATTGTGATCTTGGTTTGTGGCTTATCTTATCTCTGAGGAAGTTGTGGGGTTTATTTTCACCTTCTTGGTTTTCCCCGAGGAAACTCTGTGTCTCTTGTGTGCTTGTGTTATTGTATCTATGATTGATATGTTGTACATGTTATTCTCTTAGTGATCCTGAATGATAATGGAATGAAATTATCGAAAAATTAACATGGTATCAGAGCTTACCTAAGAAGAAGGCACTGTGTAGCTGTGGAAGCTAGGGCTTCTTAATTTTTGGGTTTATATCCACAGATCATCAAAGGCAGGAGGCTAGATTGACTCTCCTTGGAAGGGCGCATCTTTCTGTCGAGACAGAATTCAATTCTGAGCATTTTTAGTTTTGATCTAATCTCTGCTGCGGGAAATTAGGGTTTCAAAAAAAGTTGGAATTTTTGGAATCTGAATCCACAGTTGGATACTCCTCAAAAAAATCAAAGTTTAGAGCATTGGATCGAACTTTTTGGTTGGGCAGAAGGGTGGGCTTTATCAAACCTAGTTCAGGGTCCTGTCTAGTGAAATCCGAAAGTTTCAAAGGCAATTTTGAGGGGTCAAATTTTGCAGATCTCAAAATCTGAGTATACCAACTTGACCAGCTCAGCAAGGCACATCTTTCTATCCTTTCAGAAGTTTGAAATTCAAAATTTGAATTTTTAGGGTTTCTCTAACAAACCCTAATCCAGCTCCAGATCCAGTTTTCAGCAAATCAAGTGGTAAGACCTAGAACTTTCTCTTTCCATTTGAAGTACTCTTTAAGATGTCTCACCACACCAAGCTTGATGATAAGCTTGAAGGAGCTGATAACTTCCGAGCATGGAAATATAGGATTGGGTTAATCCTAGAAGAGAATGAGTTAGACAACTACATAAAGGAAGAGGTTCCAGTCCTAGAGGGAGATGAGGCTAAGGCCTTACACGAGAAGAATCAGGTCAAGGCTAAGAAAATCATTGTTGATTCTATTAAGGACCATCTCATACCCCATGTGTCTTCCCTAAAGACACCTAAAGATATTTTTGACTCCTTGACCAAGTTGTTTGAGGGTAAGAACATAAATCGGAAGATGACTCCGCGGAACCAATTGAAAAGGGTAAAGATTCAGAATGGCGAGACCATTCAATCCTACTTTTCTAAGGTCTCTCAAATCAAGGAACAACTTGAATCTGTGGATGAAGTGGTGGAGAATGGAGAAATTGTAATGACCACATTGAATGGCCTACCTAGGTCATGGGACTCCTTCATCCAATGAATCTGTGCAAGAAAGAAATTGATCTCTTTCAGTAGACTATGGGAGGATGTTCACAAGAATAAGCTAGGCTTGTGGCCCGAGAAGAAAATATGGGAAGTGAAGATCAAGTTCTCACAACACACACCAAGAAAAGCAAGTTCAAGAGAGAACCATCTCATTATCACAAGAAATCTTCTCACTACCATCCAAGAGATAAGAAAGCGTTAAGATGATTCGCATGCAATGAGAAAGGACATTTTGCTTCTGAATGTCCCAAGAGAAGGAAAGAATCCACAACAACAACAACAAGAACCTCAATAAGAGGTATCATGCTCATGCTGCTGAGGATGATGAACCTCCTGAGAAGAAGAATAAGGCAGAAAGTGAAGACTCCTCAAGTGAGGAAGAATATGTGTTGATCTCTGCTCTCACAGGTACTATCTCTCATGGATGTGATGATTGGCTTATTGATAATGGGGCTTCCAAACACATGACGGGATTTAAAGAATCCTTTGTAGGCCTATCTGAACCTGAGTCACCCTCATAAGGTGAAACTTGGGATGACTATCAATATCCTATAAAAGGAAGTGGTGAAGCCTCCTACAAGTTAGACTCTGGGAAGTCTTTGAAGATGAAAGATGTTCTATATGTACCCTGGACTCAAGAAGAATCTTCTCTCCATATCATCTTTAGATGCAAAGGGAATGAGAGTTGCATTTATAGATGGCCAAGTACTCATGTGGCCAAAAGGTAAGACAATAGATGATGCAGTGGTGATTGGAGAGCAAGAGGGAGGATTGTACAAGTTGAAGGGACAACCTGAACATGCCATGGTGCATGAATCCATGGAACCAAGTGAACTTTGGCATAGAAGGCTTGTACACATGCACTATAGAGCACTTCCAATTGCAAGCAAAGCAGTAGAAGGTCTTCCTGAAATCCAGTCAAAGCATGAAGGTATTTGCAAAGGATGTGCAAAAGGAAAGAACACAAAGAAGGCATTTCCAAGCAGTGAAAGTAAAGCAAAAGGAATCTTGGAGATTATCCACTCCAATGTATGCGGTCCAATGTCATCCAGTTCTCTGAGTGGGTATGTATACTATGTTTCATTCATTGATGATTTCTCTAGGAAGACTTGGGTTTATTTCTTGAAGAATAAAGATAAATTGTTGGATAAGTTCAAGGACTTCAAAGCGCCTTGATATAAAATCAAACTGATAAGAAGATCAAGACCTTCAGATCCGATAATGGCGGAGATTCACTTCAGGTGACTTCAAGAAGTTATGCAGTGATTCAGGGATTAAGAGGGAGTTGACTACTCCTTACAATCACAACATAATGGAGTTGGAGAGAGGAACAATAGAACTATCATGGAAGCAGCACGGGCAATGCTTCATGACCAATATCTACCTATGCACCTATGGGAAGAAGCAACAAGGACAGCTGTATATGTGCAGAACAGAACACCTCACAAGATACTTGACAACAAGACACCAGAAGAAGTTTTCTCTGGTAAGAAATCAGAAGTTAGCCATCTCAGAATATGGTTGTCTAGTATACGCACACATTCCAAAAGAAAAGAGGACAAAGCTAGATCCTTAAGGAAAGAATGGCATCTTTGTAGGTTACAGTGAAAGCTCGAAGGCATACAGAATCTACTTTCCGGGGTTCAAGAAGATTGACATCAGTAGGGATGTAACATTTGATGAAGACTCAACATATATCAAATCAAGGAAGACACCTGTTGAAGACAATGAAGAACCAAAGGTAACTAGATTTCAAGACACCACTATGAATGAAGCAATTCCAGAAGAAGATCGTGAAATAGAAGATCGACGACAACCTATAGATCCACCTTGTGAGAAGAACTCTCACAAGAGGAAACCAACATGGGCTAGAGAGCTCATCCAAGATGCAGAAAGGTATGGTATTCCAGAAGAGGAACACAGAGAAAGGAAAAGGACAAGGTCACACACCAATTATGTTGCGTTGCTCTGTGATATTATGAACAAAGAACCTTTCGTATGAAGAGGCAGCGGAAAATAAAGAATGGAAGGATGCCATGGTCGAGGAATACCATTCGATCATGAAGAATGATGTTTGGGATGTGGTCCCAAGACCTGAAGGGAAGTCTATTGTGACTTCCAAGTGGATCTATAAGATCAAGCATGATGCAGATGGTAGCATAGAGAAATACAAGGCGAGGTTTGTAGCTCGTGGCTTTTCCCAGAAAGAGGGAATAGATTATGAAGAGACTTTTGCTACTGTAGCTAGATGCACTTCCATCAGAACAATACTTGCTCTGGCTGCAGTAATGAAGTGGAAGATACACCATATGGATGTTAAGACAACTTTCTTGAATGATGTAGTCGAAGAGGAAGTGTATGTGGAGCAACCACTCGGTTTTGAGACACATGACAGGGAGTCATATGTGTGCAGATTGAAGAAAGCCTTGTATGGCTTGAAGCAAGCTGCTAGGACTTGGTATGGTAGGATAGACAACTTTCTATCCAGTTTGGGCTTTACCAAGAGTAAGGCAGATTCCAACCTTTACTACAAGGTTGAGGAAGGCAATCCAATGATACTACTGTTGTATGTGGACGACCTATTGTTAACACCCAAAAAGTGCTCACTATCTCATTCCCTTATTCACATGACCCATTTGTCCACTTTTCCACCATTTGAGCCTCTAAAGCCATCAAAAAGTCACCAGAAAGACCACAGTACACATTTTTTCCCCTTAAAATATGTATTTTTCCTCAAAAAACCCTAAAAAGGGGTCCAAAATTCCCCAAAAATATTAAAAGGGAATAAAAATATAAAAAATATTCAAAAAAAGAAAAAGAGGGAAAAAGAGACCTAAACCATGTTGGTTAATACCATTGGTTTCCTTAAAACCATAATGGTATTCGCCATCACCAAAAACTATAAAAAGGTGATAGGGGCTCCTCACTTTTCATCCACATTTCATCCTATCCTTATGCTTCCAAATTCCCTTTGAGAGCCATTGCCTCCCATTTCGAGTTTGAAGAACCCCATAGAAGCTTTGGAGAAGAAGAGACCATTGGATATTGGAGCTTCTCAACCTTGGAGCTGCTCAACACCCACCATCCTCACCATTTGAGGTAATACAAAATCAAATATTTTTCAAGTTATTGTTTTTCCATAGATCTTATTGCTTATGTTTTGAAATGTAGTTTTTTACTTATATGCACATGCTTATGTTAGATCAGATTATATTAGTTTATTCATAGTTGTTTTTGTTTTATATTGAAACTGCTATTACAAGTTAATAGGTGCATCTTTAGCACATGCTTGGTTGAAAAACCAAGCAACACCTGTTTGTTACAGGCGAGGATAGATTGATTGCCGACACAAAGAGGAAGCTTGCTGCCGAGTTCGAGATGAAGGACTTGGGGATGATTCACTACTTTCTAGTTATGGAGGTGTGGTAGAGTGTAGATAGAATCTTCCTTAGACAAGGGAAGTATGCAGTGGAGATCCTGAAGCGGTTCGGGATGATGGACTGCAAGGCCATGGCCACACCTATGGCATCGAACCTGAAGCTTCTGTGTGATGCTTCATCTGAGCCGGTTGATGTCACGATGTAACGCCAGATGATTGGGTCCTTGATGTACCTGACGAACACAAGACCAGATATTTGCTTTGTGGTGAACACATTGAGCCAGTTCCTGACGGATCCCAGAAGTGTTCACCTGGTTGTTGTAAAGCATATTCTGAGGTACCTGAAGGGTACGGTTGATTATGGGCTCAAGTATGATGCGAATCAAAAGTTTAAAGTGGAGGGTTATGTTGATTCAGATTGGGCAAGCAGTGTTGCAGATAGGAAAAGCACCTCTGGGTGCTGCTTCAGTATGGGATCAGGTGTGATCTCTTGGTTTAGCAGGAAGCAGTCATGCGTAGCACTAAGTACAACCGAAGCAGAGTATGTTGCAGCTTGTTTGGCCAATTGTGAGGCAGTATGGCCGAGGAAGCTACTGTCTGATTTATTTTATCTCCCGTTGGATGCTATCTGTATCTATTGTGACAACCAGAGTTGTGTGAAGTTGTCAGAGAACCCGGTGTTCCACGACAGGTCGAAGCATATTGAGATCAAATAACACTATATCAGGGATATGGTGCAGAGAGGAGCAGTGAAGCTCCTGTATGTTGCTACGGATGAGCAGGTTGCATATGTGTTGACGAAACCACTAGCCAGAGTGAAGTTTGAGTACTTCAGAGAGAGGCTTGGTGTTCTTCAGATAGAAGATACTTCGAGGAAGAAGTGATGGCACACATTTGCTGGATCCATTCCAAGCATGGTGGTAGGAGGATCCTTCCCATGGCTGTGGATGTAAGTGTTGTGTGATGAGCATTAGGACGATGCTCCAGTTACTGCTATGTATGATGATCAGGATGATCATATGTGTGATATGCATCAGGTGGATGCTTTACATGATCAGTTGGATCATGTGTGATGATATGCATTAGGTGGATGCTTTACATGATGTTAAATTTTCATAATTTACTTCAATCTTATCTAGGATCTTAACTGAGAGAACAACAGGTACAGCAAATCTACAACATATCAATCATGGACACAATAATGAAAGCACACAAGAGACACAGAATTTACTTGGGGAAAATCGTAAAGGTGAAAAACCCCAATAACTTCCTCAGAGATAGATAGAGCAATGATACAACCAGAATACAAGAGATAGTCTTCTCCTAACAGCAGAGCCTCCTCCTCCACAAGTGTGCCACTCTCCACAGTGTGAGTGAGAGAATAGAATGTGTAAAATTAGAGAGACACACTCACTATTTATACACTAACTTAACTTGACCTTTACTCAACTAGGTCGGCCTCAACTTAACCACTTAACATAATGCTGACTGGGCCGACCCCCACTAGGGTGGTCTAATAACCCTTTGACCCACATGGCCGACCCCCAATAGGGTGGTCTAATAACCCTTTGACCCACATGACTTATACAGGGCCGACCCCAACAAGGTGGTCTAATAACCCATCAAGTATAAGTTACGACACTTACAATATAAATGACGACACTTCCGTATAGAGGAATAATAACATCTCTATAGGAATACAACCACTTCCGTATAGAGGAATAATAACATCTCTATAGGAATACAATATACATATATGTGAAATACATTCCGAAGTTACATATACATCAACACTCCCTCTTAACTAGGAAGGTATTTCTCGACACAGGTCTTCTAGCACAAGTCATCTTCTTTGGATCATCGTCACTGGATAATCGTCATCGAGTCATCATCAGCGTCACTGTTGCTGCTATCTCAATCAATATCTAAATCAACACGTCATAGGAAGTTCTACAGAGCCAGTCCTTTTTCATACTGGATGTAGGCCCACCACCTACAGGTCTTCGTCATCACTGGCCATACTGTGGAATCCTCAGGACTTATTACGTGCATCAGAAAACCTGGCTGCAGCATCCCAGGCTATTACGAGCACACAGCTCTACCTGTCGGATCTCCCAGGAGCACATTACATGTGACCCATCACAAAACCTGGATGAAGCATCCCAGGCTGTTACGAGCACACAACTCTACCTGTCGGATCTCCCAGGAGCACATTACATGTGATCTCACCACAAAACCTGGCTGAAGCATCCCAGTCTGTTACGAGCACATAGCTCTACCTGTCAGATCTCCCAGGAGCACATTACATGTGGTCCACCACAAAACTTGGCTGAAGCATCTGAGGCCTTTTTCATCATGCCCAGATCTCCCAGGCACAAATTACATGCCATAGGACAAAACCTCGCAAGAGCATCTCAGGATGTTACAGGTACACAACTCCAACTTGAAGATCTCCCAGGGCACAAATTACATGTCCTCCCAGATCAATGTCTCGAAAGAGCATCCCAGGCTGTTACGGGTACACAACTCTGACCTATAGGATCTCCCAGACATGCTCATCTGCACAACCTGATCCACGGCCACAAAGTATCATCCTGACACTCACCATACATCATCCTGATGTACACATGATCATCCTGATCATCATCACTACATCGTCCTAATGCATGTCATCTGGAGAAGCTAGTCATCCACAATCATCCTGATCATACAATGCATCCACCTGATGCATACCAAGTATCTACCTGATACATATCATCATACATGATCTACCTGATCATACAATGTATCCACCTGATACATACACAGATACATGATCCACACAATGTATCCACCTGATACATATCAACATACATGATCTCAGTATCCACCTGATACATATACAAATACATGGTCCAAGTATCCAATATGATGCATATACAAAATACATACAAATGATCCAACTGATCATATCCAACATCCAACATGATGCATACATACATAAATGATTCAACTGATCATATCCAGCATCCAACATGATGCATATATATATAAATGATCCAACTGATCATAACAAGCATCCAACATGATGCATATACATATACAGAGTAGTAACTGGAGCATCATCCTAATGCTCATCATCCATGATCCTCCTGATAATCATAGCATCGTCCTCTTCAGATCATCTCATCGTCCAAGAAGCACAACCCAGATGTACATCATCCAACACTTACACCACCGACATGGGAGAACACATCTACCACCATTCGGGGAAGGCTCCAACCCTTACTTTTTCACCATGGGAGAACACATCTACCACCATGTGAAAAATGGCTCAGCAATTACATCACGACCAAGGGAGAACACATCAATCATGTCAGAAAAGCTCATGTGCATCTGCATCTTCCGGACTCATCACTTCCCTTTGGAAGGAACCTCGATCTGAAGTGCACCAAGCCTCTCTCTGAAGTACTCAAACTGCACTCTGGCCAACGGCTTGGTCAATACATCTGCAACCTGCTCATCCGTCGCAACATACTCTGCTTCGGCTGTACTTAGTGCTATGAAGGACTGCTTCCTGCTAAACCAAGAGATCACACCTGATCCCTATCTGCAGCACTGCCTGCCCAATCTGAATCAATATAACCCTGTAGGTTAAACTTTTGATTTGCATCATACTTGAGGCCATAATCAACTGTACCCTTCAGGTACCTCAAAATATGCTTTACAGCAACCAGGTGTGAACACTCCTTGGATCCGTCAGGAACTGGCTCAATGTGTTCATAGCAAAGCAAATATATGGTCTCGTGTTTGTCAGGTACATCAAGGACCCAATCATCTGACGATACATAGAGACATCAATCGGCTCAGATGAAGCATCACACAGAAGCTTCAGGTTCGATGCCATAGGTGTGGCCATAGCCTTGCAGTCCATCATCCTGAACCTCTTCAAGATCTCTACTGCATACTTCCCTTGTCCAAGGAAGATTCCATCTGCACTCTGCCACACCTCCATGAAAAAAGAAAATAGTGTATCATCCCCAAGTTCTTCAACTCGAACTCGGCAGCAAGCTTCCGCTGCGTGTCGGCAATCAATCTATATTCACTTGTAATAAATAGGTCATCCATCTACAAAAGTAGTATCACAGGATTCCCTTCCTCAACCTTGTAGTAAAGGTTGGAATCCGCTTCACTCTTGGTAAAGCCCAAACTGGATAGAAAGCTGTCTATCCTACCAAGTTCTGCACACATATATGACTACACCATTCAAGAAGGCTCTCTTGAAATCCACCTGGTGTATCTTCTATTTCATCACTTTTATATTTCTCTATGCTACCATCTGCAACATGCTTGATTTGATAGTTCCATTTAGAATTCACAACAAACTTCCCTTCAACTCTTGGGACCGCATCCCAAACATCGTTCTTCATGATCGACGGATCATGGCATTCTTCCCATATCCTGGGAACTTCAATATCTTCAATAGATAATTTTGTTGCTTGAACAAATGTTGTAGTCCTTATTTTGTAGGTGAAGGTATACAGTCTTTTCTACAAAACAAGTTAAATTGCATGATTAGAAACATCTCATAATTTTCAGACAAATTCTTACACCTAAAGAAATATGTCATATAGTCATGCAATTATCTTAGCCAATGCTTCAATACAACATTTATCCATGTTCCACAACTTTCTAGATGCCTTCCAGTCTCTACCAGAGCATTGTTAAGAGTGTGCACAACTCCCAACATGTCAGCAAAGAGGTTTCATTCTAGATAAGTAGCAATGGAATGTTGTATAGTGGCATAGGCCACTTACCCATAAAATGCATATTAGTAGTAAGCTGTTCATTAATGCAATCATTCTAATCTGCATAATACACATCCTAAATCTAGGAACATAAGCATATACATCATTGAATAATATTATTTAAACAAACAAGTATGTAAGGAATGGTAATTAAAATACTTATCTTTGTTTGTTTGTTGGGTGGACTCCCTCTGAGTCTTTGCTTCTTTTTCTGCAACTCCATTCTGATGTGGATTGTGAGAAGTGGTCAACTCCCTCTAAATATCTGCATCCTTGCAGAAACTATTGGAGTGTGCTCCCTCTTGATCTTTGCTTACTGGATTACCTATTCTTGAACTTATATTCATTCTCGATCCCTATGCATGCTTGTTAGTATCATCATTGTGTTATCCTTGAGGACTCATACATAATCACACATTTATTAGTATAATCTTAATACTATCAAAACACAATAATCTTAAGCATGTATAGTCATGATCATTTCAAATAGAAATAATAAGCATTAGTATTCAAGGTTTCAGGGAAGTCTTCTTTTACTCATGCATATTCTTATTTGATCATAGAACTCTTCTGGTTAGTTAAATCATCAATCAAGATAAGAGATAATATGCATAAAACCTGTGATTACTTAAACCTATACCTTCATGATTCTTCTGGTTAGTCATATCATCAATTGTGGTAAGAAACATAATATGCATACAACCATGACTATTCAAACCTATGACTTCATGAATAATAATTATCAACAACGAAACAGTATAAGATCCTAACACAAGGTAGGATTCTAGCTTGATATAGGAAAAACATACCTGGATTAGCATGCTAGCTAGTTATGTCTAACATACCCACATAATGTCTACTAGTTCTCTTCAGTGACTTGTGCTAGTAACCTGCATGTCTCATAAGTTAACCATTGTAGAACCAAGTTATACATACCTCGTAAGTAGATCTTCTATGTGATCCATAACAATGGATGAATCTTTGTCTTCATGTCACCATGATCATATGTTCTTGAAGTAGAACATGATTTGTTTTTCTTGGTGTACCTTTTATGTTAGCGAACAACATAAACCTCATACAACATCACAATGCATTAGTACATTCATAACTGTCAAAACCTTAATCAATGAACATTTTGTATTAAGGTGATACAAAAAGTCTAGTAATTAATCAAGATTGTATTGTAATGATAAACATATGATAAACTTAACCATGAAACATACCTGTAAGCCATACCTGTCAAGATTGCTTGTAATCTTCTTGTGGAAGGCCTTAGCCTCATCTCCCCCTGAGACAGGAACTTCTTCACTTATGCAGGTGACCAATCCATCCTCTTCTAGGATTAACCCAATCCACTTGATTTACAGGAACTGGATCTGGATCTGTAATAGGGTTTGTCATAGAAACCCCAAAAATTCAAACTTTGAATTTCAAACTTCCGAAAGGATAGAAATATGTGCCTTGATAAGTTGATCAAGCTGGTATATTCAGAATTTGAAAACTGCAAAGTTTCACTCCTCAATTTTGCCTTTGAAACTTTTGGATTCACTAGACGTGACCTCGAACTAGGGTTTGATGAAGCCCACTCTTCTTCCCAATCAAAATATTTGATCCAAAGCTCTAAGCTTCTATTTTTATGAGGAGCTTCCAGCCGTGGTCACAGATTTCAAAAATTCCCATTTTTGCAGAAGCCCTAATTTTCCACTTTTTTGATCAAAGTCCCGAACTAGGGTTTGATTAAGCCTGGCCTTCTGCCCAACCAAAAATTCTGATCTTTGTCTTTAAATTTCTATTTTGATGAGTAGCATTCAGCCGTGGTCTCCGATTGCAAAAATTCCAACTTTCTCCGAAACCCTAAATTCCGGAAGCCATGAATGAAGGTGCTAAAAAATAATTTTGATTTGACAGAAATATGTACCTGATTGTTTCTGGTGTAACTCCAAACTTTTTGATCCACAAGGTCTGAAAATTTTTCTTGAGATAGCCCGACCTGTTATATTTCCATCCCAACAGGTCTGACCTCAATTGGATTCTCTGAGAGAGAGTTATGCCAAGTGTCGCAACGTGACCTGTTTATAGGATAATACAGGCGAGCGAGCTTGTACGGCGTGCCACGTGTCACTGGTTCCATTTCGGCCTCTAAATTTTTTTCTTGAGATAGCCTGGCCTGTTATCTTTCCATCTCGATAGGTATGACCTCAATTGGACTCTCTGAGAGAGAGTTATGCCAAGTTTCGCAACGTGACCTGTTTATGGGATAATACAGGAGAGCGAACTTGTACGGTGTGCCACGTGTCACTGGTTCAACTTCGGCCTCTGAAATTTTTTCTTGAGATGGTACAGTATGTGTAATACTTGAAACTTTTTACGAAATTTCATTTGGAGCTTCCTAGCCCAAGTTATGACCTTTTTCCCAAGGTCACCTGATTTTGACTCAGATCTAGAAGAGGCAGAAACCCTATATTGTACAGATCATAAATCACAAAGTACAACGAATTAGAGGTTTTCCTTTGGACACACGGTACATGGGGATATGATCTTCGACCTGTAAAAGTTTCAGATCCGAAAACTTTGCCAAAACGGATTTATAGTGAAAGTGCTACGATGACTGGTTTTTGCTATATCAAGCCCTAGCATCATAAGTGCAACAAGTGTCATACATGCCATATCATGCCTTCTTTCAGGCTAGCTCTGATACCATGTTAAATTTTCAGAATTTACTTCAATCTGATCTAGGATCTTAACTGAGAGAACAACATTTACAGCAAATCTACAGCATATCAATCATGGACACAATAATGCAAGCACACAAGAGACATACAATTTACTTGGGGAAAACCATAAAGGTGAAAAACCCCAATAACTTCCTCAGAGATAGATAGAGCAATGATACAACTGGAATACAAGAGATAGTCTTCTCCTAACAGCAGAGCCTCCTCCTCCACAAGTACGCCACTCTCCACAGTGTGAGTGAGAGAATAGAATGTGTAAAATTAGAGAGACACACTCTCTATTTATACACTAACTTAACTTGACCTTTACTCAACTAGGTCAGCCTCAACTTAACCACTTAACATAATGTTGACTGGGTCGACCCCCACTAGGGTGGTCTAATAACCCTTTGACCCACATGGCCGACCCCCAATAGGGTGGTCTAATAACCCTTTGACCCACATGACTTATACAGGGTCGACCCCAACAAGGTGGTCTAATAACCCATCAAGTATAAGTTACGACACTTACAATATAAATGACGACACTTTTGTATAGAGAAATAATAACATCTCTATAGGAATACAACCACTTCCGTATAGAGGAATAATAACATCTCTATAGGAATACAATATACATATATGTGAAATACATTCCGAAGTTACATATACATCAACACATGATTAGTTGGATCATGTGTGATGATATGCATCAGGTGGATGCTTTGCATGATCAGTTTGATTATACGATGATGATGAGTATCGGGATGATACTCCAGATGATGTACGGTATTATGATGATCAGGTTGATCATTAGCATCAGGATGATGCTCCGTGTGAGGATGATCAGGTGGATCATGAGTTTTAGGATGATACTCAGAGGTCGAGGATATGTGGCAGGTTGTGCAGGTAGCATGTAAAAGATCCTGGGAGATCCGATAGGTTGAGCTGTGTGCTCGTAATCAGTCCTGGGATGCTCTTTCGAGGTTTTGCTAGGGAGGAATCTAATCAGTCCTGGAGATCCGATAGGTTGAGCTGTATGCTTGTAATAAGTCCTGGGATGCTCTTTAGATATCTTGTCGGACATGCTTAGGCACGTAAACTGTTCGTGGGATATTCTTTTAAGGTTTTGCGTAATCACATGTAATCAATCCTGGAGATCCGATAGGTTGAGCTGTGTGCTCGTAATAAGTCCTGGGATGCTCTTTAGAGAATCTTGCCGGTCGTGCCGAGGCACATAAACTGATCCTGGGATACTCTTTAAAGGTTTTGTGAAGGGATGCATATAAGCCCTGGGAGATCTTGTCGGTCGTGCTTAGGCACATAAACTGTTCCTGGGATACTCTTGTTAGGATTTTCATATGCACGTAATGAGTCCTGAGATATCACCTCTATCAGACCACTCGCAGAAATGATGAAGACCTACAGGAGGCTAGGCCTACATCCAGCATGAAAAAGGGCTGGCTCTGTAGAACTTCCTATGACGAGAAGAATTCAGAGATAGCCCAGTGATCGAGATGTCGAGTGCAGTAGCAGTGATGATGATGATGCTCCGTGATCCACTGATGATGATCCAGCTCCAGAATTGAAGACTTGCTCCAATATGTATTGATGACCTGTGTCTAGAGAATACCTTCCTAGTTAAGAGGGAGTGTTGATGAATTTGTAACTTCGGAAGATATTCACTTGTATATTACATTTGTATTTTATTGTATATCCAATAGAGATGTATTATTCCTTTGATTGGAAGTGTTGTCATTTGTATTTGCAATTGTCGCAAGTTACATTGTAAGTGTTGTCATTTGTATTGATGGGTTATTAGACCACTAGTGTGGGGTCAACCCTCGTTTGGTCATGTGGTTGGGTTGTTAGACTTCATTAAGAAGTCGGCCCTGTTGGTTTATTGGCAGGTCAAGTCAGTGTATAAATAGAGAGGTTGTGTCTCTCATTCTATTCATTCACTCACTTCTCAAGCTCGCATAGCTAAGAGAGAAAGTGGCGCACATGTGGAGGAGGAGGAGTATCTGCTAGAGACATCTCTTTGGGTTTGATCATTGTGATCTTGGTTTGTGGCTTATCTTATCTCTGAGGAAGTTGCGGGGTTTTTCACCTCCTTAGTTTTCCCCGAGGAAACTTTGTGTCTCTTGTGTGCTTGTGTTATTGTGTCTATGATTGATATGATGTACATGTTATTCTCTTAGTGATCCTGAATGATAATGGAATGAAATTATCGAAAAATTAACAGTAAATAACTTGGAAAAATAGGAAATGGACTCCAATTCGATCTTCCGTTGAGAGGATATGACTCCCTGAAAATCCAGAATCTCCCATATAGCTTTTTTTTGTCTCTGAGCCGCATAGGAATTAAAAAAATTGGAATTTCTATACCCACTAGATAACCACAGGGCCCGACTTTTGATCCTCCACAGTTCTTCTTCACGAGTTAGAATGGATGTTTTTTTCTGCTTCTAATGCAAGAATCTCATATGTAGCAGATATTCCCATTGGCGCCAAGTATAATATATTAAGTTTCGCTTCTATTCGACACAGAGCATATTGGAGTGCCAATTTTTTGTTGAGAATCCATGGAGAGACCAACACTTTTAATGAACGGATAAAGGAAGGCAACCTGTGCATAGCAGAACCCTTAGAAGACTTAGAATTTTTTTCCCAGTGATGAGTAACCAGATGAACAAAGGTTATATCTTCCAACAAAATCGGGCAATATTTAAAAGGATAATGAGCACGATGAAAGTTAACACCCAACTTCAGTAAAATAGGCATATGGTCTGAAATATGTACATTCTCCACCCAAGAATTGCAGTATGCCAGCCTCGAGTAGAGGGTTTCTTGTACCAAGAGACGATCTAATCATTTCACTACAACATCCAATCCCTGTCTGCCATTCCGCCAAGTAGGTAAAATGGGAGAAGGGACAACATAAAAAAAGTGATGAGAATCCACCAAGTTCCTAAACCAATCATTACTATGAGCATCACAAGCCCTGATACGCCATGACTCCCGAGCAGCTAATGTGAAATTTAAGTCCCCAACCACAATCAGAGATTCGAGGTCTAGTAGCCCACTACTCCTGAGCTCATACCAATAACCCATCTTCTCACCAACATCCCCATAACAATTAAAAAGGTGTAGTGATAAATTTAGTTCCCAGAAACGACCCACCAGAAGAATGCCACCCCCAGTAAAGAAAGGACGAAAATCAAATAGAGAAGAGTTCCAGGCAGAGACTAGGCCACTTGACTTCCCATCGGCATCAATAGAACAACATAACCAGTTTGGAAGTAATCTCCCAATAAAGGCTCTTGCCTTATCCCCAGCAACCATATTCTCTTGAAGAAGTACCACATGTGGACTAAGAAAAACCAGCAAACGACGGAGAGCTAACCTTTTGGGGGCACTCCCAACCCCTCTGATATTCAATGACAAAATATTCATGGAATAACAACCATATCAGCCGCCAATGCTCTAAGTGGCCTAAATTCATTTGAAATCAGATCAGAAGAGGAAGAACCAATGCCTGAGGGTGATGTAGGATCTCAACCAGTATCCCGCACAGAATCTTCATTCCCAATAGAAGATCGGGCCAAATATTTTCTCTGTCTCCCCCAAGTTTTCTTCCGAATGGTAACATTTGGATTTGAAGACACCATGGGCACTGGTGACTCCGAGGCACCGCTAAAGAGTTGTAAAGGGGCACTAAAGAGCCCGTCCGAGGATGTAGTTGGAGAGGAATGGAATAAAATCGGAGCCTGAGCCAGAGGAATAGTAGTAGTAGTGCCTTCTAATGGAATAAGAATCTCTAATTCATCCCTCAAAAGCTGGGTATCTGAAAAATGGAATTGAGGAGTAATGGGAGAGGTATTGGTATCTAACCCCAAATCCACAGACCCCTTCGTCTCAACCACCTTAATCTCACTGCGAAAATTCTTCCCATCCGAGGGACAAATAACAGAAGGGTTAGAATGTCCAGTAACGCCAGTAAAATCTGGCTCTAATTCATCTAAAATAGAACATTCAGAGTCTGACAAGGACTGGATAAATGACGGGAAATGAATTTTAAGTTTCCACAGGAGCGAGGAGGACAAACCAGGATCAGGAGAAATTTTTTTCATACCTTGAGACAGTGAAAGTGGAGTGAGGTATGGCAATAGTGTAGTACCCCTAACATTCTCAACCTCAGAAACCATATTAGTAGGCAGTCCACAATCGTTCCCAAGATGACCTGCTTCTCCACAGCTGAAACACCGAAAAGGAGTGTTCTAGTAGTCTAACTGTTGATGAATTAATCGATCCCCCCAGCGAATATTTATATCATTCGGTAACCCTAACTCCACATCAATCTATGTTAATACCCATGCCATTCTCTTATCCACCCGGAATAAAGACTTATCTGCACATGCGATTATTTGAACTCTTAAACTAGCAAAAGTAAACAAGAAGAAATAAAATTAACTACGTAAACCGGGTCAAAATATCCAACCTGCCGGATTCGAACAAGCGACCTAAGGATTAGGTCAATACTTTATTTCCACTACAGTATGCTCTACCAATTGAACTAAGATCAAATGGTGATTACAATTGACGTTAAAATTCTAACCAACTAAATTAAGGTCGGATACTGATTCAAATCGACATTAAAGTTATAATAATATCATCTTTTTATCCATACTTCCTCATGAATTTTCAGCACAAAGAAAGCAACCGACCATGGAGAAGAGAAGAACATAGTATATCATGCATAAGCAAATCAAATAAAAACAGTATTGAGTAATATAAATATAACAATGTAGATAATTATCACATCCACAATTTACATAAAAACTTGTCCTTCATTGTTCCAGTCAAGCCAAATGCTTGAAGAATAAGGTTATGGATTGTTACCACAAGAGTGTTGCATAATCAATGTTGGCTGCAATGAGTAGTAGCCTACAAAATTAGATAATGAGTTATTTAACATAGATCATCTACAAATCAAGAACTAGAAATAAAGAAATGTTATGAAGAATATGATATTAACATTAACCTTGAATATTTGTAGAAAAATAAAAAGAGAAAGCCATTAGTTGGTAGTCCTTACCAATTCTAAAACAACCACATATATTAGAAAATGCATAATACTATGATTTAAGAAGATAATTAAACGAAGAATAACCAACCAAAGTTAAAGATATATTAACGAAAAAAGGCAGAACCGATTAAACCGATCCATTTATTCTTAACAAGTGGCACCAGAACTGGAAAAACATTTACATTAAAGACAATCTTCCAATCGTTAATATATATGTAGAGTAACTTACAAGAAAATGATCCCCATAGCTCATAGGACTAATAACATCATATGGAGGAAAAACATCATTGTCACATTGCACTCTGCATTTCACATGCCTTTTAATAAATTATAATATCTTTCATTAAAAAGTAAAAAATTGGATACCTTAACAAAGCATCATCAACATCTATATGTGCTATATATTAACACAGCATCCCTAATAGACACAACATTATATGAAATTGATTAGTGCTCACGAGAAATAAAGCATACTCCATTAACATACTTTGACAACTTGGATATAATATTCTCAGTTGATCTCTACCAAACACAACCAATTCAAGATTCTATGATATTTCAAAACCCAATAATGCAAGACAAAGTAAAATGCTATGAATTGCATAAAACAATGCATCTAAAAGATATAAACTTTATTAAAGTTCTAAATAAAACAAGGGAGATAGAAGTTAAGCTTCAAGTCCCTGCCTTAAGATAACAATAAATTAAAATAATTAAAATAATGACAATCAACGGACTGTAAAATGTTGTCGAATGCCATCGATGATATTTCTTTTATATGATTTTTTTGTTAATTTCGGTTATGATTTCAAAATTTATGGCCGTGGGCAGTGCATTTTCTGATTTTTTTCATTAAGAAAAAATTAAATAGCTCATCAAAATTTGTAACAGTATTTTGAACTGTCCTCTGAATGCCTTGCTCTTGATGGAAACTGGAGATACGAAGCTGTATTCTCTGCTCTGTCATTATGTTGTGAAGGTATGCGATATCATTTTCCAATTATTAGATTCTCATGCTGTAAATATTGGTTTTCAGCACTATAAACAACAAGGAGGACAATTTATTTTTCAACAGGAATAAGAGTTCATAATCCAAAATTTCCCCAGACAACCTATAGGAACCAGGAACCATGCTACAAATTGAATCACAGTTATCACAGTTTCTAAACTAAAAATGTTAATTTGATGTGCCATGAAATGTTTAACTGCTTATCCCCTACGATTTAGGAAAACCAACAAGTAGTTTTACAACATAATAGCAAAAACATATTTGCTCGAAAATAACAGTGAATACAAAACTGTATTTTTTGTTTGTAATTCCTTAGTGACTGTTCAATCAAGTTACTTAGCAATATTTTTTGCATTTATAGTTAATCCAAAAGTAAATAGAAACATAATTTTGTCTGTTGTTGATCCATTCAAATAATTAGTTGATCGATTATGTTGTTGATCCAGTCAAATAATCCATAGAATTTTGGACTTGCATAGCACTTTTCCTCTAGCTATGGGAGTGGGATTTATATGAATATTTTTTGTGATGGGTTTATTGAATATAAAGTGTGCCAACCATGAGTATCTTTTAGCTCAGCTAGTTCAGTTGTATTTTATTTTTTCTAGCTTGAAATCCTACTTCCTTTAGCTGAATTCCTTCTTGATTTCCTCGACCTTATTATCTTACTTCCTTAAGCTGATTTCCTTGATTTTCTCGACCTTATTGATCGAGGTAGTAGTGGGTGAGTTACAGGCGGAAATATGCTCTAAAAAAGGTTGAAAATGTAGAATATTTAGAATACACCTCCCCCTCTCTCTCTCTCTCTCTCTCTCTCTCTCTCTCTCTATTCAGTGTTGTTGGAATTGCGCATTCAGATTATCTTCAAATACTTGAAGTGTTTAATCTATTTTTAAAATAAAAAATAAAATTTGAAAATTTTATAAAAATATTTTATAGATTTTGAAAAAATATAAAATTAAGTATAAGGTAGCTAAATCTATTTTTAGAATTAAAAATATTTTTTTAACTACAATGTCAACAAAAATTAGTAATCCCAAAGACAATTAAAAAAAACATAAAACCTTTATACAACTCCCTTCCTAATCATCTGTGTGTAATGAAAAGAAGCCACGAATCATCTGTGTGTAATGAAAAGAAGCCACTTTCAAATATATTCGTATTTTGTTTTTTGGAGGTGCATTATAAACTTATAAAGATTAAGAGTTTTGATGCTTAATTTTATTTCATCCTTTGTTTGTCTCTGCCGTGGTTGCATTTTATTTATTAATCCAAACGTGCATGTGGGTTAATGGATTATGTTAATATAACCTTACAAATTACTTGCAGTATCATCTGGTTTCCAAATGAATTATATAACCATGAATTAATACAATCGGGTTTTATAGGGTTGCGACGCCCATACATATAACATTACAGGAGAGAATAGCACTCTTCCTAATGTTGGCCGAACCATTGGTCATCGGCCAACATTCATGGCAAAGTTCCATTATAAAGTATCAGATTGGGGTTTTCAATTTCTCAAAAATAGATTTTTTAATCCTTAAAAAACTGAGCTAAATAGAGTTTTCGATTGATATTGATAGCTAAAAACCAAGCTATCTAGAGATCTCATAGTTTAATATTAAGAATATATGTTTTTTCATTAAAATTCACTATTGATATGGTTCAAATCTAGAAAAATAAAGGAAACTATAGATAACAATAAATGAAAAATAGGGTTTGTTGAGCGATTGTATAATTGGATGAGATAGCATAACTATCCAAAGCGCTATTGTATGTAAAGGGTAGCATATGATGTATTATCTTATCACCCGCCAGGAATGGCTCAAAAATATAGAAGATAGACACCAGGGCAGGGATGCTAGAATTCTTGTTGTCTTGTTGTTATGATCTTAAGATGTTGTCTGAAAAACGATGTGTACCCAAAAATTAGACTTCGGCCAGAAATTGTGAACTTAGAAGCATAGGAGTTTATTTATCCAGTACCGAAATTTCATATTTTTCACAAGAAGAATAAACAAGGTTTGCTATGTTTAGAATTTAAAGTTGACCATAACTGTATTTAAATGGTGAATTAAAAAATGACAAACAACTATCATCAATATAGTGTGAATGGCATGTGAGGTGGAATGTGTACTAAATCAGATTCAGTCTACCAAATGTCAATTGTGAGTATATACAAGAAAATGTTCAGAACTCAAGCCTAGATTAGCCCTTGCCTCCCAAGTGTGTTAAAATATATTTTAAAAGACACGGAATCTTTCCACATTTAGGCCATGCATAAACTACATGAACCCACTATATATATGATGGTAGCTTCCATAAACTCAGTGAGCGAATGTTCAAGGAGCCCCCATGGTCATCGATGGAGGCCATTGCTTGCAGTGAATTTCATTGAAGACAAATACTTTGGAATTTGGTGTACAAGGAATTTGAGCTGGGTTGGATTCTTGTTGTTAGGCAATCATGGGAGAATCAAGCGCAACAACACCCACTACCACACCCAAAATTGATACAGCCGTGGGTACCATTGTCTGGGTGAGGAGGAGAAATGCCTCCCGGTGGCCTGAAACGATTTTGGATATGCTTGCTTTACAAAACAGTTATGGATACCGGTTGTTGAACGAAGTAAGATCCACCTTGATAAATAGTCCTCGGGTTGATGTCAACGGGAACTCGTCTCGCTATTAGGTTGTCACTAGCCGGTCCTTGCACTTGAAGCTATGAAGCGTACATTGGGCTAGTCGTCGGGCTGATACAGAGCAATCCAGATTACATGTTCATGGTTTGCAAAGAGATAGATGCGAGCATAAATATATGGAGCACAATGACATTTTGGAGCTTGAGTCACCTTTGGATGCTATGCAGTGAGTTGTTTCATTTCAGCAAACAAACCCTTTAGTGTAGTTGTTCAAAATTTCAAGCAAACCAACGAGGCAGATTTGGAGGACGATAACATTGAAGACACAACTCAAATGAGAGGGCTACAAGACTTTGTATTGAGGATTGCTCCCAATAAGAAGCAACTTAATATGCCAACAACAGGAAGCAGCTTAATATGCTAACATCACATGAAGGTATTCCAAAATTAGTTCTTCCTTAGACTATTGTTTTTATTCCATCTTATGTTGAGTTCTTGCTTCGTTTGTTGTGGTGGCCATTCTTCTTAGCTATCCATTAATTAAAATCCTCCTCCTCCATATGAATCTACCAAGCTGGGAGGATGAGCGAAGGTTCTGGGCAAAGAAGCGTATGAGAGAATTGAATAAAAGCATGCTCTTTTGCTTCTCTTCCCGGAAGTAACATAGAAACGTTATATCAATAACAAGAGTTAGCAGAACATAAATTTGGAGCAACTTTTGATTGACCTTCTCAAAGTTACATATAGTGAGTAATGCAATGCTCAACACCCCTACTGTTACATGTCCATTTCTGCTCCATCGATCCCAACACCGCACTCACACTCCCATCGTGAGTTGGTCGATCTTTGGAACGCCACCGTTGACAACACCAAGCATCGAGGGTTGGTCTATTCCTGTAGAAAATAGGATTTTTTACAGACAAAGAGCAAGGATGCGGCAGGCACATATTATAGCCTATCAATAACCCATCAATATAGAAACCAGAGGCATGGATGAGTGATGCATCAAAAAAAGTGGAAGTGAAGCACAAAGGTTGCTTCTCTCTGTAGGAGTAAGATGTTGTCTCTGCCATTTCTGGTTCCTATAATTTGTCTTTTTTGCTCAAACATTGTTGTGCTATGATATTTGGTTGCAATGATGCTTGCTTACAGAAATTTTTATGTAGCATTAAACTTAAAACCTTAGATTTGGAAGGAATATAAAGAGGACAATAAGTAGTCTAGACTTACATGCCCGTCTTTTTTGTTCTTCCAGTTCTGATAATTTCCTCATTGTTGTGGCGATCTTTGTAGTTTCCCATTCAACAAATTGTTCAAGAGTTGTCTGCGCGTTTGCTTCCTCCATGAATTGTTCAAGAGTTGTCTACGCGTTTGCTTCGTCCATGAATTTCTATGGGGCCTAGGGATGTCCGAGTGCAGAGCTAGTTGAGAGAGCCTACGCCTCACCTACTCAGGTAGGAATGGAAGTGTTGCTCAAGCATGACGCGAACCTGGAGCTTCATGAAGATCAACATGGTTATCAAAGCCATAAAAAAAATTTCAATCACAAAAATCCAACAGAATTTGTTTTCAATCACAAAAATCCAGCAGCAGAAATCAAAGATTGTTGAAGCATAGAGCCTCAGCAAGTGCTTGAGTCCGGTGAGCTCACCATAAATTCCAGAGTTGGTCGAGTGAAGAAATACCAGAGCTGGTTGAGTGATGAAATAGGATTGATGGCCTGGTCGAGGTCGAGTGAAGAATGATGAGAGCCCAGCGAGCGATGGTCGAGGGAGAGCAACATTGTTATTCCTATCATATAAGCCATGGAAACTAGGAAACGAGGCTTCACAAGGAAATTTCCGATCCAAATGGGGAAGAAAAGATGAAATTTAATGTGGGTGACCTTTGTTCCCTGGGGTGTTTATTATACATATTGTGGAGTTGCATGAACCTGCCACGCAAATGTCTTGAGGCCTAGGGCGTGCACCATAGAACACGTTGCATCAGCTATCAGATTCCACCATACTGTACCTTCCATCATATTGTATCTGTCTACCATCACCATATTGTACCTGCCATCATATTGTATCCATATACCATACCACCGTAAGACTTGGAGTGCCTCGAAAAGAGGCGAAATAAGGATTCCAAACATGTTATTGGTTAGCAGACCATAATCAGGCACAAATAAGGATTCCAAACATGTTATTGGTTAGCAGACCATAATCATAGTAAAATTTTGGTTAAATTGTTTTGGAAATAGTGCCAAAGTAATACTAAAACCCAAAACCGATTTCTATAGTCGCTGCTGCTTGGCAGGACGATAGGGAGTAATAAGAGTGAATCAACATTCTGAAGAAAATATTGAATATATAAAGTCATTGCCACAAAGCTATTCCATTTGATCCATTATTTCCATACTTATTCTATACAAATAAAATGGCACAACAACTTAATGAAAAAATTCTCCTCTATGTAAATGAAGAGCTAATAATTCTAAATGCGGTTGGCTAAGATGAAAACAAATAGTCTACGTATATCACGTATGAAAAAACAATAGTGTTTCCATCAACAATACTAATCAAACATAGTAATTTGGTTTAGCTATATGTTGGTAACTAAAACATAGAAGATGGCCTTATTAATGGCATCGACGACAATGATGCAAAAGATACACACTAAAGCAATGGCGCAAATGCCATTTGGATAGACTTTGTAGATCTAAACATTGGAAAATTGCAAAGACAAAAGTTTCAAGAACTATATGGCAAAGATATTTCTCCAACTTGGACTCCAATACTACACATTTCAAAACCCCTTGCAAGCCATAGGCATAAATCCCATATTACGATACAAAACAATTTCTGATACAACTAGCTTGTTCAAGATCAATACATAGAGCAAAAGAATTGATTCTAGAAGGACTTGCATTCAATCCAATAGGAATATCAAAACATGGGCTAGTATATACAACATTATCATGAATGAGAACATTGGACTCATTATATCTCATTAACAAATTAACAAAAGCAAAAATTTGTGTAAACAAAAATGTAGTTGAAGAAAAAAGTGCTTAGTATCAAATTTATCATGGAAGCTACAATATATACAAAAACCAATAATGAGTACAAATACTATATTGATTGTAACATTGAATACAAGCAGTTTTGAATACTATATTGATTGTAACATTGAATACACGCAGTTTTGAGGCCCATATCCAAGACATTGTATAAGACCAAGATTTGATGAATAACACAATCATCTAATTCCAAGAAACACGTCTAATTATCCCACCAACTAATCATCAATTTTCAAAACTTGTTGTTCATGGTCTACTTACTTGCATATAACAAAACATAGAAACCATAGCGACACAAAGCTTTCACAACAACAAACATGAAATCATTTGATCATATATATACTTGCAACATGCAATTTGCACAATGAATATATGTGTTGCACCATCTACATCTATTCCAACAATAATTCAAACAATTGCCATAGCAAAAACAAGATTAGTTCACAAAAATGTATCTTTGTACTAATTGGCGATTGCAATATCTATATACATTCAAATAACCATCGAAGCAAGCAACTAATCCAATACATGGAGTCAACAAATTTACATGAAATAAATATAGGCCAAAAACAAAACTGTAATCGACCACATTTGGACGAATTTACCCAATGAGCAATGTAATATTAATATATCCAATGCATATTGGACTTATCACGTTGCAATTCAAGCTACACTAGACATTCTATACATTTGATAGAAGAGACAAGGAGCAGTATAAACACCAACTAAAACACCCCTGACTCGCTGGTATCCGATAGAGCAATTCTTGTTGAAATCGCAATTTGGAGTGCTCAAATAGCAATTTCGGCGATCTGAGTAATTTTAAAATTGGGCATTTAGTCTAAAACATGCAATCCCGATCGCTGAAATTTCAAAATTGCGGAAATAACAATTTCCAAGAAGAATTTTAACCGTTTTTAATCCAAAATTCATCGAAAAAGTATGGCGTTTTGGTTTTCTTTTATCTTATGCAGAAGAGACATGAATATGTTGTTCCAACAAGCAAACTCATCCTCGAATTTTGGCATGTAAAAAGCATAACAACTTAACGTAACAATTCATTATTCTTATTAGTATTTATTATGTTTTCAATTTTTTAAAAAATATCATATAGTAACATGTCAAAATCCTTTGTATTGGTACGACAAAATTGGTTAAAAAATATACCTCAATTACATTATTCAAAATTCAAAAAATACGTCAATTAACCCCAAAAAAACACAATCTTGCAATCACAAAAGAAAAGGTATAGTCCCCCCCCAACACATATATATATAATTTAGCAACACTTTAATACATTGCTATGCGAATCTCTTCTCTTTTCTTTTATCTTAGTAAGAAAAACAAGAAATGGTTGAAAAACAACAAGCTCAAAGGTAAGATATGTTCATGCACATTTGCAATTATTTATTGTATAATTACTATTCTATAGACATGTGAAGAAAGTAGAAGCTAGAATGCTAAGAGTTAGGTGTGTTTAATTGGAGTTTGTCTGAACAATAGCTTGTTTGTTGGAAAGCAATTATGAGAACAAAAATTTGAGATACAAATTATGATGCAAAAATACATTGAGATGCAAAGAAGGTCTAAGTCTAAACACAAATTGCAACACAAAATCAAATCTAGGTTGCATCAACGGTAACAAAAACGAAGACATAGAACCATGCAAAAGGGACATCTAATGGGATGAAAAAAATGTTATGCATTTTAGATGTAATTTTATATAATGCAATAATAAATTTTGGCATCTTAAACAACCATGAGCCTGACTCATATCATAGACCTTTAACGATAATTCTTAATTTTTCCATGCATAGCGATCCCATTGAAGAAAATTATCACGACCAAGAGCGGTTGATCTATAGAAATAGAGATAATATTTTTCTAAATGATTATTTCCTCTATCAAAATTTAACTACTACCCTCTCATCTTCCATTAACAAGTTCTCTATCGAGTTATTAGGTAAAAAGGGAAATAGCAGAACCAACCGTTGGTACGATGAAGATTGTAAAAATGCAAGAAGAGAAATTAAGGAAGCTATTGATGAGTCTCTAAAAGATGAAAAGATAAAGAGGTACAAAGTCCTAATTAAAAAGAACAAAAATACTATATAAATAAAAAGCAGGAGAAGCTTTTACACCTCTCTAAGATGGCTCCTAAAATTTTATGGAGACAAATTCTAGCTCGCAAAACTAAATAAAATAATATGTTTGTTTTGAAGGATTGGAATTCATATCTTAAGAAGCTTTATGAGTCTTATGATGTGATGGATAACATTCAAATCCTCCTTGCAACTAAAGAAGTTTTTTCTTTAGAAGACATAGATTTTGGGGTAAAACATCCAACAAATATAAAAACCTAAGGACATTGAAGGCTACCAAATAGATATCCTAAAAATTGGAAGGCATGCTTTCATCCCTCACATTCACAAGCTCTTCAATCTAGCGGTTAAGCAAGGTTTCCCTATTCCATGGAATCAAAGCCTCATTGTTCCTATTTTTTAAAAGTTGTGATAAAAATAGCCCCTCTAATTATCGAACCATTATGATTAGCCCTCTCTTAGCCAAGTTATATGGTATTATTTTGGAAAATAAGATCAGCATGTGGCTAAAAAGTGAAGGTAAATAGGCTAAAGTCTAGACAGGTTTTAAAATACACCATTCAACCATATACCACCTCATTACGGTCAGGGTCATTGCAGAGGAGTGTCGTAATAATAAATCCAATCACTTTTGTTTCTTTGTGGACTTTAGAAAAGCTTTTGATATAGTGGCTAGAAATAATATGTGGAATAGGTTAGAAGTGCTAAAGGTTTTTTTTGAGTTGAGAGTTGTTGCGATAAGGTTAAATGGAAGTGTTACTGCAAATTTTAAGCACATTAAGGGGTGGTCGAAAGATATTAATTGTAATATTAAACTTAAGCAAGGTTGCCCTTTCCCCCCCACCCTTTTCGACATATACATCAATAGGATAGAAGGTTGTCTAGAAGAAGTAGGTTGGAATGATAGAACAGTAATAGGAATAGTCATCCTCTTTCTTCTCTATGTCAATGATATTTTTCTTATGGCAAGGTGTCCCTTTGAGCTTGATAAGCCATTAACAATTATCAATGATTTATGCTCTAATATGGGTATGATTGTTAACATCGATAAAACAAAAGTTATGATTATCAAATCCAAGAGGTCCCCCAATGCTAATTTCATATAAGACAATAGCAACTTGGAGGAAGTGACTTCTTACAAATATCTTGGTATCAATATCCATCACTAGCTCAATTGGAACTATATCGTTGAGAAAAATGATTAATGGAGGGTGGAAAGCTTATTTTGGTCTTGAAAACAATTGTGAATCAACGAACATTGCGATGTGGGATAAGGAAGTTTCTCTTTGAAACTCTCGTCACCCCCGTTATCTTGTATGGGTGTGAAGTCGGGGGTTCCAACATCTCTAAAGAATCTTGAAGAAAAATTGAGCAAATCCAAAAACGTTTTATAAATTATAACCTTAATTTAAAAGCAGTACGTCCTATCTTAATCTCTTCATAGAAGTGGGGCTTTCTCTCATCGAGAGCACGACTATGAATAGGTACTTGACTTACAAACATAAGATAAATAACATGGGAGACGAAATGATTCCTAAAATTGCTTTAAAATCCTGTCAAAACTTACCTACAACTCAAGCAGGGTTGGCATAAAGATGCCTTCACTTGGTTAAACCATTGGGGAATTGACAAAAATGTCACTTTAAAGAGATTTTGTGGTGAGATAAAAATTTAGAAGTTAAAAGAAAATTAAGATATTATAAGGAGGTCATTAACCATAATCTAGAAAATCAAAAGTATCTATCTATTTTAACTAGTAAAAATAAGAAGATTAATATTAATAAGCAAGATAAGAACAAACTTTCATGAGCTCTATAATAAAACATGGCGTTGGACAATTCCTAAAACTGTATGGGCTGAAAGGACTTGTCATCTCTGTGAGACAATGAACGTTGATGATGAAAATCACTTTCTCTTGGAGTGTCCTACGTACACTCACATTAGATCTCAATTTGAGAATATTTGTCACAATACAAACCTTCTTAATCTTCTAACCTACTAAAAACTGCAACGAATTAAGAACATTTCTTTTTAAACTTTTTGAGCATAGAAATAATATTGTAAAACAAACCAAATAATTCTTTAGTCCAATAAACCGAATTGGTCTCAATAGACATTAACCATCATCATCATAATTTAAGTTAATAAATAAATGATCATATCCCCTTTGCTTCATTAACCATCATCATAATTTAACACTTGAACAAGTTAATAAATAAATGATCATAATACCTTGGTTTTGTTGTTGCTTTGACAAATGATCTCTTAAATGAAAAAATTAAATCAAATGAATGGAGCATAATATCAAGGAATCTATTAGATAAATAATGTTTCTTAAATACACGTATCTATTAGATGGATATTTATCAAATCTGGTTGAATTGCGTAAGTTTGAAATTTTTTTTCAACACAAGCATGGGAGAAAAAGTTGTTTTTTCCCAAAATAAAAAAAAAAAAAAAGGTATGGAAAAAATACCTTTTTTTAAAAAAAGATATCAAAGAAATCGCCCACAGTGGGGCTCGAACCCACGACCACAAGGTTAAGAGCCTTGCGCTCTACCAACTGAGCTAGACGGGCTTGTTTGGATTAAGTAAAGTATGTTTTCCTACTTCATTGTCGTCGTTGATGCCTGATCACGAGATGTTCAGTTCATGGAAGAACTCTACCCTACGGTTTTGCCCTCTCTCAAATCGATTCGGAGACTCAAAATTCTGGGAAAAATAGACGAATTAATCAAAACTCTGCTTCTGATGTCTCGTAGGTCTTAACTTCCTAAAAAAAAGTTATTTTCCATTGAAAAATGAAGTTTTGTACATTGATTTTTAATTCTGAGAGGATTAATAGACCAAGTCTTCATATCAAATTTTCCAGGGATGGCTTAAGGATAGTTCCTTAGACTTCGTGAGACCTTTGGGAATTGAATGGGATGGTTATGGACACTTTGTAATCGTTGTGGAATGTTGTCAATGGTCAAGTGACTACAAAGTTGGATTAGGAGTTCTTGTACTATTCTTGTTCTAATGATGAAGATTTATGGTGGTATGGTGCTATATGGAAGTGATAATGCCCTCATAAACAATGGTTGTCCCTTGCCAATAAAATCTTAACATGGGACAACTTTTTAAAGCGAGGATGTTAGGGGCCTAATGTCTGCCTTTTGTGCTTAAATGTTGAGGAGATTGTAAGCCATCTTTTCATTTATTGTTCCTCTGCCAAACAAGTGTGGCAAGTTCTTAGAGACATTCTTAAGTTTAGAGATTGTTGGATAGTTGTGTCCTTCGCTCACAAAATTGAAATTTGGTTGAATAGTGAGGCTAAAAGCAAGTTCAAAGAATTTCCCAATTTCTTTTGTTGGGGCATTTGGAAGCACAAGAATAAGGTACTTTTTGAAGGTAGGAAACCAAATGCAAATATGGTGGTGCAGAAAAATAATGGCTCTTTCTTTGAAGGTCTAAAAAAGAAGGTGGCAACAAAGTACAAGTGAGTGATTTTCCCAAGCTTTGAATAAAATGTTCCTATTGGTTACTTCAATGGTCCTTATCAAGAAATTTGTGGCAGATGTGGTGCTGGGGTGGTTTTGAGGATGGTAAATAACCATTACTTTTGTCTTAGAATGGGAGGGGGGAATGGGACGAATATAAGAGATGAGCTTTTAGCTCTTTGGTGTCTCCTTAAGTTTGCGAAAGCCAAAATTTTGTCTCATCTACAGGTGGTAGGGGACTCCAAGGTCATAATAGATTAGGTGGTAAAAAAAGCTTCATTGTCAGTGCTCACTCTTGGCTGGTGGCAAAGGAGGATCATTCAACTTTAGGAGGCCTTAGATGATATCCATTTTCAACATATCAATAGAGAATTTAATATAGAGGCAGATCGTCTTTCTAAAGAGGATTTGACTTTGGAGGAGGGCTCTCTTCATTTTAAGGAATTCAAGAATTCCCCGGTTGGTTACAGGGGTTCTATAGTGGCCTTTAGATGTCGGGTTATGGCACTTTATGTATTTTGCGGTTGTTTTTTTATCTCTTTTGGTGAGATAGATTGATCTTTGTTAGATTCTCTTAGTACTTTATAGTTGACAGGCCTATGAAGTCCCTTCAGTTAGTTAGTGTTTGGAATGTTTTATGCTTTGTTCAGTTATGGACATAAAAGATGCATGCAATCATTTCTTGATTCATATAATGAATATAATAAATGAAGACATTTTTCCCGTGGAAAAATAAATATATACGAAGCTCATTAAAAAGTGTTTCATGGCCTTATACTGGTGAGATCGATGGGTACAAGCCAATTATAGGGCTTGGGCATCCCTTTTAGTAAAGTGTTAAGAGAAAAATCATAAAATTGGCTAAGTATGAGGCACCGAGCAAAGGATCTTTCCTCCATGCGTTTTCTCATTGAATGTGGAGGCCATTGGTTCGACAAAGGGCAAGGTTCATCAACGAGCATAAACAAATGGGAAAGGTTCATCAACGAGCATAAACAAATGTGTTCACCAAGGATGGACACCCAGGAAGAAATCACAAGTTTCCCTAAGCATTGATCCTCAGAGCAAGGAACCTTTGCTCGATGTTTTTTCTTGGTTATGATGCAAAGCATCGTGCTCAACAAGCATACTAGGAAGGATCCTCATAGAGTATAGATCAAAGGAAATGTGACCTCCAAGCACATAATTGTAAAATGAAAACGCAAAGATACATCTAAGTATATGATTGTTGAGCAAAGGGCCATATGCTTAACGTCCAAGGGCTTGATGAAAAGTAGTTAAGGGTTCATCCATAGTGTGGTGAGCAAAGGAAGTCCCTCGTAGATTCCTGCGTTGAGGGTTTAGTGTAGTGCTCGGGAAGAACGCAATAGCCACTATGACAAGTTGACGTTTCGAACCTTAAACGTAACTCTTCAAGAAAGCTTAAAGAAATGGATGCCAAGTAGGTGCATTTGTTTAGTGACCTTATAATCAATTTAAAAAAACACAGTCATTAGGAATCACCAAGCAACATCTTCCTCAGCCCGCGAAGTAGGGAATTTGTGATTTTCAAGCAAAGGAGAAAACTCATATTTATGTGTATGAATTGGGCATGCAATATAGTCATATTACTATCAAGTCACCTATGTAATTGAAGTGTTTCATTTATTGAAAAACTACTAACCCCTTGAATGGTTGCAGATGAGGCTAGGTGCAAGTTTTGGCTAAATTTGAAAACATCTATATGCCCCTCATAGAGTGACAACTTTGCTAAAGATCATAACAATCACAATATTGAGAAACAAGGATCAATTTGTTATTAAGATTTTATTATTGCATTAAGCAATTCACAAGTTGCTCAAGATGTTCTCCATTAAACATTAATGAAGCTAGGAGACTCTTTACATTCTCTAGGATAGGTATTAGAGATTGATCACATTGTAAGGGATTTAAATTAACAAATTGATAATTACACAAAATATAATAAGGACATTATAAAAGACCTAGTGTAATAGAATCATTTAAATGAACAATTTATCTAAGGTCTTCAACTGATATAGGGACAACTGCAATACATTGAAGAAGACAAGTAACCATTAGTTACATCTCTATTGCAAAAAGTAAGATGAGTAACAATTAGCTACATCTCTATTGTAAAGAGTAAAAAAGGAGTCGTGCTTCTTCTTCTTTGTCATCCTCTTTGTTATCATCTCTATGTTAGATTTTGAAGGTTTTTTTTTTACCATACTATTTTTGTTTTGATGCCACTTGTTAAGTTTGAATTTAGGCAAATCAATCCCCCCAACACACATTGATATATACATATCTCATGTAGAAGCAAATCAAATAAAAATAGTACTAAGCAATACAAATATAACAATGTAGATAATTATCACATCCACAATTTACATAGAAACTTGTCCTTCATTATTCTAGTTAAGCCAAATGGCTTATGCCAACAATAATTGAAACAATTGCCATGGCAAAAAAAAGATTAGTTCACAAAAATTGTATCTTTGTACTAATTTGTGATTTCAATATCTATATGCATTCAAATAACCATCAAAGCAAACAACTAATCCAATACATAAAGTCAAAAAATTTACATGAAATAACAAACAAATATATTCCAAAAACAAAATTGTAATTGATCACATTTAGACAAATTTACCCAGTGAGCAAAATGTATTAGTAATATACTCGATACACATTGGAGGACTAATCACAATGCAATTCAAGCTACATTACACATTCTATAAATATGATAGAAGACAAATTTACCCAGTAAGCAAAATGTATTAGTAATATACTTGATACACATTGGAGGACTAATCACAATGCAATTCAAGCTACACTACACATTCTATAAATATGATAGCAGAGACAATATGTTCTTCCAACAAACAAACTCAACATCAAACAAACTCAGCATCAAATTTTGACAAGTAAAAAGTAAAATGCATATCAACTTAACATAACAATTCATTATTCTAATAGTTCTCTTTTTTTTTAATCTCATGGTATCTCTTTTTATAAGAAAAATATTATATACTAACTAATTTGTTTACAAGTCAAAATCCTTTACCAATTGGTACCACAAAAGGTAACAATTTTCAAATTCCAATTTTTAAATATAATTATTCATAAAAATCTTAAAGGTGTTTTTAAACAAACCTAAAGTTCAATTGAAGATATTAAAATATAAAAATATGGGCAAAGGGCATGAAAATATAAAAATATGAGTGTGCTAATTTTGTGTTAGTGGGCATAAGAATATTAAGCTTAATTCTTCGAGTATGTCTAAAGATGAAGTATCCTTGTGCGCAAAAGAATAAGAACCTATGCTTGGGAACATAAAGATTGTAATTTGGGTAGTTTTTCTAGTAGCATAATTAATTTGTTTTATTATATTTTTTTAATAACATAGTTTGGAAATATTAACAAGTTTTGTTTGTTTGTTGATAAAGTGGTGGAACCTCCTTAACTAGTAAGTTTGTCTTTGGCTAAGTTACCACGAACCAGGGGCATCTAAGCCGTCAAAATCACCCGGGGATCACACCTGGCCTAGACCACACCAACCCTTAATATGGTTGGATTTTTTTGGTATCCGCTGGATTTGAACCAACAACCTTTTTGCTTAGAGGGCGTCTTAACCATACCCCGCCACCAATTGTTCTACATCTCACGGATAGAAATATTAACAAGTTAACATATTATGATAATCTTATTTATTTTTTAAAGCTTGAGTATATATTATTTTTTATTAGGATTTAGAATATATATTATTGTTTGCATTGTTTCTCATTTTTTTTCTATCTTATTTGTTTAAGGTTTAAATAATTATAAATATACAAATTAAACAAAAAAATATCAGGATTAATTTGTATGTGTTTAAAAAAAATATAATTCGAGTAAGTTTAAGGGTTAAGAATATTTGTTTTTTCTGTAAAGATTATGAGTTCAAATTCAAAATTACTTAGCGTATGTACACTTCCTTAAATTAAAGTAATCAAATCACTTAGTAGAAGGAGTCATATGCCTCACAAACAAAAGAGTCTCATACATCAATTTGACCTCCGGTTTGAACATAACCTTAAAATAAATTATTATAATTAATAATAATCTGATATTCTTAAAACCTTTCAAAAATAAATTAAATTATCAAGATCTATGCACTAATATCAATTTCTTATGTTCTTCCAACAATATATCATGTAAACATTGTAAAAATTAGGGAGAGTTCTCACTCTATGTTTTAGTTTGACAATGTGCAACACATATTTTTCAAGTTTTCAATTCCAAATGCAATTTCTTTTAATTATATATATAATATCTATTAACACCTAAGTGGCACACCCCAAGCAACCCACTTTAATGATACACTTCAGCATCACCACAAAGATGACACAAAAACATCAATAAACACTAAAAGCAACACATAAGCAATTCATTCACACATCATGTGTGATGCACATAAAAGATACACTTAAGCAACACAACATAAGCAATGCACATATATAATTGTAGTAATATTTATGAAGTGATGTATAGAACTACTATCATATATCCACCAAACCCAACCCAAACAAGCATTCGATGCTTCTATTTATAGAAAAATGTTAAGACCATTATATACTCAACCCCAACCCAACCCAACCCAACCCAAACAAATGTTTGATGCTTCTGTTTATAGAAAAATATGTAAAGACCACAAGAAAGATTCGAAAATCGAAAAATTACAGCTGTTTCGAAAAGAGATATCAAACAAACGAATCGCCCACCGTGGGGCTCGAACCCACGACCACAAGGTTAAGAGCCTTGCGCTCTACCAACTGAGCTAGACGGGCTTGTTTGATATTTAAAAACATTCATACTATAACTGTAATATTACAGTGATTGATAGACGATGGAGGGCAAACTACAAAATGTTTGCAAACAGATACAGTGATTGATAGACGATGGAGGGCAAACTACAAAATGTTTGCAAACAGATATTTTCAACCTGCCCGGAATATAAACTCGCTTAACAAGCAAAAGAAAACAAGTGAAGAAAACATAAAATTAATTAAACAACAGCCTCAAAATATTCCGACCTGCCGGATTCGAACCAGCGACCTAAGGATTACTTCAGGACTTTACATCCCACTACAGTCCTCCGCTCTACCAACTGAGCTAAGGTCGGATGTTGATGATATGTGGCGTTATGGTTAAATAAAAATCGTTTTATCCACATTTCCCCATGAATTTTCAGCACAAAGAAAGCTGCCAACCGTGGAGAAGAGCACAGCAGAGTAGAATGTTAACCGCAGTAAAGGGTTGTCGCCGTTGATGCCTGATCACGACCTCAGAAAGCAGACGTGTTTGCCATGCTTGGTAAGGAAATGCAACCTCCAAGCACGCAATTGTAAAATGAAAACACAAGGATACATCTAAGTACACGGTCGTTGAGGAAGGGGCCATATGCTTAATGCTCAAGGGCTTGGTGAAAAGTAGTTGAGGGCTCATTCCTAGTGTGATGTGGAAAGAACTCCCTATCAACTAACAAAAGCATGGTTGGTTTGGAAAGCAAAGAGGAAGGTCCATGGATAAGGAGAAAAGCTTAAGGAAAGGGCCACCAAGCAATATTGCACTTGTTGAGTGACCTCTGATCGATGAAAAAGAAACACAAAGTCATTGGGAATCACCAAGCAACATCATCCTCAACTTGCATAGTGATGAATTTATGTTTTCCACACGTTTTCCAAGCAAAGGAGCAAACTCATGTTTATGTGTATGAGTTGGGCATGTAATAGAGTCATAGTACATGAAATCACCTATGTTTACATCAAGTCACCTATGTAATTGAAGTGTTTCATTTGTTGGAAAACCACTAACCCTTTGAGTGGTTTCGAATGAGGCTAGTTGCAAGTTTTAGGTGACTTTAATAACATATATATACCCCCTATAGTGTGACAACTTAGCTAAAGATCACAATGACCACAATATTGAGAGACAAGGATCAATTTGTTATTAAGATGTTATTATTGAATTAAGCGATTCACATGTTGCTCAAGATGTTCTCCATTAAAAATTATTCAGGTTATGAGACTCTTTGAATGCTCTGGGATAGGTATTAGAGATAGATCACACCTTGAGGGATTTATAATAACAAATCGATAACCACACAAAAGATATTAAGCAATTTATAAAAGACCAAGTGTAATAGAATCATTTAAATGAGCAATTTCTCCAAGGCCTCCAACGACTATATGGAGAAGTGCAATACAAAGAAAAAGACAAATAACAATTAGCTGCATCTCTAGTGCAAAGAGTATGATCAGGAACAATTAGCTACATCTATATTTTAGAGGGTAAGAAAGGAGTAGTGCTTCTTCTTCTTTATCACCCTCTTTGTTATCATCTCTATGTTATATTTTGAAGGTTTTTGTAACATAACTTTTTTGTTTGGATGCCACTTGTTAAATTAGAATTTAGGTAGACACAAATCAAAGAAACACAATATTGTGTAGTAGAAATATAACAATGTAGATAATTATCACATCCACAATTTACATAGAAACTTGTCCTTCATTATTCTATTCAATCCTAATGCCTAGAGAATAACACTATGGATTCTTTCAACAAGAGTGTTGCATCGTCTATTTTGGCTACAGTGAGTAGTACCCTATAAAACTAGGATTAGTTTCTACATAATCAAGGTGATGTGTAGTTTGTAAGATAACAAAAATCTACAACCCTCCACCTAGTAGTTGACCAAGTCCATTCTATTGTCCCTTCCTTTTTTTACTAAAGTACTCCAATCAACTCTTAAACTTAAAGATCATAGATGTTTGGTGTATCTGACTAAGTAATGGATTTTCTTAGGAAATTATTTGAAAGGGTAATTGTGTATCTAGTTCGAGATTTTTCTAAAAAGGATACAAAGTGGAAAGAGGGAATTCCAAGTGAAAAACATATTCACATCACAACGAATCAATCATTATGTTAGGAGGAGGCGCCACTACCTTGTGGTTGCCCCCATGAACATAATGATTATGGTATATTGGAGTTTTTATGTTACTATGAACCAATTCTCTCAACCTATATGGGATAGTAATTTTGTATAGAGATGTATTTATGACATAAAAATAGTTCAAGAACATACAAAGTTAAGTGTTTTCAACTTCATAATGTACATTTTTTAAGAAGGCATGTGAAAAACATATTGTGGAGTACTACCAATGAGATATTTTTTATAATTTTTAACATAGAGGGAGGGGACAAGGTCAAGTAACAAGCATATTTACACCACAGCATATTCACAAAGGGATATTTTTAAACTCAACCATTTCCCTTTGACTTCATACATTATTTCAAGATATTTCTTAACACATGCCAAGGCAGTGTAACTACGAGTACCGCCAAATCCATATATTGTTGAGAAACTGGATGAAGTGCCATCTATGGAGGTTAGGAATTTAGAGCTAAATTATTTTTTCTTGTCACTTAAATATGAGGTAGTCATATGTAGATTTAATGGATTCTTACCACAATTGGAAGATTTGCACTAGAGGATATATTCTAATTGGACAACAAATTATGAGATCCTTTTGTGCTGTAAAGGTTTCTTTGTAGTATAGTGCTATTCCCAGGACGATTACACATAAATATTTAATGAAGGGCCTATTTTCTAGGGAAGAGCAGGGCTCTTTATTACTCCATAGTTTACAAAGTTTGATCCCACTACTATGGTGGTATCCAAAATGTTGATCTTGGTCTAGCTCCCAAATATGCCTCTTCCCTTTTGGAACCATTCAATGTTATGAGATATTGGCAATACTTTGGGCATATTTTTAAAGTATGGTAGTAAGGGGACCCAATAAGGTTTGTTTACATATGCTCACATATGTGTGGAGATTGACCTTAGTAAAGGTCTTCTAGGTAGAATGTTGTTGAAACATGAAAAAATAAATTCATATAGAGATTGGATTATGAAAATACGACCTTTAGGTGTCGACATTATTATCAAACTGGTCACCTCTAGGAATCTTGTCCACAATCAAGAAGTCAACCTAAAAAGAAAAAGAGACATTTCTTCAAATCTAAAAGTTGGCAACCATATGATCCTTTTTCTTAGGAGGATAAAGAAGGTGAGAGTAAAACAAATTCTACCACTTCTAAGGTTGAGAAAGATAATAAAGAAAAACTTGAATAAAGAATGATGATATAAAATAGATAAATTATATTATATGACTTTCATATTTATTTCCTTCAAAGGTTGTGTTAATGATGCAATAAGTAATGCATAAGAAAAAGATGTTATTTCTTTCCAAATGGTTGTTCGTGGAATAAAAGCATAACAAAAGATGCGTATGTTGTACATGTACTGGTTGGTTTCAATAGAGTATGGAAGTCTCAAATATCTATGGGTGACGTTCTACCAGAGAGGGTTTAATGGCAGTGGTTTACCGTCTCGCTAGGGTTTAATGGCAGGTTTCTACTAAAGAGGGTTTAATGGGGTTAGTTTACTTGTGGCCTCCTAGGTGGTTTCCAGATGTTGTTCCCTCCTAGGAATGGAAGCTCCTATTCATTTTTCTCGATTTGCCACTTTGAAGACAAATCCCAAGAGTTTTATGTCTACCCGGGGTTTTAGGCTCTAGGTCTTCACTTCTCTTTTTATAAGATGAACATAGATCAATCATCACTGCTACCGCCAACCTCCTCGATTCTCGCAGTTCCGGGGGAAGTGGTGTTGAAAGTCCTGCTAGGGCCAACACTAGCTCCACCTGGCCAAACATTGGTGCAGACTTCCCCAAACAGTTGTCGGGTTAACAAGGAATGTACTACCAGTACTTTAGGTATTAAAAACCTTTTTAAAGGTTGTTAGGTTGATAAAACCCCTTCATTGGACAAGCAAGGGAAGTTCGAGGAGCTTTTGCATTCTATCAACCTAAAGTTAGAAACCGAACCAAACCCTGTGTTAAAAAGTATGGTAAACATTTCCTTGTTTTAGGAGAAGATGTTGAATTGTATGAAACCATCCGAATTAGGGGAGTTTTGAGGTCTAAAATGGGCCTCCTAAGGGAAATAATAAAATAAGAGTTCTAAATTTTAGAGGGAAAAAGAAAAACTACTTTTTTCTTATCGCATTTTTGACATATCTCCTTATCGATTTACCCAAATTTCATGTTTCGACACTCGTTGGAATTCCGCATCCAACCCATACCCACATTACATACTTCTGAGGAACCCATGGTATGAAAACAATGAAAAAATCAATAAAAAATGTATTTTAATATTAAAATATGTTTTTTTAATTAAAATTTTCTTTTTTTGATGGTGTGGGTGCCTCAAAAGTATGCAGTGTGGGTATGGGTTGGATGCAGAATTAAATTTTGCATCCAACAAGTGCGCAAACTTGAAATTTGGGTAAACCGTTAAGGAGATATGCCAAAAATACGATAAGAAAATATAGTTTGTTTTTTTTTCCTCCAATTGTTTTTACAAATTTTACCCTTATGGTTGACATCATCATCTTGAATCCTATTAGTTCTTATAAAGTGAATTTTGATGGTATTTTTTTGTTTTGAGGCCCATTTTTTTACCTCAAAACTCCCCTAATGTTTATGGTTGAGCATGAACTTGTGGGGAGATTTGGTGGTAGAAGGATGAATACATTTACTCTCAGAAGTTTGGTCACCCGAAATTGGTTCCCATTCCTTGGCTATGAGACCCAGATTTATGCCCTCACCAGGGGCAGGATGGGTGTGATCCTCGACAACCTCTCTGACGCCGAAACACTACTTACATGCATATGGTAATGTGATTCGACCATCTTCCACTTAAAGCATTGGACACCCTTCTTTGATTCAAGGACTAAGAATTTCTTTTAACAGGTGGTTTAGGTTAAATTCTCGGGTCTCCCCTCGGAATTATGGACGATCGATATCTTTCGTTTTTTAGGTAACTCACTTGGTACCTTCCCAAAGGCAGACATGGGATTCAAGGAATCAAGTATCCTCTCCATTGCTCGAGTACTTGTTGAATTGGACCTATATGATGGGCTTCCCGAAGAAATCGACATCTCATTGCGGGCAAGGATATGGAACCAACACATTGACTACTATGGTATTCATTTTAGGTGTAATGGTTTCCACCGCTAGGGTCATCTTGCAAAGTTCTGCAGTCGAGGATTCAGAAGGTAGAATTGGTGAAAGAAAGAAATGCCAGAGGCCACAAGGGACTCACAAAATGTAACTTCTTCTGAGCGGGCCTACACAGAGGGAGATGGAATGGCTCACGCATATTCACCGGGGATTGTTGCTGCACCTCCGTCCGTCTTACCAGATTACGACCTCTTGATCGGTAAGGAATTTTTACCTTCTCTTTTGGATTCTGTTGTTTTCCCACATACTCTTCCCAAACCTTGTATTGTATTCATTCATTTTTTTTTTATCAATCATTCATCTTTTATATAAAACATTTAAGGTGTAACACATGGTTGAATATTTCAGTGTATGATTATTTTATGAAGAATCTACGATTCTACTGCATACGATTCATAAGGGAAATAATTATCAGATTTGAAAGTGGTAAAATCAACACACACTTCTTGCAGAAACTACCTGCAATGCCCACATGGGGCTGCTGAGACTGCAGTGAATCTAACCTGGAGCTCTTTGTGTTGTGTTGCATTGTCTACCATAAACTAATCAACTAATCAGAATGAATAGAATGATTCAGAGGAAGACCTTCAAATTTCAAATTTACTCCCCTGAAGATGCGTTTGCTCGCTCCAAGGCCAATAGCTCCGACATAAAATCTAGAGATGGGAGCAGATGCTAAAAGTTGAGTAGGCTTTACCAATATAGCAAGATACTGCATTTCTAACAAACCTGCTTCTTTACACAAACATTGAACCTCATCTGCTTTGATCACAAAAGGTGAACAACCTCCCATTGTTGACAAACCCTTAAAAGCCTTGGTGGAGAATTGGGATAATTTTTACATCTTAGTAGAACCTACAAAATATGTCTGATATTAAAATTGTGCCCTTGCTAATTTATCAAAGGGAATGAAGCAGAAATGCGCTTCATGACCTCACAAGGCAATTTACAGAGCAACAGTCAAACATAATCTTATAAATGCACCAATTACTACATGTTACATACCTTGAAATAGAGCCCAACAGCACAAAAGCAGCCCTCTCAATGTTCACACAAGAGTATTAATTTAACATCCCCAGACATCAAAGTAGTTCTACTGAAGAAATAGTAAAATTTTCCTCAAATACCCTAAACTGAAAGCTCTTGCAACATAACACATTTGAATAATTTCAAAAACTTGCATTCAGTTTTAACAAGGTGAGAATGCTACAAGCCAAGTCTTTTCATACTCGCTAAGCATTTCTGAATTGTTTTCTAGTTATAACTTCTTGAAATGTGTTAGGTTGCCCGAATCGGTAATGGAAACCACTTTTTTGCATCTCTCTTTCCCCATCTGCTGTACAAATAAAAGGCAAGCACTACAAATACCTTAAGGAGGAGATGCTAAGACGTTGATAGAGAAAATCTTCACAAAAGTTAATGTGGAGATACACGAGAGATGTGCACTTATGAAAAGCAAAAGGGTAATAGTTTGATTGTAGAATTATTGAGATCTAGGATTTGGAAGCTTACAATATTTGTAAGAGATGCATATAGCCTTTTGATGAGCAGAGCTCTTAGTGTTGGGCTAAAAGGTCCACATATATGCTTCAATTCTTGGATGGGTTGCAGCCGGGAGGCTAATCAACTTGCAACTTGTCTTCCTTGCAAGAAACGCTTCTCTCATCCACAATGTAGTCTTTATGATTCTTAGTATTTGCTTGACATGCAAACTCAAACTCAACAAGCAAAACTATGTTAGTTGCTCTTGCACTTGGGAGTTTATTTCAAAATGAGAATGTCACGGACAATAGATGCCGTCTCTCCTATTCTGCACTGGTGAATCTACTCAAAGACCAACTAGCACAAGAGATGACTGTGGCTGCCTTTTGTGCCTTGTGAAATCAACTTATGTGCAAACGCTTATAGAAACAAGTGATGCTGAATATGGTGGTATTACAGAGACAACATGAATGGGCCCTAAGACTCATGAAAGGGTTGATATGACTCCTTGGATCCATAATAAATGGAACCCTTAAAAGCCAGTTTCATCTATTGTTTTTAAGTTTGGGCTCTTAATGACAAACAAAGAAGTTCGCTTTCGATCCAAACAAATTTACTTTAATGATTATACACAGAGGATCAACGAAATCAAGTTGTTCGAATGAGATTGAAGGAAATCCCAACTAGGGTTGATCAAGTGAAATGCGACCTTACAAAAAAAAAATATTGTATGAGTGTAGGTTGGATTTTTTTTTAATATATTTGCAATTTATTAAGCGAGAAGATCCCATATTCACATTTTAGTTTTTTTATCACTATAATCATGCTAAAAAATCTTAGTGCAAGTCTGTTGGATCTAACAACCACAGAACACAATATGCAGTGGAAGCAAATAAAACAAGAAAGAAAATAAATACACACACATGAGATATACGCAGATATTTACGTGGTAAAACCCTCTCTTAGGGAAACATCCACGGAGCAATGGTATCGGTTTCTTATTATTCAGAATCTAAAGATTTACAACAACTCACAACTCTCCAATATCTTCTCTTACGAGAATACAAGAAATATATACATTTCTTACATGGTTACTAATAACTGCATATTCGGTTAGTCAGTTACATAGTTACCGTCATAGCCAGTTGTCACCCGTTACTAACAATATCCACCTTGACAACAATTTACCTGATACCATTGCTCATTGCTCTATTGATCACTTTTCCTGCAAGCCTAGAGAAGCTAAGCACCACCGTAGCTTCTCTGAAGTAACTGGCTTCGTGAACATGTCTGCATTATTCTTTTGAGTGTGAACCTTTTCAAGAACCACTCCACCTTCATCAATAACATGTCTTACAAAATGATATTTTATAGGAATATGTTTTGTCTTACTGTGATAAGCTGGATTTTTAGCCAAATGAATAGCACTTTGACTATCACAGAAAATCCTTATAGAGTTCTGAACCTTTCCTAACTCACCCAGCAAACCTTTTAACCAGACTGCTTCTTTGCAAGCATGTGAAGCAGCTATATATTCTGCCTCTGTAGTAGATAAAGCAACAATATTCTGAAGCTTTGACATCCAACTAATAGTTCCACCTGCAAGAGTAAAAACATAACCTGAAGTGGACCTCCTCTTTCCCAAATTACCTGCAAAATCAGAATCAACATAACCACATAATTGATCACTGCAACCATCAAAAGTGATACAATAGTCACTTGTGCCTCTAAGATACCGAAGCACCCATTCCACTGTTGCTCAATGCTCTTTTCCTGGATTTGCCATGTATCTATTGACAACACCAACTGCATGTGAAATATCTAGTCTTGTACTTATCATCGCATACATCAAACTTCCTACTGCATTAGCATATGGTACACGAGACATATACTGCTTTTCTTCATCATTTTTAGGACTCAAACTTGAAGAAAGATTGAAATGAGAAGCTAAAGGGATACTAGAAGGTTTCACCTTATCCATACCGAATTTCTGAAGTATTTTCTCCACATACTTCTTTTGTGATAACCACAGCTTGCCATTTTTCCTGTCTCTGTGTATCTGCATGCCCAAGATCTGATTTGCTGCTCCTAGATCCTTCATATCAAACATCCTAGCCAACTGAGCCTTTAACCTGCTGATTTCAAACATGCTCTTGCTTGCGACAAGCATATCATCAACATACAATACCAAAATAATGAACATGTCATTTTCCAACTTTTTAAAGTACACACAATGATCATACTCACTCCTGGTAAAATTCCGACTCACCATGAAAGAATCAAACTTCTTGTACCATTGCCTGGGAGACTGTCTCAGACCATACAATGATTTTTTGAGCTTGCAAACAAACCTCTTGTTGCGATTTTGAACAAACCCTTCTGGTTGTTCCATGAAAATTTCCTCATCTAAATCTCCATGTAAGAAAGCTGTTTTGACATCTAGCTGCTCTAACTCCAAATCATATAAAGCAACTAGTGCTAACAAAATTCTGATAGAAACAAGTTTTACAACTGGTGAAAAAATCTCATGAAAGTCAATACCTGCTTTTTGAGAAAATCCTTTTGCAACCAGTCTCGCTTTGTACTTCGGAACAGTTTCATCAGCTCCTTTCTTCAGTTTGTACACCCATTTGCAGCCAACCACTTTCCTACTCTCTGGAAGTTCCACAATATCCCACGTTTTGTTCTTTGCCAAAGAATCCATTTCTTCTTTCATTGCATGTTTCCATTTGTCACTGTCAGACACTTCTAATGCTTCCTTATAACTATCAGGTTCTCCTTCATTAGAAATGAAAACAAAATCATCATACCTCTTTGGAAAAGTTCTGTTCCGCGTAGATCTTCGTAGAGTTTGCTCTGGTATTTCCTCTATTTCTGTCTGCTCATCCTCTTCCTGAGGAGTGTCCTCATGAATATCCTCTTCCTGGACATCCTCATGAGTCCCCCTCGCAGATGACTGAGTATCAAACTGAATTTGCTGAAACTGTGGTACATTAGCCTGTTTCAAATCATTACTTACATCTAAATTTGTCAGAGAAAGTTCATCAAATTTTACATCTCTGTTTATGATGATTTTGTGGATAGTAGGATTCCACAACCTATATCCCTTAACACCATCACCATATCCAACAAAGATCAATTTTCTTGACTTAGGATCTAGTTTGGAACACTGATTTTTCAGAATAAGTGCATAGGCTTCACAACCAAATACTTTAAGATTAGAATAATCACATGATTGACCTATCCATACCTCTTCTGGAATTTTGCAGTCAATTGCTGTTGATGGTGATCAATTGACCAGGTAACAAGCTGTAAGCAATGCCTCTCCCCACAATTCCTACTGCAACTTCGCATTACTGAGCATACTCCTTGCTCTTTCAAGAAGAGTCCTGTTCATGCGTTCAACAACGTCGTTCTGCTGCAGAGTGTAAACAGTGGTCTTATGCCTCTCAATCCCATCTTGTTTGCAATAATTATCAAACTCCTTCGAAGTAAATTCGGTTCCATTATCTGTTCTAAGACATTTAATGAACCTGCCAGTGCTCTTTTCAACCAAAGCTCTAAACTGCTTAAATATATAAAAAACATTAGCTTTTCTCTTTAATAAATAGATCCAAACTTTCCTCAGTAATCATCTATAAAACTGACGAAATATGACGATCCCCCATAATAAATTTTTGGAGATGGACCCCAAAGATCAGAATGTATGTAGTCTAGGATACCTTTACTAGTGTGTTTTTCAGATTTAAATTTTTGTCTAGCCTGTTTACCATAAATACAGTGCTCACAAAACTTCAAATCTACAGATTTTAAACTAGGAAGCAACTTTCGATTAGCAAGTACCTTCATACCTCTTTTGCTGATATGACCTAACCGCTGATGCCATAGACGAGTGATGTCTGCTGCTACACCAATTGATGCTACTGTTGCGTGATCAACTTCCGTCCTCCCTTCAAGTATATACAGGTTCCCAACTCTATTTGCCTTCATAAGAACCAAGATACCTTTCGATACCTTCATAACTCCACCTTGAACTGTAAACTTGTAACCAGCATCATCAAGAACTCCCATTGATATCAAGTTCTTCCTTAGTTTAGGGACATGTCTCACATCTGTTAGAGTCCTAACAGTCCCATCATACATTTTAATTCTGATACTCCCTACCCCAACAATTTTACATGTAACATTATTTCCCATATAAACTACCCCGTCATCTATAGATTGGTATGACGAATACCAATTTCTATGAAGACACATGTGGTGGGATGCTCCAGAATCAATTAACCAATCAGAATGGTATTGCGAGACAATAGATGTAGATAATACTTCATTGATCATACCTGAATCATTCTCGGCTATGTTTGCCTCCTTTTTAGAGTCCTCCTCCTCAGAAGCTCGCTTGCGTTTTCAACAATCTTTCTTAAGATGTCCTGCTTTATTGCAGTACCAGCACTTCAATTTACTCTTTTTTCCCTTCGACTTTGACCTTGATGTACCCTTTGAATGTTGTCCTCTTTCACTGGTTCTTCCTTTGGCCACCATTACTTCTGATGTCGAGGTTTCAAGACTAGATTTCTTTCGAGTTTCCTCAGAAAGTAAGGCTCCCACAACTTCATCGAAGGTAATAGACTCAGTAGAACTAAAATTGATAGAGGTTACAAAATGTGCCCATGACTCAGGCAGAGAGCACAACAGTAAAATCGCCTTGTTTTCAGATTTAATAATATCTTCCATACTAGTCAACTGACAAATAAGAGTATTGAACGCATTCAAGTGTTCAGAAATCTTTGTACCTTCTTTCATACGCAAGGTAAACAACTGCCGCTTCAGAAGGATTTTAGTCGTCAAGGATTTAGTCATGTACAAACTTTCCAACTTTGTCCAGAGACCTGCTGCTGTAGTTTCAGACACGATGTTAAATAAAACATCGTCGGCCAAGCACAGACGAATAGCATTGAGAGCTCTTTCATGCATCTCGCTCCAGTCTTCATCTGAAATATCCACGGGTTTCTTTGTCTTCCCTGCCAGTGCCTTCGCCACTCCTTGCTGCACGAGCATATCCCGCATCTTGACCTTCCACAACTCGAAATTATTGCTCCCATTGAACTTCTCAATTTCAAATTTGACACTCTGCGTTTTCGCCATTTTCTCAAGAAACCGAATCAAAAAACTTAAAACTCCAAGCCTTTTAAAATATATATAATGGATAAAAAAAGGATTAATGACCCAAATTAAATATTATAACAAATACCTTATACCTCCCACTTTAATCTTTAAAAAAAAAAAATTTATAAATAAAGTATTCCTTATAACTCCCATCCACCATATGCTTTATATCTCAAAAGCATTTCAAATATTTACGGCCATATATATTTCACTTTAATTATATTAAACCAACATATGTAATATATGTTCGGCGTCAATTTTCTTTCACGTGAAATCTCAAACAAAATAACTTTTCACGTTTTACCTCAAACAAAAAACAGTACCGCGCTCCTCGATGGTTCAGTGCCGCGACAATTCCCACAATACTACCGCGCCTTACTAAGCAATGGACCCGCGGTAGTTGAAGATTACCGCCCCTTCTCCTCAGGCTTCAGGCTTCTCTCTTCCAGTAACTTTTGACCTGTAAAACGAATTGAAATTTCTCAAAACAATGATCATTCGGCTTTCTCATTCTCTGTAGCTTTCTACCAAGCTCTGATACCACTTGTTGGATCTAACAGCCACATAACACAATATGCAGCGGAAGCAAATAAAACAAGAAAGAAAATAAATACACACACATGAGATATACGCAGAGATTTACGTGGTAAAACCCTCTCTTAGGGAAACATCCACGGAGTAATGGTATCGGTTTCTTATTATTCAAAATCTGAAGATATACAACAACTCACAACTCTCCAATATCTTCTCTTACGAGAATGCAAGAAATATATACATTTCTTACATGGTTACTAATAACTGCATATTCGGTTAGTCAGTTACATAGTTACCGTCATAGCCGATTGTCACTCGTTACTAGCAAAGTCAATGATGATTTTAAAATACATATAGATATTATTCTTTGGATTTCATAATCCTTTTGAACTTTTTTGGAAAATATTATTCAAACTCGACACCGGTGTAATAAATGTACCATAAACAAGTGATAGCACTACCGCTAGAACCAATTTCAATAGAATCTGCACCGCTTTTGTCCATATTTGTGAATTCACAGTGCTGAACTCTACTCTTGTGGTAACGCTTATTATGTGGGTGGACATAATATTCTCAAGGATATGAGAATTTAGGCCTTAATTTATTGGATTTGAAGTTGCACATAGCTTTGTGGGTGAACCTAAGCGATTACAAAAATGGTCTGTACTTAAAAAAGCACTGAAAATGTGATTCTGTTTAATTTGACCTCAAACCATTACAAGACTGTCAAATTTATGCAGTTTCATAAGATGAAGTAGGCTGAAGTTGCAGAGATGGATTCAGAGTGCAGACTTAGTTATAATAAATTAGCTGAATTTTGGTCCAGAATTATTACCAAATTTGAGTTGGGCAGGCTTGGGTGTGAGAATCACCATATAATCCTCAATTTTGTAATGTGCTGTCAGAATTTTTGTTGTCTTAAGTAGATAAGTTTGTTTCAACTCTGCAATTCACTGGCTGTATTCCCGATGAAGGTTATGCCAGTCCTTCAAATTTGACCTCTGATCAATCCAGTATTGTGTCTCAAACTTGGACCTAGCTAAAGCAATGGATGTTTAATTATGATAAATCAACTATACTGAAGACATGGGGCCTTTTAGTAGTTCATTAATGAAAACATGTGACAAAACATTGAGCTTGGCCAGATACCATTAAATCCTGTTATCTCAAAACTTGCAACATGACGTGAAAATTTTGCATCTGCATATGGCTCTTTAAATGAATCAAGTTAATGAAAATACACAATAAAACTAAGCCTGCCCAGTTACTGAGTTGGCATTTCATATTATCTCAGAGTCACAGCAATTTGTTGTCCTTTTGACCCCGCTATGCTCAGCTGCAATGAGGCTATGTTTCACCAAGCAACTTGAATCTCTTTCTATGGATTGAGGTCATGCTTCTTCTAAGTCAATGGAGATGGGAATACTTGTCAGTAGACAATGATTTCTTCTGTCCCGGAACCCAATCTCACAACACTAACAGTATGAAAGAAAAAGCAGGGTCCCCTGACCTTATTTCCTATGTTTTGACGAAGTTCTGCATGCGGTCCAATAGTAATATCATTTTTAACAAAATTTACTTCACCATTCTAGTATTGGAGGTGCTACTGAGAGTGCATATCAACTCACTAGAATTCTGAACTACTACTTTTAATCTCTTCTTGATCTGATCTGCATTGATACTCAGTATGGTTGTCAACCTTACTGTCCAAGCTGAGGAGGAATTTGTCTTTTAGTGTCCTGCAACTTCAGGAGAATGGACAGCTTCATTTAGTCTCCCGCCACTTCTTCCCAAGAAAGAGGGTTGCATTTTCACTTTGACCGATCTTCTTCTCCTCTGTACCATGGGACTGATAGCACTCAGGTAATTTATCTTGTCTTTGCCTCCACTCACAATTTATAGAGAACTAGTTTCTTCCTCAAAAGAGATCTTTCCTCCTTGGTTTAGGCAGACAATGATAGAATTAGCAATCATCAATATACTATCAGTCCAAACACATTCAAGAAGAGAATAACCATTTAAGATACATTTTTTTAAAAAATTTGGTATGAGGTATTTGAGAATAAATTATGAACAAAATGATTCATTTAACGCCCACCGTGGGGCTCGAACCCACGACCACAAGGTTAAGAGCCTTGCGCTCTACCAACTGAGCTAGACGGGCTTACTTGATAGAAGAGTTGACGATAAAAGTGGGTTATAAAATTTAATAGATTCTTTTATTATAGTAATACTGCATCACTGCTCTGCAGTACAGACCTACAAAATGTTTGCAAACATATATTTTCAACCTGCCCACAACATAAACTCCCTCAAGTAGCAAAAATAAAGAAGTGAAGAAGAAATAAAATTAACTACGCAAACTGTGGACAAAATATCCGACCTACCAGATTCGAACCAGCGACCTAAGGATTACTTTCGGATTCGACATCCAACTACAGTCCTCCGCTCTACCAACTGAGCTAAGGTCGGATGGTGATAAAACTTAACGTAACGTTTTCAATGATATTTGGTTTTATGCATGGTACATATCCACACAACCCCACGAATTTTCAGCACAAAGAAAGCAGCAAACCATGGAGCTTGAGAAGAGCAGTGTAGATTGTTAACCGCGGTAAAGGATTCTGTTGGTTTGTGGATCAGAGAGGAAGGCCAATGCAGGAGGAGAAACAACTTAAGAAAAGGGCCTCCCAGCAATGGTGCAACACTTGTCTAGTGACTTTTTGTTCAATGAAAAAGAAACACATAGTCATTAGGAGTCACCAAGCAACATCATCCTTAACCTGCAGAGCATGGAATTTATGTTCCAAGAAAAGGAGCAGACTCATGTTTATGTGTATGAGTTGGACATGTAATAGAGTCATATTACATCAAGTCATCTATGTAATTCATCTATGTAATTGAAGTATTTCATTTGTTGAAAAACTACCAACCTTTTGTGTGGTTGCGGATGAGGTTAAGTGCAAGTTTTGGTTGATTTTGACAACATCGATATACCTTTCATAGAGTGACGACTTAACTAAGATCATAATGATCACAATATTGAGAGATAATGATGAGTTCGTTATTAAGATTTTATTATTGAATTAAGTAATTCACTTGCTCAAAATGTTGTCCATTAAAAATTAATGAGGCTAGGAGACTCTTTAAATTCTCTAGGATAGTTATTAGAGATGCATCACACTATGAGGGATTTATAATAACAAATCGCCAACTACACAAAAGATAATAAGCAAATTATAAAAGACTAAGTTAATAGAATATTTAAATGAGCAATTTCTCTAAGGTCTCCAACTGATATAAGGACAATTGCAATACAAAGAAGAAGACAAGTAATAACTAACTACATCTATATTGCAAAGATGAAGATGAGTAACAATTAACTACATCTCTATAGTAAAGAGTAAAATAGGGGTAGTGCTTCTTCTTCTTTGTCATCCTTTTGATATCATCTCTATGTTAGATTTTGAAGGTTTTTGCACCATAACATTTTTGTTTTGGTGCCACTTGTTAAATTAGAATTTAGGTAAATCAATCTATGAATATATATGTAAATTCATATATACATATCTCGTGCATAAGCAAATAAAAAAATAATATGAATAATAGAAATATAACAATGCAGATAATTATCACATCCACAATTTACATAGAAACTTGTCCTTCATTATTCTAGTCAAGACAAATGCTTGAAGAATAACACTATGTGGATTGTTACCACAAGAATGTTGCATCATCTATGTTGGCTACCATGAGACGTAGCCTGTAAAACTCATATTAGTTTCTACATAATCAAGGTAATGTGTAGTTTTTAAGATAATGAAAATCTAGAACCCTGCACCTAGCAATTGACCAAGTCCATTTTATTACCCCTTATGTTTTCACTGAAGTACTCCAATCAACTTTTAAGCTTAAAGATCATAGATGTTTGGTGTATTTGACTAAGTAATGGAAATTTTTAGGAAGGTATGTGAAAAGAGTATTGTGTAGCTAGTTAGAGATTTTTATTAAAAAAATTTACAAAGTGAGACGGGGTAATGATAAGCAACAAGCATATTCACATCACAACCAATCAATCATTATGCTAGGAAGAGGCACCACTACCTTGTGGCTTCCCCCATTAGAATATGGATCATGCTATATTGGAGTTTATATTTTAATGTGAACCAATTCTCTCAATCTAAGTTTCTAAGGATTTTGCCTATATATCTAGAAAATTGCAAAGATTCTTACGATCTTTTTACCTGTATGATCCCTAAAAACAACTCTTTCCCATATTGGTTTAGGGTTTCCTTTAGAAGCCCCGTCAAAGTTAAGTATGAAAAAGTCCTTCTAGGGAGGAGACTAGAGTTATGGAGAATGAACCTAGTGAAGGGATAGTGCATTAATTAAGTCGAGTACATTGAAATCAATGCCCCAATTGGTTATAATTATGTACTTGAGAGGTAGGCACCTTTTTTTTCTTCTTACCAATGGAAGGAGGCGATAACTTTTGATATTTTATGTTTAATGTCCTTCCATATCCGTTCTGCTTTTTGTTTTTTTTTTGAAAATTCTTCCATTCTTTTCTTTCCATAGCCCTCAGATAAAAAATATTGGGAAGAGGCACCATATCTTATTCAAGACCTGATTATCATAAGGAGAGTGTCTCTACTCTTCGATCGCTTGAGATAGGTAATTTCTTAACCTATCTGTTTTTCTGAATGTCTTTGTGCTTATATCACATAGCCATTATGCATGATTACATTGGTTGAATAGGTGCTCCATAGTCTCATGCTCATGTCCACATATCATTTAGATGAAGTTCCTTCAAAACCCCTTGCTATTTTTTTGCTTGGTAATCCCTCCCAAAAGGAAATCCCTTTGTAGATTTTTGATGGATTTAAGAATCCTTGTTGGGGTAGCTAACAAAGAAAAGAGATGCAAAGGCATTGATTGTAGGATATACTTGAGAAGAGCAATTATGACTGGGAGATTAAGAGCTCTAAAATTCCATGAGCTTTGTACTCCAATTTGGAGAGGAAATATTATTGAGAGGCATTTCAGGTAGCATTGAGGAGGAGAGGTGCTCCAATGTATCTTGAAGGCAAAGACCTTATTTGGAACCTCGGGTAGGATACTTGCAATGTTACACTGAATGATAAGGGGGTATTGAAGAAGAATATCTAGGATTTCTAATGGTTGAAAACTGTCATAGAATCCAAGAGGAAGGGGTCAAGGATAGATTTGAATGTCAATGCTTCAATTGTAGATGAATGGGCAATTATGAGAGTATCATCCAAAAATTGTAGATGGGAGAGAGGGTCAATTTGGATAGAAATACAAAGACATTTGAGGTGCCTTGCTGAGATTGCACTTTTCAAGCACCTTCTCAGTCATTATGCCATGAGTATAAAGATAAAAGTAGAAATGGGTTATCCTAGCCTAATACCTCAAGAAGGGCGTAAGGGAATGGAAGAAGAGCCATTGATAAGAATAGGAATGGAAGAAGAGCCATTGATAAGAATAGGAATGGAAGAAGAGCCATTGATAAGAATAAAAAAAGCATAGGAGATAAGGTTTTCCACCCATAGGATCCAATGAGGACAAAACTCGAAGGACGTTCACATTTGTGTTAACTAAGAATGTCAAAAGCCTTGGATGTATCAAACTTGATTAACATACTTGTTTTTTCATCGAATTTAAAGAGTGCAAGGCCTCATGAGAAATACTAATTCCCTTTAGGATTCGCCTACCCTCTATGTATCCTCCTTGCTTAATTGAGGTGATGAGGTTCATAATGGGCTTAAGTTGATTGGCAATAATTTTTGTAATGATTTTTTATTTACATTGAAAAGGGAGATTGGCCTAAACTTGTCAAGGGTGTTCAATCCCTCTTTTGAAATAAGGGTTAGGAAGGTGGATTTGAGAGCTTGAATAATATCTTTTGAGGCCCTAGAGTCTTCAATCACCTTCTAGACATTAAATCCCACCATAGACCAATAAGATTGGGAAGTCCACTGTAAACCCATTGCGTTTGAGATATTTCCCTAGATCCATTTGCATGACTATGGTTTCCATCTCTTCTTTGGAGATTTCATTCATGATGTTGATATTTTGATATGGGGAGACTAAGTTGGGAATATTTTGAATAACATCATCTCCTACTTCCTATCTATCCATGCCTGGATCCAAGAGGAGGGCATGGTAATAGGATTAGAGTTCTCCTTCAACATCCTTGTGTTTTTCTAGGATGTTAACCTGATATGATTGAAGCATAGAGATTCTATTCATTTTTTTCTACTAATAATGGATTTGTGAAAAAACATGTAGTTGAGGGTGAGTTGCGGTCTCCCTGTTTAAACCATCCAACTCTTGATTTATGTCTCCATTGAATTTCTTCCTAACTGCATCTTGTATTTAATTGCTCCTAAAGGAGATCCTCCTTCCTAGCTAGATTAGGATATCTACCTTCTTTGATGGTTAGGGGTTAGACATCCTCCATTTTCTTTTCCAGTTCCTTCTTGGCTTGGAATATGTTCCCAAAGACTTCTTTGTTCCACCTCTTAGTTTTGGCTTTGATATTTTTGAGTCTTTGCTGGAATTTGAACATCAAAGTTTGAGGCATGTTGTCTAATCATCACTGCTTTATATTGTTTTTGAAGTTTGAGTGGTCCACCTAGAATTTTTCAAATTTGAAGGGCTTAGGCTTTTAAGAGCTAGAGCTATCCTAGGAGAGGCTTATTGGCCAATGGTTTGATCTTGTTCCTAGAAAGACTTATGTTTTTAAGAGTGTGCTGACATTAATTAGATATTTTGAAACTATGATGCAATTAACTCGCTCTACAATCTGATTAGTGCCACCTCTCGTATAATTCCAAGTGTGGCATCCATTGTTTATTCTCATATCTACCATTCTCAACTTAGTGATAGTATGTTTAAATCTCATACTGTTTTAGTCTAGTCATCTTAGCCCTCCTCTCTTTTCTAAAAAAAGAGGCTATCATGTTGTAATCTCTCCCTACTATCCAAGGAATATCTTTCAGGACCTCCCCTGTGCGTTGAAGGTACGCAAGGAATGCTAGTTTGTCTGAGAGAAGATTGGGGCCATAGACATTCATGCTGGAACCTCTTTATATGTTCCTATTTCAAAGAAATGAGTTTTGATGGTATTACCCATTTCTAAGAAATTATCTAAGTCGATTAGAATGAGATTTCATAGAATATCTAATTCTCCTGAAAATGTTATTTCCCCCATTGTTATAGAGGCACAACCTTTCAAGCGTCCATCTCTAATCTTTTTAAGGTTTCTTATTACACTTTGTTTCTTGTAACAATACATTGGAGGGATTCTCGTTTAGTATTCAATTCTTTAAATTTGATTGCTTCCCTTTCTTGTTTAGACCTATAATATCCCAAGATATATTTTTTTTCAACTGCATTATTGGACTGGGGATTAAGGAGGTATTTATCCATTAGGGAGATCATGTAACCATAATCCCTTAGTTGCACCCCCTCCTCCTATATCTTCTACTTTATCATTTTTATGTTGCTTTTATTCTGTTTAGGTCATATTTTATTGGAATGTTTTAGAGACATTGTTTTTATTCCCATCCCAAGGATTGTCCTGGTTCAATTCCAAGGAGTTTGCCTCGTGTTTTCTCCTAATGAACTCCATTTTTAGCATTTGAAGTTCTTTCTAGATGCCCATTAGATAATTTTTTCCATAATTTTCAATAAGGGCTAGCATATCCACTTTGATTATTATTATATTTCATTCAAATCCATGTCCTCCTCTTTTAACTTAGAATGTTCACCATCTTTAGATTCCATATCTAGGTCCTTGTGTTCGCTAGTCTCTTTGTTCTTATAGGATTTTTCTTTCCCTATTCTTATAAAGGATTCGTCCTTTCTTATTTATTTTGGTCCCCTCGTTGAGGGGATTTATGGTAGAGAGTTATTGAACTAACATTATGAGATTTGGGATCCTTTCTCTCCTCCCCTGAGCTCAATAATTGGAAGTTTTTTTTTTGTTGAGGAGGAAAATGAAGTGGCTTCCAAAATTTGTTTTTTCTAGAATTCCTTTTTGAGAGAACTACGACAAAACCTTCCTGGTCTATGTTGTCTTCTTATTTCTTGTTTGTAAGAAGGATGTTTAGAGGAAATTCCTTGAATAAGCGGCCATGTTCATGGCATTTCAGGTATTTGAAGGGTATATGCTTATAGTTGAGTGTTTGGTTCCACTTAGAGTCCAAAACAATTATGCCTAAAATATAGAAGGGCTCTTAAAACATTCATATAAACACTTAGTCTAACATAGATCATGTAATCTTCAATGTTGTGGCTATGTACTTGTTTCTTTGTTCCAAGTGTATAAGCTACCATGGATTTTAATCAAAACATTCCAATACATATATTCCCATGCCAAGGTGATGCTTTTTCCAAGTTACACGCTAAGGATGGTAACCCATTCCATTCATGAGCTTGATCCCTTCAACTAGGTCAATTTCACCATATTTTAGTTGGTAACCCTAAGCACTCTTTTTAGTTGACGAGTATTATACTTTCATTATTGTACATTACCATTAGCATGGAATTTCTCCATTGCTTATGAAAAAATGGTGGCTCCAAATTTTCACTCTTGCCACTACTTTGGTGACCATCCATTTGGATGAAATGTCACCCATATATTTGGTTCAAGAAGCAACATTTTTTTTAAAACTTACAAATCTATCTACATCCCTCCCTTAGATTTTGATCCTAGAGTTGTGAATGGTATTCCTAAGAGGTTCATTAACAATTTATATTGGTTTCAACAAGAAATTATTGTTTCATTATGTATTTTGACACTTTTGGACCCTATATGATGTTTCCTATCCTCCTTGTCGAAGTGAGTCTCTCCCCAATTTGAGAACATGGCTATGACTATGTACCTAATGTACACTAACAAGATAAACAACATGGGAGACAAGAGGATTCCTAAGATTTCTTCATACCCTAGTCAAAACCACATGTGAATTAAGTGAGGTTGGCATAATTAAGATGCCAAGTCTTGGCTAAACCATTCAAGAGTCAAGGAAGAGGTCACTTTGAAGAATAGAGATAATATTAAAAGTATTTTTACATCTAAATTTAAGGAAAATATGTGATGCGATAAAGAGTTAGAGGATAAGAGAAAATTAAGATATTATAAGGAGGTGATCAACCCTAATTTAGAAGATCAAAAGTATCTCTCTATTTTAACTAGTGTAAAGAAGAAAATGAACATTGCTAAAATAAGAACAAACTCTCACAAGATTCTCAATGAAACATGGCATTGGGAAATTCCTAAAACGTCGTGGGATGAAAGAATCTGTCATATTTGTGACACAAAGAGTGTTGAAGAGGAAAACCACTTTCTCTTATAATGTTATGCATACACCCAAATTAGAGTGTAATTTCAAAACATTTACTACAATACTGACCTTCCTAACCTTTAACTCATCATAACTATGATGATTTAGGAATGCTTCTCTTAAAGATTTTTTAACATAGAAATAAAATTCTAAAAAAATGAAGTAATTCCTTTCCTTTTTAAGGTTTGATAGACCAAATTTGATCTCAAAGGACATAAATAACTATCACCATTGTCATCATGATTGTCATCGTCGTCATCATCATCAGCAGCAGCATGATGTGTTCTTTGAGCTCAACTTTCTATATTGGAAAACTTGCAACAAGTAAAGAGCCTGCTTAAAACTTAACAATAAGATCCTCTTTCATGGAAACCTTCCGAGTAAGAGATCCTTGGCCCCTACTTTAGCATGATATTTTTTTGAGAAAACCCCTTTTTTTTCTAAGAAGTTGTATGAAATAGGGTTCGAGATATATCAATATGGATCCAAGGAAGTATTTTTGCTTAAAATTTTCCAATTCTATTTCCAAGTTGACATAAAATCCAACACCTAATTTTGAGCCCTTTTTAGGGGATATTGTCAATTTGTTAGATTGTAATTTTATGTAAATATAGTTTTTCATTGGATTGCAGTGTATAAATGGTACTTCGGTTTTCTAGAAGAGGAAAGAAGGAAAAACAAGCTATTGACATCAAGGTTAGTCAAGCATGGAATAAGTTTCTAATATCAAGGAACTTGTGCTTTAGTCCACCAAATTATTCAATGCTAAGAACATGCTTGTGAATATTAAGAAAGAGGGGAAAACTCTATTACCTCTTAGTTCCTTGACATTCAATAGGATGCTCTATCTCCTCGAATCGATGAAGATATTTAGGCTTCCTAAGGCTAATGATTTCTTGGATTTACAAGGAGGTGGATTTAATAATTTGAAGGAGTATATTTCATGACCATTTGTGACTCAGTCCATGCCTTACTGCATTGAATTCAAGGATTTGGTTGAACCATATCAAGAAGTGGATTTTCTTTTCACTCCAGTGATCAACCAATAGACAACTATTCGATTTCCCATGTATGCCTTGTATGCTATGCATTACACTATGCACATAAATGTTCTTTTCAACTGGGTGAAGATCATTTCGAATGAGGTGGCCCATCAATAGTCGATTTTTGCTAAACCCAAAAGGTTCTTCATGACATTATATTTTCTTTTTTGTTGTTTTCTACAATAATTTTGGAAGGTTGGTACCAAAGGAAAATATTGACTATGAAATAGACCCAATTTAGTGTTGGTACTTGACCTTATTGTGGCACAAGGCCCCATTGCAACATGAGTTACCCACTTTTGAAGACAATTTTGTTACATAAATCATGCAAGTTATAATAAAGATACTAGAAAACTCCAAATAAGAAGGATCAAGGTTACGGATTTTTTTTTCTAGAAGATTAGAAAACTATTGTGGATTCCAAAAGGTTGGCACTCACCTAAGATTTGAGAATGCATGAATAAACTAGAGATTTATTGAAACAATTTGTAAAAGAGTAACACCAATAAAATACCAGATTAAAAAGGAGGGTTGTTGAATTGGAATTGTTTTGAATCCTGAGATCCTATTCACACAACCTCTTGTTATTAGAGCACCTAAGGATAATATAGAAGAAGCACTTGCAAAATCCTTGAGGGCCAAAGCAATTCAAGATTTATTATGTTGGGTCATGAAGATTGTTGTTAACAACATTGAAGATAGAATGGTTTTTGTTTTGAGTTATGGGAGATAATCAATATAACCTCTGGACTGACTGAAAGGATACACTCTTTGAGGGAATCCTTCAACATTTAATTACAAAAGGATATTGGAAATTAATAAGAGATTTGTGTGCATGTTCATTAAAAAAATCATCTATACGAATGAGCAAAAGATGAAAAAATAAAATCTTCCATTGAATAACAGACAAAAGAAAATATGAGGTGTATAGGGTAGTAGAATTGATATATTGATACAATTAATTTTAACACATTGTGATATTTTGGAACAAACAAGAAGCTATATATTTTTTGAAGTGGTTGATGACATGGAAGGTTTGGAGGGATCTCCACTCTTGAAAAATGATAAGATTTCTATGAAGGATGAATTTGAATTATACTTCAGTGCAAAAAGAAATATCCCTGGGTTTGGAATTTGATAATGTTAACATATTTCCTGAGGGTGAGATTCAATAATGGATCACAGACTTTGTTGTAGACAATGCCAAAGATAATTCCACTGTTCATGAGGAATGTGTCAAATTAAGTGGTATTAAGAGTGAAATGTTTTCACTATGCATAAAGGAGGAAATTAATGTGGGTTCCCTACATGAATATATCGAGGCATGACTAAACAATGTAAGAGAATAAAATTCAAAACTTACCTAAATTTGGGGAAGTTATGAAAGTTAGGGTTCATGAATCACTCAAGAAATAAAGACATTTTTATTTAAGCCAAAGTTCCTACAAGGAAAAGTGTTATCTCCTAGCAATTTTTACTCTTCTAATTTTGTAAATAAGAACCCTCTCTGACTCTCTTCCTTCATGTCTGATGGTCAAGTTCTACCTCTTGTTTGCATATGTGATTGCACAGTGAAAATTAGGGATTGATCAAATTTCCTCCTTTCAAGAATAAAGTTGAAAGGGTAATAATTTCTTTGTGTAATACTTTGATAAGAGAAAATAGATGGACCTATGAAGGATCTAATGGATCTCTATTCAAACAAGTAAGGGGTGGGCCCTACTCATGAATTGATATTTGGGGGATCGAAAGAGGAATCTCTCCTTTATAATTAAAGCTTCCAATCTTCAAGTAAATCCCTCAGGCTTCATACTTTCAAAACACTCAAAATTGAAAGGGTGATTCGCACATACAAGTCTATTTTTTGTTGTAGAAAATTTAAATGAAGTTTGAATGAATGTGATCATAAATAAATCTCCCAGTTCTAAGTATTCTTAGAATGATCATAAATACTTATAATGATGATTTCTTTTGTAAAAGAGTGTATTTCTCCAATGCTACTACTTTTGTGAAACACTATGCTATTCCCACTCTTAACTAATTTGTGTTAATAAAATCATCATCAATAACTCTTTCATTCTCTCTTAACAGTATCATTGAAAGATGGTCACATGCAACATTATGTTTTTGAGTTAGTGTTTTCTTTTTGTAGTGGTGTAGTTTTTCTTTACATTTACACGTGGAATTTTTTTAACCAATCTAAAAAATTTAATATTGGCTAACTCCTCTTTCAAAATTTAAATGATTTATTACTTTTTGGTATCCATATAGATTTATCCTCGAGGGTTTGCTAAATCAATTTGCGTCATTGTTTCCAAGGCGTTGCTAATAATCTAGTGCAGTGTGTTGATGTTTGTAGCTACGTGAGGTATCCTCACTAGCTAAGTTGGCCCAGAAAGAAAACAATTAATAAAGTGTAATTTATTATCTAAATGACAAGTCGGACTAGACAAAATAGACAAGTTGGCCCCAATGAAAAAGTAAGCCTGAAATCAAGTATAAATAAAGGTGACACCCTCCTCATTTGACACATCAAGCAAGTTCTCTCAAGCAAGGAGAAGTTCGCTCAAGGGTTGCAGAGGGATGTTTCCCTGAGGTTCTTTCTTTGATATCATCCTCCTATGTGATCTCTCTTTTTCTAGATCACTTCTATATCTGATGTACTTACATTTTGTATTGAATCCCTGAATAAGAAAGGTTTGTTTGTTTTTCCCGAGTTTGGGTTTTCCCAGGGTAAACTATTGTGTCTCTTGTGTTTTTGTGCATGGTTATTCTTTCAGTGATCCTTATGTGTATTTAAATTAGAAAGAGATGAAAATTATACTGCTATATTATTATTAAAAATCTAATAGTTTATGGGCCCACACCACGCTTCCACTGTGAAACTGCGGATGGCTCATTAAAATCTAACATGGTATCATAGCAGTGCCAAAAGAGACTAGTGTTGGAAACTAGAACTTATTGATTCTAGCGTTTCCAACCACATAATTGATCCAAAAATACCATATTTGAAATCGCCCTAGAAGGGCACAACTATTTGTGGAGGAAGATATTCATTTAGAGAAATTTTAGTTTTGACCTAAATTCTAGAGAATTGTTGAAATTAGGATTTCAGTTTGCAAGCTATTATGTCCACAGATCCATAAGAAAAGGAGGGCTACTCAACTCACTCTAGGAGGGCGCATCCACCCGTGGAATCATATTTTTCAAATTTCAAATTTCATTTTTGACCTAGCTCTTGCTAGGGTTTCTACAACAAATTTTATATTCAAAAAGTTTCAATTTTTGACCTATTTTTTAAACAAAGTCAAGATGGTTGTTGGACTCAGACTAGAAGACAGATTGGAGGGAGTATCAAAATTCTGACCTTGGAAGAGTAGGATGCTCATGCTCCTAAATGAACATGATCTCAAGAATCATATACTCAAAGATATTCCAGAGCCAGAGGGAGCCCGAGAGAAAGCAAGAGACAAGAAGAATGAAGCCATAAGCATGAGGATTTTGATGGACTCGGTGAAAGATCATCTTGTACCTCTTATTTCAAGTCAGAACATTGTGAAGAAGATGTAATATGCCTTGAAGAAACTTTATGAGAATGAGAACCCTAGCAGAATCTTGGCCCTAAAAGACCAACTTCGTCAAGTGAAGTTCATAAATGATGATTCAGTTTCTTCTTATTTCTCGCAGATTTCCCAAATCAGAGATCATCTGGAAGTTGTTGATGAGAGTGTCCCTGACAAAGATCTTGTGTTGACATCTATGGGTGGAATTCCTCCAGAATGGAATCCATTTGTGAAAGGATTATGTGCTCGTGGTTAGTTACCCAATTTTGATTAGTTTTTGTCAGAATGTATTCAAGAGGAAACGAGGGAGCTTGCCTGTATCTCCAAGGAAAAGGAAGAAGAACTAGCTCTTGCAACCATAATTGGAAAGAGGAGAGGAAAGTGGAACAAGGGCAAGAAAGGCATCAAGTCAGTCCAAAATCCAAATCAAGAAGGATATTTCTCACATACAATGTTTCAACTGCAGAAAGTATGGCCATTATGAAAAACAATGTACCTCAAAGAAGATAAAGCACCATGCCTCAATTGCTGATGTTGATCAAGATTCTCCAAAAAAGAGGTGAACGAATGTAGAAGATGATCTTGAGGAATGTGCAGAAGATCGTCGAAAGGAGTACTTCCTCTAGTACACTCTATGTGTGCACCAATGATTGCAGTATCGAAATGATGTGATTATCATTGGTGATGTATGAAGATCTAGACTGCAGAAAGAATATGATTATCTAAGGACTATTGTGATTTTTGCAAGGAGGCAAAGATAAAGAGGGAGCCAATAAAACACTAAAAGTTAAGTATTTGTACTATCATTTAAGTTATTCTTTAAATGTTTGGTTGAAAGGATAATGTTCACAACAGTTATATGTATATATGTGATACAATTTTATTTATGCATTTATATATGATTGAGATTGATGAGCAATAGGCTCATGTAGTGCATATATATGTTGGGTAAGTTGCCTATAGTGCTACACAACAACCCATGAGCCCTGTTTGGAACTAATCTAGGATGAAACCTCTTTGCTGACATACTCAGAGCAATGCACGCTCTTGCTAGTATGTTCCAGTGGAGATGGAAGGCATATAGATAGTCACCATGCATGTTTGGGATATGGATGGATGTTGTGCTGAAGCATTGGCTAAGATGCTTACATGACTGGGTGAACTATTGCATTGAAATGTCAATATGACTTGATTTAATTTCATGATTATGCAATGTTGGTAACTAATCGACTAAACTTGACTTGTAGGAAAGATCATGTGCCATGACCTACAAGAGACTTGTTTCGAAGAACAAGTGATAGCTCTTTAGCAAGAGGACAAGTGATGGATGTGAAGATCTCGTTGATACTCAATATTTGAGACGGAGAAGGATGCTCAATTGCAGAGGGAGTCTGCAGCACGGTTCCAGAGAGAGTTTGGAGTGATATCCAGTGACATAGAGAGATCAAGAGGCTAATTTAAATAAACTCATAGATGGATGAGCAACAATGTCCAATAGTGAAACTTGCAGTCATATGATATGATGCATAGGGGAGCAGTCCAACTCCTGTATATTCCTACAGAGGATTAGGTGGTCAACATTCTCACCAAGCCTCTTTCTAGATTTAAGTTTTTGTACTTATGTGATCAGATTGGAGTAGTAGAGAATGCTTCCCTCGGTGAGAGGGAGTGTTGACGGTTGCTACATCGGTGTGACATTCTCCTTGATACTGGGAGAATGATGTGTCCCTCCTCGAGAAGGATATGGAGCTGATTTTCCTGAGTTCTGTGTCAACTCCTTGTCCTATGTGGACTGTGGTTTTGGTGGACCAATATGAGTTCTGTGTGAAATCCTGAGTTATGTATGGACTCCTTGTCCTGTAGTTCTAAATGGATCCGACCATGTACCACTAGTTGATTGGTGCCTTGTTGTACCTGGTTAATACTAGGCCAAATATCTGTCGGTACAGTTGGTTATGGATTAAGATATACCTCAAGAGATAGAGTGAAGCTGGTAGGCGTCACCGATTTTTGATTGGGATGGGAGTGAAATTGACAAAAAGAGCACCTTTGGGTGTTGTTTTAGCCTAGGATTAGCTATGGTTTCTTGGTTAAGGAAGAAACAGTCTTCTATGGCACTCAATACAACAAAGGCAGAGTACAACACAACCAGTGCATCTAGTAAGAAAGCAGTATGGCTTTGAAAACTGCTTGTAGATTTGTATGGTCATGAGATTGATGTGACAATGATATTTTGTAATAAACTGAGCTGTGTAAACCTCTTGAAGAACCCTGCGTTCAATGACAGTTCCAAACATATTGAGATCATATATCACTACATCAGAGACATACTTCAGAAGGGAGTAATGAACCTCCAATATATCTCCATAGATGAGAAGATCGCAGATATCCTTACCAAGCCTTTGTCCAAAGCGAAGTTTGCATACTTCCGTGAAAGGCTTGGGGTGGTGGAGATTCCCTTCCTCAGGAAGGGAGATTAATGACCATTATGGATATTGATGAGGCACAAGCTAAGACTTGTGCCTGACTCCTTTGTGGAGTGTATCCTTGTGTGGGATGGTTCCTGTATGGAACGTTCTCCTATGTGGTGAGGAATCCTTTATGGAGTGTATCCTTGTGTGGGATGGTTCCTGTGTGGAACTTTCTCTTGTGTGGAGAGGAATCCTTTGTGGAGTGTATCCCTATGTGAGATGGTTCTTGTGTAGAACGTTCTCCTGTGTGGAGAGAACTCCTTTGCGGAGTGTATCCCTATGTGGGATGGTTCCTGTGTGGAACATTCTCCTGTGTGGAAAGAACTCCTTTGTGGAGTGTATCCTTGTGTGGGATGGTTCTTGTGTGGAACGTTCTCCTATGTGGAGTGGATACCTGGGTGGGATGGTTCTTGTGTTGAACGTTCTCCTATGTGGAGAGTACTCCTTTGTGGAGTGGATCCCTATGTGGGATGGTTCCTGTGTCGGATGTTCTCCTGTATGGAGAGTACTCCTTTGTGGAGTGGATCCCTATGTGGTATGTTCTCCTATGTGGAGAGTGCTCTTATGTGGAGTATAGGCCTAAAGGGGTGGACTAGTTGTAGTTATCACCACCTTCCAGTTGTAATGACTAGTAAATTGAGATCGATAAAGTGCTTGGAAGAATGTCTTCTTGGGGAGTATATCCTCCCTTCGATTTGAGATTGATAAAGTGCTTGGAAGAAGTGTCTTCATGGGGAGTATAGCCTCCCTTCGATTTGAGATCGATAAAGTGCTTGGAATAAGTGTCTTCATGAGGAGTGTGGCCTCCCTTCAGTTTTATATTGATAAAATGCACGAGGAAGTAATCCTCTTTGGTCTAGGATGACCAAGTTGATAAGGTAGATCATATATTATATTTGGAAAGATGATGTGGTTCCAGTGGGACCAATTGTTATGGTCAGAAGGACTTGATCAGAAGAGACCTTTCTTATGATGACGAGATATAGGAGACAAGCCATGGCAATCAGACGATATCCAGATGCGTTCCAACGTGATGATACCTCCCTGGCTAAGAGGGAGTGTTGATGTTTGTAGCTACGTGAGGTATCCTCACTAGCTAAGTTGACCCATAAAGAAAACAATTAATAAAGTGTAATTTATTATCCTAAATGACAAGTCGGCCTAGACATAATAGACAAGTCGGCCTCGGTGAAAAAGTAAGCCATAAATCAAGTATAAATAAACGTGACGCCTTCCTCATTTGACACATCAAGCAAGTTTGTTGAAGCAAGGAGAAGTTCACTCAAGGGTTGTAGAAGACTGCTTTTCTGGGGTTAGTTCTTTGATATCATCCTCCTACGTGATCTTGCTTGTTCTAGATCACTTCTATATTTGATGTACTTGTATTTTGTACTGAATCTCTAAATAAGAAAGGTTGGCTCAATTTTTCTCGAGTTTGGATTTTCCCATGGTAAACTATTGTGTCTCTGTGCATGGTTATTCTTTCAGTGATCCTTATGTCTAGTTAAAATCGAAAGAAATGAAAATTATACTACTATATTATTATTAAAAATCTAACAGGTTATGGGCCCACACCATGCTTCCGCTACAAAACTGCGGATGGTTCATTAAAATCTAACACTATGAAGATCCCCATTTCAATTCTCATAAGATCAGGCATACTAAATTTACATCTCACACTTTACATTGGATATCATCTTTAAAATTAGAGAGAATGTCGTTTTTTTTTAAAATTAATTTCCAAAAATATATCCACATATTTTTTAAAAATAATTATTTGAATAACACAATAATGAAAACATAATTCTATATAAATATTTTGTGACACCTTCTAAATTTAGATACATAATAAAAATAATAAAAAGGAATATAGTACATTTTTACCCTAAGTTTAGGTACATAACAAAAACGATAGTGAGAAGAGAAGAGGATGGTCGACTATAACAGGAAGGTTTTGTGCGATTCACAAGTAAATAATCTTTGCGCAAAGTGTGCTCCAAAATAGCTCCAAATGGATGTGAACTATTCTAGCATAAAATAAAAAGTATAAAAAAGGTTCCAAATGGATGTGAAAATGCTCTTAGATTTGCAATTTAAATGTCTATTCTTAACTTGTGTACATGTTCTTACAAATTGTTTAATCATTTAAGTTCTAAATAATATGAAAATATTGATATTACGAAAGTATTATATAATTAAAAGTAAAACTTTATCATTATTTTATTGTTGTAGTTTTTATAATCTTCATTCCATGTGTTTTATGAACTCAACTTATTTCACCTTCATATATTATATTATACAAAATAAAAATATAATAATAATAAATTTAATGCTAGCAAAATTATCATGAGAGATTCTCTCTCTTTCTCTCTCTCACACATATATATACATATTTAAAGAAAAAATATTGATAACTACATTCTTTTTAAAAGGTAAAAGCTATAATTGTGATTAAACTTAAGAGTTTTTTTCCAAAAAAAATCCATAGAAGTCAAGATTAACTTGAAACAAAAGAAACAAATATTACATAATAGGTTCAAAAAACCTAGAATTTAAGAGCATGATTCTTCAAAAATAGTTCTCTATCATTTTTGAGAAAAAGTGAACAAAGCCGACAATTGTTGTGTTCTTTTCATGGGGAGTGTTCTCACCCAATTGAGAAAGTGTCTAAGATTTTAGATTGGTGCTACTAGTGTGTTATCCTCAATCAAAAGAGAAGAATCAAGATATCCAACTCAGAGTTACCTGGTCAGATGCTCTGTGTCAATGGTTCTAATTGATGTAGAATGAATTTCCCTTCCTGAAGGTCACAAGCCAACTTTGTGAGTCGATCTGCCTCCTTGTTGAATTCTCTATAAGTGTGTTGGATTGTGCATGTGTTGAGGTTCTACTTTATTTTCCATATCATTTTGAGCATGTGAGTGAGGAAAATGTTTGAGTAGAATAAATCTCTTGCTACCCATCATACTGTCGGCGTTCAGTCAAAGAGAAGGTGTATCTCCATCAAATTATTGTCTAAGGCCAGTTGAATAATCGTTAGGAAACTTAGGAGTTTGAAATAGTTGTTTGTGTTGAATCCCACCCCTTTTTGAAATTTTATTATTATTATTATCTTGAGCTACAATGATACCTTTTGATCCTGCTTTACCTACGTTTCCATTGGATGCACCATCTATGAAGCAATGTATTTAGCTCTTGTCATAGTTTGGGGCTACTCTTTCTTTCCTTCCCACTCTTTTGGAAACCGAGAGGATATTTCTAATCCCATATTTACATGTATAGAGCTGCTAAAGGGGAGGACTTTTTTCCCTTGAAAATGCTTGCATTCCTTGTAATCCAAAAACTCCAAACCATTATTAGAGGGATTGAGAGGGGTTAGAGTTCTTTTCAGTTTAAATGCTAGTTATCCTAGACCTCAATGATAGAGGATCCTTCCCATTTAGGGAACTGATGACCAGGGGTTGCTGTGAAAGGACCGCATCCCATACCTCAAGAGTAAAATGGTAGCTGATGAAAATATGATTGACATATTTTCCACATGAGTTGCATAAAGTACATATTCCCGGTCCTCGAAAATTCCTCTTCATTAAGTTTCCTCATGTGAGAACTTCGTTGTTTAGTGCTAACCAAATTTTTTTTTTAATTTCGGTTGGGAAGATAGTTTCCATTGGCCAGATCACCACCATTTCCTGGGAATCTCAATTTCCAGTATGGAGAGTTATTATATCCCAATTTTATTTTGTAAGTGTTTGTAGCTGGATTTTTAATACAAATGAGAGAATCTAGTTCGTTTGCTAATGTTATTGAGGCCTTTGTGAACTATGAAATATATTTCCCCCATTGAGAGGCCTGGGGGGCCGAGAGACCAACCTTTTCTGCACTGTAGCATTCTGAGAGCCCCGAATCTGCATTGAACTCATGCACATCCACCAAATGGAGGAAATTTATGGAGTGAAGAGAAGATGCTAGATATGTTGTGATAAAATCCTCCGAGGAGAGTCCTATTGTGGGATCTATGCTAATCAATATTTTTTGTCCATCTCCTAGGTTCCGAGTTAAATCTTAGTCAATAATATGAAATATGTGATTGATTGATCATTGGAAGAGGGACTAGGGTTGTGAATTGGCGGGGACCAGATCCATGACAAAATGGTGCAAGGAACTATATATTTTTGAATCGTGCATTCTTTCCAAAGTCCTTTGTATGATATAAGCCTCCAAAGGATTTTCACTGCGATTGCCTACGAATATCTATATATATAACTCTTTAAGTTATTAAAAGAAAAGGAGTTTAGGCAATTTTGTTTGGCACAAATTTTTTTATCAACTCATATATATATATATCAAAAGACAATTTTAAATAAACCAAAAGAAACTTATATAAACATTCTTACAATTAATAGTGGACTAATGTTTTTTTATCAACTCATTCATATATATATATATATATATATATATATATATATATATATATATCAAAATACAATTTTAAATAAAGCAAAAGAAACTCATATAAAAATTCCATGTTGAAATTGGTAGGAGAGTACCTCCCTTGAAAGCCTGTTTAGTAAAGACACCATCGTGTAAGAGTGATGTTGAAATTGGTAGGAGAGTACCTCCCTTGAAAGATTGTTAGTAAAGACACCCTAGTGTAAGAGTAATGCCTCCTTTTAAAAATGGTTAGCTAGTGTATTGAATTCTATGTAGTTATGAGTAAAATAAATGTTAACAAAATAAAGTTCTACCTCTTGGATTTGATTAATTTAGGATTTAGGTTTATATTCCAATATTGTGATGTATGACTAGTTTAGAATACACACACATGCACGTACGGACACACATAGAAAGGGAATCATAAATTCATTTTAACTTTAGGTATTTTAAATATCAAGAAATTTATATTTTAATGATTTTTTTGATCTCCCTTAATACTCGATAAATTTAGAATTAAAATAATCTATACAAATATAATTTTATTAATTTTTTCTTCTTCTAAAATTTCATTTGTTATTTTAAATAACATAAATTAACTAATTGCATCTACAAATTGATTAAAAAAGTCATCACTAATAGAGTTAAGGAAATCTTATCCTCCTTGGTCTCTTAAGAACAATTTACATTTCTGGCTAGTAGGCAGATACACGATGCAATAGGTATCGCACAAGAAGTTTTGCATACTGTCAAGACAAAGACGCTGCCTATTTGCATACTGTCAAGACAAAGACGCTGCCTACTTTAGTTGTTAAGGTGGATTTATCTAAATCCTATGATAGAGTCAACTGGATCTATTTGAGACTGTTGTTGTTACAAGTAGGCTTTCAACTTCAGATTATGAATTGGATTATGTCTTGTGTTATTTCTATGTCTTTTGTTGTTTTGGTTAATGACTTTGCTTTTGCTTTCTTTAGGCTTGGTAGGGGCCTTCGTCAAGGTTTCCCCTTGGCTCATGTACTTTTCATTCTAGTGGTGGAAGGATTGAGCTGTCTATTTCATCAAGATTTCAACAATGGTGCCTTTGGGGGTATACACATAGGAGTATAGGTAAATTTAACTCATTATTATTTGTTGATGATATTGTGACTTTATCCTGTGGGTCCAGGGGAGAAGTTACAAAGATTTAGGGCATTCTGGAACTATTTGCAAAAGCTACAAGTATGGTATACAATGAAGCAGAATCAACACTTTCTTTTATGAATTTGGAAAAGAAGAGATAGATTGGATTTGCTCTTAGATTGATTTTTCAAAGGTGGACATACAACTAGGGATATAATATTTAGGTTTTGTGTTGAAGCCTAATGCTTACCAAAGGAGGGATTGGGTCTGGTTAGTAGGCAAGGTTGAAAACAATTAATGTCATGGTGCAATAAGTGGTTATCCAGGGGAGGTAGATTCATCCTGGTAAAATCAGTCTAAGAAGCCATTCTAGTCTGTTGGGTTTCTTTGGATTATGTACCCACAAACATTTTGGAACATATTATAAAGTTGTGTTACAGTTTCCTATGGAAGGGAAGCTTGGAGGATAAATCCTTCCATTGGGTGGCATAGAACAAGATAACTTGGCCAAGGAGCTAGGGGGTGGGGATTAAAAAACCCCATATTTTTTGCAAAAGGAGCTTGGATAATTTTGAAAGGAGAGGGGTTATGGGTGAAGGTGGTTTATTACAAACATATTCAACCATTATCCATAGAGGAATGGGTCATAGTTAGAGATAAATCCACCAAGAATATTTCCACAATGTGGAAAGCTTCGATCTTGTATTTTGATGTTATTGGTGACTAGGTGGTATGGAGTGTGGGGAATGGTAGGAAGCTCAGGATGGGACATGATCCATGGATTGGTAGTGAAGGTGCTCATAGACTACCTGAAGTGATGATAGAATATTTGAGGGATCAAGGATGCATCTGTTTGGAACAGATTGTTGATTTAGTCAATACCACCTTTTTGAGGAAAGTGTGTTTGAAGGCACAAGACCTAGGTATTATAGAGATGAGGGAAGCATAGATTTAGGAAAGGTACATAAATTCCCTACAAAACAACCATATCATATTGGTGGATCATGAAGACTCACTTATTTGGTATAGGAATGACGTAGGTGGTTAGTATACTCCAAGCTTGGGCTACAAGGTTATTAGGGAAGACAATAAATTACCAAAATCTCATTGGTGGTATAATGCTATTTGGAAATTTAAGTGACCTCTTAAATAAATAAAAAATCTTTGACTGGCTCTCTCCAACAAGGTCTCTGTTTGGGTTATATTGATAAAAAAGTTTGGGAATGGACTAGGGAGATTCCCTTTATGTAAGGTTTGTGGGGAAAATATAAATCATTATTCTTGCAATGCTCTTATTTCAGGAAGATATGGGACTTTGTTTCACAAGCGAGTAGCACACAATTGATATGGGCAAGACATAATCTAGAAGAAGCATTGTCCTCTTGGGTAAACAAGAAGGATTTCAAGGCACTCCTTGTAATCCTTATTTGGGGGGTTTGGCTATCAAGGAAAAATGCAATCTTTAATGATAAACATATTGCACCATCAATTTATGCTTCAAAAGGTCTTGCTATCTTAAGCCACTTTCCACAGGGGGATGAGACTCCGAAGACTAGGAGGGTGGTGGAGGAGAATTCTGACATGAATGGATGCTAGTCTTACTTTGATGGAGCATCACAGGGTACACTATCCATAGGGGTGCATGAGGTATTGTATATTTGACAGACACACATTGGATCAAGTTTGTTGTTAGATTGGGGGAATGTACCAACAATATAGCATAGTTGATAGCTCTAAAGATCATACTAGAGGTGGCTACTATGAAGGGACTTCAGAAGTTGCAAGTATTTGGGGATTCGAAAATTTAAATTGATTGGATGTGACAGAGAAGACCCCCTAGAAACATCCATCTTAGGCCATTTATGAAGAGATTGACAGGTTAACTAGACAAGTCATGGAAGTAAAATTTGAGCACATATATAAAGAGAGGAACCATATGGCAGATCAAATGTTAAAGAATGGACTTCAAATAGGATTGGGCACTTGGCATAGATGGGATATGGAAAATGCGACTATGACAGATCATGATCCAAAACCCTTACCGGGGTAAAAGTTTGACAATTAAATAGAAGGAACAATAGAGCTCTACATAACATATTTTTTGTTTTTTATTTTATTTTATCTTTATTGATGCTTCAAGACATATGGAAACAAGACATGGAAAAGTGGTTTATGATTTGGTACGTGATAGGAAACTTATAACTTGTTATTATATTAATATTTTATATATCTAATTCCTTTATTTTATCTCAAATCTGTGGATGTAAGACTAACATGCCTATAAACACTGTGACTTTTTATAATATAAAGAAATGCACATTTTGTTTATGAGATAAAAAAACATAAAATAACTAATACATGAATATATTACCATTAAGGAAGTTGAACATACAACCACACTAAGCTAATACAATTTTTGGATTATATATATCTTAATAACGATATGACATGTCAGCTTATTCACCTCCCTTATCGATGTCAGCTTAATCGACGAGGGACAAAGAGTATGAATAGGGTTTAAACCTTTACTTACTGCTCGAATCTCCTGTCTTCGACTGATCATTTGCTGCTAAAAAAACTCGAAACGGTTCATTTGCAGGTAATCAATATGCACCTGCAACAATTGTCAATGCAATTAGGTATATTTAAATTCTCTACGACCATGAACCTTCACATATATAAGCAACCAATATATTGCATTTGCATTTGAATAGGCTTATTGGTTCCATTGACAGTGAGCTTATGCAGTCTGCGGAGAACATTGATTTTAGCAACAACAAGCTCTATGTACCCTTGTCTTATGTTTTGCCAATTGCGTCCGACGTTAGATACTTGCTTCATTAAAGTACATGAAATGAAAAAACTGCTGAAATAACATAAACAAACATGCATGTTTATTCCAACGTCACGAAGTCTGTCATTTTGAAAACAGAAATGCAGAAAGAAAACCCTAGGTTTAGAGGGTTCCTTTGTCCTTCCTTTTGAAAATTTAAAGGTTATTGATATCAGCAACAATTGGTTTTCGAGATATATTTAGTCTTTCAACTTTATGTACAGCCTCAAGATCTTCACGAGGTAGATGCAGTAGCAGCAGTCGCATCACAGTTGGTAAAGACATTCTATACTAGGGTATTGGCAAAAGTGTATAAATAATCAAATTTAAATTATTGTAAAATAAAAATCAAGATACTTTTTATTTAAATGTAATATATGAATCTAGTTTTAAAATAAGATTTAAAACTAGTGGTAACTACAATTCAATATATGGATGAGTGAATACTCTAGAGAGCACGAAATAGATTTTTATTACAACTTAGTTTTTTAGATAAAAAAATTCCGAGTCAACCATGTATATGTATGGTCGCGAGGAAAATGAATGTCGTTAACAACCCATGTGGCGATCATAAATGCGTGAAGAAAACACACAAGCAAAAGTCTCAAAGTTCATGATTTTAGAGGGTAAAAGTTCCCAGTAAATTTTCAACCACCCGAAATGGTTTCTGTTGGATTTGAAAAGTTCCCAACAAACTTCAAGTTCTTTGAAACATCAAAACTTCGAAAACCAATTTCCTAAAAGTTGAAAATGATTCCCATATTACATTTTTTTTATAAATCAATAAATACATGTTTCGGTGTGTAAGTCAATCTAAATCAATTTATAAAATATTAAAAGTGTTTAATTCTATAGAGATGTTAAACTCGTTTTAGTTTGAAAACTTTAAAAATGTGTTAGAAATGGTCTATATTTACTAATAAAAGAGTTTATTTTCATAATATTTTCATTAAATTTAATAAAACAAATTAAATATTAAATTATTATTGAATTTCTAAGGATTAAAATCTTGTGTGAGAATAGATCATGTAATTTGACTTCACTTTTATTTTTTAAATAAAAAAATTATAATATTTTTATTATTAATAAATTTATGTTCACTTAAATTAATAATAAGTTAAATTTAGTTTCACAAGTGATTTTTAATAAATAAAATATTCATAAAAATTATAAATATTTAAAGTAATAATATTAAAAAACATACATTTAATATAATTAAAAAAAATCATTATTAAATTTTTATTATAAATTCTATAGTATATATAACTAAATAAAAAATATCCAAATAAAATGAAATGAATTAAAATTAGATTTTTTACATTTATAATCAAAATCAAATCAAATAATTATATTTATTCAACCAATAACATGTATAAAATAAATATTAAAAATATTTTGAAAGTATTTTCAAATAAAAATTGTAAAGAAAGTTATGTTAGAAGTATTTTCAAATAAAAATTTCACAATATGAGAAAATAATCAAATAAAAATCTCAAAGTAAGAGAAAAAATTCAATTACTTTAATAAATATAATTCTAACTTTAAAAATTAAGTTATTTTATTTAATTAAAAAAATATAAACAAATTATTTTGTTACATTAAATAAAATGAAAACCATAGGTGGCAATGTTTGTTGACACTTGATAGTAGAAATATGAATTATTTTATTTAATTAAAAAAAAATATAAACAAAGTATTTTGTTACATTAAATGAAATGAGAACCATAGGTGGCAATGTGCGTTGACACTTGATATTAGAAATAGAGATAACACCAAGCATAAAACAAAATGCAAAAAATAAAATGAGTGAGGAGTTCTTGAAACTATGTTTGTTTAGGTGCATGTACAAATGGTCAAGTACAATACTATCTTTCATTGCCCATGCATGACTACTCAATTAAGGGAGGAGATTACATGCTAACAAAGACATGAGCTGGTGGCCAACTAAGAAAGCTAGCTATATATTAATGTACCTTTTTTATATATTATCACAAGGTAGAGTTGTTGCTAATAGGGAGCCCACTTCAAGTGGTAATTCCCTTGGATTTTTGTTTAAGAGTTGAAGAACCAAACACATTTATGATCTATGTGAATAATAGTCTCTTTATCAAATAAGGAATGTTGTCAATGCTTCAACGCTTGAACTGGTACATAAAAGCTGTTAGCTACCGATTACCTTCATCACCAATATTGTGAAGAAATACAATGCCACATCTCCCCGGGGAATAGGAGTATATTCTGCCATTAAGAAAAAGACCCTTTAAGTGCTTATGACAAAGAAAAGTAAGAAACAATAATTAAACTAAATCATAACAAAATACATTAAATTATGTTTTTAAAATCAAAACGGTTTGTTTAACTTAATTGTTCATGTGAATAGCGTGAACAAAGATACATGAAAAATGACACCGACTATTACTAATTCCAAAGACATAAAAAATGAAAATATTTTTTTTCATTATAAAATGAATAAAAAGAATTTATATGAAATTACTTGAAATCTTTTTTTTATATGAATTTTGGAGTGAAGAATCTCTTCACAAATTCACTTACACATTAGAGATTTAGACCGACTTTGCTCTTTTTCATTGCACATTACTAATACTTAGTCTTGGATCCCTAATGTTTGAAATTTTAACTTCTTCTTCATGTTTAGATAATATTTTGTGAATGAATTGATTTAATTTGGAGGAGGTGTCTTCATACAAATATCTAAGAATTGATCTTCATCATAAGCTTAACTAGAACCATAGCATTGAGAAAATGATTAACGGAGGGCGGAAAGCTTATTATGGACTTGAAAACAACTACAAAACCTCTGGCCTTGGGATAGAAAGAAACTCCTCTTTGAGACTCTCGTCACTCATTTTATCTTATATGGATGTAAAGTTTGGGGCTAAAAAAGTATTTAAAGAATCATGGAGAAGGATAGAGAAAAATCAAAAGCGCTTTATAACATATAATCTCAAAATTAAAGACATTGCACCCTATCGCATCCTCCTCATAGAAGCGAGTATCTCCCCGACTGAGAGCATGACTATGATTAGGTACCTAATGTACAAGAACAAGATAAACAATATGGGAGACAAGAGACTTCATAAGATTGCTTCATTCTCTACTCAAAACCACCTATGACTTAAGGGATGCTCGCCTAAAGACAACAAGCCTTGGCTAAATCATTTGGGAGTCAAGAAAGAGATCACTCTACATAATAGTGATAATATTTGAAGTATTGTTACATCAAATTTTAAGGATAAGATGTGGTGCAATAAAGAGTTAGAGGGTAAGAGAAAATTATGATATTATAAGAAGATGATCAACCATAATTTAAAAGATCAAAGTAACTCTTTGTTTTAACTAGCATAAAGAAGAAAATCATCGTTATTAAGTTAAGAACAAACTCTCACGAGCTCCATAGTGAAACAAGGTGCTAGGCAATTCCTAAAATACCATGGGATGAAAGAATTTGTCATCTTTGTGACACCAAGAGGGTTGAAGACAAAAATCACTTTCTCAAGGAATGTCTTGCATACATCCACATTAAAGCACAATTTCAAAATATTCATTACAATAGTGACCTTCCTAACCTTTGAACTCATCACAACTATGGTGATTTAGGAATGCTTGTCTTAAAGCTTTTCTCAAATTATGTGAATAATAAGGCTTACATCATCATCATCGTCGTCATCATCATATATATGTAAGTATACTATTTCTCCTTATTTTAAAACCTTTTCCTCGTAAACTAATTCTTATTTGATATATATTAAATAAGAGTCCTCGAGAAGAAAACCATAAACGAGAAGAGTAATAAAAAATGTTCAAAATAGGTAAAAATGAACGTCTTTATTTAGTGCATGTAAGTCTACCACTTCAATTTTCTTCTTTTAAATTCCAATATGATTAACCCACTCCAATTCCCCTGATGAAATATAAGGTTTGTTTTCTAACATGTTTTTCTAATGGAAATATAAGGTTTGATTTCTAACATTTTTTTAAGTTTTAAGTTTTTTTTTTTAATACCAAGGGAATCAACAACTAGGGTGGGGCTTGTACTCACATGACACAGGGTCAATTCTCGTCTGCTACCACTATATCCCTAGGTGCACTCACGCAGGCCGCAAGCATAGGGAACGGGTAATCTGGGGGTATTTGAACTTGTGATCTTCCATTTACAACTTCTCATATCATTTCCTCATTTACCACTTGCTCTGCCCTCACTTGCTTTGCCCTCGCATGGGCTTCTAACATTTTTTTAAGTTATTTGTTTGTTTTTTTCCTTTTCTTAAATGTAATTACACAATAATTAAATTAGAAAATTAACTATTTACAAGAAAGAAAAAGTGAGAACATCTCAATAATTAAATAAATTATATTTATAAATTTGAATAATAATTTAAAATAAAATCATTTTTAACCCTCCAGGGTGTAGATAAGTCGGTGATATGATGCAATGTTAAGGCACTCCTTGCGATGTCGAACCTTTAATAGCATGTACACCTGTGTAAGGTAGTGTGGGTGCACCTGAATGTTATAGTAGAAACAAACCATAATCAACCCTATGCCATGCATGTACTACTCCGAACTAGTTACCAACTCCTCCACATACATACTAAATAAATAAATAATAAAACCATCTTTAAAAAACATCACAAATAAATTGGTTAGGTTAATAATAATAATAAAAGAATAAAAAACGTAATAAAATATTAACTTAATATTTAAATTATTAAATATTTATTAAAAATTATATTTTTATAAATAGAATTATTAATTTTATAAATATAATATTATTATAAACTTTTACAACAGGGTTTAAAATATTTTGGGTTTATCATCAAAGCTAATGATTATGGTAAAAAGGATTGGGAATGGCTCTTAGTAAAAATTGAGAAGATAATATTGATACGGTGCAACCATTGGATGTCTTGTGGTGGAAGGTTGACCATGTTAAGATCAGTGTTTGAAGCCATCCCAGTTTACTAGATGACATTGGCATTAATTCTGAAAGGCACATTGAAAAAAATTTGGCATCTTTGCTTCAAATTTCTATGGGCTGATAAAATGTACTAGAGAGGAATACCACTTGTCAAGTTGCAACAACCGGATATGACGAAGGAATGTGGGGATTAGAGATTGATTTTTTTTTCTTCAGTTTGCTAGGGATCCGTCGAAAAGAAGTGCAAGGAGAATGCTATCAGGGAGGGGTCTATAGTGTCAAGTTATAGTACATAAATATATTGCACCTAATACATTGGAAGATTGGGTCTGATCCCCTACAAAATGCTGTCTAAAAGGATTAATTATTTGGAAATCCACGGTGAAGGCTTACTCTCTCATTGGAAATTGGCTTGCCTGTAAGGTGAAGGATGGCCGGATCGAGTACGCATTGGTGAAGACCCATGGGTTTCATGTGGAGAACTGTTCAGACTTTCAGAAAGTTTACTAGCATCAGTCCGGGAGAAAGGGTTTTATGCCCTTCCTCAGGTAGCAGACAATGAATCATCGTCAATATGTAGCCAAGAATGGTTACAGGTTGATTGCATGGGTTTTTCAAATGTCGATGTTGTTCAGTGGGAGGAATATGTTGTAAATTTGAATACTAGTCATATTCGAATCAGGGAGGAAGAGGATGGATTGAGATGCATAAAAAACCCAATCATAGGTACTTACTCTCCCAAGCTAAGATATAATTTGTTGTTTGAAAATGAAATCAGGGAGGAGCCTGTATGGTGGCGTAGGAGGATATGGAAATACAAATGCCCATTAAAAAATCGCATTTTCATGTCGTTATCTTTGAAGAACAAGGTTCTCACTTGGGATAATCTGCAAAAGATGAACAAGTCTGGACCTAGATGTTGTTCATTATGCAAAGAAAATGATGAGAATATCAGCTACATACTCATTCGATGTTCCTATACTAAACAAGTCTAGAAGTAACTAGATGTTGTGGTGGGCACAAGCACTTTCTGTAATGGTGACACAATTGAAGGTTGTTAAAAAGATTGGGATGGAAATAACAATAGTAAGGAGTATCAAGCTTTGCCACTCATTGTCGCTCGGGGTATCTGGTTATCAAGGAACCAATACTTGTTTGAGGACCAGAGGATCCACCCTTTATAGTGCCTTGCAAGCTGTAAACATACTAAATAATTGTAAAGAATGCAACCTTGTAAATAATCCTAGAATGCATGTAGAAGAAGTTATTGACAAGACAAGGGCTTAGTTATACTTCGACAGAGCAGCACAAGAGAATCCTTATATGTGTGGCACATGTGGCAAAATGCACTTATCGAATAACAATTGGATAAAATTTAAAGCGGGGTTAAGTTCGGGCTCAAACAACCTAGCAGAGTTAATGGGACTCAAACTTGGACATAAATTAGCATGGGATCACGGGGCAAGGAAATTGTTGGTGTTTGGGGATTCCCAAGTCGTCATAAAATGGATGAGAGGTGAATATAACTGTGATAATATTAATCTAAAGCTTGTTTATGATGACATCAATATACATAAAAATGTCTTCCATTCCATCTCATTCTAGCATATATAAAAATAACGTAACATGCAAGCAGATGAGCTTTCAAAAGAGGGCTTGAGATTGTCTTTAGGTTATTGACAGATTTAGGAAGAATGTGGAGGCATTCCATCTCATTACTCAAATCCAACGACCTTTATATAATTACTTGGATATGAATCATATTTTTTTTCTTTTTGTTTGGAATCAATATTGAACCTCATTTTATATCTTTGGATGTAAGTTCATTCAACCTATATGGAAGGATGTTTCCTGGATGGTATAATGTGATAATTGTAAGGTGTTAAATTAAATTGAATGGATCAATCGGAAATATTTATGTAAGTTTTAAAAAAATAGCAACATGCGAATTGAACTCTCATTTCTTGTCGATTAATAAAATGCTCACTAAACATCTATCAAATGTAATTTTATTTATATAAATAAAATTATAAAAATTTTCCAAGAAAAAAATATTATTATAAACTTATAAATTTACAAATAAATTTATTTAATACAAATAAAAATTAATGATCTACACTACGTAGATGATCCTAAAATAATATAACAAATAAAAATATTATAATTTGCTATCCATATTCAATTAAACTTTTTCAAACATTTCAATACACAAAATTAAAATATTATAATTTGTGATAAATATCATGTGTTGAACTTTTTCAAACACACTTGAAACTTGTTATTATTAAATTATGGAACTCTCCTATTTTTTTTCAATCCGAAAAATAGCTATATATTCAATAGAAAATATATAATAGAGTGTCAAGTACAAAAGCTTTCGATTGGGAAAGTGATCCAATACAACCGGGAGGAGCCAAACCATGGCAACATCACCTCCCCTAGATTTCCTTGTGACAACAAGTGATCCATCGATCAAGAAAAAACCAAAGACACCAATAGCCATACCAACAAACGAACCAAATATCCAGTCCATAAAGGCGGGACAAAATAAAAGACAAAAAGAAAGGCCACATAAGGTGGAAGAGAGTAAAAACTAAAAAAGATACCGCTGCTAGAAAACCAAAAAATAAGTAGCTCCGAAGATCCATCACCCCATCACCAGCACGAGGATACTGGAAGATGGAGACTGCCGATGGATTGGAGCAATGAGAGAGACCAAAATTCAAAATGGATACAACCATCCACCGTCGTAAGAGCCAACTTGGATAGAAAATCAGCGTGTTCATTGTGTTCACAGGGGATATGCATGATGATGAGATGAGGGACGTCCTGAAGCATTAAGCAAATCATATCCATCCATGGCGCAAGGACCAGAGAGAGGAGGCCACCCCGTCCAGAAGCCCAATCAATAACCGATCGAGAGTCACCATACAAAGACCGGAGCATGATGCCTTTTCTTTTTGCAAAATACAGGGCCACCCACAACGCCAAAAGTTCACCACGTGTATTGGAGCCAATCCCCCCATTCATCCATACTTTAAAGAATTGCACATGATCAATAAAAATTATCACACCAGCACCGTAGGAGGATCCCCCTCGCTAAGAAGCCCCATCAAAAAAAGCCATGAAGTCTTGTATAGGGGGGAGGGTCGTTTCAAAAAAACAGTAGGTGCAACCAAGGAAGAATCCATTTTATCCAGGTGGAATGCATAAACTTTCCTCGCAAGCCATAAGTGGGAGGGGATCGTGTCGTTGAAAATGCTAGAAATTCTGGCAAGCCAGATCTCCCATGTAATGGAGGCCATAATGGAGATGTGTGCAGGGTTTTCACGAACCCAATTCTGGAAACATGACAGAATGGAGTCGCCAGTCTACAAAGACAGAGCTGGGAGAAGGAGATATACAGCGGACCAAACCTATTGAGAGAATGGGCACGAAATGAACAGGTGAGCACAAGATTCGGCCGCATTGCAACAAAGAGGACAAAAACTCGGCCCAATGAAGCCACGATGCAACAAGTTATCCCACGTAAGTATCCTGTTTTCCAACATGAGCCACAAAAAAAAAGCATTTTTGGAGGAATCAACCATCTCCATAAACGAGAGTGCCACCAGCTTTGTCCCCCCCCGTAGGCAGCGTAGATAGATTCATATGCCAATTTTGCAGTGACGACACCCGACGGTGTGTTCCATGACCAATAGAGAATGTCATCCTGCTCTTTGATTCTGATGAGACCATGGTTTAGATCGTTGGTATAAGCCGTCCACTCCACCGCCAGGAAACCAGTTAATCCCAAATTCTCAGCACTGAGCCACACCTATGGAGCAAAAGGAGAAGGAGAGTCGTGGCCACATGGGATAACCTGTAAAATCCCCACCTGTGTAGAAAATAAAGCAGGAAAGGAGATAATTTGTAAGTGACCGGGCCCCCAATGATGGGGTCTTCCCCAATGTATATCGAGCGGCCATTTCCTGGTTTCCAAGCGATCCATTTTTTTATCAGAGGGAGAGCCGTAAGCAAACCGGACCATACACAAGATGCACCCTTACAACGACCATTTGAGGAACGAAGCCATTTGATAGTTGACTTTCCCTTGAAATACTCATCTCTAATGATAGATCGCCACAAACAATCCTCCGAAAGTACCCGCCATAGAGATTTAGCACGAAGGGCAAGTGCGAAATTAAAAATATTTTTCAGTGCCCAACCCCCCACAACCTTTGGGGAGGAGATTTTCTGCCAGTTGCAAAGGTGGATTTTTCTTTTATTAGTGCCCGACCATATGAAATTTGTGATTTTCCTTCGGATAGCTTAGAGAATGGACTTTGGTATTTAGGAACTCTCCTAAATACAACGCAAACATAAACATCTCAACCATATAGATGCTATAACTTTTTCACTAAAAGTCAAGTGTTTCTATGTATGCACACTCAAATCATAATCATAACAAGTTATTAAATTCATTTAATGATGCCCACAACATGAGATTACACATGGTTTAGAGTGATACCTATTTTAAGACAAAGATGGGATTATAATGCAATTCAATGGAAAATAGGAAAAACAATGAAAGAATATAACTCAAATCAACTCAACACTAAGAGAACTTATTGATTAAGCAAGCACATAGATGGGCACTAGATCCATATACTCTCACATTATATTAATATAGAACAAGATTGATATGTAACTTCACTCTTTTTGAACTCGCCATGTAGACACATTTCCTAATTTGAATAATAATAATAATTTATACTATATAGTGAAAAAAAAAACTAAAATAATTAGATACAACAAAGAAAAAAATTACAAATAAAGAAGAATAAAAGAGGATGTTAACCACCAAAGTTGTAGAGTATTATGCCTTACCTCTTGACGCCATAGAACATCCATGGTGGTGACAATTTTATACCTAGGGTGCTAAGTGTAAGTGATGATATCAAAATAATTTATATGCAGTTTTTCTATAAAGAATAATAAAGTAGGATATTAACCACCGAAGTTGTAGAGGGTTATGCCTTATATTTTGAGGCCATAGAGAAAATATATGGTGGTGACAATTTTATGCCTAGGGTGCTAAGTGTAAGTGATGTATCAAAATTGCGTAGAATTGTGAAAGAATATTAAGCAAATCAATTGGAAACACAAAAGAATGTGAAAGTCAATTTCCAAGGTAAAATTAGACGACATATGAAAACTAATAGAAAAGATTAAAATGATTGTTAAACAATCGACTTCATGTAATACCCCGATTTTGACCCCATTGCATTAAACATGTAAATGATGTAATATCGTTATATAATCATGGCGAGGAGCTCAAGGCCAAGGCCCCACCATCGATTTATCGTTCTTGTATCGGCAATTAAAAATCGATACATGTGGATCGCATGCTATCCTGGCATGATGGGAAGTCATAAATATGATGTAAATGTATTTTAATAAAAATACCCACAACTAGCTATGCAAGGCAACAAGAGTATGGGGGCATTATTTTTACAAGGATAGGGAGGGAAAATATTAAAACCCATGAATCCAATAATGCCAAGCTAAGTGCCAATGATAGAACCCATGAACCATTAACTACCCATGTTGAATTATGCACCCAATCATTTAATTCTTCCAAGAGGTGGTTGAAGTAGTTATTGTTTTGGGAAATGGAGAGTATGGATGTCCAAATTTCATGTATGGGCAAGCCACCATTTTAGAAAATTGTGTTTGGACTCCTGGGCAAGAAAAGACCCACAAAATTTATTTCATTTCCATTATTCATCCATGATTTTTGTTCCCTCACGTCCCTCTTGCTTACTAGGCATTTTCATCCACAAATTTAATGTGTTTTCCTTCATTTTCTAGCCGTGAAAGTTGTTTTTGGCTTTCTAGAATGGTGGGGAAGGGAAATCAAATTGGGGTTCTATGAGATCCATTTTTGCTATTTCATTACTAGTGTACTTGTTGAGATTCTGATCTGTAGCTTTCAATGTTTGTTTTCCCTTTTCAAAATATTTTTTTGGTGTTCCCTCGATTTTGACCACTCCTGGAAATCGTGTTATGTGAATCTCATAGCTAAAAAGTTTTTCTATGCCCAACAATTGTGCCTTGTTGTGCATGTGGGATATTTCTACGGTTTGGGTTATGTGCATCCCTTGTTTTGGATTGAACTTGTGTGTAAGCAACCAAGAGTAGACAAGGATTTGGAATTGGCTTGATAAACCTATTGAAGGGTGTAACCTCACCGAAGATGATAGGGCTTTGGCTATTTTTCTATGCACACTCTGAAGAGCACTAGAAGGAGAGGTATGGCCTGAGAGATTGTGGAGTAGTGAATGGGATACCTTCCTTGTGTTGGGTGTGTAGGTATTGTGGGTTCCAAGCTAGCTGAATCTTGTAGAGGTACTGATAGCTCTATGGTTGAGCTCACTAGCTTAGCAATTCATTTCCCTCTACTGCCTTGACAGCTTGATAAACCCAACTGTGGACTGGCTTGGATGAGATGTGGCATATACTTTGCAATGTGTGAGTTTGTCATGTTCCCATTTTTAGTAGCACCATGGTCAGAACACTAACCACTCCATCGCATGGGGTTCTAGTATTAAATTAACAATAAGGGAATAATTCGGGCCCAAGTTACCTTAGTAATTAATTAATTTAGCTAGATAATAAATTATGGCTAAAGTATTTTGTATTAAATTAATTTAGAAGGGATGCAATATTTTTTTGAGTATTTAATTTTTATTTTAATGTAATAATGAGTTGGAAACGGAGATAAGGTGGGCCAAAGAAGTTGCCTTGCAAAATAAGGAAACTTGAAAAAAACAACACAAAGCAAGAATCAGTGAAAAGCAGGAAAGTGGAAAAATAAGGAAAAGCAAAAAGCAAAGAAAAGCGGAAAGAGGTAGAAAATAAGGAAATTTATCAAAAGCAAAAAAGAAAGAAGTTTCATGATTTGTGCAACTCAGAAGGATTAGAAACATCCAGAAATGCTACAGGGTCCAAGTTTAGCAAGTGAGGGCGCATCCATGAGGCTAAGTGGGTCCAATTCCAATACAACTAGTCAAGGAAACAACCATGCCTCTTCCAATTAGAATTTCTAAGAGGATAAGCTCATCAATGAGGAGAAAAGTCTATAAAAGAAGGATGAGAACTCCATTTCACATTTTTTGGCTAATTATGTTTTGGTGAAGATAGCTCTTGAGCTTTCAATTCGAGTTGGGAGGTGTACCCCTAGTCACAGCTAGGAGATGTCCCCATGCTGCTTGTTGTACTAGTTGACTCTTCAGTTATTGATTGAAGAGATGGAATCCAACCAATATTAGTGAGATGATATTCTATCATTCAAGCTGCTACATACCCATTTGATTTCCAAAGAGAAGCTAGAGAACCAAGAATACAAGTTCAAGTGATCGAAGAGACTTCCGGTGTGCAATGGATGCATAGTGGTTGGATTCTTGTTTTGCTGAGAAAGTGCCCAAGGGAGGGGTGCATTTAATGAGGAATTGATTCCATTCTTAGAGCAGTGATATGGTTTTATTAATGCTGCTACAGGCCATTCAAATGCCAAAGAAGAGTTGTGGATCCCGAGGTTCGAAATTTAAGAAGTTGAAGAGTCTTTTGGTGAGCTAGTTAATGAACTGAGCAATTTGATGTAATATGGATTCCATGGATGTTATCTTGGATATGATGTAATTTTTTACATGTATTCTAAACCTTCATGTCAATTCAGAATGTTTGTGAAGCAAGATTTAAAGTTTAGTTGACTCTTTACCACCTTGCTCTAGATTTGATTGTAATTTGACTAGTTTTGATATATTTCCTGGTTAGATAGTTTTACTTGGGACAAATGTCGATCTTAAGGTTATTATGGTAAAATAAGATCCTGTATAACTCATCCCAATATTTGTACCAATATATCGTGAGTCTCTGAGGCAGTTTGTAGTTTAGTATTTCTAGTCTTTCTCCGTTTGCCTCGAAAAATGACTAGTTTTACATAAATGGTTTTGAGTTGGGTTATGTAATCCTATTTCTCATTATGTAAATTTTTATGGGTCCATAAGACTCCCTTTAATCCAATCCAAGTCTTAGAACTGATTTTAGTGCAGTTCGTACAATTTTTGGTTCAGCCTGAAGGACGTGCTCCCCAATAGTCCTGAATTGCCTAACTTCTCCCAAGTCACCCCAAACTTAGTCAAACAACCCCAAATTCTCAAGATAATTTATATGAAGATATATTGGGACTTAGACACAGTCCATCCACCTTTTGATTGCACCCCAAGTTAGTGGAAGTATCTAGTTTTCATATGCTGGTGTACCGAGGAAGCTTTGGAGTAGACTTCAATGACAACTGTTGTTGAAACATAAATGGTACTAGTACTTTGTGCAAAGGATTATAAATATATCTTATCCCTTATTGTATAATATTTTGCACATCTGATATCAGTCACATCAAAGAAAAAAATTCACCTTGGGAAGAAGTGGGAGGGTTTAATTGTGTCAGAACTAGTTTTAACAATTCTAGCCTAATACAAGTTACTAGTTTTGAATTTTCTGACTTGTCTTTTTGCAATTGAGTTAGTATCTCCCAAAAATCCTGATTGGGTATATTACAATGGTACCAGAGCACTTTAATCTACTCTTGTGAAAAGTAATCTCTCAATTTGAATAATTTGCAGTCGTGATACTAGCACCTGCTTGGGTTAATCTTTACAACAAATCCAAGCTTCTTTGGTTTATTGAAGAAATCATCATCATGTCTTTCCTTGGTTTTTTCTAATGGGAGGAATATAAATGAGATGATCAAATCTATGAAAAGGTTTAATGACTACATGGATTTGAGTTTTGATTGCAGAAAGGATTTGTCCTTCCTAGAGTACTATGTTTGTCAAGACAAACGTGATTCAAGAATGTCTGCTCAAAATTCAAATTCTCTCAAGAAGAACAAACCATCTATCTATGGGAGATTCATGAGACAATTTACAACCAAGGGTACAAACAATCTTGTGAAGAAGATGTTTCAAGGAGGAGGGAAACTACAATCATAGAACATCCTTCAAATCAACTTACTCACAATGGAAATCCTCATATTTTACACAATATGGGGAGGCTTCAAGCTGCATGATGGAGGATAGAGAGGAAGCAGATTCATTTGAGCATGAAGAAGGATCTAATTAGTCAACTTGTGCCCAAGAATAATCCATACCACTAGATTTTCTCCTATTAGATGGCCAATTTGAGGAGGTCAAACGATATGAATCTACTTTGAATCTTACGGTGGACTCAGAAGAGGAAGAGCATTGTTGTTCTTCTAATCAATGCATGGTATCATCAGATCTAAAGGAAAAGAGTTTCCTTGATGAGTTTACTCATTTGATGGACCCATTAGGGACAAAAAAAGAGAGGTTTGAATGCACACATGATGAGGAGAAAGAACCTCATATGATTATGGGGTATGAAGAGGACAAAGATGAAGGATATTCAGAGTTGCTTGTGCATGAGGAGAGGGATGCCATGAAGGATGTGGAACAAGCACTTGTCTTGATGCTAAAGGATGACATAACATTCAGATATACAAGCAAATGCACTTGTTTGTACAAGGATTGGATATATAAGTACACAGCGGAGATGGAGATCCAAGGGTGCACGAGACTTGCATACTCTGGAAGAAGGCAAATTGGCATGTCTCTCAAAGAGCTACCTAGTGAACAAGAAAATCCACATGCATGGCATTTGCACGAGGATCATTCAAATCTGCAAATGAAGAGAGTAGATGCATGCATGATTATTGGATCAACCAACAATGAAGTATTTCCATTCACCATTTTGGTGGGTGTATCTTGTAGAAATTTTGGAGTTCAATGGATGTTATCCATTGGGGGGCCTACTTTGCACTACCAAGTTTCTAACTTGAAATATTTTATGAAGTATGAGTACATTGAGAGGGATGCAAAGTGCCTCATGACCACTCAGGGAACATCCATGGACATGTATTATCATTTTGGAGACATTGGAGGTTTTCTACGAATGCATGAGAAGGGATTGGAAGGTCTCCCACTGGGTAGACCACCTGACAAGGTGAAGAAGCATAAGGCTGAATTGAGGATGGATGTACAATACATCAATATATTTCATTACAAGCATGTGAAAAGGTTTAAGGAGGGAAGGGAAAGGGACATCAAGAGTTCCTTTGGCTCGAGGAACATTTATTTGGATCGACTTATGGTTTGCATGCATGGTGCATTGGGGGATGTATCTTACACCTTGCATTTCCGAGGATCATCTGGGGTCCTGGTATCAGTTGTGATTAGTTGCTACACTAAGTGCATGGTTGGATGGTGATGGAGCTATCTATTGGGAGAGTTCACGAGGAGTTTATAATCAGAGTGGTGCAGCAGAAGCATGATGGCCCTTGGAGGTTAGTTGGCTTGAAAATTCCAATGCCAGTCAGTTAGCAACATATATTGAGGAGTGAGGTCAGTGGTTGGCTTCATGTATGGTTGAATTTGATTATTGCTCGTGGACAAGCAATTTTGGGAGGGGAGGACTGTCATGTACCCATTTTTGGTAGCACCACGGTCAGAAGACTAACCACTCCATCCCATGGGGTTCTAGTATTAAATTAACAATAAGGGAATAATTTGAGCCCACGTTACCTTAGTAATTAATTAATTTAGTACAAAGATAATAAATTATGGATAAAGTATTTTGTATTAAATTAATTTAGAAGGGATGTAATATTATTTTGAGTATTTAATTTTTATTTTAATGTAATAATGAGTTGGAAAAGGAGATAAGGTGGGCCAAAGAAGTTGCCTTGCAAAAGAAGGAAACTTGAAAAAAATTAGCACAAAGCAAGAATCAATGAAAAGCAGGAAAATGGAAAAATAAGGAAAAACAAAAAGCAAAGAAAAGCGGAAAGAGGTATAAAAGAAGGAAATTTTTCAAAAGCAAAAAAGAAAGAAGTTTCATGATTTGTGCAACTCGAGAAGGATTAGAAACATCCATAAATGCTACAGGTTCCAAGCTTAGCAAGTGAGGGCGCATCCATGAGGCTAAGTGGGTCCAAACCCAATCCAACTAGTCAAGGAAACATCCATGCCTCTTCCAATTCGAATTTCTAAGAGGATAAGCTCAACAATGAGGAGCAAAGACTATAAAAGAAGGAGGAGAACTCCATTTCACATTTTTTGGTTAATTATGTTTTGGTGTTGATAACTCTTGAGCTTTCAATTCGACTTGGAAGGTATGCCCCTAGTCACAACTGGGAGATGTGCTCCTGTTGCTTGTTGTACTAGCTGATTCTTCAGTTAATGATTGAGGAGATGGAATCCAACCAATATCAGTGATATGATCTGCTATCATTCAAGTTCCTACATACCCATTCGATTTTTAAAGAGAAGCTGTAGAACCAAGAATAAGAGTTGAAGTGATTGAATAGGCTTCCGGTGTGCAATGGATGCATAGTTGTTGGCCTCTTGTTTTGCTGAGCAAGTGCCCAAGGGAGGGGAACATTTAATGAGGGATTGATTCTATTCTCAGACAAGTGATATGTTTTGCTTCATGCTGCTACAGGCCATTCGAATGCCAGAGAAGAGTTGTGGATCCTAAGGTTTGAAATTTAAGAAGTTGAAGAGTCTTTTGGTGAGCTAGTTAATGAACCGAGCAATTTGATGTAATATGGATTCCATGGTTATTATCTTGTATCTGATGTAATATTTTTTTACATGTATTTTGAACTTTCATGTCAATTCAGAACGTTTGTGAAGCAATATTTAAATTTTAGTTGAGTCTTTACCACCCTGCTCTAGATTTGCTTGTAATTTGACTAATTTTGATATATTGTTTGGTTAGCTAATTTTTCTTGGGACAAATGTCAACTTGAAGGTTATTATGTTCAAATAAGAGCCTATGGAACTCATCCCAAGCTTTGTACCAACATCTTGTGAGTCTCTGAGGCAGTTTGTAATTTAGTATTTCTAGTCTTGCTCCTTTTACCTCGAAAAATGACTAGTTTTACAGAAATTGTTATGAGTTGGGTTCCGTAAGCATAATTATCATTATGTAAAGTGTTGTGGGTCCATAAGACTCCCTTGAATCCACTCCAAGTCTCAGAACCTAGTTTAGTGCAGATCGTACATTTTTTGGGTCATCCTAAAGGACGTGCTCCCCAACAATCCTAAATTTCCTAACTTCTCCCAAGTCACCCCAAACGTAGTCAAACAACCCCAAATTCTCAAGATCCTTTATATGAATATATATTGGGACTTAGAAACAGTCCATCCACCTTCTGATTGTACCCCAAGTTAGTGGAAGGATCTTGTTTGCATATGCTGGTGTACCCAAGAAGCTTTGGGGTAGACTTCAATAACAGTTGTTGTCGAAACATAAATGGTCCCAATAATTTGTGCAAAGGATCCTAAATATAGCTTAGCCCCTGTTGTCTAAGTTGTTGCACATCTGATATTAGTCACATCAAAGAAAAAAAATCCACCTTGGGAATAAATGGGAGGGTTTAATTGTGTCAGAACTAGTTTTGACAATTCTAGCCTAATGCTAGTTACTAGTTTTGAATTTTCTGACTTGTCTCTTTGCAATTTAGTTAATATCTCCCAAAAATCCTGATCGGGGATATTATAGAGTTTGTGGTTCCCTTTTCCTCGTGGAAATCATTCTCAGCTTGGGGGTGGCAGCTGTGTTGAGAGATTGATGAACATAGCTGGCCTATGGTTGGGTGGAACGTTGCACTTGCATAGCTAGTTGCTCGGGATAACTTCATTTCAAGATAAACATTCTCTTTTATTTAATTATGCAATGTCTTTAATTGATGCATGTTATAATTATGCTAGTAATTGCATGCTAGATGTATGTAGTAGAGTTTATTTCCGTTGTGTTTATTTGGATTATGCATATGCACACAATCTTCATTTATTATGAATTCGTAAAATGATGATGTGGATAAATTTGGAAGCCCAAATTTAGTTCATGTTCCCTCCCTTAAGTTGGATTGATGGAAGGGGATGTGACACTTCATAAAATTAACCCAAAAAAATCACAACTTAGAATCAACATATAATTGATTTCAAAAAATAAATCAATGAAAAATTAAACTAAGATGGAGCCCTAATCATAAAAAAAAACTAATGACTAATAAATTATCCAACCAAATATATGAATGAGTTAATTGAGTAAATTAATAAAGAAGAAAATCTAGAAACTCACTTCATATTTAACATGTTAAAAATTGCCCAAAGGGGTTGGATCCATTGGTGAAGTGCAAGGAGTTTTTCACTAGTGGGCAAGGTTCAATTCTTGTGAGGGCCTAGCCTGAAGCCATGGGATCACCTTGAGGTAGTGGTCAAAAGTGTGGTTGTGCCTAGAGAGATTGTATTAAACCAGCGTAGATCCAAATCCTAGGCTCTATCAAGCACCGAGAGGGATCAAATTTCCCGAGGGCACCTCTCCTTGAATAGCTCCTTGAGTGCAATACCTGAGCCACTTAATCCTAAGCTCTAAATTCTCTAGTTTAAGTCTCATATTTACTTTTTACTTTGTATTATTCTTTTTTGTTTATGGCCGGCATAATATTTATTACTTTTTACTTTGTATTATTCTTTTTTGTTTACTTTGTATTATTTTTTTACTTGACAAACACACTCTAAAGTCTCATATTTACTTTTTACTTTGTATTAAAATTAAAAAGTAAAGTCTCTACTTTAAGTCTCATATTTACTTTTTACTTTGTATTATTCTTTTTTGTTTATGGCTGACATAATATTTACCACCTAATCCTAAGCTCCAAAGTCTCTAGTTTAAGTCTCATATTTATTTTTTACTTTGTATTATTCTTTTTTGTTTATGGCTGACATAATATTTACCACCTAATCCTAAGCTCCAAAGTCTCTAGTTTAAGTCTCATATTTACTTTTTACTATGTATTATTCTTTTTTGTTTATGGCCGACATAATATTTATTACTTTTTACTTTGTATTATTTTGTTACTCGACAAACACTTGACAAACTCGACAAACACTCACATGTTACAAGATCTCCCTCATACTAGGCTGTAGAGTGCCTCTCGGAGCAATAATATCGTGACCCATGCACACTTAAGTGGATCATATCCCACCCCAATGTCCTTCAAAATCTTAGAATTCTCTCATATGCAGGTGCCACCCAACTGCTTAGCCACGTGATTGATGGGACATGTGGATGCAACTTAAATATTGGAGCATACAATTTCATGGGTAGTGGTTTAATGAGGCACGAGGCAAGCTAATCCCAAGTCCTATCTACAACTAGCTACCCTCTAAAGCACAAACAAACTTAACTGTGGAAGCATGGGGTTTAAATGTGCAAGGTCAATGGATTTTATGTTATGGTTGATCTGGATTATTTGGAGAACAAAATGAATGAAGTGAAATAAAACATAAATACACACAAATATTTTGCATAAAACATAGTAGTACAATAAAAACCCAAATTCTATTAATGATTGGAATGAAAAAACATTGTAAACTGCAAAGCAATACAAACTAGCTCTAGATGGTGGTAGCTTATCTCTTAAAAGAGATGTGTCTGCTACGCTCATCCGGAATAACTGAGTTAAAATGAAGCCTTAACATAAAGCACCAATGAGAAAACCCTAAACATAAAAAAATCTAACCCCGGGAGATGAAATGCCAAAAGGTGTGTGGGCCCCGATGTTGTTAGTTGATACGTCAACTTCCTGGGGACGCAACTTTTGCATATGATATATTTTGGGGTGCTCAGTATCCCGTCAGAAAGGTCTGGTCGAGAAGGACTTCGTACTGTTAACCTAGAACATGCCTCAATAATTGTTAGGGCATTTTCGTGCCCAAAAAACGTCATTTAGGGCCTCAAAACGGTCCCAGAAGATCGAGACCTAAAAATTGTGAACCAAGCTGGAAAACTGTGTCTTTTAGCCTGTGGACTAGGTGGGTGGCCATCAATGTCCATCTGGATCAATGGTATAGCACCTTTTGTGGGGAGTTGGAGATAATTATGTGTTATTTGTAGCCTGGTGTTGTGGAGCTGTGTCACCTTTGGGAGTATCCTACTACAACCTCCTTCCTTGCCAATTGCTAGTCCACTTGCCTTGCAGGGAACTATTAATCTACCAACCTTAAGGGGAATTGTTGTTATGCCACCTAGCCAAAGGGATTGTAGTCGAAGAGGGGGTGGTAGTAGATGGCCCCTGTTATCACATATATAGTAGCCGGGATACCATATATTATTTTTCTGATGCCAGTACACTATTCAGTCAGTTCCCTTACATTTGAGATGCTGAGATGAGCATCTATATTGGATCACTATCATATTTTGGACAACAGTTGTATTCCCCATGCCATGACTGAGTCTCAGGACACTCAGAGAGATGACCGATGTAGCCATTATACCATTTGTACAGAGCAGTCAGTAGTGCCCAGAGTTGCAGTAGTAGTTTCAGAGGACAGATGATGGTACATGTTGATGAGCATTCAGGTATATGACTCAACAAGTATATCATTGTGTTATGGTTATATTGCTTTTATACTTATTCTTATAGCATGTCTTAGCACTTAGTGTCATGATCTGGGATCATATAGATATGTGGACCTGGTTGATCTTATTATATATATTATATTGTCCCTACTCAAACTTAGAAGTTCACTATTCATACTCATTGGTTTCACCCTCCTTAGGGAGAATAGAGGTGATCATTCCACCATACCTTGGCTTGCTAGTGTTGGCTCCATTATTCATTGTCTTCATCCATCCATTGGATACCTTTTAGTTTATCACCCTGACTTGCTACTTGACTAGTGACATGGAGGATCTTTTCCCCACTGTAGCCTCTGTATTGGATGAGCTTCCCTGTTTATTGTGTCTCGGCTCTGATTTGGTGACAAAACTTACCTTTGGTGAGTTGGATTGTAGGCCTAAATCATTCTGGTTGGTTGTCCCGATGTTTGGCATTGGCTCAAACTCCCCCTAGTCACTTGAGATGTTGTTGGCTAAAACTGAAAGCTCATGTACTACTTATGGAAACTGATAAATTTTCCCATGGAAACTAAAAAGGGCAAGAGCGATGAACTGCTGAAAAATACTCCTCGAAGAGTATAAGAAAGGTCCAAAAAGCAATGATTCTTAAAAGCCATATCTAAACAATTGCTGACCTTATACATGTATAAAAACATGCCCTGGATGCAAGCTACAACTAGTTGTGATTATCAGCACACTTAAGATTCGAAGGGTTATGTAGGCCAAAAAGGCCATGAAATGAAATTGAATGATCCTAATGAACTTGGGTCAACTTGATATAGACATGATGCCTAAGTTGAATAAGCACTCTCTAAACAACTTATCCATTTGTGAGACACCGCCATTCCCTGTGTTGTTGCTCATTCAGTATATATTATGGTGTGTATTCCCTTTCCCATTGCCAAAGTGTCACAAAGTTAAGTCGGTCAAGTCATCCCTTAGCCTAGCCAGTTATTTTAGCCTTCACCCTTCACTAGCAAATTGATCACAGTTATGAAGTGAGTATGGCCTTGAAAGTCTGGTCTGAGTAATAATAATAATTAATGACATTATATATTTGGATTTAGATCGCCAATAATGATTACTTTGTGTTATAATTGTTATTTGAATAAGTTATAGAGCATGCATTAACCTTGGACACTTTGCAGCAGCTTCTGATGATGGTCTGAGTTATATTTGGTCATGTTGACTTGGTCAAACCTAGTTTGACCAAGGTCAACCATAGGACATGAGATGGTTGGACCTTGTGATGATATGGATTGATGATATATGGTCTATGTACATGTACATGATGATTCTATGCAGAAGCTACAGGGTTATGATGATGATTCATGGTTTACAGCAGTATTTGATTATTTACAGATTATTATTATTTAACCTGTTCCGGTATATTGGATATATATATTGATCATGCAGAGACTCATATGGTGTATGAATACACATCTTGGATGGATTTGGACCTTCTGAGTCCAATGAGACAGTTTGTTTTCAGTTTCGGGCACTTACAACGATGATTGAGCCTCAGTAGGCTATCCCAGTGCAGTTTTGGTCTGTCGGAGACCCTGCCAGAGCATATGTGATTTTTATCCGGTTGACCTAGGGCACTGTGCTTGGAGGGGGTGGTCCAGCCACTTGTTTTTACCATATTACCCCCCTCCCGGACACACTGGTGCCCTCACCTTGACAACGCAGGCACTCCAAGAGGCAGTTTGGGGCAGTTTCACGCTTCCCGAGGCATTTCAGGATTGGTAGAAATGGCTATTGAGGAATTCGATTTGGGCTACTGAGGCAATGTCTTGGCATGGGATGATCAATGATGATGGATTAATGTCTTCCACACCTCCTCCAGTAGTTTCAGCTTCATCGGGGCCCGCATCCATCACTTATGGCACTTTCTGATGATTTTTGAGGTCTTTTGAGGCCTACAATTTGTCCATGGAGGCACGATTTGGTATATCGATGACTATTTTATTATTATTGTGCTATGGGGATTGAACAGGGGTGTCTAAAATTACCCCTTGGACCCACCATAAGCTTCTTATTATACTTTGTCATCATGATTTGGTGGGATTCCCCTCTTCTAGGGCGATTTTGTCCACTTACATTATATTTTATTAGTGATCCATGTATTTTATTGTTGAGCTCATCTCAACCATTGATTAGACATTTGTATCTTTTAATCTTAGCCACTCATTCAAAAAGTGGTTAGGATTTTGATGCCTCTCCTTCCTATTTAAATGAGAGAGCTTCTCATTGTAAGGGGTCTTTGGCTCTTGGATTATTGGTATAGAAAAACTTTCTTGTGGAAATTATTGTGGTCTCCTTTGCATCTGGTGTTCTTAGATGGTGATTGGAAAGTCTATTGCAACCTAGCATTTGGAATTTGTGATAAGATCTATCTATTTTGGAAATCATTGTCTTGTCTACAGGAGGGCGACTTCAACAAGGGCGATTTTGCAAGGCTTCTTCAAATCGACTTTCTTGGCATTTGCTTGTATCAGGGGGTTATCATTAGTATCATTGTGATCTATGCTATCTTTCTGTTACTTCTCTTGTGGCATTAGGATTATCTCTTGATTACATCAAATCTGATATTGTTGACGTTTGTTGTGCAGGAGAGAGGGCACATTGGCTTCTTGGACTAAATCGATTGCATAGAAAACTACCGCAAAGCTTCTCAAATTGATCGGGTTTGCATAGATCATCATCATCAAGGCACCTACAAGGTTACCCAGGTAAGATCCACAGGTTTGCTTCTCTTATCTTGATCCAATCCATTGACATAGCTCATAAATTGATAAAACTCTTATTTCTTCAAACCCTCATTTTTACATTTTTTCAGATCTACTAAGATCTAGTGGCTTCTTGGGTAAGATATTGAAAACCCACCTCTATAGTATCCACGACATCCCGGATCTATAGTTTGGTGAGGATTGGCCTCCATTTGACCTTATTCCCAAGGCACTGGTCTCTCTCCAAGTCAATTCGACTTTCCTAGATTGTTGGATTAACTTGTGGTTTGACCCTTGATTGGTGAGCTAAACCCTTTGATGCCATCATACATTATGATCAAGCTTGTCACTTGTACTAGTTAGCCCCAATTCAACCCCTAAACTACCCTGCATTGGACACGGTTCCCAAGGCAGTGGATTTTTTCACATTGAACTAGTACTTTAATCCTGGATCCTATTTCACAAATCATAAGTCACTTTCACATCAATAATGAACCAAAGCTATACTCATTGAACCCCTCACTTGTCTTGTGACTTCATCCTAAGTTCTAGGATAAACCATACACCTTACTTCACTTAGAATTAACTTGATTTGGTGTCTTGGTTTTGATCTCTCCTGTCGGGAGTAGATCGGGTCTCTCCCTTTGTTGTCTGGGCTAGATAACATAAAGTGAAGGTTGCCTCGACTGGTGTGACAACCATCTATTGGAGGTCGAGGTGATCGTGGTTGCACTTTTTGAGTTGCCCTTCCCTATTGCCATCCATGAGTGGATACATCCATAGGGGTAACTACAGTTTAGGTGATAACAGCCACCATCATGGGAGGAAAATTGCAGTAATGACTTACCCTTTCCCATCCATAAGGAGATAGAGTATGTGGAGGAGCAATATGTTTCGTAGTAAGTAAATGAATACGAACATGGGAAGGCAATTGACCCTTACTGGGTGATGAAGACTCTCCTTGGATGGGCCTTAATGGGACATAACCATCCGAGTGCTGGAATTCTCCTTGCGGATACAAAAAATACCCTTCTCTAAGTGGAGGAGAACCAATCCAAGGAGAAGGCTTCAATCCAAATCTCCATTTCCTCGGATGCAAATCAGCAAGTTTAGTTTAGTCATCTCTATGGCTTTCGCTTATGATAATCTACACTTTGTCTCAGTGAGCATGGATCAGTGCAAGAGGCATGGACATCATGACGATGAACATGGATCGGGGCAAGAGGCATGGACATCATGATGGCGAGCATAACGTCGAACATGGATTGGTGCAAAAGGCATGGACATCATGACGATGAGCATGGATCGGTGCAAGAGGCATGGACATCATTGCAAACGCAAAATATGTCATTGAGGTAAAATTCTTTTGATTTTAGATTAACAATCATTAGAGAACCTATTACATTATTGTAACATGAACATCATGTCTTCCATCATTTTGATTTGACATTGTTTGGTGTGCATGTCCTTAAAATTGTTGTGTAAGGGTTTCCATAAAACGTTGATTATACTATTATTGATTTATCATGAGTTGAGTAATGTTGAAAACTTGGAAGACACGAAAGTGACTAAAAGATGCTACATAGCCATGAAACAAAAAAGATAAAGATAGATTTACAAGAAAACTCATCATGTAAGATTATATAATAATCTAGAAAGTAGAATCTTTAAGCGGCTACTTTGACTCACAAGCACAAAGCACGTATATGTTGCTTATAAATACAGGTGTGTGATAACTGGCACTCAAATTGCTTTTTGTCCGTGATGGAAAATTTTCTGGCGAGGCATAGTTTCACCCCTTTTCGTTATGCTTTTGGAATTTCGATCTGGGTTGTCTTAAAATGAACCAAAACCTCTAGGAGCACAGTTTCATGGCATAGTTCCACAGTAAATGAGATGGACCTACAATTCTACTAATTTTTATAACCGGATTTATGGAACAAATCGCCAAAAAAAATGGAACGATTTGAGTGCCAGTTATCCCACACCATAAATACACACCATAAATACATAGAAGTCGATGAACAAAAACTTTGTGTGGACTTTAGTGGTTTATCAATGAATTGGAGTCAATGAGAACGGAGACTTTGCGTGGATTTTAGCGGTTTCTCAATGAATTAAAACGGCCAACTTCGATCCAACGTAATTCCATCGAAATGCAAACAATCTTGAAAGTGGAAGCTTTAAGCCTCTACTTCCACTCAGATGCACAGAAAGTACAAAGAAAATGGCTACCGTGCTTCCATTCAGATGCACAGAAAGTACTTGTCACTTGACAAGAAATTGCCTACCGTGCTTCTAAATGAATTGAAGTCAATTATCACAGAGGATTTGCGTGGATTTTAGCGCTTTCTTAATGAATTGAAGTCAATTATCACAGAGGATTTGCGTGGATTTTAGCGCTTTCTTAATGAATTGAAGTCAATGATAACGAAGACTTTGCGTTGATTTTAGTGGTTTCTCTTATAAAACTAGCTCAATAGGCCTTTATGAAATTTCATGGCGTTCTGGTTCTCTTCGTTTACTACCAGCTTCATAGAATTATTGTCCGAGATTAAAATTTGAAGCTCTGAATTGGAGAATGGAGGAAACAATTGACTCTTGGATGGCCCAAAACAGGCAAGATGTAGAGAAGATTGGCCTGAAAGTAATTGACATCAGGAAAGAATTTCTCAAACTCAATATCGGAGGCTACGTCATCCAGGTGATTATACCATCGGCCTTCCATGACCCATGCCCAGACAATTTGAATTCTGATTCTTATTTTAAGGTCATAACTTCAGAAAAACTAGAGGACGATGCCTTAGTGGAAGCGCTTGTGGTTCTCAATGGAAAGCTTGAACGAGTAAGAATTGGGCCTGATTGTCTCACCAAAGTTTTTGACAACATACTGCAAGTTTTTGGGTCCTACAAATGCTGGAAGAATGCAATGTACAAGTTAGCCCAAGGTGCCAGTGTGCAATGTGAAGAAGCTTTGCGTAAATTAAATGAATATCCAAATCTAGAAAGTATATTATCATGGTGTTCTGTTTCAGTGAACCCAAGTTCAGAAACTGTTGTAATGGAAATGAAAACGATAGAAATAATGGGTTCTAAGAATTTTGCCAGAGCTCGAGGATTCTGTCTTGATAATCCTCTCGTAATATTGCTGAGATTCGGCCATCTAGCAGAAAAACAGTTTTGCGTGGATTCCTTTGGATATGACGATTTTTTAGTGAAGCAAAGCTTGCGTAATGATCCCCCGATTGAAGCTTCAATGAAAACTTTGATGGATGCTCTGGATGATGAAGGATTGAGGAATGCTATTAAAAAATGCTACAGTACTAAAATTTCTCAATATGGGCTTCAGACCTTGGTGCCAGAATTAGTGAAAGAATTTTTTGATGGGGCTGATAGTACAGGGCTGGTTGCAGAGTCAGATAACATTTTAGTTCGTCTTCTGATTTACATAGGAACTCGTTTGAAGAAAATAAGCAATTGCTGTGTCTTTTGTAGGAAGGAGCTTCCATCATTCTCTCGGTGCTGGGGCTGTGATGCAGAATTATGGTATTCCTCTTTTAATCCCTTCTCTCCCCTGGATGTTCCTGCCATGAAATATAATACCATTGAAAGAGTTCAGTTATGCCAACATACACTTTTTTCTTGTTTGTTTGAAGAATATGGTATTCAATCGATGTGTTTTGATTTGAGTTGGTGAAGATTATGGCTCAAATGTGACTTTATTTTTATTAGCCATCTATGTTTTCACTTTAGCTTGGAAGATTCACATTGTTCACATGCAATTTTTCAATCATTATAGTCTGGCCACTAAAGAGTTTGCTCATAACCATCCCTGTGATATGGAACACTCTCCAAATCAGTCCCTCATAAAGAATTCAACAAAGCAGCTCAAAGTAACACTCTCCAAATCAGTCCCTCATAAAGAATTCAACAAAGCAGCTCAAAGTAGGAGGTAAATGGTAAACTTTAGAAGTTCATTGGTCCGTCTGATCTCCATGCTCTAGAGAGAGTTAGCCATACTGTTACCAACAGGTGTGACTTATGAAGTGCGGCAGAGAATGCACACTACCTGTACTATTCGATTCAACTAATAAAACAAAACTTATCTCCTATTTATAAGGCAATACATTGACCATTTATATATATTTTATAAGGCAATACATTGACCATTAACTTTTTTTTTTAACCATGTTAACAGCAACCTCCTAAGGGTATATCCAACAGTCCGCAAGCCAGATATACCAGTAACTTGTGACTTAGCAGGGGCCGAGATGTCCCGAAGCCCATCGGGGTGAGCCTCTATCCCAGGGGTTGTCTACCCTTTGAGCTTTGTCACAACGGGCCAATGAGCAACCGTACCCCCGCTGATTTTGAGCCTGTGATGTCCACGGAGATGACACGTGTTCTTAACCATTAGGCCTACTCAGATACTCCTACTGATAGTGAAAACTTGAAAAAGCTTCTTATGACGAAGTTTGGGCATTAACCACCTTTCAAGAGGTTTGTGCTTCCATATCTTAAGCATGTACCACCAGGCCTAACTTAATGCCCATGACAGGGCCGTTCAATGGCCAAGTTTGGGCATTAACCACCTTTCAAGAGGTTTGTGCTTCCATATCTTGAGCATGTACCACCAGGCCTAACTTAATGCCCTAACTTAATGCCCATGACAGGGCCGTTCAATGGCCTCCTTGCCCATGACAGGGCCGTTCAATGGCCAAGTTTGGGCATTAACCACCTTTCAAGAGGTTTGTGCTTCCATATCTTGAGCATGTACCACCAGGCCTAACTTAATGCCCTAACTTAATGCCCATGACAGGGCCGTTCAATGGCCTCCTTGCCCATGACAGGGCCGTTCAATGGCCAAGTTTGGGCATTAACCACCTTTCAAGAGGTTTGTGCTTCCATATCTTGAGCATGTACCACCAGGCCTAACTTAATGCCCTAACTTAATGCCCATGACAGGGCCGTTCAATGGCCTCCTTCTGGGAGCACACAGGCAACTTCTTTGAGGAATCGATCCCTGGTGGGGACTTTAACACAACCCGTTTTAACCAACTCGGGCGTCTTCTTGGAGCTGATAGCTCACAATAATGACTGAAAATAAGTAGAGAAACAACTCTAGGGGGAGCAACATTTTTTTGGGTTCAGTCTTATCTCTGGCACAGGATAATTACTTCCTGTCTCAGCAGCAGGATATTATCAATTGTTTGATTTTGGACGCATTTATATCAAGCAAGAATAATTAAGATGCACAAATGTTTAAATACCCTTGAACCTTTTAATAGCCTAGTGTATCATGGTGATTACTAAAATCAAATTCTTATTTTACTTTAAGATGCACAAATGTTTAAATACCCTTGAACCTTTTAATAGCATAGTGTATCATGGTGATTACTAAAATCAAATTCTTATTTTACATAACTCTAGCCTGTAACAAATCAACACAATAGTTATTTTCTTCAATCTCTAAGTCTCAGGACTAACTTTGCACTGGAATTTCTTTGGTTACAGCTTGTTTAAGTTTGAAGAGACGAATACTGGAGCATCTATACTGCAAGAACTGCAGAGTTCAGAGTTGATTGAAGTGGAGCTTTCCCTTGCTGCAGATGCAACAACAAGCAAACGTGATGTTTTTGAGCCATATCCATCCTTTTTGTTGAAAACACAGGAAATTAGGAAGCGCTCTGGATTCTTCAGTGAATATCCATCTGCCGAAAGCATAGAATATCTAATGGAACCTGAAATAAGGGCATTTGGCATGAAAAACTATCGGGTTAATAAAAAATTGGAACTCTTGCACTCGATAATAGATTCATTTCCTCCAGTTACAGAGATGCAAAAATGTACAACTGACCTTATGTTAATGCAGAAGCTAGGTGCATCATGGCTTGAACACCTATGCAGTTCTTATAATTCCAATGTAGATAAGTTTTCTGAACAAGATTATGCTGAAAATGTAAGGCTTCCATACAATGTCCTCAGATATGTGCTATTTACAAATAAGTTGTTCATGCATCTCCTTGAGGAAGGTTTCAGCTTTGATGTGCCAGGTTCTCTCTACCAGTTTGCAGTATTTTATAATTCTGAGAGGGAGCAGCTCTTCGAACATCGGAGGGAAACAGAAGGATCCATCTTTGCATTCCATGGAAGTGCTTCATGTAACTGGTACTCTATCATAAGGTACTATTTCTAGAACTATTTTCTGAGTTTCTGCTCATGGTATTTGAAATCTTGTTTCACAAATTAATAATAGATACGAAAGAAACTTTAGTGTTTTCTTTGCCATCCTTCTTATGTATTTTAAGCAAAATCGACAATCTGCAGTCCTTAAGAATGAAGACACATTCCTCATCTATTGATTGGTGTGCTTGCTTTTGGTGTTTGTGGGTTATTAGGAAAGGAATTTCTCGCGATCTTATTGTTAGCTTGATATAACTTCTTGTTACAGCAATCAATCAATACATAAATAATTGATGAAAGACGCTTTTACAATGGTGGGAACGGGCTATAAAATTTCAGAAGGGCAGGTTTCTTCATTATCTTTCAAGTTTCAGATATCAAGACTAAATAGTAGGGCAGCCTTTAATTAAGTCTTGTTTTTGTGGGAAAAACAAAATAAAGATTTTGTATTACACAAAATATAGGCACGGAGTTTGCACCTTGACCATACCTGTGAGTTCTATGCCACGCATATGCCAAATTTTCATGTTTTTACTGAAATATTTATAAGACTATTCACTTTGCAGACACAAGTCACACAAGTCTTAGATTACAGAGCTGAATGCATATTACAAAATTACATGCCATGTTTAACCAATCTATAATGCTATCTCTTCACGATACATGCCGGTCTCTCTACTCTGAGTGATGATCCTTTCTGCTCCCTGTCCCTGCCACTATGGGATAGCCCTTGCTGCTCCATTCTTGTAGAAATTCATGCTTCCCCAAAACTCTTGAGCTCTGAGGTGTTAATCAGAGTAGGGCATCCTTTTAAAACCTTAACATTCGTAGGATATGTTGGAATTCTAGTTTCATCCATCACAAATTAGAAACACTGGACAGAAGTTTACCTAAAGAAGGATTTCCTCATCTTAGCTGACGATTTGTGTAGGCGGAGTAGGTTCAAAATTGTTCAGACATATTGTAAATATTCTATCCAAGTTATGTTGAAAGCCAAAATGTCATCCAAGTAGACTACTACAAACTTGCCAATATCTGGATGAAAGACATTGTTGAAGATTTGCATGAAAACAGGGAGGGATGTGAGGCTAGAAGGCATGGCAACCAATCATAGAGACAAAAACTCGTCTTGATTGTTGGTTTCACAAACGTCATTAGGCTCCCTATGAACTTGGTGATATCCTAAAGTAAAGTTTAGCTTGTGGAAATTTTTTCCCTGCTCGAGTTGATCAAGGCCATCAATTTGAGGAAGTGGATACCAGCACTCAACAACGACCTTGTTGGAGGCCCTATAATTCGTGTAAATCTGCGATCCCTGTTGCTCCTTGGGTACAACCAAGGTAGTGGATCCACAGGGAGTTTGCTAGACTAGATCTTCCCATCCACCAAAAATTGTGCAATTTGCCTCTCTATCTTGACACTTTCGATAGGTGAGATTCAATATGCAGCATAGTTGGGTTGTTAGGAATCAATGATATATTGAATATTCGAGGGAGGCAACTTCCCTTTGTTGTCCTCTTTTATTTAGTAATGGACAATGTCATGAACTTGTTTAGGTTGACCTACTTGACAGTTGGTCTACTAGAAAGTATAGGTTCAGTAAGAGAGGAAGAAGTAGAGTTGAGTTTTCAAGCCTTGCCATCCTTGTTGAAGGTTGTATATGTTGTAGTACCCATCACACTGAGCCTGATTCAGGTAAGAGCTCGCCTTTTCTACAGAAATTTTCTGTAAAAAAGGATAGAACTTTTTCTTTGTTCGCTAGCCCTTGCATGTAAATCAAATTAATGTATAATGGTACATAGTTTCCAAAAATATTAATGTACATAGTTTCCAAAAATGATCACGAATTCAATAACAGCATTCATCTGACATACATCTTTGCATAGTCATTCAATTTGATAAACCTTCCCTCTAATGAGCATGCCCTGTTGAAAAACTTGATCTGGAACAGGTTGTTAACAAGAGAAGAATGTTGGCAGTGGCGCCTCCCTATATCATCATTTTCAATAACTATAAAACAACTGTAGACATTATACTAATTCATGAATTTGTATAAATGTTCAATTGATCAACATTTTGGATTTGTCCTGAAGTATTTCTCAATAAAAAAAATGGTTGACTGTCTTGCATTTTCAGGAATGGCTTGAGGTGCTTGAGCAGAACAGATTACAGCTCTTCTGGAACGGCATATGAACAAGGCATCCATCTTTCTACTAAAATGGATGATGCACGCTCTTATTCTTCACCACTTTCTGGATGGCCAAATGGGAATTTGAAAGAATATGGTGTAGTGGCTATTTGTGAAATTCTCTCAGGGCAAAGGCATTTTGTGGACGAGTCCCGCTTGGTGGTTCCTCCCGAAAATGAAAATGACGTTGTTATACGTTATCTGATCGTATGGAAACATGAGTATGATGAAAAGGGATCCGTACCAACTTCCACTCAGCTGCTGTCAACAGAGACCAATTTCCTTGAATGTTATCAGCTGTTAAGAGCTATTATTCTCAGCACAATGAAGGATTGATTCAAAAGCACCAGCACTTGGACAGACTTAATTAAAGAAGGCCCAGTAAAAAGCCTCCTTAAAACATCAATAGCGCTGTGGCTGCAAGGGATTGAATTATTTCTCACAAAGACACTTTTACCCCTACAACATGCATTTGAGGAGTACATCACGTGCTATAGAAAAGTGAACTAAAACATGGAGTTAGGTCGCTGAGTTGCAACCAGCACAGTAGATTCTGCATTCTATAGTATTCAAATTTCAGATCTCCACAGCTCTTACTGGAAGCGTAGAGCCGAGCTGAACCTTTTACTATGCATGAATGTCCATGATATCGAGCCTGAACCAAACATATTAGGTAGATAGCAATCTATCACTTGCAGTCACTTTTCATATGGATCTAATGCAACGGCATCAGAGACAACTACGTAATTAGAACTGTTACAAACATGAAGAATTAACTATGTAATTGTTGAAATTTCTCTTTTGCTAAGCATGCAATTACCTAAAAGAAATAGCTTTCGAATTGCAGAAATCTGAAGATGTTTGGACTGTAAAATTATGATTGTATTATGTAATCTTCTATAAAGCCAATTCTTAGTTCGTTCAATTTTGACAGTGATTCTCTCAGTTCTGGCATTTTTCAATTGAAATATTATTTTTGAAAAGATGTTAGTTATGGAATAAGAGCCATTTCACTCATGCTGTTTGCTTACGATACCTCTTGAATAAAATTTCTCCCTTAAGAATAGTTATCGTCCTGTTATAAGATTATCTATTAGTAGTCACTGAAGTTATGTTGCTGGTTTATTTTATTTTAGTTTATTCCAATATATCAACGAATTGCAAATATGTAATGGATCTTCTAAGGGTTACAAGTTCTTCATTAGTCTAAGTAAAATTGATAAATGTCATCATGGATTTTCCAGGAAAACAAGTTCTCTTCCCCTGAGTCCAAGGACAGTTGATAGAGGGGAAGTCAAAATAATATAGGGAAACACTTGGCTCTAAAAACGGATAAACTGGGAATGTGGCAGTTTAATTGTCTCTCCCTCTACGGCTACAAACTTTGCATTCAGTACAAAACGTTTCTCTTTTTTAGGAAAATGGCACCATTCGATTATTTTCTTTTTCTTTTTCCAGGAAGTGTTATTCGGTAATCCCTCCAAGGGCTTCTTAGGCTTTTGTGAATGGCAATATAATATGTACTCCTAATTCAGAGGAATTCTGTTGGACTTGAATTCATAACCTCCCAAAGATATTTGTCTTGAAACTGATCGCCGCGGTGCAAAGCATTTAAGCTAACCCACTCAACTTGAATTGAATGACACTTACTTACATGTATGTTCAATTTTAGTTTGCAAATTTTCTGTAGACTTCTTTCTGCAGATGAACCAGTTATTCTATCAACACTGAAACGTTACAGTTACAAGGTCTGAAGTTCAGAAGATGATAAGGCCCGCAACAATCAACACTTAACCACCACATTGCTAAAAAAAAAACAATGACATAAGATTTACACAAGAGTGACAGGCAAGTTTACCTTGAAGACCACCAATTCCTTACATCAAGATATACATAACCAGAAAAGCCCAATAAGAACAAATCCATGGGGTGAATACCTTGATATTGTCTGAAGAATCTCATTGAACTTGTTTTCATGTCCATCATATGGGTGGTTTATGTTGCCAAAGAACTTGTTTTCATGTCTATCATATGGGTGTTTTATGTTGCCAAAAATTTGTATTGGGGCAGTATTAGAAAAGTTATATAGCTGTTAGTTCTCAAGGGAAGAAGGCTATAAATGATCAGCTGCTCCTTATGATTGATTTGTCTTAGAGAATGAATGCCTTAAATAAACCATCAATATGTTGAACCTGTTGCCCCATTGCTTGTAAAAGGACACTAGGCTTGAGTTAGACAGTAAAAGAAGCCACCTGCTGGCAAGTGAGAGGCCTTTTAAAAATGTCTCACCAAGAAGTTTACCCTGCTATTTTCCGCTCTTATCATCAATGCCTAAGGATCATGGGACTAAATAGATCAAATCCCCACTTTCTAGGCAATGCCATGCCTAGTTTCCCTTTGACATTTAACAAATTAAATGATATGAGGTCAATTCGACAACAATACAAATAGTTGTCCTGGTGAAGTGCAAGTAGAAAGGAGACCGTCCCAATTATAAATATTAATAATAATCTCATTTTAAGGTCATGGCATGGTGAGACACCAAATTGATATACGAGACCCCCTTGTTTGTGGGACAAGAAATCCCCTCCATGCAGTGATTTGACTGCGTAGTCTATAAAGGTATATACTCTACTCCCTCTAGATTTGACCCTTTGACCTCCTAGGAAGAAACACATGTTCTCTATACATATTGTACACTCTATAGCTCATTCTATATAGTGGAGAGTAACCATCTTTGAGCAATGGTCATAGAGGTACAAATATTAAATACAAAGTTAGGTGAGTGATTATCTTTGACCAATTTAATCGTGATATATTTTTACAAAGTAGGTAAAAAGGTCAAGAGAGATGAAGGAGAGATGCCAACCTTGTTGAAGCTAGTGCAAGTCCCCCTATCATTTGTTTGAGGATTGTTCTAGGAGTAATCTTTTATCTCTCCCAAACAACCTTAGACTAAAAACCTGTGGGTGACAAGCCCTAAAAAATCATTAAAAGTCATTTTAAAGACAAGTTATGTAGGTTGGCCTAGAGGAGGGTTAAGTTAGCCTTTTTTCATATAAATAAGGCACCTCTTCATATGTAATCAAGATCATGGGATCAAATAAGACTTTATTTATTTTTCTTCTTGTGTACATGAGCAATTGAAGTGGTGTGCACTTCCTTTCTTGGAAATTCTAGGGTTTCTAAGGAATCAAAGTTTATGTGTGAGGTTTCTTTACCATCTTTCAAGGCTAATCTAAGTGAAAGGATTCTTGAGGCTATTTCTTTTCTTCTCTCTCTCTCTCTCTCTCTCTCTCTCTTGATTATGTAAGATCTTGAAACAGTTGTCTTGCACTGCAGGAAGAATCTGAGGTAGGAGCAATTTAGGGTTTTATGCATAATAGCTTAGTCTTGTTAGTGAAACATCCCTCTTGAAGGGTCTTTCTTGTTTGGGCCTTGGAATCTTTTTTTTCTTTAACCCGGTCAAAGGCTAACACAACCTAGGGTTTCTTAGCCTTGCCCTAGTTCATTCAAATATTGAATTGCCAATTCTTATGAAAAATGTTCACCTCGATTTTCTCGATCCCTGGAAGGTATAAGACTTTGGTCTAATTTCCTCATCTTCACCAAATTCTCTTCTTACAAAATTTCCTGTATCATATATTTGAAAAAATAAAAAAAACAAAAATAGAAAACCCTAAAAATCAAATATTTTTGAAAAATCCAATTTTTATTTTATTTTTTGTCATTATACTTGTTTATTTGTTCAATTCTGAAATATTTACTGCTGTAATAAATTTCTGAAGTATATTGTTGAAAAATCCATAAAAAGTTGTTTTTTTAGCTCAAAAGGCCCTAAAAAGGGGTGATGTCGGCCATAGGGAGGGCGATGTCATCTCCTTAAGGTTGCTAGAGCATTGTTCCAGATCTGGTATAAGTGTTTTGCGGGTCCAAATTTGATAGAAGATCAAACCCTAGCAGTTGGGAAGGGTTCCTACTTCATCTCCAAGCCTTGGCGGTTGACCCTAGGGGGTTTTGAAGCGCCAAATCACGCCTTTCAGCCATTACTGTAGTTTATTACAGATATGAAGGTGAAATACATTTCAAGTTTTCTTGTAAGTTTATGTTGTTGGTTTTTACTATAGAAATTTATTCATCTTATCGTCCAATCAATACTAAGTTAATTTGCTCCTAAACCTTCCTAGTCATAGAGAATTCATCAGATATCTTGTTGACTCCATTAAGGAACTAATCTACTAACCCTAGTAGGAAGGTATTGTAGAAGTAGAGTTGTTCTTGTTGCATATATTACAAGTATATTTCTACCAACATTTGGGAATCCTCTCGTGGCCTAAGGATCAGACCTAAAGAGAGAGGAGAGTGCACTGAGATGACAATGGGTGCATCTCTTGAAACGTTTCTGATCTTAGCATTTCTACCAACATTTGGGAATCCTCCCATGGCCTAAAGAGCATACGTAGAGAGAGAGGAGAGTGCACTGAAGTGACATTGGGTGCATCTCCTGAAAATTTGTCGATCTTAGCACCATCCCTCATGACCTAACCTGAAGGATGCTAATTTGTGGGGTAACACCCCTCATAATTATTATAGAATAAGAGATGGGTGGGGGAAGTGAATTACAAAAGAACCCTCTAGAATTGAGAACTCCACCAAACCTTGACACTAGGTACACCTTAACCTACTTAGGCACCTGCCAAGAGAATCTTCGCCAACTAGAGCGCCTCACAAGTGCTAAGGTAAGTAGTTATATTGCAACTTGTGCCAAACATGTTTCTCCAAGTAACTAAATCATGTAGTGCTCTCCATATGTGCCAATCATGGGTAGGCACATGCCCAATCGCCCCATCACATAATTTTATACAACAACTTACGCAGTGCACCCTCATAGTCCAATGCAACTCTTAATACCAAAAGATATTAAAAAGGGGTTATGAATCAAAACGCTCTCATGACTCTCTCACTTATGTACCATATTCACAATGATCTGAAATTGGATCTGCAACAACAATGGATTTAGGTGCACGTTTGATATGTTGAATTTTAATCTATTTCCAAATTTTGATATTTATTTCACAATGATTTCAAGCATTCATTTCATCCCACAGTTTCATTGAATAATTGCACACTGAAAATTTCAACTTAAATTGCAACAAAAAACAAAGGATCATAGAAAGATAGCCATGCACAAAAGACACGGATTTTTATCCTAGGAAACCCAAAAGGGAGAAAACCCAACCAACTTTTTTTAGAAGAAATCAGTCCAATTCAAGTATAATACCAACCATGGAGAGAAACCCTAGCACATGGAAAGGTGTGCCCTTCTTCACAAGAAACCCTAGCAAGGGCAATGAACCTTTAGAGACAATAAGTTAAACCCAATAATTACTACTTGGACATTTTCTATGCCCTCTTAGAAATGTTGATGTAATTGTAACTTCAGAATGTATTTCACCTATGTATATTGTACTCCTATAGAGATGTTATTATTCCTCTATATGGAAGTGTTGTCATTTGTATTGACAAGTGTCGCAACTTGCATGTGATGGGTTATTAGACCACCAAGTGTGGGGTCGGCCCTAATTAGTATTACCATGGGTTATTAGACTGAGTTAGACAAGTCGGCCCTGCTAGTTTATTAGGCAAGTCAGGTCAAGTATAAATAGAGTGCAGGAGCACTCTATTTGATCATCTCATTATTCACTTCTACACTCACTAGAAAGTGGCCCACTAGTGGAGGAGGAGGTTCAGCTGCTAGGAGGACTATCTCTGTGTACTTGGGTTGTATCATTGCTCTTTCTATCTCTGAGGAAGTTGTGGGGTTTTTCACCTTTATTGTTTTCCCCAATGAAACTCTGTGTGTCTATTGTCTTATGTGATTGCTTGTTGTGATTGATATGATGTACATGTTATTCTCTCAGTAAAGATCCTAGAGTGTATTGAATTGATGCTAAAAAATTAACATGGTATCAGAGCTAACCTGAGAAGAAGACACTGTGCAATTGTAGAAGCTAGGGCTTCTTGTTTTTGGGTTTCTCTCCACAGATTTTGGAAAAGCAATATGATAGATTGACTCTCCTCATCAAGGTGAATCTTTCTGTCCAATCAGAATTCAATTCTGGGCACTTTCATTTTTGGCCCTAAAAATTAGGGTTTCCACAAAAATAGGAATTTCTGAATTCTGAGACCATAGCTGGAAGCTCCTTGGAAAAATCGAAGTTTAGAGCTTTGGATCAAGATTTGTGGTTGGGTAAAACTCTGGGAAACTCAAACCCTAATTCAAGGTCCTCCCTAGTGAATCCGAGAGATTGAAAAGCATTTCTGAAGGGTGAAACTTTGCAGTTTTCAATTTCTAAGTATACCAGGATGATCAGCTCATCAAGGCACATCTTTCTATCCTTTCAGAAGTTTGAAATTCACATTTTGAATTTTTAGGGTTTCTCTGACAAACCCTAATTCAACTCCAGATCCATATTTCTGCAAATCAAGTGGTAAGACCTAAATCTTTTCTATTTCCATTTGAATTACTCTTTAAGATGTCTCACCACACCAAACTTGAGGATAAGCTTGAAGGGGCTGATAACTTTCGAGCATGGAAGTATAAGATTGGGTTAATCCTGGAAGAAAATGAATTGGATACCTATATAAGTTCTGAGGTCCCTGTCCCAGAAGAAGAAGAGGCTAAGGCCTTACATAAGAAGAAATTGGTCAAGGCTAAGAGAATCATTGCTGATTCTATCAAAGACCATCTCATACCACATGTGTCATCTCTGAAGACACCCAAGGAGATGTTTGATTCCCTGACCAAGCTATTTGAAGGGAAGAACGTAAATCAGAAGATGACTCTACGGAATCAATTGAAAGGGGTAAAGATTCAGAATGGAGAGACCATTCAATCTTATTTCTCCAAGGTCTCTCAGATCAAAGAACAACTTGAATCTGTGGATGAAGTGGTGGAGAATGGTGAAATTGTCATGACCACTCTGAATGGCCTACCTAGGTCATGGGATTCCTTTATTCAAGGAATTTGTGCAAGAAGGAAGTTGATCTCCTTCAGTAGACTGTGGAAGGAATGTTCACAAGAAGAGGCTAGGCTTGTAGCCCGAGAAGAAAAGATGGGAAGTGAAGATCAAGCTCTCGCAGCTCACACCAAAAGAAGCAAGCCCAAGAAGGAGCACTCTCATTACAAGAGATCCTCTCACAACCATCAAAAGAATAAGAAGGATCTGAGATGCTTCACATGTAATGAGAAGGGACACTTTGCTGCAGATTGTCCCAAGAACAAAAGGGACAACAACAACAACAACTTCAACAACAAGAAGAAGAATAACAAAAGGAGATATCATGCTCATGCTGCTAAGGATGATGAACCTCCCAAGAAGAAGACTAGATCAGAAAGTGATGACTCATCAAGCGAAGATGAATATGTTCTAATCTCTGCTCTCACAGGTACTATCTCTCATGGTTGTAATGATTGGCTTATTGACAGTGGGGCTTCCAAACACATGACTGGGTTTAAATAATCTTTTGTAAATCTATTTGAACATGAGTCACCCCATAAGGTGAAACTTGGGGATGACTACCAATATCCTATCAAAGGAAGTGGAGAAGCTTCCTACAACCTAGACTCTGGGAAGTCTTTGAAGATGAAAGAGGTTCTATATGTACTTGAGCTCAAGAAGAACCTACTCTCCATATCTGTATTAGATGCAAAAGGCATGAGGGTTGCATTTGTAGATGGCCAAGTACTCATGTGGCCAAAGGGTAAGACTATGGATGATGCAGTAGTGATTGGAGAGCAAGAGGGAGGATTGTACAAAATGAAGGGACAACCTGAACATGCCATGGTACATGAATCCATGGAACCAAGTGAACTTTGGCATATAAGGCTTGCATATGTGCACTATAGAGCACTACCAATTGCAAGTAAAGCTGTAGAGGGTCTTCCTGAAATCAATACAAAACATGAAGGTGTTTGCAAAGGATGTGCAAAAGGAAAGAATACTAAGAAGGCATTTCCAAGCAGTGAAAGCAAAGCCAAAGGAATCTTGGAAATCATCCACTCCGATGTATGCGGTTGGACCCAAGTTTATTTCTTGAAGAACAAAGATGAAGTGTTTGATAATTTCAAGGAGTTCAAAGCCTTGATGGAAAATCAGACCGATAAGAAGATCAAGACATCCAGATCCGAGAATGGCGGAGAATTCACTTCAGGTGATTTCAAGAAGTTATGTAGTGATTCAGGGATAAAGAGGGAGTTAACTACTCCCTACAATCCACAACAGAATGGAGTTGCAGAAAGAAAGAATAGAACAATCATGGAAGCAGCACGAGCAGTGCTGCATGATCAGGATCTGCCTATGCATCTATGGGAAGAAGCAGCTAGGACAGCTGTGTATGTGCAGAATAGAACACCTCACAAGATATTGGACAACAAGACACCAAAAGATGCCTTCTTTGGTAAGAAACCTAAAGTCAACCATCTCAGAATATTTGGTTGTCCAGTATATACACATGTTCCAAAGGAAAAGAGGACAAAGCTAGATCCTTCAGGGTAGAAGGGCATCTTTGTGGGGTACAGTGAAAGCTCGAAGGCTTACAGAATATACTTTCCAGGGTTCAAGAAAATTGATGTCAGTAGGGATGTAACATTTGATGAAAACTCAGCCTTCATCAAGTCAAGGAAAACACCTGTTGAAGATCAGGAAGAACCAAAGGAAACCAAATTTCAAGACACCAACATGACTGAAGCAATTCCAGATGCAGATTGTGAAATGGAAGATCCGCAAGAACCTGTAGATCCACCCCGTGAGAAGAACTCTCACAAAAGGAAACCTGCATGGGCTAGAGAGCTCATTCAAGATGCAGAAAGGCATGGCATTCCAGAAGAAGAACACAGAGAAAGAAAGAGGACTAGATCACATACCAGTTATGTTTCCTTACTCTGTGACATTATGAACAAAGAACCTTCTAGTTATGAAGAAGCAGCGGAAAAGAAAGAATGGAAGGATGCCATGGTCGAGGAATATCAGTTGATCATGAAGAATGATATTTGGGATGTGGTCCCAAGACCTGAAGGGAAGTCTGTGGTGACTTCCAAGTGGATCTACAAGATCAAGCATACTGCAGATGGTAGCATAGAGAAATACAAAGCGAGATTTGTAGTTCGTGGCTTCTCCCAGAAAGAAGGGATTGATTATGAAGAGAATTTTGCTCCTGTGGCCAGATACACTTCCATTAGATTAGTACTTTCTCTGGATGCAGTGATGAAATGGAAGATACACTAGATGGATGTCAAGACAACTTTCTTGAATGGTGTAGTTGAGGAGGAAGTGTATGTGGAGCAACCACTTGGTTTTGAGACACATGACAGAGAGTCATATGTGTGCAGGTTGAAGAAATCCTTGTATGGCTTGAAGCAAGCTCTTAGGACTTGGTATGGTAGGATAGACAACTTTCTATCCAGTTTGGGCTTTACTAAGAGTAAAGAGAATTCCAACCTTTACTACAAGGTTGAGGAAGGAAATCCTGTGATACTACTCTTGTATGTGGATGACTTGTTTGTAACAGGTGAGGATAGATTGATTGCCGACACGAAGAGGAAGATTGCTGCCGAGTTCGAGATGAAGGATTTGGGGATGATGTACTATTTTCTAGGCATGGAGCTGTGGCAGAGTGCAGATGGAATCTTCCTTGGACAAGGGAAGTATGCAATAGGGATATTGAAGAGGTTCGGGATGATGGACTGCAAGGCCATGGCCACACCTATGGCATCGAACCTGAAGCTTCTGTGTGATGCTTCATCTGATCCAGTTGATGTCACTGTGTATCGTCATATGATTGGGTCCTTGATGTACCTTTCGAACACTAGACCAAATATTTGCTTTGCAGCGAACACATTGAGCCAGTTCCTGACGGATCCCAGAGGTGTTCACCTGGTTGCTGTAAAGCATATTCTGAGGTACCTAAAGGGTACAATTGATTATGGGCTCAAGTATGATGCAAATCAAAAGTTTAACCTGCAGGGTTATGTTGATTCGGACTGGGCAGGTAGTGCTGCAGATAGGAAGAGCACTTCTGGGTGCTGCTTCAGTATGGGATCAGGTGTGGTATCTTGGTTTAGCAGGAAGCAGTCCTGCGTAGCCCTGAGTACAGCCGAAGCAGAGTATGTTGCAGCTTGTTCGGCTAGTTGTGAGGTAGTATAGATCCGGAAGCTACTGTCTGAGTTATTTGATCTCCCATTGGAGGATACTGGTATCTTTTGTGACAACCAGAGTTGTGTGAAGCTGTCTGAGAACCCGGTGTTCCACGACAGGTCGAAACACATTGAGATCAAATTTCACTATATCAGGGATATGGTGCAGAGAGGAGCAGTGAAGCTCCTGTATGTTGCGACGGATGAGCACGTTGCAGATGTGCTGACGAAGCCACTAGCCAGAGTGAAGTTCGAGTACTTCAGAGAGAGGCTTGGTGTTCTTCAGATTGATGACACTTCGAGGAAGAAGTGATGGACACATTTGCAGGAGCCATTCTGAGCATGGTGAGAGGAGGATCCTTCCATGGCTGTGGATGTAAGCGCTGTGTGATGAGCATCAGGATGATGCTCCAGTTACTTCTCTGTATATGCATCATGTTGGATGCTTGTTATGATCAGTTGGATCATGTATATGTATATGCATCATGTTGGATTCTTGTTATGATCAGTTGGATCATGTATATGTATATGCATCATGTTGGATGCTTGTTATGATCAGGATCATGTATTTGTATATGTATCAGGTAGATACATTATATGATTAGGTAGATCATGGATCATGATATGTATCAGGTAGATACATTATATGATCAGGTAGATCATGGATGATGATATGTATCAGGTATGCATCAGATGGATGCATTATATGATCATGATGATCATGGTTGATGAGCTTCAGGATGTTGCTCCAGATGATATGTATCAAATATGCATTAGGTGGATGCATTGTATGATCAGGATGATCATGGATGACGAGCTTCAGGATGTTTCTCCAGATGATATACATCAGGATGATGCTATGATGATGATATACATTAGGATGATGTATGGTGAGTATTAGGACGATACTCTATGGCCATGGACAGTTTGTGCAGATAAGCATATAATATGGCCTTGGGAGATTTGCAGATACTCTTTTGAGGTTTTGCCTATGGCATATAATATGGCCCTGGGATATCTGGCAAATGCTCTTTCGAGGTTTTGCTTGGGAGGACATATAATATGGCCCTGGGAGATCCAATAGGTTGGGTTATGTGCCCGTAATAAATCCTGGGATGCTCTTGCAAGTTTTTGTCCTATGGCATATAATATGTCCCTGGGAGATCCGATAGGTTGGGCTGTGTGCCCGTAATAAGTCCTGGGATGCTCTTGAGAGGTTTTTCCATGACCACATGTAATATGGCCCTGGGAGATCCGATAGGTTGGGCTGTGTGCCCGTAGTAAGTCCTGGGATGCTCTTGCGAGGTTTTGTGGTGACCACATATAATATGTCCCTGGGAGATCCGATAGGTAGAGCTGTGTGCTCGTAATAGCCCGGGATGCTCTTGCGAGGTTTTGTGGTGAGGTCACATATAATATGTCCCCGGGAGATCCGACAGGTAGAGCTGTGTGCTCGTAACATCCTGGGATGCTCTTGCGAGGTTTTGTGACGCACATAATAAGTCCCGAGGATTCCACAGTATGGCCAGTGATGAAGACCTACAGGTGGTGGGCCTACATCCAGTATGAAAAAGGACTGGCTCTGTAGAACTTCCTATGACGAGTATATTCAGAGATAGATTGAGATAGCAGCAGCCGTGATGATGATTCGATGATGATGATCCAGTAACGATGATCCAGAGAAGAAGACTTGTGCTAGTAGATCTGTGTCGAGAAATACCTTCCTAGTTAAGAGGGAGTGTTGATGTAATTGTAACTTCGGAATGTATTTTAGCTATGTATATTGTACTCCTATAGAGATGTTATTATTCCTCTATACGGAAGTGTCGTCATTTGTATTGACAAGTGTTGCAAGTGTCGCAACTTGCATGTGATGGGTTATTAGACCACCAAGTGTGGGGTCGACCCTGATTAGTATTACCATGGGTTATTAGATTGATTTAGACAAGTCGACCCTGCTAGTTTATTAGGAAGTTCAGGTCAAGTATAAATAGAGTGCAGGAGCACTCTATTTGATCATCTCATTATTCACTTCTACACTCACTAGAAAGTGGCGCACTAGTGGAGGAGGAGGTTCAGCTGCTAGGAGGACTATCTCTGTGTACTTGGGTTGTATCATTGCCCTTTCTATCTCTGAGGAAGTTGTGTGGTTTTTCACCTTTATGGTTTTCCCTAGTGAAACTCTGTGTGTCTATTGTCTTATGTGATTGATATGCTATACATGTTATTCTCTCAGTAAAGATCCTAGAGTATATTAAATTGATGCTCAAAAATTAATAGGAAAGTGTGCACCAATGTAGCGGAGAAGATGTTGGATGAGTGTAAAAATGAAATGTTGGAGCACTTTAGTTATATTCTTTAGTTCACTTGAATTTTTCACCAGTGGGGCTGACTTGTCTTCTTGTTGGGGCCGACTTGCTATTTTGATCTTCATTTTTTATTTTACCTTCAGGATTGACTTGCTTTTTTTCTTCAGTCTTTCCTTGGGACTTCTTAAATGTTATCTGGGACTTCTTCAATGCTTGACTTGACTTCTTGGTTATTTCTTCATCATAGAAAAGTTGTCCTTGTTGATGTTCATCTCCTCACATGCATGTCTATTCACACATAGAGCTCTAATGTTGATTTGACCCCACTCTAAGAAGTCCTAGACACTTCTTAGAGCCTATGTCAAATTCAACATTAGATTAGACTTGGATATTCCACAAGGGGATGAAATACCCTATCAAATAAACAAGTCAACTCACTCTAATATAGAATAGATCACTCCATCATGGAGCATGCAATGTGACCTCTAGCCTTATTCACTCATAGTCAACACACATGACCAATCAAGGCTAAGCAACTCAAGCCTTATTCACTCTTAGTCAACTCTACGCCACGTCCAAGCATCACACTTGGTGAGAATGTCATTGGGAGACATTTTGCATGAATTCCAAGCTCGCTTGGTGAGAATGTCCTCAATCTATATCTCGATTCTTCCATTCCTAGCCAAATCAATATGGATATTTGGAGAAAAAACCGTGCTTGGGAAATTCATCACTATCCAAATCATATGGCCATTTCCCTGTGAGTGAATGTCTTCCCCATATTGATCATATGTATAACCATCACGATGTCTGGGCCATTCACTTCATGTGAATGTATGCCTGCTCGTCTGCAGGATCATCAACACTCCCTCTTACTGAAGGATACATTCTCCATCATGCCAAGCATTTCCTTGAAGTATATAAACTTTTCCTTAGACAGAGACTTGGTGAGAATGTCATCTAACTACTCATTTGTGGATATGTACTGGAGTTTCACTACTCCATTTTGCACCATGTCTCAGATGAAGTGAAATATGCTTTGACCTGTCATGAAATACTGGATTTTACGAAAGCTTGACATAAATTTGATTATAACAATGTATCAAGGTCGTCTCTATCTCTCGATCAAATAGTCCTGCAAGAAGCTTCCAAAGTCACACTGCTTCATGACTTGTGACACTGGTTTCATAATACTCTGCTTCTGTTGTACTATATGCGACATAAGTCTGCTTCCTGCTAAACCAGGATATCATGGTTGATCCCAAGTTGAAGCATCACCCCAAGGTGCTCTTTCTTTCCACTCCACTCCCTTCCTAGTCAAAATATGCATAAACCTATAGCCTCACTTCACCACCTAAGACATATCTCAATCCATATCTAATTGTACCCCACAGGTACCTCAACACATGCTTTGTTGCAACCCAATGTACATGCCTCGACTCAACCATAAACTGGCTCAGGGTGTTCACTGCAAAGCAAATATCAGACCATGTGTTAACTAGGTACATCAAAGATCCAATCAGCTGCTTGTACATCATGGGATCCACCAAATATGAATTTAAAGCATAATCACTTAGCTTCTTCAGATTTTCCGCCATAGCTATAGTCATGGACTTGCAGTCTGTTGCCAACGGATACACACCTCAGGGGAAAAAGGCATTAACATGGAAGAAATATTCAACCCATTTGGTGCGTCCTTGGAGGCAAGCAAAGAGTCGAGATACTGTCACTCAACACTCAACTCCTCCGTCTAGGCCAACTCCTAGCGAAGCCAAGGGGAGTCGTCCCTATGAAAATAAACTATGGTCTTTAAGCTAAGTTAAAGAAAGAAAATGATTCTAGGAGTTTGAAGACAATTTAATATTAAACCAAAAATTGCGAGTATTATTTAGATCAACAACATGAAATTAATACATCCATCTAACACATGATTTAATTAAAAAAGTGTGATTGTTGCAGATTGTACCAGTGCCAAAATGGAGTCACATAAGTTGGAGTGTTGTTGTGTCATGAAAGTATTGCAAGTCTTGTTGGTCAGTTTTAATTGATTTTATTATATGCATGAATTAAGGAATGGGTTAGGTCGTGGTTTGGCCCAATTCCAACTTAGGCCTTCGAACTGAGCGTAGTGACAACTAAACCAAGGGTCCAACTAGGTGAGGCATAACCTGCTTAAAGTAGCCCACTGACTCCGTAGTTAGTTTCACATGACCTCCTAAGTTCTAGAGCTCAATTTTTCATTGGATTTCCCTATTAAACTAGTCACTCAAGTCCCTTTCTGATTGACCAACTGATCAGACTGAGCTGCAGCGGCCAAGAGCATACTTGGAATTTAAGCCTTGGTATATTTTATTAAGCAAAAATAAAGTTTTATTATGTGGTTGAGAATCTCTTTTCACCTACCTGGGTTAAACCCTTTCAGTTTACTTCGGGAGTACACAAGCTTAGGTTTATTTGTTAAACTTTGAAATAAAGTAGAAATATGTGAAAGCAAGATTGTAAAAGTAAAAAGGTAAACTAACTATACAACCCTATTGGGGCGGATTGTGTGGATGTGATGATGAAATAAGATAAAGAAAGGTTAGAAAAATTGCAGACCACAAAATTGAGCTTGTGAGATCCCCCGAGGGGGGATGGGGTGTGGGCATTGAGTAGCCCACTTGCCTTTATTAATATTTTACAATAAAAAGGTGGATGCCTTTGATCCTTATAGATTTGGATCCAAAGGACTTACAAGTTTTTTAAAAAAGGTACAAGATATAAGTATGTGCTCCGTGAAGCCTTGGATGGCTTAGATCTCCGATTTTCCGGCAGCACCTCCTCTTGTTATGGCGATAAAAGTGTGAAACCAACCACCTAAAATGCGCCAAATGCGCCCAAATAAATGTTAAAAGCATAAAAAAAATTAAGTACTAAAGATAGGAAATAAGTGCAAGTACTTAAATTTTAACTAGATCTACAAAAGTAAGCGTTAAAACTTAGATCTAGCAGCAATACTCAAATAAAATCAGCCTTTAGATATTCATTAAAAGCAAATTAATTTACTTAAGCTTGCAAGTAATCGTAACCAAATAGAAATTTGAATAAAATTGAAGGAGAGAGAGATATAGAAGAAAAGCAGGGAACTTGGGAATGTTTGAGTTGTGGAGCCTGCTAGTGGAAAGCAGAGGGACTATATACTTAGGTGCTCGAAAAGTGGCAAATTCAAACAAGATCATCCGCACGTTCAAGCTAGGAAACCTACATAGTTCACAATACTTGCAACGGGGGGATTAAACCCGGTATTTCCTACACAAGAGGTTATAAGAGCATGCAAATAAACAAATTATACATGCAAATTCCAAATCTCTAAGCATAGAACAATAGCAAATAAATTCAAACTAGAATTATTTACCCCATGAGTTGATACCAACTTTCATCAAGGCCAAATCAATCACCACAAGATGCAACATTCAAACAATACAAAGTTACCTCATACATCACTTGATAATGATCATCCACACACATTTGCTTGACACGAGAGATTTGCCTCCAAAGCCTTCTTATTCCAAAAAAATATTACAATGCGACAGTTACATACTCCAACATCCCTTCGGTCCTCTTTGACCATGCACAATTGAGAGCCCATGCTCTTGCTTAAATAGAGTATGGAGAAGATGAGGCTGCACTTGAGAAAAGGGGATGAGGGGGGCACATCTCATAATTTGAGGAGTGATTTTGTCCTTGGAACAAGACATGATTCACATGATATGTGGGGAAGATTCCACATGAAGGATGGTGCCCCCATTCAAGCCTTGGAAACTCCTCCAAACATACAATGCTTTCCACATAAGGAGAAGCCGCCCATACGTGAGGTTAAATGAAGAATGGCACATCTCTCAAAAGATCCACTCGTATCCTTAATGATTTGACTTTAAATCCACATGATTTAATTACCTCACGAGGTCACCTTTCACTAAAATATAAGATTCCAACTCAATTTGCACATGCCCATTACTTTTTATTATATTTTTTTTGATATTTTGGTGCATTTTGTTACGTCGTTAGCATTTACCTGCCATTTTGTCGCCCCAATAAGAAAAAATGCTCTAAGTGATGATTTAATCACTTGGAACATAGGAAAAGTGGGCTCCAGGGTAAAGAGGACACTGTGAGTGTGAAAACAAGCCTCCCCGCGCCAAATTCTGCCTCTAGACCATCCTTTTATTACAATTTGAATTTTCCCATTTAAACCATTAAAAAATGGCCTAAGTTTATGGAAAATTTTATTTTTGCCGGAATGCAAACTCCTAGGGGACCTAGTGCATGTCCATATGACTCATTATTTATGGCTAGCATGTAAAAATACATAGACACTTAGGATATAATAACCTCCCAAGGTTTGACCGCCAAGGAAAATACCCCAGCTTTGGAGGTGTGAGTGAAAAACTAAGGAATTATACATCACTGAAGCGCAACACATAATTCCTAAGGAAAAAACACTCTAGAGTATCCCCTTGACAGATAAACCTAAGGTAAGCCAAGACTATTAAAAAAAGACCATGCTTAGACCAACTTATTACAATTCCCCATGGGGGTATGGACATGTAATGTTTTTGAAAAAAAGGCCAAAAATTGGTCTGATGGATCATAGAACACTGATGATGAACAATTTGATTATTCAAGTCTTTGAAGGTTCACTCGGAATCCACGAATTGCAATTTAGTGGATAACACAGTCCATCATACCGAATCTCCTCAAGATATCGACCGTGTACTTCCCCTGACTGAGGAAGATCTCATCTAGTCTCTTCCACACCTCTAATCCCAAGAAGTAATGCATCAAGCCAAGATCCTTCTTATCAAACTTAGAGTTCAACTCCCTCTTGTACTCATTAATGGGCCTCTCTTCCCCTGTAAGGAATCTATCTTCAATAACCTATGCAGCAGGTACTCCCTCTGTGGGGGAGCACCTTGCTCCCTCTGTACCTGAGTATACTTCTCCCTCTCCATCTGGACACTATGTTCCCCCAACATCTAAGTATCCTGTACCGGAGCAACCTATTTCCTTCCGCATTGTTGATCTCTATGTATCCATCTGTGTCATCTCCCACCAAGTGGGTCCATTGAGATGAGCCTCATGCTCCCTCAAGAACACTAAATACCATCCATGACTATCTTTGTGTACTGACCACCATAAGAGATATAACTCACTCCTGAATTATAGAACATATGACTTGCTTCTGTCACTTTTAAGAGATATGACTCACTCTTGTTGTTATATCCCCGATACAATTATAGGCAAAAATTGTGTGCCTTTTAACAAACAACTTGCAAAAAATTATGCATTCATTCTAATGAAGACATTCTGTCAAATACTTTGTAAGCATACAAGAAATGGAGAGACACTATGAGAATTTTTATTATTATGAAAGAACTGATATTACAAGCTCTAATGGCTGCTATGGAAGTTGAAAAAACACAATAAGCAAATCAAACATGAGGAATATGCCATGGCCCTTCTACTATTAATTGGTTACTTCCCCAAAATGATGCAAAACCAAAAGATGAAACTCAAGTGAAGACCCTGGATGGATCCTCCTCCTTGTCTAGCTAGGGCGGATATCTTACCACCGAAACTAAACCACAATGGATGTATGGAGTTTTCCAACCCCAAACAAAAACTTTGGATAAACCCCCATACGGTCATAATAAATTAATATCAAATCAAAATACCCCCCAATGAGGCATTGCCCCTATTTTAATCTTTCTTTATACTCCAATACCATGGTTAATACCATGGGTCACTCAATACCATCCACCACACTATTAGTCATTTTTCTAGAGATAAACAATACCATGGTCAATACCATGGAACACCCAATACCATCCACCACGCTACTAGTCACTTTTCTAGAGATAAACAATACCATGGCCAATACCATGGGTCATCCAATACCATCCACTGAAATATCTCGCTTTTTAATTAAATGACACCTTTATATTATTGCAATTTTAGGCCTAAGTGTCATCCAATAACCCCCTGGAATGATCACCTGGAAAGGGACATCACAATCATCCCTTCCCAAGATTGCTTGTCCTCAAGCAATTCCTTCACACCCCGTCAACCCTCCGAATGAACCAGACTAAAACTGAAAATGATATCAAGGTCCCAAACCAGCAAGAATAGGTGAAGCATCCTCTACTCGATATGTGATCCAAAAAGGTATTTCCATAGGAATCCTCCTGCCTACTGCTGATAAGCAGAGCATCCTGATGCTGCAACAACTCGCTCAACCCATCAACTAACTTCTCCACTTTGGACCCAAACTCATGAAATCAAGAATTGGATCTCGCCTCTATGTCAGCAACTGAACTGTTTAATACTAAAATCTTCGAGTCTCAAGCAAATATCATAAAGGGACCACCATGCTGATGCTGCGCCACTGTGATCATAACTATCTCAATGGCATGCCCCATCTACTTCCTTCTCTCCTGGAACTTTAAGCTGCAATTCTTGTAAGAGATATCTTGAATCCGTCTATCAATGGTGAAGTCACCAGGGTTCCACACTATCCTATATGATGTGAAATATCCTCTCCCCATAACGCTGATCTACTAGGTGCTAACACAATAATCCATATGACTACCCCTGATGATCCAAGCAATCATAAGCTGCATAAACTCGGTTAGCTCCTCGATCCTGGGTAACCTCAAGTCAATGATATGTTCAATGAATCTGTCAGAAGGTCTCCCTAGAGGAAACACTCATAAGCTCCATTGTACACCTTTATGTGTTAGAATACCCTCATGTATACTACTTCATACAATTGTAACCTCCTATGCCATCTGGTATCCTATATGCGCTATTATATCCAACACTCCACTGAAGTCAATTGAGTCTGTATCCCAGTGTGTCTCCATATCTATGATATGCATGTCCACCCAATCCATGGATGCATATACTCCCATGCTGGAAGGACCACACAAAATGTGCTCAACTACCTCCTCTGAGGCTATGCCTCTATCCCCACAAAGGTGTCTCATGATCCTCATAATGCAAAACAAGCGCTTGTTCAAAACCCTTCGTGTGAAATCTCTCCTCAGGAACCTATAACTCCGAATGTTCCTCATGTGAAAACATCACGAGAGGCTCCTCCCTCAAACCATGAGTGCCACTCATGCCCTCATGTGTCACTATTGTCAAATGTGGTGGAGTCTCAACTACTATTAATGAGGAAGAATGTGCTAAGCAAAATTGATAATAAAGCTACTCAACCTTCCTTGCCTTGTCTTCAGTGAACTTAAGAGCAAGGTCCCTATCCATGAACAATTGCAAGTAATCAGACTTCAACTAGTCTAATGCATCTTTGATGAGGCGCAATTAAGTTCCAGTGACCCATCCTACAACTCCCTTGTGCCTCTCCTCTAATTGGATCTTCCGCATAAGATCTTCAACAAACTTGTGAGCACCATTTTCTCTCGTCAATACTTGCACAATTTGCTCCTTTGTGACCAATAGTTGACTCTCCAAATCACACAATGTCATCTCATCAACATGGTGTGGGATGCCACACAAAAGATCAACTAAAACATGTGGATTATTATCCCCATACAAGCACTCATCTAACACTTTAGCCCCTTCATTTTCTTCCTCCTAAGAAATAAAATCATCCTCAAAAGGTAACTCATCCCCTACTAAGTTCTTATCCTACTCAGGTGTACCCACTCTCAACACATCATATACAGATACAATCATGCTTCCATCATCATACATGTAATAAATAGGATGAGATGTGGAATCTATTCCTTCAACATCATACATAGGGAAAGGAGTTGGATCCTCCACATCCCTATATACATCATAAGTAGGACAAGCTTCTACATCTTCATCTTCTGCTAATTTGGGAGTTGTATCATATGTATACTCATCCATTATACCGATGTCATTGTCCTCGTATGTTGTTGTTTGGTCTTCTTCTATGCACAAGTGTAACATCACCGGTTGCCTCGATGCTCCTTAGAGGAGATGGAGGACAACCTTAGAAAACAGCCTGCTAATTTTTTTTTCAAAATCTGCACTTTTACACAGCTGCAAAAACTTCAGTCCGCAATCCGCAAGCCACAATCTACAAGCCGCAAGTCAGAAGTCAGAACTCCAAATTCGCAGCTTCGAATATTTACACCTCCGACTTCCACAATCCGCAATGTGGGAGTTGGAAATTCGGTACACCAATTACACCGCTTCGGAAAAACTCGCATCTTACTTCTGCAATTCGCAATCCGCGATGCAGGAGTCGTAAGTCAGAACCCCCAAAATCTCAGCTTCGCAGAATCACACCTCTGACTTCCACAATCCGAGAGTTGGAAGTTGGAACCCCCAAATTCTCATCTTCGGAGAATCATGCCTCTGAATTACACAATCTGCAATCCGCCTTGTGGGAGTCAGAAAGTCGGAACACCAATTCACAACTCCGGGAAGCTCCGGGAAAATCACCCCTCTGACTTCCGCAATCCTCAATTCGCCTCGTGGAAATCGGAAAGTCAGAACTCCAACACACAACTCCGAATAAATCGCCGCTCCGACTTCCGCAATCCGTAATCCTCTTTGTGGGAGTCGGAAAGTCGGAACCGTAACGTGCAACTCTGAAGAATTCACACCTACGACTTCCGCAATCCGCAATGCAGGTTCGGAAATTCGGAAGTCAGCCATACATCCATGTTATTGCGAATTTCTCAGGCCTATATCTTTCTCATCTTAAGTCCATTTTTGGCATACCGTTGGAAATCTCTCGGCGAGCACTATGCAACGGTGTGATCCTTTGCCACACCTGAGAACTTTGATTTTGTCCTTCTCCCAACCAAAGTGTTTCCCAAATCCTCATCCATACCTCTTTGCCACTATGTAAAGAGTTCCGATCCACTCTGCCATGGCCCCTCCCTTCATCTGACCCACAGAGGGAACATGAACACAACAAGGGGTGTCTATTTCTCCCCTAAAGCCATGACTAAACATTCTGAACATTCTGGTCTTTGCAAGACTTAGTACTATTCATCAATGAACAAATTCATATAATTAAAAACACATGTGTGCATATGCATACTCAAATAAACACAGTGGAATGAAACCTTATCCACACACACATAATAAATTTACCATCATTTCATCATAGGCATGATGAAAACATAATGCAAAGGTATTCAGTCCCATTATTCAGCTGGATCAATCTATGCATTCTAACATAAACAAACAATCATTCATATAGGTAAAATTGGCATAATCAGAGGCAACATGAAACACTTAACTTTTCATTGAAATCACAAAGAAAATGGCTATGGAATGCAACGTTCCAACCCAACCATAGGTCTCTTCCAAGCCTATATTATTTCAGCACTCAGAGACCACCCCCGAGTTCAGGCTATGTATCCACTAAGGGGGGACTACTCAGGTTCACTGACAGACTTAGGCACAGTCATTTAGGATCAACCAACACACTGTTGGCTTTGTCAAGCAAGGGAGAAGACAAGGAAAGGTTTTCTAAGCCAATGAGCTCAACCAAAGAGCTACATGAATATCCAAATGGATTCATATAGTCCAGGAAACCCCATCACCTCCACTCGCAGCCTAAGTAAGGTCCTGTTGTTGCAGCAACATCCCCCCCCCCCAAATTTTGTACATATTGGGTCCCCTCCTTTTATTTTGAAGAAAGGCTGCCTTAAGAGGCCATTTCCACTTTTACTTTGTTTTTCAACTGAGAATCTTGCTTTGAAAATTTCCAAGTTTTCTTCCAAATGATAGAATTCGTGAAATCTCCCCGCAGTTTCGGAAGAATTCGAGTTTTCGTCCCGAAACGGCGGGAGCTATTCACATAAACCTCTCGAAAATGACTTAGAAATTATTGTTGGAAAGCTGCGGAAGCTATTGGCGAATTTCTTCCGAAACGGCGGAAGAATTCAAGAAAAATTCCCGAAATGGCGGGCCTTATTCGCCAAACCCCCCCCCGAAACTCCGAAAGGACTTAGATACTATTTCTCGAAATTTGCGGAACCTTTTGGCTTTTCCTCCCGCAGTTGCGGAACCATTAAACGTATCTTCCCGAAACTGCGGGAGTCACTCGCATTGTCTTTCCGAAACCCCGCCGAGAGACTTTCTGCAGAGCCATTCAGGTTATCTTCCCGAAACTACGGGAGTAATTCGCGAATCTCACCCGGAGCCGCCGAAAAGGAATCAAGTCCTCTCCCTCACAAAATTGCGGACGCTTTTCACGAAAGCCTTCCGCAACTGCGGAAGCCTTCGCGTTGTCTTCCCGAAACCCCGCGGAGACTTAGTTTTTTTTTGAGTTGCGGAAGCCTTCCGCCTATCCTCTCGAAACAGCGGGAGCCTTCACGATATCATTCCGCAATTGCGGAAGCTGTGGAATTATTTCCATTAAAATGGCGAAAAAAAAGGAATATTTCCCCAAAACTGCGGGATAGCTCCGTAAAAAACGCTCGCATCAGCTCTCCTAAGGTCGCGTTTCGGAAGGATTCGCCAATCTCTTCCGAAACGTCGAAGCCTTCAACATAACCTTCTGCAATGGCAGGTGGAATTCGTGAGTCCATCCCGCAGGTGGCGGTCGCGCGCGCATATCGAAATTACTTGATGTGACCACGACGTACAAATATTAAAGCCTCGTTTTAAATGTACCACCCACCATATTAAACTCCGCACGTGCCCAACTCGTTTAAATAAACGGTGGGGGTTCGGGTTGACTGCATTATTGTTTTGTCGATTAACAAACGCCGTTGGACGCCTCGCCAAACTGCTCCAGCTCAGCTCGCTCGTCCACGTCCGCGTCCTCCTCATTCAGCCACCTCGTCGTTGCCAGGTAGGATTTTAACCGTTAATTTTGTCTCATCTACACGTTAGATTACCTTTCAGTTTTTCTTTTCGTCTAAGACGTGGCTGATAGGCACTAGTTGCATATTTCGTTATTTTGTCCTTAAAACCACCGAGGCTCCATGGGTTTCTTGTCCACCAGCCGAAAGCCAAAACTATGACCGTCCGAGCTTTTCTTTTCACCAACCATACTCCAGGCGTCGTCACCCTAATTTAAATTCCAAGCCGACCATAGAGAGTCTTGTCAAGTGCTATAAATAACCATGGCGGTCGGCTGAATCCCTCGCCTGTGCATAAATGGGAAAGCGGACCCTTATTCACCTGTTCATAATTGGAGAAAGCGGCCCCTTATTTCGTCATAAGGTTGTTTCATCCCCAGACTCACCCGCCACTAACCATTAAAAGCACAATGACGACGGATACCCTCTCTCCTAGGAATAGATTGGAAGCAGGTTGTTTTCTCATCACATGCTTACACCCTAAATTGTGTCCCCCTAAGATAGCCAAATCTCAGAACTATGTTTCTTGCTTGGAATGGTTCATTTTGCTTTCCCAACAGGCAGTGTCCTAATTTGTTTATATATCCCATTAGCATGTTTAAATGGTGCTGCTCTTTGTTGAATCTCATAATAGTTTGCACATGTTTTATAATGACTTGTATTTGGTCATTGCCAGGGATAAGTCAAGATGCCAAAAGGTGGTAGGAAGAAGGCTAAAATGACAGAACCTGAACCAGGGCTACTTAGGACTAAAACCATGATTCAGGATACTAAGTGCACCACCGGTATTCCTCCCGAAATCCGCTGGGGCAACATTTACAGGATGATCCGGGACCAAGATATCCCGGATATGTTACTTGAAGAAGGGCAGATTTATCTCAACATTAGAACTTCGGGCATAGCTAAAGCGTCTACCCGCCCTGAGTTGTTCCCATGCTCTGAAGTAATCGGGTGGATACTCGAACATACTAATACAGAGACAAGGGTATTACATCACAGCGGGAAAATAGCCATCGCCTCATTCCACCCAACATATCTTGCCGCAGCCTATAAATTCCCACGTCCCCAACAAGCCCTGAGTGATGAATGGTTGGGCCAGATGAACAATATTGAAATGGCCAAAAAATTATTGGTCACAGGCAAGCACTTAAGAATGAGAGGTAATGACGAGTATGATGTGCAGAATCTAAGACCTCCTTTTAGGTTAATCGCCCTGATGTTGTGCAGAATCTTCGGTATGCCCGATGGAACCGTATACAAGATACAGTGGGTTCCCATCATCCACTTCGTGGCATTTAAAGGAACTTTTTTTGACTGGGATACCATCCTGTCAGACAGTTTGGCATCAATGGTGGTTGCTGCAAAAGAAGGTCTGGCCTTAAAAAAGGCGGAATTTTACATGTCTTCATATCTTATTGATTGTGTTTTGGCCAAGCTATCTTTTCCCAGCTTAGGTTGCACGTGGGATAACGCCAACACCCCGGTTTACACTGATTTCAGGATGATGTGGGCTCAAAACTACAAACCCAGCTATAAGCTCATCTGTGAGGGGTTCATCATGCCCCTATATGAGCAAATATTCAAGGAAGAGCCCAACTGTCTGTCGGAGAATGCTATGGAGGTCCTTGAAAACTATGGAGATTTTTATTTTTCGGAGCAAGGCACCTACCTCATAATGTTTGGGGGGACCAAAGCTCCATATATTTTGCCAAGGTATGCTACTGACTATGTAGTCCTCAAGGAGGTAGTGAGGAAAATTTTCCTGGATGGGATTGGAGCAGTGCTTAACAAGCAGCATAAGGCTTCTTCCCCCCCTCTACCTTTCTGCATAGGAGCTTACAAATTCTCAGGAATTGCATCAGCTGAGGAGTTTGTGCAAGAGCTGAAAGCTTTCCACTTTGGTGAAGTTATTTTACATAGGAATGATAGGCGGGGAAAAGTCGCAGAACACTGGAAAGATATTCATGCTCATTTCGAGTATGCCCATTATCATAATGTTGAGGAAGAGGCATTCAGAGGCATCAGCAACATGACTGGGTTGCAAGTTTGTTGCCAAGGTAGTAGAGCAAGCTATAGCTCTACCAAGGCCCAAAAAACCAACTTGCTGAAAGAGAAAGAAGCAGATGATGCCCGAGCCCAAGAAGAACAAAGGTTAAGAGAGGAAGCAAGGTTACTGCAAGAGGCTGAAATTGCCAGAGTGCAGCAGGAAGCTGAGGTGGCGAGAGTACAGCAGGAAGCAGAAAGTGAGAGGCTGCAGAAAGAGGCAGAGGAATCCCAGCAGCAGAAAGAGGCTGAAGATGAAAGGCAACAGAAAGCTGAAGAAGAAGAGAGAAGGCAACAAGTTGAAGTAGGGCGGGAACCGGAAGAAGAACTCAAAGCGGTTGAAGATGCCCAAGCAGGAGACCCCGGCGCCCAGGACATGGAAATAGACGTGCCTCAAATAGGTTTTCCCGGCATGCAAAATGTGGAGGCGGACCCAGCACAAGCAGGTGTCTCTGGTACCCAGAATGTGGGAACAGACCCAGCTCAGGTAGTCCAGACCCCACCCGCGGAAGCAGAAATAGATATTATAGATCTCCCAATCGTCCCGTATACTCCATCAGTAGAGCAGACCGTGTCCAGATGGAATGAATTTGTCTATGATAAGAAGAGGAAGGCTATGGTCCTTAAATCGGAAGAGAGGATAAAGAGACTCTTCCAGGAAGATATTGTCACTCACCGGGAGACCACAATAATGCATAACACAAACAATGATCCTTTAGCTATGGCATCCGCCTCTGTAGAGACAGCAAGAGAAACGCTGGACAACGTGGCTGATATAGTTAAAGAATTTGAGTCGACTAAGAGGAGAGCTCGCATGCTACAACATACTGTGGCCAATGAGCAAGCCTACAGGGATCTCGTGGTGAATAGGTATAATCGCCTGTCCGTTGAGCATAAAGAGCTGTCGGACAAGTATAACCAACTAGAAGTAGAAAAGGAAAGCATGACGGTGCAGATGATGATGCTAGAAGCAGAAAAGATTGATGCGGAAACTAAAGTATCCGATCTAGAGGCAGATAAGCAAATATTGGTTGAGAAATTAGAGCAAGAGGAGAGTAGAGCGATGGACATGTCTCCTTTCCATGAGCTGTGCTGTGGCATCCTAAGGCAAATCCATGACACGCAGGAACTAATCACTGAGGACGTATGCAAGCTCAAGGCCATGGTGGTTAGATTGGCAGAAGTTAATACAGAAGCCAATAGACTTAAAGCTAAACATACTCGAGTTAAGGCAAATATCTTGAGCCAGATAAAATGGAGAGAAGGAAAGGTAGATTTCCCCAAACATCTCCCATTTAAATCTGAAGATGGTTTTAATGAAGACGTAGCCCTGTTGGAATTTTGCAAAAACTGTGGCATTAAGCTAATGGCCAAGATCCAAGGGACAATGGATAAAAGTAGCAGGCTTTATCAAAGAATCCATGAAGTGCATGACAAATGCAAATTGAGTTTCCCTCAATCCCTTGATGATTTCCCGGGCAAAGAGCAGCGTTTAGCTAAACTGAAGGAAGAGCTGGGCATCCAAACGGAATATGTGAAAAGGATTGATGTCCTAGCCATTGATGACCTCCAGCACTACATTGGGATGTTATCAATACACAGTCATCTGCTTAAGGAAATACACCAAGCAGCAGTAACGAAAATTCAAGGTATCGGAGCAGAACTTGGTAAATACGTAACTTCCCAGAAAATCTTGCTCCCTGCTTCAACAAATGTAGTTATAAGGGACACTGGTATCTGGTACAGTTACCTTGCTGAAGAAGAAAAGAAAGCAGCAGCAGCAGCAGGAGTAACAGCCAGTCCAGGAGTTTCTCTTCCAGCAGCAGCAGAGGTGACAGCCAACCCAGGTGCTCCTCTCCCAGAAGTAGCAGCAATACCAGCTGGCTCGATTTCCTCTCTCCCAGCAGCAACAACTAGTTCGAGTATTTCTTCCCCAGCTGGAGCGCCTGCCTAAGAATGAATGCGCTGATTTTAGAGCATTAATTCCTATATTTTGTATTTTGGCTTTCATATGTATAGACGTGGAGATATGGAACAACTGTAATGTCTTTTATTAAATAATTTCCTATTTAAAAGGGAGGTCACATTTTTGTTTGTTAAAAGGGGAAAAGTCTGTAGGTGACAAGTGTAAAGGCTAGGTGGCAGCCCAAAGGGCATTTTGTAATATTATAAATAGAAGTTAGGAAGGAATGTAGAGGGACTTTTGGCAGGGAATTATTTTCTAGACTTGTACGAGCTATGTTGCACATGTTTTAAGAAAATAAAATCTTCTAATAAGATCCTGGAGAGGACGTTTTGCATGAGAATGGAGATTGGATGCATTGTGGATTATTCCTGTGTCTGCTATACTTTGATGTGAGATCTTTATTACTGTCTTGAATTATTTCATTGTATTAAATGATCTTGCTTCTCTCTTTGCAAATGAATTCTCTCTTACATGAGTAATGAAATGTGTTGTGTTTAATTAGAAGTTATCTTCTGATATCTTTTATCTTTGCTGTAGCTTTCTCTTTAAGATTTAATGGCTGTCTGTTTATTCTTTAAGATAACTCCTACAGCTCATTGCTCATGCTTTAAATTCGCTCCTTGCAGGGATAGTTAGATTTATTTCAGTTTTAGACTTAGATCTGTTTTTTCCAGTTTTGCATCTAGATTAAATTTAGACTAGGCACTTGCATATCATTATAAAATATAAAATCAAAAGAACGGTGGATCAGGCCATAACCGGTATAATTGGAATAAAACTCCAAACCCACAGTTGCCGAAACCGCGAACCGGATGGATTCCCTATACCAAACGGTAGATAATCTAATTGGGATAATCTATCGGGGAGGATCCCTTTCTGAAAGATGCTGCGATCTCTGAGGCATCAACAGTTTTTGGCGCTAGAAGGAGGGCCGATAGTGAATGGCTGATATTGGAGACTCATCCATTAACAGAAATATCACTGAAAACCCGTTTGAAACAATAATTTTAGATAATCCGACCCTTGGACTGGTAAATCAAGAAAATCTTAACTCCGATTCTGAACAGCAGGGAACGTTGTACGTTGTCCCTCTCTCAGAAGTAGAAAATCTCAGAAGACATACGCGTGCTTACGTTAGACAACTTGGGGGTTTAAACGCAATAAGTTTTCTCCCAAGAAGAAGAGCTCCTAGGAAAGAAAAACAGTACACTCGTGATTCAATCCTTGTGCAAAATTTTGAAGAATTGGTTGATATTTCTTTGGAAGAAATATCAAACCCTGTAAAGGAAGAAGATCTAGAAACTCTTGAAAATCCAGATCTAGAAAAGTTTCAGAATATCTTAGATCCGAAAGATCTTGAAGATCTACACTCTCAAAGAAATTCTTCACACAATTCTCCACCCGTTTCTCCACGAGCAGCAATGGCTGTACCTGCCTGGAGGACAAGGGGAGATTTAAACATAAATGGACCATTTCATAATCTGCCTAAGAATCCTGAGAAAGTCTTACCCAAGTACGATCCAGGTAGAGGTATCTCTGCGGAAGACCATCTTAAGAGATTTTATTTAGCTTTGAGTCTGTTAAATGTGCAACATGAGGATGTAGTGTGTAGGCTTTTCCCATACACGTTTGAACCAAAGGTTTCTTCCTGGTATTTTTGCTTGCAGGCCGGTTCGATTTCTAACTGGGAAGAATTTGAAAATTGTTTTTTAAAGAAGTATGGGAATCAAAAAACCGTAGAAACGCTCATGAAAGAAATGCTATCCATGAGGATGGAAAAGAAAGAAAAGGTTCAGGACTTCAACCAGAGATTTACGACACTATTAAATAATTTTAGTGAAACAACTAAGCCAGCTGAAGAATCTCTGATCGAATATTATACAACAGCCTTGGATGGTCCCATAGCAATGTTTGTAAAAAGGGCTAAGAAAGTTTCTTTAACCAAAAATTTTGAAGAGGCTAGGAAAGTTGAAGAAGAAACCGATAGCATTGCTAAACACGCATTAGAAGATGAACCAAAAACAATAGCCACCAGGAAACCTCTACTGCTTACAAGAAATAAGGAAGAATCATTAGCTGATATGGAGAACGTGGTTAAAATGATGCAAAATTTGTCTAACAAAATAATAGATCTCGAGAAGGATAAGACAACCAGTACATCTAGGAAGCCTTTCAAACCATTTTACAAAAGGAGGGAAGATGGGGATCAAACTCATCCACCCATGAATACTTCCCCTGTTTTGAACCTCAATGAAATAGGAATGGATAATTTCTGTATTTTTCATCAAGAACCGCATTCGGAAAAGAGCTGCCCGCAATGGATTAATTCCATGAGCTTGGTCATGAACCAAATGCTGGATTCGCAGATTCCAGATCCAGATGATTCTCTAGAGGAATCGAGCCCTGAGTTAGAAGAGCCAACCCCGGACACTACTATGGTGCTATGGGATTGGGTACCTATGATTGAACTAGCTGAAGAGGATCCCATAGAAAGCTCTCCCTCTACCGTGAACGCTGCTACTCGCAGCAAAGGCCCTATTACGGATCCTATTCCAAGCTCGACTCCTCCTAAGCCTAAAGTTTCAAAAGAATAGCCTAAGAGACACATCTCTGTTATTTTACCTCAACCTAAGCCTAACCCGATACCCACTAAGCAGCCAACCGCGGATGTTACAGTCCAACGACCCAAAGCTAACACCCCTACGGCTGTCAAACAACCAAGAGTTGAGGCAACTATTCAGCAGCCTAAAGCAATTGCGGGCAAATTAGTGGACCCGGCAAAAGCCCCAAAGGAATGTGAAATGGGTTATGATATTATGGAAGACATTAAGAAGGTTAAATCAAACGTCTCGATATTTGACATGTGTGGTTTTCCACAACAACGAGAAAAGTTGTTGCAGGTTCTCCAAACCCAACCCAACACCCCATTAGTAGAGACTCAGGAAGATCCTGAAATTAATGAAGCAAGTATTGGCGGGAAGTCCAAATCTCAGACCTTGCCTTTTCTGTTAACCTTTGAAATTTTTAATCATAATGTTCATAATTGCTTGGTAGATTCTGGGGCGTCCTCAAATGTTATGCCGTTGTCCATTTGTAGGAAGATCAATGGTCAACCTACCCCATCTCCCGCTCATATTATACAATTAGATATGACTGCTGTGAAATTTATTGGAGAAATGAAAGATGTCCTTATTAGGCTATCCGCTGATTCCCGAGTATGTCAATTCATTGATATCATGGTGGTTGATATTCCTGAAGCCTATGGGCTGATATTAAGCAGAGATTGGTCCACGAAACTAAACGGTTATTTTGCAACCGATTGGTCTCACCTATGGCTGCCATATCAAAACAGGCAGAATCAGATTAAAGTCCTGAGAGAACCACACATGAAGCAAAACGTAACTCAATTAGAAGAAAAAAACGAAGCCGTGGAATTCTCATCTTCGGTCTTGGGAAATTATTTTTTAGAAATTGGTCCGAGTAACTACCAATCTAAAACTGTGAGCCATGAATTAGATAAACAGTCCGATCTCCTTCATTTCTCTCGGACTGATGATATTGATTGTAACATAGTTAATTTAGTTACTGATTTAGATCATAGAGATACTAATTTAATTAAATCTAGGATATTTTCTGGACGTTATACTTTGATGGTTCTAAAACTCTGGAAGGATCTGGAGCTAGTTGTGTTCTGATGGATCCAAAAAGAAACAAATATTTTTTGTCCTGTAGATTAGAATTTGATTGTACTAACAACACGACAGAATATGAAGCCTTGGTACATGGATTAAAGAAGGCCATTGGCTTAAATGTTAAGTACCTGAAGGTTTTTGGTGACTCCGAGATAGTTGTAAGACAGTTAAGGGACACCATTCATTGCCTCTCACCTCATTTGAAGGGTTATTAGGCTGAGGTATGGGATTTAATTATGCATTTTGACGCTTTCAATATAAAATCTATTCCTAGATTGCAAAATTCTGCAGCTAATTTGTTAGCAACATCTGCTTCGAGATTGGTGCCGTCAAATAATAAATGCTCAATTGAATTGATTTTCAGGCCTTCCGTTCTCGATAACATCACAAACTTCAGAGTCTTCGATGATGACGATCAGATTATTGACTTCCTAACAAATGAAGACATGTTCCAAGAAGCTGCTATAGATGAAGATGAACATGACTCTAATCTACAAAAGATAGATCCAGCCAAAGGGAATTTCATTCCCAAAGGAGTAAGGTCATTAGAGTCACTCTTTGATCTACAAAGAAAATTCAGAAAGCCAATGAATACTAAGACCAACAGCTCATCATTACAACATGAGTTGGTAAATCTCGGTACCGAAGCATAACCCAAATTTATTAATCTTGGCAAGTGTTGCTCGTCAGGAGAAAGAGACAAGTTCATTAAGCTTTTCCGTCAATACAAAGATGTCTTTGCTTGGACGTATGAGGATCTGAAGACATATGACGTCCGCATTATTCAGCATGTCATACCAATGAAAGCGAGTGTCAAGCCATTTCAACAACAATTAAGGAGGATGCATCCTATTCTAGAACCCCTGATTCAAAAGGATTTGAAAAAACTACTGGATGCTAAAATAATATTTAAGGTTCGACATTCAGAATGGGTTGCTAATCTAGTCCCTGTGAGGAAGAAATCAGGAGAAATAAGGATATGTGTTGACTTTAGGAATCTGAACAAGGCCTCTGATAAGGACAATTACCCAGTCCCTTCAATGGAGCAGATTCTCCAGACAGTGTCAGGCTCAGAACTTTTCTCCCTCCTTGATGGTTTTTCTGGTTACAATCAAGTACTAGTAGCCAAAGAGGACAGGCTGAAGACTACCTTCCGCACTAAGTGGGGAACTTTCGCATACATGAGGATGCCTTTTGGCCTAATAAATGCAGGAGCCACATTTCAGCGAGCAATGGATGTTACTTTTCGAGGATTGGGTGGTCGTTGTGTTGTTGTTTATCTGGATGACGTGACGTTTTTTTCTAAGAAAAGAGAAGGTCATGTTTTTCACTTGAGGCAGATTTTCGATCGTTGCCGAAAATATGGTATTTCTTTGAATCCCAAGAAGAGTGTGTTTGCTGTCCTTGAAGGTAAATTGCTTGGTCATGTCATCTCAAAGCGGGGAATCTCAATAGATCAAGAAAGAGTGGAGGCTATCAATAAGATCCCTATGCCCCACGGCAAGAAATCTATGCAGTTTTTTATGGGTACTATTAACTTTCTCCGAAGGTTTGTCCCTGATTTCGCTCAAATTGTTAAACCCTTACAACAAATGATCAAGCAGAGCGTGCAGTTCAAGTGGACAGAGTTAGAAAAGGATGCATTCAGAGATATTAAGGAAGCTATAGCCAAATCTCCTTCCTTAAGAATCCCAGACTTCGATAAAGATTTTATCCTATACACATTTGCTTCAGATGATTCCCTTGCTGCGGTACTTACTCAAAAGGTGGAGTTAGGAGATGAATACCCGATTTCGTTCATGAGCACTGGTCTGCAAGGTGCTGAACTGAACTACCCCGTAGTAGACAAACAAGCATATGCCGTGTTCAAGGCAGTGAAACAGTTCAGACCATACATTCTGAAGAATAGAACTAAAGTTATAGTCCCTCACCCAGATGTTAGATCCCTGTTTGTTCAAAAGGAATTAGGAGAGCGGAGAGGGAACTGGGTTACGGCTCTTCAAGAATATGATCTAGAATTCAAACCCGCGACTATCATCAAAGGGCAGAGCTTATGCAAAATACTTGCGAAACATCAAACAGAAGAAGAGCAGGATTGGGCAAATAAAGTTGAGTTGAACATGGTCGACGTATGCCCAATTTTCACAGCACCCGAATCATGGTACAGGGATTTAGTGCATTACCTGCAGAGTGGATATCTACCTGATAATTGGAGCTCCAAACAGAGAAGGGCGCTTCGCCTGAAATCGGTATCTTAGCAGATTATGGATGGCGTGCTCTTCAGGAGGAATTTTGATGGAATTTTTCTTAGATGCCTGGAAAGGGAGGACGCAGAAAAGGTCATCAAGGAGTCGCGCGACGGACCTGCTGGAGGACATTATTCCGGGGATACGAAAACTCATAAAATACTAAGAGCGGGATATTATTGGCCCACTCTATTCCGAGATGCCCATGCGTATGCACGAAATTGTGATATATGTCAAAGAAGCGTTGGGAAGCTACCCAAGGCAGTGGGACCATTGCAGCCTATTATTATCTCAGAGCCCTTTGAACAATGGGGTATTGATGCCATTGGGGAGATAAACCCAAATTCTTCTCTACAACACCGATACATTCTGACTGCTACCGACTACTTCACCAGATGGACGGAGGCTATCCCATTGCGCAAGATCAATGAGGATGCAGTCATCAGCTTCTTGAGAGAGAACATCATAACCAGGTTTGGGGTTCCAATTTCCCTTGTTTTTGATAATGCCTCCTATTTTTCGTCTGTCAAGATAAATGAATTTGTTTATGAATGGGGAATCAAGTTGCACTACTCAGCCAATTCTTACCCTCAAGGGAACGGATTAGCTGAATCGTCAAACAAAAACTTCATTCAAATTCTAAAAAAGACTGTGATAGAAAATCAGCGAAGTTGGCATGTGGCTCTCCCAAATGCCTTATGGGCCGATAGGGTGACTCCAAAGAACGCATTAGGGGTTTCCCCTTTCGCTCTTGTCTATGGCAAGGAAGCCGTCCTCCCCCCCAATATCTTGCTCCCATCCTTATAGTTATCCCAAGCCTCTCGGGGTTCGGGTAGCCAAGCCTTACAATCCAGGATTAATACCCTGCTTCAACTTGAAGAAGCCCGACATAAAGCTAAAGACCGATTCCATCAACACCAAGACATAGTTAAGAGATGGTTCGATAAGAGGAAGTTGTTGAATATTGTAACTTCTAAGAATATTATATTTGTATATTATTTATTCCGGAGATGTTCCATACCTCCGATGTGATTATACTATGAATCCGGAGATGTTTATTCCTCCGAATTGGTTGTGGTAAGTAGGGTTATTAGACCCACCATGTGGGGGTCGGCCCAGTCAGTTATAATAGGATATTTAACCTAATGGTTAAATACGAGCCTACATGTACTTGTGTAAAATACATGTCAGTGTAGTGTATAAATAGAGGAGGTATGTTCCTCATTTGACACACTCACTCACTTGTGAGAGGCGCACTTGTAGAGGAGAGGTCTGCTATGGTGGAGGAGGAGATCATGTATTTGGTTTGCATCTTTGTATATTGCTGGTCATCTATATTGAGGAAGCTAGACTGGGTTTTCTACCCCATGAGGGTTTCCCAGGATAAATTTGTGTCTCTTGTGTTTATGCTGTGCTTGTTGTTTCTTCAGTGATCCTGTATATGCTATTATTGTGAAATGGAATGTAATGCTGCTATTTTCTGTCTTATCATATTAAATTTTAACATGGTATCAGAGCTAAACTGAAGGAAGGCAAGGTATGGCACTTACGACACTTGCTTTACTTACGACAATTTGAAGGTTAGGGTTTTATATATCAAAAAATAGTCATCGTGGAACTTTCACTATAAATCCATTTTGGCAAAGGATCAGGATCTGAAACCTTTACAGGTCATAGATAACATCTCCAGGTATCTTGTGTCCAAAGGGAACCCTTCGATTCGTTGTACTTTGTAAGTTATGATCAGTACAAGTTAGGGTTTTTGCCTCTTCCAGATCTCAGTCAAAATCAGGTGACCTAGGAAAAAAGGTCATAACTTGGGCTAGGAAGCTCCAAATGAAATTTCGTAAAAAGTGACAGGTAGGAAATAGACTGTACTAGCTCAGGAAACTTTTTCAGCGGCCGAAGCTGAACCAGTGACACGTGGCATGCCGTACAAGTTCGCTCTCCTGTTTTATCCCATAAACAGGTCACGTTGCGACACTTGGAATAACTCTCTCTCAGAGAGTCCAATTGAGGTCAGACCTATCAGGATGGAAATATAACAGGGCGAGCTATCTCAAGAAAATTTTTCAGAGGCCGAAGTTCAAACAGTGACATGTGGCACGCCGTACAAGTTCGCTCTCCTGTATTAGCCCAAAAAAGGTCACATTGCGACATTTGGCATAACTCTCTCTCAGAAAATCCAATTGAGGTCAGACCTGTCAGGATGGAAAGATGACAGGTCAGGCTACTGCAGAAAAAATTTTCAGACCCTGTGGAGCGAAAATTTTGTAGTTATAGCAGAAACAATCAGGTACATATTTCTGTCAAAACAGAATTATTTTTGGAGCACCTTTATTCATGGCTTCCGGAATTTAGGGTTTTGGAGAAAGTTAGAATTTTTGGAGTTGGAATCCACGGCTGAATGCTACTCAGGAAAATAGAAATTTAGAGACCAAGATCGAATTTTTTGGTTGGGTAGAAGACCGGGCTTGATCAAACCCTAGCTCGGGATTTTGATCGGAAAGATGGAAAATTAGGGCTTCAGCAAAAGTTGGAATTTTTGAAGTCTGTAACCACGGCTGGAAGCTCCTTAGAAAAATAAGAGTTTAGAGCCTTGGATCGAACCTTTTGATTGGGCAGAAGAGTGGGCTTCATCAAACCCTAGTTCGGGATCCTGTCCAGAAGATCCAGAAGTTTCAAAGGCAATTTTTTAAGGGGTCAAATTTTGGAATTGAAGTATGCTAGTTTGATCAGCTCAGCAAGACATATCCTTCCATTCATTCGGAAGTGTGAAAGTCAAAGATTGAATTTTTAGGGTTTCTCTAGAAAACCCTAATCAAGCTCCAGATCAAGTTTCAGGGGGAGTTGAGGCTAAGGCCTTACATAAGAAGACTACAAGAAGTCTCGACAGGTATGACTTAAGGAGGTTCAGGTATGTCTTGAAATCTTATTCTTGATTAAGTTCATGATGTGTTTGTCTTCATATTATTTATTACTACAATCTTGATTAATGTTAGAATTGTCTTATCACCCTAGTAACAGTATGAATGCATGAAGACATTCATTGATTAGGGCTATATGATTGTACTAATGCATTATGGTGTTGTGTGAGGTTGATGTTGTCTGCTAACAAGATACAGGTACATCACAAAAGACAATTCAAGTTCCATGACCATGACAACATGAAGACAAAGACTCACGAGGTATGTATGACTTTGTTATATTATGTTTAGCCTATGAGACATGCAGGTTCTAGCTCAGGATCTCTAAATCATTGAAGAGATTGTTTAGGTATGTTGTACATAACTAAGCAGGTATACTAATCCAGGTATGTTTGCCTATGTCATGTTAGAATCTTACCTTGTGTTAGGATCCCTTATGTAAGTATACTTGGTATGATTGGTTAGTAATCAAGGGTTTATGCATATTATGTCTCTTATCTTGGTTGATGATTTAACTAACTAGATCAAACAAGAATATGCATGAGTAAAAGAAGACTTCCTTGAAACCCTGAATACTAATGATCATGACTGTAAATATTCAAAATTATTTAGAATTAGAATGTTTTGATAATATTGAGAATATACTAATGAATGTATGTTTGTGTATGAGATCATGAGGATGACACTAGTGTACACTTGAGCATGCACAGTGGTACAGAATGAATAGAAGTTCAGGAGACATACAGAAGATCAAGCGGGAGGCAACCACACAAACATAAAAGATAAGTATTTGAGTTGTTATTAGAAATAGTAAATGATATTGCTTGTATGCATATTTGTATTCCTAGAATATATCATGCTGAGTGTAAACATTCATAAAGCATTATACTACTAATATGCATATGATTGGTAAGTTGGACAAACATTCCATTGTTGCTTGTATAGAATGAAACTTCTTTGCTGACATGCTGAGAGCTGTGCACACTCTCGATAGTATGTTCTAGTAAAGATGGAAGGCATCTAGAAAGCTACTATATGCATACAGGACATGGGAAAGTGTTGTGCCAAAGTATTGGTCAAAATAGTTGCATAACTATGTAAATGATATCTGTATGCATAATAGGTTATCATGATTATGAAGTATTACTAATCATGTACTTAATTTTGATTTGTAGGAAGAGAATCATGATGAGATGTTTTTCTCCAAGGGACTAGATAAGACCATTCTCTTAATGATGTAATTAAAGAAGAAGTGTGAATCAGGTTCTGTATGGGTACCCAGGATCGGTAGTCAATTGATGAGCTTAATGATCATCATGGGTGATGTGGATCTCAACCTTTGCTACAAGGTTGAATATGGCCTCTATACACATATGACATGGATGCAAGAAGGAACTCACCACAGAGTTCGAATGATTTTGAGGCTCATATTAGTAGACCCATCTGACGAGAAATGGCACAGATAGATATGCAGAAGATCACTCAATGCAGAGTGTGAATAATGGACAATTGATAGCTTCATGACAAAGCTTGGGCTTTACTAGAAGTAAAGCTGATACTAACCTTTACCTTAAGGTTGTGGATGATGAACCTATCATACCATTATTGTGTGACGATAATCTCTTTCTGACAAGGAATGAGAAACAGATCATGAAAATGGCTGCAGAAATGAAAATGAAAGATTTCGGATTAATGCACTACTTCTTAGGTCTAGAAGTATGGCAAGATCCAAAAGGAATCTTTTAAATCAAGGTAAGTATGCTGTGAAGTTTCTAAAAAGATTTGATATGTTGGAGTATAAAGCCATGGCCACTCCCATGGACTCCAACTTGAAGTTATTAGTTAATGACTCATCGTATTTAGTGGACCTAACCCTATATAGACAAATCATTGGGTCATTGATGTATTTAACAAATACTTGGCCAGATATATGCTTTGCTGTAAATACCCTAAGTCAATATCTAGTAGAACCTAGAAAGGTTCACTTAATAGCTACAAAGCATGTAGTGAGGTACCTAAAAGGTACATTAGATTTTTGGTCTATATTATCTTGGAGGTCATGAACTCCGTTTACATGGTTACTCAAATTCTGATTGGGCAGGAAGTGTCTCAGACAGAAAGAGTACATCAGGTGGATGTTATAGTCCTGAATCTGCCATGATCTCATGGTTCAGCAAGAATCAATCTAGTGTGGCTCTCAGTACTGCTGAAGCATAATATATGGCTGTCTGCTCTGCCAGCTGTGAAGCAGTATGGCTTCAGAAGCTTTTATATGGAGTGTTTGACTTAGAAATGGATCCCACTGTGATTATGTGTGACAATCAAAGCTGCATTAAGATGACTAAAAATCCTGTGTTCCACGATAAGTCAAAACACATAGACATCCGATACTTCTATATACGAGATATGGTGCAAAGAGGAGTTATCAAGCTCGAATATATAAGCACTTAGGATCAGATTGCTGATATCTTAACTAAACCTCTGTCTCGAGTGAAGTTTGAATACTTTCGAGACAAGCTTGGTATAGTTCAAAAGAACTCTCCTCGAAAGGGGGAGTAGCATAGTATCTGATAACAAGTCTGCCTCATCAATGATGAGGTTACCTATTCACTACACTTAGTTACCTAGAATTATTTAGATTTAGGACTCTTATATTTTTACTTTTGATGATAGGTGTATTAGTGAGAATACATGCTTTTGATGATAGATGTATTAGTGAGAATACATGCTTTTGATGATAGATGTATTAGTGATATACATGTTTTGATGATGATATACATGTTTTGATATACATGTCTCGATGATGAGGATACATGTTTTGATATACATGTTTTGATGATGATATACATGTTTTGATGATGAGGTTACATGATGCCTTGATGTATTGATACGTGTTTGTACTTGTATGGATGAAGATACTTGTACCCATAGTGATGTGGGGATTGGATCATCCCTGGACTTCAGTCCTAAAGAGAGCCGTAGACGTATGTCTTTGAGAATGAAGTCCTTGGTGGACTTGAGGGGATTGGATCATCCCTGGACTTCAGTCCTAAAGAGAGCCGTAGACCTATGTCTTCGAGAATGAAGTCCTTGGTGGACTTGAGGGGATTGGATCATCCCTGGACTTCAGTCCTAAAGAGAGATGTAGACGTATGTCTTCGAGAATGAAGTCCTTGGTGGACTTGAGGGGATTGGATCATCCCTGGACTTCAGTCCTAAAGAGAGCCGTAGACGTATGTCTTCGAGAATGAAGTCCTTGGTGGACTTGGTGGACTTGAGGGGACTTTTGAGGAGGTATGTTCCTCATTTGACACACTCACTCACTTGTGAGAGGCGCACTTGTGGAGGAGAGGTCTGCTATGGTGGAGGAGGAGATCATGTATTTGGTTTGCATCTTTGTATATTGTTGGTCATCTATATTGAGGAAGCTAGACTGGGTTTTCTACCCCATGAGGGTTTCCCAGGATAAATTTGTGTCTCTTGTGTTTATGCTGTGCTTGTTGTTTCTTCAGTGATCCTGTATATGCTATTATTGTGAAATGGAATGTAATGCTGCTATTTTCTGTCTTAGCATATTAAATTTTAACAGAAGTCCGATAAAAGAAGTTTTGAAGTTGGGGACTTAGTCCTGAAATGGGACCATAATCATGAAGGCAAAGGAATGCATACGAAATTCCAACATTTATGGGTAGGCCCGTACCAAATCTCGGCAAAGATAGGTCCATCCACTTACAAATTGACAAATCTCGAGGGAGAAGAAGTAACCCTTCCTCTTAATGTCCTCGCCCTGAAGCAATACTTTGCATAGTCTCGCCGAGACTTTCTGTACATAAATAAAGTTTCCTTTTATTGTTGCTTTAGCCTTTTGTTTGCTTTATTTTCGGCCATTTTTGTTTCTTTTCTTGTCATTTGAACCTTTGCACAAAATTTTCTTTCTGAAATCCCCTGCGGTTGAGTTTCTTAGCAAAGACAAGTCTCTGACCCATGAGTCCGGAATTATATCCGAATAAGGTCGATCTATGTATTGTGCTCTCGCTGAAATTTTTTCAGAAGAAAGGAAGCCTATCTGCTAGCCACAATAATCCTGTCTAATTAGCTAAGACCTATGACCATCTTCATTACTATCTTTGGGCTCCACCCACTCTCACACTTAAAGGCATCTCAAGAAGGTTATTAAAGTTGGACTCATGGAAAGTAGCACATCTCGAGGACATAGGGTATTGAAATGATTCCATGCTGAAAATCTAAGAGCCAAAATGGCTTATATTCAAGGGTCTGTTTTCCAGAGATTCTCGCCTCAATTAAAGCATGGTTGAGACAAAAGCAAAGCATGTAAAATCAAGAATGTTGTCCAAAAGACATAGCCCAAAATAGGCTCCTCTCCATCAGTGAGGCTTGATCTAAACAATAAAATATCTAAACTCACACAAAAGGACATTATGGATTGAGAAGCCTAAATCAAAGATCATGTCTAAAGATAATATCTCTGGGAGGCTCGAACAGCTAAGCTGTCCAAAGTACAAACATCCAAAAGGATGCAAGCGGCATGGGAATGAGGAACAAGAGCAATAATGTCCATGAGAAAGTGTTGCAAATCCTGTGGATTCCGACAGTAGTAACCATTTAAAAGGTGATCCTTTTAAAATGAATCTCATATGTTGGCCCTTTGAGAGTTTTAAGGATGTCTCGGTCAAAGCTCCCCTTTTCCCCAATGGCTAGCAGGAGAAGTGCATTCTCCCTTCACAAAAATTCAAATGCTCAGATGAATATTGCACATAGATGGATGTCTTTAATGAGGTTTCGGATCATGGAGAAGAAATGTTTTCAGAGATCTGTGTTCGCCAGCGACTCGCCAATTGTTGTTGCATCAACATCCCCCCCCCCAAAATTTTGTACATATTGGGGCCCCTCCTTTTATTTTGAAGAAAGGCTGCCTTAAGAGGCCATTTCCACTTTTACTTTGTTTTTCAACTGAGAATCTTGCTTTGAAAATTTCCAACTTTTCTTCCAAATGATAGAATTCGTGAAATCTTCCCGAACATGCAGAGATTTTCAGGATGTCTCCCCGCAGTTTCGGAAGCATTCGAGTTTTCGTCTCGAAACGGCGGGAGCTATTCGCATAAACCTCTCGAAAATGACTTAGAAATTATTGTTGGAAATCTGCGGAAGCTATTGGCGAATTTCTTCCGAAACGGCAGAAGAATTCAAGAAAACTTCCCGAAATGGCGGGCCTTATTCGCCAAACCCCCCCCCCCCCCCCCCCCCGAAACTCCGAAAAGGACTTAGAAACTATTTCTCGAAATTTACAGAACCTTTTGGCCTTTCCTCCCACAGTTGCGGAACCATTCAACTTATCTTCCCGAAACTGCGGGAGTCACTCGCCAATCTCCCCCGGGGGCCACCAAGTGACTTAGTCTCTTTTGAAATTTTTTAAGTCTCAAAGTTGTGGATGCTATCCGAAACTTCGGAAGCCCTCGCGTTGTCTTTCCGAAACCCCGCCGAGCGACTTTCTGCGGAGCCATTCAGGTTATCTTCCCAAAACTACGGGAGTAATTCGCGAATCTCACCCAGATCCGCCGAAAAGGAATCAAGTCCTCTCCCTCACAAAATTGCGGACGCTTTTCACGAAAGCCTTCAGCAACTGCGGAAGCCTTCGCGTTGTCTTCCCGAAACCCCGCGGAGACTTAGTTTTTTTTTGAGTTGCGGAAGCCTTCCGCCTATCCTCTCGAAACAGCGGGAGCCTTCACGATATCATTCCGCAATTGCGGAAGCTGTGGACTTATTTCCATTAAAATGGCGGAAAGAAATCCTATATTTCCCCGAAACTGCGGGACAGCTCCGTAAAAAACGCTCGCATCAGCTCTCCTAAGGTCGCGTTTCGGAAGGATTCGCCAATCTCTTCCGAAATGTCGAAGCCTTCAACATAACCTTCCGCAATGGCGGGTGGAATTCGTGAGTCCATCCCGCAGGTGGCGGTCACGCGCGCATATCGAAATTACTTGATGTGACCACGACGTACAAATATTAAAGCCTCGTTTTAAATGCACCACCCACCATATTAAACCCCGCACGTGCCCAACTCATTTAAATAAATGGTGGGGGTTCGGGTCGACCGCATTATTGTTTTGTCGATTAACAAACGCCGTTGGACGCCTCGCCAAACTGCTCCAGCTCAGCTCGCTCGTCCACGTCCGCTTCCGCCTCATTCAGCCACCTCGTCGTTGCCAGGTAGGATTCTAACCGTTAATTTTGTTTCATCTACACGTTAGATTACCTTTCAGTTTTTCTTTTCGTCTAAGACGTGGCTGATAGGCACTAGTTGCATATTTCGTTATTTTGTCCTTAAAACCATAGAGGCTCCATGGGTTTCTCGTCCACCAGCCGAAAGCCAAAACTATGACCGCCCGAGCTTTTCTTTTCACCAACCATACTCTAGGCGTCGTCACCCTAATTTAAATTCCAAGCCGACCATAGAGAGTCTCGTCAAGTGCTATAAATAACCATGGCGGTCGGCTGAATCCCTCGCCTATGCATAAATGGGAAAGCGACCCCTTATTCGCCTGTTCATAATTGGAGAAAGCGGCCCCTTATTTCGTCATAAGGTTGTTTCATCCCTAGACTCACCCGCCACTAACCATTAAAAACACAATGACGACGGATACCCTCTCTCCTAGGAATAGATTGGAAGCAGGTTGTTTTCTCATCACATGCTTACACCCTAAACTGTGTCCCCCTAAGATAGCCAAATCTCAGAACTATGTTTCTTGCTTGGAATGGTTCATTTTTCTTTCCCAACAGGCAGCGTCCTAATTTGTTTATATATCCCATTAGCATGTTTAAATGGTGCTTCTCTTTGTTGAATCTCATAATAGTTTGCACATGTTTTATAATGACTTGTATTTGGTCATTGCCAGGGATAAGTCAAGATGCCAAAAGGTGGTAGGAAGAAGGCTAAAATGACAGAACCTGAACCAGGGCCACTTAGGACTGAAACCATGTTTCAGGTTACTAAGTGCACCACCGGTATTCCTCCCGAAATCCGCTGGGGTGACATTTACAGGATGATCCGGGACCAAGATATCCTGGATATGATACTTGAAGAAGGGCAGATTTATCTCAACATTAGAACTTCGGGCATAGCTAAAGCGTCTACCCGCCCTGAGTTTTTCCCATGTTCTGAAGTAATCGGGTGGATACTCGAACATACTAATACAGAGACAAGGGTATTACACGACAGCGGGAAAATAGCCATCACCTCATTCCACCCAGCATATCTTGCCGCAGCCTATAAATTCCCACGTCCCCAGCAAGCCCTGAGTGATGAATGGTTGGGCCAGATGAACAATATTGAAATGGCCAAAAAATTATTGGTCGCAGGCAAGCACTTAAGAAAGAGAGGTAATGACGAGTATGATGTGCATAATCTAAGACCTCCTTTCAGGTTAATCGCCCTGATGTTGTTCAGAATCTTCGGTATGCCCGATGGCACCGTATACAAGATACAGTGGGTTCCCATCATCCACTTCGTGGCATTTAAAGGAACTATTTTTGACTGGGCTACTATCCTGTTAGATAGTTTGGCATCAATGGTGGTTGTTGCAAAAGAAGTTATGGCCTTAAAGAAGGCGTAATTTTACATGTCTTCATATCTTATTGATTGTGTTTTGGCCAAGCTATCTTTTCCTAGCTTAGGTTGCACGTGGGATAAGGCCAACACCCCTGTTTACACTGCTTTCAGGATGATGTGGGATCAAAACTACAAACCCAGCTATAAGCTCATCTGTGAGGGGTTCATCATGCCCCTATATGAGCAAATATTCAAGGAAGAGCCCAACTGTCTGTCGGAGAATGCTATGGATGTCCTTGAAAACTATGGAGATTTTTATTTTTCGGAGCAAGGCACCTACCTCAGAATGTTTGGGGGGACCAAAGCTCCATATATTTTGCCAAGGTATGCTACTGACTATGTAGTCCTCAAGGAGACAGTGAGGCAAATTTTACTGGATGGGATTGGAGCAATGCTTAACAAGCAGCATAAGGCTTCTTTCCCCCCTCTACCTTTCTGCATAGGAGCTTACAAATTCTCAGGAATTGCATCAGCTGAGGAGTTTGTGCAAGAGCTGAAAGCTTTCCACTTTGGTGAAGTTATTTTCCATAGGAATGATAGGCGGGGAAAAGTCTCCGAACACTGCAAAGATATTCATGCTCATTTCGAGTACACCCATTATCATAATGCCGAGGAAGAGGAATTCAGAGGCATCAGCAACATGACTGGGTTGCAGGTTTGTCACCAAGGTAGTAGAGCAAGCTATAGCTCTACCAAGGCCCAAAAACCCAACCTGCCGAAAGAGAAAGAAGCAGATGATGCCCGAGCCCAAGAAGAACAAAGGTTAAGAGAGGAAGCAAGGTTACTGCAAGAGGCTGAAATTGCCAGAGTGCAGCAGGAAGCTGAGGTGGCGAGAGTACAGCAGGAAGCAGAAAGTGAGAGGCTGCAGAAAGAGGCAGAGGAAGCCCAACAACAGAAAGAGGCTGAAGATGAAAGGCAGTAGAAAGTTGAAGAAGAAGAGAGAAGGAAACAAGCTGAAGTAGGGCGGGAAGCGGAAGAAGAACTCAAAGCGGTTGAAGATGCCCAAGCAGGAGACCCCGGCGCCCAGGACATGGAAATAGACGTGCCTCAAATAGGTGTTCCCGACACGTAAAATGTGGAGGCGGACCCAGCACAAGCAGGTGTCTCTGGTACCCAGAATGTGGGAACAGACCCAGCTTAGGTAGTCCAGACCCCACACGTAGAAGCAGAAATAGATATTATAGATCTCCTAATCATCCCGTATACTCCGTCGGAAGAGCATACCGTGTCCAGATGGAATGAATTTGTCTATGATAAGAAGAGGAAGGCTATCGTCCTTAAATTAGAAGAGAGGATAAAGAGACTCTTCCAGGAAGATATTGTCACTCACCGGGAGACCACAGTAATGCAGAACACAAACAAGGATCCTTTAGCTATGGCATCCGCCTTTGTAGAGACAACAAGAGCAACGCTGGACAACGTGGATGATATGGTTAAAGAATTTGAGTCGACTAAGAGGTGAGCTCGCATGCTACAACATACTGTGGCCAATGAGCAATCCTACAGGGATCTCGTGGTGAATAGGTATAATCGCCTGTCTATTGAGCATAAAGAGCTGTCAGACAAGTATAACCAGCTAGAAGTAGAAAAGGAAAGCATGACGGTGCAGATGATGATGCTAGAAGCAGAAAATATTGATGCAGAAACTAAAGTATCCGATCTAGAGGCAGATAAGCAAATATTGGTTGAGAAATTAGAGCAAGAGGAGAGCAGAGTGATAGACATGTCTCCTTTCCATGAGTTGTCCTGTGGCATCCTAAGGCAAATCCATGACACGCAGGAACTAATCACTGAGGAAGTATGCAAGCTCAAGGCCATGGTGGTTAGATTGGCAGAAGTTAATACAGAAGCCAATAGACTTAAATCTAAACATACTCGGGTTAAGGCAAATATCTTGAGCCAGATAAAATGGAGAGAAGGAAAGGTAGATTTCCCCAAACATCTCCCATTTAAATCTGAAGATTGTTTTAATGAAGACGTAGTCCTGTTGGAATTTTGCAAAAACTGTGGCATTAAGCTAATGCCCAAGATCCAAGGGACAATGGATAAAAGTAGCATGCTTTATCAAAGAATCCATGAAGTGCATGACAAATGCAAGTTGAGTTTCCCTCAATCCCTTGATGATTTCCCGGGCAAAGAGCAGCGTTTAGCTAACCTGAAGAAAGAGCTGGGAATCCAAACGGAATATGTGAAAAGGATTGATGTCCTAGCCATTGATGACCTCCAACACTACATTAGGATGTCATCAATACACAGTCATCTGCTTAAGGAAATACACCAAGCAACAGTAACGAAAATTCAAGGTATCGGAGCAGAACTTGGTAAATACGTAACTTCCCAGAAAATCTTGCTCCCTGCTTCAACAAATGTAGTTATAAGGGACACTGGTGTCTGGTACAGTTACATTGTTGAAGAAGAAAAGAAAGCAGCAACAACAACAGGAGTAACAGCCAGTCCAGGCGTTTCTCTTCCAGCAGTAGCAGAGGTGACAGCCAACCTAGGTGCTCCTCTCCCAGAAGTAGCAGCAATACCAGCTGGCTCGATTTCCTCTCTCCCAGCAGCAGCAGCTAGTTCGAGTATTTCTTCCCCAGCTGGAGCGCCTGCCCAAGAATGAATGCACTGATTTTAGAGTATTAATTCCTATATTTTGTGTTTTGGCTTTCATATGTATAAACGTGGAGATATGGGACAGCTGTCATGTCTTTTATTAAATAATTTTCTGTTTAAAAGGGAGGTCACATTTTTGTTTGTTAAAAGGGGAAAAGTCTGTAGGTGACAAGTGTAAAGGCCAGGTGGCAGCCCAAAGGGCATTTTGTAATATTATAAATAGAAGTTAGGAAGGAATGTAGAGGGACTTTTGGCAGGGAATTATTTTCTAGACTTGTACGAGCTATCTTGCACATGTTTTAAGAAAATAAAATCTTCTAATAAGAGCCTGGAGAGGACATTTTGCATGAGAATGGAGATTGGATGCATTGTGGATTATTACTGTGTCTGCTATACTTTGATGTGAGATCTTTATTACTGTCTTGAATTATTTCATTGTATTAAATGATCTTGCTTCTCTCTTTGCAAATGAATTCTCTCTTACATGAGTAATGAAATGTGTTGTGTTTAATTAGAAGCTATCTTCTGATATCTTTTATCTTTGCTGTAGATTTCTCTTTAAGATTTTATGGCTGTCTGTTTATTCTTTAAGATAAATCCTACAGCTCATTGCTCATGCTTTAAATTCGCTCCTTACATGGATAGTTAGATTTATTTCAGTTTTAGAACTAGATCTGCTTTTTCCAGTTTTGTATCTAGATTAAATTTAGACTAGGCACTTGCATATCATTATAAAATATAAAATCAAAAGAACGGTGGATCAGGCCATAACCGGTATAATTGGAATAAAACTCCAAACCCACGGTTGCCGGAACCGTTAACCGGACGGATTCCCTATACCAAACGGTAGATAATCTAATTGGGATAATCTATCGGGGAGGATCCCTTTCTGATTGATGCTGCGATCTTCGAGGAATCAACAGGTCCCCTTCTAAACCAAAGGTAAATGCACCTTCACCGGCTCTACCGTGAAGTCTGCCCCCTGGTCTCTCTCCCACTACGATCCTCTCTTGGATCTCCTCAGGTTTGCGGCTGAAAAGATCTGTCCGTAACTGGGTATTCGGGATATCAATTCCGGGTTTTCTCATGGAATTCTTGGCATCTCACACTCTGAAATTTTCCCCAGGGTTCATGTCGCTGGATTCCCCTCGTCGGATTTTACTTCCCACCCGAATTTCTGGCGTTTTCGGCTTTGCCAAACGTGCTTCCTTCCAAGTCGCGATTTCTAGTTTTCTTCCCTGCTCGACATGCAGACCCGATCCCCCCAAAACATCACGCTTGATGATCCACCATCCAATGGGGATGAGTGAAAACATCCTCCCATGAGGTGGAGTGACTTGTGGGTCAAGCAAACATATCCCATACCATGCCATACAAATTTAAGGAATTTCCATACTCCATCAACCTCATGAACAAATTTCTTCAACCACTTCCTCACACAGAATTCAATGTTAGCAAGGAAAGTCAAATGGGTTCTCAAGGTGACATATGGTTCAATCCCACAACCCCCTCACATCCCCCTAGTGGATACACATAACACCCTCATTTAATTGCATCCATAGCCAACCCCTTGGTATTTTTATTACATGATATTTGTTTACATCATTTTTATAATATCCATGGCTTTATAGCACATGGATAACAAAATATCAAATACTTGCCTCTTAAAGCTGAGCATTCACTAGCGGGGCCTTGGCCTTGAGCTCCACTCTAGGAATCATACATCTCATATGCACAATGTTTACACTAAAATCCAATATATCCTAAGGGTCAAAATGGGGACATTACAATTCCATCCCCCTTAGAATAACACCGTCCTCGGTGTTCAAATACTTAGGAATACTTACACATTGTTTACACATATCCAAAATTCACAAAATGTGGCAGGTCTGTCCTGCATTTCAACTTTTACTTTGTGTTTTTAGGACCAAGTCCCTTGGATTCTACCGGCTGCTCCTACTGTCTTTGACCTTCCAGATCCACATGTGGGAATTTCTCCACAACAATCCTTTCCTTTTATTTACCTTCCAGCCGATCCCCAAGTCTAAAAACTTTATGGCTACTATCTTTCTTGTTGTCCTTTGTTGCGTAGTTACGGAGGCAATGATTTCCTCCACATTTCCAATATTTCAGTGGCTTCTTTTTCTTTACCTTCTCAATTTGATTCCTCTAGCCATGAGCATTTCTTAATGGATTGATTGGATGAATGCCTCTTCATTGACCCACTGTCATTTCCATTGTTGATAGCTTCCATAATTACTTTTACCTCATTTTGCAGACAAATAGAGTCCTGCAAGACCTTGTGGTTCATCTCATTCTACTGCTTTTGTAGCTTGAGCATTTCCTCAATATTTTCTTGGGTATTGTCAATTATTTGAAGAATATTTTTAGCCAAATCAAATATCTTTTGGTCTACTTCCATGGTCAATGTGCACAACTTCCCACACACTTTGCTTATTAGCAACGTTTGTCTTGTAACATCTGCAACCAACTGCTTTAATTTTCACCTGTGAAATTCCTCATTGCAAATATTTTTTAGGCCAAGCATAACATAAGCATTAAGATCAGTCAATTACTTGCCCAATTGACATGGAAAGTTCATGCTTTATCCACAAGACTTCCACACATTTCATGCTTGTCCAACATACAAATGAACTCTCATGTCCATCCTTCACAGGGAATTAACTAATTCAACATTCACAATTTATTTCAAGCAAAATAAACACAGTCAAATTTCATCCATAACATGCATTCAATAATTTTCCGTTTCTAAAATGCATCAATAAAAAGGAAATAGAAGAGTAAGATTTTTCCCCCTCTTAATCTTGTTCCAATCCGGAGCCCCACCACCACTGTGGTTCCATGCTCCTTGGTCTCTTTCACTTCAAATGTGAATTCTTGACTTGCCTTTTCCTTGTTTTGGCGATGAAACTTGGTGTCTAAGGTTTGTCCAAGGCTTCTCAACCAGGGAAACCCTCCCCATGGTTTCCTACAGAACCTTTGGATGCTAGGACCCACAAAAGTCCACTAGCACCATTTTCCATTGCTACTCTTACGGAGCTTTCTAGGACAATCACATGTCCACATGCATCCTTAAGATGTTTTCAAGGTCCTTGCATCCAACAATACCTACGCTCCAACAATAAGTAAATATACATGTCAAATTTGTTCTCATAGGGTTCATCCCTTAACAAAATTTTCATAACCATAGTCGAAGCATATACATATGTGTATTCACATTAAATAAACAAGATGCAAAATAAACCAAATACTTATATGTATTAGACATCTTCACATTATTCCACAAGTTCCTTATTTGATTTACAAGTCTTGGATCACCTTTGGATACCATAACCAATGTTTGGACAACATGCAGGCTGCCCCACAACATTCAATGCCCAACCAGTGCACCGACTGGATTTACCAAGCATTTAACGAATGTTTGGCCAACATGCAGTCTGCTCCACAACATTCAATGCCCAACCAGTGCACCAACTGGATTTACCAAGCATTTATGGTGCCAAATGAGTCCCATACCTGGTTTTCCCTCTCCATTACCAAGCCAACACTTTCGTCTAGGTCAACAGGCCAATGGAAGGAAACTGTACCATAACCATTCAAATAACCAATTCCAAGCCAGTACGCCGACTGGGTTTATCAGGGAATAAGTAAAAGAATACAATTACGTGCCTACTTCTTCACTTTGCTTCTTTAGTATGCAACTCCAAATTACATATGTTTTAATAACTGACCACACAAGATGGGTAGGCAAGCTCATCATTATCGCTGATATAAAATTGTAACATACTTCATAAAAATTCATTCTCTAATATTGAAACACCAGAAATGCGTCCATTCCCTTAGGGTGTAGTCAATATTGACAATCATAACACAACCCAGCACCTGAAAGGTGTGCACCCCTTTCCGATGTGAGCCATGTAGGCCATAATCACACTCAAGCAATCTGAAGAAAAAAAAAAAACATGCTTTGCATATTAATTCCAATAATTAGACATGCATATTTTTAGCAAGGGTTACAAAATACTTATCCGTTTTGCAGATGTACTTTCTCTTCCTTTCTCAAGGAATGTGGCTCCCTTCTCTGAGTTAACAGTCCCTCGGAATTGTTACCCAATCCCTTTCACGTTTCATAAACAACACATTCCCTATTGGCATAATTTTACCATCTCACCTGCATTACATACAAGCATGCAGTTCACATGAGATGTTATCATAATTTTCAATGGTGTTTCACTTGAAACCCATTTCTAAAGCATGGGATCCTTCCCATGGAGTTTGGCTTCTGCATGCCATAACACATGGTCTTCTTGTAATGTGTCTTCCTGACACACTTATCAAATATCCAGACAGTCAACAACATTAGCAATCAAATTCAAATCCGGCTTCCATAACCAGTCAATGGCATTAATAGTCAAATTCAAATATGAATTTACAATTTTGTCTCCTACATAAATTTTATTTATTTAACCATGAGGCCATCCTCGTATTGTTTGGCTCTTGTAAGTGGTATTGCCCTGTCCATTATGGTTTTACACTTGCTACCATATCATGAACATCCACCTACAACACGTCCTCTTTGACACAAGTCTAGATAAGCCAAACGATCATTAGTAACTATTAGCAAAATCTCAAATCTGAAAATTACAATATGTTTCATACATGAGTTAAATTTCACAACCATGAGAACCTTCTCATAATATTTGGCTTTTGCACATGGTAGATTCCAGTCTTTATTATGGACTTACTCACATTGCCATACCCAAGACATTTCTTCTTGAAATCTAAAAATTTCAATCAACCAGGCACTTGGTGAGTATCCATGCATATAATCTTTTAATTGTTAAAACAGTCACTGAAGTGATCTCAGAATTATAATACTCCATAATTCAAATATTATCAGCTGTTAACATCTCAATGACAATGAAATACATTTCCTTTATGTGCATCATTATCATAATCAAATTGCAAGATACCATCACATTATCTATGCAATTTAAATAAAAATTCCAATTCTCATGATTACACAATCATATCCATTTAGGCAACTTTGCCCTCCCAATAGAGCATTCTTGGTAGCCCATCAAACCTGAGTACCTTCTTCATGCAATCATTTTCCTGTATCCCTGGAAGCTCATGAAATGATCTCATAATTGCCAATAATTCATCATTTTGTCTATTATCTAGTTGTAATGAAATATATATCACAACCATGCATTCACACAATGCATCTCAACATGTGCACCCACACATATGCATGCACATTCGCAACATTTAGAACCTTTTAATGCATATCCACTCAATGCCACCTTGCATTGATTTAGGAATACCATAATGTCATGTCATGCATTCCACCATGATGTTTTAAAAAGTATGGCTATTGCCTCAACACCTCACCCAACCATCTCCCCAATCACTTGGTTAACTTATTTGGTGTCTTCCTCTTCCACCTGAACAACACATCAGGAGTTTTCTCACTCCTTGGTTGTTGGCAAAGAGGTTTCATCCCCAAATTAACACCAATAGGGAGTTCATGGGATACTTGTGTAGCACTATAGCATCGCCATTCCAACCACATTATGGCCTTAACCATGGCTATCTCATATGGCATGCACTACCACAACAGGACCATAAGTCCTCACTTGATTTGGTTATTAAACTCATAACCAACACATACAAATGGCATGATATATTTTCATATGGATGCATTCATCATCACATACATACCATGTTATGATTATTAAATATGGCTCAATGGTTTCTTACCCAATCCCTTTTTGTACTTATGCAATCAACATAAATAAACCATTACCTGCATGGCTCCCATTTACATCTTTGATGTTACCTAATCAGCTGGTCTCCTGCAAAGGATTACACTGTCCTTCCACCAACCTCTTGATCATAGATTTTTTGCCACAAACTTTCTTCATAAGGTTGTTGGTCACAAGCAACAACATCATCAACATCTTCAACCATGCTTCCATTGTCTTTGGTCCTACAACCAATACCAAAACCCATAGTGACTATCAACCACATACAATACCATTAATGGGCTACTGCATATGTAAACCTTACTACTTCTACCCATATGAAATATCATGTTCATGCACTATGCAATAATTCTTTAATCATGCCCACTAATTCATATGCATTTCATTCATCTAATCTCTTGCATTTTCAGCATTCCTATGCCATAAATTTATGTACATAAAACTTGAAAATATAATCATATTAGCAAGAGAAGAGTTAAGGAATTCTCCCTTTTCAATCCCTCATCATAGCGTGGAATTCCTCTTCCACATCATACATGATCCAATTTCATGGCCTCTTTGCTACTTTCCAAGCATACAATTCTTATGCTATAAACAAAAATAGTTTAAGGTGAGAAATTTCCCTCTTTATCAATTCTGCCTTATGCTTCAATTTGCTTTCAGGAATTAGGGCCAAGTTAAACTTGACCTTTCTTAGACTTCCCTGCACTTATGAGCACTGCAATTGTTCAATATTGATGCCAGGTAAAGGGCTAGATGTCTAGCTGGATCCGAATCATCCTTTCTGTGTTGATTAGACAGTCCATGTTGGCTATCAGGTCTCACTCACTTAGGCGGATTCCAAAAGGTATTAATCCTCTTCCCAATGGAATTTCATGTCAGATCGTTTTGTTAACCTCCTGCCACTTACACGGGAGAAATGTTGTATGAGTCGTTGATCCCTTCGACGGTATTTCTCGTCTGTTGATCCGTGATCAACGAGGGACGTTCACCTTGTGATTTCACAGACCAATCTTCCACTAACCCTCACGCACTTCACCCAACGAAATGCTACAGGGGTCATCGATCCTTCTCGGCCTCAATCTCCACCCTACGATATATGTTCGTTCCGCAGCTCTAACAAGCCCGTAAGCTCTTACTTTTTCCCAAGCATCCCCATTGCTTCAAAATTGTGCTCTGATACCATTTGTAATGCCCTTGGTCACCTCAGTGCTCCTTAGAGGCAATGGAGGACAACCTTAGAAAAAAACTTGCTAATTTTGTTTTCAAACTCTGCACTTTTACACAGCTGTAATAACTTCAGTTTGCAATCCACAAGCCAGAATTTGCAAGCCGCAAATCGGAAGTTGGAACTCCAAGTTCACAGCTTCGAATATTTACACCTCCAACTTTCGCAATCCTCAATGCGGGAGTCGGAAATTCGGTACACCAATTACACCGCTTCGGAAAAAAACGCATCCGACTTCTGCAATGCGGGAGTCGGAAGTCGGAACCCCCAAAATATCAGCTTCGCAGAATCACACCTCTGACTTCCGCAATCCGCAATCCGCAATGCAGGAGTCGGAAGTAGGAACCACCAAAATCTCAGCTTTGCAGAATCACGCCTCCGACTTCTCCAATCTTCCTTGCGGGATTCGAAAAGTTGGAACACCAAGTCACAATTACGGGAAAATCGCCCCTCCGACTTCTGCAATCTACAATCCGTCTTGCGGAAATCGAAAAGTCAGAACTCCAACGCGCAACTCCGAATAAATTGACCCTCATAATTCCACAATCCACAATCCACTTTGCAAGAGTCGGAAAGTCAAAAATGTAACGTGCAACTCCAAATAATTTACGCCTATGACTTCCGCAATCCGCAATCCACAATGCGGGTTCGTAAAGTCGGAAGTCAGCGATACACCCCTGTTACTGCCAATTTCTCAAGCCTATATATTTATCATCTTAAGTCTATTTTTGGAAAACTTGGTACCATTGGAAAGATATTGGAGAGCACTATGCAATGGTGTGATCCTATGCCACACCTGAGAAATCTGATTTTGTCCTTCTCCCAACCAAATTGTTTCCCAAATACTCATCCATACCTCTTTGCCACTCTGTAAAGAGTTTTGATCCACTCTGTCATGGCCCCTCCCTTCATCTGACCCACAGAGGGAACATTTACACAACAAGAGGTGTCTATTTCTCCCCCAAAGCCATGATTGAACATTCTGATCATTCTGGTCTTTGCAAGACTTAGTCCTATTCATCAATGAACAAATTCATATAATTAAAAACACATGTGCGCATATGCATACTCAAATAAAAACAATGGAATGAAACCTTATCCACACACACATAATACATTTACCAGCGTTTCATAATAGGCATGATGACAACATAATGCACAGGTATTCAATCCCATTATCAGCTGGATCAATCTATGCATTCTGACATAAACAAAAAATCATTCATATAGGTAAAATTGGCATAATAAAAGGCAACAAGTAACACTTATCTTTTCATTGAGATCACCAAGCAACTGGCTATGGAATGCAATGTTCCAACCCAACCATAGTTCTCTGCCCAGCCTATATTATTTCAACACTCAGAGACCATCCCCGATTTGGGGCTATGTATCCACTAAGGAGGGACTACTCAGGTTCACTCATAGCCTTAGGCACAGTCATTCAGGCTCAACCATCACACAACTGGTTTTTTTAAGCAAGGGGGAAGACATGGAAGGGTTTTCTAAGCCAATGAGATCAACCAAAGAACTACATGCATATCCAAATGGATTCAGACAGTCCAGGCACCCCCATCACCTCCACTCTTAGCCTAAGTAAGGTCCCCTTCTCTGCTACATAGTCCCTCGGGAAGCCCTTCCCTCAACGCTGACCTGGGAAGTTATGGCTTGGTCCTGACTTATAAACCAAAGGTAAATTCACCTTCACCATCTCTACTGTGAAGTTTGGACCCCTGGTCTCTCTCCCACTATGATCCACCCTTGGGTCTCTTCAGGGTTGTGATCGAAAGGATCTGTCCGTAACTGGGTATTCGGGCTATCAATTATGGGTTCTCTCATGGAATTCTAGGAATCTCACACTCTGAAATTCACCCCAGGGTTCAGGTCGATGGATTCCCACCCAAATTGCTGGTGTTTTTGGCTCTTCCAAACGTGCTTCCTTCCAAGTCGCGATTTCTGGTTTTCTTCCCCGCTCGGTATGCACACCTGATCCCCCCCAAAACACAGGCTTGATGATCCACCATCCAATGGGGATGATGGAAAACGTCCTCCCACGAGGTGGAGTGACTTGTGGGTCAAGCAAACAGAGCCCATACCCTACCATACGAATTTCAGGGCTTCCCATACTCCATCAACCTCATGAACAAAGTTCTTCAACCACTTCCTTACACGGAATTAAATGTCAGCAAGGAAGTTCAAATGGGTTCTCAAGGTGACATATGGAAGCATATGGTTCAATCCCACAACCCCCTCACCTATCCCTAGTGGATACACATAGCCCCCTCATTTAATTGCACCCATATCCAACCCCTTGGTACTTTTATTACATGATATTTGTTTGCATCATTTTTACAATTTCCATGGCTTAATAGCACATGGATAGCACAATATCAAATACTTGCCTCTTAAATCTGAGCATTCACTAGTGGGGCCTTGGCCTTGAGCTCCACACTAGGAATCATATATCTCATATGCACAATGTTTACATTAAAAGCCAATATATCCTAAGGGTCAAAATGAGTACATTACAACAAGTCCTCAGTATGACTAGATGCTTGCTTCTTCTCATGTTCATGCTCATCTTTCTTCAATTTTACCCTATTTTATTAAGATAATCCTCGTGCCAATTATTTGGCAAATTTTTGTACTTGGAAATGTGATATTCTCGAAAAGGTATGAATGAACATGCCTCCTCACCAATTGCTAGATATTATTGATATTGAAGCACGTATAGTTTTTCAAAAATATCAGCCCATCTCTGAGCAAACTCATTCTGTCCCTTGGAAATTCATTCAGTATCCTAATCATACTCTCCTTGGAAGGATTTCTCCCATCTCCCATATTCATCAATGTCTCCCGGAATCACAAGCTGGCAAGATCACCAACTCTGATACCACTGTAATATCCCCGATACAATTATAGGCCAAAATTGTGTTCCTTTTAACAAACAACTTGCAAACAATTATGCATTCATTCTAATGAATACATTTTGTCAAATACTTTGAAAGCATATAAGAAATGGAGAGACAACATGAGAATTTTTATTATTATGAAAGAACTGAGATTACAATCTCTAATGGCTTCTATGGCAGATAAAAACAGACAATAAGCAAATCAAACAACGAGAATATGCCATGACTCTTCTACTATTTACTGGTTACTTCCCTAAAATGATTCCAAAACAAAACATGAAGCTCAAGTGAAGACCCTGGAAGGATCCTCCTCCTTGTATATCTAGGGTGGATATCTCACCACCAAAACTAAACCACAATGGATGGATGGAGTTTTCCAACCCCAAACGAATACTATGGATAAACCCCCAGATGGTCACAAGAAATCAATATCAAATCAACATTTTCCTAATGAGGCATTGCCCCTCTTTTAAAATTTCTCTAGACTCCAATACCATGGGACACTCAATACCATCCACCATGCTATTATTCATTTTTCTAGAGTTAAACATTACCATGGTTAATACCATGGAACACCCAATACCATCCACCATGCTACTAGTCACGTTTCTAGAGATAAACAATACCATGGCCAATACCATGGGTCATCCAATAGAATCCACTTAAATATCTCCCCTTTTTAATTAATTGACACCTTAATATTATATAATTTTAGGCCTAAGTGTCATCCAATAACCCCCTAGAATGATCACCTGGAAAGGGACATCACACTTGTCCATTCAAGAAATATGGCTCACTCTTGACTTACAGAAGATATGACTCACTTCTGTCATTCACAAGAGATATGACTCACTCTTGACTTACAAAAGATATGACTCACTTCTATCATTCACAAGATATATGACTCACCCTTGTGAGCATAAAATGTTGTATTGGATGCCTCTTCCCATAAGATCACGGGTAAATCCTAGTCATGTATCATCATTTTGGCAACCTTCATAATGAACATGTCCTGCAATACATGACATGATTGTCCACAAGAGTTTACCAATAACATTTATGCAATTCATCAACAAAATATCAATTTAAATTAAGTAAATAAAACTCGTTACTTAAAGAATTAAAAACTTATCTTTGTTGTTGACTCCCTCTTGATCCCTACCTCCCTACAGAAATCACTGAACTCTTTGGAGGTATAGTCTCCTCCAAAACCTTGATCTTGTTCTTTGTCAAGTTCTTTTCCTAAGCCTTGAACTCCTGGAACCTGATCTAAATACACTAGATCCAATATCCCCTTGGATCTACCATCACTGCTTGAAAATATCCCTTGGCATTCTTGCTAAGTGTACAACCCCTACTAATATCCTCAAGCTCTACTTGAAGCTCTAAAAGACCTCTTTGTGATAGCTGATATGCAAGTGTAGACTTGTCTTCTTTGTCAAGACTTCTTATTTATCAATCAAGACGCTTCAACATCAAGTTTTGTTTTCTTCTATGTTGGATTCTCATCAACATCATTTGTTGATGCATTTTTCTTTCTCCTCCTTTTCTTCTGAGGACACTGAGAAGCATAGTGACCATGTTTATAGAAATCGTAGCGTTTGATCTTTGAAAGATCCTTCTTTTTCTGTTCTTGAACTAGATTTGATACTTCACCTGCATTTTTCTTTCCAAAATTTCTTCTTCCATTTCCTTTATTCTGAGGACACTGATAAGGAAAGTGACCAAATTTATGTCAATTGTAGCACTTAACTTTTGAAATATCCTTCTCCTATTCTTGAACTATCATGTGCCTGGAAGCACTATTATCCACTGACCAAGTATCACTACTATCTATAATATTTCCATTAAGAGCAGAGAAAAAAGAATACTAGATTTCATCTGCAATCTCAACATCATCCAACCTGTCTTCTACTCTTGGATTGGACACCATCTTGACATAAATCTGAAATTTTGATTCAGAAACCCTAGTCCCAACAAAAATTAGTCCAAATTTTAAATTTGACAAAATTGAAATCTGGCTCCATATAAATATGTGCCCTACCAAGGTGACCTCGATAACACTAAGATCGAGTCCAATGTTAGGCTAGAAGAGTCCAAAATTGAAATCCCTAGTTTCCAGAATTAGGGCAAAAAGCTACTAAATGGTTGTCTTTCAAAACTGCTATGGTACCTTGTTGAATTTTAATCTATTTCCATATCTTGACAATTATTTCACAATGATTTCAAGCATTCATTTCATCCCACATTTTCATTGAATAATTGGACATTGAAAATTTCAACTTAAATTGCAGCAGAAACAAAGGATCATAGAAAGATAGCCATGCACAAGAGACACAAAGATTTTTATCCTGGGAAACCCAAAAGGGAGAAAACCCAGCCAACTTTTCTTAGAAGAAATCAGTCCAATTCAAGTACAATAGAAATCATGAAGAGAAACCTTGGCACATGGAAAGGTGTTCTCTTCTTCACAAGAAACCCTAGAAAGGGTAGCAAACCTTTAGAGACAATAAGATAACCCCAATAATTACTCCTTGGACATTTTCTATGCACTCTTAGAAAGTGCGCACCAATGTAGCATAGAAGATGTTGGATGATGAGTGTAAAACTGAAATGCTAGAGCACTTTATTTATATTCTTTAGTTATTTGAATTTTTCACCAGTGGGACCAACTTGTATTTTTGTTGGGGCCAACTTGCTGTTTTGATCTTCATCTTTTATCTGATCTTTGGGGCTGACTTTCTTTTTGTCTTCAATGTTTCCTTGGGACTTCTTCAATTCTATCTAGGACTTCTTCAATGGTTGAATTGAATTTTTGGTTATTTCTCAATCATAGAAAAGTTGTCCTTGTTGATGTTCATCTCCTTACATGCATGTCTATTCACACATACAACTCTAATGTTGATTCGACCCCACTATAAGAAGTCCCGAACACTTCTTAGATCCTATGTCAAAATCAACATTAAATTAGACTTGTATATTCCACAAGGAGATGAAATCCCCTATCAAATAAACAAGTCAACTCACTCTAATATAGAATAGATCACTCCATCATGGAGCAAGCAATGTGACCTCTATCCTTATTCACTCTTAGTCAGCACACATGACTAATCAAGGCTAAGCACCTCGAGCCTTATTCACTCTTAGTCAACACACATGACTAGTCAAGGCTACGCCAAGGCCATTCTCCACTAGCCATTGGTCAATACACATGACTCCTATGGGAGAATGTCTATAGAATGTTTGCTCGACGTGCAACCTGGAGAAACATCAACATGACAAATATCGACATAAGCAAGGTCCATAGCTATGGATGACATGGGAGATAGATTTGGTGGTGTGAAGGGCTCCATGCCATTTCTATTGGTGTCCACCCTTGAATCAAGACAATACTCTAAATATTAATGAAAAATGTAATAGTTGAAAGAACATAGCATGCATTTTAAAAATATCTAATGTATTTTTGTAATGTCCCCATTCAAATAATTGTATAGTAGACAATCCCCATCAATCCTACCAAGTTCCCTAGGTTGAATGGGTACATTGGGAATTGTAATAAGGGAGCAAAGGAATAATGTTTACACATTAGAATAGTCCAAGTATTTAATAAATAAGTTGAATAAATGAATCCAAGAGGAATTATAGGTGGCAAATTGTTTTGAGGACATTTGGAGGATGTGGGACCCCCACTAGCTTGGTTTCTCACTTCCACATGGAAAATATCACTTGGCATTTCGAATCCATGGGAAGGAAAACATTATTGGGTGAGTTGGTAAGGCCTACACATGGCATTTATAATATTAGGTCGAAATGTGGTGGAATAGTAACCTCCATGGAAGAGGAAGAGTCAAATTGGAGACTAGTGGACACCTGGGCTAGATTCTCTAGTCTTATGACAACAATGATGAAGCATCTATGACATCTATGAAAACATTCAGATCTGAATTTTTAAACCTGACCATTATGACATGTCAGCCCCAAAAATAGGCTCAAGAAGTCTCTCATGGAGTTGGGGGAAGCTAAAGAGACTCCTATTCGAAATTGGGAGAAGATGGAGGGTTGGAAACTAGGAGATAAGTGGCAAATGTGGAATATTTCCTAAGTGGAAATCTCTAGAAGATAATGAGAGGATTTATACCCTTAGAAGGATAATGTTGGTTATAAAATGTAGAAATCAAGTATGATAATGGCTTTTGATGATTTGAGAAAAATTGCATTTGTGAAGAGAGAGCTAGTGGATGACTAGTTTCTTGCCTTAGCCAATTTCGAGGGTGAAAGATTCCCATCCAAGTTGGTGTTTGGAGATGCCACTCAGGTATTTCATGGAGATTTAATGGAGTTTTATTTTCAGTTATCATCTACAGGGAAGCTCATGGTTTTGTTTAGTGCAGCACCATCTCTCAACCATTTCCAGTTTTGAAGGCATATTCATGCTCCTTAAGGGAGGGCATTTTTGGTGAGCTCTTTTGCTTTTTGGGAGAGATTCTATTGATGTATTTCTGATTGTAATAGCATTATATACTCTTTTATTCACCTTCAGAAAGTCTCAGGTCGAAATACCATGTGGTTATATGTAAAAATGAATATTAATGAGCAAACAATGTCCATTTCCCCACTACATTGATGTATGCCATTATAATGATGATGATTTCGAATAAATTAATGTTTCTCCGATATATTTGTGATGAATGGACTTCCATTGATGTTTATTACAATTTTAATTTTTAGTACTTGAGCATTTGAAGCCATTATACTCAGTTTATTTGCATTTGGAGAAGATTTGGTGCCATTTCCCCAAGGGTCGAATTCGTGGTTTTTGCTGTTGTTTGGGAGAGGGTTGGAACAGATCTTATAACTAATGAATGATGCATTTGGGACCTTAATAAAATACCTGAAACATCCCCTACCTATGTTGATAAATTCAAGTGGGTTTGGAGGCATTTGGGAAGCTATTTTCAGTACTTACCCTAGGGGGATTTGAACCCCAAATTACTAGTAAAATTTCATACTTGAACCAGAATCTTAAGAGAGTTTGCAGAGGTATTTTGGTGGCCATATATCATCCCTGAACATCATATTTAAGTCCTAATATCAGTAATACACCTTCTCCGAATATTTGGGACCATTTGGACCAAAATTGGGACCTAGGCATCAAAACTAGTCAAAGGTCGAAATTGGGGAAAAAGTGGAAAATTGGGCATTTTATTAAAATTTTGAAAAAAGGACATTACAAGTGGTATCAGAGCATGGTCTTGGAACTTGTTGGTATTAACAAGAATCCAAACAAATAAACCCCCGCCCTTTGAATCACTAGTTGAAGAATTTTTGGTTGAAGAAGAGATAGTAGCAGAAAAATAGTTTTTTTCTAAAACAATGCGTAGAGAGGAGGAGGAAAAATTAAGACATAAGGAGGAATTTATTGAAGCCTTAAAACCATGTTTTGATGGAATTACCATGGTTATTCTAGAGATGAGTAGACAAATGATGAAAAGTTTCGAATTGTTGGTTAGCCAACTTTCAGGAAAAGGGATGATAGGAGATAACAGTGGTTCACATTCAGGGGAAAAGATAAAAGGAAGTGAGCATATTTTTTCAAGCACAGGACCACATAATAGACCCGATGAATTCCAAAGCACACAAAGGCATACTGCACCTAAATTTCTCACACCCAAAGAAGAGCCCAATATTGAGGTGGATTATAAGAAACTAGCAAACGATTGGAATGATTTGAATGAAGAGTGTAAAAGAGGTGTGCCACTCAGTGACTACATTGATGCTATACAAAAAATTAAAAGGAGGGAAGACAATAGGAGTCCATTCCAAAACAAAGAATTAAATAGTGCTATTGGAAAAATGTCACTTCCTACTTTTGATGGTTCTTCTCAAAATTCTGCTAACACTTGGGTGCAAAAATTGGATGTATATTTTCAGCTGAATCCTATGTTGGAAGAGGATGCATTAAAAAATGGCCATTTTTCATTTTCAAGGAGATGCCAATGAATGGTGGTTTCATGGGCTGAAAACCTTGGCTCATAATCAGGTTAAAACATATGGAGAATTTTTTGACAGGGTACTAGAAAGATTTGAACAAAAAGATCCAGAATTGCCTTTCAAAGAACTAGCTCAATTGAAGCAAACTGGGTCCCCTACTGAATATATGTTGGAGTTTCAAAAATTATTAGTCAAGGTGGCTGATGTCTCTATGGGAAGATTAGTATTGTTGTTCAGTGAAGGTTTGGCTGAACCCTTAAGAGGTTTGGTCAAAGCCCACAATCCAACTACATTAAAATATGCAATGAGCTTGACTAGGGATCTCCAAAATGTGCTTCCTAGAACAAGATTTCCTCCCAAGCCTAGCTACAAATTTGAAAAGAAACCTTGGAAAAGGGATGGATATGATAAGAAACCTTGGAAAAGAGAGTCATTTGAAAGGAATTAAAAAGAAGGGCTAAAAATGGATGAACTTCAAAAAAAGAAACCGTGCTTCACATGCTTCCAACCATGGACACCAGGGCACAAATGTACTAAAGGAAATGCTCAATACATAGAAGTATTTTATAATAATGAGGGGTATGATGGGGGCATGGATGAAGATGGACATATTTCATATCAAGAAGAGACATATGAGACAACAGTAGAAGAGGAAATACAAGAAGAAAATCATCCTTCACTGGACAAAGCAAGAATGTCAGTACTTTCAGCAGTGCCTCGCTATCATACTACCCGATGCAAGGGTGTGGTACAAGGACAAAGAACTTCAGTTTTGGTAGATGGAGGAGCCACCCATAACTTCATTGATGCAGAGATGGTGGAGAAAATAAAGATACCTATTGAACCATTTGATGGCTTCACGGTTGTCATTCCCGGTCACAACACAATGCAATGCAAAACATGGATCCCAAAGCTACAAGTCACCGTAGGTAACTATACTTTTGTTGATAGTTTTTATGTGGTTGATGTTGCTAATACTAATGTGGTTTTGGGAGTGCAATGGCTGTATTCAATAGGAGAGCATACAGTAAATTATCAAATTCCTGAAATGAAATTCCAAGATTCAAAAGGAGTACAAAGAGTTGTGAGAGGGTAGCACACTTATCCAAATCAAGTAGTGACTTGCAATAGTATGAGATCTATATTGAGGCATGGGGACATAGAATGGGTTTCTGAATGTCATATTACATATCCCAAGCCAAATAAAAATGTTGTTAAACAACCAAAGGAGATAGAGATACTTTTGCAAAAATATGAAAAATGTTTTAGAGACCTTCCACATGGTAGACCACCGGATAGGGGGGTTGAGCATAGCATTATTTCAGAGGAGGGTACTTCACCCATTCAGATAACACATTATAGACATCCTAAAATTTTTAGAGATGAGATTGAAAGAGCTATCCAAGAACTCCTTGAGTTGGGACTCATTAGACCAAGCTCTAGCCCTTATGCTTCTTCAATAGTGGTAGTGAAGAAAAAAGATGGAACATTGAGAATGTGCATAGACTTTATAGATTAGAACAAAAATACTATCAAGAATAGGTATCCTATTCCTAGGATTGATGATATCATGGATGAGTTACATGGGGCCAAATACTTCTCCAAAATTTACCTTAGATCAGGGTATCATCAAATTTGAATGAAAGATGAAGATGTGCAAAAGACTGCTTTTCGATGTCATTATGGTCACTTTGAATTTCTTGTCATGACTTTTGGGTTAACTAATGCTCCAACCACATTTCAAGCATGCATGAATAGGATCTTTTGCAAGCAACTAATAAGGTTTGTTTTAGTTTTCTTTGATGACATTCTCATTTACAGTAAAACACGGGAAGAGCATTTGCAGCAGTTAGAGATTGTGTTGAAGGTTTTGCAAGAAGAGTCTTTATTTGCTAAGTTCTCAAAGTGTGAATTTGGGATGAAAGAATTACTGTATCTTGGGAACATTATTGGGCAAGAAGGAGTGAAGGTACACATGGAAAAAATCAGGGCTATATTAGAATGGCCATCACCAAAAAACATCACCGAATTGAGGGGTTTTATTGGCATATGCACATACTATAGAAAATTTGTGAAGGGATTCTCCAAGTTGACCTCTCCACTCACTGATTTGACTAAGAAGGATGCTTTCAAGTGGGATGAAGAGTCTGAAAAGGCCTTCCCAAAAATGAAATAGGTAATGAGTAGTTGTCCCATACTTGCACTTCCTGATTTTACTAACCCTTTTGTTGTGGAATGTGATGCTTCAGGTGGAGGAATAGGGGCTGTCCTAAAGCAAGGCCAACACCCCATAGCCTTTGAGAGCAGAAAGTTGCAGCCTCATGAAAATATTTACTCCATCTGTGATAAAGAAATGCTGGCCATTATGCATGCATTGGCCAAATTCAGACAATACTTGGTGGGCAGCAAGTTTGTGGTGAAAACTGACCACAATAGTCTAAGACACTTTCTCACCCAAAAAGATCTAAATGAAAGACAACAAAAGTGGGTAAACAAAATCCAAGCTTATGATTTTTATATTGAATATGTAAAAGGAAAGAATAATATAGTAGCAGATGCTTTGTCAATAAGACCTTCTTTTTCTCTCATGGACATTGTCAAGGATTGGAAAAACATGCTACTAGTTGAATAAGCTAAAGACAAATTTGCTTGTGATGTGTTGGATGGAATCAAAGGGGATGATAACTACAGGATTTTGAATGGGTTCATATATTATAAGGACATAATTTATTTAGTTCAGAACTCAAAGTTCAAGTACCGAATTTTGCAAGAAGCACATGATTCTCCACTAGTGGGCCATCCGGAGATCTTCAAAACTTATAGACAGTTGAGGCAAAGGTTTTTTTGGAAAGGGTTGAAGGAAGATGTTTAGAAATATGTGAATGAATGCAAAGTATGTAAACAAAACAAATCAGAACTCACATGTCCAGTTGGGATATTACAACCATTGCCCATTCCAGAGCAAAAATGGGACAGTATCTCCATGGATTTCATCACCGGTTTGCCTAAATATTTGGGTAAGGATTGCATCTATGTGGTAGTGGATAGGTTGACAAAATTTTCTCATTTATTTGTTGTTACATCATCTTTTAGTGCTGCACAAGTGGATGATATTTTTTTCAAAGAAATCTTCAGATTGCATGGGCTTCCCAAGAGCATTGTTAGTGACAGAGATAGTAGATTCATGGGCGCCTTTTGGCAATAAATTTTTAGATTGGTGGGTACTCAATTGACTCCAAGTACCAGCTATCATTCACAAACTGATGGACAAACAAAGAGCGTGAATCAATGGTTGGAAGGGTACCTAAGAAACTATGTGGGAGAGAAGCAAAAAGCATGGAAAAAATGGCTACACTTGGGTGAGTTTTGCTACAATACCACCTATCATATGTCAATAGGGATGTCTCCTTTCAAAGCATTTGTTATAGCTTAAAATGACACTTCTCCGTCTGTGACGACACTTGCATCGCTTGGTCACATGACGACACTTCTTGAGATCAAGTTTAGTCACACAACATGACACTTGTGGATGGACGGGTCATATGGGACACTTAAAATGGTTGAAATTACCTCACTCCTGGTCCATTTGATGGTAATAACCCTTAGGAACACATCTCTAGACCAAACCACCTCCTGAAAATCATTAGAAAACCCTGTTTTGGCCATATTTCCACATGTGTGCTAGTATCCTATGCAGAGAGTAGCGCCCACCTTGAAAAATGCATTGGTTTGCAGTAGGAAGAGTAGAGAACTTTCCTAAATCAGTCAAAATCTCAAATTTTGGTCAAATTGGGTTGGTTTAGGAACCTCCTGATCGGTTATAACTGCTTTTTCCCTCCTTCATTGACTATATAAGGAAGGTAGAAGGGCCATGAGAGGGGACCAAGCCCATAACAATGTTATGTTGTAGGAATGGAGACCCTCATCCCCCTCTCTTGTGCCTCAATTTCTGATAAACCCTAGCACAAGTGATTAGAGGCTGGGATCCTTGGAGAACAGAAGTAGGAGACCTTGAATCGAGGTTTCGTGAAGTGCCAAGCTTGAAGGAAGGTATAATTTTATGTACTTTCTTCATTCATTAATAAAGATCAGATGTCCTTCCCTTTCCAAATATGACCTATTTATGTGTGTCTCAAATTTGATTACAGTTTGCTTATAGTTTGATGTCTTCTTATGTCATGAATATCAGTCTTATATATGTAGTCAAATGTATTTGAGAAAGGTATGAAGTTGTTTTGCAGGTGTGGGAATTGCGACACTGAATAGCATTGAAGAGCAAGGAAGAGAAAGGCTTGGATCAACCTTTTGAATAAGGTACACATCCTTCCAACCTTAATCTCTTTGCTTACTAGTGGTACTTGCAGAACATTTGTATGTCTATCTTTCATCCCTGTAAGTTGGTAGTTTATCCCCTGAACTATAGGTGTATTTTCCTCACAACAACATTATATGGTTATGATGCACTTACATTTGCTGAAATCATATTTGGTGATAGTAGAGCCCCAAAGGTTAAAGATTGGGTGGAAGAGAGCCGAGACATTTTAAAGCTCTTGAAAGACAATTTGCAGGTTGCTCAAAATCAACAAAAACAATATGCTGATAGACATAGGGAAGAAAGAACCTTTCAGGTCAATGATTTAGTATATTTAAGGTTGCATCTAAGCAAACATCTCTCAAAAAGAATGGAGGAGAAAAATTAAAACCAAGGTAATATGGGCCATACAAGGTAGTGTGGAAGATCGAAGAATTAGCATATGAACTAGAACTTCTGGAAGGGAGTAAAATCCATAATGTATTACATGTTTCTTGTCTCAAGAAATCCCTTGGTCAAAAAATCATCACTTCAGAAATACTTCCTCCCTTGGATGATCAAGGTCAGCTCACACTTGTTCCAAAAAATATTTTGAAGACACGGGAAAGGAGGTTGAGGAGTAGAATTATCAAAGAATATTTAGTACAATGGAGGGACCTACCAAATGAAGATGCCACATGGGAAGAGGAGAATATTTTGCAGCATCCTAATTTGTAATTGCTTGAGGACAAGCAATCTTGGGTGGGGAGGACTGTAATGTCCCCATTCAAATAATTGTATAGCAGACAATCCCCATCAATCCTACCAAGTTCCCTAGGTTGAATGGGTACATTGGGAATTGTAATAAGGGAGCAAAGGAATGATGTTTACACATTAGAATAGTCCAATTATTTAATAAATAAGTTGAATAAATGAATCCAAGAGGAATTATAGGTGGCAAATGGTTTTGAGGACATTTGAAGGATGTGGGACCCCCACTAGCTTGGTTTTTCACTTCCACATGGCAAATCTCACTTGGAATTTCGAATACATGGAAAGGAAAACATGATTGGGTGAGTTGGTAAGGCCTACACATGGAATGGAGCATCTTAGGTCGAAATGTGGTGGAATAGTAACCTCCATGGAAGAGGAAGAGTCAAATTGGAGACTAGTGGACACTTGGGCTAGATTCTCTAGTCTTATGACAACAATGATGAAGCATCTATGACATCTATGAAAAAATTCAGATCTGACTTCTTACACCGGACCATTATGACATGTCAGCCCCAAAAATAGGCTCAAGAAGGCGCTCATGGAGTTGGGGGAAGCCAAAGAGACTCCTATTCGAAATTGGGAGAAGATGGAGTGTTGGAAACTAGGAGACAAGTGGCAAATGTGGAATATTTCCTAAGTGGAAATATATAGAAGATAATGAGAGGATTTCGACCCTTGGAAGATTAATGTTGGTTATAAAATGTAGAAATCAAGTATGAGAATGGATTTTGATGATTTGAGAAAAATTGCATTTGTGAAGAGAGAGCTAGTGGATGACTAGTTTCTTTCCTTAGCCAATTTCGAGGGTGAAAGATTCCCATCCAAGTTCCCATCCAAGTTGGTGTTTGGAGAGTCCACTCAGGTCTTTCATGGAGATTTAATGGATTTTTATTTTCAGGTATCAGCTATAGGGAATCTCATGGTTTTTTTTAGTGCAACACCATCTCTCAACCATTTCCAGTTTTGAAGGCATATTCATGCTCCTTGAGGGAGGGCGTTTTTGGTGAGATCTTGTGCTTCTTGGGAGAGATTATATCGATGTATTTCTGATTGAAATAGAATTATGTACTCTGTTCTTCACCTTCAGAAAGTCTCAGGTTGAAATACCATGTGGTTATATGTAAAAATGAATATTAATGAGCAAACAATGTCCATTTCCCCACTACATTGATGTATGCCATTATAATGATGATGATTTCGAATAAAGGAATGTTTCTATGATATATTTGTGATGAATGGACTTCCATTGATGTGTATTACAAGTTTCATATTCTGTACTTGAGCATTTGAATCCATTATACTCAGTTTATTTGCATTTGGAGAAGATTTGGTGCCATTTCCCCAAGGGTTGAATTAGTGGTTTTTGCTGTTGTTTGGGAGAGGGTTGGAACAGAACTTATAAATAATGAATGATGCATTTGGTACCTTAACAAAATCCCCTACCTCTTTTCAAAAATTCGAGTGGGTTTGGAGGAATTTGGGAAGCTATTTTCAGTACTTACCCCAGGGGGATTTGAACCCCAAATAACTAGTAAAATTGCATACTTGAACCAGAATATTAAGAGGGTTTGCAGAGGTATTTTGGTGGCCATATATCATCCCTGAAAATAATATTTAAGTCCTAATATCAGTAATACACCTTCCCTGAATATTTGGGACCATTTGGACCAAAATTGGGACCTAGGCATCAAAACTAGTCAAAGGTCGAAATTGGGGAAAAAGTGGAAAATTGGGCATTTTCTTAAAATTTTGAAAAAGGGACATTACAATTTTGTCTTCAAAAAAAAAAAAAATAAGAAATATTTTTATTCCTCTCAAATTAAATGAAAAAAACAAAAAACAAGGAGGAAGAGCTCAAGGGGTGTGGAGACACTAAAGGGTTAGGGATGCTTGGAATTTTAGCTATTCCCTAGTTGATCCATCCTCCTATTTACCATTTCCCAACAAGGATACAGGGTTTATTTGATAGAGAGTGAGAGTGAAGCTGTACAAATTCCCATAAGCAGAAGAAATGAGGAACCAGAGATCCAGAGGGCCCTAGAACGTGCTTCTTGCCAAGAAATAAAGAGCCAAGCTGAAGACATTGAATGTTGGTTTTTCCATTTTGGTATCCAGTATTTAGAGTAAACAATATCTCATATGCAATGTTTTCTCTAAATCCATTGACTGTTGGTTTTATTGATTTGATTTCTAGGCTAAACAATGTCTCATATGCAATGTTTTCTTTGTGTTTGTGATTTATTGTGTTGGATTGTTTATTGTATGGATAAAGAGATCCTTTGTGTTTTAATGGCTAATAATGAATAATGAGTTTCTATCAGAGAGGAGGAGTTTGTGGTTAGAGTTGTAGAACTACTGCATATTATGATTTTGTTTGTCCATTAGTGGTACCAACAACGAGTTAACCATTGGATGCCATCCAATCCCAGAGATGGATGGTTTCCATTTTGTATCCCTTTGTAATTATCTAGGGGGTTTCTAAATTGGATTATATGAAAGGTCTCTTGATCCATTGTATGAAGAGGATACTCTTGGACGCTTTTCCCCTCTCGACAGGATCATACTCTCTCCTTATCATTGAATTCAAATTGTTAGTTTTGGTATCCCCTCAATAGTTGAGTTTTTAAACCTTTGCTAGACGTGTCCCATCGACCAAGACACTGTCCAACCTCATGGTCTGCATTTTTACTTTTTCCAGGAGATTTGGCTCTCCAAGATACCATAACCACCTCCTTCGTTCAATGATCCCTCTTCAATTGCTTAGTCGAACCTGTCCATGATTAATTTCTACCAGTGTTAGAGCCTAGAGGTTGATTCAACCTTCACCTGTCTTATTTACTCACTAAGAATATATTTAATAGTTATTTGTGTTTGTCTCATTTTATATTTATTTTACTAATACTTTGTGTAGAGAAGAGAATATTCATTTTGGTGAAAAGGAGAGACCATATTCCTAGTCCTACCATTTAAAGATCAAACAAAAAGAGTCAAACACTCTCTAAGAAACAAATAAATTAACACTCTTTGAAGGAAATCGTTCCCCATCACACCAAATTTGTCCCTTAGCATCTCAAGCTTCCCCTTAGCTAGTGGCTTTGTCAAAATATCAGCACCTTCTAAATATGTAGGAATGCAGTCGAGCACAACTGCTCAAGGTTTGTACTCTATTTATTAGAAATTATATTGAATATCAAAGTGTGTGAATTGCAAATATGTAGGAATGTAGTCAAGAACCATTGTTCAAGCTTTGTACTCTATTTCTTAGAAATTGTATTGAATGTCAAAGTGTGTGAAGAGACCGTGGAACTTTGGATTCTCATAGTGCTCGATGGAACTATGATTGATACAATAAAAAATTGTGGGCTCCAACACTAGTTTAGACAAGTATGCAACCAACTTTCAAAGCCAAATGGCTTCACAACTAGCAAAACACGTTGAGTATACTCCACTTCCACCTAATTGAATGCAACTATCACTTTATCCTTGTTGAACTAGGAAATCATACATGATCCCAAATTAAAACAATAGTTAGAGTTACCCTTTTGAGTGCTTACATCCCTTGCCTAGTCTAAATCAACAAATCCATGGAGTAGCAACTCGACATCTCCTATACACTGCATGCCCTAATTGATTGTACCCTTCAAGTATCTGAGAAAATGATTTGGAGAGGCTCAACCATAAATTGTCTCAAGGTATTTGTTATTGGATATTTGGTTGTGAGTTTAACAAAAGGCCTTTCTTTACTAGTTGTAGAGCTTAGGCAAACAAGTATATTAGTGAACAAAAAAACATAGTTATTGAGTCTATCCTCTAAGCATGTATACTAACTAAATATCCATTTAAACATGAATTCAAAGAATAAAACAACTCTTTGGGGGAATTAAGATAAATTATTTATTATCCAATTGGAAGACAATAATACGAGAATTATCACTTGTTAGGATCCTTGCAGAAGTGGTCTCTAAGCTCTCTTCACAGTAGGGTTCTTTGCATCTCAAAATCCTATGAGTACAACGTTAAAACTCCATGGGATGAGTCCAAGGGAATATTTTCAAAGCTGGAAGCACAAGTCATTCACATCTCTTGCAACATGGCCATTCTCATGGCATCTCTAGAGATCAAGTTTGGACCTTTTGGGAAGTTTAGTAGCTCTAACTAATAAGATGTATCACATGGGAAATATTGAGATAATGAAGACCTAGAAAAAGAGTTGAAATTGAGATAGAGAACTAGGGTTCCATAACATCACTTCTTCTCAATCTTTGTTTAAAGTGGAAGTGAAAGTGGACATAAAACCCTAACAAGGTAAGATTGATGTTGTTAAGTTGAATGAATGGTTGAAACAATTAGATGTTTATTTTAGTGTTTATAATATAGGAGAAGACAAAAATATTTCATTTACCAACTAAAATTAGAGGGCCATGCCCAAACATGATGGGGAAGTGACACATATATGCTTAGGATGGAGGGTGTTCCCCTAGTATCTAAGTGAGAGGTGTCTAAAAACCTCATTAATTCCTAGTTCTATCTTATTGGATATGAAGAGGACCAGTGGATCCGTTAGCACTATTTCCAACAAAATTGAGACTATAGTGTGCAAGAGTACAACACTGAATTCAAAAAATGGCCATAATGTTGGGTACTCCCAAGAACCTGCATATAATCCTCAATTATCTAGGTGGTCTACATAGTCATTTACAAAGGAGTGATGCTCTTCAAACCTAGGATAGTTGATGAGGCTTGTGTGAAAACATAATATATGGAGAATATAAGTAAGAAAAAAGGACAAGCAGGTGGTTCCAAGCATAAAGATGACTGATGGAAAGGAGAAGTGGAAAGAAAATAGGAAGAAGAAAACATGGACCACTACACACTGGTACAAGTATCCAAACAACCATTGCAACCATTGTAATATTGATGGTCACATTAAAGATAAGTGTTGGAAGCTACATCCTGAGCTACATCTAAAGAACCACAAGAAGGATTCCAAGATGAAGAACATGATAGCCATGGAGACAATGAACTAGATAGAGAGAAACTCAGATGCAGATGAAAAGATTATCTATGATACAATGAAAAAGGAGGTGAATATGAGTAGCCTCCATCTCTAGGAAGAGAAAAGATGAGTAAACTCTTCCATATTTGATTTTGGTTCACATACCAACCTCATAGTAGAAGATCTGATCATAAATCTTGGATTGAAAGTTCATGACCATTCTCACACATATCCTTTGCATTGGGTAAATAAGTATGTAGAGATTAGTGCCACTAATCAATGCAATATCAAATAGGCTATAAATGCAAACTATATTGATGAAGTAGAGGTAGATGTAGTATCACTTGATGTGTGTGGTGTAGTGTTTGGAAGCATCTACATGTACATGATGGATGCAATCTTTGTGAGGAGAGAAAACCATTATCGTTTGATCAAGGATAGGCAGTTATTCATTATCAGTGCACACAAAGGAAAATCCGATATCTCCTTGCTAAGCGCTAACCAAGCTAAGAAATTGATCAATTCAAACGGGAACTTTATATTACTCTTATTAAGAGAGAATCAATAAGAAGATGAATCGATAAAAGTAATGGTATCTTTGAAAGGATGTATTAAAGAGTAGAGATACTAGTTGGAGGATATTTTATAGGCATACATAGTTTTTCGAGAGCCTAAAGAATTTCCACTCAAGAGGGAATTTGAGTATGAGATATAACCGCTTCTTGATTTCCTATTTCCAAATATTGGGCTATATGAATAGTCCATCCTAGAAGAAGATTACACTAAGAAACAATTGCAACAACTATTTGAGTAGGGAGTAACTGAATCAAGTACCTCACCTTGAAAGTCTCCTATCATCATAGTACCCAAGAAGGATAGGACTTGGAGAATATGTACCCTTGCCTAGTCTAAATCAACAAATCCATGGAGTAGCAACTCGACATCTCCTATACACTGCATGCCCTAATTGATTGTACCCTTCAAGTATCTGAGAAAATGATTTGGAGAGGCTCAACCATAAATTGTCTCAAGGTATTTGTTATTGGATATTTGGTTGTGAGTTTAACAAAAGGCCTTTCTTTACTAGTTGTAGAGCTTAGGCAAACAAGTATATTAGTGAACAAAAAAACATAGTTATTGAGTCTATCCTCTAAGCATGTATACTAACTAAATATCCATTTAAACATGAATTCAAAGAATAAAACAACTCTTTGGGGGAATTAAGATAAATTATTTATTATCCAATTGGAAGACAATAATACGAGAATTATCACTTGTTAGGATCCTTGCAGAAGTGGTCTCTAAGCTCTCTTCACAGTAGGGTTCTTTGCATCTCAAAATCCTATGAGTACAACGTTAAAACTCCATGGGATGAGTCCAAGGGAATATTTTCAAAGCTGGAAGCACAAGTCATTCACATCTCTTGCAACATGGCCATTCTCATGGCATCTCTAGAGATCAAGTTTGGACCTTTTGGGAAGTTTAGTAGCTCTAACTCATAAGATGTATCACATGGGAAATATTGAGATAATGAAGACCTAGAAAAAGAGTTGAAATTGAGATAGAGAACTAGGGTTCCATAACATCACTTCTTCTCAATCTTTGTTTAAAGTGGAAGTGAAAGTGGACATAAAACCCTAACAAGGTAAGATTGATGTTGTTAAGTTGAATGAATGGTTGAAACAATTAGATGTTTATTTTAGTGTTTATAATATAGGAGAAGACAAAAATATTTCATTTACCAACTAAAATTAGAGGGCCATGCCCAAACATGATGGGGAAGTGACACATATATGCTTAGGATGGAGGGTGTTCCCCTAGTATCTAAGTGAGAGGTGTCTAAAAACCTCATTAATTACTAGTTCTATCTTATTGGATATGAAGAGGACCAGTGGATCCGTTAGCACTATTTCCAACAAAATTGAGACTATAGTGTGCAAGAGTACACCACTGAATTCAAAAAATGGCCATAATGTTGGGTACTCCCAAGAACCTGCATATAATCCTCAATTATCTAGGTGGTCTACATAGTCATTTACAAAGGAGTGATGCTCTTCAAACCTAGGATAGTTGATGAGGCTTGTGTGAAAACATAATATATGGAGAATATAAGTAAGAAAAAAGGACAAGCAGGTGGTTCCAAGCATAAAGATGACTGATGGAAAGGAGAAGTGGAAAGAAAATAGGAAGAAGAAAACATGGACCACTACACACTGGTACAAGTATCCAAACAACCATTGCAACCATTGTAATATTGATGGTCACATTAAAGATAAGTGTTGGAAGCTACATCCTGAGCTACATCTAAAGAACCACAAGAAGGATTCCAAGATGAAGAACATGATAGCCATGGAGACAATGAACTAGATAGAGAGAAACTCAGATGCAGATGAAAAGATTATCTATGATACAATGAAAAAGGAGGTGAATATGAGTAGCCTCCATCTCTAGGAAGAGAAAAGATGAGTAAACTCTTCCATATTTGATTTTGGTTCACATACCAACCTCATAGTAGAAGATCTGATCATAAATCTTGGATTGAAAGTTCATGACCATTCTCACACATATCCTTTGCATTGGGTAAATAAGTATGTAGAGATTAGTGCCACTAATCAATGCAATATCAAATAGGCTATAAATGCAAACTATATTGATGAAGTAGAGGTAGATGTAGTATCACTTGATGTGTGTGGTGTAGTGTTTGGAAGCATCTACATGTACATGATGGATGCAATCTTTGTGAGGAGAGAAAACCATTATCGTTTGATCAAGGATAGGCAGTTATTCATTATCAGTGCACACAAAGGAAAATCCGATATCTCCTTGCTAAGCGCTAACCAAGCTAAGAAATTGATCAATTCAAACGGGAACTTTATATTACTCTTATTAAGAGAGAATCAATAAGAAGATGAATCGATAAAAGTAATGGTATCTTTGAAAGGATGTATTAAAGAGTAGAGATACTAGTTGGAGGATATTTTATAGGCATACATAGTTTTTCGAGAGCCTAAAGAATTTCCACTCAAGAGGGAATTTGAGTATGAGATATAACCGCTTCTTGATTTCCTATTTCCAAATATTGGGCTATATGAATAGTCCATCCTAGAAGAAGATTACACTAAGAAACAATTGCAACAACTATTTGAGTAGGGAGTAACTGAATCAAGTACCTCACCTTGAAAGTCTCCTATCATCATAGTACCCAAGAAGGATAGGACTTGGAGAATATGTACCCTTGCCTAGTCTAAATCAACAAATCCATGGAGTAGCAACTCGACATCTCCTATACACTGCATGCCCTAATTGATTGTACCCTTCAAGTATCTGAGAAAATGATTTGGAGAGGCTCAACCATAAATTGTCTCAAGGTATTTGTTATTGGATATTTGGTTGTGAGTTTAACAAAAGGCCTTTCTTTACTAGTTGTAGAGCTTAGGCAAACAAGTATATTAGTGAACAAAAAAACATAGTTATTGAGTCTATCCTCTAAGCATGTATACTAACTAAATATCCATTTAAACATGAATTCAAAGAATAAAACAACTCTTTGGGGGAATTAAGATAAATTATTTATTATCCAATTGGAAGACAATAATACGAGAATTATCACTTGTTAGGATCCTTGCAGAAGTGGTCTCTAAGCTCTCTTCACAGTAGGGTTCTTTGCATCTCAAAATCCTATGAGTACAACGTTAAAACTCCATGGGATGAGTCCAAGGGAATATTTTCAAAGCTGGAAGCACAAGTCATTCACATCTCTTGCAACATGGCCATTCTCATGGCATCTCTAGAGATCAAGTTTGGACCTTTTGGGAAGTTTAGTAGCTCTAACTCATAAGATGTATCACATGGGAAATATTGAGATAATGAAGACCTAGAAAAAGAGTTGAAATTGAGATAGAGAACTAGGGTTCCATAACATCACTTCTTCTCAATCTTTGTTTAAAGTGGAAGTGAAAGTGGACATAAAACCCTAACAAGGTAAGATTGATGTTGTTAAGTTGAATGAATGGTTGAAACAATTAGATGTTTATTTTAGTGTTTATAATATAGGAGAAGACAAAAATATTTCATTTACCAACTAAAATTAGAGGGCCATGCCCAAACATGATGGGGAAGTGACACATATATGCTTAGGATGGAGGGTGTTCCCCTAGTATCTAAGTGAGAGGTGTCTAAAAACCTCATTAATTCCTAGTTCTATCTTATTGGATATGAAGAGGACCAGTGGATCCGTTAGCACTATTTCCAACAAAATTGAGACTATAGTGTGCAAGAGTACACCACTGAATTCAAAAAATGGCCATAATGTTGGGTACTCCCAAGAACCTGCATATAATCCTCAATTATCTAGGTGGTCTACATAGTCATTTACAAAGGAGTGATGCTCTTCAAACCTAGGATAGTTGATGAGGCTTGTGTGAAAACATAATATATGGAGAATATAAGTAAGAAAAAAGGACAAGCAGGTGGTTCCAAGCATAAAGATGACTGATGGAAAGGAGAAGTGGAAAGAAAATAGGAAGAAGAAAACATGGACCACTACACACTGGTACAAGTATCCAAACAACCATTGCAACCATTGTAATATTGATGGTCACATTAAAGATAAGTGTTGGAAGCTACATCCTGAGCTACATCTAAAGAACCACAAGAAGGATTCCAAGATGAAGAACATGATAGCCATGGAGACAATGAACTAGATAGAGAGAAACTCAGATGCAGATGAAAAGATTATCTATGATACAATGAAAAAGGAGGTGAATATGAGTAGCCTCCATCTCTAGGAAGAGAAAAGATGAGTAAACTCTTCCATATTTGATTTTGGTTCACATACCAACCTCATAGTAGAAGATCTGATCATAAATCTTGGATTGAAAGTTCATGACCATTCTCACACATATCCTTTGCATTGGGTAAATAAGTATGTAGAGATTAGTGCCACTAATCAATGCAATATCAAATAGGCTATAAATGCAAACTATATTGATGAAGTAGAGGTAGATGTAGTATCACTTGATGTGTGTGGTGTAGTGTTTGGAAGCATCTACATGTACATGATGGATGCAATCTTTGTGAGGAGAGAAAACCATTATCGTTTGATCAAGGATAGGCAGTTATTCATTATCAGTGCACACAAAGGAAAATCCGATATCTCCTTGCTAAGCGCTAACCAAGCTAAGAAATTGATCAATTCAAACGGGAACTTTATATTACTCTTATTAAGAGAGAATCAATAAGAAGATGAATCGATAAAAGTAATGGTATCTTTGAAAGGATGTATTAAAGAGTAGAGATACTAGTTGGAGGATATTTTATAGGCATACATAGTTTTTCGAGAGCCTAAAGAATTTCCACTCAAGAGGGAATTTGAGTATGAGATATAACCGCTTCTTGATTTCCTATTTCCAAATATTGGGCTATATGAATAGTCCATCCTAGAAGAAGATTACACTAAGAAACAATTGCAACAACTATTTGAGTAGGGAGTAACTGAATCAAGTACCTCACCTTGAAAGTCTCCTATCATCATAGTACCCAAGAAGGATAGGACTTGGAGAATATGTACCCTTGCCTAGTCTAAATCAACAAATCCATGGAGTAGCAACTCGACATCTCCTATACACTGCATGCCCTAATTGATTGTACCCTTCAAGTATCTGAGAAAATGATTTGGAGAGGCTCAACCATAAATTGTCTCAAGGTATTTGTTATTGGATATTTGGTTGTGAGTTTAACAAAAGGCCTTTCTTTACTAGTTGTAGAGCTTAGGCAAACAAGTATATTAGTGAACAAAAAAACATAGTTATTGAGTCTATCCTCTAAGCATGTATACTAACTAAATATCCATTTAAACATGAATTCAAAGAATAAAACAACTCTTTGGGGGAATTAAGATAAATTATTTATTATCCAATTGGAAGACAATAATACGAGAATTATCACTTGTTAGGATCCTTGCAGAAGTGGTCTCTAAGCTCTCTTCACAGTAGGGTTCTTTGCATCTCAAAATCCTATGAGTACAACGTTAAAACTCCATGGGATGAGTCCAAGGGAATATTTTCAAAGCTGGAAGCACAAGTCATTCACATCTCTTGCAACATGGCCATTCTCATGGCATCTCTAGAGATCAAGTTTGGACCTTTTGGGAAGTTTAGTAGCTCTAACTCATAAGATGTATCACATGGGAAATATTGAGATAATGAAGACCTAGAAAAAGAGTTGAAATTGAGATAGAGAACTAGGGTTCCATAACATCACTTCTTCTCAATCTTTGTTTAAAGTGGAAGTGAAAGTGGACATAAAACCCTAACAAGGTAAGATTGATGTTGTTAAGTTGAATGAATGGTTGAAACAATTAGATGTTTATTTTAGTGTTTATAATATAGGAGAAGACAAAAATATTTCATTTACCAACTAAAATTAGAGGGCCATGCCCAAACATGATGGGGAAGTGACACATATATGCTTAGGATGGAGGGTGTTCCCCTAGTATCTAAGTGAGAGGTGTCTAAAAACCTCATTAATTCCTAGTTCTATCTTATTGGATATGAAGAGGACCAGTGGATCCGTTAGCACTATTTCCAACAAAATTGAGACTATAGTGTGCAAGAGTACACCACTGAATTCAAAAAATGGCCATAATGTTGGGTACTCCCAAGAACCTGCATATAATCCTCAATTATCTAGGTGGTCTACATAGTCATTTACAAAGGAGTGATGCTCTTCAAACCTAGGATAGTTGATGAGGCTTGTGTGAAAACATAATATATGGAGAATATAAGTAAGAAAAAAGGACAAGCAGGTGGTTCCAAGCATAAAGATGACTGATGGAAAGGAGAAGTGGAAAGAAAATAGGAAGAAGAAAACATGGACCACTACACACTGGTACAAGTATCCAAACAACCATTGCAACCATTGTAATATTGATGGTCACATTAAAGATAAGTGTTGGAAGCTACATCCTGAGCTACATCTAAAGAACCACAAGAAGGATTCCAAGATGAAGAACATGATAGCCATGGAGACAATGAACTAGATAGAGAGAAACTCAGATGCAGATGAAAAGATTATCTATGATACAATGAAAAAGGAGGTGAATATGAGTAGCCTCCATCTCTAGGAAGAGAAAAGATGAGTAAACTCTTCCATATTTGATTTTGGTTCACATACCAACCTCATAGTAGAAGATCTGATCATAAATCTTGGATTGAAAGTTCATGACCATTCTCACACATATCCTTTGCATTGGGTAAATAAGTATGTAGAGATTAGTGCCACTAATCAATGCAATATCAAATAGGCTATAAATGCAAACTATATTGATGAAGTAGAGGTAGATGTAGTATCACTTGATGTGTGTGGTGTAGTGTTTGGAAGCATCTACATGTACATGATGGATGCAATCTTTGTGAGGAGAGAAAACCATTATCGTTTGATCAAGGATAGGCAGTTATTCATTATCAGTGCACACAAAGGAAAATCCGATATCTCCTTGCTAAGCGCTAACCAAGCTAAGAAATTGATCAATTCAAACGGGAACTTTATATTACTCTTATTAAGAGAGAATCAATAAGAAGATGAATCGATAAAAGTAATGGTATCTTTGAAAGGATGTATTAAAGAGTAGAGATACTAGTTGGAGGATATTTTATAGGCATACATAGTTTTTCGAGAGCCTAAAGAATTTCCACTCAAGAGGGAATTTGAGTATGAGATATAACCGCTTCTTGATTTCCTATTTCCAAATATTGGGCTATATGAATAGTCCATCCTAGAAGAAGATTACACTAAGAAACAATTGCAACAACTATTTGAGTAGGGAGTAACTGAATCAAGTACCTCACCTTGAAAGTCTCCTATCATCATAGTACCCAAGAAGGATAGGACTTGGAGAATATGTACCCTTGCCTAGTCTAAATCAACAAATCCATGGAGTAGCAACTCGACATCTCCTATACACTGCATGCCCTAATTGATTGTACCCTTCAAGTATCTGAGAAAATGATTTGGAGAGGCTCAACCATAAATTGTCTCAAGGTATTTGTTATTGGATATTTGGTTGTGAGTTTAACAAAAGGCCTTTCTTTACTAGTTGTAGAGCTTAGGCAAACAAGTATATTAGTGAACAAAAAAACATAGTTATTGAGTCTATCCTCTAAGCATGTATACTAACTAAATATCCATTTAAACATGAATTCAAAGAATAAAACAACTCTTTGGGGGAATTAAGATAAATTATTTATTATCCAATTGGAAGACAATAATACGAGAATTATCACTTGTTAGGATCCTTGCAGAAGTGGTCTCTAAGCTCTCTTCACAGTAGGGTTCTTTGCATCTCAAAATCCTATGAGTACAACGTTAAAACTCCATGGGATGAGTCCAAGGGAATATTTTCAAAGCTGGAAGCACAAGTCATTCACATCTCTTGCAACATGGCCATTCTCATGGCATCTCTAGAGATCAAGTTTGGACCTTTTGGGAAGTTTAGTAGCTCTAACTCATAAGATGTATCACATGGGAAATATTGAGATAATGAAGACCTAGAAAAAGAGTTGAAATTGAGATAGAGAACTAGGGTTCCATAACATCACTTCTTCTCAATCTTTGTTTAAAGTGGAAGTGAAAGTGGACATAAAACCCTAACAAGGTAATATTGATGTTGTTAAGTTGAATGAATGGTTGAAACAATTAGATGTTTATTTTAGTGTTTATAATATAGGAGAAGACAAAAATATTTCATTTACCAACTAAAATTAGAGGGCCATGCCCAAACATGATGGGGAAGTGACACATATATGCTTAGGATGGAGGGTGTTCCCCTAGTATCTAAGTGAGAGGTGTCTAAAAACCTCATTAATTCCTAGTTCTATCTTATTGGATATGAAGAGGACCAGTGGATCCGTTAGCACTATTTCCAACAAAATTGAGACTATAGTGTGCAAGAGTACACCACTGAATTCAAAAAATGGCCATAATGTTGGGTACTCCCAAGAACCTGCATATAATCCTCAATTATCTAGGTGGTCTACATAGTCATTTACAAAGGAGTGATGCTCTTCAAACCTAGGATAGTTGATGAGGCTTGTGTGAAAACATAATATATGGAGAATATAAGTAAGAAAAAAGGACAAGCAGGTGGTTCCAAGCATAAAGATGACTGATGGAAAGGAGAAGTGGAAAGAAAATAGGAAGAAGAAAACATGGACCACTACACACTGGTACAAGTATCCAAACAACCATTGCAACCATTGTAATATTGATGGTCACATTAAAGATAAGTGTTGGAAGCTACATCCTGAGCTACATCTAAAGAACCACAAGAAGGATTCCAAGATGAAGAACATGATAGCCATGGAGACAATGAACTAGATAGAGAGAAACTCAGATGCAGATGAAAAGATTATCTATGATACAATGAAAAAGGAGGTGAATATGAGTAGCCTCCATCTCTAGGAAGAGAAAAGATGAGTAAACTCTTCCATATTTGATTTTGGTTCACATACCAACCTCATAGTAGAAGATCTGATCATAAATCTTGGATTGAAAGTTCATGACCATTCTCACACATATCCTTTGCATTGGGTAAATAAGTATGTAGAGATTAGTGCCACTAATCAATGCAATATCAAATAGGCTATAAATGCAAACTATATTGATGAAGTAGAGGTAGATGTAGTATCACTTGATGTGTGTGGTGTAGTGTTTGGAAGCATCTACATGTACATGATGGATGCAATCTTTGTGAGGAGAGAAAACCATTATCGTTTGATCAAGGATAGGCAGTTATTCATTATCAGTGCACACAAAGGAAAATCCGATATCTCCTTGCTAAGCGCTAACCAAGCTAAGAAATTGATCAATTCAAACGGGAACTTTATATTACTCTTATTAAGAGAGAATCAATAAGAAGATGAATCGATAAAAGTAATGGTATCTTTGAAAGGATGTATTAAAGAGTAGAGATACTAGTTGGAGGATATTTTATAGGCATACATAGTTTTTCGAGAGCCTAAAGAATTTCCACTCAAGAGGGAATTTGAGTATGAGATATAACCGCTTCTTGATTTCCTATTTCCAAATATTGGGCTATATGAATAGTCCATCCTAGAAGAAGATTACACTAAGAAACAATTGCAACAACTATTTGAGTAGGGAGTAACTGAATCAAGTACCTCACCTTGAAAGTCTCCTATCATCATAGTACCCAAGAAGGATAGGACTTGGAGAATATGTACCCTTGCCTAGTCTAAATCAACAAATCCATGGAGTAGCAACTCGACATCTCCTATACACTGCATGCCCTAATTGATTGTACCCTTCAAGTATCTGAGAAAATGATTTGGAGAGGCTCAACCATAAATTGTCTCAAGGTATTTGTTATTGGATATTTGGTTGTGAGTTTAACAAAAGGCCTTTCTTTACTAGTTGTAGAGCTTAGGCAAACAAGTATATTAGTGAACAAAAAAACATAGTTATTGAGTCTATCCTCTAAGCATGTATACTAACTAAATATCCATTTAAACATGAATTCAAAGAATAAAACAACTCTTTGGGGGAATTAAGATAAATTATTTATTATCCAATTGGAAGACAATAATACGAGAATTATCACTTGTTAGGATCCTTGCAGAAGTGGTCTCTAAGCTCTCTTCACAGTAGGGTTCTTTGCATCTCAAAATCCTATGAGTACAACGTTAAAACTCCATGGGATGAGTCCAAGGGAATATTTTCAAAGCTGGAAGCACAAGTCATTCACATCTCTTGCAACATGGCCATTCTCATGGCATCTCTAGAGATCAAGTTTGGACCTTTTGGGAAGTTTAGTAGCTCTAACTCATAAGATGTATCACATGGGAAATATTGAGATAATGAAGACCTAGAAAAAGAGTTGAAATTGAGATAGAGAACTAGGGTTCCATAACATCACTTCTTCTCAATCTTTGTTTAAAGTGGAAGTGAAAGTGGACATAAAACCCTAACAAGGTAATATTGATGTTGTTAAGTTGAATGAATGGTTGAAACAATTAGATGTTTATTTTAGTGTTTATAATATAGGAGAAGACAAAAATATTTCATTTACCAACTAAAATTAGAGGGCCATGCCCAAACATGATGGGGAAGTGACACATATATGCTTAGGATGGAGGGTGTTCCCCTAGTATCTAAGTGAGAGGTGTCTAAAAACCTCATTAATTCCTAGTTCTATCTTATTGGATATGAAGAGGACCAGTGGATCCGTTAGCACTATTTCCAACAAAATTGAGACTATAGTGTGCAAGAGTACACCACTGAATTCAAAAAATGGCCATAATGTTGGGTACTCCCAAGAACCTGCATATAATCCTCAATTATCTAGGTGGTCTACATAGTCATTTACAAAGGAGTGATGCTCTTCAAACCTAGGATAGTTGATGAGGCTTGTGTGAAAACATAATATATGGAGAATATAAGTAAGAAAAAAGGACAAGCAGGTGGTTCCAAGCATAAAGATGACTGATGGAAAGGAGAAGTGGAAAGAAAATAGGAAGAAGAAAACATGGACCACTACACACTGGTACAAGTATCCAAACAACCATTGCAACCATTGTAATATTGATGGTCACATTAAAGATAAGTGTTGGAAGCTACATCCTGAGCTACATCTAAAGAACCACAAGAAGGATTCCAAGATGAAGAACATGATAGCCATGGAGACAATGAACTAGATAGAGAGAAACTCAGATGCAGATGAAAAGATTATCTATGATACAATGAAAAAGGAGGTGAATATGAGTAGCCTCCATCTCTAGGAAGAGAAAAGATGAGTAAACTCTTCCATATTTGATTTTGGTTCACATACCAACCTCATAGTAGAAGATCTGATCATAAATCTTGGATTGAAAGTTCATGACCATTCTCACACATATCCTTTGCATTGGGTAAATAAGTATGTAGAGATTAGTGCCACTAATCAATGCAATATCAAATAGGCTATAAATGCAAACTATATTGATGAAGTAGAGGTAGATGTAGTATCACTTGATGTGTGTGGTGTAGTGTTTGGAAGCATCTACATGTACATGATGGATGCAATCTTTGTGAGGAGAGAAAACCATTATCGTTTGATCAAGGATAGGCAGTTATTCATTATCAGTGCACACAAAGGAAAATCCGATATCTCCTTGCTAAGCGCTAACCAAGCTAAGAAATTGATCAATTCAAACGGGAACTTTATATTACTCTTATTAAGAGAGAATCAATAAGAAGATGAATCGATAAAAGTAATGGTATCTTTGAAAGGATGTATTAAAGAGTAGAGATACTAGTTGGAGGATATTTTATAGGCATACATAGTTTTTCGAGAGCCTAAAGAATTTCCACTCAAGAGGGAATTTGAGTATGAGATATAACCGCTTCTTGATTTCCTATTTCCAAATATTGGGCTATATGAATAGTCCATCCTAGAAGAAGATTACACTAAGAAACAATTGCAACAACTATTTGAGTAGGGAGTAACTGAATCAAGTACCTCACCTTGAAAGTCTCCTATCATCATAGTACCCAAGAAGGATAGGACTTGGAGAATATGTACCCTTGCCTAGTCTAAATCAACAAATCCATGGAGTAGCAACTCGACATCTCCTATACACTGCATGCCCTAATTGATTGTACCCTTCAAGTATCTGAGAAAATGATTTGGAGAGGCTCAACCATAAATTGTCTCAAGGTATTTGTTATTGGATATTTGGTTGTGAGTTTAACAAAAGGCCTTTCTTTACTAGTTGTAGAGCTTAGGCAAACAAGTATATTAGTGAACAAAAAAACATAGTTATTGAGTCTATCCTCTAAGCATGTATACTAACTAAATATCCATTTAAACATGAATTCAAAGAATAAAACAACTCTTTGGGGGAATTAAGATAAATTATTTATTATCCAATTGGAAGACAATAATACGAGAATTATCACTTGTTAGGATCCTTGCAGAAGTGGTCTCTAAGCTCTCTTCACAGTAGGGTTCTTTGCATCTCAAAATCCTATGAGTACAACGTTAAAACTCCATGGGATGAGTCCAAGGGAATATTTTCAAAGCTGGAAGCACAAGTCATTCACATCTCTTGCAACATGGCCATTCTCATGGCATCTCTAGAGATCAAGTTTGGACCTTTTGGGAAGTTTAGTAGCTCTAACTCATAAGATGTATCACATGGGAAATATTGAGATAATGAAGACCTAGAAAAAGAGTTGAAATTGAGATAGAGAACTAGGGTTCCATAACATCACTTCTTCTCAATCTTTGTTTAAAGTGGAAGTGAAAGTGGACATAAAACCCTAACAAGGTAATATTGATGTTGTTAAGTTGAATGAATGGTTGAAACAATTAGATGTTTATTTTAGTGTTTATAATATAGGAGAAGACAAAAATATTTCATTTACCAACTAAAATTAGAGGGCCATGCCCAAACATGATGGGGAAGTGACACATATATGCTTAGGATGGAGGGTGTTCCCCTAGTATCTAAGTGAGAGGTGTCTAAAAACCTCATTAATTCCTAGTTCTATCTTATTGGATATGAAGAGGACCAGTGGATCCGTTAGCACTATTTCCAACAAAATTGAGACTATAGTGTGCAAGAGTACACCACTGAATTCAAAAAATGGCCATAATGTTGGGTACTCCCAAGAACCTGCATATAATCCTCAATTATCTAGGTGGTCTACATAGTCATTTACAAAGGAGTGATGCTCTTCAAACCTAGGATAGTTGATGAGGCTTGTGTGAAAACATAATATATGGAGAATATAAGTAAGAAAAAAGGACAAGCAGGTGGTTCCAAGCATAAAGATGACTGATGGAAAGGAGAAGTGGAAAGAAAATAGGAAGAAGAAAACATGGACCACTACACACTGGTACAAGTATCCAAACAACCATTGCAACCATTGTAATATTGATGGTCACATTAAAGATAAGTGTTGGAAGCTACATCCTGAGCTACATCTAAAGAACCACAAGAAGGATTCCAAGATGAAGAACATGATAGCCATGGAGACAATGAACTAGATAGAGAGAAACTCAGATGCAGATGAAAAGATTATCTATGATACAATGAAAAAGGAGGTGAATATGAGTAGCCTCCATCTCTAGGAAGAGAAAAGATGAGTAAACTCTTCCATATTTGATTTTGGTTCACATACCAACCTCATAGTAGAAGATCTGATCATAAATCTTGGATTGAAAGTTCATGACCATTCTCACACATATCCTTTGCATTGGGTAAATAAGTATGTAGAGATTAGTGCCACTAATCAATGCAATATCAAATAGGCTATAAATGCAAACTATATTGATGAAGTAGAGGTAGATGTAGTATCACTTGATGTGTGTGGTGTAGTGTTTGGAAGCATCTACATGTACATGATGGATGCAATCTTTGTGAGGAGAGAAAACCATTATCGTTTGATCAAGGATAGGCAGTTATTCATTATCAGTGCACACAAAGGAAAATCCGATATCTCCTTGCTAAGCGCTAACCAAGCTAAGAAATTGATCAATTCAAACGGGAACTTTATATTACTCTTATTAAGAGAGAATCAATAAGAAGATGAATCGATAAAAGTAATGGTATCTTTGAAAGGATGTATTAAAGAGTAGAGATACTAGTTGGAGGATATTTTATAGGCATACATAGTTTTTCGAGAGCCTAAAGAATTTCCACTCAAGAGGGAATTTGAGTATGAGATATAACCGCTTCTTGATTTCCTATTTCCAAATATTGGGCTATATGAATAGTCCATCCTAGAAGAAGATTACACTAAGAAACAATTGCAACAACTATTTGAGTAGGGAGTAACTGAATCAAGTACCTCACCTTGAAAGTCTCCTATCATCATAGTACCCAAGAAGGATAGGACTTGGAGAATATGTATCGACTACAAATATTTGAATAAGATTAGCTTCAATAATCGATACCCTCTACCCAAGATCGATGATTTGCTATATCATTTGCAACATGCAAAGTACTTCACCACGCTAGCTCAAATTGGGATATCGACATGTAAGTGTTAAAAAAGAATCCTTGGAAAATTACCTTCAGTATGAGGCAAGGCCTATATGAATTGCCGGTAATTCCTTTTGGTTTATGTAATGCACCAATTACATTTACACATTTGGTGAATGATGTATTGAATTCTTTTCTAGATTCATTTGTAATAGTGTACTTATATGATACATTTTTTTATAGCTCTAGTTGGGAAGAGCATATCTCACATCTCATGTAGGTGTAGACTATAAAAAAGCATCTACTACTAAAAAGCCTTAAGAAATGTGAATTATCTCAACTGTTATTGATGTATCTCGAGGATGTGATTGGTGGAGGGGAATTCAAGATTGATCCTGCAAATATGGACGTCATCCTCAAGTGGCAAACTCCTACTAATGGCACTGTGTTGTCACCTCATTAAATTTTGTACTTCAAAGCTAACATGGAAATTTTTTATGGCTAAAATGCAAGCTAGGTGAAGGCATTGTTGATTATATTGAAAATCAAATCAGTGTACCATGCATTGAGTGTACTTAAATACTTTACTGAAATCATAATACCTTATTGAGTCCAATCAAACGTCAAATGCTAGATTTAAGGAGTGAATTGATCATATAAGAATAGAGAAGGTAAATCAATGACAAATATGTAGTAGCGGGAGTAAGAAATGATGCCTCTAAAGATTATCTCATGTTTGCACCTTTGCAAAACTACTTGACACATGGCATGTTTTTAACCATTGTAGAAGCTGAAGTGTGGTTTTAAAAACCACCGATGGGGCTTCTACAAATCACTTTCAATGATTCCGAGGAATATTTTGTATTTTTTAATGTGAACAATTGAGGTTTCAATTAAACCTTTATTGTTAGTCATTTTGGGGGGCCACATTATGATAGATGGTAACGATGATTTAATTCAATATTTATTTTGGATTGACAATAGTGGGAAATGAATATATTGTTTAAAGCAAAGGTAATAAGCAATGTTGCGGTTCCAAAACAAAAGACTAAGGTTTATTTAGGATTCATGTAACTATGATTGGTAGCGGGTTGATGTGAGCAATTGTTTCAATTTGAAATTCAAATATTTTACCAACAGATAAGTTGTTATTTTTTGGGTATGCTCATTTCACCCTATTAGAAGTCATGTTTGATTTTAAAATAACTTGATATTAAGATTTTCTATGACCTGAAAGCGAAAGCGTGTGGCTCTTAATAAGTCTTCCTTAAAGAATCTCGAAGATGAAGTTCTAGAAGATTTAGATTTTGACATTTTTGAAAATCAATCACATAGGGAAACTCCCTATAAGCTTGGACATGCTGTTTTTAGTAGATTTCATGATAGTTTCGATCAAATTCCTACTTGGGATTGTAGCTTAGCCAAGTTTGTCATTCATCAAACCTATTGTTTCTTGGATGTTCATTTATGCCTTGGAAATTATGATTCTATTAAGCAGAAATCCATGTCCAACGATGGTTTAGAAGTCATTTTAACAATAACCCCCGATGCTATTTTTGAGATGCTATCCCTCCCAGAAGCCATAACACTGCTTAATGATGAAGTTTTAACATCTCAATTTAAAACCTTGGCCATGACAAGGGTATCCAATTTGTTGATACATATGCTAAGAAACAAGACATCTCCTCCATAATTGATTCTTCCTAAATCAAATAGGGAGGTTATTTCCATGATTTGTTTGATTCTCGAATATGATGATGATGAGATGGTCAATCAAGTTATCCTAGGAATGTATGAAAATATTTTCCATGCTTCTAAAGGTGTTCCCGAGAAATTTAATTATGCTAAGTAATAGACATATGCAATTCATAGCCAAATTGTTCAATTCCCTTCTATTAATTTTTTTAGATATTAGTCTTGGTATATCTTTTGTTATTGCACTATTAGAATTTCAAACACTTGAGCCTAAATCAAGTTGATTAACAATATCGGCCTCTTCTTGTTACTAAATTGACACCCTTGGTAACCGATCATGATAAAAATGTTGGTTTTAAGTCATATGTAGACAAGTTTATGCATTGGTCTCACATTATCTTTCATGGAAAGCATCCACCTAGAGTTTTCCTTGAATGTAAAAAGTTGTTGCAATTAAATCTTGATTCTCACGTGGGTGACTGGTACATTTTTTATAATCATATTACTATTAAGATTGTGGATTTGAATGTAAACCCTACCTTCTCCCAATATTTATGAAACTTATGATTTTTTCTCTATAATACATTAGACATAGTTTAGATTCATATCAACTTTAGAAGTAAAAAAAATTCACATTGTCCTTACCTTTTGAAGTTCCTCTCTTTATAGTAAACAACATACCCTATTGTTCAAAGATTGATTATGTCTTTAGATTTTGAAGAAAGCACAGCTTGGAAATATGACCCTCATCATATTATTTATTCCCAAAGGGTTAATATAAAATAAATACCATGTGAGCATGAAGTAGATTTTGAAATTGAAAGGTTGGCTAACAAAGAAAATTGGAAATAAGTCCAAAATATTTCATATGAAAAGGTGTCTTGTATTCATTTTGAATAATTTTGAAAGATATGGATTTGAAAGTGTCTTTATTCTCTGAATAGTTTTAGTATTTATTGTGAATCTAAAGACTAATCATACTCAAAAAGTTGAATTTATTATGAATGTTTATGGTCATTCATAAGCATTGGATTGATTTAAATTAAATGTCCAATTTATTTTCTTTCATTTAAAAATATTTAGGGTTACCATTCCTTTCTCTACTTGGCTATTTGTGTTATTTGATTTAATAATTGCCTTGAGCTTTTCTATTTCAAAGAAATTATATGTTCTATTAGAAATTATTCTGAACATTTATTGCAATTTCTTTGATAACTAATTATGTTAGAATACAGTGCCTTCAATAATGAGAAAAATATGCCAATGCATCTTTATCTAGATTTTCAAGATTTCTTCTCCAACCACTTTAATATTTCTTTAAGAAATTGTTACCATTGAGCTTATTTTGAAACTCTTTATCTTGAAGAATTGTATTTGAGGGATACCCCCTCTAGATATTGAATTGTTTTAGAACAACCTAAAGTAGAGAGGTTACTTTTCCTCTGTAGTGTTCCTTAACAACATCCCCTATCCATGGACATATATAGGAACAACATCTATTTTGGCTCCATTGCTAGGGAACACATTTGAAATTTATGCTTTAGTAAGGAAGTGACAAAAGATTATGTTTTGATTCTTGATGGTGAGCAATAATAGAATAACCAGATTTAAAATTTAATTAGAGAAATATTGAGAGAAATATTCACTTAGAAATTCCATGAGCATCAAGCTAGAAAAAATAATAAGACATACAAGGTCTCATCCAAATATAGAGATCACTGGAATTCATTCAAATCTATAAAGATTGCATACTAAAGCAAATCGACGTAGGAGACTTGGTTATTAATCAATAGTTACTCCTATTCATGAAGAATTTTTATTATTATTACTTAAATTTACTAAGCCTGAATACTTTAAGAATAAATTGTCCTTTTCTACTCTTTAGAAAACCCTTGTTGAATCTTTTGTTAAAAATATTGATCCCTTTGTGAATTTAGAAGGTTATAGATTGACCTTTTCAAGAGAGGGTAAGATTATTCCTAATCTCCCTTTATCTCCATTCTTGCATAAGCCAATATCAACGGAAGCTAATTTTATGATTCTTCAACATTTAATGGCTAATAATAATCCTCCTCTACCACCTCCACCTGGATATAACCCATGGCTAGTTACTAGGTATGCAACTCTCTAACTCCCAATTGATGTCCATGAGATGCTTGAAAATCACCTAAAGATATTACCCAAGTATAATTGAGAAAATGATGTATCAATTGAGGATAACCTTGCCTCTTTCTAGGATTATATTGATAATTTGTCAATAGATCATGAATGTGTCTAACTCAGAATTTTTGTCTAGAGTTGGAAGGAGATGCAAGAAAATGGTTTACCTATAAACTCTATTAAAACAGGGGAACCTTTTTACACCACATATATGAATCGGTGGGGAGACAAAAGAGATCATAAATATTACTTGACTTAGTTTTAATCCCTAAAAAATCAAATAAAAATGTGAGTTTGGTTTGGAATTCAATAAGAGGTTCAATAAAATGTATAACAAAATCCCTATGTATATTCGAACTCATAAGCAACATCTAGAGTTACTTATGCAGTTGTGTATGACTATAATTTTTCCATGATTATAAGGGAACATATATCCATGACATTGGATTCTATGCAAAAACATGTAGTAGAGATTGATAGGGACATGACCGCTTCAGGGAAAATTAAGATGAAAACTGAAAGTGAAGAAAAAAAAAGGAAGAGTTACTAACTCAACCTTCTTCCTCAAATTCCCGGGAGGTTAAAATAAAGGAAATAGATAATATTTTTTAGCACTTCCAAACAAAATAGCTAGAATGGAGATGGGAAATAAAGTTGTTTCTAATGCACATCATAATCTTGCTTAGAGAAATCAATTTTTTCTAGCCAGAAACCAAAATCCATATAGAGGACCATTCGATCCTTAATCTCTCACTTGATATTTAAGGAGAGTTTAAGATCCTCCAATTCAATCTCCTTTAAGAAATGCCAATAATAATGTGGTTGAGGGTTTCATATTTGAAGATGAAAATGAATAAGAGTAATTTTAGGATCAAGAGACACCTCTAGACATGAATTAGTCAAAAGGAGAATATGATTTGAAACACTTAACTCGAGAAGATTATCAATAATCCCTAGGAATCCAGAATCAATTTTTATAAAAACGACAAGATTAAGGAGACGATGTATGGTTTTACCAATATAAACTATTTAATGATGCTATAAAAGTTGAGTTGAAACATAAATATTATCGTAGGCCTAAGCAAAACGTCAATCAAAATAAACCAACAAAATCATAGCTACCTACACCTACCACAAGTAAAGTCGATGATGGAAGATGAAGGAAAAAAAACCATAGGTAAATGACAAGGGAGCATTTACAAGAACAAAAGAAAATGAAGAAAACAAATGAGGTGCAAAATCATGATATCCCAATTACATTTAATTTGACTAATGAGTTGAGTAAGATCAAAATTCCCAATTATTTTGATTGAGCTTGGAAAAATCCATGCTTTCACAGGGGATATAACAAGATTTATGGGCGCCTCTAACCCTATTGATTACATTGATACTATTAATATCCAACATGATTCTCCTCGGGTGTTATTTAGTCCTCATTTGGATGAAAGAACAATTTGATGCCACCATTTTATATCAATTTGACTATTCATGATCACCTATTGTCATAAGAGGAATTATTAAAGCTCCAAAAGGAAATTTTGAAAGGAAATAACAAATCTACCTTACTACAAGCATCGTCTAGGAAAACCGTGAGACTAGGAATCCGAATAGTCCCTCCAAAATCTAAAAAAGAAATAGTGGAAGAAAAAAGGAGGGGCAAAAAACCTAAAAGAAAAATATCCAAGAAGGATCCTAGCTAAGAGACTTAGGATGAATGGTTCTCCCTACGAGACAACTACCTACTCAACCTTGTTGTGAAAGAAATCATCGCAGTGCTATAAATCAAAGCACTCTTTCCTCAATGAGTGGGTTAGGTTCACCAACAAAGATACAAATAAACTATAACAACTTTTCCATAAATTTAACATGCATCATCATAAAACGAAGTTCTTAGAGAATGAAAGAGTATGCACCTTTTAAGCAATGTTTGTCCAATGGATTCATTGAGTGTAGATCCTTGAATTTGAGTTCCCTTCTCCTAATCCTGATAGGTGCACCCGCACATAAGCAAACCACAAACCTTCTTCATTCCTACAATAGATAATTAATCACAATGCACAAATAAACTAAGCTATACACTTCAACAAAAACACATATTCCATGGATCCTTTGGGGGGAAAGCGAATCAGTTTGTATTAAATACATAAAAATAAATACTTACAATCCTTTTGGTCATTGCTTGTGGTACTCTCCTACAACATCTAAGTTCTCTCCCTTTCCCTTAGCCTCAATCACTAAAGCTCCAAACAATGGACGCTTTTCACTCTATCTCCTTTAGCCTAACATCATCCAATCTTCTTTGTATCCAACTTCCTATATGTTCACCCTAAGGTCCTCTTTTATAGCCTTTCATTAGGTCTAGACTAGGCGATGATCCCAAGGTGCATGTTTTGCATGCTTCACAAATATTTTCCATGTGTAGCTGAGATTATGTTTAACTATTTGTGCACTTTTCAATGATTGTTATCTTCACTTAAAGCCTTGGTTGTTCCTATAGACCCAAATGTAGCAAGCAGGCCTACTTGCTCATCAATTTAGGGCCAAATCCCGCAATCGGTTGCTCCTAATATTCTAAAGTAAAGTAGTGACCATGTCCTATTAAAGTGCAATTTTCAGTATTTCTGAGTCAATATTTGATGTAGAAAAGGGGCTTGATGTCCACTTTTGGTCTTCGTCATTGAGTTTGTTCAATATCATTATAACAACTGCCCCTAATCTATGAGGTCAGAAGAGAAGTTGATGACATAAATACATTAAGTGAAATAATCCATAATTGTGGTTGGTGGGATAAGGAAGATAATTGTAGGCGTAGGTGTCACGGCCACACTTCGCATGCACTCTTGGCAAGCACAAGTATGGTGTGCGGCACTGCTAGGACGTTGGTTGAGGGCTTGGCCAACTCAACTTCCGCACCTACAGACTACGCCTCCAATTACCTGCGGAATAACCTTCTCGGCGGAACACTTAACCTATTCAAGCATTCCTACTTAACATATTACTCTTTAACAAATGTTCAGTCATTAGCCTTACGGCACATCAAGTAAAAATGCAGTAAGCTTTCAAAGAACACCAATAAGAGTAATGGTGGGTTGCCCAACTGGCAGAGCCCGTTTTTATATAGAAGAACATAAGAAGTTTACATCAATGGAGTTGCTTAACCCATCAGAGCTCCAGGGTGCTGCCCAGCTAGCATACACCCTCAAGAATTACAATGGATTGGCATCTATGACTGTTGCCTGCCGCACCCAGTCACAGACCCTAAGAAACCCTCAGTGAGCTCTAACCACCGAAATCTTGATTGCCTTCGTTTGTGCCTTCTTCTTGCTTCCTTTCCTTTGATGAATGCACTCCTTATATATGCTTCCATTCCGAGTTGTCCGCATGCTTCCTTCACGAGCTCGTCGGCTTGCTCCCATCCCGAGCTAACTTTCTCCCATCCCGAGCTGGTCGTGCTCCCATCCCGAGCTGGGCGTGCTCCCATCGCGAGCTGGAAAATCTCCCATAACGAGCTGGATTGTCTCCCAACCCGAGCCAGATTTCCTCCCAAAACGAGCCACTACGTTTTCTCCCAAAACGAGCCACTGCGTTTGCTTCCAAAACGAGCCACTGTCAATGCCCGCTTGGTTTACACCGTGGGTCGCTTGCCCATGTTCCAAGTGGGTCAAGCACCCTTGCCTTGCATGTTCTCGCATCCTTTGCATTTCCCACATGCCCCACTTGCCTTGTGGGTGTTTTCCCAAGTATAACTTGGTGCAAGTCTTGCCGAGGGGTGTGCCAAACCCCAAGGTTCGTTTCTTCAAGTGCGCCACACTCCCGGGTGCCGTTCCGGTGGTGAGTGTGGGTGCTTTGCGTCGTGGGTCCGTTTCTTGCTGCCGCCGCATCGTTTATCCCATATGGGCACTTGGTCCATGACTTGGCCAAGTTTGCCAACCAACCGATGTGCTAAAACTTTGGCTGTGACAACCTCCCCCACTAAACTTGTTGCCGTCCCGGCAACGCTGCCTGCTGCAACACCTGCTTTCGCTGCAACATTGCTGGAGTCGTTCTGCCCGTACACTAGCTTCCGTTCCCTTCATTCTTGCATCAGCCGGGTGATCAGTCCGTTTCTGCCTTCCTGTTGGTTGCGTTTGCCAATCCTCGCCAGCATCACTTCTCCCTTGGTTGAATTGATCCCAACTAACTCAACTCTTTTGGCTGCATTCTGGTTACTCCCTTCTCTCGAAGCTCCCATGGCCTGCTCTACCTGCGCCAAAGGTAGTGGCCATTTCCAGTCTTGACTTAACTGAAAACGTTGAAGGGATGAATTGCCTCGTCATCCTCAGCCCTTTGCCAATTTTCTTCCTTCTGACTCAAGTATTGGAGAAGGGGCACGTTTGACCCAACGGTGCCGCCTCCTTCCTCAAACAGTCTTTGTGCCTCCGGGTCATCTAAACACACATTTGAAGTGCTGGTTAGCGTTGCGGCTACACCCACCCCGTCATCACACTTCTGTTCGCTCAAACTTGTGCAGATTTTAGTGAGTTGTTCCAAACTCGTCATGGCTGTCGTAACAACCCTTTCCATTATTTCAAGACGCTGCTCTAACTGTGAGACAACCTCTTTGGACGCGAGACGTTCTTCCAACCGAACTGCCTCTTCTTTGTTCATGCACCTTTCATTATGCCCAATGTTGTGCTGCCCCGGATCCCTTGCTGCTGTACTAGGCTGAGAGGCACCAATGGCTGATACCTTCCTCTCACCAAGCAACTTCTTCACGGTTGGCACGTAAATGGGTTTCTCTCGTGCAAGAAACACAAACTGGTTGAGATGGGGAAAAGGAGCTGCCTTCTCCTTTTTCATGAACTGCTGTCCAATGACAACATCGAAATCATCAAGAGGGACAACTGTGAAGTCTCCCACACCTGTCCAGTCTCCTATCCGCAAAGAAACTTGGTGAGCCATGCCCACCACTCTTTCAACTCCTGAATTCACTGCCTTGAACCCGTTCATCCCAGCTTCAACTTTCAACTTCAATCGTCTTGCTACTTCTTCGTTGACGAAATTGTGGGTAGCTCCACTGTCAACAAGTGCCAAGACTTGGTGTCCGTTCAACTCAATGTCCACATAACTCAATTCTGTTTCTGCGGAGTCGTTTACCTTTGGCTCCTCCAGAACTGCGTTCAAGACCTGCAAAACTCCCACAATCGGCTCCTCCACTTGTTCAACCGCAGCCAACTTCTGCGGTCGCAAAGGACAATCTTTTGCATAATGGTCCTTCGCACAAATGTAACACGAGACCGGTTTCTGTGGTCCACCAGCGTTCTTGGGCTTGCCTTCCTCACGCTTTTCACCATTCTTTGGCTTGTGGTTTTGCTCCTTCTTGAACTTGCCTTGCGATTTTATGCCTTCTTCGTTGTTGCCCCTACCTTCTTCCCTTTTGTTTGTTCTAAAGTCGTGCAACTTCTCAGCTGCAGAAATCGCCTCTGCTAGAGTATTCACTCCTTGCCGTCGCAGATCTGCCTGCGCCCAACCTTGGAGACCCTTCATAAAGTGATACAAGCGATCTTCCTCGCTCATGTCTTTGATTTCAAGCATGATGCTTGTGTAAGCTTTCACATAAGCCTGCACCGTCGTCGAATGCTTGATTTGCATCAACTCGTTTCTAGCCAACCATCCTTGGTTTCCTGGACCGAATTGTGCCTTCAGTGCAGCTTTCATCTGCTCCCAATTTTCTATCTTCTCCAACACCTTGCCGGCAGCCACATCTTCTGCACGGTTCCTCCACCAAAGTTTCGCAACGTCAGTGAGAAACATCGCAGCAGCATTGACCTTAGCTTCATCTGAACATCCGTTCATTTGCTCTAAGTACTGCTCTACGTCCCAACAGAAGTTACCAAGCAACTTGGCATCTCGTGTCCCGTCAAATGGTGTTGGTTCCTTCATGCGTATCTTCATGGTGGTGCCTCCACCAGATCCTTGAGCCAATGCTCGTTTCAGCACAACGATGGTGTCATCTTGGTCCCTTATATGAAGCTGAAGTTGCTGCACAACTTCCTCAAGCTTCTTGACTCTTTCCGTGACATCCTGCTGCACCGCCGCATGCAACACATCCGTGGCTTCCTTGCACTCAGCCACAGCTTCGTTGTACGTCCTCCGCATTCGTTCCATCTCGTTTGCCAAAGTAACATGCTTCTCTCCATGTGCATAGAGAGCCTCTGCGAACTGTTCCATGTTCTTCTCCATGGATGCAATTCTTCATTTCACCTTGGTTGTTTTGGGTTCACGTTCCTCATGGAACGACTCTTCCCCTTCCGAATGCGGTTCTGCCTCTGACGCAGAATCCTGTTCCGTTTGCTTGCCCATCTTGGTCATCTTTTCACCCAAGAAGAAGCTCACGAAACCGTGCTCCTCAGAGCTACTTTCCAGCTTCCGTCTATCAATCTTTGATTGTCGCAACGTTCCTTGCAAAGCTGCCAAGGATGCCTGCTTCGTCCAAGCTTGATTTCGTCTAACTGGTGGCTTCAAACCCTTGTTTTTGCCCTAGCCCACTTCCAACAGTGTGCCTTAGCGAACGCTGGTCCAAACGTCCATTTTGCTGAGCGCACTTGCCCTAGCGTGCTTCGAAGACGAGCTGCCTGCCCAGCTCCCAATCTGAGCTAGCTTTGCTCCCAACACGAGCTAGCTTTGCTCCCAAGACGAGATGGAACTTCTCCCAACACGAGCTGGAATTTCTCCCAAGGCGAGCTGGAATTTCTCCCAACGCGAGCTAGATTTCCTCCCAACATGAGCTGCCTTTCCTCCCAACACGAGCTGGAATGCCGATCTTCCGAAGCGAGCTGGTCTGCCAGTCTTCCAACACGAGCTGGTCTGCCAGTCTTCCAATGCGAGTTATTTGCTTGTCAAAACCCTCGTTTTCCAAAAGCTAACCCTTGGCTCGACTAACCTTTGAAAGAGCACAAACCCTTGCTCGATTTGCTGCCCTGCTGAACCCTTGCACTTGGGCTCTTTGTTTTCCACTTGTTTCGCAAGCCGTAGTGATGAGCCGTTCCGCAACCCTGCTGCAAAACCCTGCTCTGATACCACCTGTCACGGCCACACTTCGCATGCACTCTTGGCAAGCACAAGTATGGTGTGCGGCACTGCTAGGACGTTGGTTGAGGGCTTGGCCAACTCAACTTCCGCACCTACAGACTACGCCTCCAATTACCTGTGGAATAACCTTCTCGGCGGAACACTTAACCTATTCAAGCATTCCTACTTAACATATTACTCTTTAACAAATGTTCAGTCATTAGCCTTACGGCACATCAAGTAAAAATGCAGTAAGCTTGCAAAGAACACCAATAAGAGTAATGGTGGGTTTCCCAACTGGCAGAGCCCGTTTTTATATAGAAGAACAGAAGAAGTTTACATCAATGGAGTTGCTTAACCCAGCAGAGCTCCAGGGTGCTGCCCAGCTAGCATACACCCTCAAGAATTACAATGGATTGGCATCTATGACTGTTGCCTGCCGCACCCAGTCACAGACCCTAAGAAACCCTCCGTGAGCTCTAACCACCGAAATCTTGATTGCCTTCGTTCGTGCCTTCTTCTTGCTTCCTTTCCTTTGATGAACGCACTCCTTATATATGCTTCCATTCCGAGTTGTCCGCGTGCTTCCTTCACGAGCTCGTCGGCTTGCTCCCATCCCGAGCTAACTTTCTCCCATCTCGAGCTGGTCGTGCTCCCATCCCGAGCTGGGCGTGCTCCCATCGCGAGCTGGAAAATCTCCCATAACGAGCTGGATTGTCTCCCAACCCGAGCCAGATTTCCTCCCAAAACGAGCCACTCGGTTTTCTCCCAAAACGAGCCACTGCGTTTGCTTCCAAAACGAGCCACTGTCAATGCCCGCTTGGTTTACACCGTGGGTCGCTTGCCCATGTTCCAAGTGGGTCAAGCACCCTTGCCTTGCATGTTCTCGCATCCTTTGCATTGCCCACATGCCCCACTTGCCTTGTGGGTGTTTACCCAAGTATAACTTGGTGCAAGTCTTGCCGAGGGGTGTGCCAAACCCCAAGGTTCGTTTCTTCAAGTGCGCCACACTCCCGGGTGCCGTTCCGGTGGTGAGTGTGGGTGCTTTGGGTCGTGGGTCCGTTTCTCGCTGCCGCCGCATCGTTTAGCCCATATGGGCACTTGGTCCATGACTTGGCCAAGTTTGCCAACCAACCGATGTGCTAAAACTTTGGCCGTGACAGTAGGAGTCAAAAAGTACCTGCAAGCAAACAACCATATCTCAAATAGACAATATCTTTCCTAAGGAAGGGATACCCATGCTCAACAATAAACAAGAATGGTCGCAAAAAGTACATAGTAGATCCATGTCAAAAAGTACGTCAGTAATGAAAATTGGTGCTATGAGGAGTGCAATATCTAATAGTATTCAAAGTACTTGAAATAATAAATTATAATCGTGTGCAACTCAGGTAGCTAGCATCGATGATGGATACTACTATTGTTCCCAAGGTCTTCAATCCAAAAAATCAATGATATAATGAGTCTACAACATGAAAATAAATGAATTGTAGTAAAGCATGGCAAAACATTGTTTGATCACTGATCATTGGTGTGTGCCATTGACAGATGCGAGGAGACCCATCAATAATGAAAATAGGCTCTAAGGTACCAAGTACAATATAGAAAGTGTGAATAAATGAAATCATGTTAAACACTTGTAGAATCAAACATTCAGGGGTCATTGATGTATACCCACAGTCATTTGCGTGGATACCTGCCACTAATGAAGACAATTTCCAAGGTATTGTTAAGGTTCATAGACCAACTTCTTAGAAAATGATTTGCAATCGATAGGAAGAGGTCCGTCAAAAGGAGGGAATTAAGGCATCCTACATCAACCAACATGAAACAAAGATAAAGATTTTGATATGATTTATTAGGACTAGAATTGAGAAGACCCACCATTGTATATTGACACAAGCAAGGCCAACATGATTGGTCAATAATATTTGAGGAATGGCCGACATAATTTAAATAACAAAACTGCCCTTGAACATATAACACAACTCATAGTGAAATGAGGCAACACAAGACTTAAGAAATGAAATACTAATGAAATTCGTCAATGCTAGGTGCTTTTATGAATGTTCCATATTGATGGGAAGGATAACCCATCGGAGGAGTTCCCATATCATAATGGATGGGTAATTGGAAATGTGTTAGAAAAACCATGGCTAATGAAGAAAAATTCATAAAAGTGTTGTGAGAGAGATCAATGTACCACTTAGCATCACTGCCTGTGAGGGTTAATTGAAATAGATGCAAGTGAATCCTATCATCAAACAAGGAGTTAGAAGAACACCATAGATGAAAGGTCATCATGTGTGTGGAGGGATAATCCCCCAACCATCCATCAAACTTGGGTATATTTGATGGTAGTTTCATTGGAATTGCGAGACACCCATTCATATGCAGAACGAGATCATTAGTTACCTGAGATAAAGATGGTAGGTTAAATGTGTCAAAAAATGGTGATTTCATTGGAGTTGTTGCAGTCATGTTGTGCTTAGGTGGATCTTGATAGACACGTGGATTAGGGTTTTTCTATCGAATTTATTGGAATTCCAAGGAGATTGGCCTCCTAGAGGAGGGGTGCCCCAAGAAGGTTGATTGCTTCCAAGGAAAAAACCACTCCATTGTAGCGTGGTGTGAATGGGTGAATCACCGCTCCCCGACATAGGATCACTTGAAAGAGGAGGATTTCCCCAAGCATGGTTTTGTTTTGTGATGGAGGATGACCCCTTGGGGTTTTACTGTTCCCAGAAGGAGGATAGGCCCATGAGGCATTGTTATTTCAAGGTGAAGATTTTCTATTGGGAACATTAATGTTCCACAATAAACGGTTTCCTCGGAAAAGAAGCCTTGACCAATAATTGGGAATGCTATAAGTACAATAATAACCTCTAACCATGTAGTTGGTGTTGGATGGACCATCCCAACCATATGGAAAACTCGTGTTTGGTAAAGTAGACCTACTAGTAGGGATACTTGAAGATCAGGATCATGTGCTTTTGGGATTATGAACTGAGAATTTATTGGCGGGAACTGAAGTTCTTGTAGTGGCCATACTAGTAACATGAATACTGGGTGTTGGGACTAGAATAGTTACCAACGACATTCCATAAAGATGAGTTCCCAGATTGTGATGCGCATTGTTCATGGTGGAGGTGTGAGAGCCCCTAGTAACGAATTGAGGCATTGTACAGGTATATCCTTGGGATCTTGAAGAGACATCAGGATCTGACATGATGTGTTGCATGCATCGTAAATCAATAAAGAAGGAAGACAGATCAACAGGTGGCTTGATGATTGCAAGGATGATTGGGCATTTAAGATCTGTTAATGGTGGTTTAACATTGACATGTGTTAGGTTATTAATAGTCTTGATTTCAGGTGGAGTAAAGTCATCAATTGGATTAATTGAATATGGGATTAAATCATTTTGTGAAAATATTTTTTCATATTTGGAATGATAAGAGATTTCTCCAACATGGCGATCAAGATTTGTGAATGTTTCATCTTTTGTGTCACTATAAACTACTTTTGGTGAGTGTAAGCATCTCCACGAAGTGGTAGGGCCTACAAGTTCTAGTGACTCACCTCTTTGCCACCTTGAACATTGGGTTGGTAGGTCATGAGCCACTTTGAAGTGTTGTAAGTTCTTGTTTTAACAATAAATTCAATAAAATTAAACAATCAATCTTATGGCCAACTAGACTCAATGTATCATAATAAGTACACAACTACAAAATATATTAAAGATTCAACAAGCATACTACTTTTCCAAAAATGAAAGTAAGGTGATTAAATCCTTTCTCTAATTAGTAAAAAGTTGAGTTAAGGGTATTCTGAAACAATGGATACCAAGAGATATGAAGTCTCAATAACCACTTGACGAAGGTGAGAATGAAACAATTATGATAATCTTCACGCAACAATCGCCAAAGGTGCAAGTACCTGTCTTCAGTGACTACCCTCCAAAGGAGCTGAAATGGAGATTAGACGTATGTATTAGGCACCACAAGGATTTCCCACTTTTATCCTCCCATGCGATGTCCTAGGAAAAGTAACTAACGTTACCACTTCACAATAGGCGCCGGGTGTAATAGTCATAGGTCAATATTAGGCATATGGGTGGAATGCATGACGTAAGTCTTAGAGTTGAGGCTTTAGAAAAGTGGTGTCACCCCGAGGACCTACCACTTAACCAAAAAACCGCGTTAATCCCATCAAGCAAGTGAATATGGCATATCAACTTCACTTACTTAGCTTAAGGGTAGTGCTTGGCACATTTGTTAGATGTTCTTTCCTAGAAAATGCTCTTTGCTACTAATGTATTTGCTTTCTTTAATCAAGTTCCTAATTTTGAAATTTACTTCCTTGGATATGTTTACTCTCCAATCCTAAACCAAGGCCATAAACCTAGTCTAATGTGTGTTTTCTATAAAACGAAAATTTGATTGATTTTAATTAAGCGTTCATTTTAGGGTTCATTGTTTAATTTCAAAGGTATGGTGTGAAACTTTAGGTCATGTTGTTTTTGACTCAGTGTAACAAATAAAAAAATGCAACATGCCAATAGTAATACAAATTCTTTCTTTCAATGAATGATCTCTAATCTATAGGATAGAAGAGAGGTTCTTTGTTCAGTTAACATAAAAAATGCGAAAAATCATGCAAAACTTTGATAAAGAAATATTTTTCAAAAATATGCAATGACTGCAATCTTATGAGATTTATTTTAATGCAAAATCAATCACAAAGAGCGGTACTTATGAGGTTCAATCTAAAAAAAATTGTAAACTCAAAAGAATTTTGTGACAATCTTTCCAAAGAGGCAATCAAGAAATATTTAAAAGTGGTAAAGCAACAAACACCATGCAATAACTACATAACTTTTAGTTACTTTTGGAAATAACTAAAAAAATAATTTCTAGATAGGAAAATACGCCTTTCTTTCTTGCGTCTATTAAATTGTGATGCATGCAAACAACATAAAGCTTTTAAACAAGATTCTTCAATTTAACAACATGCAGTTTATTTTATTCAAAGAGATAATTCATGCATGTGAAGAAAAACAAGGAAATTTGACTAATCACCTGATACAACCTAACCTTTCAAGCCATTCAACATGCAAGTAATGAAATAGTGTTTTTAACTACTCATGAGAGCTAATCTACATGCATGTCAAATAGGCAGAAGACAACTCAAGAAAAATAAAAAATAAATGAGCACAAAAGGTGACCTTTTACACGCTCAATTGCTCTTGTTGGCCCAAAAAGGGTGTCCAAGAAAGACTGGTCACTAATTTAGGGATAATAAGCATGATTGGTCTCTCTTGTTGGATAGGCAAGTGTGACCAAGCATCCCTAGAGTAAAAGTTTTGCTTCAAATGCTAAGCAAGGCTACTAAGATTTGTCTCCAAATTTCTGAAACTAAGCGTTGAGGCAAGACCGGCTATAATAAGGCTTATAAACATTGATTATTCAAGCGAAAACAAACCGATCTAAAATAAATAAAAAAATTGAAGAACTTCTTCCCTAGTGGAGTCACCAATTCTGTTGTGATGGAAATCTTCAGAGTGCTAGAAAGCAAAGCGTTCTTTTCCCGGTGAGTGGGTTAGTTTCATCGATAGAGATACAAATAAACTATAACAACTTTTCCATAAGTTTATCATGCATCATCATAAAACAAAGTTTTTAAATAAGGAAAGAGTGTGCACCTTTTAAACAAATTTTATCCTATGGTTCATCAAGCATGGACCTTTAAATTCTGGTTCTCTACTCCTAAGCCCCAAGGAAGCACTTCCACATAATAAAACCACACAACTTTCTCATTCCTATGATATATAATCAATCAGAATGCATAAATAAACTAACTATACATTACTTAAATAAAAAACACATATGACATGAATCTTTGGGGGGAAAGCGAACCAATTTGTATTAAATACAAAGAAATAAATACTTATAATAATTTCGCTCATTTCTTGCAGTAGTATCCTCTTGATCTATCATTCAAGTTCTGTCCCTTGCCCTTATCCTCGATCATTAAAGCTCCAAACAATGGAGTATTTTCACTCTATATCCTTCAACCTAACATTGTTCGATGCTTCTAGGTCATTGCATCCTCGTACTCTATCACTTTGCTTTTTTTGCCTAGTCAACTGTCATTATGTTGAAATTATTTTCACTTGCCATAGTCGATGTCTTAATTTCCTTTATATATTTGATCTATTGTAAGTTATTTAAATACTTGTTTTTAACGAATTAGTTATAATTTTTAGAAAAATCAAATCTGGAGGCACGACGGTGAACTAGTGGTGTTACAACCACGAGACAGTAGGGGTGCCTCTCTTATATGATATATTTTTAGTTGAGCTCCATTAACGACTTTGGTGAAGACTTGACCCGAAAGTGTTTTTAATCAGGTTGATCTATTATGGTTCATTTATTCAACTATATACGGACCTATCCGTGTTGTCTCTAACTTTCTTGGTTTTCCCTTTTTCCTAGTATCATACAAGAGGACTAGGTATCCAACTGAAATGTCCTTGTTGCTGATATTTTTTTCATGCCAAGCTTTCTGTTGTTGTTTTTGTACTTGTTAGTTCAACATTTTTTCTCTTTAATTTTCACCATCTACAATCATCTCTTTTTTATCATTTTACCTCATCCTTTCACCCATTTTACGATTTTCACCATAATTCTTCATGAATAAGCCTTGACAAGTTACAAGTGTTGAAGTGATTATTTATGATGTATTTATTTCATTTTTAGTGAATTAATGGGAATTATAAGTTGGTTTGCTCATGATGGTTTTATGAGTTCAATTCCTATAGCCAAAATTCAATTCTAGTATCCACCTCCATGATAAGCATATCCACACAACTCCAGGAAAAAATCGAGAACATGTATTTTGTTTAAAAATATGTCAATATGGTTTCATGTTGCTTGGATCACGCCTAGGTCAGAATTATGCAACTCCAACTCGTGGTCAAATATCCTAGTCAAGTTTATGCCAGATTGTAATATACAAATGTGTTGTGCCATTTGTGAACAGATGAAGATGAATCTCAAAAATCCAAGACATGGGTTTTGTTTAGAACATAGCCATTTAGGTGAGACTGATGCAGATTTTTCAAGGAATGCACAATTTGGGAAATATGGGTAGTTCTTCAAAATGGATTTTTCCATATTACATGTTGTGGACGGTTTTCAAAATTGCTTAATCTAGAAAAACTCAGATTTCATTTGATTTGTTATTTTTGGGTTTGGGGGATTGGATCTTATCCTCCCAATGGAATTTTATGCATAAATATGCAACCAAGAGGAGGGGGAGGGGATACAAGATTGATATCTAGACAATGTGTATTTCATTTTCTATGAAATAGAATGATTGATTTCTTATGCATTTAAAGTGTTAATCTTCTAAGTTCATAAGTAGCGTAGAAGGCTTGTTTTTTAGAGAAGGAAGGCCTCCCTTCATCTCAGAAACAATGCCTTAGTTATTTTTTGTTTGCATATTGAATTGCATGTGAAGTTCATTTAGTATACTAGTATTTCATTTCTTACGGTTTTTTCATATGCTTCAATTCCTTTAAAAATCAATATTATGATTCATTTAGTGTGAGTGTGGTTTATTTGGTTGTTATTTGTTTCATGTGATGAATGGTGTGAAGATTTTCTTTTCGTAGACATACAATATTTATGCACAGAACCGCATTAATCAAGAGAATGAACGAGAAGATAGTATCCTACTAACAAAACATTTGTTACAGCTATGCTTCTATAATTTACTTGTCATTTCTTCATAATTGATCAATGAATCGTTCAACTGAAAAGATCTTGTCTACATAATTACAATTCTACTCTTAAATCTATTTTCATTAAAATGCATCCTTGAACTTGGATCTCATTTGTTTCACTTAGTGTATTTGAGCATATTATCTGTCAGTCACAAGGATATATACTAGTCAAAAGGATATATACTGACCTACGGTTCCACCATTGTAATCTATAAGTGAAAAGGTGATAAGTTCAGTAGAAGCATCTCTTGCAAATTAGATAAAGAGTTTCTTGCTTTTTGTTTTATTCTCCATTAGACATATCTCTAAGTACTGATTTCTTGTATTCAATTTATTAAGTGAGTTTAATAGAGTATTTTCAATAATAGAAACTTGTATCTGACCTGCATTTCCACCTTTGAGACTCACAAATGAATACGATCAATTTCATAGAGATATACCTCATGGTTAGCTAAATCAGTTTCTTGAATTTGAAATTGGTTTCTAAAGGATATATTTATGAACTTTGACATTTTCTAGTTAATTTATCAAAGTGAAATAAAAAATAGCATTTGCCATCGATATGGATATATGTTGACATGTGTTCCTACTAGAGAGATTCACAAATTATATAGTTTCAAGTTTAGAAGATCTTATCAATTATGTGATTGTTTGAAGTTGTTTTACATTTCATTAGTCCATAGGTTTAGATGAGGCTCTGATCTTGCATACACTTTTCTTGCATCTGATAAGCTTACGCTCTCATATTGATATTAAAATGTAACATGAATTAAGAAAATTAATTTGACTGGCATTACTCCCTGGTGATGTATAGCCACTGATCTCTACTCTTCTAGTTTATGCAACTCAAATAACATGTATTGAGTAGCATGCACAGTGTCCAAGTGTAATACTTATGCAATTATTAGGGATTATTGTTTGAAATGCAAAGGCACAATTGCTTCTTGTCCATAGACTAACTTGAACGATGTATGTCTCGTCGATCTCTTATATGTTGTTCTATAAGGCCATAGGATGACCAAAATTTTGTCGTCCTAATCGTCCTTGTCAATGTTACAAATTTGTGTTATGCCTTCAGTAAGTGCCTTATTAAACGCTTCTATGGCATTGTTCGACTGAGGATGGTATGATGAACTCTTATGATGATCTATCATGAATTCCTTAAGTAAGATTGATATGGTTTTATTAATAAATTGTGTTCCTTTATCGTTGATTATAGTAAGGGGACATCCAAATCTAGTAACAATGTTTTCATAAATGAATTGATGCTACTTCACTCAAACATGCTTCGACTGGTTCTGCCTCTACTCATTTAGTGACGTATTAGACTGTAGTGATGATGTATCATGTGCTTATTTGTTTCCATGCACCAAGAATGGTCTGACAAAGTTGATGGTCCATATTTCAAATGTGAGAATTGGGTTAACCAATATTAATGGAATTTCATTTTGTCGCAGTAGTTGGCCCATTCTCTAACACTTATCACATTTACTGGTAAAATTCTTGCAGTCCTTGTTGAGGGTTGTCAACCATAGTTGAGTGTACAATATATTTTTGAAAATCGTGTCGATTTGAAAATGTCCTCCAACTGGTCCTGAATGTACTTCGTCGATAATGGAAAAATTTTCATGGTCGAGCACACATCAACATAGTATTTCATCTTGTCCGAATTTGTATGGGAACATGTTGATTAATGTATAAGGTGTATCTTTCATGGCTAGTATTTTCTTCTTTTTCTTGGATGTCCCTTTCGAAGCTTGTCCTTCTTGCAAAAATTGTGCTATATTTGCTAGTTCATTAGGTACGGCTTCGAATCTGAAAAGGTGTACATCGGATAGTTTGTCATCCATTCCAATAGAGTCTTCTCATGTTTCTATATGTGATAGATAATTTAGTCCGACATTGGACTTTCCAGATTAGACTATTATCTCAAATTCAAATTCTTGGAATAGTAGAATCCAATGATAAATTCTTCCATGATGCATAGATTTATTGACTAAGTATTTCAAATCCTATTGATCTATGAAAAAGAAAAATGGATTAGCTAAATAAATAATGACGATATATTTGCAGAGTGAAAATCATACCTAGCCCTTCTTGCTCTGTAGTTGAGTAGTTATGCTCAACTTTATTTAACTTCTGATTGGCATAAGAATTTAGATAGTCGATCCTGTCATCAACCGGTTTGGTTAGGACTACACCGATTGCAATACCTGACGCATCAATTTGTACATTAAATTTGTTAGACCAATTTGGCAATCGGAGAATAGGATTTGTTACATTCTTGTGTCCATATAAACTTAGCATTTATTTTAAGTATCTCTTCTAGAGGAAATGTCATGTTTGAATAATGTCGAATAAATTTTCGATAATATCTTGTATGTCTTAGAAGTATTCTAATTTGCTTGGGGTTCACATGAGGTTTAAGTTGAGGATAAATTTTATCTTTTCCAAGTCGACCTTATTTCCTTTTTTGTAGACAACGTGACCCAAAAGTATTTGAACGGGTGCGGCAAAGATACACTTCTTGATATTTACTGATAGATGAATTTGTTTCCATCTCTCTAACCTTAGTTAGATCCACTTAACATGTTATTTAAACAAGGTATATATAATCCAATTGTCAAAGCAGATGTCCATGGTTTTGTATAAGTACTCTTGAAAAGCTTTGATCACTATTCTGGAGAATACTGCTGGTGCATTTTTTAAACCAAAAGGCATGAATTTGTAGGAAAATGATCTAAATTCAAAAACAAATGTAGTCTTATTTTGCTATGGGAACTTGATTATAGCCTAAGAATCCATCTATGAAATAGTAACATTCATGGCTTTGAAAGTTCATTGATAATTTCATCTACAAAAGATGTCAGAAACGGACCTGTCATGGTTACTCTATTTAATCCTCTAGAATCGACACAAATACGAAGCGTTTTAGGGTCGTGATTCTTGGGTTGGATGACTATTGGACTATCCCATTCTGACTAGTCGACTAGTTATATGATTCATGTGACTAACATATTTTCTATTTCTTTCTTAATTATGTCTTTATATTTATGTGCTAATTTGTAAGGTCTCTTATTGACTAGCTTTGCATTAGGCATAATGTCTATTTTCATTTCTCCCATTTCTTGAACTAATCCTTTTATATATTTATAATATTTAGCAAACATGTGCTGATATTCTTTAATAAGATTCATTATCTATATTGTTTGCTACTTCAACCAGTAATCTCCCAGTTTTTCTAATTTAGGTCTATCATTAATGGAGATGTCGACTTATTTTGTCTTAATTTATGTGTCCATCCATTCAGGTGCTTTTAATTCGTCAATATGAATTTATTCCTCTTAAAACTCTATGAAAGATGGGGGAAATTATTTTTCTCTGAGCACTCCATCTTCTTCCTTAGATTTGGTAGACACTTTCATGATCGACTTGATTGGGTAGAATACGTTGGGGTTATCTTTATTCCATCTGAAACTCTTCATTGGGATGTTGTCATTTTTTAAGTCTAGGCGAGTTGAGAGGTGAGGTTGTTTCTTTTGGTCAATCGTTGCATTATTACAAGTCGATATTAGTCATTGACTAGGCGCGGTTCTGACTATACCGACTAGTCATTTTGACAGTTTAATGATATTTTGAATTTCTTGAACAAATTCTTTAAGATGATCCTTGGTGGGAGTAAATAAAAAAAGTTTAATAAATTTGTATTTAAGAGACAACCAACTAAACTATTATCCCCTTTCTTCTTTAATCTTGTACCATTTACTGGGTAGGTCATCCAATGTGTTTGGAAACATATGTGGGTAGGTCCGTTCATCACAGTAACCAATCCTTTTCAATTATTTCACAGGTGTTGATATTATCGACTGGATTTTGTCCTTGAGTAAACTTAGTAATTTTTGCTTGTGCTGTCAATTTATTCCCTCCAATGAGTTTGACGAAGTAAGTGAATGATGTCATCCAAGTTTGAAAAATGGACTGATGAGTGTCCCACCATCGAACATCTTCACCAGTGAAGGTTTTGACTAGACTTTGTAGTCGTCCTTGCTCTTCGATGTTTTTGGAAACTTCATCGATGTGAATGAATGGTGACTCACGTTCTTTATACCAAAGTGGTGGTAGATTGGTCGATTCATTTCTAAACGGCTAGAGAGTTGGATACTCTCTAGTTTTCTTTTCAAATACTTTCGGGATCACTGAGATGGAAATTTTTTTTCACATAGAGTGTTGGGGAATGGCTTCAGTCATCTAGTATTCTCGTGGTTGGGCTTCATATTTTTATTATTTTTTTTTTAACAGAAACAGGGGAAAGATATATATAGATAAAGGTTGTGCACAGCCATTCATTAAAAAAACAGAAGCCAACACTCTGCATCTGATAGAGGAAAATTGCAGAGATTGAAAGAGTTTTTGTCACTGAGTTCTTTACTTCCTGACTTCCTATAGATTCTGTTCATGCTGTTGGGATAAACCCTTACAAATTGTTTACATAATATTAGGCAAAAAAACATTCAAAGTATGAGCAGCTAAGAGAACCTGCAGAATGGAGGATATTCCAAAAAGGATGAAGAGAGTGTCATTAACTGAAGTTCTACTGTTGAACTGAGGCCGCATCCATCATCTCCTGGTTTACAGTTGGGGCTTCCTGCACAATGCTGCAATGAGTTTTGCAGGAAAAAACTGAGGTATCTGCTTTAATACTATCCATTTTTCCCATCAGCTCGATGATATTACGGTCCATGTCTTCCATGCGTGACTCCAGGCAAGAGAGCTGAGAGTGAATGTACCTATCTTCCATGGCCAATTCCTCAATCTGGTTTGCAGTGGTGCAAACAGCAGAATACGTCCTGGATAGGTAGGTTTTAATTTCCGAGGAGAGCTGGCTTAGCATGGCAATGGCCTGTCTGACCCCTTCCATGCTGCGTGCAGATGAGGGAGAGCCGACTTCAAACAACGCGAGAACAGGATTCTGGGCGGTGATGCAGAGTTGTTGCAGAGCCGGAGCGAGGGCAAGGTGGGTAAGACTCTCCATCCCGTGGGCTATGAAACCAACGGACGCTTGGAGCCTTAAATGCTCAAGCGTGAGACCTGTATGAGCCATGTGGAGGGCGCGTGGGTGGAGGCGTGGCAGCCAATCCAAGGCATGCCGAGAGCGAGTTCTCAAGTGGTGGAGAGGGCCTCCTTTTATAGAGTTTCTCCAAGTTTGTAAACCCATAAACAAATAAATCATTAGGGTATAAACCTATGTTTTAAAACATTGTTATGAAAGACTTGCCCCTTTTTCATTGTGACACCAACATTTTCCAATTTGTCCGCTATAGGATTGAGGTCTCTAAGAACATGGAAAAAGAGAGTATCAATAGGGAGCTCGAGACTCTTAATTCTTTTCTGAAATCTTTGGTTTTTGGCACTTTTGTGGGAATTACCATTGCGCATAGCTTGAATTACATGCCTGGAATCCCTGAATACCTGCAGATGTTCCATGTCGAAGGTGATAGCAATTTCAAGAGAGTGATACAGGGCCAACCATTCGGCTTGATTATTGGTGTTGATACCCAGTCCCCAAGAGAAGTCTGCAACTTTATTTCCTCCGGGATCAAATTCATAATTTTTGATTTACCAATCATATAAATCTGAATTGAATTTTGTCCAGTCGACGTGGTGGAGCCCAAATGGATTTCCCCATTTTTGTTAGGATAGACCGAGTCTTCATTTTTCTGCATTGCTTGGTATAATTTCCTTATATATTCGTCAGTATCTTCATATTTACCTTGGGACAGGTAGATGGGTACAATGACCTTTTTCCCTTCTCCTTTTAAATTTATTCTATCGTTTGTTAGGATATTCCTATACTCCATCCTAGTCCTAACAACATTTTCATTATTTGCATTTTCAGTCTTGCATGCAATTGCATGCATCCCAGTCATCAGTCCCAGCACCTAGCCTCAGTTAGCTAGCCCCGGGGAGCTTCTCTCAGGTCAGTTTTAGCCCTCCTAGAGCTTAGTGCACCCTTCTTCCTTGATTTAAGGAAGCCACTCGTCCTCTCTCACCTACCACTCGGTTCCACTTCAGTTAATTGAGTTATCATCAGTTCTTTCCTTGATTTAAGGCTAAATTGACTCTCAACTAACTCTATCACTTCGATGGACCTCCAGTGAGACTAGACTTCCCATTATGACTCCAGTTAGCTCCTCATGCGCCCTCCACTGAGCCTCCTTCATTCAGTTAGTTCCAGTTACACTCAGTTACACCTACCACACTTAGTTAGACTCAGTTTGACTAATGGTTGATAGTTACTTGAGCATTGATGACTCCACTGATGATGAGATAAACTTCTAGTTGTGCTCTGATGACACTCCAGTGATATTTTGATCACTCCATGAAGGCTAATTCAAATTTCCACCTTGGCATTCAAATCCTCATGCATTGTATTATTTATTTATCCATTTGTGATTAATGAATTAGTGTGTGTGAAGTTATTTTGCTTCTATCCAAGTTCTACGGTATTATTCTGTTGCTAATTCTACTACATTGATCACTCTTAATCTTATTCCTAAATTCTTTCATTGTGAGGTATACATCAGCTCTTAGATTTGCTGTGAGGATTTTCACATGGTATCAGAGCATGTTGACAATTTTGTCTATCTCCATTCCTGAGAGTTTTTTGCAGGTTATTATCCAGATTTCGAGTGCAGTAGTTGCAGCAGTTTCTGCATTTTTTTCAGCAGTAGCAGTTGTAGATATTTTCTATTGTTTTTGCAAGTCTTCTATAGATTCCATGTATTCAGAAGAAATACCTCCTCTTTCTCCATTCAACTATGATGAACGGAAACCAAAAATGATAGCATATTTGAAGAGCCATGATCTCTTTGATTATTGTTTTCAAAGAGAGTTCGAATCCTTTGAAGAAGAGAATGACTGGTTAAATGAAGGTGAAAGAGCCAGTGCAACCATGTTGTTAGCCATGTCTCGATGCATGGTAATCCACTTCCTTGATATTGATAATTTTGAATCTCCAAAAGAGTTATGGGTCCACCTGGATGAAAATTTTGGCAAACAGAATGAAGGGATTGGTCCAAATCATTTCGAGAGCAAGCAAAGTGATGCATTCGCCCCCCTTGATGATCTCATTGATCATGAATCAGTATCAAACATATCTGATATTGAATTTGTCCACAAAGAAGAAGAATTTGCATATTCTACACTCATGCTCCAAATTCCTCCTATTTCGAATTCTGTGCCAACTCACACTCTAGATATTGCAAAGGTTCCTAAATCCTCTCTTGCACCAGAGTCTGTTGGTTTGCATCATGATCTCATGAATGTTTCGGAGGTCAAATCAACCATTGGAGGTAATGCATTCTCTCTCCTTGATAACTCACCTCTTATGTTCTACTATATGATCATTATTTCATGCTTTCAGAAGGTTATTGAAGATGATGGCCATTGCCATTCGCTTGTGATAATTTCTCATGCATGTTAAATTTTCAGAATTTACTTCAATATGATCTAGGATCTTAACTTAGAGAACAACATGTACAGCATATCAATCATGGAGACAATAATGCAAGCACACAAGAGACACAAAGATTTACTTGGGGAAAACCATAAAGGTGAAAAACCCCAATAACTTCCTCAGAGATAGATAGAGCAATGATACAACCAACCATGAGAGATAGACATAACCTAGCAGCAGATCCTCCTCCTCCATAAGTGCGCCACTCCTCCTTGAGTGCATGAGTGAGAAGTGAGTGAGCAAATAGAGTGCCTCCCGCACTCTATTTATACTTGACTTGACTTGCCTTTTTACCTAACTCATGTAGGCTCGAACTTAACCACATAACATAATGCTGACTGGGCCGACCCCCAATAGGGTGGTCTAATAACCCTTCGACCCACATGGACGACCCCCAATAGGGTGGTCTAATAACCCTTTGACCCACATGACTTATACAGGGCCGACCCCAAACAAGGTGGTCTAATAACCCATCAAGTATAAGTTACGACACTTACAATATAAATAACGACACTTCCGTATAGAGGAATAATAACATCTCTATAGGAATACAATATACATATATGTGAAATACATTCCGAAGTTACATATACATCAACACTCCCTCTTAACTAGGAAGGTATTTCTCAGCACAGTTCTTCTAGCACAAGTCATCTTCTCTGGATCATCGACACTGGATAATCGTCATCGAGTCATCATCATCGTCACTGCTGCTGCTATCTCAATCAATCTCTGAATCTACTCGTCATAGGAAGTTCTACAGAGCCATTCCTTTTTCATACTGGATGTAGGCCCACCACCTGCAGGTCTTCATCATCACTGGCCATACTGTGGAATCTTCAGGACTTATTACGTGCATCACAAAACCTCGAAAGAGCATCCCAGGATGTTACGGGTACACAACTCCGACCTGTAGGATCTCCCAGGGCGCTATTACATGTGACCCCACCACAAAACCTCGAAAGAGCATCCAAGGATGTTACGGGTACACAACTCCAACCTGAAGGATCTCCCAGGGCACAAATTACATGTGGTCACCACAAAACCTAGCAAGAGCATCTCAGGATGTTACGGGTACACAACTCCGACCTGAAATTTCCCAGGGCACAAATTACATGTGGTCATGGAAAAACCTCGAAAGAGCATCTCAGGATGTTACGGGTACACAACTCCGACCTGAAATCTCCCAGGGCCCAAATTACATGCCATAGGACAAAACCTCGCAAGGGCATCCCAGGATGTTACGGGTACACAACTCTGACTTGAAAGATCTCCCAGGGCACAAATTACATGTCCTCCCAGAGCAATGTATCGAAAGAGCATCCCAGGCTGTTATGGGTACACAACTCTGACCTATAGGATCTCCCAGACATGCTCCTCTGCACAACCTGATCCACGGACACAAAGTATCATCCTGATACTCACCATACATCAACCTGATGTACACATGATCATCATCACTGCAACGTCCTGCTGCATGTCATCTGGAGCAACATCCTGAAGCTCATCATCCATGATCATCCTGATCATCAATGCAACATCCTGTTGCATGTCATCTGGAGCAACATTCTGAAGCTCATCATCCATGATCATCCTGATCATCACTGCAACATCCTGCTGCATGATCCACCTGATCATCAATGCATCTACCTGATGCATACCAAGTATCTATCTGATACATATCATCATACATGATCCTCCTGAGCATACAATGTATCCACCTGATACAAATACAAATACATGATACATATCACCATACATGATCCACTTGATCATACAATGTATCCACCTGATACATATATAGATACATGATCCAAGCATCCAACATGATGCATATACAAAATACATACACATGATCCAACTGATCATATCCAGCATCAACATGATGCGTACATACATACAAAAAAATGATCCATCTGATCATATCCAACATCCAGCATGATGCGTACATACATACATAAAATGATCCAACAGATCATATCCAAGCAGAAACCAGAACATCATCCTGATGCTCATCATCCAGCGCTTACATCCACAGCCATGTGAAGGACCCCCCTTCCAACATGCTTGGAATGGCTTGAACAAATGTGTCCATCACTTCTTCCTTGAAGTATCCTCGATCTGAAGCACGCCAAGCCTCTCTCTGAAGTACTCGAACTTCACCCTGGCTAGTGGCTTCGTCAGCACATCTGCAATCTGCTCGTCCGTCGCAACATATAGGAGCTTCACAGCTCCTCTCTGCACCATATCCCTGATATAGTGATATTTGATCTCTATGTGTTTCGACCTGTCATGAAACACTTGGTTCTCGGACAACTTCACACAACTCTGGTTATCACATAAGATACCAATAGCCTCCAACGGGAGATCAAATAAATCAGACAGTAGCTTCCGTAGCCATACTGCCTCACAACTAGCTGAGCAGGCTACAACATACTCTGCCTCAGCTGTACTCAGTGCTACGCAGGACTGCTTCCTGCTAAACCAAGAGATCACACCTGATCCCATACTGAAGCAACACCCAGATGTGCTCTTCCTATCTGCAGCACTTCCAGCCCAATCTGAATCAACATAACCCTGCAGGTTAAACTTTTGATTCGCCTCATACCTGAGCCCATAATCCACTGTACCCTTCAGGTACCTCAGAACATGCTTTACAGCAACCAGGTGAACACTCCTTGGATCCGTCAGGAACTGGCTCAATGTGTTCACAGCAAAGCAAATGTCTGGTCTCGTGTTCGTCAGGTACATCAAGGACCTAATCATCTGACGATACATAGAGACATCAATCGACTCAGATGAAGCATCACATAGAAGCTTCAGATTTGATGCCATAGGTGTGGCCATGGCCTTGCAATCCATCATCCTGAACCTCTTCGGTATCTCTACTGTATACTTCCCTTGTCCAAGGAAGATTCCATCTGCACTCTTCCACACCTCCATGCCAAAAACAAATAGTGCATCATCCCCAAGTTCTTCATCTCGAACTCGGTAGTAAGCTTCCGCTGCGTGTCGGCAATCAATCTATTTTCACCTGTAACAAACAGGTTATCTGCATACAAAAGTAGTATCACTAGATTTCCTTCCTCAACCTTGTAGTAAGGGTTGGAATCCGCTTTACTCTTGGTAAAGCCCAAACTGGATAGAAAGTTGTCTATCCTACCATACCAAGTTCTGCACACATAAATGACTACACCATGCTGTCTTGAAATCCATCTGGTGCATCTTCTATTTCATCTCAATGCTGCCATCTGCAACATGCTTGATCTGATAGTTCCTTTTGGAAGTCATAACAAACTTCCCTTCACATCTTGGGACTACATCCCAAACATCATTCTTCATGATCGATGGATCATGGCATTCCATTTCTTTATCCCAGATCCTGGGAACTTAAATATCTTCAATAGATATCTTTGTTGCTGGAACAAATGTTGTAGTCCTTTTTGTAGGTGAAGATATACGGTCTTTCCTACAAAACAGGTTAAATTGCATGATTAGAAACATCTCATAATTTTCAGAACAAATTCTTACACATAAAGAAATATGTCATACAGTCATGCAATTATCTTAGCCAATGCTTCAATACAACATTTATCCATATTCTGTAACTGTTTAGATGCCTTCCAATCTCTACCAGAACATTGTTAAGAGTGTGCACAACTCCCAACATGTCAGCAAAGAGGTTTCATTCTAGATAAGTAGCAATGGAATGTTGTACAGTGCCATAGGCCACTTACCCATGCATATTAGGAGTATACTGTTCATCAATGCAATTATTCTAATATGCATAATACACAACCTAATTCTAGGAACATCAGTATATACATTATTGAACAGTATTATTTAAGAAATGACAATTCAAATACTTATCTTTGTTTGTTCGTTGTGTGGACTCCCTCTGATTCTTCGCTTCCTTGCAGGAGCTACTGGAGTCCTAATCTGAAGTAGCTTCTTCTACACCTTTTGATGTGGAATGTAGAGAGATGGTCAACTCCCTCTGAATATTTGCATCCTTGCATAAACCACTGGAGTGTACTCCCTCTTGATCTTTGCTTCCTGGATTACCTGTTCTTGAACTCATATTCATCCTTGGTCCCTATGCATGCTTATTAGTATTATGATTGTGTTATCCTTGTGATCTCATATAAAATCATACATTCATTAGTATACTATTAAAACATAATAATCTCAAGCATGTATAGTCATGATCATTTCAAACAGAAATAATAAGCATTAGCATTCAAGGTTTATGTAGGATTCTTATGGTTAGTCAAATCATAAGAAGCATAACATGTCTAAACCTATAATTACTCAAACCTATGATTCTTCAGGTTAGTTGAATCATCAATTAAGATAAGAGATATAATATGCATAAAACCTGTGATTATTCAAACCTATACCTTCATGATTCTTCTGGTTAGTCATATCATCAATTATGGTAAGAAATATAATATGCATACAGCCATGACTTATTCAAACCTACGACTTCATGAATAATCATTATCAAACAACACAATAGTATAAGATCCTAACACAAGGTAGGATTCTATCTTGATATAGGAAAAACATACCTGGATTAGCATGCTAGCTATTTATGTCTAACATACTCACATGATGTCTTCTTGTTCTTCTTCAATGACTTGTGCTAGTAACCTGTATATCTCATAGGTTAACTATTACAAAATCAGGTTATACATACCTCGTAAATGGATCTTCTATGAGATCCATGACAATGGATGAATCTTTGTCCTCATGTTATCATGATCATATGTTCTTGGACCAGAACATGATTTGTCTTTCTTGGTGTACCTTTCATGTTAGTAGACAACATAAACCTCATACAACACCATAATGCATTAGTACAATCATAAGTGTCAACACCCTAACCAATGAATATCTTCTATCATGCATTCATAATTTTGTTAAGGTGATACGACAAATCTAAAATCAAAATTGTACTAACCGTAATAACATGAAGACAAACATACCATAAACTTAATCATGGACAAATATCGAAACATACCTCGATGAGTCACACCTGTCGAGATCGCTTGTAATCTTCTTATGTAAGGCCTTAGCCTCATCTCCATCTGAAACATGAACTTCTTCACTCATGCAAATGATCAATCCATCTTCTTCTAGGATTAACCCAATCCACTTGAATTACAAGAACTGGGAGTGGAGCTAGATATGGGTTTGTCAGAGAAACCCCAAAAATTCAAACTTTGAATTTCAAATTTCCAAAAGGATAGAAATATGCGCCTTGATGAGCTGATCAAGCTAGTATATTTAGAATTTGAAAACTTCAAAGTTTCACTCCTCAATTTTGCCTTTGAAACTTTCGGATTCACTGGATGTGACCCTGAACTGGGGTTTGATGAAGCCCACTCTTCTACCCAATCAAAAGGTTTGATCCAAAGCTCTAAGCTTCTATTTTTCTGAGGAGCTTCCAGCCGTGGTCACAGATTTCAAAAATTCCCATTTTTTACAGAAGCCCTAATTTTCCACTTTTCTAATCAAAGTCCCGAACTAGGGTTTGATCAAGCCCGGCCTTCTGCCCAACCAAAAATACTGATCTTGGTCTCTAAATTTCTATTTTGATGATTAGCATCCAGCCGTGGTCTCCGATTACAAAAATTCTAACTTTCTACGAAGCCCTAAATTCCGGAAGCCATGAATGAAGGTACTCAAAAATAATTCTGTTTTGACAGAAATATGTACCTGATTGTTTCTGGTGTACCTCTGAATTTTTCGATCCACAGGGTCTGAAAACGTTTCCTGAGATAGCCTGACATGTTATCTTTCCATCCCGACAGGTCTGACCTCAATTGGATTCTCTGAGAGAGAGTTATGCCAAATGTCGCAACGTGACCTGTTTTGGGATAAAACAGGAGAGCGCACTTGTACGGAGTGCCACGTGTCACTGGTTCAACTTCGGCCTCTGAAAACGTTTTTTGAGATAGTACAGTCCGTGTACTACCTGTCACTTTTCACGAAATTTCATTTGGAGATTCCTAGCCCAAGTTATGACCTTTTTTCCAAGGTCACCTGATTTTGACTCAGATCTGGAAGAGGCAGAAACCCTATATTGTACAGATCATAAATCACAAAGTACAACGAATTAGAGGTTTTCCTTTGGACACAAGGTACATGGGGATCTTAGCTTCGACCTGTAACAATTTCAGATCCAAAAAATTGCCAAAACGGATTTATAGCGAAAGTGCTACGATGACTGGTTTTTGCTATATCAAGCCCTAGCATCGTAAGTGCAACAAGTGCCATACATGCCATATCATGCCTTCTTTCAGGCTAGCTCTGATACCATGTTAAATTTTCAGAATTTACTTCAATATGATCTAGGATCTTAACTGAGAGAACAACATGTACATCATATCTACAGCATATCAATCATGGAGACAATAATGCAAGCACACAAGAGACACAAAGATTTACTTGGGGAAAACCATAAAGGTAAAAAACCCCAATAACTTCCTCAGAGATAGATAGAGCAATGATACAACCAACCATGAGAGATACACATAACCTAGCAGCAGATCCTCCTCCTCCATAAGTGCGCCACTCCTCCTTGAGTGCATGAGTGAGAAGTGAGTGAGCAAATAGAGTGCCTCCCGCACTCTATTTATACTTGACTTGACTTGCCTTTTTAGCTAACTCATGTAGGCTCGAACTTAACCACATAACATAATGCTGACTGGGCCGACCCCCAATAGGGTGGTCTAATAAACCTTCGACCCACATGGCCGACCCCCAATAGGGTGGTTTAATAACCCTTTGACCCACATGACTTATACAGGGCCGACCCCAAACAAGGTGGCCTAATAACCCATCAAGTATAAGTTATGACACTTACAATATAAATAACGACACTTCCGTATAGAGGAATAATAACATCTCTATAGGAATACAATATACATATATGTGAAATACATTCCGAAGTTACATATACATCAACAATGCATTTACTGGTTTAGATCTCACCTCTAATGGTTCAAAGGAGATCTTAAGCAACCATGATTCAAGTCTTGGATCTGATTTGGATTCCAAGCAATCACTAATATTTGATGGTTCTTTTGGGCATAATCTCACCCATGATTGCCATTTCCATTCGCTTGGGATAATTTTTCATGCATTCAATGGTTTAGATCTCACCTCAAATGGTTCAAAGGAGATATTAAGAAACCATTCTTCAAGGCTTGGATCTTATTTGGATTAAAAGCATTTACTATCATGTCATGGTTCTTTTGGGAAAAATCTCACCTATGATGGTTCGAAGGAGAAGACAAAATACTATCTGCACATTCATAGATTTGATCCTACCTCAATTGATTTAAATCACAGGTTCAAGGATCATCCTCATACTTTTGGATTTGTTCTCATCACATTTGATCTGAAGAGCAAGTACAAGCACATGCTTTCTGAGCATGATCCACTTCTTCCCAAGAAGAAGATACCTCTAGACATATGACCAAGCATCACACTTGCTTGAGTTTGGAGCATTTATTTTTGTGTGTGCCTTACAGTCTATTTTGAGGGGGGGTATTTTTCCCATGAGGTTTTCCCCATTTCCTCGGTTTATTGACTGTTATTATTATTCATTGTATTGGGTGACCTTTGGTTTCAGTTACCAGGGCCCAGGATGGATTAAGGGGGGGTGTTAGGATATTCCTATACTCCATCCTAGTCCTACCAGCATTTTCATTATTTGCATTTTCAGTCTTGCATGCATTTCTGCATGCAACATGCATTATGCATGCAATTGCATGCATCCCAGTGATCAGTCCCATCACCTAGCCTCAGTTAGCTAGCCCCCAGGAGCTTCTCTCATATCAATTTTAGCCCTCCTAGAGCTTAGTGCGCCCTTCCTCCTTGATTTAAGGAAGCCACTCGTCCTCTCTCACCTACCACTCAGTTCCACTTCAGTTAATTGAGTTATCATCAGTTCTTTCCTTGATTTAAGGCTAGACTGACTCTCAACTAACTGTATCACTCCAATGGACCTCCAGTGAGACTAGACTGCCCATTCTGACTCCAATTAGCTCCTCATGCGCCCTCCACTGAGCCTCCTTCATTTAGTTAGTTCCAGTTACACTCAATTACACCTACCACACTCAGTTAGACTCAGTTTGACTGATGGTTGATAGTTACTTGAGCATTGATGACTCCACTGATGATGAGATAGAATTCTAGTTGTGCTCTGATGACACTCCAGTGATCTTTTGATCACTCCATGAAGGCTAATTCAAATTGCCACCTTGGCATTTGAATCCTCATGCATTGTATTATTTATTTGTCCATTTGTGATTAATGAATTAGTGTGTTTGAAGTTATTTTGATTCTATCTGAGTTCTAATGTATTATTCTGTTGCCCATTCTAATGCATTGACCACTCTTAATCTTATTCCTAAATTCTTTCATTGTGAGGTATACATTAGCTCTTAGATCTGTTGCGAGGATTTTCACATCTCTTTCTAATAATATATAATCCTTCATTTTCCCTCCCCACGATCGACCGACTAGAGAAGGGAAGGATTTGAAACCTTCCTTTGGATCAATTACTTCAAAGTCGACTTGTATGAAGATCCCCATTATTACAGTATGAACATTTTTCCAAACTACGATTGGTTCAATCAGACCTTAGTCAGAGAGATTAAGGTAAATGCCCGACTTGGATAATTGTGGTTTCCCAATCTTTCCCAAGTACTTGTCATTATGTTTGCTTGAGACCTAAAGTCGAGGACGACTTGTGAGATACAATATGATTTGACTTCAAGGTCTCCCAACGGGTTGATATCAATTTTATATTTATGATTTAGATATCTTATCATTCACAAGATTACTTCTTATCATATACATCAAATCAATTAGATGAGCAACAACATCTTCCTTTGTGAGAAGTTACAATAATTCGTTAAGTGTTTTGTTTCTGGACTACTGAGTATCTTCTTCTTATGCTAATTATTTAAAGCTTCTTGCGACATTATTAAAAATCTATTTTTTCTTGTTAGGATTAGGATAATTATTTTTTTTGCATTGAATTTTGGTGATGTATGAATTGTCACCTCTAATATTCGTACCATGTCTAGTTATGATATGCATATTTTTAGTATTGAGAGCCTCATGCTTGAGAACACCAAACAAAAGATTAACATTTTTTTTATTGATTACTTTCTTAAGTATTATGGGGAAATATTCTAATGAATGATTTCCCACACCGCATTTAGTACAAAACTTGAGATCAGTCATATCCTTCCAAGGACAGTGTGGACTCATATGTTCTTCACTAAAGCATATGAAGCATGTAGACTTTCTTCAACCACCAGAGTAGTGTTGATGCCTCGGATATCGTAGCATCAATCAGAAAGGGATTCTCCTCGATAGATGATCCCAATTAGATTATCTACCGTTTGGTATAGGGAATCCGTCCAGTTAGCGGTTCCAGCAACCGTTGGTTTGGAGTTTAATTCCAATTATACCGGTTATGGCCCGATCCACCTTTCTTTTGGATTTTATGTTTTTTAATGAGATGCAAGTGCCTAATTTATATTTGATCTAAATGCAAAACTAAAACAGATCTAAGTCTAAAACTGAAGTAAATCTACCTATCCTTGCAAGGAGCACATTTAAAGGGTGAGCAATGAGCTGTAAGAGTTATCGTTAAAGAATGAACAGGCAACCATTAATTCTTAAAGAGAAAGCTACAGCTAGATAAAAGATCTCAGAAGATAGCTTCTAATTTAACATAAAACACATTTCATTACTCATCAAAGAAAGAAGCAAAATTATCTAATCTAGATGGAAAGAATGAAAGAAACAGATCTAAGTGTAAAATAAATTGAAAGAAATCTACTGATCCCTGCAAGGAGCCAAATTAAAGCATGGGCAATGAGCTGTAACAAATATCATAAAGAAAGAACATATAGCCATTAATTCTCACAGGTAAAGCTACATCAAAATGAGGGATATCAGAAGGTAGCTTCTAATTTGATATGAAGCACATTCATTACTCATGAAAAGGAGAAATCGATTGCACAGAAAGAAGTGAAATCATTAATTGCACAGAAGTAATTCAAACAGCAGGAAAGATCTCACATTACAGTATGGAATTCACTGGAATAGTCCAATATACATCCATCCGTCATACCCATGCAAAACGTCCATCTCCAGGCTTTTATTAGAAAATTCTGTTTTCATAGAACCAATACAAGATAGCTCGTACAGGTCTCAAAAATTCATTCCCTGCCAAAAGTTCTGTCTAATCCTTCCTAACTTCTATTTATAGTTACAAATCTGCCCTTTGGGCTGCCACCTAGCCTCTTCCACTTGTCATCTACATAAATTTTCTCCTATAACAGACCAAAATGTGACTACTTCTTTTACAAAATATTTAACAAAAGAGAATGGACAGCTGTCCCATGGCTCACGCTTTATACATTTGAGAGTTTAAAAAATACAACATAGCAGAAATAATGTTCTAATATCAGTGTTGTCATTCTTGTGCGTGAGCTTTAGCTGGGAGAGGATCGCCCAAGTCAACTGATGCTGCTGATGTTTCCTTAGGAGAGGCACTCAAACCCATTGTTGCTGCTGCTTCTACTTGGGAAGAAGGGATTGAGCTGGCTGAAATTTCTGCCACTGATGGGGGAGAGGGAATCGAGCCCACCGTTGTTTCTGGAATGGCTGCTGGGAGAGAAGATTCTGGATTTGCTGTTGCTCCTGCTACTGCTGCTGCTTTCTTCTCCTCCTCCGCTATGTAACTATACCATATACCTGTGTCCCTTATGACTATGTTTGCTGCAGCAGAGAACAAGATTTTCTGAGAAGTCACATTCTTCCCGAGCTCTGCTCCAATGCTTTGAACCTTTGTTACTGTAGCTTGATGCACTTCTTTAAGAAAATGGCTGTGGACTGATGACATTCCAATATAATGTTGTAAGTCATCAATTGCTAGGACATCAATTTTCTTCACATATTCGGTTTGGATGCCCAACTCCTCCTTTATCTCAGCCAAGCGTTGTTTTGAATCCGGGAAGTCATCGAGGGATTGTGGGAAATTCAATTTGCACCTGTCATGCACTCCCTGGATTCTTTGATACAGACAGTTGATCCTGTCCCTTGTTCCTTGCACACTGGCTATTAGCTTACTTCCAAAGTTTCTGCAGAAGTCCAAAAGGGCCACATCTTCATTAAAACCCTCCACAGATTTGAATGGGAGATGTGCGGGGAAATCCCCCTTTCCTTCTCGCCATTTTATCTGGCTCATGATATTTGCCTTGACACAGGTATGCTTAGCTTTGAGCCTATGGGAATCCGCATTAATTTCTTTTAACCTGACCACCATGGCCTTGAGCTTGCAAACCTCATTAGTGATTAGCTCCTGAGTGTCATGCACTTGCTTCAGGATGCTGCAGGACAGCTCATGGAAGGGAGACATGTCCATCGTTCTGTTCTCAGCTTGCCCCAATTGCTGAGCTAATGCCAGCTTGTCTGTTTCAAGCTGGGACACTCTGGCTACTGCATCATTCTTTTCTGATTCTTCAATCATCATCAGGACTGATAGTTGCTCCTTCTCTTCCTCTAACCGGTTATATTTGTCTGACAGCTCTTTATGCTCGACGTACAGGCAATTATACTTGTTCACCACAAGATCCCTAACTATAACACCTACATTGTCCAGTGATGCTTTTGCTGTTTCTACAACTGCGGATGCCATAGCAAAGGGATCTTTATCTGTATTCCGCATTACAGTGACCTCCTGGTGGGTAATGATGTCCTCCTAGAAGGGACTTTTGATCCTCTCTTCCGATTTGAGGACCATTGCTTTCCTTTTCTTGTCATAGACAAACTCATTCCACCTGGACACCGTATGTTTTCCCGATGGAGTGTACGGGACAATTGGGTGGTCCATAATGTCTATTTCTTCTTCAGCAGGTGGGGTCCGGACTTCCTGAGCTGGATCTACTCCCACATTTTGGGTACCAGAGCCACCTACTTGAGATGCATCTATTTCCATGTCTTGGAAACCGGACCCACTTGCTTGGGCATCTTCCCCCGCTTTCATCTCTTCTTCCATTTTCCGTTCAGCTACCTGTCCTCCTTCCCCTCCTTCTACTTGTGGCTGACCTTCATCTCCTTTCTGCCGCTTTTCATCTTCAGCCTCCTTCTGCTGTTGGGCTTCTTCTGATTCTTTCTACAGCCTCTCACTTTCGGCTTCTTGCTGCATTCTTGCCACTTCAGCTTCCTACTGCAACCTGGCTTCTTCAGCCTCCTAGAGTAACCTGGCCTCCTCTCTTAGTCTGAGCTCTTCTTGAGCTCGGGCATCATCAGCTTCTTTCTCCTTCTGCTGGCTGGTCTTCTGGATCTTGGTGGAGCTAGAACTTGCTCCACTGCCTTGGCGAAAGGTTCGCAACTCAGCCATGTTGCTGATGCCCCTGAATACCTCTTCCTCGGCATCGGGATAGTGAGAGTACTCAAAATGAGCATAGATTTCCCTACAGTGCTCGGCCACTTTTCCCTTCCTGTCGTTCCTGTGGAAGATCACCTCGCCGAAGTGGAAGGCTTTCAGCTCCTGAACAAACTCTTCGGCTGAGGCAACCCCCGAGAACTTGTAAGCACCTATGCAAAAAGGAATAGGGGGAAAGGAAGCCTTATGTTGCTTGTGGAGCATTGCTCCAATTCCATCCAAGAAGATTTGTCTTATTGCTTCCTTAAGGACCACATAATCTGTGGCATACTGCGGAAAAATGTATGGAGCTTTGGTCCCTCCAAACATTCTGAGGTAAGTGCCTTGCTCTGAAAAGTAAAAATCCCCGTAATTCTCAAGGACTTCCACAGCGTTCTCTGACAAGCAGTTGGGCTCCTCCTTGAATAAATTCTCATATAGGGGCATGATGAACCCCTCACAGATGATTTTGTAGCTAGGTTTGTAATTCTGGTCCCACATCATCCTGAAAGCGGTATAAACTGGGGTGGTGGCCTTATCCCACGTGCAGCCCAATTTGGGGAAGTCCACCTTGGCCAAAACACAATCGATCAGATATGAGGACATGAAAAATTCTGCCTTCTTCAAGGCTAGTCCTTCTCTTGCAGCAACTATCATTGAGGCCAAACTATCTGACAGGAGAGTGGCCCAGTCAAACACAGTTCCTTTAAACGCCACGGAGTGGATAATAGGGACCCACTGAATCTTATACACGGTGCCATCGGGCATGCCGAAGATTCTGCACAGCATCAAGGCGATCAATCTGAAAGGAGGTCTCAGATTCTGTACATCATATTCGTCATTTCCTTTCTTTCTCAAATGCTTGCCTGCTACTAGTAGCTTTTTGGCCATCTCAACGTTATTCATTTTTCCCAACCATTCATCAGTCAGAGCTTGCTGGGAGCGGGGAAATTTATAGGCTGCGGCAATGTATGCTGGGTGGAATGAGGCAATGGCTACTTTCCCGCTGTCATTTATCACTCTTCCTTCCGCGTCGGCATGTTGGAGTATCCATCCGATTACTTCAGCACAGGGGAATAGTTCAGGGCGGGTAACAGCTCTGGTTATGCCTGAAGCTTTGATATTTAGATAAATCTGCCCCTCTTCTAACAACATGTTTGGGACATCCTGGTCTCGGATCATCCTGTAAATGTCACCTTAGCGGATTTCTGGAGGAACACCGGTGGTGCACCTAGTATCCTGGAGTGAGGTCTCAGTTTTAAGTGGTGCAGGCTTTTTCTCTGTCATTTTAGCTTTCTTCTTACCACCTTTTGGCATTTTGACTTATCCCTGATAGCACCCACATACAAGTCATTATGAGATTGAGCAACATACTGTGAGATTTTAACAGAGATCATCATCATTTTAATATGTGAATGAGATAAAACCAAAATGTGAAGCTGCATTTTAGGAAGCAAATACACCATTCCAAACAAGAAATCTAGATTTTAATCATCCTGATTCTTTTAAAGGGGCGGGTTTGGAATGCTCCTGCGAGGATAAGCATGTTGCGGAAGCAACCTGCTATCGGTCCAGCTCTAGGAGGGATGGTGTCCTTCGCCATGATGCTTTTAAATGATTAGTGGCGGGGAAGTTCGAGTTGAAATGACTCAGAGACGAAATAAGGAGGCGTTTTCATATTTACGAGCCGACGAAAGCTTCGACCGCTATGGTTATCTGATGGTACCTTGGCGAGGCGTTCTACGGTAGGTTTTGAAACTCGGACAGGGGTTGACGACGCCGGGAATGTGGGTGATGAAAAACCCGGGTGGTTATAGTTTAGGGTTTCGGCTGGTGTAGTTTAAACATTCACAGGGTCTGGTGACTTCGAACGCGAAGAACAACGACATATGCGGCTTGCAGACTGACGGTCTAACATTTTAAGATTTCTATGTTTTGTATGACAGAAAAATGAAAATTAAGCCGTATTTGACGGGCAAAATAGCCCATGACGGGCCTTTTTCCCGTCAAAATCCACCCAATGCCTATCCTCTTATAAACAGAACAATCCCAACGGTAAACTGACGCGTGGAAGAGACAAAAATAATGGTTAGAACACCCTACCTGGCACCGTGAAAATGGCTGGATGAGGTGGCCGTGAATCGTGGACGAGTAAGCTGAGCTGGAGCGGTCGCGCGGCGTCCAACAGTGGTTTGCCAATCGATAAATAACAATGTGTTGGCTCGTACCCCCGTTGTTTATTTAAATAGACCGGGCACGTGCGAGTTTAATTTGGTGGTTGTCGCATTTAAAACGTGGCTTAAATACATCGTATGTCGCGGTCACGTCAAGAAATTTCGATCTGCGTGCGACCGCTAGTTCGCGGGACCGACTTGTGAATTCCACCCGCCATTGCGGAAGGATATAGCGAACGCTTTCACCGCTTCGGGGAACAATGGCGAATGGCTCCCGCAAAAGGCTTCCACGACGCGGAAGGGAAACCCAAACGTTCCACAAAGCTCAAATCTTTCGGAAGGATAACGTGGAAGCTTCCGCTGTTTCGGGAGGAATGAGCGAATTCTCTCGGTGGACAACTTTCAAAATTCTTTTAAGTCCTCGCGCGGCTTCGAAAAGATATGGTGAAGGATCCCGCAAAAGGCTTCCGCAATCGGAAAGAAAACCCATACGGTTCCGCAAAGTTTTCTCGGTGAGGCTTCGGGATGAAAACGCGAAGGTTTCCGCAGTTGCGGAAGGATTTGACGGATAGCTTTCGCAAGTTTCGGGTGGAAAAGTTCAAAGGATTCTGCAAATTTCCAAGAAAAACTTCTAAGTTCTTTTCAAAGTTTCGGGGAGATTTGGCGAATGGTGCCCGCTGTTTCGGAAGGAATTCTTGAATTCTTCCGCGGTTCCGGAAAGGATTTTCCAATGGCTCCCGCAACTTATGGGAAAAATTTTAAGTCCCTTTTCGGGAAGCTTATGTGAGTGGCTTCCGCAAGTTTCGGGCGGCTTCGTTGAATTCTTCCGCCGTTTCGGGAGGAATTCATCAGAAGCTTCCGCAATTTTTTAACAAGAACTTCCAAATCTCTTTGAGAAGTTTAGACGAACTGTTCCTGCCGTTTCGGGGGGAAAACCCGAATCTCTCCGTAAAAAATCAAAATTTTTCTAAGTCCTTTTTCAGAAAGGTTAGACGAATGGTTTCCGCCGTTTCGGGAGGAAAACCCAAATCCCTCCGTAGCTGCAGAAGGTTTTGACGAATAGCTCCGCCGTTTCAGAAATAATTGTCCAATGGCTTCCGCGGCTTTCAAACGAAAGTTTCTAAGTCCTTCCCGAGATGTTTAAACAAAAGGATTCCTCCACTGCGAGGCTTTATCAAATCGTTCCGCGATTTCCAGGAAGACTTCATGAAAATTTTCTGTTGAGAAACAATATTTTCTGGCAGACTTGGAGTGGTTCATGGCAAGATTTTTTGTTGAAAAACAAAGTTAACAGCTGGGGATGGCCTCTTAAGGCAGTCTTTCTAAAAAATTAAAGGAGTGGCCCCAATATGTACAAAAATTTTTGGGGGGGGATGTTGCTGCAACAACAAGTAGTTTCCTTGATTATTATTGTATCTTCCTCGACCGTTGTATCCTCATCATAAATTGTTTCCATTGTTTCTTTGGTCATTGGTTTTGAAGTATTGACCATTATGGTCGACGATTTGAACTTGATAGACCAACTGGTACTTTTGTTTATTCTTCATGTTTAGTGCACATTTTTTGGTATTATGTGAACTGTCCCGATAAATACCGCACCATTTAGGTTTGGAATTTTTTTAATTGTATGGGTAATCTAATGTAGGGTGGGGCTCAAATCCTTCACATATATCCCAATAATAATTAATGTGGATGACTCACCAATTATCTATTCTTCTATAATCTTGCAATCAATAGTCATCTTTAGTATGGCCCTCCTTCAAGCAAGTTGTACACCATAAGTCGTTATTTCTCATAGTGAGCTCTTGAATAGATCTTTGCATTATTTCTAGTTTTTCCTCTAATATTTTGTTTGTAGGTGTGACTATGAAGTCATTGTCGGACTCAATTTTTTGAGATTTCTTAAAAGCATATTCATATGTTGTGAGTTCATGTAGCCTCAATGGTGTTCTATTTTTCTATAAGATGCCTGCGATGAACCATCGAATTAAAATGTTTTTGTCGATCTGGTACGATATTTGGATGATCAAATATTTAAACCTTTTATCATATTATTGAACTATTTCTCCTGACATTTGCATGATTTATTTGATCTTTTTAGCAGCTAAGTGCCCGTTGTCTTGATTTCAAAAAAATGCAAGAAAATTGTGCTTTATCTCATTCTTTGTTATGGTATGATTTTCAATAAAGTTCATATACTAGGTAAGCGCTCATTTTAGGAAGGCACCAACAAATTGTGCCATTTATAGACCTTTGTCAGTGACAAGGTTAGCTTCCCAAATGGTCTTGCAGATGAACCGTTATCTTTTGGGGTCTTCATCACCCTCATATATTGGAATATGCAGTGAATGATGACAAGTCATATTGGAAAAAAATTGGTTATTAACTAGAAGGAGATTACCAATATTAGGTGTACTTACTTCTTTTTGATGAGCTATATACCACAGTATTCAAAATTATTCTAGATGAATTTCTTTATCAGGTTGATCCTCTAATGGATTGTTTGCTTCAACCAATATTATTTTTGGTAGGGTGGGTACTTCCATGTGATCTGAATAAAATAGATGCAAATTATTTCTTCCAAACTCAAGCGTAAACATGATCCAATTACCATCCAATGGTGTATGAATCATCAATAGAACCATGATTCGTCCATAGTTGTCTAGTCGATTCCATATGCTTCCTCGGCCGATTCTGATTTCCAAGTCATGCTCGATGATCTCTATTAAATTTAGGCCATGGGTCGACAGAATTGGCAATGGGTCTACGGAACTCATAGTTTCAGGAAATACTATTTATAAGGCTTCTAATCCTTCCTATATCGACTGTAGTTCCTCTATTGAGGTCGACACCTCATTATTTCTCTCTTCTTTTCAACTCTATCTTGACTCAGGTAGACCTTTTGGCTGCACGACCTTCTCGACTAGTTTTTTCATAGTTCTCTTATTATGGTGTGGGCTTAATATGTCCTTGAGATATTCTTGTCTTTTCTATCATTTCTCCCTTTCAAGTTTTTGAATATCATTATATGCTTGTGACGTAAAATATTATTTCATTGAGTCGTACTTGAGCGTCGATTAGATTTTTTCTATTTTCATTAGTTGACTAGCATCGTCTATTCATTCGTGTAGCATGGTCAGAAACCCCCCCATTGTCGACCCGACTTACGAATGGATGACAAATTTGGATTCAACAATGATGTTCATTTTCTAATAAAATATTCCCACTTCCTTTCACTAACAAAGTGTTCCCAATCTCTTTGCTGATTTTCCCAATTTGAACAACAAGGGGCTAATGGTGGTCGAGGTTTGCTTGACCGACACCTTTTTCAATTTAAAATTTGTAAAGCACAGAAGGAATCACACAAAAAATACTATCATGTAATTCTTTATAGAACCTGGTCCTTACGTCGTTTCAACGAGGTTCTTTATTCTATTGCTTTTTCTTCACAGATTTCGTTGGCTATTTTCTCAACCCACTCATGCAAATTTGTTCATCCTCTGTTACAAAGATTTTGCATCAATAGTGTTTCATTTTAACCTTCCAATCTAGTCATGAACGTTATCATGGAATTTATTTATTTCTTAAGGAATGGCCTCTATAAATTGCGGATGAGATTCTGTAAATAATTTTTCTTTGGCCTTTGCAATGGTTAACTTGTTTCTTCTGGAATAGTTCTAAATGTAATTGGAAAATTTTCTATTCCACCACTCATGTATTTCCTCCTCACTCACCATTTATGTATGAATGTTCATGCTTCGTCCTACTTCAATACTACATGTTGTACCAGAGAATTCATCTTACTAATAGTTAAACTCTCTCATGGACATAGCTAATCCCCTAGATACTTAATCCATGACATAAACAAAACAAATGGTGATCTATTCTCCTAGATCAAGCAATTACTTGAACTTTTAACATGGAAGTAAAGGGAAAGAGATAGGTCTTACCTCCAAGCTGTAGGTTATCCTACCTCCAGCTCCAAGCTTGATCTCTAAGGCTTGAACCTGTGAAACAAGACAAAGAACCAAAACTTACAAGCAAATATATGTATTAAGCTAGATATAATATACAACATATCACATATCAAGTAACAAGAAACATAATATGGGAGAATAGGCCAAGTTATCATTGATTAGAAATCCATGAAGACATGTACATCAAAATGGATTATACCCGACTTTGTTGCAGCACGATCATCCTCCAAGCTCTCCTTCATCACGCTTGCAAGACTTATGGGATCATGATGGCCTCCTTTCTTAGTGTTCTCTAATCATAGGATCATAGGTTTGGTGCTTCCAAGAACTCCCCCTAAGCTCATGGATGGCCTTCTTCTTATAGGATTTGAGAGTCCAACCACTTAGAGAAGATGGTGGATCTAAGTGAGGGAGATGTGGATCAAGGATCTAAACCATGCCAAGGAGGGAATGTGAGATGGGCTTCGAAGAGGGACCTCATCCCAATAAAATATACTCAAGATCCAAGATCCAAAAACCAAGGAATAAAGCAAAAATGATATTTTTCGTGCCCCTATAACTGAGCAAAACATGAAAAAGATGAAATTTTTGCTCCCCCACAGGCATGCAAGGTGTGAAAATGATGAAATTTTAGTTCCTAGGGATACTGGAAGGGCGCGAAAATTCCATTAAGAGGTAGTTTTCAGAGGTGGTTAAGGTGGGTTTTGACCCCTTGCTTGTTGGATTTGCTTCTAAGTGTGACTAGGGAAGGGACCAACATTGGGATGAAGGGTCCTAACACCCTTAGGAGGAAAAAAAATCATGTTTTCCATGGTGGAAAAACATGCAGACCCTCACTTACACATAGTGTGTAAATTTTAGGTATAACAGGTGCCCCCTAAAGTGTGAGGTTGAAAGGAACTAATGGCCAAAACACTTTATCAATAATAAGACTGCAAGGATATCTAAAGGAGAACTGGAGAAGAGTTGCAAGCAAATATCAACAATATGTATAACAAACCTGAGGCGGGCATACCCATGCTTGGAGCAACTAACTCAAAGCATGGTTGCTGGCCAATACATTGCAGATCCATGATAGTACTGTCTCAGGCTACGTCCACGGACATACATTGTGGATCTGTACCTAACAATGACCGAATACAAACCATGGCTACTAGAATACAAGCGTAGATCCATGATAAGATAATAACACAGCCACGACCAATACAAAAGTGGATATGTGTGGCAGTACATCAATGAGGTCACCAACATAATGGCAATGTGGGAACCTACTAAAAACATATCCATCGCAACTTGGGTATGATAACAAGATATCATAACAAGCCAGGGTCTTCTACCCGATCCCAAAACGATACGAATCTAACCATGCGATTACAAGGTGTTGAAGTTGAACATGGTAGAAACCACTTGATTATTGGTCAATAATGTAAATCGTTAACAAGTGCAAGGGAAATCACCAATAATGATAATGATCCCCAAGGTACCACTAGTACATTCCAATGAATGTGAATAGATGAGTTGCAGTCGAACACTCATGGAATATATCGATCAGAGGTCAATGATAAAAACCTACCATCGAAAGCGAGGAAACTTGCCATTGAGGTATGCAAATACCAAGGTACTAAGGTTGATTTCTACATTTCATTCATGGATAATGTGTTGATTTCGACATGAACAAACTTGTCAAAGGAGGGCCATGATGAATCCCACATCATCGACACGAAATCGACTAAGGAAAGTGATGTGAAGTAATGAATCAGATGAGTATGGACTGACACAAAGATGTAAAGGTTGACAATATTGCAGAGGCTAACTCAATCAAATACTTGCCTTGAACATCAGATGGCACGACAATAATTGACTATGTAGCATTGACTCATTGAGGCAGAGACAAAGACATAATACGATGATGAATGAGGAATTCTTTAGATAAATTGAAGGAGTGGGATGACTCATGGAACTGATATGACTCAGAGACAAGAAAATTACCCAACTGTATGATGAGATGCAAATAGGTTCCATGTTCAAGGGCGACACAAGCTGCCATAAAGCTTTCAAAATAGACTTGGATTATTTCTCCTCAAACCCCATCATGATTGATGAGTACCTCTTTGTTTTTAAACGAGATTGAGGAGGATAAGAAATGCTCAGTATAGCTCATATTTGATGAGTCCAATCTCACATTTTTTATGAACATGAGAAAGGAGGGGTGCGGTCCCATAAGGATCCTTCAATGTTTAATTTTACAAATCCAAAGAAGGTAAAATCAACGATGTTTCACATTTAGAGAGTTTGAAACAATAAAAGAAGACTCTGAAGTATCTTTTTCGTAAGAGTTAGTCTCCTCACCCGAAAAAGGATAAACAATGTGAGAGAGAACTTTTCTAATCATGATTGACTAGAGTATTCATTTTTTGTAACTAGTCTATATGGTCTGAAAAAAGGGTAAACTATCACCGGATAGACGACCTTTCAAATACTTTTACAAGCGTGAAATAATCAAGTTCTCTTGGTGATATTTTACTATTTAAAGAGTTTGAACTTTAAATAAAACTCTGAGAGTTCCTTTTTCATATAGCTAGTCCCATAAGGTTGAAAAAGGGATAAATTATCGCTCGAGAGACGACTTTTTCATGGTTTATAACCGAGTATGACAAAGGTAAAAAGTAAATGCGGCACAGTTCCTTTTCCGCAAATAGTCTAGCGAGGAAAATCCCGTGAACATCGGGTGGCACGACAATAATTGACTTGGAATCATTGAATCAATGAGGCGGAGATGAAGACATAATACGATGATGACTAAGGCATTCTTCATATAAACTGAAGGAGCAGGATGACTCATGGAACTGGTATGACTCAAATAGGAGTAGATTACCTAACTGTATGACGAAACACAAATAGGTGCCATGTTCAAGGGTGACACAAGCTGCCATAAAGCTTTCAAAATAGAATTGACATATTTCTTCCCAACCCCCATCATGTTTGACGAGTACCTTTTGTTTTTTAACGAGCTTGAGGAGGATAATAGATGCTTGGGAGGTATAAAACAGGAAACGAAACCAATGTTGTAATCTACAGGATTACATGTGGTTACCATTAGTGCCTTATAAACATATAAGCGTATACAAGAGCATACATACATAGGGAGAATGAAGAGAAAGTAGTGGTCACACCAACAAAAAGTATTATATTATATCAGAAGGACATACTGTACAATGGGGGATAATCATATATGTTATCATCATGGCTCAATAGCCTATATTTATGCAATGTACAATTAGATAATTAGTTACAACTGTTAACTGCTTGATAGTTGACTTAACCAACTCGACTAGATTGGGCCGACCATTAGATGGTTGGTTGGGAGGACCTAGTCGACAAGGCTGCTCCAACACTAGGCATGTATGATGTAAATATCCACATATATGTCATGTGGTTGGTTTATCATAATGATGTAAAAATATGTAAAAATTATGTTGGAAAATGATAAAATGGTCCAAGATGGTTGTGTAAAGAGCACTAGAAGGGCTATGATTCCACTAATGGAGAAGAGGAATGGGGGCTATGGGAGATTAAATCTTATTTTCCCAATTGTAGGACTTAGAACTTATCCATTTTTTGTATTATTCCTTAAATGAGTCATTTACTTCCTTTGAAATATCAAATTCAATCATTGAATGCATGTGTGAGGTTGGTGGGAAAGGCTTCTCCTATGGTTATGGAAGCATGGGATGAATATACTTATTATGACAGTAAGAGTATTTTATTCTATGGTCAGAAGTAATATTAGTTGTCTTTTCACCAATCCTCTCATCTCCATTTGAATCAATCACTCACTTTCCATGCATTATCCATACATTAGATAGTTTTCATGTTGTTCTCTCCATATTGCCAATCACCATATTATGAAATTAACCATAATTATTAATGTGAGGAGGAAGTTGCAAACAAAAAGTGAAAAATGATGGTTGTAGTTGAGCAAAGAGCTTGAGAAATATAGAAAAACTTTATGTGTTGTTTATGTGTTTCTTCTTGGATGCTTGAGAATTCAATATTTTATTTTTTAGAAAATTCTATAAAAGCATACAATAGGTTAGACATTTTCTACACACACTAAAAGGGATGGGTACTTTGAGGAATTGTTGAGTAGAGAAAGGGAATAAATTCCTTGTGTTTTTAGGGGGAATGAAAGAGAGTTCCATGGTTGTGATGGTTGAAAGAGATGCTTGTAGTTATCTTCGGTGAGCAAGTTGGCTAAGCATGAGAGAAAATGGGTTGGGATACGAAAAAATGAAGTTTGTAGTTGTTTCCTTCGCCCTGGTGGCCTCATAGCCTAGATTGGGGGTAGTATCAACAATTGATACCTATAGTTGGGTGGAAAATCACTCTTTCATATCCAATTTTCCATATATTCTTCAATTAAAAGATAAGTATTCATTGTTGTCTACGAATATGAAAAATTATATTTTTTTATTTTACAATTATTATGGTTTGTACATGTTATGTGTGTGAAATATAGGTTTAATTTAGTTTTGTTTCATATTTATGCACCTGCACATACATTTCATAAATTATGACATTCATGAGATGCTTAAATTATTTCTAAACTAGAATAATGGTCTCCATGAGGTGAAATTTGAAAGTATGGAATTCGTAACTACCCATTATATGGTATAAATTATGGATGGGGGCGTTACAACAACTCCCTAAACCCCAAGATATTTCCTCTCTCTCTCTCTCTCTCATATGCAATCTAAATTTCAACATATGAAATATTCTATCATATCCCAATATTGGCAAGACAAAATAGGTCCCGAACCCTCTTTCTGGAGAAACTAGAAACACTTACCCATCATAGGCAATATTCAGCAATTGGAGTTTCTCTTCTTGGAGATTCAAAGGAGAAAAATTAGATGGTAGCAAGGTCCATACATTCTAATATAGGGTTGTAATGGAGGGGGATCCTATCAAACCAAAAAATCCTACAATACTGAAACCAAGACACTAGTGCATAATACAGGACAAAATATGGTACAAAGTTGGAAACCCATAATAATCGTCAAATGGCTCCACCTTTCTTTGGCTATTAATATAAAATAAAGTCTTAACTTGGGATAAATGAAGACAATAATGTTTTCTGGACCCTCCATCTACATGTTATGGCTCCAAGAAGAGGAGACATCTGACCATATTTTTCACTAATGCTCCCTTGCTTCTCAACTTTGGGTAGCCAAATTCGAGTCGTTCAGGCAATAAAAAAATCAATCAAAATCTACCTCAGACAATAAAGGATTGGAGAGGCACACCCTTCAATAACATGGTCCTAAATTGAAGTTGTTTTCTCTTCTAGAGATTCAGTCTATCAAACATATACAAAGAAAGAAATAGAAATATATTTAAAAATAAACTCACCTCTTTCCAGATATTATGGTCTACCATTAAAATTCAGATAGCAATAACCATAACCTTAGGAAGCTGGCAAGATGATGAAAAAGATTGTTATTCTCAGGAGTTTAGAATGATCCATTCTCTAGGAATTGATTTAAATGCTCTAAATATTAGAAACTATCCTAATTCCTAATAAGTCTCCTTTCCAATCAATTGGTCCTGTGTCTTGTGAGACTACATCAATTTAAAATTTGATGGAGCTTACAAAGGGAATCTTGGTCTATTAGGTGCAGGAGGGGTTTTCATAGATCACCATGGGAAGGTCCTTAGAGTGTTTACAATTTTTCTTGGCATTGATACCAATAAATATATGGAGATAAATAAATGGAAAAGGGCCTTCAAATAGCCATGGATCAAGGTTAATCCATAGTTATTGTAGAATTAGATTCTCTAATTCTAATCCAATCTTTGAGAAGGTTGTTGAATGGTACAAGGACCAACAAAATATCGTAGAGAATTATGTTATTCTGGGAAAGCACACACATGGTCTCTCTCCAAATATCAACTCTTCTCACCTCACATGTCATAATGAAAGTGAATAGACTATATGACATAGTAGAAAAAAAAAGTGTCATGATAAATATAGAAGACATAGACACTAATTGGGATCTTATTGATCACTCCAACCTCAAACAATAATTCTACAAGATCCATAACCAAGACCCTAATCACCTAGATTGGGTGTTAGGGAAGCAAGCGCATATATGACATGTGTACTCCTACAAGTGACATGGTAGGAGGAGGTTTGTGCTTGGATGCACTCCATCAATACGGCTCATGAAAACAAATTAGAAGGGAGGGAGGAGGAAAAGACTAGTTTACATGGAAAAATATGTTAAAGTTTTCAAGTGATAATGGAAGATCTTGTTCTAGATTATCCATGTGGAACTTGGTCTCTTAGTAGTAATCAGTTGGAAAATAGGTGTTGGAAAATCCTTAGGGAAAAGAGCATAATGGATTCTTCAGGATCCAAATATTTAAGCAGAAAGTTGAAGGTTATAATTTCTGTCAAGCACTCTAATTGCAGATAATTAAATATCAACACACAGAGCGTATGAAATTTATTGTCAACCCGAGAAAGTCTTTTTATTTCAAAGGACAAGTGCACAATATATGCTTAAACACAAACCATTAGAAGTGAATACTTTTATCTTCTATCATCTATGTTCATCCCAAGAATCTATGCAATCCCAATTGCCTTCTAACTGCTGTACTACAATCCTTTTTCTATTATGCATCAAGCAAAACGAATATCAGATCTAATCAACGATTGCAGAAAGGAAATCTCAATTGCATCCTAAAATAATCAACTGTCTAATGAAATCAAGCTGGGAATCATGAAGCATGACCTGAACATTACTCTAGAATTTAATAAAGGAGATTGAAGCAACTGTTCTAAGATATTGAATTGCAAAATATAAATCAATCAACACATAACAGGAAAGCTAATTCGTAGGAGCTTCTGGGATTACGTTTCAGCTGTAGGATGAGCACAACAGTGTGAACAGAAATTGAATTACATAAAACAAACCTGACTCAGTCGACTGTTATTGATACCATTCACCAATCTCACGATTAAATCATTTACTGAGAAATCCACACAATGAATATTGCTGCTGCGTACAAACGAAAGATCAAATCATCACACAACAGAAAGATGAAATCCTAAATTAACACAACAATCTCTGTGGAAGACGGGCCCAGTCTTCACACAGAGACGCTGGTTGAACAACGCTCTCTTTAACTCAGAAACAACTCTTTATATTAACAGAAGGATGAGTACATAGTTTCGGCTTGACTGCTAATACAAGATGAATTAATTAATTGCTGTCCAACCCCTCGATCGAGGTAATACCACATATTTATACATACAGTTGCAACATCTAAACCTATAATTGGGCAGCCATGAAGATCTATGATCTTCAGGCGCCCTAAATAATCTAGCTGTTACAATGCGTGGCAGAACTTGAAATATCCAAATATAAGAGGAGTTATCAACTGTCCCAAGAGTGGCGGTCCTTCCAGCTCACAGCTGGATTTGAGCAGCGACATACTTAAGATAGAACTTTATGTTACAGCTGCCCTGCCACGACTGTGCCTTGATTGACGAATTGAGCCCCAAGGAACCTTCCTTAAGCAATGGACGTCCCTTCCTCCGTGACTTGTTCAGCTCCGATCTTCCTGCAGTCCATTTATCTTACTACCTTCATAATTTGCATTATGTTAGCACGAATTAAGAGATGCACAGCTTAAATCATCACAATCATAAGTATTAATACAATAAAACGATAATCGGCCATACCTTGGTAAATTGGGGAATATATAAGGACAATAAATTGAATTGCCAAGGTAATTGGTATGAGACAAGGTAAGGGACAGTGATAAATGATGGTCAAAAAGGGCCAATTCTGGGCTCAACATCTCCCCCCAACTATCCTGTTGCATGTCCTCATGCAACAACCTGCATCTGAATATTGTACTGAACCTTGTCCAGGCAAGAGGAAAGAATGTAGATAAATCAGGCATCCCTTCTATCCCTTTTTGAAAAATTTCTGTGAGCAACCCAGCAGTTCCCAACTTTACTGTTCCCCTTCCCCTGCTACTTGCTAATATCTGCAGTTCTCTTATGCTTTGCCTGGGGAAGTTGAAAAGACACACTCAATCTGAATCCAATTCAATAATACCTGTAGGAGGTGGAAGCACTGGTTCTTGTGGGACAGTGTCTTCCAGCGCATCTAATCTTATCAAGGGAGTTGCTGGTTCTTGTGTAACAGCAACATCCCTTAAACCTTCTTCAGCAGCTGCCTTTATTGCTTTTGGAGACACTGGTTCTTGTGTAACAGTGTCTTCTTTGTCAATTGGCTGCTGGGATTGGATATCCTTTTCGATTTGCAGCTCCTCCTCCAAGATTTCAGTGTCACCTGAGCAGGGTGTCTGTACCTGTTCATCATCACTCCATTGTATATCAGGAATGATCTCTACTCCCGGGTTATCCTCCAACTGCAGTTCAGGGGTTCTTGCTGTAGCATCCAAGGATGTTGGTTCTTGTGTGACAACATCCTGGCTTACAGCTTCATCTTTATTTTGCTGCAGCTTCTCTTCCATGAGTTCTGTATCATGAGAGCTTTCTGGGGTCACCACCCAGAGTTCATCGTTGAATGCCAGAATATCCTCTGTCCCGGCTTCTTCTTCTGTCTGCTCAGTCGGTTGGACGGTCAAGTTCAGGATTGCTGGTTCTTGTGTTGCAGCATCCTGTTTCAACTTGTCACTGTCCTGCATTCCCATTTCCCCTTCTAAAATTATTGTGTCCTGGGAACGTTCTGGGGTTACAGCACAAAATTCTTCACTATCCTCCAGGGTATCCTTTGGCTCCATGATTTCTGTGTCATGAGAACACTCTGGGGTCTCACCATACTCTTTTATAAGCTCCAGAGCATTCTTCATCTCCCGTTCTTCTCCCATTTGTTCTATGATTTCTATGTCGTGGGAGCATTTTGGAATTGCCATACTTTCCTTATAAATTTCCAGGGCATCCTCCACTCCCTGTTCTTCTCCCATCCGTTCTATGACTTCTGCATCATGGGAAGTAGCAGCTGCAGCAAGGATGTTTAAAGGTGCTGGTTCTTGTGTTGCAGCATCCTCTTTCTCCACTGCTTTCCCTTCTGTGGCTGCAGGCTGTTGTGCTGAATAGGTGCTAAGTAAAATTTTATGGCCTGCTTCCTCAAAGATCTCCCCACAGGTGGGGCAGAGTATTCGCTCATCCTTTTCTCCAGCTTCAGCAGAAGCTGTTTCCTCCACTTGGTCTGCAGCCTCTATTAATGTATACATCTTTCTTCCACCCTGCTTTTGGCAGATTTCCTTCCATGTTTCCAGCTCCTTTCTAAGTGCTTGGAGGTCCTCTTTCAGCATTGCATTCTCATACAAGAGTCCCTCAACTCCCGGCTCTTCTTCTACTGGCCTTTGTGGAGCATCCCTCGGTTTTGGTGTAAGGATTGGGGGTTCAACCTGTGTCTCTAAGGTTGCCCATTTTGTTCTAGCTGCCTCTGCTGCTGTAATTGACCGAGTTCGCTTCCTTCTAATTGGTGCTACTAAATCAAACTCATTGGTGGTCCTCTTCCTTTTTTGCGGCGTTTTCTTTTGTGACTTCCCTTTCTGTAGTGTTTCTTCTCGTGGAGCTGGAACATAGGGAGGCAAAACTGAAGTCAAAGGAACATTTCCCTGCCCCCCATGCTGTTCTTCTTCAATCACAGCTGCTCCTCCTGCCCATTCCGGTGAAGACTCGATTGTGACCAGCTCAATGTCGTCCTCCATTGCTCTAGCTCCGTCATCTTCAGGTTCCATTGTCGCAGCTTTTGATGCTGCTCCAATTTCACCTTCTGCTGTCGGAGCTGCCCTGTTATCTAGGTTTTCCGCGAGGGTTTCATCTACATTGTCCCCTGGCAGCTCTGTTTGAGCTTCCCCTCGCTCTCCTTCAGATGCAGTGTCATCCCCCACTGGTTCTGCTTGTGCTGGGGATTCATATACTTCAAATGGCTCTGCCTGTGCCTCGGGCTGTTCTTCCTCTGTGGTTTTGTCAACCCCTGATGTCCCTGCCTGTGCCCTCTGTTGCTCTTCTTCCGTTTCATCCCTTCCGGATGGTCCTGCCTGTGCCCTCTGTGGTTCTTCTTCCGTTTCATCCCTCCCCCCAACTTCACTGGAGGAACTCCGGTCCTCCTGTTGTGGCGGAACCGGTAATTGCTGTAATGGAATAACCCTCAAGGGAACAGGTTGCTGTGGCCGGGTGATGAATTGCTCCCATGTTATATTATGTTGGGCCAGGGTTCTCATAATAATTAACTTAATGAGGCCATGGTGTGTGAGGGAGGATAATGGGTGTTTTGCAGATTGAACGAATGTTGCCATATGGCGCAAATCATGCAATAGATAAAATGGAATATTTAACAAAATGCCATGACGGAGATGAGAAAGCAAAGGAAGTTCAGAGTTGTACACAGTTTGGTATCTGCCTTCGCAAGTTATATACTTCTTGAGGAAGATAGCGACCTGGTCCCACGGCTGCGGCAGTGACTTCAATGCAATCCCTCTCCTGGATGCTTCAACTTGCTCCCCTGGAAGTAAAAATTGTTCCCGTGCAACTGTTGCAGGAACTCGCCGGTTAAACCAAGGTTTTCCCACCAATGGGATAGCTGTAACCTCGGATATAATGACCTCCGAAACATCTATACACAGTCCCCACACCGTGGAGTGTGTTTTAGTGAGATTCAATGCAAATTGCAGAGCTGCGTCCCGGTCGAATCCATCCAATCGTTCAAAGAACTCAACCCAGCCAGCGGCTTGAAAAATGGCCAGAACCTGCAAATTCCGTCTAAGTTCCCGGGTATTGAAAGGTTCATGGCGAACTGGAATGCCCATGGTCCTGGCTGCAAGATAGAACTGCTGTTTCGACAGAGTACAGGATCCAGAATAGAAGTTGCAGCGTGGAGAATGCACGAATCGTTGAGCGGAGACGTTGAGCGAATGAACTAATTCGGAAAGTTAAGCGTAGAGAGGAGTTTAAAATTTTCATGCCGAATTGGGGAAGGTGGCAGTTATTAGTATTACGTCGTACGAGGGAAAGGTTCAATCAGATCTAAATGGTGGTACGAGTGAAGGTACGGCCAATCTCGTTTACATGATATCAATACTTAGTCACGTGATAAATGAAAGCCATACCTCATAAAACTGTGCGTCGGAAGGCTGCGGAAACTGGTGGAGCATGGAGTTGGTGACGTCGTGGAGCCGAACGCGTGCACAATCAGACGTGGAATCATGATGACTCGGATAAGGCACTGATTTCCTTCGCCGGTAAAACACAAGGCGTCGCATCCTCTGGGTTGAAATGATGAGTTCGCCGGCAGGACTGGGCTGAATCAGCGTCATAATTAGCAAGTTAAACAATCCTTCTGTTAACACGGGAGTTACCACTGCAAATTGCCAAAGAAATGATCACACGGCGGATGAAAAAGCTTGTTGCAGCTGACAAGAAAGAAGTTACAGCCATCGGGAAAGAATTCGTGGCAGCCGGAAAAAGATTCACAATATCCGGGAAAAAATTACGGCTGTCGGAAAAGACTTACGGCTGGCGGGAAAAGATTTTTCGAATATGGGAAATATGTCGCAGCCGCTGGAAAGAAATGACAGCTGTGGTGTGGAAGTGACTTGGTCAATGAGGTGGCGGCCGGGAAGTGATGTGGCGACTGCGAGAAAAAGATGTTGCAGCCGCCGAAATTACAGCCGCCGGGATTGCAGCTGCCGGAGTTGCAGCTATCGGACAAGATTTGACGGTGGACGGGAAAAATTTACGGCTACCGGGAAATGGAGAATACGGTTGTGGCTGGTAAATGGAATGGCAGCTGCGGAAAATGAGATGGCAGCCGTGGAAGATGAGGTGGCCATAGCTGGTGAATGAAATGGTAGCTGCGGAAAAATGAGGTGGCAGCCGAGGAAACTGGAGTTGCAGCCGCCGATGTTGCAGCCGCCGAAGTTGCAGCCGCTGATGTTGCAGCTGCCGATGTTGCAGCCGCCGATGTTGCAGCCGCTGATGTTGCAGCTGCCGATGTTGCAGCCGCAAAAGTTGCAGCTGTCGAAAAAGATTGACGGCTGTCGGAAAGGGCATTTACGGCTCCCGGGAAATGGAGAATACGGTTGCCGGAAGAGAATATACGGCTGCCGGAAAAATATGTTGCAGCTGCCGGAAAAATATGTTGCAGCTGCCGGAAAATATGTTGCAGCTGCCGAATTTTTTTTTTTTTTTTTTTTTTTTTTTTTTTTTTTTTTAAAACACAAGGACGGCACAGAGAGATTTTCATTATGGGCCCCAAACTGATCATTCTCCTGGCGCTTCCCTGAAAATTTTTTTTCTTAAAAGACAACAGCAAGCAAAGAGATCAAATGCAGAAAGAAAGAAAACGACAATTATACGCTACAGCAAGAAATTATTTATGTACAGCAAATATGGTTTTCATTTTAAGATTTGGTAAAGGTAGAAAAATGTTCCTGCTCTGGTGCCAATTGGTAGTTTGGATCAGCAGCAATCTGTGAAATGAATGCATATTTCGAAATGGGCTTCCGATACAGTCGCAGCCTGTGGCCATTAACAAGTAATGGCATACGGTTTTCATCAATGGTGACCAGGCGAACAGTGCCGTTGTCAAATACCCTGTCAACCAAATATGGACCCAGCCATCTTGTGCGTAATTTCCCCTTGAAATCTTTCTTGAATCTAGAGTCGTACAGTAGTGCCCAGTCTCCTTCATGGAAGATTTTCTTCTTGATGAATCGGTCATGCCAGTTAGATCTCTGTTGCTGAAGTAGCACAGTCTGGTCTACCGCAGCTAATCGTTTCTCATCCAGTTCATTCAATTGATTCAATCTTCTTTTCTGAGCTTCTGCTACATCCAGGTTCATTTCAATGGCTGTTTTCAGGGTCTTGATCTCAAATTCAATTGGAAAGATGGCACTCTTACCATACACCAGATCATAGGGAGAAAAGCCCGTGGTATTGCGCCAAGTCGTGCGATATGCCCACAGTGCTTCTGGAAGTCTGTCAGCCCAATCCCTTCGATGGCTTTTAACTGTTTTAGTAAGGATTGCTTCGATAACCTTATTAGTGCTTTCCACCTGACCATTGGCCTGGGGATGATAAGGTGAAGTTATCTTGTGCTGCACATGATACTTCCGGAGCAAGGATTCAAATTGATGTGAAATAAATTGTGGTCCGCCATCGGTAACTACTTCCTTTGGTACTCCAAAACGGGTAAAAACTTCACTGTACAGGAAATCAATCACCGCCTGGTCGTTTGCCTTAGCCAAAGCTACAGCTTCTACCCACTTAGTCATGTAGTCTGTACACACCAAGATGTAAACCTTCTGTTTGGAAGGAGGGTTGATAGGACCAACAAAGTCCAATGCCCATCTATCAAACGGTTCTAGTACCACTTGGGGCTGTAAAGGCATCTGGTCTGTCTTATTAGGTTGGCCCATCCTTTGGCAGCTGTCGCAGGACTGAACATATTTTTTAGCATCTCTGAACAGTGTCGGCCAATAATAGCCCATCCGCAACGCCTTATGTCCTGTTCTTTTATCTGCAAAGTGTCCTCCGCAAGGTTCATCGTGACAGGCCTTCAGTATATGAAAGATCTCATCTTCCCTTACACATCTTCTAATTTCAAGATCAGGTCCTGTGTAAAAGAGATGGCCTTTAAGCCAACAATACCTGGCACTTTGCTGAATAATTTTTCTTTTCTCTCGTTTAGACATATGTGGCGGAAGTTTCCCTGCAGCCAAATAATTAGCAACATCTGCATACCAGGGTGAATGAGCTGAGAGTGCGAATAAATGTTCATCCGGGAAAGCATCCTCAACAGGTGAACTGTCATCACTGTTAGTAAATCGTGATAAAAAATCAGCAACAACATTTTCTTTTCCAGGTTTATCTATAATAGTAATATCAAATTCCTGTAATAATAAAAGCCACCTGGTTACTCTGGCATTAGTGACAGGTTTATTCATTAAATACTTAATGGCAGAGTGATCAGTATGCACAAATGTAGGATACCTAGTAATGTAATGCCGAAACTTATTAATAGAATAAACAATAGCAAGAAATTCTTTTTCAGTAACAGTATAATTTAGTTCAGCAGGGGCTAAGTTTTTACTCACATAATAAATAGCATAAGGTACTTGACCATCCTGCTGTCCTAGTACTGCTCCAATGGCGGTATCAGAAGCATCTGAAGAAATGTGGAAAGGTATGGTCCAATTAGGTCCCCTTAAAATAGGGGCTGTGGACAGTTTCTCTTTAAGCTTATCAAATGCTGTCTGGCATGCTGTACTCCATGCAAACTGCACATCCTTCATTAACAATGAAAACAAAGGAGAAGCAAGTTTGGAGAAGTTTTCTATGAATCTCCTGTAATACCCAGCATGTCCCAGAAAACTTCGCACCTCTTTCTGAGTTGAAGGGGTTGGTATATTCTTTATCACCTTAATTTTTGAAGGATCCACTTGAATACCGTTAGTAGAGATGAAATGTCCTAATACCACCCCCTCACTCATCATCATGTGGCATTTTTCAGTGCTCAGTGAGAGGCGAGCCTGTTCACAGCGAATTAAAACCTTCTTCAAATTTTCCAACGCTTCATCAAAATCCCTGCCATAAGGAGTGAAATCATCCATAAAAACTTCCATGCTATCATTTACCAATTCAGAAAATATGCCAATCACAGCTCTTTGGAACGTTGCAGGTGCATTGCACAACCCAAAGGGAAGCACCCTGTAAGCGAACGTTCCCCAAGGGCAGGTGAAGGTGGTCTTATCCTGATCCTCTGGAGCAATCTGGATTTGATTGTACCCACTGAATCCGTCCAGGAAGGAGAAGAACTTCTTCCCAGATAAGTTATCAAGTACCTGGTCAATAAAGGGCAGAGGAAAGTGATCCTTTTGTGTAGCCTTGTTCAGTTCCCTATAATCGACACAAACTCTCCATTTACCGTTTTTCTTGGGTACAATCACAAGTGGGGAAACCCACTCACTGTCTGAAATAGGATAGATGAATCCTGCTTCCAAGAGTTTCTGGATTTCTTCCTTCACTATATCCCTCAGATTGGGGTTCATGCGTCGTTGGGGTTGACATACAGGCCGGGAGTCGTTTTTAATATAGATATGATGAGTGCACAGACTAGAAGGAATACCCTTCATGTCTGTATACTCCCAGGCGAATGCCCCCTTACGTTCCTTCAAGAGATTGGTTAAGCGCTTTTGTTCTTCTGAGGAGAGAGCAGGATTGATGTTCAAAGTTCTTCCAGGCTCTACCTCAATAGGAATACTTCTCGAGCTTTTCAATACTGGGATTATATTTGCGTCATTGGCTAGCGCTTCCTCCGTAAGCTGTTCTTGTTCTTCTTTGCCGAGGGTACTGTTCAGAAGTTGATAAACTTCCTTGTCTACAGAAGCAGGTTCGCTAATGAAATTATTAATGGCATCGTCTTCTGTTTCGTTTTTGAAAGTTAGTGCCTTCCCTATTGTTAGTAATGGCTGAACATCTTCTTCTTCTTCTTGTTCTATCCAAAGGGAGGTTTCAGTTTCTAGACTCGGCCTTGCTGGAGGGTACAGGGTAAGATTTTTGGTTTCCATGCCATCAGATATAGTCATAGATCCTGATCGACAGCTGATGCAAGCATCAGCTGTAGCCAACCAAGGTCTCCCTAAAATCAATGGATGTCCCCCCAGCTGTGATTTTGGCTGTAATACCAGAAAATCGGCAGGGTATTCCCACGAGTCTACTGAAATAACGAGGTCGTCCAAAATCCCTTCAGGTCTGATGGTAGATCTGTCTGCCAGTTCTAAGATAGTAGGGGTCGGTCTAATATTGGTGAATCCGAGTTTCTTTACAGTCTCCATCGTTATAACATTGATCGCAGCTCCCAAATCTACTAGTACGTTGGGTATCTGCGTTTGTCCTATGTGTACAGTGACAGTAGGATTGCCGGGATCCTCATATTTAGTTACAGGGGTTTTTCCAGTCATTAAAGCGGATAAATTCCCTATAACATGAACAGTAGGAGGATCTCTGGGTTTCCTTCCCGGTCTTTTAGTGCACAGGTCCCGAACAGTTCTAGCGTAGATAGGTACATCTTGAAGAGCTTGTAAAAGGGGAATCTTAACATAAAGGTTCTTCAATTCTCCTAAGAGATTGAACTGAGGTTGCCCCCCTCTTTGTGGCAGCATCAATCTCTCAGGGTAAGGTGGTTGCCTTACCAACTGGGCGGGCTGCGTGTTATCCATTTCATCGTTCAATGTTTCAGCCCTCCCATCTGAGGGATGCTCAGCATCTTCAATGATAGGAACCGGATCAAAAGGATGCTGGGAACTCTCTCCTTTGTCATACACAGTTGGTGGAATATTTTCTGAAGTTACACGTTCTACTACCTTCCCAGACCGTAAGCGAATGTCATTACAAGGTACAGGGGAGAGAGAGTAGGCTGGCATATTGAGAGTTTCCAGTTGCTGGACTGTTTTATTATTTGGGTTAGGGTTAGGTTGGGCAGGCAGCTGAGGCCGTATTGGTATGTTAGGCACAGGATTATTTTGCAGCTGCAGCTGCGACTGCTGAGGTAGGTATTGAGGATATTGCTGAAATTGAGGATATGGAGGATACGGTAACTGTTGAGGTGGAGGTGGTTGAGGAAACTGATTCCCAGGATGGAAGTTCCTCCATCCAGGAGACCATGAAGTAGGTTGATGAGGTGGCTGTGTCCAAGGACTCCATGAATTATAACCTTGCATCGTAGGTTGAGGAGAATTCCACTGAGCATAATTTGAAGGGAATTGTGTATTCACGTTTTGCATATTAGTATTCCAATTATTCAAATTATTCAAAAATGGAAATGAATCGGGAGACATACCTTGATTCCGGGGCTGCCAGGGTTTCTTCTGTGCAATAAAGTAGGCTGAATCCACCTCTGGAGTTGATGCCTGCAGAACAGCTTTCACTTGGGGCAGCGTGGGGCATTCTTTCATATCATGATTCAGCTCGCACAATTGACATACTTGAACTTTGTCAAGGGGGCATTCTTTCAGTGGATGAGTCTTTCTACATCGGGGACAAAACACCCCTAGTGTGAGATCCTCCACTTCCTGTCTTTGCTTGGCCTTCAAGACGTCAATCTCTGAAGAGATAGAGCTCATCATTTCTGTTTTAAAGTTTTCAAGAAGATTGCCTATCTCTGCACGTGTAGCTCCCCCATTGGATGACTTCTGAGTTCTGTCGAAGACATCACGTTCCAGGTTATTTCGTTTATGCTGCTTATTATGCCTAGAAGATCCCCTGGAATATCTCTTACATAATTCCACAATTGTCTCAAAAGATTCTTTAGAGATATCCCCCTTTCCTAATAAATTTAGCATGTCTAAACAATCGTCCCGGATTCCTCGAAGCAGGATTATCTTAAGCACATCTAGTCCCATGTTCGTCTGTCCAGCTCTCTGCACATTGTACAGCAACCTCTCTACAAAATCCTCCAAGCTTTCGTCCTCCTTCTGTACCATTTTGAATAACTCCTCCCTCTTGTCCCTGGTGTTGCAATATTCTTGATATTTTTCCAGGAACACTTGCTTCATCTTGTTCCAATTAGCAACAGTTCCTCCCCCAAGGCTCATGAACCAACGTAATGCATTGTCCTTCAGGGTGGCAGGAAAAAGCTTCAACTTTTGAGCATCTGTGACATAATCATAGCTGCGACAGAGGATATCGAATTCAAACAGGAATTCGTCTGGATCTTCTGCCGCCCTGCCATGGAAGCGGGGTAATACTGACGGTGAGATGTTTTTCATAGGAGCTGTCCCCTCGAGCTGCTGTATTGGGAATTGCAATGTAGCCATAGTTTCTGGCGGGGAATTATCTTCATGATGGTATTGTACCACTGCTTCTTCCTCTTCATTCTCATGTCTGTTATTCATCTTTTCTTCTGTATCTTCTCCTTCGTTTGTTCCTTTATCCCTTACCTCAGTTGTAACAGCTGCGTATTGTTCGGATGTAACAGCTGCGTATTGTTCGGTTGCAGCAGCTGCGTATTCTTCGGTTGCAGCAGCTGCGTATTCTTCGGTTGTAGCAGCTGCGTATTCTTCAATTGCAACAGCCGAATCAGCTGTTCCTTCTTTAGCAGGAGTATATGCAGAAATCACCGCTGCTCCTGTATCTTCCACTGTAGATCCTGATGCTAACGCTCCAGGATCAGTAGGGCCTCTTTTGATAGGAGTCCCCTGTTGACGAGATCTGACAGCTGAATCAGTTTTGTCAACAAGGTCGTCAATGAATGTTCTTCTGCCCAGCGGTGGACCTCGACCACGACCCGAACCACCTGTACTGTTAGTAATTTGTGGGGTTTTGGGGGTCGGGAGGTGATCGCGTTTTACCCCCCTCGTATTCATGCGAAGCAGATCATTTCAAAAACAACCAAAAGACTGACAGAAAGCAATTTATCAGATACGACTAATGACTAGTGTTTAATTTTTATCCTTCCCCGGCAACAGCGCCAAAATGTCAAGCACTCTAATTGCAGATAATTAAATATCAACACACAGAGCGTATGAAATTTATTGTCAACCCGAGAAAGTCTTTTTATTTCAAAGGACAAGTGCACAATATATGCTTAAACACAAACCATTAGAAGTGAATACTTTTATCTTCTATCATCTATGTTCATCCCAAGAATCTACGCAATCCCAATTGCCTTCTAACTGCTGTACTACAATCCTTTTTCTATTATGCATCAAGCAAAACGAATATCAGATCTAATCAACGATTGCAGAAAGGAAATCTCAATTGCATCCTAAAATAATCAACTGTCTAATGAAATCAAGCTGGGAATCATGAAGCATGACCTGAACATTACTCTAGAATTTAATAAAGGAGATTGAAGAAACTGTTCTAAGATACTGAATTGCAAAATATAAATCAATCAACACATAACAGGAAAGCTAATTCGTAGGAGCTTCTGGGATTACGTTTCAGCTGTAGGATGAGCACAACAGTGTGAACAGAAATTGAATTACATAAAACAAACCTGACTCAGTCGACTGTTATTGATACCATTCACCAATCTCACGATTAAATCATTTACTGAGAAATCCACACAATGAATATTGCTGCTGCGTACAAACGAAAGATCAAATCATCACACAACAGAAAGATGAAATCCTAAATTAACACAGCAATCTCTGTGGAAGACGGGCCCAGTCTTCACACAGAGACGCTGGTTGAACAACGCTCTCTTTAACTCAGAAACAACTCTTTATATTAACAGAAGGATGAGTACATAGTTTCGGCTTGACTGCTAATACAAGATGAATTAATTAATTGCTGTCCAACCCCTCGATCGAGGTAATACCACATATTTATACATATAGTTGCAACATCTAAACCTATAATTGGGCAGCCATGAAGATCTATGATCTTCAGGCGCCCTAAATAATCTAGCTGTTACAATGCGTGGCAGAACTTGAAATATCCAAATATAAGAGGAGTTATCAACTGTCCCAAGAGTGGCGGTCCTTCCAGCTCACAGCTGGATTTGAGCAGCGACATACTTAAGATAGAACTTTATGTTACAGCTGCCCTGCCACGACTGTGCCTTGATTGACGAATTGAGCCCCAAGGAACCTTCCTTAAGCAATGGACGTCCCTTCCTCCGTGACTTGTTCAGCTCCGATCTTCCTGCAGTCCATTTATCTTACTACCTTCATAATTTGCATTATGTTAGCACGAATTAAGAGATGCACAACTTAAATCATCACAATCATAAGTATTAATACAATAAAACGATAATCGGCCATACCTTGGTAAATTGGGGAATATATAAGGACAATAAATTGAATTGCCAAGGTAATTGGTATGAGACAAGGTAAGGGACAGTGATAAATGATGGTCAAAAAGGGCCAATTCTGGGCTCAACAATTTCTTCCCAACTACCTCTTTGTTTTCTGATTTTCATAGTTCTAAATATCATATGTGTTAGTGGGGAAGGTGACCCCTCAATCCAGGTTAGCGGGAGTGTGGTGAGGTGACTAGAGAATTTGTATCAAGGTGATTTGCAAAATGTTGTAATTTTAAGCTCGAAAAAGAAGGTGATTCTGGGAACACCACTATTTTGTTTCGAGGGTTGATTTTGGTGTTTGCAACCTAAATAATATGGATTTTTAGGGCTAGAGAACTCATTTTGAGATCACAATTTTCATTAAGTCAGTAACTATGATAAAAACCCTTTAGGAGATCAATCTTGTTTGATGTGATAATGTATTTACCATTTCCTTCAATTGTTTTATCTCCTCTAAACTCATGGTGCATTATCCCTATAAGGATTTCCTCTTAAAAAAATTGTACAAAATCTTGTCCAATTTTTTTTAATTAAAAAAATTGTACAAAATCTTGTCCAATTTTTTTTAATTAAAAAAATCAAAATTTGTTGGTAAGCATTTGTTGTTGGATATGGTTGTCATTGATGTCAAAGGAGTTCAGTAATGACAAAGGAATAACCAAGGACATGATGGCAAAGTGAACTCGGTGAAAGACAAAAGCAGTGATGACATGGCATGTATGATGATGTGGCATATATGATGACATGAAATGGCATGTATGATGATGTGGCATATATGATGACATGAAATGGCATGTATGATGATGTGGCATGAAATTGAAAATACAACTGATGGTGTTCTGGTGCTATCAGGAAGTCATTGTTGCATCCTGACATCATTCTGAAGAAATATGGCAATTTGGTGAAAATCAGGAAATTGACTAAGTATGGAATAATTAGTCAAAATTGGTCCAACTAGCATTAAGAGAATGCCCGCCATAATTTATGGTTTGAGAAGAATTCCCGAAACATGGTACCAGTAGATAGCTTGTTATAGTGGATATCCATTCATGGTCTTAGTTTGACTTGATCACCTCTGAGGAGAAAGTTCTAGCTTTGTCAAAACAGGGTTTTGCACCAAAACTTGTAAAAAGGACTAAGTATCCTTAGAAAGATGCCCACCATAAATTATGGGTTGAAGTAAATGCCCGTAGAACATGACTAGGTTGTAGCATGTAGGTTTATCTATCTATTAATGTTATCAATATTCCCTAATCATTCTTGAGGTGAAAGTTATGGATCTGCCAAAACAGGGTTTCAGGCAGTTTTTGCACCAAGTTCAGTAAAATGCCCGCCTAGGGCAAATGAAGAAGAGTCTGAAGGTGAAATGAGTTTTTTTGTTATTAGTGAGATATTATACATCATATGGTAACATTTTTTCATGGTTTTGGTGAAATAAAAAATCCACCTTGAAAATGGCACAAATTGTGTAAGTGTAAAATCTGCTGGTAAAAATGCCTACGTGGCCTATGTAAAATGCCCGCCATAATTTCTAATTGATGAATTAAATTATTCTGAAAGTAAATTCCTGTATATTGTTGATTGGTTCATCTAACCATACCATCATTTTGTCAAAAAGGTATCTAAAGATGAATTTATTAATTTTCCAAAAGTGCCTTCTGGCAGTTTTTGCAATGTTCCAGCACTGGAAAATCTGCCCAAGTTGTCTTAGGAAAATGCCACGAAAATGCACGCCGGAGGCTGTGGTTGTGCAGATAAATTTATCTAATGGTATGGATATGGTATTTGACAACTTGTCCATCTAGCCATGAGTTCATTTCTCCATCTGGTAGTCACATGTGCGAAATACAAACCTATCAAGTTAGTAAAAAAAAATTATTAAAGCAGAAAGCTACAGGAATAAAAAGCAAGCTACAGGAATAAAATCAGAAATATAAAATAGAGTGTTTGATTAAAAAAAAAAATGTGACTATTTAAAGAAAAATATATTATTTATTAAAGAGACCAATGAAATGAACGATGGGCAATAAAGTTTTTAATTAATTATTTAATTAAAAACATTAATAAACAGAATTGTAAATTAAAGATTAAAACATAGATTTGAAAGGGCATGAGATGATTTAATTAATTAATAAAGAACAGAATTAAAGCTGAGATTCGAAGAGGTATGAGGAGAAGATTAAATTAATTTATAAATAGAATTAAATTAAAAGAACAAAGATTTGAAGAGGTGTGATGAAAAAAGATCATGAGCCTAATTCGAAAAGGTGTGATGCTTGGACAATTAGGGAGAATATATAAACAAAAAATGAATATGGAAACATGTGTCTCAGTAGTTCTGATCCAGCAGTAGAGCAAGAAGTCAGAGACTAGCAAGATGAAGAAGTTGTGACAGTATCAAAAGAAAGAGATTTGGAAGTTTGACCAGATCAGTTTAAGGGTGGCAGGGTGGTTCTAAGGCAGGTAGGAAGCCTGCTGGGGTTGTGGCCTCCATCCAGTAGAAGCTGGAGAACAGGGTGTTGTTGCATCCTTGCCTGTAGCAGCAGGCAGAAGAGCTGGGGTGTTGTAGCATCCCCGTCTGTAGCAGCAGGAAAAACCTGGGGTGTAGTTGCATCCTGTCTGTAGAAGCAGATAAACAATTTTGTAAAATTCATCTTACTAATGAGTATGAGTTTGTGGTTTTCTCTTTGAGGTTTCCACGATAAAATATTGTGTCCTAACTTGTTTGATTATTTGTGTGTCTTGAACTAATTGTTTTTAATAAAAGGAAAAAGAAGGCAATGCTGATTCACCCCCCCCTCTCAGTATTGCTGGATATTCCAACAATTGGTATAAGAGCAGGATCCTTCACTACAGTTTAACCACTGGAAGGAAGATCCTCATTAAGACCACAATGGATTAGCAGGAAGGATTAGCTGCCAATAGACCTCAACTGTTCACAGGAAGTAACTATGCATACTGGAGTGCAAGAATGAAGTGTCATCTAATGGCTCTTGGGTGGAAGGTTTGGAGAGCAGTTGAAAATAAGTATAATATAGGAGACAACCTACCTACATACCAATAATAAATTGACCAATATGAGGCCAATTCAAAATCTCTGAATGCAATCCTAAATGGATTAACAAACTCAGTGTTTGTGAAAGTCACGCAATGCAAGACAGCCAAAGAAGCTTGGGATAAATTAAAAATTGTCTATGAAGGAGCATCCAAAGTCAAACATGCAAAACTTCAGACATACAAAGGACAATTTGAAATCCTAAAAATGAAAGAGGAAGAAAATATTGCATAATATCTTTTAAGAGTAGATGAAATTGTCAATGTTATTCGAGGCCTTGGAGGAGAACTAGAGGAGCAAGAAGTAGTGGAAAAAGTACTGAGAACCCTGCCAATGAAGTATGACTCAAAAGTATCTACTCTAGAAGAATGAGATGATCTTAAAGATATGACAGTAGATGAACTACATGGGATCCTCACTGCCTACGAGATGAGAAAAGGAAAAGATGGACAGTCAAAGAAAGAAGAAGCATTTAGAATCTTATCCAAGAACCAATCAAGAAATTCAAATGATGAAGAAGCCCTTTTCACCAGGAAGCTTGAGAGAGGTACTGGAAAGTACAAGGGAAAGCTACCTCTAAAGTGTTTTAACTGTGGAAGAATTGGACACTTTGCTACAAAATGTCCTTATCCTAAACAAAATGGAAGTGGTGAGAAAGAAGTCTCAAGGAAGTTCAAAAAGGGAAAAACAGGAAACAAAAAAAAGATTTCTTACATCATGGAAGATAGTGAAGACGAAGACACAAGTGAAGATGAAGAAACAGAGATTCTATTTATGGGATTGGAAGCCCAAGCTCAAGATGATGAATCAATGGAAGAAGGAGAAGTAGATCTAAGAGCTGAGTTAATGAATGCTCTTGAAAAACTTGATAAAAGTAGGAAAAAGGACAAACAGTCAAACCAAATCATTAGTAACTTGAAAAACCAGCTTGAAGAGGCCAAGAAGATTGAAGAGGATCTAGTTTTACAGCTCAAAAGGAGAATGCAAAAATCAGAGAAGCTTGAAGAAGAGATTATTCAACTTAGAAAGAAGCTCAATGAAGAAACTATTAAGTCAAAATATGAAAGCAGTTCAAAGATTTTAGATGAGATCTTGAGTAGCCAAAGATCATTAAGTGATAAAACTGGATTAGGCTATGACAAAGAAAAAGATTCAAAATATTTGTCCTCTACACTCCAAGATAGAAATGAAAGAAGCTATGTTGCTGCACTCAAACGCCAAATTGAGAAGAATAGTCAGAAGTCTAGTCCCTTATCCCATAATAAAGGTAGAACTGATATGATACCAAAAGGACCAATGACAACTAAAGTCCAACAGATATTTTTTGGCAATTGCTACACTTGTCATAATTTTGGACATATGGATAGAGAATGCAAGCTAAGGAAGAATGCCTCAATAGAAGATCAAGAACAAAAGAAGGAATGGAAGATATGAAGCAAGAAGATAAAAAAATTCTCAAACATAAAAGAAAATTTTATGGATATTGTCACTACTGTCACAAGTTTGGTCACAAAGCTATTGATTGCAAAATCAAGAAAAGAGATCAAAGTAAGGAACTCAAGGAACACAAAATATCAGTAAGCAGGGTACCTCATGGAAAGATGTGGAGAAAAAGAGAAGATAGCAGTGTTTTAGAGGAAACACAGTTTCCAAGCATCAATGACGATGATGATCAACATAATAGTGTTGTAGATGAAAATGACATCCATTATGATGGAAAGGAAGATGAAGATGAAGGACTCACCAATGAAGAGAGAAATCATGAAATTCTCTTCTAAAATTCTCATGACCTAAAAAGAGAAATTATAAAACCAGTATTAGAAGGGATTATATACTCAGGGGGAGTAAAATGTGTTTGCAAGAGGAGGAGCATTGTGATAGGGGGAGTCCATGAACTTATCAAAGACTTACTATAAGAAGGTAAAGAAGGATGCTAACTAGATGATCAACACCAAGACCAAGTTAACTGGAGGAAGAGAAGAAAAAGAAGGGCAGTTGTCTAAAAGAGAATGATTGGAAATTCTATATCAAGATGATTACAGTAAAGGCATAATAGGTTATCCTTTGTCATTGTTGTCAAAGGGGGAGAATGTGTAGGTGTTGCCATCAATTCCAAAGGGGGAGAATGTTGGATATGGTTGTCATCGATGTCAAAGGAGTTTAGTAATGACAAAGGAATAACCAAGGACATGATGGCAAGGTGAACTCAGTGAAAGACAAAAGTAGTGATGACATGGCATGTATGATGATGTGGCATATATGATGACATGGAATAACATGTATGATGATGTGGCATATATGATGACATGGAATAACATGTATGATGATGTGGCATGAAGTTTAAAATACATCTGATGGCGTTCTAGTGCTATCAGGAAGTCATTGTTGCATCCTGACATCATTATGAAGAAATATGGCAGTTTGGTGAAAATCAGGAAATTGACTAAGTATGGAATAATTAGTCAAAATTGGTCCAAGTAGCATTAAGAGAATGCCCGCCATAATTTATGGTTTGAGAAGAATTCCCGCACCATGGTACCAGGATATATATATATTTTTAGTGGCTATCCATTCATGGTTTTATTTTTACTTCATCACCTCTGAGGAGAAAGTTCTAGGTTTGTCAAAACAGGCTTTTGCACCAAAACTTGTAAAAAGGACTAAGTAGCCTTAGAAAGATGCCCACCATAAATTATGGGTTGAAGAAAATGCCCGCATAACATGACTAGGCTGTTTTGTGTTGGTTTCTCTATCTATTTATGTTATCATTCTTCCCTAATAATTATTGAGGTGAAAGTTATGGATCTGCCAAAACAGGGTTTTAGGCAGTTTTTGCACCAAGTTTAGTAAAATGCCCACCTAGGGAAAATGAAGAAGAGTCTGAAGGTGAAATGAGTTGTGTTGTTATTAGTGAGATAATCTACATCATCTGGTAACATTTTTTCATGGTTTTGGTGAAATAAAAAATCCACCTTGAAAATGGCACAAATTGTGTAAGTGTAAAATCTGCTGGTAAAACTGCCTAAGTGGCCTCTATAAAATGCCCGCCATAATTTCTACTTGATGGATTAAATTATTCTGAAGGTACAGTATTGTATATTGTTGATTGTTTCATCTAACCATACCATCTTTTTGTCAAAAAGGTATCTGAGGATGAATTTATTAATTTTCCAAAAGTGCCTTCTGGCAGTTTTTGCACTGTTCCAGCACTGGAAAATCTGCATAAGTTGTCTCAGGAAAATGCACGCCAGAGGTTGTGATTGTGCAGATAAATTTATCTAATGGTATGGATATGGTATTTGAAAACTTTTCCATCTAGCCATGAGTTCAATTCTCCATCTGGTAGTCACATGTGCGAAATACAAACCTGTCAAGTTAGTAATTTTTTTTTTATTAAAGCAGAAAGCTACAAGAATAAAATCAGAAATATAAAATAGAGCTTTTGATTTAAAAAAAATAGAATGTGACTATTTAAAGAAAAATATATTATTTATTAAAGAGACCAATGAAATGAAGGATGGCCAATAAAGTTTTTAATTAATTATTTAATTAAAAACATTAATAAACAGAATTGTAAATTAAAGATTAAAACATAGATTCGAAAGGGCATGAGATGATTTAATTAATTAATAAAGAACAGAATTAAAGCTGAGATTCGAAGAGGTATGAGGAGAAAATTAAATTAATTTATAAATAGAATTACATTAAGAGAACAGAGATTTGAAGAGGTGTGATGAAGAAAGATCGTGAGCCTAATTCGAAAAGGTGTGATGCTTGGACAATTAGAGAGAATATATAAACATAAAATGAATATGGAAACATGTGTCTCAGTAGTTTCTATCCAGCAGTAGAGCAAGAAGTCAGAGACCAGCAAGATGAAGAAGTTGTGACAATATCAAAAGAAAGAGATCTGGAAGTTTGACCAAATCAGTTTAAGGGTGGCAGGGTGGTGCTAGGGCAGGCAGGAAGCCTGCTGGGGGTCGTAGCCTCCATCCAGTAGAAGTTGGAGAACAGGGTGTCGTTGCATCCTTTCCTGTAGCAGTAGGCATAAGATCTGGGGTGTTGTAGCATCCCCGTCTGTAGCAGCAGGAAAAACCTGGGGTGTAGTTGCATCCTTTATGTAGAAGCAGATAAACAATTTTGTAAAATTCATCTTACTAATGAGTATGAGTTTGTGGTTTTCTCTTTGAGGTTTCCACGATAAAATATTGTGTCCTAACTTGTTTGATTATTTGTGTGTCTTGAACTAATTTTTTTTAATAAAAGGAAAAAGAAGGCAATACTGATTCACCCCACCTCTCAGTATTATTGGATATTCCAACATTTGCCACCCAAAAACATATTATTAATGTAGTATATAGGTTGGGATATATGACGTTAAATGTGAATCCATTCCACTTCTATTGGTACATATGCTAAAATATATGATGATTGGTGTTTCAATATGAGATGTTTATTGATTGTTGGATAGAGATCGATGGCCATGCCATCATTTCTAGTATAAAATCCTCAACTAAAAATAAAATTATTAGTCAATCATGCAAGGCTAAGTAGAATAGATCCAAATATATGAGCAACTTCTTCAAGATCTCTCATAGAGATTAGTATAGGTGGAATACAAGTAAGAAAGCAATATAGATGAGAGTTTCTCTCGTCTACAAAGAGGACAAGATTAAAATTAACATCCAAATAACCATCACTTTTATTTTGTTTTGCTTGTAAATAATCTGGTGGTTTATATGTTGTGGGAAGTTTAACACTTCAACAAAGACTCTTACACTTATACACACATATTTCAAGGAATTTTTTATGATGAAACCCAGGGATGCTTCCTCGCATGCTTGAATGACATCCATAGTAAAACCATTGATATAGACTAGTGCACCTCACTCAAGGGGATTCGAACCAAACACAATTCACATAGAACTACAAAAATGCCCAACATCGTTGGTGACAACCAATTGAACTAACCCTTGGGATAAAATGCTTAGAAATATATTGTCACACTCTTAAGCATGTAAGAAAGAGTGAGGCTGGTGGTACTTTGATATCTCTAATTGACCTACGGGGTAAACATGTGATGAGTGAGATTTGATTATCCTATTAACCACCCAATTGACAACACACGATAACAAGCACTCACGCATGCATGCACACAATGCACACCTAGTGTGTGTGTGTGTGTGTAACCAAGCCTGGGTTATCTCAACTGATTTTCACAAATGTTTTTCAGTGCCTAACCAATTTTGTGCTACTAGGTTCTCATTTAAAATTTCTATGGGTTAGCTACACTAGCTTACACCAATAGGTTTACTAAGGATTCCATCCACGAATATGGGGAAGCATCCTTTGGATTTCTCCACAAAGTGTTTCTTATATATATACTCTGTGTGTGTGCGCGTGCATGTGTGTAATTAAATAAAATGCTCTAGAATTTGTTATTGGATATAGTTGTTATCTTTGTTCCAATTTTTGCAAAATTATTTTTCCTTATTCTTTTAACATGGTATCATAACCATAAATCATGCATTTTAAAGTATTTCATTCGGTGCATGAGATTAATTTTTGTACAATAGATTTGATCATTTTGATGATTACTCATGTCTTTCGGAAAATTTATTTGGTGATGGTAGGTAATATTTCAGGCACTGGTATTATTTGAAGACTTCTTTGTCATTAAAGAGAAATATATAGTATTTGCTCGTTTTAGAGACCTCATGTTATGGTTCATATGTGTGGGATCTTCATTCTATAATTTGTTCTTTGATGGAGAAGCATCCTAGATTTGTGGTGTGAAATCTAAATTGTGCAACGGTTGGAAATGAAAATAGGTTGTAACATGTATGGGACGCTATTAAATTTCAAATGTCATGGAAATAGCTTAGGTTTACTTTGCAAGGTATTATGCAAATAGTGTTAAATGCATGTGCTACTCATAACTTCGTACAATTCATAATATTTACAAAGTCAAAACTTAGGTTTACAAAAATTAATCAGCCATGGAGAGTCTGTATTGTCATATATATGAGGAGACCTATAGAGAAATTTTAATATTTTATTTATTTATTTTAAATTTTAAATGTATTAATTGACATAGGGTGAAGTTGGATTTTTTATGAAAACAATTTTAAATTATTTAATGATGAAAATTCTAAAGTTTATCTTTTTAAATTCAAATTAAATGCACAATTAATAGCATACCTTGACTGAAGCTGAAGCTTATTGTTGAATAACTTTAAAATAAGTAAAAAATTGTGTTCATAATTTTAAATTATTTAACCGTAGAAGCTCTAATTTTTTTAAATTCAAATTATATGTAATGAATATCAAGCCTTTACTAAACCTTATTGCTAAATAACTTAAAAAGAATTAAATCTTTCAAACTTTTTTTTTAATAGAAACGGGTAAGGAGCTTTTATATAAAATGAAAAAACAACATAGTTCGGAGAATGGACTGTTCCCAAAAGAGAAGAACAACCATGACTCATTGTTCATCATTAGCAGGCCTGTACTTGTCATGATATTTCTCTATTCTATGAAAACTGAATCTCCTTACAAATTGCTCTAAGAGAAGAGAACAAAAGCAAAACATTGAAAAGAAGGAATGACAACTGTCCTGAGAGCTCTCTCTTGACTACTACTGCTAAATGCAAAACCAAAAAAACTATTAAACTATGATTCTGGAATATCATGGAAAGACCCAAAACAGTTCCTAAGAAAACCTGAAAAAACCCAAAACTAGAGATGAAGAACCAATGCTAGCAACATAACTCGAAGTACTGATGAGGAGTAACGAGCTGGTTCCCTTCTTGACCACCAACCGAACCTCCACTGTCTTTTTGCAATTCCTGAGTACTTCGCTTGATTTCCGCTTGCATGCTATCAATTTTTGCCTCCACAATCCTGATACTACTATGAACAACAATGATTTTATCATCCAGGATGGCAGAATAGGAACAACCCTTGTCAAGGACTTCTACTAGGCTATCGACCTTCTCATTAATCTTGTTGTTGCTGCTTCGAACCTCAGAATGCGTTGCTTGCACAAGTGTGTATAGATGGGATATAGCCCTCTTGAATTCATGATTTTCCTTAGGAAGCAGACGGATTTGGTTCTTCATATCCTTCATGTAATTCTTGACCTCATCCGGAAGGTTGTCGAACTCTTGCGTGAAACCAATTCTTCACCATATTCTCTAACAGAAGAGTAAGGCAAGTTCTTTTCAATCCCCCAAAATTCATGCTTACAGAAGTCATGGATGGTGTGCTACACATTAGTCGGGCCTTCTTGTGCCATGGCCTGGATGTCTTCCTTCGCAAGGGGAATCTTCAGGTAGTCTGTGCTTGCAAAACCCCCAAGGTTTGTAAGCGGCTTCCTGCAATGCAAACATTGAGTTGAGAAGAGACCTGAAGCGAGGAAAGGAGAAACAGAGTCACCCATCTATGCACGAGAATACTCAGTTATGCTGCCTCTCGATTTCAATTTCAATCGGACTAGGATCACACTACAGAGGACGAGGTACCCGCTACCAGCATTTAAAATCATTCCTCCTTGATTTCCCATCGCATTGAATTGTTGCATGCTGGCCATGTGGCTCCTACATGCAAACTATTCCCAATCCAAGGTAGTGGCGCGAAGGGGGTCAGAAACTAATGAAGCATCCTTAATTTTGTCCATATCATAGCTGCGGGTAGAGCTCATAGATGGAGATTGGAGAATTGTGTAGCCACTCCAATCCAAGGAGGTTAACCTCCTCACAAAGAAAAATAACAAATGGAGTATTACCATCATGACGAAGTTGGGAAAAATTACGGAACCCAAATATTCCCATAAACCTTTTGATTGCAAACTAGGATTCCACAATCGAGACCAACTCGTATGTTTGCCATTGCATCCGCTTGTTGGTTGTTAGATCGCATCAAATGAAGGAAGTTGATGGCTTTATATTTGTTGACTATGCACTTTAGGAGATGGAGAATCTTAGTAACGGGATTCTTACGGTTATTAGTCAAATTTATTGCTTCTCTTACAACCATCATCGAGTCTCTGAAGACCACCAGTTCTTCAATGCCATCATTCCTAGATAGCTCTAGTCCTTTGATTAAAGATAGCCATTTCGCACGGTTATTAGTCATCCTTCCAATCCCCCAAATGTAATCTTTCATCTTGTTTCCCTCAGAGTCAAAGAAGATTCCACCTGCACCTGCCAACCCTGGGTTTCCTTT